>JABBOT010000003.1:7814114-9129355 GCA_016165875.1 Acanthopleura granulata | reverse complement strand
TTATTTATTTATTTCACGGATTGATGTTTTACGCCATACTCAAGAATACTTCACTTATACGACTGAGGCCTGCATTATGGTGAGAGAAACCGGGCAGAGGCCGGGGGAAACACTCGACCATCTGAAACTCCCACTGGGACCCCTAAGCACGTTTATAAATGTGGGTCAATATATTACTGGCTCTTCCCAGTAAGCCCTAGAGATATCTTACCGCAAGATTAAAACCCACATTTGGGGTAACTGGCGGTTCATGTCAGCCTTGCTCACTGTATCCAGGCACCCGTCACATCATCCTGCTCCAATTGCCGCCTAACGTTTACCCCTTGGGAAGAGTTGATCGATAACCTCCGATCATTGTATTACAAATATACAGTATGGTCAACGTGTAAAGTGAAATATAAGTTATATATATGAGAAAATGAACCCGGACATAAAATGGATTTCATTCATCGACGATCAGCCGCAATTCAGGATATGGCAGTTTTTCGTGATTGAAACTAAAACATGTAGCTGTTTATTGTTTCTTATCAATCAGATCATTGATATAGCAATCAACTCTAGTCATTGAATACTGCACGACTTCAACCACAGAACACATATACAGCACACTTTTTTCAGGGAGTTGTAAAACACACAAATAAACTATTGCATTCTCAGATATTCCTTGGCATAAGTTATTGCCTATAGTTACGTAGCTGCGCCACCACATGTCGGCTTTCTCATACTTCCGCTCAAAATTTTACTTTTATGACGACGTTTGCTGATGTCGGCTCTTGGCCTTTTTTACTCTTTCTATTAATTGAGAAGCTGTCACATTTGTCACCAAATGCATCTTCATGTGTGCTTCATGACTGATGGCTAAAGGTAATATCTTACAGACCAATCTAGCAAATGAGCAATGTCGCTGTGAAACGGAGAGCTATACCTCCGTCTGCAACAGACTATAAGCGTATAAAGCTGTATGAATACGTATTTATAAAACGACACCAACAAGAATTAAAAGAGTGTGCTTTACATGAGCAAAGTGTTTAACCAATCACGTTTGTTTGTACACCATGTAAAGTTAACAATACAAGACTTTCTGATCAGCATCGTTTAACACTGTATTGTAGTAAGGCTCCCGTGGGGAATCAAAACAGTTAAAATATCATTGCGGTATTCTTGAAATACACTGGGACATGGGTGGTTTGGAATGGCCTAGTGGCATGATTCGTCTTTCTACGAGAATTAATCACTTGGTGGTTGTCTCGCAACATTCTCGTTTTTTTTGAGAAGGGCGAATGTAATTACCATTGGGGACATCCTTTATAATCCCATCTCTCTAGACAGCCTCTCCAAAACACACGTCTTAGCTTTAGAAAAGAAATGAGGTAAAAATTGGCCAACAGTTGTGCCATATTTGGCCTTGGACTACTTACAAGGCCCATTATTACCGAAGTGAGACGTTTAAAGTCATTGAAAATCGCTAGTATGACAAAGCGCCATTCCTTATGGAAAATAAATGTAAATTTGAGTTTGACAGTCCCTGGATTATAGTCCCTATACCAGCATGTGTTAATTCTTTGTCATTTCTGTTAAGGGACTACAAAGGTCTAGAAACAAAAAAGCACAAGCAGCTGTATTGTGAACCGATAATTTGATCTGTGGTCCGTTAGCCAATGAGAAGTGAGAATTCCGCAAAACCCTTGGTTAGACCGAACACCAGTCACTCAACCCTCTTTGTCAGTTGACGTTGCAGTATTCAGTGTGCTATTTAAGGCTATGCAATATTATCTCTAGACACTAAAGAGCTCAGGCATTTAGTGTGCGATTCCTCACTTACAAAAATCATAAAATATCATGAATACCATCAACAGAAGCCCTTTCTGATATTTTGGAAGTAACAAAGTTTCCTTTGTTTTAAGTGACGCATCCAGCGCATGGCACGAATGCGTCGCTTACACTCTAATTGTCGCACATATTTTACATATTAGCTTCACAGATCTAGGTTTCCCCTCCTTGCTTCGCAAAATATCAACAGTTACAGCTTAAGTCATCAATTTATTAAATGCAGAAATAAACAAATACAATGGAATGTTGTCTGGAACTATCGCCTTGCATGTCGCTTCTCTTCGCTATGCCACTACACACACTGTGAGCCCTATTCTTACACACTAAAGACTTTTTGGGCGGAATGGAAAGATAACGGAGCCAAATCCATGAGTTTGGATTCCAAACGCTGTGAAAATGTGGCATAAAACAAGGAAATCAATTATTCGTTACTTTCGTGGAGAATGTTAATATAGTTTCAGAGATATTCAACGACTTAATCACTTCCGCTTTGCATGTTTCTGCAGGGATTCTAATACACCTGGCCCGGGAAGGAGTAACCAGGATGTTTGCGGGAAGTTCGTTGGGATTTGCGCCCAACATAACCAAACCATGATGACATAGCGTCGATGTGGTGTGATAATACATCAACGGCTGGTCAGATGGTCAGTTCGTCCATCATTTTGTAAGGACTCATTACATTCCCAGATGTGCCCGCAGACATTTGCCTAGAGCAATAGTGCCAGCGTTGTGATCTAAACCTATCTCCTTCCACACAGGGTGAAATTTGGGGGCTGATTAAAAAGAAGGTGGTTTTCCACGAAACACATTAATTAATGAAGCTGTAAAACATTTGCATATGGCATTCCAGAATAACAACGTATGACAACATGAAAAGTGTCAGTAAAATGCTGAACACGTGTTTTAGCCCCTGGATGAGTCCGCAATTTGCCTAAAGGGAAAATAATGACGCGAGGTATAATCTATCTGTAACTATCATTTTTTGAGATTTAAAATGTTTATGACATCCCTATTAAGATGTGGCGCTCATGCTGGCACCTTTTAACCAAGACGTTGTTTCTCCCCAAACTTCTGATCAGTGAGGCCACAGCTTCGAACCCAGCTCTCCCAGATTCTGCTGTGGCTTTAAGTCAAGAAATTTGACAGGTGCCTGCTGAAGGACAGCTGTTTTGGTTTCAACCCTCTTGAATTCAACTGGTCGATGTCGTGCGTATTAATTAAAATGAGCTGAAAATTTATTACACATCCATGAAATAATGGATTTGACGCCCTCAATATGTCTTTCCTTGAAACCGTGTGCTTAATGCACGTTTATAAATGTGGGTCAATATAACTGTGGGCCGAGGCTCACGAAGCTTTCATGAAATAACTGTCCGCCAACTGAAGTCCTTCCCATAGGCTTGTGGGAACTGGTCACCCATGTTAGGCATGTAAGCCTTCTGCAATACCACACCCATCCTCGGGGTGAACCAGCCTAGGGGTTGGAACCCCGACACACTTGATAACGATGTTAGTATCTACATCGAAACGTCGTGATAATAAACCAAGAAGTTGTATATCCATAAGAAAGACATGTTCCAGTGTACTTCCATCCCAACTTCTAAATGCCACTTAAACAAACCTGTTTGTCTACATTGATAATTGGCTAAAGTTTATGTACGTGAATGCCCGTTTGTGTACGCGAACACCATACGGCTTGATGTGTAGCAGAAATTAGCCACAAGAGGGGCTGGGAGGGACCTCTGAATGTGAACGCCCATTTGTCTATATAGATAACTGGCAAAAGTTTACATAGCTGGACACCATGTGGTTTGAGCATGGGTTGAACTGGGCTTGGGGTCCTTCAAAGGAGGTTGGGCGGGCCCTAGCTGGTGAACTGCACCAGAATCCCCATTGTTTATACTACTCCAATAACAGACATTGCTGTTGCAGTCAACCAGGTGTCTCATACCCTAGCAACAAATGCTTGCTGACTGATGGCCTCATTCACCATCATAGTAAGTGATAATGCTTCCACATTACAACGTGCTACTCATGTGCCTTTCCACAAATGGTCGTCATGGAACATGTGCAAGCCATGCTAAAGTCATCTGTTTTGAATGATACTGACGAGCTTGCAATGGCCAGTGTTAGTTCTGCTAGATCTTGCACCCACACATCCCATGCAAACTAATTACTGCTCATAGGACAAGCGGTCTGAAATTCTCAGCAGATGTCCAACTCGACATCTCTAGATTAATGACTAATTGAAAGTGCAAATCTTTTCACCTGATGTTCCATACTGAAAAGCTATCAACTTAACATGTTGTTCGTGGCCTCGGCCTACCAGTTTTTCCCACTGAAAATTGGGCTCTCACCACATTCATCTGTAAACATTTTGTTCAGTTACTTGGTTGGAGTTTTACAACATACTGAAGAATATTTCACTTATGACGGCCGCAAGCCTCATGGTGATAGGAATTTGAGCACAGCCCAGTCAAACCTTCAAATGTACAGCTGGAGAGGAAGCCAGCATGAGCTAAATTTGAATCCAAAACGAGACCATTAGTGGGAGACTCCTGGGTCATTTTGCCGCACGAGCATCTCAGCCATGTAGGTCACCACATGTGAAAAAAGTACGGGCGGCTTCTCATCTCACTTCAACTGCACCTAACAATCTGCTAATGTATCTGCTAATGATTTGAGGAATGTTGTCTACTGGGACACATTTTGTATCTCTCTTTTTAGATTATCGCCATGATATGGCTGAGATATTGCCGATGTGGCATGAAGCCATAATCATTCATTCATTCATTCTTTTTAGATTAAACCCCAACCATTATACTTTCGCACAACCTCAGTTACATGTACTTTTTTAGTTTCTTTCCATATTTTTATTTATTGATTTTTGTGTAATTTCATCCTCAACGATTTCCAACTCTATGGGATAATAGGCCATTTTAGAGGTGGGTAGGAAACTGACCAGGTAGAGCTTGTTCAAAGAATTAACATACAATGAATAAAGTGGGAGAATACTGACTGTAGGTATGATACTGAACGCATTGAGGTGAATTACAACCCACATGCATTCATACTCACTCTACATATGACAGAGCACTGACAAAATATATAAATAAACATGATACTGATATGGCTTCATTGTGCAGCCTACTATGTGTAACACTGCAGGATGACCATGTGTAGTTGCAGGTGTCAAACCCCATCGCTGCACAGTGTGTTGTATCAACTGCGCATGGTGGATCATGGAAAATCATGGATGACACGCTCTGAAGCCTTTGGGTCCATAACGAGGCTATTGTGGCAACAGATACCCAGCCCCATTGATGAGTGTGCGTAATTTACACAGGTACAGGTGTTTTTTAGAATACTTATGGACAAGTTGAAGTCGAGAATTGAAGACGAATGCAAAGCATACTGGTGTATTCATGGTAATATTCAGTGGGCTCACCCCTGGACAAACTAGACGAGGTACCAGCCTCAGAGCTCAGAGATCCCGAACCCGTCTTCTCTAACTTGGCTCTGCTTGATTTTCCCTACAAAAAACCGTAGGTACCTTACAGTATATTTTATAGACAAAGCTATCTGCGTCTATTTCAAACAGATCTGTATCCACAAGGAACATGCATTTCAAGCATATTCATAGAAATGCCTTACTTTTAAGACACTTTTCTATTTGACTAAGTCACACAACTTGTTTTGTTTCACTTTAATGGGAGGTTCAGTGAAAATAAGACATTCCAATTAGGATATTAATACGTAATGATATGTGGATATTGTGTGGATACAAACACATAATTATATTGCTCTTGAATGTCAGTACTTCACAGAATAAAGAATTGGGTGGACATTTAAAGTTAACTTTTCAAGGCAAATAGCAGACTTCGAAACATAAACCTCAAGTTCCAACTAATACCTACTGATCTATGTTTGGGGCCACTACCATCACCTCCAGCAGATTCATCAGGGGGAGGCGAGTCATCCTCAGTGAGAGCCTGACTTCTCTGGAGTTTGTTCCCTTTGGAGTTCGAGTATGACTGAGGGCACAGAACAGAAAGTAACACAAACAATGTCAGCATCACAATAATCAATTCTTCAAGATAAGAGACTTCAGTACATCTGCTGATGTTGTTAAATATGGCTTTTTGAAATACACAACTTTGCTCTTACAACATCTCTTACCCTTATTAAAGTCTTAATCTTTAACAATTGTAGCTTCCATCCATGCCCCAGCTGAGTTTACATGTAGCTCAGTATAAGTTACAGATTAACAGGGGCTATATAACAATTTAAGAACTAAGTGAAAAGTTCAGGTGGGTATTCTGAGTGAAATAAAACCCTCAACAGTCTGTTTATATGTCAATATTACTGATATTTTTGTTGAATGATGAATACAAAGGAATGATGAATACAATTTTCTATTTCATCCATGTAGCTTTCTAAATAAGTGGGTTCAACCGATGTTACACTCTGATCTACCACTCCACAATTCAACATCCTTATAGCACTATCTTACATGGTTTTTGTTTGACTGCTCAGGTGAGGAGGACTGACTCCGTGAGGGTTGTCTCCCTTCTTCATCCTCCTCTTCTTTGTTAGTGGGCGAGTCAGGGGAGGACTGGATACCAGGTGTGTCCTGGCCTGAAAACAGTAACAGAAAAATAATCTACTTTTATTCACATTTATTTTATTTTTGAGCCATACTCAAGAACTTTTCACTTCAATGAAGGCATTCCAAATTGAAGAAACCAGATTGCCCTGGAAGGAGCTCAATGACCTTTGGCCAGTTACAAGTAAATTTCCTTATGTGTGATGTCACTGGACTGCACTAATGACCCCATAAATGTCATCAACCATTTATTGTCACCAATGCCCTGGAATTAATTATATAACTAGTGGCTTACTACATGCATCAGGATAACGGTCGTAGAGGCTGGAGGCAATCCAATAAGAAGAAAAAATACCGTGCAAAGCACTGAAAACCTTTCAGCCTTAACAACATGTACTATGTAACCGGTGGATATAAATGGATACAAGATATTATTTTGAACACCAGCCATTCATAAAACTGTGTAAATTTGGTGAAATTGGGACAAATTGTTCACGAGACAGAGTGTTTACAAACCTTCTATAAAACTTAACTTACATGATCGTAATGACCTTAATTAAGAGAAAAGGACAAGTTCACTGAATATCAGTATGGTTCTTCCTCATGAACATCCTCAATGACATTGAAGAAAAAGGCCAAGGTCACTCAAAATCAATAGGGTTCTTCCTCATGCCCAGCCCTCGATTTAGTGGTGGCATTCAGCAATGCCGTCATAAATTCTGGCCTTGGCGCAGGTGGTGACAGCAAGTTTTTACACTCAATTCCAACTGTTTGTCGTCGCACCAAGACAAGAGTCATCCCTTCACTGTATCTCTGTTTGTTTTTGCAAAAATACTCTTATCCGAGCTGACCATTAAAACAAAAGTGCATGAAAAGAGGAATGTTTCCGCGGTCTGAAGGACTGACTTCGGTTGTATTAAGAGGTGGTTAACATTGCGAGTTTGTTAACTGGACCTGTAAAACAATGGACCTTACACTGCCTCTAGGGTCTGTATCTGGCTGTACAGACACTCTGCAAAAGCAGCTACAGGCAGAAGGTCCTCTCATAGATGGACCGAGAAAGACTGGTGTATCTTAACCCAGAAAAATGCAGGCAATGGCAGCCACGTGCTTTGATATTGAGACACAAATTAAACACTCCTGCTCCATGATGTTTTGCAGAGAAATTTAGAGGATTTAGCTCTCTTTTTGTCCAGCTGGTTGTCGCTGGACACCCACTGTGGCTGGCAACAGAGGTTTAAATGCTGTACAGCAGACAGCCACATGCAGTAGGCAAACTAGGAGATAGTCCGACCTCCTGTGGGTTCATCTATGAATACATGTAGCTTCCTTTGAAAATTTATCTGGTTGCCTGACCACTGTCTATGACTGCACCTTGACTTGTGTGTTCATTTTATCTTGAAAAAACATGGCCTTTAAGGCTTTTATGGTTACAAAAGCCAAGCTGGTCTTCCTTGACTCATAAATGTTGTTGTTATTTCACATGTGGCCCCTAAAGGCAGCATGGCTGGGGGCTTAACTTTCATATAACTCAGCAGTCTGTAGGCCTAGCTCATAGTGCAAAACCTTGATGAGAATTCATATCCCCATTTAACTTGTACGGGGTTTTGTTTTAAACTCTTAATTCCATTATAAATGACACTCTAAACTGAGTTACATGGCCACAGTGGTTCTTCATTGTGGTCCTCTCTACTTCACAATAATGTTTTTAATGTTTTTCTAATTTTAATTTTATACAGTCCTCTGATTTAATTAAATATGAAATGAAAGAATAAATCTGCATTGTTGAGGTGGAGTTCCTTGTAAATGACCAAAAATGCTCAAATTTTCATTGCAAGACACGACAGAAATAAGTAGGCCCCCAAAGTATTGGCCAAAAATTTCTCTTCTAGCTTGAGTAGGTGCATGTAGATCAATATCAGTAGGCTTTACTCTATAGATGCTAGTAATCTCTATACAGAGAAAACAGTACCTTGGGTTACAAAATTACCCTAGTTTATTAGATGTCTCCTGCGTATCTAAAAATGTTACTGCAGTGCCACAATGATCTGACTTCGCGAACGGCACATTATTGCCACCACAAATTTTTGCTAATTTCAAAGGCTGGTGGTGTAAGTTTGGTGAACTTGGGATAAACTATTCTAGAGATAGAGGGTTTACAAGCCTTTTATAGAATTTAACTCAAATGATCCTAGTGACCTTGAAGAAAAAGGTCAAGGTCGCTGAAAATCATAAGGGTTCTTCCTCATGCCAATGTGTAAGTGTGATGTATGTTTGCTGAACATTGGATAAACCGTTCTAGACAGTGCGTTTACGAGGAATATGGACAGACAGAGAGACGGACGCTGCCTGCTACAACAATACCCATCGGCCAAAATTGGTTGAGGAGTAAAAATGCCGAAATATTGAAGTCACAATGAATTCTTCGTTTCTCTGAGTTACACTACTTGTGTATTACATAAAAATAATCAGTGGCACTTCAGGAAGTCCTTAAATATGCCTAAATAATCTCCAAGGTATAAAGAAAACAACTGTGGAAACACACTTTTAATATCTAACAGAAAACCTCCTTTCAGTGCATGTGACTGGAGAAAATTTGTGGATAAACTTATCAGTGTAGATCAGGACTTGGACTGTCATGGGTAGACTTAACAGCAGTCAGCGTTTGTAAAGAATGGTGCAAGGTCTCAGTGTCACAGGTAGATTTGCCAGTAGTCATCACAGTATCAGATTGGTCAGAGCCTTGCTTTAACGTTGACTCTTACATCAGTTACCATCGGTCAGCATATTGTAGTTTCAGGAATGGTCAAAAGTTGGAAAGTGTTGGTTAAACTTACCATCAGTCAGTGTGGTTTCATTATGTTCAGAGCCTGGGTGATCAGATGCAGACTTACCAGCGGACAGTGTACTTTCAGAATGGTCAGAGGTACACATGTAGACTCACCAGCGGTCAGTGTAGTATCAGATTGGTCAGAGCTTGGGCTATTGTCTTCCCCCTCCTCCTCATCATCAATCTCATTCTGCTTAGACAAGCGTTTCTGTGCAGTTTTACGGTCACTTGAATCAGCCATGTTGCTCAGGTCAACCTGCTCATATGGCACCACAGTAACCTGCAAATACAAGCAGTCCCTTGTACAGGGAAAGCAAAAAAGTCAAAATACAGCTTGCACATGTGTATACATATAGTTAAAAGAGGTAAATTAGCAGAGAAAATCTGGCCCACAGAATGATGCATACATATTCAGGACAAGTTTCAACACTGTATGAAATATTACCACAACTGCACATCACCTGTCACTCAATTAACAACATTCTCTAACTTCTAGATATGCCCATCCCGTTACATTCCAAGTCAGTCGAAGACTGCATTACGCCAAATTACACAAAAATATCTATACACACGCTACATGTATCATAATCAATGTTGGCTGTATAACACACAAAATATGTGTTACACATGAAGACAGTTGTAGGGTGAACACTTTTTTCAAAGCACTTTTTTAAAGCACATCTTACTGTACATGAAAATCTAAGCACAAGGCATGTATATTGATCTTTTCGTTGCATAGATATATCATGAACTTATATATATCTTCATGTACTTGAGAAATCATAGTTTATAGACCATCACCATCTCTACTTTATTCTCCTTTTACTGGACTGGGTCAGGTGGCTGGATTCACACATCTACACAAAAAGAATAATGTCCTTGATGTACTTTAATAGGTAGAGTCAGTCAGCACTTGTTCTTTGCTGGTGTACATTTTTGATTAGTTGCACTGAAGCACTGAGGTAGACAAGCTGCTCAGAAACAGTAGCTACATGTAGGCAGCTTGTGAGTGCCTGAAGACAGTCTGACCTTTAGGGTAGTATTCCCTGTGGACAGGGTGAGGATAGGCCAGTCTATCCATCACTCCCCCATACACCTAACACAATCAGCACACAGCCTTCTCCTCCTGGTCCACAGCCCCTCCACAACACCAACACACTACCCTTGCCAGCCAACTGCCAGGCAGCCAGAGATGTTGACACAGCAATTATTTAAGGGATCTGCAGGGACAGTCCACAAGCAGTTATACACCCCTGGACCTCCGCTAATTTACCTGTATGTCAGGTTATGGCAAACCATGCTATTAAAACAACAGTCAAATGTCTAGCCAGTCTTTAAATTCTAAGATCATTAAATTCTATGATTTAAATTCCAACTCTACATTTAAGTTAAAATATCCAAAACCTCAAAAATTCTTCTTGTCTGGCATTGTACATCTTGATCTAACTATTCAATTACATGTACACATACATGTTTGCTGAGGTGTACTTGGCCCATCAGTCTAATCTTAGTCTAACAGGTCAGTTTGTTAGCCAGCTGAACTCATCATACATCCAGGTGTGAGCCACCTTAAGCCACAAGAACAGAAACACAGCCCATTCAACAAGCTATCTTACTACTAAGCACATCCTCAGTAAGCAGACACTTGTTTATTTCAACCTTGCACGTCATATATGTGCAAGACACCTCCATTATGGCACCTAATTGGAACAAATACACATTACAACAGAGGAATAATATTGACCAAAGCCAGCCAAGGTACATGTAGGCTGCCTCACTACCCGCTGACATCAGCCTGTAACCATGGAGACAGAAATCAGAGGCAAGGATTTAGCCCACCATGTTACTCTTCCTCTGAACATGTCCAGGAGATGTGCTGGGGATTTGTCAATGTGTGTTAAAGCTGTGATCACAGCAAGGATGCCTGGCTTTGTACAATCTACCTCCATCTCCTGGTACATCCACTCCTATCGTAGATAGAACCCATTTCATTCAACACATTATCAAGGACATATAATGCCCAAACAGGCCCGTTGAGTAAACCAAAGGACCAGTGCATATACATTAGTCACCAGAGCAATCATGGTGCATGTCAAAATCACTTTTCCTTCTACCTGGCTAGGTTTTCATTTCAGGATGTGATTGGCTCTTGTGGCGTTTCTTAGAATCTGTAGTTTTTTTCACTAATAATAATAAACCTGCCCCTCATGATCACAGTTGACTACAGTTTATTTGCACATGCAGCTACACAGACACAAATGGATAGCAGCTTTCAGGCCAGGCCACATAATGTGTGATACAAAGCAATCCCAATTTTAAATGTTACAGCTATAGATGAATGGATGACAAACCCACAGAATTTAACTGCGTATGTTCCAAACCCCAAGATGCATACTCTATAAACTGGAAACGCCAGACGTTTAATGCTGAAATTTAGAAGAAAGAAGTCCCGTGCAATGGCACCCTAAGTCCAAGACATAACTGACAAGGAAAATGCAGGAGTACTACATTACCAGTTTTCCCCGCAAATTATCATTGCAAAGGCAGGAATGAATATTTTTTATTTGGCTACATGTAAAATCCATTCAACCCATCTAGTGTTTTTAAGGTTAACATTATAATATTACAGGCAAAGTCTTGTGAGGCACAACTTAGCTTGTACATGTACCTGACAAGATGGGATTGAGGCCCAAAATGCTTCTATACAGGCATGATGTAGGAAGGATAGCTGTAACCCAAATATGGAAGAATGACTACAATTCATGTAAACTGTTCAGAGTACAGATTACCCTAGGGACCACAGCAGTCTTTTACCCCTCTCTAACCCTGTCCCCTCTCCCCTCCTTATTCCGGACAGATTGAGCTCTGTCACCAACTGTGAACAGGTGCAAACAGGTAGCATAATTTGTATTTTTTGAAGCACCTTGTACATATGGTGAGTCACTCCTTTTACATACAACATGTATTCAATAACAAAGCAAAAGAACAGGGATATTATTGAAGTGAAAAGAAATGATTGCCAGTGGATAAATATTACTACATGTAGGTTCTAACAAACCCGCCATTTAAAACCTAGAGCTCAGCATTCCAGAGAAGGCCAGCAAACACAGAGTGATCTGCATTAGCATCACATACATGTACAAAGCACAGGAACACCATAAAAACAGAAAATCCATAAGAGGCGAGCACCCGTGTTCTCCTTTATCACTGACACTAACAAGCATAACTAGTCTTTATGGCAGGAAAAAAGATAATATCCTTGGTGATAAACATTAAAGTTTTACACCATGTTGTAATCACTTCTAAGACTGCACTTTGGCGTACATGTAAATACATCAATCCACAAACATCATTTATATGAATCATTCAGGCATGGAGGTTTTTGGTGGCATAAACACATATAGGTAGTGGGGATGATAAAAATCAATGCCGTTCAAACTTAAAAAAAACATGTGCAGAGAGAAGAAGTCAACCTACATGTACATCTATATGTTTATTAACAGTGTAATGTATTGTTCTAAAATGCAGACTTCACTATTACAGGAAATGACTGATTAAATTACAAAATTATTATACAAAATTATGTATATTTATCTGCGTGTGTGTGTAATTTCAATTTGACAGACCAAGAGCATAGCAAACAAACCTCTTTGTAGAAAAAAGCTCAAAACCTTTACTCTCTTTGCATGTTGTACTGCTGCATACAGTATCATATTACCATAAACTCCTTTACACATAAATATTCTACAAATGAACAGAGCAGCCACAAAACAGATTTAATATCTAATACAGAATTATCTCGTGAAATATTTAGTTGCCTCTAACTACATATACAAGTGTTTTGTTTTTACAAGTATAAAATGAGTGCAAAGCAGAGGAATGAAGCCATGTTTCATGACATTCTGTATTTTTGCACACTATGTTGCCATCATCAGGACTATAATGAGAATGTACACGCTTGTATACATGTATGTACATCGGGACTAGTAAGTTTAAAACGTGATGAATGACAGGTCAAATTTAAACATGCAAACAATTTTAAGGTATTTAACATTTTGAATATCAATACAACGTACATTTTATTCCAATCAAGTCAAAAATGGTCCACCAACAAACATGATAATGGCTAATCCACATGTATATTCTCAGAATGTCATTGTTATCACCATCAAATGTAATGTTTTCCTGCCAGGTATATATGTATGTACATGTCTTAGGACTTTGTTTCCAGTTGGGAAAAGGCTTTTTACATTATCACTTCATGCACGGATGTTTAGATGTACAGTAATAGTAACATATCCACTGTCCTTGTTGTGCAAGGTTAAAAAGTCTCTATAGATTCAGGAAGGTTGAGATTTATGACATAGTCTAGTAGGTTTGAGCAGGCACTATAAAACTCAGGATGAGGGTTGAAATCTGTGGGACGTCCCAGTGTAGTTTGTGTGAGGTGGGCTCTCAACCGTAACAGGCATAGGCCAGATCAAGTACACTGTGGATCTAGCCACTTTAAATACATGCGTCTCCATCATAAAACATTTTCCAGATTGGCATGTAGATATATAGGCATACACAACAGCATACAGCAAGCACGTCATCACACTAAAACTGAACACAATGGGCATGCTAGCAATGAGGATGACACCTCACTGTGACCATAAAAGCTTAAGTCAACTGAACATGGTAAATGGTGTGAAATTATGTTATATACATGTATACATTTTTAATATACACATTCACACACAGGGCAGCTACATGTAACAGACAATTTAAAGCAGTAATTTATTGGTGTCAAAAATTTCATGTGTAACTCCTGGTGTTAGCTGTGTTTTGATGGCTTCCAGAATTATCACCTGGGGCTTGAAAGGCAAGGAAAAAGGTGTTTGAAGTTTCAAGATACACATGTATTTCAACAACATAAATAAGACTTTCAACCTGTATCTTTTAAATTTTGGTGTTAATCAGGCATAACTACCGTTGATGGACGTGTGCTTTGACAGTCATAACAATGACAGCCTGTGTCAACTAGAGGGTCACTGTGAAGGTGTTACAGACTTACCTGTACCCTTGAAATGTGCCAAAGGGTAATGTAACACGGTGTTTGTAGCGTTGGATCTTCGTTTCTTTATGGCCGGTGTGTTGGAGTGAGGAATGGTGTTCTCATCCTCTCTGAAGGTTCACATGACTCGACAGACTTGTGTCACAGCCAACATGAGAGCACCATTTGTACATACAGGTCCACTTGGCCAGAGTCAGAAGTCAGACTACAACCAGAGCAAAGGTACAGGGCACATATTACAATCAATCAGATCCAATCCTTTATATGGATCTAAGGTTCTCATTATACTGAGAGTTGATACTGCTCATGAAACATGTGCATACGTATTGTAATATGACCTGCTGAAAATGACTTGCGAAATTTCTCAACAGATATATATCTATTTTTCTGTTCCATGCCTTTTTTCCTTAAGCAAATAATTTTTTCACTTTACCAATTCAATAATTGCCACGTAACAATATTGTTTTATGTCTACAGCCACATTAGCCACTTGAAAATATCATCTCACTGTAACTTTTGTGGCTAACTACAAAAATTCAATCCTTGAAAATATCATCTCAATGTAACATTTGTGGCTAACTACAAAAATTCAATTCAACAAGTATAAATTGGAGGTCAACCAAATCAATAATCAAATTCAAACCCTGAGAAAGTTACTTAAAAATATTACACTTTTGGTTCTCTAATCAAATCTCATAAATGCTCATCCAAAAGAATATCCCAAGAAAGGGATAGAAGTACATGCAACAGAAACATATCTGGATCAGATCAGGATAAGTACAGTATCAGTTCAGACAGGAAATGTCATGACAACCTGATCCTTAATATAATCCCTACTGGTGGCATATTATCACAGATTCTACAGGACAGATACCGGTGTTACAAATTCAGCATAAACTATGATAATACAAAAGGGATAAGGTAGAAGTGTGCAATGACATCAGAGCCTGATTTAGACAATAACTGCTGACAGCCTCACTGTTTAGCCAATCAAACCATCTTAGCCAAGAAGGCTGTGTACACAGCCTGTATGGATTATAGGCCAGGGCTATCCTTACCACAGAGCTAAGTGCCAGTCATACATGTAGTCAGCAGTCCAGGGAGCACATGTAAGACAGACAGCTGAGAGACCAGCCTTACTGACCTCACACAACAACACAACACTGAACTGGGTCACACAGCTTTACTACAACCACAATTGGCAACCATGGCAGTCTGCTGATGATGACATTGCACAGTAGGCTACTGTGTATGGATCGAACTGCCTTGGATACCCTTAAGCATGACCTAGCAGTACATCAATGCCACTGACCTGATGATATTAGACTCGCACACCTATAGTAACTGGCAACTGTAGGTCCATTCAAGTCTGGACTCTTCAACCTCTTCAGCAGATTCACGGTCTTGTATTGGGCTTCAGCTCACACTGCCCTTCTTTTGACTCCATCACATGCTCCCTCCACAGACTGGCTTCCCTTCACATACAATACCACAGGGAAGCAATAAGAATGAAAATCAATCAATGCACTGGCCTGAATAACAATCTTGTGTATCTGAGGGAAAGACTGGCAGAGCGGCCCAATCAGAATCCAGCTCCTAGAACCACATACAGTACACATCAGCTCCTGCAATAATCACCTCATTAACATGACCATGTATATGCAAGTCACCTTAGCTGACCTCTACAGTGACATCATATACTCTAAGATTCTCAGCGACCAATCAGAGCATGGCGTCAGGTGAAGGCACTTCCAGGCAGCACATTCACAACAAGACACATGTGTGGGAGCCAAGGGAAGGAGAACAACATCTAACCACAAGCAGCCAGGGGATAACAAGTTCATATCCTGTGAAGTAACTTGCCCTAACACTTCTACCACCCACTAACCTATTCCATGGCCTGAACTCTCAAGTGAAGAACACACATACATACATATATATATATATATACACACATAGCCATCGTCCTTTACACAACACTTTTCATATGATAGACTAGCGTTAGTTATAAATTTCTTTAGTTGTTTTGTTAGATCCGCTTTCTACCACACTTCAATTTTCTGTGTCAGTGAAAGTAATTTTAGTCCGTTTCACAAAAAAAGAATACATCACTTAAGAGATAATTTAATTATATTTTTTATCTTACACTCTACAGATGGCTGTTCAGTTGTTCCAAGAAAGAGTGCAGTGGCTGAGTGAAGCACTAACACATCTTTGACTTGTCTTTGCCAATCGTCCCATTTACCTTAAGTGCATTGCATGTACATACACATGTGGCACTGAAATTAACCAGATTTTCTGAAGACTTGAGTGTCGTAAGCACAACATTTGCACTACCAGGAGCACACTGGCAGAGTTTTATTATTTTTACATGTACATGCAATCAGTCTTGGAGACTGCTGTGTGAACTGTAACAGGGTGAACTCAACATGTGCCCTAATAAATATGTATACTGGCACCAATATAGTGTAGTATTATTAAATACAGGGAAATTTACGATCTCGTTACCATAAAGGCAGAAAGGTGTGATACATTGTCACCAGTGTATCCACCAAATAAAAAGAAACTTCACATGGAACACCTAGAGTTGTAGCTGAAATACAAAGTCATACCAATCTATGTAATGGAGGAGAGCAAATCGGCAAACCATGGCAAAAACATGTTACCTATGTGAGGTGGGGTTCACATGATAACCTCAGTATACTATTAAGCTACATGTTGCTTCTCCAATAGACTAATGAAGTACATGTACATGTACACTGCATTATCACACTTTCATTGCTATGTCATCCTGACATTCCACTCAATAGGAAATTATTCAATATCTACGAGAAAGAGGCAACATGATTTTTCTTCGCATGAGGGGATGAAAGTCATTTCATCTCACTAAATCCATAAGGCAGAACTAAACTGGAATGTTATTAATGCATGCTTGTACACAGTGCAATGTAGCAGTCATAAGTTTCTGCCTCCCAGCACTAAGAACATTTAACACAGGGAAGTGCCTATGCTAATTTCATACATTCTTCCAAAGAACAGTACATGTACTTGCTCCCTTATGTTTCCTGTCAAATGCTGGCATTTACATGTACCAGTGACCATGATGTGGAATTCTGTTCAGAGTCATGGTGGTGGTAGTGTTTTGTTTTCCAATGTCTTAGTGATAATTTTACTCTGCCAGGGAGCTGACTCAAAGCATTTCCTGACTAATCCAAGTCATTTGGGGGTAAGTGGCATACAAAGCATTTTTTTTTCTTTTTTTGTATGTAGGTGAAAATAGTTTAAGACCCTTCTATGATATTTCTGTGGTGATGTGGTTATTTCTGTATCATATTTCAAACATGATGTACACACTTCAGTAAGATATTTCAAAGGTGATGCAAACAGTCCCTAATGAAACATACATGTATTTCAATGGTGATGTAGACATTACCATACGGTATTTCAAAAACTCCAAACAGAATACAAACTATTCTTCTTATGTGTGTAGGTGAAAATAGTTGAGATACTTCTGAGATATTTCTAGGGTGATGCAGTTATTTCTGTATCATATTTCAGAAGTGATGTAGACTATTCTGTAACATATTTCAAAGGTAATGCAGACATTTATGTAAGATATTTCAACCATGATGTAGACATTTATGTAACATATTTCAAAGGTGATGTAGATATTCTTGCAACATAAATCACAAGGGGTGATGGTAAGACAAGCTGAAGAAAGACATTGTACTATGTATATATGTCTTTAGACTTCAGTACATGTACTTGTCCACAGATTACATCAGCTCATCAGAGGCATGAATGTGTTGCCTCCTCTCTGGTGCACACATACCCGTGCCCAGCTGCCAAGACTAGATTAAGATACAACCATGAACTGTGCCAGCAGTCAGGGGCCAGGAAACATTTAGGGCTACATGCCACAAATAACATCATCCACCACAGAGAATCCTGCCTCACTGTGCCAGAGAGGGTACACAGGGTATGGTTACTACCCATCAAACTATGTCTGTTGAACTGATACACTTTCCAGTATTAAGAGGAAAACTAAGTTTGTTTACCTCTCCAATCCACCAAGAGAGGATAATGTGGAACTTCAGACTGCCTTGGCTTACCCCATACATCCATCCCTACTCCACACCACCTGACCCTATTCTACAAGGCTGTCAAACTAACAACAACTCTGTGGCAAGACATAAATAAAGTTCTCAACACTCCTGTCCTCACAATCCAACATGGTCCATTTGACTTGTCCTTGAATATCCAAACTACGAGGAATGTATAAAACTACTGCTGATCCTACCTTTTTTCGTTTCTTAATAAAATACACTCGATGTGGATCAGTAATGTCCATCCAGAACATGCTCAAAACCCAAAATAAAGAACTACATGTATATGTATGTATACACACAGGCCAGGAATTCAAATGCCACACCACTGGCAATTACTGTTAATCTGCCATAGTCTCAGTTGCATACCAGTGCTGGTTCAGTCACTATATGTCTCCTAACTTCAGCATAAATGACTCCTTTGTATACATATCCTGAAATATCAACACAATCATCTATATGTATTTGTGTGATAAAGGCAAAATAAATAGCTATAATTCCTGTTCGACAGTCTGACGGTCAGCATTGATTTTTTTTCTTTTTTTCTCTCAATGAAACAACTCATAGACCTAGGCAAATAATCAGTAATAGAAAACAAAACAACCTGGAAACTACTGCACACAGCTCACTCCTACAGACTTCCTTATTTTGGGTCAGCTTTCAGGTAACCCCACCCAGTACATTTGCTCTGCTCTGGTACACTACTTCCTGTTTCTTACATTGATCTCTTACTCCTCGCACATATTCCTGAACATCCAATTTTTTTCTGCATACAAATCTACAAGTAGCAAGATTGATTGCAAAACACATTTTTTCTTTCAATTTTGTTTGCCTTTATTGCTTTTTACCTTTCTTTCCATAAAAAAATATTGTACAAAAGATCAGAAATCAATGTGTTATGGGTTTAACCTATATTTAAACAGTTGCATATAGCCAGCCCAACTAATAACCCAATAAACCTTATCTGAGGTCAAGTGTCGGAGCCAACGTGATGATCAGCTGTGTGGAAAGGGCGTACACCTATGTACATGTAGGTGTTATCAGGTCTGTGAACATGTACACCTCATCAATTATCACATAAAGAGCAGATGGCGCAGCAATCCAATCAGCCCTGGGGAGCATTACTATCACCTCTTCACTTAATCAGAGGGACCACCCTTGTAGCTATCTGTAATGAATTATGTCCACTGCCACATAAATGCAAATATCAGTTGATCTACATGTACATATGTGCATGTAGGTGTGATATACCTGTCACTGGAATTGGTCATCACTCATACACATTACTCCAATCACAGCTCTGCAGTATGACTGAAGTCCATGCACTCCACCCACAACAAGGAAATACAGTGCCTGCCCTCAAGAAACATTTCACTACATCTTGCTGTCTTCCAGTCAGTTCTGATCACATATCTGACTGCATTTATTTGATTGGCATTTAATGTCATACACAGGATTTCTTGACTCATCGGATGACATCCAGGTATTCGCGTGGAGGGACCAGAAGTTCCAAAATATACCAAGATGAAAGACATAATCAGTTTACAAATAAAACATGTAATGGACACTTAGAGCTGAAGACGACAAATAATTCGATGTCTATGAGCTGTGACAAGGAACCCAAAGGCAATTTTGGTCCTAAAAATCCAGTGAAATGTCCTTGGGAGCTACACAAGAGGTACAAAAATATGATAAAATATCCTGAGCATCCTCCATAATGTAGTTTGATGTAACCCTCGACATTTTAACCAAAGTTGAAGGTTGGTAAGTTCGCCTTTCACCTTTCCTTTTATTTAAATCTGGAATTTTTTTTTTTTTTTTTTACTTTTTTAAAATTTGTTATCCCTTTTTTTATTTTTAATTATCATGCAGATCACTTACAAATAAGTACCAAACAATACTCTCACTAAATCTTCCATACTCCCGACTGGAAGTTTTATCATGTGGGCCCTTGAGTGAATTATTAATTTGCCTTAGTGAAAACAAGATGAAGGTTTAATGTATTTCTAAATGTCAAGCTTGTCAATGTAAGAGGGATAAAAGTCAAAGGACTAGGCGAATATCAGTGGGTGTAGGGAGCTGTCAATTTGCGGGCTGATCAGAGGCCACCTGTAGGGAAGGAGCTCACCCACCAAACACTCCCTCTCCCAGTAAATGAAAACCTAGAGCTTTAACCTTCATCAGGTGAGGATTTGCAATCCTCAAACACCCACACAACCAGCATCAGATCACTTTCACAGCCCACTATATTTTCCAGGAGCTACACACCTGAGAGGTTCTACAAGAGGAGGGCTGCCTTGCCACTCAGTCCTGATGCGGCCAGGCTTGCCAGCCCTACACATTTCCTCGACCAGTAGGACTTCAACTGGGTGTTACATGGCCATCCTGGTGCCCATAAACATTTCACTTTGTCATCCACTCATGACCTGCCAGATTATTTTTCTCTCGCAGAGCTCCCTTGCTGTTATCATAAATTTCCATTTTTCAGGCACTAAATGTAACATGCATGTATGTATTCTAGTCCACCTTTCTGTATGCCTGCAAGTACACATATTTACATGTACATGTACAAAATAATCAGATACTCAATATATATATATAGATATATATATATATATATATTTTTCTATTTCCCAGGGAATTAATGTTCTTGACAAAATTATTTTGGTCATTCCAAAAAGCAGTGCCCCAAAAGCAGACTGATCCCAATGCCATTATATTTATAGCAGTGCTTCACAGGAGCTTTCTGCAAGAGACAACTGATATGGCACCCCACCCAGTCACACATCACAGTGACAATTATTAAGCAGATATACGCATACCTTCATACTGACACAGGAAGTCTCAAGATTGCCAGTTTTAATGTCACAGATATTCACAATAATGACCCAGTCACACAACTTGGGCTTACATCAAGATCTCATGCTTCTGAAGCACCAAAACCTCTGCACAACTGCAATGAGTTGCACATTCAATAGAGAATTAGAATCTCCAACAATTACAGTATATTTTGTATGTACATACATGTACAATGTATATACAGATGCAGCACACAGATACACAATGAAATAATGACCGCAGCAACATTTGTTTATTTATTTATATGATTGTTTCACACCATTCTCTGGAATTCTTCACTTCATCGTACCATGTCAGCTAGTATTGTAGATGGAGGACACTGTAGGGCTCGGGGCAAACTATTGGATAAAATGAACTATTGGATAAAATGTTAGCAAACGCCTACATCAGCCACACTGACCATATACATGTACTGTTCAAAAGGCCTCAATAACTTCAAAGGGGAAGGGGGATCCACATGTTAACAATACACAGGAAGAACACTTTTGTATAATACAAGTTCACATTACTTTCAAATAACTATGTAATGCTTACTTTCTGATGTGAACCTGAAAGAACATGTAGCCAATATCACATTATTGTAAGAATCCAAATGACAGTGTTTGGTTGAGATAAGTACCATTTGTCAGAATCCTGTCACCTGATCCTCATGTGACCACCACACCCAGGTATCCAGGAAGTGTGTTTCTCTAGTCCCAACTCTAGGCAATAAGATTTGCTAATTTGTCCCCAGAGGCTCATAACAAGAGACAGCCCACCCAAGCATCCTTAAGTAGGGATAGTACGTATACTGTACCAGCAACAACTTCCCTTACTGACATGATAATGTTCCACCCACTACCATGTTAATGATCAAAACATTCTAAACATACTAATGTTAGAATCTCCCCTCACCGCCACATGTGTAGGAGGGTTAGAACTCAAGGCAAGTCAACATCATGTTCATAGCTGATGATACACATGTAAGTAAATGAGACGGGAGTGGAGTCATCAGATGAGGTCAGCAGATAGTAGCTTTCAGCGGTCCTGCCCACTGATCATTCCAAATGCTGACCCATG
Organism: Acanthopleura granulata; assembly: GCA_016165875.1. NCBI lineage: Eukaryota > Metazoa > Mollusca > Polyplacophora > Chitonida > Chitonidae > Acanthopleura > Acanthopleura granulata. The sequence goes on along the minus strand of JABBOT010000003.1, from coordinate 9,107,009 downwards.
GGCACTTCCTGTCAGCCTGGAGAGCCAGAGGATTGTGTTGTAAGATGGGCAGCTAGGGCTGGAGGCCTGTCAGGCAGCAGGCAACCCAGCAAGAAGAAATAATCTGGGATGCTATTGATTTCCTCACCTCCCAGCTGAGTCAGGGTCACTTGGCTCATAGACATTGATTACACCATCTGAATTAAGGACAACTTGTTACAGTTAGCTGTCCCCATTACGCCTCAACCGCAAATAAATTAACCCAAATGGGAAAGACAGCCATGGAAACAGACAAGGTAGCAGAGATACCGAAGACTTATCAACCAATGGTTAGGCTGTTCAATGAGGACTGCAAACCATTAATAATTCAGTACACCAAAATAAACTGATGCATTCGTCCTGGCATTGACGTAAGACCTCACAATAATGAGCATTACAGAAAAACAAGAAATGCACAGTGCAAAGGCAATGCCTTTTTACTGAAGACACAATCTGTAATCTTAAGTATATGTAGTAAGATGTGGAATAAACTCTCATTATTACCGAAGCCAAAAACAATCTCGGACTTTTAAGTAAGTTGTTTTGTGGACTGTTTTCTCATCTGGCATCATTCACCTGTCAGCCAATGCACTGACTAACCCAGATAATGCAGTACTCAGGCCGCTGCAGGCAGCTGATTCCATCAGAGCGATCAAACTAGGGGAGGCATCCCTCAAATCACTCAAGGGTGATACCTCATATATCCATCCATCAAAGATAATCAATACATCCTTGATGAAACAGCTTCCAAAAAATATCACTGAAAGTGGTGTCCCCTTGCCTAATGCCACACATTTAACATGCACATGATCATCATAGGCGAGCACTTATAAAACCCATGACCATATCTTTCAGTTTGCACTCTCGCTGCACATCATCAACCAGAAAGCAATCTATAAAAAAAATCAAGCAAATATACACTGTTCTACTAGTCATAAAGCAATCGTGTACATCTGCATGTCTACTTCTGCGAAGTATGTAGAAACGTTTGAACTTACATGTAAAAGCACTGCTGTTATCAGGCTGTCATTTGGTTTCTTATTTCAGTCATACAGGTGCATGTAGCCGGGCGGAAAAATCCAAGTGCAATTACATTTACATGTGGACAGGTGCCTCAATAATAAGACTACAGCAGACATAAATCCCAGACCAGATGTGGTACAATGTACAGTACATGTATTCTGACAGTGGACCTGCTAGTCATTACACAAGTTAAAAGTAAATAATAAAAAAAATAAGGTACATGTACATGTCTGTAAAGATTGTAAACTTAAAGTGACACTGAGGATTATCTATTTTATTCAAGTAGCACAGAGATGCACAGATATGAAAAGAGCAAGTTAAAAAGTTGTTCCTGTTAAGAAATAGGGCTTATCAAAACCAAATGTTAGAGATCAATTACACCAGAAAATGATCACAGATTTTCACTTTAAGCAATTAAAACTCAATTTTGTGCATTTTCGTCTCTTTTTTGTGTTGGTGGTAGTTGTGATTGTTTAAGACTATTTTTTAAGTGAACTCTTCAGAGCCTAGAGATAACATTGTATAGCCTTCATTACTTCAACAGATTTCTGTACTAACCTCACTTTCTGTGTTTCCTTCCACACAGGGCTTGAAATACGGTCACCAACTTGCCTTCTGTGACAAATTCAAATGCAAAGCGAGTAAATATAGTTATCTTCTCGCTATCGTGGCAAATTTTCATTTGAATTTCTTGCCATGTTAGTGATGACAAAAAATGTAACTCCACTCGTATTCATTACTAATACAAGGAAGAACATTTTGGTGAGATGAAACTTTTGTTCATCTCCTTAGTGAACAGCAGGAATTCTTCAACTGAGCCTATCACTAACTGGACCCTAACCTGATACCCTTTGTGAATGTTGTGCTAGATCAAAATGAAATAGTTCAGATTTACTCTTTGGTTATCGATCATGTGATCGTTTTGCAAATTTAAAATAATTTTGCCACAGGACAACATTTACAGGCAGTAGAAGTGGAGCGCCACCTGGTGGGCTCAAGAGATTTCACCATGCCGTGGGTCTGGCTACCCCGTTGCTTCCAAACTTTCTGGGTATTGTTGACTCAGCTGTTTAGGAATGTATTCATTCCTAATGTTTTCAAATTACAGGTGCGTTCTAATTTAAATGGAAATAACCAATGTTTTTAAGGAATGACAGTCACGCTACGCTTAATGAAAGCCAGGTATACATGTATCAGGTAATACCAAGCAAATGGCAAAAGCAAAGTTCACACACTGTCAAGTGGATTTTAATTTGTTTATTTATTCTTGGACTAGCCAAGTAGTCACATGGCGTTTTCACTACGTTACAATGGCATGGGAAGGTCTCATTGAACACAAATTACGCAAACTCGGCCACCCGCCGTCCGGTTTTCACCTGATCAGTTCGGCTCTGCTTCTGTGTTGCACTGTTGGTTGGGCGCTTTGCATATGCTAAAATTTCTCACCCCTAACTCCACCTAGACCTCGGTAACGCACAAAGATGCCATGTTTCATGACACAAAGCATTATGTCAACAATACTCGCCCATCACCTTCTCAACCTCTGTAAAATGTATCCTACGATTTACACTTTTATAGCATGTTGTTCTTTCTTGAAAGCAATATCTAGACGATGACGACATTTGATCCTCTTTAATAAAAACACCTGAAGTATTTCACATTTGTTTGCCAGAGCAGTTGCAAAGGTTGATGTTAAATACCTGAGCATAAGTTTCTAAGATAAAATATAACGAGCCTTAGATCGAAATGCTCAACTTCATCAAACATGGCCAGCCCTGGCGTGCACCAAGAGATTCAGAGTTTGCTAGAGTTCTATTATGAATTAACAGTGGCCGTTACAGGTCAGAAATTGTAGTGGATGCAAAGCGTCCAACCTAAGGAGAAAAATGACACACAAATGCAGAGCCGAACTGATCGGGTGAAAGCCGGACAGTAGGTGGCCGAGTTTGCGTTATTAGTGTTCAGTGGGAACGTCCCATTGCATTGCAGCGTAGTGGCAACGCCATGTGATCACTCAGCTTTTCTTGAGCTAGCTCAGCGAATGAACAATCTATCTACTAGCTGAGTTAGCAAGAAATGTTAAATAATTCACTCATCCCAGATGACTTCGAAATAAAAAAATGAATTCTCAAGCACTGCCAACGTGTGCTTTAAAGGGTGCTTCATGACCAGCATGCACAACCAAATCAGTGATATACATGTGTGTACAGTGTATGTATGTGTGTCTGCTTGGGTTTTACGTCATACTTAACAATTTTTTCAATAAAATGATGAGGAGTCCTTTGAATGTATATGTTTTCTGTGTCTTCTTGTGGCAGGGCCAGTCCATGTCCCCAAAGTGCTGCCTTCACTGAAACATCATTCCAAAGACACCAAACATGACATTCTACCTAGTTACATTATACTGACACCAGGACGACTAGTGCAGGTTTCCTTGTTTTAAACGCTCAGTGCTGAGTGCCTAAAGAGGCAGCAACAAGTACCACTTCTAAGGTCTTTGGTATGACATCACCTGGGATTGATTACATACCTCCAGACCTCAAGATGGACGATCTAACCACCAGGCCAGCGAGGCAGTCCAGTGATGGACAGAATACTGGAACCCAGTCTTTTTATTGGATAACAAACCACAGATGTTATGTATTTACAGTATGACAACACCAACAGAGGTACAGCTTTTCTAGCTTCCTCGCTACAACGACTGGTAGCTTAAACAAATAATGCAAAAAGTTAAGTTTTGTCATTATAGGAGCTACATGTATATGTAACTCCAAAAATAACTGATCTGTAAGTTAATTTTTCAAAAGAGCTATGTTTTGTTATCTTTCTCACCAAATGATAGCTATGATTTTGGTTGCTTAGGCTCTGCTTAGAGTTCTCATGATTGCTGGCAGCTTGGAAATTTATTCATTTATTTATAAATCTGACTGATGTTTACCTTATTCATTAACAATTTTATACATATAGACCACTGTCAGGTTTATGAGTAGAGGAAACTGTATGAAGTCTGGAGATAGCTATATTGTAACTTCAGCTGGAAAATACACATACACCCTTAGGGTGTTATCCTTAATGCTGACATAAGCGAAAGTAAATGTGTTCATGTATTGTAAGGCCACATAAAAACAAACCTCTTGATATATACACACAGGGACACATTTTTTCATCTTGTTTTTTATTTTTAGGAAACTTAAAAACAACACAGCATCAGAGAGAGAATGCCAAACATTTTACTTTCAGGCAAAACTAAGTACAGGTCGAAAGTTTGGAAAAATTGATTATTCCTTGTCAATCATTAGAGGAAGCTGCGCACAATTCATTGCTACAAATGGCCATCATTTTTCACATGCAAGGGTTGATATAAAAAAATCTGGTTAACAAATACATTCAGCAGGATCAGTGATGGGAAAACAAGCAATTTCACAGAGATTTCACATCAGGCAAATTGTTTGGTATTTTGAAGTGTTTCATCTAATTATCAATTTCAATTAACTTCATGTTAAAAAAATGTTATCCTACACACTGAATCCATATACATGTGTATATAACATTTCTTTTCACACTGACACAGCTATCTTCAAGTTGAGTCCAAAACTGCGAACAAAGGGACTTTTACCACCATTCTTGCGATACGAAGAAAGGTGTAGGACAGCACATGAGAGACATGATATTACAACAACAGACCACTTTTAAATGAAGTACACATCACCTAGATGGCCATTTTGCACATATTTCATCATTGCATTTTTTACAGTGATTAAAACTTTAAATCAAGACTGAGGTGCTATGGTGGACTCTTTAAACCATACTGAGCAGGTTGAAATGTAGAGGTGATAACTTCTTTTTTGCTGCTTGACATGCTGTATCTGCTATATTTTCACATCAGATACAGATACAGGTGTAGTACCACGTGACATGTGTGTTCATGGAGAATGTACCTCAGCCAGTTTGGTATGGTCCAAAATGTCAAGCGCTTCAATTCAATCTTATTATTATTATAATCACAGTGAGAAAAAGATGCCCAAAAATAAAAAAGATCACATTTGGGATCATGAAATGGCCTTTTATGTGATGTGCATGTACAGTAGGTTGAAGGTGCTCTGCTCTTTCAAATGTCAAATAACAAAAAATGTTCCTGCTCTACTATTAACTTCACGTGTTCTCAGCAGTCTCACCCTACTCTGCTAATGCATGCTTACATGAACATTTACCAACAACTGATATGGACAAATTTCACAACCCTCAGGGATTTCCCTGCAACCAGGGAAATCTCAAGATCTCTATGCTGAATGATTTGGAATCAAGTCATAAGGTCTCAATGCATATTAGAGTGTTACCAACCTGAATAAACATTTACAGGATGCTAGGCCATCATCAAAAATATGTCTGTTACAGGTGGCCCAACCAACCCTCCAAAAAAAGGGTCCTACTCTAAATTTTTCATTGGGCTTTGGATGGAATTTTTTTTCTCTCTCCACGTTATTTTCTTTAAAATCCTTATTTAATTAGCAAGAACACAAAACCTATTTCCCTACTGACCGATCCTGTTTTTTGCAACTGGGTTGTGTTACCCATAACACAGAATTTTTTACGGGTGGTCCTAAGTTCATTACAAAAATTTATTGTGCCTGTGGTCACCATCACAGACTTTTGTCAGGCTGATCAACTGATGCTTACTTATGATTCTTTTCTTGTTCTGAGTCACTCTCTGATGCAGTTAATCACACAGATCTCTGATCAACAAAGATCTCTATGATTAATTTCTTTCAATCTCACATCACAATTAAATTTCACTCTGAAAAAGCAGTGAAAAAACCATTCAGCATGCCTGGCATCTCTGCAATCTTTAAATGGTACATACAGAGACAACGACTGCACACATCAACTTTACTTTCTTCACCCCACAGTGCCTAATCATATCCTCCTAAGGGCAAGAGATGGAACAGGCGGTGAGGGACACCTCAGTCTTGTATATTTTGATTGTCATACAGACCCAACTGCTAACTTTGCAAGTGACTTCTTGGATGCGATATATCGCTTTGCAGAGGGCATGCTGAGTTTTACAAATAGTTACAAGTGTATACCATGTCCGCGAGTGTAACTGGCACAGTCATATAAGTGGCGCACCCATAACTAATGAGATAAATTCAAGAAAAAAACCTTGCACCCTTGTACAGAAAATTAGAGGATTTAGCTCTCTTTATACCCAGCTGGTTACCACCAGACACGACCCATTGTGACAGTGGGCAAAGTAGGACTTCCAGAAAATAATCTGACTTCCTGTGAGTTCATGTATGAATGGTTTCCTTTCACAAATTATCTGGTGGCCTCATCATTGTCTGTCATTGCACCTGGTTGTGTCTTCATATGATTTTGCCAGATTATGGTCTGTACGGCTTTTACAGTTATATATAGTTTTACAGTTATAAAAGCCTGGTTGTCCTTCCCAGTCTCTTACTGTATATGTTGTTGTCGTTTCACTCACGATCACATGATCGACAAAATTTTCATACTTACTCAACAATGTGTAGGCCTAATTCACAGTGCAAAAGTTCTATGAGAATTCATAAACCCATGTTGGCGCAGGTACTTATTTTCACTTGTAAATAAAAAATTGGGGCTGTTTTTTTTTTTTTTTGTTTTTTTTTCATTCTTGGAAGGCAAAGGGCGCTTTGAGGAATTGCAGCTTCCAGTAGTTGGACGCTGATAAAGACTGGATTAGGCCCTGGATCACCTAGACTATGTAAGAGACAACAGATGACACTAAGTGTATCCAAGCATTTTACTTTGGTTGTTTTAACACAAAGACATTTTTGACTTATATCCTTTCATTTATGCCACTTGTCATGTACATGCACAGCCCTGGGGGGACACCTCTGTAGATTCAAAAGTCATGGCAGGCAGAAAGAAACACAATTTCACAGTGCAAGAATGTTCGAACATGTACTAGGGCAAAGACTTCTATCTGACCAATAAAGATTCTAAACCAACTACAGAGAGTGCATTTAAAATCTGACGCAGTTACCTGCCCTTCAGCTTGAGAGGTATGTTGTAGGTGTCAGTAAAGCGAGTCACCCAGGGCATTACCGAACAGGTCCTGCCAAAGCACCTCAAGAACACTTGCCTTGGAAATATCTGATGAAAGGTGTTTGTGGTAAATTCCCAAAAAGATATAGAAAATTTTTCTTGAGGAAAAGTATTCGACATAACTTTTGGCTCGTATGATTTAACAAATTTCTCATGCATAAACCTTGAAATGGAGTGATTAATGACATTGGTTTAGGATCATTCTTGGCTGAACAAAATTTTGCATACCATGATGATGGAGCAATTTAAGACCATCAATTTCTGGAAGAAGTTCTTAGTTTCATTTTGTGCAGCATTGCAAATTCTAATGCAGCTCGGGACACCTGTTACAAGCCTACTGCTACTTTAAATGAGTCCACATCACAGTTGTAGGCAAACTGCCTACTGTGCAGAATGTAAATTTATGTAATGTTGTTCTCCTTCTAAATATGACTGACAACGGTGATGTTTCCACAAAAGTTAATCTTATGCATTTCATTTATTCCACGTTTCAGAGTTTGACGAAGCAATGATAACATGTATTTAAATGCAGAAAACTGATCAATGCCCATGGCAACGAATTAATCAAGCTCTTCATCTTCATTTACCAAACTATTCACTGTTTTAGTACATGTATTCATGCAGAAAAAAGATAGAACTGTGATACTTACGCACAATTATGTAGTATTTGAAGAATCTGAAATTTTGATCAATCAAAGTCTTGCGTCTGTCAGCGCCCTTTTCGTTGAGGTCAGGTTACAGTTTTCAATCAACTATGTTTTGTTTTCAAAATTATCATGCTGCGCTTGGTTGATGCATAAACTTCAACTTGACAGAGTCTGAGACTGGATGGCAGCTTAGTCATTTAAAGACTTGTCACAAAAGTTTCCGACGCTTTCTTCAGTCCTGAACTAGACCAATGGGTAAAGCACCACAACTTAAGGATATTTGTTTGGAGTTGTTTTTGGAAATCGCAAATTATGCTCTAAATGGAGCCGCCAAAGTGCGACAGCCTCCGTTGCCGGATGAAAATGGCAGTCTTGATACTCAATGACGTCAGAGGAAGTTGCACATTGACATAAGCCTGGGCGGTAGATGGCGCTCCACTAACTGACAGTGGGGCTCTATAGCATGGGGTAAAATAAATACTCCTACCGCTAAAATGAGTAGAGCGCCGAATCGATATTTACTGAAGTGCAATAAATGACAAGAATTGGATAACTCGTTAATAAATAAATAGATAAACAAAATTTAAAAATAAATTTTCAAGAATATTTGAATAATGATTACAGAGCTATGTTTAATAGGGGATTGGGAGCGAAAATATACGACCGTAATATACATAGGCACATTTGCTTTAACAGTGAAGTTTGATGGTGGGTTGGGGGTATGGTGAAGTCGTTTATATTCCCACTGGTAAGTTTTGCTCAGAAGTGTAGTGTGACTCCGAATAACGAAAGGCTCATTTTGCCACAATATTTCGACAATTTATAAAGCCATTATCAGGAGAGCTAAACGCCATGGTTAACACTAAACAGATGTACATACAGTTTTCGACACAAAGCCTCAAAATGCAGACGAAATACATGTACTAAATAATCTCAGGATAAAACTGCAAAAAGGTATAAAAGCCGGACAATATTTAAACAATATTAATTCTTTACTGACTTTAATTAATGCCACGGTTAGAGTTGGACATATATATGGCAGACATATAAATATGTATGGAGACAAGCCCACACAACATAGACTATAAACGCTATATATCAGCTTACATTCAGTACTCAAAAATAAATTTGACTGTATGTTTTCCTCTAAAAACGGCAATCTCAATAACTTTTAATTTTAGTGGGATTTTAAAGTTGAAAAGCCAAAAAACTTTTCTTTTTTTTAACTTCAAAATAGTTTTCCCTTTTCCTACACATGGATGGATTGTAATTTTGTTCTTATCCCCATATACATTTAAAAAGAAAAAGGAAAAATAAGAAAAGAAAAAAAGTTATGTAAGTCAGCTGTGCGGCGTCATCAGAGTCAAGGGAGAAAACCACGTTTGGAACTGCTGGAAACTATAAATCTTGTAATCATTTCAAGTTATCGCCCTTGTATAGACCATTCCTCACCTTTCCAGCTCACGAATACCTTCTCGTCCTTTAAGACCTTAACAGAAAATTATTTCAAACAAAAAATTGTTTTTATCGATGTAAAGAAGAGGGCTCAACTGCATGTAAACTTACAAAAAAAATTGTTTCGTAGTTATGGACAAACAGTGTACTTATACGCTGAGCAACTTCAAGGGGGCTTGAACTAAGTTTACGGATTCAGATTCCATCAAATCTTTTCCTGAGACAACAAAAGAAATGACATAGAAAACTGATAACATTACCACTTGTTTTACGAAATACATTTACTTATTTACGTATGCACAATGTATCTAACGGCGGGTCTAAGAATATGTCCCTCATACCGTGCACGACTGTGAGTTTTCTGTGGAGAAACGGTGCGCTGAGAGTTGGCCTACACACCACCGGCCTAATGCAAATAATTTAAAAACTTTCCGTTATACACAGATTTCCACATACAAGGACAGATGAATGTATATATAGGTCATATTGGTAGAGGGCAAGTGAGAACTTCATGTAACACTGATCGAAATACACTATTAACATGTTAACCACTTCGCAGCGACCCGGCTGTTCCGCGTCATAAATATAGGTTCGAATTAGAATATACATGTAACACAATAAACTTCTGAACATGGTTAAAAGAGTAGTCTAATGAGAGATGTTTGGTAAAGAAGATGGACTCCGGAGTAAAGAGACCAAAAAGTAAGCCTAATGAAGTAGACGTTGTATGTCACCGATACAACCGAAGTAATGGTCAATAACAGCCGATATAGCCCAAACACAAGCGTTTAAAAACCGCAGCGACATGCGATCCTCTCGGCTGATCATTGCTGATTGAGGAAAAGACAGATTTTAAAGGGTAGGCAACGTCTAAATACCGGTAGGGATAGGAAAATACCTCTCGTTTTTCAAATGGACCTCTGTTAGGCGTTGTATCGGTGGTATACAACGTCGAATTCATTAGGCTACAGTCACTCCAGCCATTAACTAAACAGAACAAGGAACGCTCCATGACCACGTTTTGTGATGAGGAAATTTGTGGTGGTCCCTGTCAGACAGTTGTTAAGTTATATTATCCCTGTGCTGAAAAGTTTCAGCGAAATTTCTGCATATCTGATATACGGATGATTCAAATGCTACAAGAAAGATCTCTTGATTGATAGATCAGCTCATCTTGGGAAAGTCGCAAATGAAGAACATCTGTGAGGCTAAATGCAAGGTACATCTGGTAGTACCTGACCCACTTCAAATACCTTCCATTGCTATGCATGGTACATAGAGGTTATTCAGTTCCGGTGACCTTGATAATTTCATCATGGATGGATTCAGAATAAACACATTAGTTTTCCTCCAGACGATTATCCACGTACATGCAATCATAACTGTAAACAACAAATAATGGGAAACTCGTATAAAACTACTTCCCACCTTTAACAAAGGCTGGGGTCTAAAGCCCTTTGTTCTTTCTTAGATTACCTCACACAACTAGGTGCAATATGTGCTCGGGAAGCACTTAGGTACATATCGTACACAAACACTGCAGCGTCACATTTTTGTGTAGACCGTCCGAGTCTCCCATTGCAAACCACTGGAACATTTCTTATGCTGCATGTATATGGCACAGTTTCCCCCAAACGTTACTCCGAGCTGTACTGAGTAAATGGATTTCTCTTCTAATGTGGTTGTTTTGTTTTGTTTTGTTTTTGTACTTTTGTTGTTGTTGTTTGTTTTGGGGTTTTTTGGGGGGGTTTTTTTATGTTTTTTTTTGTTCTTGTTTTTTTTTTCTTTTTTTGTTTTTTCCTCTTTTGTTTTTTGATTTGTTTTGTTTTGTTTTTTTTTGCCTCCTTTAGTGTGAATCGGCTTTTATGATGTACGCTTATAACCTGGGACGAATAGGTCTGTAACAGTTACATTTGTCCCGGGTATGCGGCTAGAGTACCGCGATAACCAAAAGTGAAACACACGCTGTTCTGTTCAAAGTACAGGTATCCATATATTTACATACATATTTGATTAGGGTCTAACACTTTAGGCCTACACATGCAAGAATGTTTCACTTTATACAACGTCGGCAATTTTTAATGGCTGAGGGCCTGGAGAAAATCAAAAACCTTTGGTAATATCTGACGAACTTGTATAACAATGCATATTTTACATCCGCATACATATAAATCGTATAAAGTCATGCTGGTCACCATTCAGAGTTCTATGTCTGTAAATATTTGATTTGGAGACATTTAAATATTACAGACTTTTGATAACCGAAAATGTAGGCCACGTCATTTAGTGATTGCATGAAAACCGCTTGATAAAGGAATATATCTCAGGTACATCATGACATCATAATTTTCACATGTTTCCTGTTATAGACCTACTTTCTGTCACGACGTGTTTGCCTCCAGTGTGAGTATCTGTGGATGGGCCTTAAAACCCTTGCAGGTTCAGGTGTATAAGGGTTGTGAACGCTTAAGTTTTTGCTGTATTCCAGTCGTACTTCAACACACCGCAATGCTGCAATAATGGGGAGTCCAAGTTAATATATAAAGTATTAAGATACACTTTTTTCAGCACATGACCACTGGACACATCGTATATACATTTTTCTGTTGCCTTTATGTAAGGGTGTTAAAGGAACATGCATGTATTCATAGCCATCATGCAGAATATGAATTGACCCGCCTGCACTCAAAGACCTATATGTTGGTCTTATATGCTATAAAGTTAGAATTGAACTTCATTATTTTTAGCTTCTTTAATGCATGTAATTGGCGCCTCCACTGATGTGAGACATGAGTTGTTCTTGTAAAGCCTTGGACTTTGAGCGTCTAGCCTAGATCTCTGCTCCGATCAAGGCTCTGTACATTACAGCTACGTTTCCTGCGGCTCTCTCCGATAATCTTGAGGAGCAGGACAGTATCAAGGTCCTGAGAAGTTAACATGTGTCTGTCTTGCACCACATAAGGGATTGTCGCCACCAACGGAACCTAGGCGAAAAAGCTTATATATATAACGCCCCTATGTTATCGCCTCTTCCTTCAGTCCCACAGGTCTTTTTTTCCGAACACTCTCCGCTTCACAGATTCTATCATGTTGAAATACGTGGCTTTCTTCGCTGTTTTGGGGTTTGCCTGGGTAAGATTTCCTGATTCCCCCTATGTCACTGGTCTTGTTATTAATTAATATCTTAAATATCAATTGCAATCCTATCAGGCATCAGATGTCTCGCTTTTCAGACATGCTGTGTCCTGAAAAAGGTTATGATGAAAAGGACAAGACTGAGTGCAGTTCACACATCTATAATTGCAATGCGAACTGGAGTGATCAGAGAAGGAAAATTGTGTAACCACTTACTGGCCTCTACGTCTGTATTCTTCTTGAAATAGTTTTATGAGCGCAAGTCTAAATATACGCTTGTACTTTCCATATGTTCACATGCAAATAACTTACACAGAGATTTACTTTATTCCTTTACACATGTGTTTGCAGTCACTATCTTCCCCAGCAGCCCCCTCTACCACAATGGCTCCTGGAACCGCCAGCCCATACACATTCTATTACGACAAATTTTACGTAAGTATAAGTACTCAGAGCATGGGCGTTCTAGCATTTGGCATCATATCGATAAGAAAGTTGATATTATAATATTAAGTATTTCTGTCATATTTAAATGACAGAAAATTCAGTTAAGATACATTAGGCTTTTTTTTATTATGACTGCATTTATGAATGTGCTGTCATTGTTCCGCGGATCTGTGTAAACATGCAGAGCATATGGCCATACAGCTTCTCTGTACATTAAATGAAGAGTTCGTTCCATAATTCCACTTTCAGGTCACGACATGACCTCATGATGTGTGCTAGGGAACTTTGGCGTGGGTAGACCACGTGATTATTTCGTGTCGGCTGGTGCAAATTAACCATATATGGTTAAACGAATATAACTGATAAATCTTGAACACTGAGCTAAGTGCCATTAATTGTGGAATATATTTCTTTTCATAATATAACTAAATGTGACTCATATGCATAAGATTGTGATATGTTTAAATTGTGCCTCAATCGATTTTACAAGGACAATTCCGGCCGGGTTAGTGAGATCCACGTTTAAAATCGGCCAGTTATTTGATTATAGAAGGCATCAGAGAAGCAGTAACGACATATAAGAGTACAATAAATAAATAAATATGTTTTTGTTCTTGTCCTCAGCATCAGATCGTCATGGTGACTTCAGACTCGTGCTACTTCCACCAGCTGAACCGTGAGGAGCGCTATGACGCTCAGGACGCTGCCGGGCTTAAGGCCATCGAGGTGAGGGCGGGGTGGGAGCGGGGGGGGGGGCTGAAGGAAGAGACAGATGCAAAACAAATAACCTAGTACAGAGGTCGGATATAACCTTCTCTTCCTCGTCATTTGTGAGGTCGAGGGACTTCTCTTTTATTTCTGCACATCATAGCATAGCTCTATCTCGTTTCGTTTTGGGCCAAAATAATTTTTTGCCTAAATTTTAACCCTCTGTGATCTCCAAGTTCAATATAACATCTACCCTGTGAGTCTCAAATCTACCTCACCAGACAAAGGACTCATTGCAACGAATAGATGGGAAATCGTCCCCCTGTCGCTCAGGCCGATTTTCAACCTGCTCACAGTGACAGATCTACTGTAGAATGACGCAATGGCCACCCCGGTATGCTTACACAACAGGTCTTGCCCTGCAATAGGCCAACAATAAAGAAGTATTCGCTACTAACCATGAGATCTGAAACAAGTTTTTTTTTAATTACGTCGTGAATATATGACTGGGACATTATCGAATATTTATTAAGATGACGTTTATTTTCCTGCAAAAGGACGCATGGCGCGTTGAAAATGATTGATAAGGTGGACACCACTTACATATTTTTGGCTGCATTGAGCTTTCATTCGAAGTATACACTACATATTGTTCATGCATATTTATTATAATTGCAAACATATCTGATATGAAGCTTTGCGAAATGTAAGCAAATAAGATTTGTCTCTTACCTCGTTTAATCATTTTCTCCGTAACCCATGTTACTAAAAAAAAATGTAAACAGAGATGGGAATCGAACACCTGAAAGACATCCTAAAACACCTAGTGACATCCGATTTGTTAGCCGTGCAAGTTACCGCTGTACTATTGGAAACAACGATCCACATGCCACAAAAAATATTTCGATTTATTCGATTTATAAAAATATGATTGCGTGAACCAGCATAATACTTCGCAATGTATTAGAAGTCTCCATTTTGACATCAACTGTGAACAATTGATTTTGGTTCACGTAATCATATTTGTATTGTGATGGGAATTCCCTCAGTAAAACGCCCTAAAATATCCAAATCTGATTTTTACCTTAATTTTACCAACTTATAAAACAAAACATATGAATCACACCACTCCTGTTTTTCACAGATATATTGATTGTACTTTGGACTCAAGTAGATTTTCTCTCTTTTTCTGATCGAAAGAAAAATGCACCTCACTGCTGCTTCAACGGGGGAAAATTTCACGTCTGGTTGCAAGGGGTCTTTTGCCGCACCTTTATGTTCAACCCTGTTTTCCATGTACACGTATGCAGAAAAACGCCGAAACAAAATGGTGTAGATATACAATGTCTTTAACTTGCCGTGTTATTTTTGAACTCATTCACTTGACAACCTTTGAATACCAGAAGGTCATATAAGTGATCAAAAAAACACTGACTGCAGAGCAAGAGGGTCTTTGTCTTTTTCGGTTGCCTATGATGCATCTTTCTGGTTGAAACAGCAATTCAAGACGAATAATTTAGTTGATAAGAACAATAAACAAATTTGTACGACGTAGAGGTTTATGGGATAAAACGTCTTTGAATGAAAATATTGGCATTTTCAACCCTTAGTTGTGTATTATTATTTTTTTCATAATTAGTTTTTACCTTTTAACGTTTGCAGACCCAAATCCTGGCTGCAGAGAAGAAGTTGGAAGAGTTCGGAACTGAAACCCAAAGCAACCTTCACTTCTACTCGTACAGCTTGGAGATCAGGCAAGCTTGCAGAAACAAAGACACGTACAAGATATCCAGCAGTGGTTAGGCCGGGCACAGATCAACCCAGAATTCTACATACAATCACATTTGCCAGGTAGGCTCAGATTGCGATAATAATTCAGATTTCCCACTTTTAAGTTTGGTATAAATTCTGCATGACGGCGTATATCATGTTAAATATCAGTTTATACTAAAATCACAACGAAATATCGAATATAGTATATTACCACATATATCGTATTCGGAGTTCTGACTGTAAATTTCGTCAAACATTTTTATTGTCTGCCAAATATACAACTCATCTGAAATATACTTCATGGAGATTTTTCATATGCAATCAATATATTTTTTGTCTCTCTCCTTCGTTATTATACGTACAGCTGCTGTGTTGTGTGAATACTGCAAGGCTATCATTCATGATTGTACGCACCACATGAGTTTAGTCCAAGCAATTTGTGCCAGCATCGACCATGTAATGATGAATTGTTTATGTTGTGTCATTTCAGTGGAGACTGGAGTTGAGGTTTCCGGGATCTCAGCAATGATACACATTGATTAATAAATATTTACAACAAGCATGGCTCCCCTGTCTGCATTTTTTAGTACGTTGATATTTCAGAGACGAACAGAAAAGTCTTTGAAGAGATTTTGACCTATTAAAGCCATATATGTTGATACCTGCACATATATAACAGAAGGTCGGCCTCGTTAAGGTATGCATTGTCAGTAACAGTCTCATGAATACATGGTGGGACGGGTCTAAGAGGAAATTTATTTATGGTGAATTGCTTTTACTCTAAAGATGAAAACATGTGCATAACACACGGGGAAGTTTTGTCAGTTGCTTGCCCAATATATTAGGTTGATGGTTACCTGTGGATGTTTCCTTCACCGCAGTGAGTGCGGTGTGAAACAAAACGATGTCTTAGATTAAGTCAGATTTAGTCCTAACTTCAGAACAGTTTATTGCATTCGCAGCGCTTATCTGACTAATGGCATATTAGATCCATCGAGTTGTCTTTGAAAATACAGACGGATATCCGCAGTGACTAGGGATCGTATTTTCATCGTGTTGAACAAAATCACGGCACACTGGATATATGAACAGTTTCAATCAAAGCACAAATAAACATATTTTGATTAACGACAATTTATGAATGAAAATGGTACACGATCTGAATAGTGACTTAATTCATTCACTTATACAACATTGCTTTTTCAACGGTTTGTGTTAAACACTGATTTTGGAAATTAGTGTTGCCATTATTGATCCAGAACGTCCACTATGGTTGACGCCTGGTATACCAATATCTGTTTTGACGCCTACATTTGCTTAAAACGTGACATTAAAAGTTACCGGTCTTACTGTAGATCTGAAGAAGGTGCTGGATTGTAAAGTTTTTGTGTTGATACAAATTCCTATATATCAGACTATGCTTTTTAACTTTTGCGCTACATCGATTGCTTGCAATACATTTCAAACTCTCTATCAAAACGAAGCGCCGCCATGATGGCTAAGACGTGGGGAGGAAACCGATATACACATTGAAGTTCAGAAGTCAATTTCTAAGCTTGTAACGTGGTCAGGTTCAAAGTCTCTGTTACAGTCTCCACCAGGGAACCGTTATACAGATTTGAAATATGAATCATTACATAGTGGGGGCAAGACCGATAAGTTATTTGTCTCTAAACCAATTTTATTGCTTTGGCAAAAACATCTTGACTCTAGACTTTTTGTTTGCAAAGCATGTTATAGTACAGCAGACAGGTAAGATATATGGGAGAATTGTGCCTTTGATGAAAGAAGCACCACAATTAGCACACTGGTAGATTTGGTTTGGGGAACACTTTTGGACATAGGGCCATCTCAGATTTTTAATGCGACAGTAATGGCATCCATTTTCCAAGATGGCCACCAACAGTACGTATGGACGTTTTATACATGGTTTCCATGCCACTGTTACAAAATTCATCTGGCTTGGGCGTACATGCGAATTACATAGTTAAGACAAACTGAGACATCAAGGCCACAGTGTTCATATGAGTTTGGCCGTCATGTTGAAAAATGTCCCTCACATTCAAAATGTTTACCATTATGGTCACACAAGTTGGCATAATTGTGTTCGGAGTTCATCATTAATTGTCCCCCTGATAACTGCTGGTGAAATTACCTTAATTGGTGTTAATTGTTACTTAAGATCTTGTACTTAAGACCTTGGAATTGAAGAGTTCAAAGCAAATGTTTTCTTCCATTTCAATTGGGCGTCATAACCATGTTGATGGAACTGTGGCTCTAACTCATAACTCTGATACTTTGCGATGACAGACACATGTACTTGCACCTATTTCAACAAGATATATACATGTGTATTGGGAAGCAGGATGGCTTGCTTCACTGGGAACTTCGATGGCTCTGCGGTTGTCACCATTTACATAGAAAACACATCCGGACGCAAAGATGATATTGGGTACATGAAAGAAGCAGCGATCTTCTTGCACTGGACGGTAAAACAATACAAATGTCAACGCTGTGCGTCGGAATCCACATATGTTATAAACGTAACTTCGACCTAGCGTCTTGACAACTTGGAGCGAAGTGCTGCTCTGCTGGCCCACGCCTTCACTGTTTTGTGTGTTTTGGGAAAGACGCAAAAGAACTGCACGTGCGGCCTGGAACACATGAAGATGTCGCTAGGGCATTCTGTATTCGAGAAATGGACCCTTCATATCACAGAGCAGCGGATAGGGACACAGGAGCAGTTTGTGGTATTTGCTGAACAACTGTACATTAAACGAAGAGGACTGATTATCAGGCTGGTTATAAGTAGGCCCAAATGAAGAACAAATGAATGAAAGCTTTGGGCTTTCCACTGACAGAAAAATGATAATTAATAAGGACTTGTGTGATGGGATGACAACAAAAATGCTATATATGATATCATTTATACGGCGACAGTCTATTATATGATGAGAAGAAACCGGGCAAAACCAAGAACCTCCGCAGGTTGCTGGAAGACATTCCTACGTTTCACTGGAAAGGAAGTCATCCTCAGCTGGATTTGAACTCACAGCGACCGCTTCGGCAAAGGAAACACTGTGCAGTGCTAGGACCCTGACCACTTGGCCACCCAACCAGTTTTATGTACACTACTCCTTATTTCCGTCCAAAAATTTCAGTTGAGGTATATTCCAATTGTGTGCCAACTTTCATGGCTCTATCATAAAAGGCTCAATTTACTTACATATCTGCTGTACTATTAGACTAAATAAGGCGGAGGTCTCCATACACCTTCATGACCTGAAGTATTGGAAAGGGAGACTTTTTGATGGCCACGGAGACTTCCATCCGCGAATTTTGGAGATATTGTTAAAGTATATTGAATGACTGAATTCGATCACAAATTTGGCGGGCGGCCAGTGTTATCAGACAGGTCACTTTTGTGATCTGAGTGGCCATGGACTTGGGGTAACAGCTGTGTGTTATTATATATACGTTACCTATGACTTGGGTGTCAAAACAAATCTTACATAACTGGAAGTGTCTTCAGCAAACCGGAAGCAATACGTACCCCCCAAAATCGCCATTTTTGCAAGGTTCAAATTTGAAAAACTTCTGCGGCTAAAACAGCAAGACAGAACTGCGTGAAACTTAGGTAGGTAGAAGGCATGATTGTAGGGGAACGAAAGTTTGGATGTCCTCGATCTCCGCCATGTTGGGTTGATAGGAAAACATTTGAGAGGTATTTTCTTCCGAACCCCAAATGCGATTGACCTGAAATTTTGCACAAGTAACAACTGTTGCCTCTGAATTATTTGGACAGAAAAAGAATGCAATGTGTGAGCAAATAACCGGAACCGGAAGTGATGTCATGTGAAAACCAAAAAAATTGCGTTTGAGTTTTTTAAATATGCCTCCCGACGTAGTTTGGCGTAGTGATCACGAATCTGGTCTTATTTCTTTTTATACGATACATACTTTTGTCGTAAATTGCAATCAAATATCGACAAAGCGCAATTTTAACCATATTTGCCTGTCACGTGAGAGAAGATGATTGAAGCCAAAAAGCTCAAGATCGCTCAGTAGAAAGCGCTATATACGTACTGTATGTGCTAAAAATTTGTGAGCTGTCTTGCAAAATGCAGGATGTAAAGGGCTTCAAATGTTTACAAAAGGCCCATTTTCTGTATTTGGCACATTTTCATCTATATGCTATATAATGCATCTACAATGAATTCGTGCTTAGAATGAATTTTTGTTCAGATGTATCTATTACTCCTCCTCTGTACATAATCCTGTATATAACAATTTTACTACTGTCAATAAATGTGTAAAACTACCATCTTACAATGTTATTTCTGTACGAAAACGGAGCAAAAATATAAGCTTAAAGCTTAACTTTGTTCCGTATCTAAATAAAGCATGTTTAAACCAATGAATGTACAAATATCGTAACTATGCTACCCGACGTAGTTTGTCGTCCTGATCACGAATCTGGTCTTATTTCTTTCCTGTGATGTATATTTTGTTGCAAATTGCAAAAGTGCGAAAAAGCGCAGTTTCCCCCACATTTGCCTGTGATGTGACAGAAAACGGTTAAAGCAGTCAAGCGTGCTGAAAATCTTTGAGCTGTCGTAAAAATTAAAGAATGCTTCAAAGTTTACAAAAGGGCCATTTACTGTGTTTGGCACATATATGATATACAATGCATCTACAATGAATTCGTGTTAAGGATGAATGTACAAATATCGTAACTATGCTACCGATGTAGTTTGTTGTCCTGATCACGAATCTGGTCTTATTTCTTTCCTATGATGCACACTTTCGTCGCTAAATGCGATCAAATTGTGAAAAATCACAACTTTCCCCATATTTGGAGACCATGTTACAGAAATACTTTACAGCCGTAAAGCTGAAAATCACCAAGTAGAAATCATTGCATATGTACGGTATGTGTGCCTGATTTCATTTTGCTGTGTTAATAGAGAACTTGCAAGGCTTCAGATATTGCTCACAGACCGATTTACTGCATATGGCATTTACATCTATATACATGCTGAATAGTGTACATTTTGGTATTAATGACTCCAAACATGTACGCTTTCTAATTAGGTCATTCACGTGCTAAAGCATGAAGACATCATTTGGTTAGCACAAACTGACAACACACAGACCGGAAATACCGACTTGAACCCTGGCATTGCTGCGTTAGCATCTATAATTTTATTTGCTATTGTTTGCATTGTTCTTGTACATTGCATGTTGTACTATTAGATTATAGTATTCAGTTAGAAGTATTGAATCTGTTCAAGTGTCCTCGGGTTTCTTTGATTTGTTGTGTAAGGGTTATCGCTGTTTGGGAGTTGAGGAAGCCATCTGTCCACTGTTTTTGTTCTCATATTAGTTATACCCTTAGTCGCATCAGTGTGTCTAAGCTCGCCACGACATGGCTAAAATACCATCAATCTGGCGTTTCAAACCTAGTCATTCATCTTGTCTAGTGCCGCGTGTTTCGTAACGATTTACGCTAACATGCAGTATACATACCTGTGTGTAATTTATTGTAGGTATATTGGTACATGCATTTGTGTTATACCTAATACTTAGCCTGCCCCACATACGCTATCTTTTACGACATGTTTGGAACATAAAACATATTGAGCAGAGCTAAAGGACATACATAGATAAGACAAAGATAAGAGAAGATACACCTGACTAGATTTTACTAACGAATTAAAAGTGTTGACATCAGTTAAGAAAACTGGACAAAGCCTGAAAAATTTTGTTACGATTTATAGGCGGCTGTAAAATAGAAGCGAGAGTAAAACACCGTAGGCCATTGGAGCATAAATCCCGGTAAAGTAGGCGTCGAGCGTCACAATGTCGGGTAGGCCTACATGTAAACAAGAGGTGGGCAATACCATCATTAACTAAATATATGTCACAAAAACTAGATGGAATCAAAATGATTCTATGAAAATAAGCATTTGTGGGTATATATCCGGAAATAAACCGAAAAAGACGAATTAGACGAAACAGAATTATTATATCCATAGAAAAACCTCCCATTATCAGGCTCATCCCATTCCCGCTGCCAAATATCAACAATTTTAGGCGTAACGTAACTTATAACTTCATTTAAAACCTAGTGGTACATGAAAGGATTTGTCAACAAAGGGCAAGGTTATCTTTGCCAAGGAACCCAGTCGTTTGCTCGTCCAGTACCTCTAGGGCTGGTTTACATACATCTATGATACGCGGGGACAGCCGGCCACCGTTACGCCTAACCCTGTATTAAAAGATATCAGCCGAGATCTTGACTACAGTTTGGCCTATTATGCTTCACGATATTGCGATGAGAGGACAACGAAGAACAGCGACACATAAAAAAATGTTCAGCTTAAAATTGCTTGAAAAAACATTAAGGGACATGATCGCCCAAACAGTAGGTATTTTGGCGTCATTAGAGAATGACCTGAGTATTAGGTATTTTTCTCAAGATGTTAAACATGTACTTGTATATGGTGTGGATGACAGGCCGTAGCAAGATTATTACAAGAAATTCATTCACATCAGATTCCTATTTTACTAAAGATTAAGCCTACTGAAGATAACAAACCAGATACTGACCAATTCGTATTCCTGTCAGAACTGCCTAAATTTTTCTGTTTTGGAAATCAAAGGCTTGTAGAAGGATAATCGCCAAATGATTATCTTACACAGAGTTTCATTTTGATACATAATTCGTTTTCCTCTAATTTCCGCAGCCCATGAGCTGTCATCGCCTCTTTCACGTGCCCCTCGGTGAGGTGTAGTCCCTAACTGGCAGAGTATGTTCTCATCACTAGCACGTGCTGTTAAACTGGACAGACGTATATAATAGGTGTCAAATACTTCCCTGTTATTCTGTTTGGCTTTGGGCTCTATCCAAAATTAATTCAAACAGACGGGCACATATGGTCCATGGCTGTATATGGGAATGTCCGTCAGCAAGCTGCGTATGGTCTGGGTTTCCCCCTTCCTCCGACCATATACGCTGACCGCCGTTGTATAAATGAAAAATTCTTGAGTAAGGCGTAAAACACCGATCTAATCAATAAATATATTTACACGTCACAGATACAAATTTCCATACTCATATTTCCGCTACAGAGTGTACGTGTTAATAAACTTTTTTAATGGAAAATAAAGTTTTTAAGTTTCGCTATAGCTTTGACTGAATAACGATGCCTACATGGATACGTTTGAGTTTATTAAATATATATTTTGGCGCATACAATGATTTGATTGGTTATTTGTTTGGCGTGGGTCAAGATCATATTGCTTATACGACAGCGATCAGCCCTAGGGAACCCACGACAGTTAGTAGGTTGCTGACAGACACCCCTACGCACGAATGGAGAGAAAGCCAGTCAGAGCTGGACTGGAACGCACAGTAATCGCACTGGTGGGAGCTCTTGGATCATTTCACTGGGTTAAACACTAACTACGAATAGCCTTGTAGGTGTCTAGCTGCTCATCGTGTCTCTAATTAGCTACTACTTCATGTTTATGTCAGCACTACCTTTCAACTTTGTGTGCATCACGTGTGCTGATAGCTGTATAACACTGGCATTAATATCTGCTTAAATTAAGCTATTTAGAGTGGTGATAAAATGAATTAAAATACAATTCGTAGGTCCCGTGTCGTTTAAGCTATGTGCCTTGCGGCTCGTGTGCAATATATTTCATCAACAGCTCGGCAGTGAATAGATTTAGAACCTCAACTTTAAATCTCTTGCATCCAGCATTCTCTAGGGGATAATTAAGCAGTAAGAAGCAAACTATTTTAGTTAATCGGCAATGGAACCATTTCGATTTCGTATCTCTTTAACAAAAGCGATTTAAAGCGTTTAAATACTGCCTCCAGTTTTATCTCCTCTTTGGTCTGTAAATATTGTTTAACCAGTAATGAATGGTAAGATTAAATACTTTCGTTTCACATTTTTGGTGATAAACAAAACAACAAAAATGATCCAAAAGGCATCACACTTATGTTAATGCCACATTTGATACTCAAATCGTCATGCTTGATAATTTTTGTTCAACTTAAACCTAAAAGGTCAAGAGCACATTATACACCTTTCATGTACTGCTGTTTTTAAAACACTGTAAAGTAATCAATTCTTGTATCAACGCCACAAGACACTACTACCAAAAATTAATTGTGTGTCAGATTCCATCAAATACCTAACACTAAGTTTCTTATATTTTACAATGAGTGCTGTACTCTTGTTAGTAAATTTGGGCGGAGTGTCCCGAATCTCTGGGTCATAACTGTGTCTGATTCCGCTTAACCCAGGCCAGGAGTCAGATATTCATCACGTTGAATAAGTCCGCCACGTTGCATAAAAGTGTATATAATTATTTTCATTCACAAGTTCGAAATTAGCTTAGTACAAGATTTGGATACTGATTTCATTCTTTCGACTACAGAACATTCGTTCTGTTTTTCCATCGTCACTGAAAAGTGTAGACTCCTTCTCCTTGCATGAATTCGCCCTGATTTCTTACCTTACTTGCTTTCTTGGTGCTTTGGTGGTTTGTATTGTTGTTCTTTACATTGATCTTGTGGTTATTTACTCGGAACGTCCATTATGGCGGTCAGCTTGTATTCAGACACCTAGCCTCACAAATACGTTCATCTTGAAACTGTGCCCAAGATTCAGATGCTTCTCACCAAAATCCACTCCATAATCTTCCTTTAAGGTTTTCGAGTTTTGAGGTATCACACCCTTCCAGATATTTAATTCCTAGTCTGTCCGTGGACCTTGAGTTCCTAGCTTGGAGTTTGGTCTCATGTATGATCCTCGTGATCTAATGGGAATTAAGCCTGTCCGAGTAAAAAGCAGGTGACATTTGCAGAACTATTTTAAGATAACTTAATTGCGGACCTTCATCTGCTTAAATTTAATAACAGAACGATCTTCATCGATCTCCAACGATACTCTCGTTTGAATATTTCATATAGTGTTGTATTTATGTCAACATAAATATTTCGGCTTGATATGATTACTTAACCGATAACGCGTCGAACAGCTGAAAGACTACGTCAACATGTGACGAAAAAGTTTGGAACATGCTTAAAAGTTGTTTGATGACTCAAACATCTACGGAGTTATCCACAAATAATGCATGTAATCTTCAATCTTCACATCTACGGGCGTCAATCGGATACCAAGTTATCAGCCAATCATCAATGCAATCTTTACACCGACGAGTATGAACGGTCTACCAAACTGTCAACCAATCACCTATGGAATCTTTACAACCATACTTGGCACTGCGATTCAAGTAAGCAGAGATCACTGTTCTTACCTGGGTTACAATGTTTGCTTCCCTTCGCAGATGGCTAATGCACCCCTTTGTCAACCAATCATTAAACCAATATTAATAGCCACGATTTGAAACCATCAGTATTATAATTTGTGCACATTTTTTTACTTGTAGGACAATTGTCCAAGTGCTCAACTTGGCATCAATGTGCCTAGCTCCTCACAACAGTAGTACTTCCTATCTAGCGTTCAAACCTAAAAATTCATTTCTTCTTTAGGCCTTGTGCCACGTAGATGTGGCGTCGACATTCCAGTGAACCTTCGCTATGTACTTTATTATACCTGTCTATTATGTTGGATGTCTCAAAAAAGCGTACTCACCCTTTGAACCCCTCATTACTCATGTCTTTTTTGTTTTTGTTTCAGGTGTAACTAACCGTAAATATTCGATCAGTTGAAAGAAGAAATTCAAAGACAATATCTTGCAATTCCAAATGAAATGTTCCGCAATGTTGTCGAATCCACTGGTCCACGTTATAAACTGTGTTTGGAAAATGGTGGAAACCAGTTTGAAAATTTGCGAACACGCAGGAATGAGTAGACTAGACTAGGGGGAGAACATTAAAGTTTTCTATTATGCCATTTAATTTTCTTAAATTTAATGTTATTTTCTTTAATTTGACTCATCAGACTTGTATCTATGTCAATAAACACCTACATGAAAACAAAATACATGAGTAATGGACAGTTAAAGGGTGAGTACATTTTTGGGGGACACCCTGAATGTACCGTAAGTGCGTAAACAGAATTCTTAGCATACCCAGTGTGTACGACATACCAATCCGATTCTCGTTGGGTCACACAAGACGGTGGATCAATCCCATTCTCTGATGAGTAATTTCGCAGATTTCCTTGCTTCCATTGTTTTCGTGGCCATAGTGGCATTAAGCGGTCTACGGTGTTCACTCGTGTAGTCTTACATGAAGGTTGCTGGCGACCACGTGCCGTCTACTCACACGCCGTATATGTTACAAGTTCGTCAGTACAACATGCTAAATATCGGTCGCCCCCCCCCCCCAACACACACACTATGACCGCCATAATATAAGTGAAAGTGCTCGAGTGTGATAACAGATGAATGTCCAGATAACAATATGAATCCCGCTGCTGTACACGCCACTGATTGTAAACGAGTATATATAAATTGGCATCAGAAGATAGAACCATATGTTATGAAGTCAAAGGTATTAAACATGAAGCTTTAAAATAATTTTAAATATGCACAGATTCAAAAAGGTGTAATTTATTTCATCAGAACAAAAGCATGTAATTTACATACATATATATAGAATAAAGAGAATCCGGAGCATGGTGTAGATCTATGAAAATAAGAAATGACAGTTTTGGCTGTATAATTTCTCACAACGTTACGATGAAAGGGTAAACCTTTATAACGATAGCCTAGAGGGCTGTACACGGTTCAGTTTTTCAACGCTTAAGAAGAACATTATGTTTAAGGCAGTACTTTTGACGGGAGAGTGAGAGAAATTGTATTCAGGCTGGCGAGTTGGTCTCTGGTAGATTGTTTTGAATTAAAATTCCTCTGGGAAGAAAAGTCCATAGTATTTTAAAATGAACTTTAGAGTCAAATAAAGTTACACTTAGTACTATCAGCTGTGGTAATACATGTGCAGATACTGGAAAACAAATTACCCTAATGTTCCGAATGCATTGGTCTTATGATGGTGGGGCAAGCTTTATGGATCTCATGGCTTAACTTTCCCTTCACGTGAAACTGCGCAAATATTTTGGCGTGCTCAGTATGTGCCAACAGACCTCTCTACAACAGAACAGTCAACCCGTTAAGTCAGCTGTAAATAGCAGAATAGTGGTATTCCTTTCACATTTCAGCACGAAATATTGTGTGATTAAAATTAAAACAGAAAAAAGTGGGAGAGTCTTAGCTATATGAAGACATATGGTTGAGAAGACAGGCCATACCAAGATTATTCCAAGAAATTAATTTGCAATAGATGGCTAGTTTCATTAATGAAGTCAAAAAATCAGACACCAATTCGTATCTGATAGGACTGTAAGCTCAGGAAAGATTTTCCTGTTTTTAGAACTCACGGATGCACACAAGCATTCTCGCCTACTGATTGTCGTACATACAGTTATATTTTGATGTATAATTCGCCTACCTCTAATTTCAGCAGCCCATCAGCTGTTTGTGCCTGCGTCACTTGCTCAGGTTTCAGATGTTGCCCGTAACAGCCAGAGTCTGTCTTCATCACCATCACGTGCTGTCAATCACCAAGTGTATATAGATTTCAGTGAATACAATTTCCACACACGACACTCAAACAAACTTACCAAGGTGAAAAAGACAAAGGTGACTTGAATTTTGAAAATTAAATAAATGTATTTGTGTTCATGGATGCTCATTTTTCTGTGAACCTATTTGTATATAGGTTCTATCCGTAAGGCAGGCAGACGTATATGGTCCGTATATCAAATACTTCCCTGTCAACTTGTTTGCCATTAGGCAGACAGACGTATATACAGTCATATCAAACATACCTATATCCTTGTTACTCGGTCTTTAGGCAGACAGACGTGTATATAGACGTATGAAATAGGCCTACTCCCCTGTTCTTCTTTTTGTTTTCAAGAAGACACTTATATATAGATGGCATCAAATAGGCCTACTCCCTCGTAAATCTGTTTGTCTTCAGACAGACAGACATGTGTATAGACGTATGAAATAGGCCTACTCCCCTATTAATCTGTTTGTCTTCAGGCAGGCAGACCCATACAGATGGTATCAAATACTTCCCTGTTATTCCGACGTAAATTAGGCAGACGCATATAATTAGTAACAAATACTTTCCGGTTAACGTGTTTGTCTATATCTGTTAGGCTGTAAGCATCAAATAAAGAGACGTATACAGACTGTGTAAAGATCCTCTATATATTAACCAGTTTGTCTTTATGCCCTATGTATCAAGCAGACAGACGTATATAGTCGGTGTGAAACACTTCCAATCCAATTGCCTATAGCTTTATCAGACGTTATGGGTGCCAGCTATGTAATATGAACTAATATACTGGATATTTGAAACTTACATTCGTGGTGTCCATGAACCAAAGAGGGTTGGTCGCGCTGAACGTGTGGTCAGTGATCGGGGTTTGTGTGCTGTGAGGATGTGGGGTGTGCGTTGGGTGCGCGGTTTGCGTTGGGTGCGGGTGCGGAGTGTGCGAGGCGTGTGGGTGGTGTGTGTGGCCCGGGTGGGTGGTATCCTGGCTTTGAACCTGAAACAGCAATGTTTGTTAATGGTTGATTAATCAGTTAATATTCTACACGCCTCTGGCTGCAGAATAAAACGAATGACATGAGTATCTATCAATCAGGATAAGACAAGAAAAAATATGGATAAATTTCGTTTGACTTCTTAATTTCCTTGTATAAAGTTTAATTTTCTGTTATGATGAACAGCCAATCAAGGAAATAAAGTTAGCTATCTTTCCTTAATAACCTTAGACTACTTTTGTAACATTCTGTTTTCATCACAGCGCTCATTCCGTCTCGGGTATATATAGATACTTACCAGAGCCAAGGAAACACAGATCACGGCTATGATGAACATCTTGAATCTTTGTCACCAATTTACTCTAAGAAATCAATTGATAAAAAGGCAAACCCATTTCGCATTTATATACTTGTAGCATACCTACGAATCTGGCTGTTATCTCTGAGAATATTACAGTCTGTTGGCGTGGGTTGTATATGTCTTACTGGGAGATAACCTCTACAGACATATGGTATCTTCCCCGCTACAAGTAGACGTCCAGGCAATCAACACACACACACCTGGTCTTTATCCAGGTTTTAAGTTTCATGTACCACCTGTTTCCGTCAGAAAGATGTCCTGTACAAAGACCACTTTTATTTTTGATATTTTATTAGGGGTTATCTCATATACATATATGCCTAAAGCAGTATGGCAAGTTTCATTACTGTTTCTTTTTTTTATTACAAGTGTTTTTTTCTCTTGAAATGTATGTTGAACAATCTAAGAATACATATCAGCATGTCATCCAGATAGTTTTTGGATAAGTGATTATTGTACGGAAAACATTATCACATGAAATACACAGAGATGTCTACCAATTCACATGCGATCAGGCCTTTCTCAAAAGAATGATTTATTTAGTCGGTACATACACATGAAGTCCACACTGGCTTGCCCTCCAGTCGTATGTGAGAAGGTCAGCCAGCCCCCGGGCTCTGCCCGGTTTCTTCCCCCATAATGCTGGCACCCGTCGTAAAAGTGACAAATTCTTGCGTATAATTCAATGTATAATTCATTTAACTGTGCCACTTTAAGTGGATGAGTTTCCCCCCTGACTCTGTCCAGTTTCCTCTCACCATAATGTTAGCCGCTGTCGTTATTCTTGAATACGGCATAAAACACCAATTAAATAAATAAATAAGTACGCATGAAGTACACAAGTCAGAAGGTTTGTCAGGTACCATGACAAAGGCCGGTGGTTTCCTGGTTTCCTTCACCGATAAATTTGAACGACGTCATATAAGTCAAAAATTCTTGAGTATCGCGTTAAACACCGAATCAAATAAACAAATAAAGAAAGAAAGAAAGAAGAAAGGAAAAACGCATACAAAACATATTTCTCCAAAAATATTAGTAGATATACTAACTAACTCGTGTTCTATCATAGGATATATGAACTGAGGTACGGTTAGACGCTTGGAGGAGGGTAATGTACTGTCACAAGCTAGTTATAAAAACCCTGTTATATGTTCAATAAAACAACACACGGAAGTTGCAAGTGTGAAATTCGGTGATTTAACTGACGTAGGCCCCAGAATCATGAAGCTGTCCGACTTGCAAAGCAGTGTATACTGCACAATACTGACTCGCCTTAGATTTCTTTTCAGTACTAACAGATACAAAAAAATAACGTTTGAGTTGAAATTTATGTTCAGGAATAACACATCAAGTCTAAGTCAAGACTATAGCTTGTTTAAGTCTAGAACAGCATCGTGATCCTGGCCCTAAGTGCTTACAAGGAACCACCCAGGACTTACTTCTGCAATATCTTTCCCTAAACTCACACCTTTCTGTTATGATATTTTGTGCAATGTTTCATTTCTTTACGTAAATCTGCTTCAGTCGTGGTGTTATAGATGGCGTGTACGTTGTTACTTTTCAAATATTTTCGTGAAAACTTCGAGAAAACTTCAAAACTATGTGGGGTGAAATGTCAAGGGGCCGGATTTCACCGGTTACTCCTGGGTACTGTTTTGGGTACCACTATCGGAGAGAGAAAATGATAAACAAATGGCTTGTTCAACTCTCAGACAGGGCCTTACTCAAGATGAAAACAAACTAACACGACGACGCTTGAATAATTTCATTACTATATCTGAACAAAATAGACAAAAATAGTACAACTAACAATAATATACAAAACAATACAGATAATTATAAAGTATACAGTTTCTTACTGATAACAGCGTCCAAATCTGCATGGAATATTCCGGCTTCCACAGGCGAGTCAGTGCACGTAAATACAGATTCCACAGTTGATGACATCAAGGTGCAACTTATCAGGGCGGACAGATTGACAGAAGCGTCCGTGATGACGAGCTGGCGATGTGTGTTTGACTGCTCGGAAATATACACAAAGTCACTTTCGGGATAAACTGAGATGAAATGTACGTAATCGCACAAAGAGACAGTGAGGGATACAAGCTCCAAAAGAACTTCTCAAACAAAATAGCAAGTGGCGAAACACAAGTTCAAAAAGTGCTACGTACCGAAAAATGCAGTAGAAAATGAGGAGTGTCGAATGGCGTGAAAGCCGATATCTCCAAACCCAGCAAAATCCGTCAAAATGAACGACAGTATATATGACTGCTCTCAAGTTGACTTGAGTAAAAGACTGCGAAACCTCTAACTTCGTCGCTCATATTTATAGACTAAGGTAAAGAAAATTCTGGATGGTTTGATCGTAAACATGTTTGCAACATAGGTACATCTTTCCAGAATATACGCTCTATGTACAATGACACGAAACTCATAAACACAGAAGCCTTGAGAATACGTCACTGAATTCCAGTGTCGGCTAGAAGGAACACAGATGGGAAAATGTAGGTCAGACGCTGACCCAGTTAGAAATAAAAGAATACATTATTTTAACGACGAGATTCTTAACAGTACCAACTTCAAGAAATTGCACCACTGGAAGAGGTATATGGCTGTAATTATGTTCTTAGCTTCAACGATATGTTCAGCCTTTTAACAAATTTTTAACTGAAGACAGATGAAGTTAAAATTCTAACTGATATAATTTCTTTTTGACACAAATTGAAGTATTTATAATACTTCCAGAAGCTTGACTGCCCGATCAAAAAATAACTTTCCTATCTGATATTTCCCCAAGGGTGGAAAATTACATAGGTTGAAAAAATTCGACAGGGATATGTTGGACAAAAACCGTTTCGTCGGTCCGTTTTGCAGACCAAATGCCTGTACATCATTTCCCACTGTAGTGTGCTCTGAATCCTTGTCCGTTATCCCTAGTGATGTAGCTTATAATGTTTAATGCAAGACTGATGGACCGTCTTAAAAATGGACAACCAGCATATGATGCGTAGGCCTATCAGTGATTGTGCTTGTGCTATAAACTTACCTTTCTTGAGTAAATCATTTCTGCGATGAAATGTTTTAATAATCACAACTTGGCTGCATTCACACTTGTGATCATTGTTGCCAGATATGGATGAAATATTTTCGGCATGGTGTTAAAAGACATAATCATTGTATATGAACCGTTTTCTGTTTTCGGCCAGAGTGCATGTTTCAACGTCCAGGTTTCAATATCTGTGTCCTTCGGCCACACTTCTCAACATGTACATCTCACGGTGAAGGTGTCAGCACATGCAATTTCAGGTCACACTTCCATACTCACTGTGCCGGCTTCAACAAGTACAATTCTTAGACACACTTTCATACTCTTAAGAATGGAGAAGCCGTCCACACTTATTTGCTATGTATTTAGTTCTAAATTTAAAAAAATTGAGTTCTGAATAAAGACATTTGGTTGTCTGATACTCCCATAATTTACGTATGTTCAACGAGCCTCCGTGACCGAAGGAGTAAGAGCACAAGCAGCGTAATGACTCAGGCGCCTCTTGTCAATGCGGTCGCTGTGAGTTCAAGTCATGAGAAAGTCCGCCAACTACCTGCGGATGGTCGTGAGTTTCCCTAGGGTTCTATCAGGTTTCCTCCCCCCATAATGTTCTCCGCCGTCGTATAAATGAAAGTGCAGCGTAAAACATCAGTTAAAATAAATGAATCAAAATACATATGTTCGAAAATGTGCTCTGAGTGAGGGTTT
This sequence comes from Acanthopleura granulata, assembly GCA_016165875.1. NCBI lineage: Eukaryota > Metazoa > Mollusca > Polyplacophora > Chitonida > Chitonidae > Acanthopleura > Acanthopleura granulata. The sequence goes on along the minus strand of JABBOT010000003.1, from coordinate 9,074,995 downwards.
ACGTCCACCAAGTCATAAATCAAGCCATAAAACTTAACATGAATGAAATGAGTATATCGTTGCTGAGTTTGTTTCATTGGGGTTTCGTGTCGTCTTTCAGTATGATTTCGGAGCCGAACTCAATGTCGACAAATTTATAGTTCTGCCTTATTGGAGCGCCATGTCCACAACAGCGGGCACGAGGCCCCACTCAGTCACGTTATGCTGATACTGGACCGAGCAATACTTGACCCCCCACCCACCCACCGTCCAAGTTATCCTGAGCGCCAGACAAGGAGGTTCCAAGATTACCGATGTTGAAGTCTTTGGTGTGATTCGATTCGGGATTGAACTTCTATAACATTTATGTGGTGAATGCTAACACTGTTTAATTTGTTTCTATATACCTTTGTGTGTACTGTTATTTAAGTAAATGTAATCTCTATGTCCAAGTACTTGGCAAGTATAAACGGTTGCTGATATTTTTTTCTTCATGCATAACTGCGGGAATTTGGTGCCATGTTGAAATCCATAGAAATAGTGACTGGCTGTGTCTCTGGCGTGCATCGCCCCGACTGGGACGGAAAATATTATTACAAGGCCATCCATACATGGCACAAAACAAACTGACACACGGGTAATAAAAGTCGTCACACTACATCACCCAAACCACTGACTTCCAAGTGTGGATTCTTGAAAAATAATCCAATGCTCATCCTATAGTATACCATACTCTAGCTTTATCTCTGCGTCTACATTTTCATTTGGTCTGGCAATTTCTTTGCGAAAGTTAAAACCTGGTGAGATTAGCAAACATACCTAACACGATTTGCAATGCTCTCTCGACTGTGGAATAAGACGAGCAGATAAAGAGACTAAAAATAACACTGATAAATTTATTCCATTACGTAATGATACTTTCCATTTATTCAACGGTTTCCTGGACATCTCTTCCATGGTATTTTTATACATTCTCATACAAAACTCATTATCAGGGAAACATAACTTTAATGTTCTTTGTGATAGGCGTACATTTTGGGGCAGTTTTTCTGGATTTCCCTGCTGTAGCGGTCAGGATTGATGGCCATGTGGAAATGGTGGGCAGTGCGCACATGGTGGATGATGCTAGCCTGAAACAGCAAACGTTATATCTTGTATCGCTGATTGATAACAAGGAACTGAAAGGAAAGGAATCACTTGAATATGGTGTCCCATAATTCACTGGGAAACTTCTTTGCACCTTTAGCAAAGTTTTCAGTGTGTGTCAAAAAGGGTTAGACAGTAAACTAGAACTGCAACACTGCAGTAGAAAATGATGTGTTTTTATTTCAGTTTAGGCAGGTTCGTGTAGCCCGTACTTTCAAAAAATATTTTAGCCTTCTGACTTATTCCACTGTATTCAATGAAAGTCTAATCAATGATTCAAACGTCCATATTTTGGAAACAAATACAGTATTCGGTAGATATGATTACTATTCCAGAGACAGTAGTTATCTCTGAGGCTGAACTGTTAGATGACTTTGTGAAGTGTTACCTCAAGGTGAAGCAGTTTTTCTATGTCCTTGATGTCCTCTAGGTGCTTGTCGTTCAGGTGTGTGACGTAACAGCCGGAGTCCGATTTCAGTATCATGACTTTCTACGAACAGGAAAATAGTAAAATTCAGGCAGGCTATGTCAGAATATTTTGTTACCGGTAGTTGTAAAGAGTTTTTGAAATTACACAGGGACTTATTAAAAGTGTATAAAGACCCAAACGTAGCTTGCTTCCTTTAAAGCCGATTTCAGAGCGGTTGTTCGGTCGAGTGGTTAAGACGCTTGTCTTCTCGATAATTATCGAGGCTAACATTAAGCGCCTATGAAATGAAAAAATAAATAAATGAATAAAGAAAATGTCATTACATACTTAAAACTGGTTTTTGTCAATCAAATGAATAATTAGATAAAGAAATATTGTCAGTTTATTTGAGCTATATATTTTGATCGACTCTTGAGTAATGAATGCTCAACTAATTGTAATTAAGTGACGGAACTGGTGTTTGTTGTCAGTTAGCTGCAATGTCAAGATGCCACTTCAGTATCTCAAGGCCGAAGTGAGAAGGAACTTGAGGGAAGTTGTTTGATTCTCTATGAACAGGCTGTACACTTACGTTAGGAATGTCCTTGAAGAACAGAATATTGGAATCCTTGAAAGTATGGTCCACCACTGGTAGGTCGGACGGCTTCGGTGGGTGGGTACGATGTGGGTGGGTGTGATGTGCGTGGGTGGTGGCATCCTGGCTCAAAACCTGGAATGGTTTTCAACTGATGAGACAAAAATGATTGTTCCTTTTTCCTCTTTCAAAATCTATGCTTTAATTACGTTGGACTGAATTAATCTTAAAAATTCCCCTGTTTTATCATATTTTCTGTCAAAAGTTTCGGAGATGGCGTCATAGATGAACACCATCGATGGTCACGTTTCACGAAACTTCCTGACTTTAGTAAATTGTTTAAGTCGGTAGCCCAGTACGGGGTGTTTCTCAGAAAGACTTGAGTGATACACAACGCAAGTATAGTATTACGTTGCTTAAGCAAAAAATCTTAAGAATATTCGTGATCCGTTCCAGCTTGGTGATCCCCCACCCCACCATCTTTTCAGAGAGTTGTTTGACCTATAACCGCTGATGTTGTAGCCTACTCTGTTTCGAGGATGGACCATTAGAGCCTGAGAAAAGCTATAGTTTAAAGCCATTCCCATGTCCCATGCAAGAAGAGAACCGACAAGCCTTTCGGTACTTTTGTATGTTAAAACATATCAAGACACGAAAGTTTAGCGTTTCAGGTATAATGCTAAATCCAGAACAGACAATTATAGTCGTTACCTTAGTACCTTAGGACCATCGTACAGGGCTATCGCAACGGTAGCGTTGCCTTCACGCCATGGTGATGGCAACGCAATATCTACAAGACTGGTTGCCAAAGTAATTACGTGCACATTCCGTTAGGCTTTGTGAAGTTGGCTTCGGGCCATAAATTTTGCATTCAACATTATACATGTATTCCTGAAAGATTACTTGTTTTTCTTGCCTCGGGTTGAACGCAAAAGCACTATTTTTGTGTAAAATACTGAATTCTAGTAATGAGATCTTGCAAATTAAAAGTTGTTTTAGAAAGCCTTCCGATTGATTCTAATCTGAGGCCAAGAAACAAAGAATTGGCATTAAAGATTGTTGTTTCTTACCAGGGCAGCAAAGCTTGAAAAAATCAACAGGCCGAACATGATGACGTTGTGCTGGTAATGTGATGATGATAGCCGTTAAATCTTTATAGATAACGGTCTTCCGAAACGGACCAATGAGTGGGACTCTATCATGTAGAACACGGCGGTTGGGCATCCGAACAACCTATATGCAACCAGAGGTGGGAATATTTGATATGAGGGAACTCGCACATTTTTTTTTTGGCACATTATGATAGTAACTCACAAGTATAACAAACGTTTAAGATATCTCTGGTAAATAACGTCACAGACTATCGTCCAGTTGCTGATTTCCCATACAGATAGCACGGCCTTGCTTAAGTTATCTTAAGATAACTTTTTGCACCGGTTATTTATTGTACACGTCACTCTTGCCATGATTTTGAGCCACCAGTGTCTTCCTCATATGAGGTTTGCATGGACCTGCACTCCAAGATTTAATGCCCATTAATTTCAACTTGATCTTCACGATCTATCATTCATGAGTTGTACGTGTACGTCAATTCCAACTGTAGGCAATAAGCCTTGTCCGTGCTAAAAAAAATTATGACAATTTTATATTACTAGAAATCATCGTAAATGTTGATAACCTGTATTATAGCTTACACAAGGACTATTTTGACTAGAATGTATCATGAAAAGAATACTTTCAAAACATATAATAAATATATGCTTGAGGTCAAAAACAGGAGACTTAATCATGGATAATAAACCTCGATAGAAGAGAAGATGTATATCCAGAGTTAAATGTGGAAAGAGACGAGATGGCTGACGGTGGAATTCATTCTTCAAGCAGACACAAATATTACATGCATCATGGAAATGTGTGTGTTGAAGAACACGAAGAGACCCACTATCGAAGATATTTCCAGTCTAACATAAAGGTTGTTCACGTCAAAGCTTTGACACCTGAAAGTCAGTGGAGTAATTCTTTCAGCAGAAACAAATTTTTCAGACTTGTACAGTACAAATCAAAGAGAGAAAAACAAAGACTTCATATGTCGCTCTGTTCTGCTTGAATACCATTATTCAGGTGAAGGATCATGACATCCCTTAGACTGTGTAGTTGTCATAGTCTGAGGGCGAGAAAACATTGTCTAAATGTTAGTGAGCTCACTTTGCTGACAGAACGTGGGAAAACACGCACAACGAACAAAATAAAAGGCGCGTTTAATGGCGAGTTTAATGTTCTTTGTGATAAGCGTACACTTTGGGGCAGGTGGTCTTGATTTCGCCGCTGTATTGGTCTGGATCCACGGCCTTGTGGAAATGGTGGGCAATGCGGAGGTGGTAGATTATCTCAGCCTCATAACAACACTGGACATCAGTGTTTGACTTTATAAGAATAATGGTTTAAAGCGGATAAAATAATAAGTCCATCTTACTTTTATGATGCACTCTTTGAAAGATCGTGCAATGCAAATAATAGGAAGTAAAGCAGTTGGATATTTTATGTTTTACAAGGAATGTATTCATACAGTTTGTTAACAAAATTATACTTCTTCCGAGTTCAAGCTAAATTCATGCTCTGATTTTGCTTTCAATAAATGAAACTTCAGACTAACACCGGGAAAGGAAGACAACATAGGTCTATTCGAGTCAATAAGATAACTCATGCCTGATTATGAAAGCACGATAATATGTCTTAAAACGATCTTCAGCATTTCAACCGGCCACCAGTACATATATTGCCATGACCATGCATAAGACATTTTGGTTGAGCAACAGAGAATGTAACTGTCCCTGAAGATTTGTAAGACAGTAGATGTCAAAGTCTTATCTCCCATATGGACGCTAAACTATCCGATGACTTAGTAAACTGTTACCTCAAGGTGGAGCAGCTTCTCTATATCTTGAATGCCCTCCGGATGCTTATCATCCAGGTGTGCGACGTAACAGACGGAGTCCGACTTCAGTATCATGGCTTTCTGGGACAGCAAAATTGCATATAGATATAGCGCATGTAAAATGAAAACACAAGCGATAATGTTTCCCAGCAGAATGTGTCAAAAATAAAGTTAAATGTTAATAATGTGACACAAGCCAGTATCAGGAAACACACATTATCTACACGTCTGTCTTCGGTAAATAATCCAGCTGACAGTTTCCGTGCACGTTGCATGCAAGAAACTGTTTCTCCGTAAAGAATTTGCTAAGCTGAAGTTTATATCCCTATCTAGATACACTTGTACACTTTTCTCTCCAGAACTTCAACTGAAATAGATTACATCTTCAGGAAAAGTCACGCATTTGCTCTCCCAAATGAACGATTCACTAGCAGTAACAACTGACAAAGTATAACTGGCAAAATCGTCAGCACTAAACTGTGTTCCTGTCGGAGTAGTGGGAACGTGTAGGCCTAACCTTTACACCATGTTTTATACCAGATGTCGTCTGCAGGTATGTATTTTTATAGATACATACACTAACAAGGTCACTTACGTTTGGAAAAGCTTGGTAGAATACGATGTTAACATCACTAAACGTGTGGTCCACCTCCGGAGGGTGAGATGGATGGGGTGGGTAGGGTTCGGTTGGACGACATGGGGGCGTGGGATGAGCTTCAGGGGGCTGGAAAAACAACCTGAATGAAAGTGATAAAACACGGGAAGGGAAACTTTTGTCCTTGAACGTTTACTAAAGTGTTACATAAAGATTCAGGCTCGAACAACTAAAACCTTGTTCCGCAGCGAATGTGATGCCCATTAAAAGATGAGGTGGCGCGCTTTGGCTCCAGCTTTCATTTTGCTCAGCGAATGGCGCAGAGGTTATCTGCAGGCGGTTTGGCTGCCTCCATCAATTTAACCTCAGCACAATGACCCGAAGCCTCCCACCAATGCGGTCGCTGTGAGTTCAAATCCAGCTCATGCTGGCTTCCTCTCCGGCCGTACATGGGAAGGTGTGTCTGCAACCTGCAGCGGACGGTGGTAGGTTTTCCCCGGGCCCTGCCCGGTTTCCTCCCACCATAATGCTGGCCGCCGTCGTATCAGTGAAATATTCTTGAGTACGGCGTAAAACACCAATCAAATAAATAAATAAATAAATCAATTAACCTAACTGAAGGTCCTCATGTCAGTGGCATACTCATCAGAACGGCATTAAATACCAATCAAACTAAATTATATAGATAATAAAGAAAACATCTACATTCTTGTCAAAGTGGAGGCTCACTCATGGTGTACAAAGAATATCTGTTTGATTCATGTCTTACGCCGTACTCCAGAATATTAAACATATTTGACAGTGGTGCGATTCAGGCACAGAAAGAACCATGCGAGTCAATTTGTCCGATAAAGACACCTCACCAGGTACATGAATATGCTCCTGCCCGATCGAGCTAGCTCTCGCTGTATTCACACCCTAAATCCCATTCAAATTCGGTGTAAAGAGTGTTCATTTCAAAAATATAAAACAAGAGTAAAAAATAAGACGAGCTAACATTACTTACTACGGAAGCTGCACTGATAAATACCAAGAGCCCACACATCTTGACTGTACAATATTTGTGAAATACTTGTAAACAATCTTTGATTTAAATAGTGCTCAGTAGAGCTGCAAGGTTAGAGTTGTTTGTAATCCAATATAAAGGTTTCACCGACACATTTTCTGTCTGTAATCATCATTTCAAAAGTCAATAGAAAGGTTATGTCATATGAAAGACAACTTCACAAGTCAAAGCTTAGGCAGGTCTATACAAACTACAGACGCTGTTAGAACACATGCCCAAATGAACATTCCAAGTAACACTGTGTCCATCAAGTAAATCAATCAAGGAAGAATTGTTTGACTTATTACAATGGTGTAAACTGTCGACTTACACGGTATTACATGTGTCTTCTTGCACGTGCCACTCTCATAAAATAAAAGAAACCAACGTTTCGATTCTAAAAGAACTGATGCATTTGTGACAACGGAGTTGAATGTTGGCATGCAATATTGTGGAAACTTCAAGTGGCTAAAGGTTACGCTCCTGAGCAGCATGTCTTGACACAAATGAATTCGTGCAGTTCGGTTGTTAGATGGTTAAAGTTAAATTTCGGACTTGCACATTATTGAAGATAGTCGTCCTGAGTCGCTGCTTTGCATGTATTTATTTTGGTACTGACTTGTGTATTTATTTGATTGTTGTTTAATGCCACACTCAAGAGTTTTTGCTTAAATGATGGCGATCAGCTTTGGGGCGTGAGGAAACCTGAATGCCCGAACAGCAATGCAGCTACATCGGTCTCCTATACACAATAGAATTTTAGTAAAACGTTCATAGTTCGATAGATTATTTTCTTGATTAACCAGTAGTTGCATTAAGAAGGCAATAATTTGCCCACCAAACGTTTGTGGGTGGATACAGCAGCCAATCAGAAACACACACACAAAATAAAAATACGTGAGAAGAAGTGGTCAGTCACAGAACCCGAGTGAACTCCACAAAGTTGCCGACAGATGCTTTTCCTTACACAATATGATCTTCTATAACAACAACTTCAAACAGATTTCTATGTTGCCCAGTTAGTTTGAAAACATTCTATCCCTCCCCCCCCCTTGTATTAGTTATGTGTTTGTACCATGGCTATTCCTGGGATTTAGGATATAAATCTCATGCAGTATATGTATACCTCTGATGAACAGCCACAGGACCCCACCCCTCAGATATTAACGTAACCAAGAATAGGACCTATTTGTGATAGACGTATACTTAAACAACATTATTCTAACTTAAATTTATATTTCATGTTCATTACAAAAGGCACACCTTGATTTGATCAATTAATGAATGCCCTTTGAAAACTGAAAATAGGTGTGTGGTGATTCCATCCGAAAGTTTCTGGATTCGTGCATCATATGCAATGTGAAACAAATGCCATCTTTTAGAGCTTTCGTTTTTTGTTTTTTTGTTGTTGTTGTTTTTTTTCTCTTTTTTTTTAATTTTACAAAACTCGAGAAACACCAAAAGGAACTTGTCGTAGCTGAGTGTTTAAGGTGCTTGCCTTTCAATCGCTATATCACAGAAGGCGAGGTTCCAGGAACATTTCTAGTCAAGGGATGTTCACGTTTCCCCTGCTTTAATGGATCTTGGTGCCTTAAATGGTGGTTATAAACGGAGGCAACATTCTTACATGAGGTCTGGACGTTCGGTGGAGACTACCTCCCTTCCACCAAAATTGCAGTGTTACAAGTGGAGAAGCCCCACAGTACTTTCTAAAAACTACTGTGTACGAGTGGTACACATTATTGTAGCAAAATGCACATTCACATAACTTGTATGTACCAGCAGTACACAAATTGTTTAATAAATCCACAGTGGCGTGTATATTAGTGATACAAAATTTATGTGACACAATTTATGTACCACCGATGCACATGCATAGTGGAGGGGCAAACTGGTGGTTTTACAGTGTATGACTTTCCGAAGTTCAGTGATTTATTGAGAGCGCTATGTTTTCTTTCTCCCATATTATTCTGCGTGGCCACTGTTGTATAACAGAGAATTCTTGAATATTGCTCTAAAGATACAATCCAATAATAAAGTAAACAATCACAGGCATGTAGCTGGAACAAAAAGAACATTATATGTGTTATGTTTGCTGGACAGAATAGTCTTAACATCCACACGGTCCCCTGGAAAACATTGTAGATTAGAAATGTTGTCCACTCATCTGATCTGCTCATATCACAGAACCAGATATCTGAACTGCTTTTTATAATTATCAGTTCTTATTTGAACCTGAATGATCTCAACTTAACATAGAAATTCAGGCACCAAGTACTTCAATTCACCGATTGTAAAGAGTATGAAAAATTGCCATCGCTTTAACCCAAAGGTGAGTAGTATGGAAGTGTGGTCGAATTTTTTTCCGTTTTTTGGGCCTGAAAACAACTCTTAGGGACATTGAAAAGGGGTTAAATATGGTACCCGCTGAAGCTGAATCAACAAAAAATAGAAAACAAAACGAAAATGGGAAAAAACAATTAAGTCGGTACAAGCACTTAAATTAGTACAGGTTCCTTTGCTTTAATGCTCTTTGTATCAGGAGTACAGTTTGGGACAGCTGACCTGTACCTCTTTGCTGTACTGTGTCGGACTAGGAGCCATTCGTACGTGACGCAACTGACACAGATGGAGAGTCATGCCGCTCTGAAAATTAAATGAGAAAACAGAAGCCGTATGCGTACACAGGCATTGCTAACAGACGTTACCCAAGCGATTACATTGTGTCCATGTAATCAACGACGACGACTTATGGTAGGGCCTATTTCCTTGCACGACTGAAACAAGGCGATTTAGGATACCGATGTGTAAGTATTACTTACATTTATTTATTTATCTTATTTATTTGATTAGTGTTTTCACTTATACAACGGTGGCCAGGATTATGGTGGGAGGAAAGCGGCAATTAGGTTGATTGACTGTGTCTTGGATGAGTGTTGTGGATGGGTTGGGTGTGTCTTGGGTGGGTGTGCTGCTGATGGGTGCGTGGGGATTTGGGCGTCAAAGTCTGGCTTTGAAGAGCCTTGATGAATCCGACTTTATGGTCCCTCTTGTGTAATTAAATACATCTCTGTATTTCCTAGTGTGTATGATGTACAGGGCACTGCTTTGCACACGGGCCTAAGTCTGTTAGGTTAATAATAGCAGCAGCTGATCGAGAAGATAAGCCGTAAAACCAGCATTCAGACCTGATAACTTGTAATAATGACTCTACACTCACACTGAGTGCATGTGACTAAAATAGCACGAGTGATAATAGTTATAACGATTAGTAGGATTATGGTTCATTTCCTCTGTCACAACTTACAAAACCCAATACTTAAGAGCTTTCAAAATATCACTTTCCAAAGATAGGCTACGTCATCGTCCCTTGAATTCACAACAAAGACTTTCTAGCTTTTGTAAGTACCAATCGGTAAACCGCGGTTTCGAACCAAACGAGCAATTCTACCCATGAGACAGTTAAAACTTATTATTCTGTTGAATTGATATATTTAAGTCCCCTCGATTTATTCTATCCTCTAACGAAAAGCAAAGGTCTTGCCAGTGAAGATCAGCACACGAAACCTAGGAGACGGAACATAATGATTCTCAGAAGACTTTTGGACAGGAAAAACGTTTTTATTTTTATGTGAATAAAGATTATTTAAACTGATGTCATAGGTTAAAGGTAGAGTGACAGGTTTACATAAAGCACCCAACGTTAACGACCCAACAGTGGCTTATTGCTGATATTGTAGATTACTTTTACTCTAAAAAAGATTATAGTTCTTAACACGGGCCAGGTATGGACTGGTTATTAAGGTTATACTGTCGTGTAAGCACCGTTATGTCTTTTAAAGACTTCATCTCGACAGATTGGTGTACAAGATTTCACTCAGGAATCTATAAACTTGGCCGAGAAATACCATAAACTTGAAATAAAATTGATCTTTTGAGGGCCATAAGCTTATTATGTTAATACAGAAGATAGAACACAATGGATGAAATGTATCTGTGCATCGATCAAGTACCACACATAAAGTTTAAAAAGCATAACTTTATGTTTTTGTGATGTTACATTACCAAGATGACCAAAATGGCGCATCTGAGAAAATCGAAATCCTCGCCATGTTATCAATTTCAACCAATCAGAAGCGAGTTATTTCCATAACCCGTGAATGCAAGTGTTTCCTGTTTCACTCATATGGCGTATGCCATAGTCTCGTACATAATTCGGATTCCAGATTAAGAGTTGATTTATAGAGTAACAAAATGGCTGTGGGTGTTTAGATCTGTTTCCACCCTCTTCCGAAGTAACTTATCTTATTCATTACCCTGTCTTAGCTGTTTACAAGCATGTTAGAGTTTTCTGAAGTATCTGTCCGGTTTTCGCCGAGGATCAAGTTTTAATTTCCATACAAGCCATCAGAGACGATGTCCAACCATCGATTAAGTACCTAGCCATTAAACTAAAAGAGGAACTTCGAAGTGAGGTTTTCTTCACTTCAGTCTTCCTACACAATTTCTGCACAATTTCGATTGTGAGGAGGTCGAGAAGAGAGCAGTGTTATACGTTGAATGTTATCCCTTTTATCCACGCAACACATACATGAGGCATCATGCTGAAACAGCAATTTTCTATTCCTAACAGCATTGCTAAAATTCACTCATCCGTATGAATGGATCATCACTTAATAGGCTTAATATGTGCTCGGTTGAATGGGATCACGTCCGAGGCTGAAGGTCTTGTGTTGCAATGCATCCGGAACTACATTATAACGATAAATGAGTTGTCCTACCTGTTTCATAAACTTCTGTATTGGCACATATGAGATTGTACATTCCCTGTGTATTTATTTATTGGCCCTCGAGAATCAGCGCGTTTATTAATTGTTATTTAGCGCCATATTCAAGAACGTTTCACTTAAACCACAGGGTTAGTTTTATGGGTGGAGAAAACTTAAGTGTCCGTAGTGTATCCCCGATATTCGGCAAGATATGCTCAGGTTTACTTTTGAACGTATGACGTAAAGACTTACCACTTTTACTGACAGAAAAGTGGAAGGCAAGACAAATGAGCAAAAAATAAAATGCACAAAGGGATCGACAAACTTTGTCGACCTCTTATTGTCTCTAAAGCAAAACGTATGAAATGGAAGCCACGTTGTCTGCAAGTGTCCTCGATTAGTCGCACATCGGTACCATTACAGCTACGTCCAGAGTGCAGCTACGTACGTTCAGGCGTACGTCGGATGGGCTGCCAGCAACCGACAGATGGTCGTGGGTTTCCCTCGGGCTCTGCCCGGTTTCCTCCTACCATAATGCTGGCCGCCGTCGTATATTTATTTATTTCATCGGTGTTTTACGCCGTACTCAAAAATATTTCACTTATACAACGGCGGCCAGCATTATTGTGGGAGGAAACCGGGCAGAGCCCGAGGGGAACCCACGACCATCCGCAGGTCCGCCGTCGTAGAAGTGAAATATTCTTAAGTACGGCGTTAAGTGAACCAAACATAAATTAGAAAAAACCTGTCAACTAAACCCGTATTTATGAATAAATAGATTCATGATAAAACCATCGCTTTGTATGGTTTAGGCGCACACACTTTATTGCCAGTGATACAGATGGGTATGTCTACAGGCAGACTGGATTCGGGGGTTGAAATGAGATAAGGCTTCTAGGGCGACGACCTGGAGGAAAGTTTTGGCCGTGCGAACATCATGTATCAGTTGCATCTGAAACCAGAAGAAAAGAACACTGTGAAAACCACAATATCTTACATCACATCGTGGTGCTCAGTGCATAACCAATATATAAGAGGTGGCGTAAATGTCTTGGGTTTAATGTCGCTTTTAACATTACACTTTGCTCATTTGAGTACAGCCCACCCTTTAAACACCGATACCAATGCGCCATGCGGTGAGGAATATATAAGTACTTCATTATTACCAATACAAAGCTTATTCGCAACATTTACTGTTAATAGACTGCCCTTTCCCTTATAAATGCAACTCTGGCCCAAGCCGGATTTACCATTCTTTTATGGATACTATGTCACCAGTTTGCCCACAAATCATCATCGCAAAGGCGAGAATGACTAACGGAGTACACAATTTTGGATCAAATTACCTGACATAACAAACGTCCACCTCTGTATGTACAGCCAAAATCATTAGGGTCATTTGTACGTACCTCTAAGTGCTTGAGAACAGCGCCCTCGGAAGTAGACAAATCGACATTCACGTGCTCTATGTAACAGCCCGTTGACGTCTTCATGACCAGAGCGTTCTAGAAGTATATATGTAAACAGTCAACGAATACGGGATCCCATACCTCACTGAATAACCACTACATATTATTAACTGCATAAAAATAGCTATCCAGGTATAAAAACTCTCATATGGGATAAAGTCGTTTTAACTATCACTTTGACACTCGTATGTGGTTAGGTCTGTCAGCAATCTGCGGAGGATTGTGGGTTTGCCCCGACCTCAATAACGCTGGCAGCCGTGGTATATAGGTGAAATATTTTGGGTTGGGCGTAAACCACCAATCAAATAAAGAAATTCGACACTTTAGACGACTAAGGTGACGAATGAGACGCTAATTCTTTGGTGGTTGTTAACAGCCATTGTACAATCGTGCCAATACTCAATAGACAGTCAGAAACAAATAAATATTTACTCATTACTCATTGATAACATTGAAACAGGAGAAAAGCATCAGTATGCGTGGTCTATCATCATGAAAAATGTAATGACAGTAACGTTGTATTTATTGGGACGGAAGGAACTGCAGCACAAGTAACATAATTTACCGTAAAAGTTGTGTCAAACATTGATTTTTGAAGGAGGACGCACTGTTGGATTTTACAACTTCGTTTTCTCGCGTTTGTTGAAGGCGAATTTCAGGAAGAAATCAATAATGTGACAGGCTGCTAATAGAACAACATGCCTGCCTCAGTCCAACAGTCCAAAGCAATCTGCCTGAACGTCAGTACAAAGCCTCCCACCAATGCAAAGCCTGTGAGTTCAAGTCCAGCTCATGTTGGCTTCCTCTCGAGCCTTACGTGGGAAGGTCTGCCAGCAACCTGCAGGTGGCCGTGACCTGTCGCACTAACTTACCATATGAGCATCCGTGAAGAACAGGGGTGAGGTTAAATCTGGGGTGTGATCCACAACCTTCGTGTGCCCGGGCAAATGGCCGTGGCCCGTCCCTCCGCCGTTACCCTCTTGACCCTGTGTCGTAGACATGAACGTAAATTATTTTATTAACCTATTTCATTGGTGTTTTATGCCTTACTCAAGAATATTTCGCTTACAGGACGATGGCCAGCTAGCGGCAGCAAACCAAACATAACACAGGTTGGTGTCAGACCTGTTCGTGTGCGACTGGATAGGAAATCTGCGGACTCACAGCAACCGCATTGGTGAGGGGCGCCTGCGTCACTGTTCTATGCTTGCACTCTAGCCCCTGGTCCAACGAGGTCCCCCTAGACACAATTTAAGAAATTCGAAACAGAGATACAGGATATCTCTGTAGAAACAAAAACCCATGATTGCTGTTCCGTCAAGCTGTGGCTCTGGTTGCTTCTTCAGCAGATCATGACACCGTGCACATTTATACAGAGTGACACATTTCTTAAATAAGTTTGTTCTATAGCCGTCGTAAGTCTGGAGAATTCAGCATTATTAAAACCTTGAAATACTGTGAGTTATGCAATTATCACTTACAGGAGATTATCTTGGAGCCATGCAATCAATCAAAAAAAATAGCGTGCATATACTTGTTCACAGCAGAACAGCGAGACTCACCAAAACAACAGCACCCAGCAGACAAATGCAGAGAATGACCTTCATGGTGAATAACTGACGCATAAAAAGATACGAGGCCATACCTGACCCTTTATATATTAATATACCTCATCCTTTACAATATAGGAGTGGCGAATCATAGGCGAGGCATATATCTCAAGGTTTAGAGGTTGTAAAATGACATCTGTCATCCATGATAAGAGATTCTGCTGTATAACGTTTGCTAACTAGGGCCGCCTAAGACATGTTCTACCGAAGACACTCATACATGCGCGGTGTAGTTTGAGTGTTGGGAGTAAACAGCATAAAGTCACGGTACTTTCTAATACATTTTCTCACTCAAAATGTGATTGGATTTTGACAGAAACAAACTCATCGTTCTTAATATTGCATGTACTTCATAACACAACCTCGACGGGCATGGCCCGTGAAGAAATTCCATACGTGATATAGATTATGATGAGAATAGTCTTTTAACAGCAACTTCACATTCTTCAGTTGTACGTTTCCCTATTTATATTATATTCATAAACAATCTAACAGCATTCACTGCTGACCACGCAAATTGCATGCTTAGGCGCGACGCGCTGGCCTTGTAGCTACTGTTGAGGTCACCTGATTTAGACTGAAACTGCACAGTTTCTATAACCAAGAGGCATAGAGCGGGAACAATCCCGCCGTTGGGCTTATTTCCCAGCGCTCAGACGCGTATATATGGTCTAGGTGAAGAACATAAGAACAACGGCGCTTCCAGTAATATCATGTGCTTACTGTACGTCACATGTCAGACTATTTGTCAGTTCGCCTAAGGTTAATGTTGTCGGTATATGATGTTTGTAAAATTCAGCCTCAAATTGGATTTATTTATGTGATGGTGTTTTACGCTGTACTCAGAAATATTTTCTTTTATAGAACGACGGCCAGTGTCATGACAGGAGAAAACTAGGTGAAGCCCGTGGGAGCCTATGACCATCCACAGGTTTCTGACAAACCTTCCCACATAGGCCTATATATACGACCGGAGAAGGAAGTCTGAGCTGAACTTGAACTCACTGTGAAGAGATTGGTGAGGGGCTCATGAGTAATCGTGCGATTTCGGGCTTTTGACAAACATTGCCATCCAAAATAAACTTTTGAAGATAAACATTAAATCAATGAAATATCAGCTGATGACTGTTTATGGTGCCGTAGTACTTTATTTATTTCGTTGGTGTTTTACGCCGTACTCAAGAATATTTCACTGATACGATGGCGGCCAGCATTATGGTGGGAGGAAACCGGGCAGACCCCGAGGGAAACCCACGACCATCCGCAGATTGCTGGTAAACCTTCCCACGTACGGCCGGAGAGGAAGCCAGCATGAGCTGGTCTTGAACTCACAACGACCGCATTGGTGGGAGGTTTCGGGTCATTGTGCTGAGGTTAAATTGATGGAGGCGGCCAAACTGCCTGCAGATAACCTCTGCGACACTCGCTGAGTAAAATGAAAGCTGGAGTCAAAGCACGCGACCTTATCTTTTAAAGGGCTGGGAGAAAACCTAGGACCGTCCGCTGCACGTTGCTGACGGACCTTCCCGCGTACGGTCGGAGAGGAATCCAGCATGAGCTGGATTTGAACTCACAGCGACCGCATTAGTGAGAGGCACCGAGGCCATTGCGCTAAGATTTCAGCCAGGTCTTGGAAACCAGCTGAGAACATTTTGTTTTGTACAGAAGTTTAACATTTTGAATTTCAGTCCAAAGTAACTGTGAAACCGGACCCTAATTAAACTTCCAGTCATTGCAACAAACCCATTCCACCTCAAAGTCTTATGGCAATCCTAAACTGGAAGTCGGGTAACTCTACATTAGATGGCTTCGTATCTAACTGCTGCCCCTTTGGATGTGACTTCACATGTAATGTCAGTCATATATGGAAATGTTCGAGTGCATGATGAAACCAAGCAAAATATTGCAACACCAATCCTACTATGGAATAGGCATCTTGATTCGCTTGTACCAAGTTTTGTTAAAACTGAACAAACACTGTTACAGTAATTAGTAGCATTTTGAAAGAAATGTAAATATACGCTGTATGAACAGATGGGGGGGGGGGGGACAACAGATCATGAAATGGAAAATCGATACTACAATTTATATATCTTGATGTGGCCTACACTTAAACCATTTTCCATTGAAATCAGACAAACCCTGAGGAAGTCACAGTGTCTTGAAAGATATGTTAACATATACTGGATGAACACAAAGACGGACAACTGATCATCGGAATTAAAAATCAATATTACGAATATTCTGGTCTTCGACCACTAGAGCTTAAATCCATCTGAAAAACAAACCATGACCAAAGTGATCATCAGTATTGAGAATCGCTTATCAGGAAAGCAAACACTTATCAGTGATAACATTCTACTTGTTGCCTACAGGGTAGGAATTTCACCCGTACTGGCCTAAGTCACAGCAAATCTTCGGTTCTGTGTTTCACGTTTATGGGTACCAACACGACCATCAAGAAGCACAAAATCGGTTCTCTGTTTCACATTTATAGGTACCAACATGACCATCAAGAAACACAAAACCGGTTCCATAAAAGAAAGGTATGGAAAACATTTTTCTCCCCATCAAGTCTGTATATAAATAACTGATACACCATATTCACATGGTCTAACTCTCCGACATTTTCAGCAGCATACATATATGAATGTCTCCCCTAAGAAAGCGGCCGGGGATTTTCACTGACACCCAGCCAACGGAAGGTTTTTGTGCTTTTTCTTAATACAAATTATGCTTCGCGTGAGGCATGCTAACCCATACAAACAGCTAGCAGTTTTAGATTCCTGCTGCATGTGGTCGGACGCTGTCAAGCAGATTTTAATTGTTAAGGGCACCCCATTTCACCTCAGATGGCCCAAATAAACCTCATAAAAATCATGTAATAAGATATGTTGAATTTTATAAATTTTCTCTTGGCATGCCCTATATAATGTTAAAGTATTAGGCTACTTCAACAACGAAAATTGATACATTATAAAGTGTTCAATTTTCGTTATTACCGACTTGGGACTTCCGACACATTTAAAACAAACCTAAACTTACTTTTACATCTGCATTATTTATAGCAGATACACATGGCTATGGATCTGTACCATTCTAGAATATGTTTTAATTCCTTGGAAAGTAATTTAAGTCACTTAACAACCACGGCACTAGAACTCGCGGTAGGGCTGGCCAAGAAGCCACGCGGTCTGAACTCTAGTTTGCCGATCTGGCATCAGGTTTATGTATTCAGCAAAAAAGTTGTAAGTATTGATTAAAATCTACTGTTCAACTGCTATTGTCCTATATTCAGCGAGTGAAGCAATATTTATTGAGTATGGCACACATACACGGTCTTCGATGATGAATGATTTTACATGATGGCAGCCGAGTATAGAGTAGGCATGGGGCCCGTTAAGATAGTAAGCAGCACAGACACAAAAATATAGCCATCACACCTCTAACACTATTAAAACAATCAAAATGACACCAAGTCACTTAATTTTTTTCACTATTTATATATACTGCTAACAATTTGTCCTCTGAATCATGTACCTCTCACAAACTGACAGATCTGGCACTGTTGCCCGAATGACCATCACAAAAACAAAATATTCCTGCACGTGGACAAAAAAAAAAAGAATGAATTGTAAATGTTAAATTCACTTTACTGAATTTTTACGTCATATCTCCAGACAATTATACCATCTAAAAATAACATGTAGCAAAGCTGCATACCAGAAGGGTTAAATCTGTGTATCATCCTTAGAACTACATGTATTTGATATTGGTTGTACTTTGGTCAACTCTTTCCGGTCAGAGTTGCGAAATTGTCGTGACTGTACAGTGCATTTCTATGCGTTCGCACATAATACATAAAAAAAAAACAACTTCAACCGTCTATCAATTTTTTAATACTGCGCACTTTCCCTTCACAAGTGGTCTCCCTTATACTTTTGACCACTGGAAATGTGAAACACCTCTTTCCCATTAAAAAAACAAACTGGCCCAAGATGTATACTTCATTATTTTCAGCAGTGTCACTGTTCCTTTATAGCTGTGTTCGTAACAATGATTGGGTCTTTTTTCAATTGAAATGGACTTGCGCGGGACGAGAGTGTTGAGTGATCATTCCCTCTGTGAAACGCTTGATCCAGGTTAACGGCAGATTATGTTCAAAACGGCTTTGTGCCAGCTTTAAAATCCAAATGAAGTTAAAGTAAATTCACAAAAAAGGAAGCCGATTTCTCACACGTAAAGTGCTGTAGTGTTTTATTCGGCAATTCCTTTAATTGCACTAGTGTGCTAGAACCAGGGGCAACAAGGGCAGTAATTAAACAGCAAAACACTAACGAAGACAGCATAGAAGCCCACAAATTACATGAACAAAAACTGTATGATTGGGATTCAATTTGTTCCCAAGTCTTCACCAAGGCCCTGATGGACTATACACTGTTACGCAAATTACGAAAACAAATAAAACTCATTTTTACTTCATTGGTACAAAGTGGACCTCTTTATATTTTAGATGAATTCACAGAATAACTGTTAATAAATGATCAAACGAAACAGAATCAAAACATACAAACAGACTGTCACATGAAATAGCTGTAAACAATAGCACAAAGGGAATGCTGTAAGCACGTTGTTTGGGATATTTTGCTCTTTTACTCATTTCCATAAACATGTTACCCAGGGACTAACTAGGTGAGGAATAAGCCAAAAATAACAATGCATCACCAGTAACAAATGTTCATTTCAACTCGAAAAACAGAACTCTGCTTCCATAACCCACACAATTATTCTCACTTACAATAGACTACATGTATACCATATACAGACCATCCCCAATCGCTGGGGCTTTTTTTGCAATAGGTACAAAGCCACATCATAACATACAAGCTTCAACAAGGAGAGTAAAAATATCTCTGGACACACAGCTGTACAGTTTTTCCAACACAAATGTGTTATCCTTGGCTATTTACAGTTTAGCGTATTCTGAAGGTAAGAACAGCCTTATGTACACCAATGATGAAACTAACGGATGAAAGTGAGGGGCTGGGAAAATGCTAGACTCTGCATATGCTAATGAGGGGAACAGATCCAAAGAGTCAACCTTTAAATGCAAGGTGTATTTATGTACAAAGTATTTACAAGTGTATGAACCCCAAACAAGACCTACCTAGTATACCTAGCGTTTCCAAATGCAAGCTGAATATTACACTTCTACACAGCTCAAGAAATCAATACAATTAAGGCCATGTGATGTTAAATACAATGATCATTGCTGCTGTAAGGAAGATTCCTACATTGTAAAGACTTTAGCTATTCCCACTTACATTTGATGTAATTCCTTTAAAACTCTAATAAACACATTCTGAGAAATTGTCCTACCCAAGATATCATGCAGTCAATATAAGCACTTCAGGAAATTCATCACACACCTTTTGTTTTCCCTACAGGTATATCAATCAGATGTACACATCAGGTAGACATTACAAGCATTACTTATGGGCAATTAAGCCGAATTACATGTACAACATACCTACATATCTCGAATCATACATTTGGTGTGCAAAACACGCAACTGAATGAATAAATCAAATGATAACCATCAGCGAGTCCATGCAAGTGGCCAGAAAGTTGGTATATTGTCCCTTAGCTCAGGCCTGCATGGCCATGTTGGCTCTGGCACTGGACCGTCCACTCAGGGTCATTGGGGTCCTCCTCAGACAGGGAGGTGGAGGTGCTGGGGGCAGGGGAGCTGGACCTGCTCACAGACACCATGCCACCTGCCAGCGGGGCTGCCATCAGTGTCTTGGCCGTTTCCTCCACCACCTGTTTCTTCAGCTCCTCCACACTAGGCTGCTCAGCTAACATGCTCTGATATTCACTCTCCTCTAATGGGAATGATCGGAGTGGCCATGGATCAGCGACATTCCAGTCCATCTCCTCATACAGACTCAGGTTCAAACTGTCCTCCAGACAAATGGACCGGCGGCTCATTGAGCCACTTCGTTTGCGGAATCCATTGTCCTTGCTCTCGCGCCCTTCCCGCACTGGGATGGGTGTGAACAGTTTAGAGCTTGGTGTGGGCATGGCAGAACTTGACGTGGGTGTGGCAGCACTAACTGCTTCCACAGTTGGCACACTGGGAGCTCCAGCAACAGTCACTGCCGTTGTTCCCATGAAATGCCCTGCTTCACTCTGGTTTGCATCAGGAGACGAGGGATCCGGCGTGTTGGCACCACTCTCAGTCCGTGACCCTCGCACTCGTCGGCCATACTGTACAAATGTCATAAAACGCTTTTTCTCTTGTCCTTCACACTTCATATGCCGCTGACTGAACGCTTCATCTGAACAATCCTCCATCTGAAATGAGCAAAACAAAGATCATGTGGTAAATCGACATGACAAGTTAAATACTGCAGGGCACTTTTCAACTCTATAAACGAAAACAACTGGAAATCACAAAAATAAACGCAACCAGCATTTGAAATGATCAGCACATCTTCAGTTTTTTTCCCTCTAGCTGGATAATTAACAGTTTAACACAATTACAAGACTGTTCAACTGAAATACTGAAGCTGGTGGAACTGAAGTTACACTGAGAACATTTTACCTCTTCATCCTCTTCTTCTTCTGGACTGGAGACCACAGGACATGGCCCTAGAGCAGGCCCGTCACCTGCTGGCGTTGGTTCATGTTCCTCTCCAGTTGGTTCCTGCGCACTCTCCTGATCTGGCTCCTCACTGTTTGGGTCAGTGATATCACGCCACCTGGAAAGTGTAATGTCCAGAAAACCATTAACCAGAAGAATGACAAAAAACACTCATTACAAAAGTAAATCTGCAAGCTTTCAGTCTTGTAATACCATCCAAATGCTGGGTGATTATCCATAGGTGGGCTATAAGTATTTGGTGACATGGTTGATCAAAGCTCAGTTAAAACCTGTAAATGCCACATCTCTGTATCAATTCTCTTAAGTGTAATAACTGTAACAGACAGATAGGCAGACAGAAAATAACCTTCCACCTTTCAACAGGCATGTATAATTTTTCCACTCACAAGACAGCAATTTGCAGATGCAGGACTTACTTTGGCGTCACAATTTCTTTGTACTTGAGCCGGGTTACTCGTGTAGATGCTGCCATGCTATAAGGAATGACTATATTGTTGATGTCATAGGCACTCTCTACCCGCTTCTTTCTCAACGCCGCTTCCTTCATCTCACGGAATGTGGCAGACATGAGGCTAGTGTTAAGCCCTCCGTCCTTGGTCTGGGGAGAAGGGGTAGGGGTCCTGCTGCCACTCCCACTGCTGGCCTGACTGCTGGTTACTGACATGGAATTTGACCTGTATGGCCTCTTCATTGCAGCTGGTGGAATATAAAATAGTAAACAAATAATAAAATGGCTATATAACTGGAAAGCAACACTAACATGAACTAAAATTTATCTATAACTATATCTTTCAACCTTTCAATCTTATATGTTAAGCCATAATTCATTCAATCAATTTAAAGTCAAAGTGTTACACTGATGAAACCTTTTCTCAAAAAGTTTACAACATAGAAATGGATGAAGATTCTTGGCATTTCCATTGAAACTTTCAACTAAAAGGACCTGTGAGTGTAAACTGTGACCGTTTTCCAATTTGTGACAGTACCTATGGCAAGTTTGGCTGCTCTTCTGCGCTTGACAGCTGTGCATGCTTTCCTCCCATCTACTGAGTTCTTTCTTGGAGTAGTTGGTAAAGATGCCGCCCTCTTCCTAGGTCTAGAAATATTGTCCAGCTTCCGTCGGTATTCTTCGGAGAAAAGCAAATGGCAGGTAAGTCAATGATGCTCCAGATATGACATGTAAACATGAAAGAAGCACCGCTCATCTGAAGACGTTACGGGGAGCAACTTTTGATTGCAAGCTCTCAAACTACAAGAGTTGCCTCCCTTCACACAAACTCACAGCGACAACCTATTGTACATGTAGACTTGGAAGACTTCTTTCACAACACATTAAACATGACATCCATAGAGTGGTGAATGAAAGCTCCGCTACTAAAGAGAAAAATAGTCAGATGCAGACTGATCATCAATATCAGACTCTTTTCACCAGGCTCAAATACCAGAACATACACATAAAAAATTCAGAATCAAGGTTTTCTGCTCTGCTCTTTTCTTCCTTCTTCAATTCATCATTTCAACTGATTCACTTACTAGATGTTGTGAGCAATTGAACACCACGAACGTAACGCTTTTTCTTAGAGTGGTCATTCAACTGAGATCCCATTTTACTCCTCCTGTAAACAAAGAAGAGATTATGCCGAGTACCATTAAATTAATGGGTGGACATATGTCCATCACACCTATTTCAACCTCAAACATGATCACCATAGAATATCAACCAATTTCACTATGCATATAATTTGAGGAGGGTGAGCTCGCTTCCTCACTAACACACCACAAATCCTACTGGCAAAACACTTTGGCAACGACCATGGAAAAAAGGTCAACGAAAAACTATAGGGTCAATCTACAGGTCCACATGCACTTATACAATTCATGAAAATTGCCTAAAGATTGTAAGAGATATTATGTTTACAAGGCTGTAGCAAAGTACATCTTTAGCTTAAATGACCTGTGACCTTGAAAACAATTTCACCAACATCACCAAAAATGAACAGCATTCTTCCTCATGCCCCCATGTACACAGATTACAAGTTTGGTAAACCTGGAAAGGCAACCACTATTGCTGTCACTGTTACCTCTCGGCCAATTTTGAATGAGGGTTAAAAAAATAGGGAATCACAGATGAGAACTCTTAAAAATATATAAATAGAAAAATTACTTCCAAAATTCAGTAAACTTTTCAAAATTTTCCAGCAAGTTAGACTTATCCAGTAATAAAAACCAAAATCCTGAATTCCAGATAAAACCTGAAAACTTACTTATCTGGATAAGACAAATGTCAATACTTAGAATACAGGGCAATTTAGTAACATCCCACTGACCCGGCCCATTCAACAACACTGAAAACAAAACAGGGTTAAGAACACTTTCCATTTATCTTATTCCACACCATGGAAATTATCCTGGCTTGTCTGGGGTGATAATTTGTCACATGGTGAAAAAAGAAAATGATCAATACATGTTGATGTAGAACTACCAAAAAGTTCAGACCTAGCTTTTGGAGGGAAAAAAAATATTTTCCCAATATTACATTTGTCTCCTTATGTTAAGGGAAAGTTAACAAACACTGACTTCAAACTACATACCTTCTCTCAGTTAACTTTGACTTGTTGGAAATGTTATTTTGCCATTCACCACCAGTCAACAAAGCTTCCAGTCGAATGGGTAAAGGAGTATCTGTAAGAAATCCGAAGTCAAATATTTATTTACTTGATTGATGTTTTACAACAAACTCATATAAATATATATATTTTTCTTTTTCTCCAAAAAAATAATTGTAGCCAAGTAGCATTATGGTGGGAGGAAACTGGGCTGAGCCCAGGGAGGAACCGTTAATCATCCACAGCTTGTTAGCTGACATTCCCATGTACTGTACAACTGGAAAGGATGCCAGTCAGTGAGTTAGACTTGAACTCAGCCACAGCAATGGGTCACTGTGCAGAAGTAGTAACCACTTCAACCACAAATAACTACAGGAGATGTCAATGCATACAATTTTCATAAAAATACAATAACAGTAAGCCCTCATAAAGATGTGTCAGCTTTAGGCCATTCATAAGAAAATACTGATTTGTGAAAAAAACTGGAAAGGTAGGTAGGAATTTCCCTCCTCCCCTCCCCACCCAATCTTTTGATCAGTACATTTAACTCCCTTATGTTATATGACATAAACATTTATCTAATTTGTTAATGAGTAGGAGATAGCCTTTTATCCTTTTGCTTTCAATGAAAGAAATTGATGTGGGTGTTGCTTGCATTTACAGATCATGTAAAGATGGCAATAATATTTGGAAGTTTAATGAAAATCCTATCCAACTGATGGCTTTGTCAGGAAGTGAAGAGGGACCTCATCTGGACTGTGAAATCTGTTCTGTTTAATTACTTTTGATTGAATAAATGTGTCATAAATTTAGCTGTGTTTATTTAGTAGTGTTTGTAACAGAGGATTCGTCCTTACAGGTGAGGTAAACATAACAACTGCATGAAGTTCTGATGAAAGAGTGCGAAAAGTTAGTTGTAAATGTGGTCTTGAATATTTCATTTCAAGTTTTCTTTAAGTAGAAAAAAACACCTGAAAATAATTTTTGTATGGTGGGTATTTGGGACTGCCTTTTGGTATATACAGTCCTTGTGCAATAATGTTATAAATGAGGACGTAACACATGTTTAAAAAATACTTTTGCTCTAGAATT
The DNA here is from genome assembly GCA_016165875.1 of Acanthopleura granulata. Taxonomy (NCBI): domain Eukaryota; kingdom Metazoa; phylum Mollusca; class Polyplacophora; order Chitonida; family Chitonidae; genus Acanthopleura; species Acanthopleura granulata. Next base: position 9,050,078 of record JABBOT010000003.1, on the reverse strand, counting down.
TGTCCTTTTCAGCTAACAAATGTATTTAATCTGGATTTGGATCATATTTATATTTTTACTACGTTCATAAATATCATCATAATTAAGATTAAATACATATGTTTGGACATAAACAACAAATTCACACTGAAATAAATTTATTAGATATCCATCATATCCTTATTTAGAACATTATTATGTAATGACGATAAAAAAACCAAAAGTTGGTCCCAAATACCCACCATACAAATATAATACTCTTTTCTCCTATAAATAAAAAAATGACAGCTGTTTTTATGCCTTCATCTGATTTTGGTATCACGTTTATTTCCTTCTCCTTTCATGAAGAATCAAACATTTCTACTTTCATTTTAACCTTATTTGGAATTCTGCAATAACAAAAAAAAAAAAACCCAACAGCAGCATCAGCAGCATGAGAGGCTATATTGACTGTAAGCCCCCAGACCTTGGCTCATTTTAAAACACTAACATTAGGAACTGGAGAGCCAGGACCATGTCATGTTGCATGAAGTTGAAAGGGCAAAACTCTTCAGGATTCTCCTTGCATATGAACTCATGCCACTCTCTAATGTATCTGTCTTTTTCAGGTGACCCTAATCTTCAGTGTTTCCACATCACAACAATGTATAAGTGAATTGATACATTTCTGATCAAAGTAATGGGTGTAAAAATCACCTTTATAAAAAATTAGAATTTCGGGAATAGGTGCTTTTTCTTTACCAGAAGAAGGGGATCAGGAGGGGGCCTCTCACCGGCTAAATGGTAGAACCATAATAGCTGAAGCCCTCATAAAAATGGGGACTCTGTTGGGGGTTTGTTGATAACTCAAGGATTAAAAAATTCTTTTTTTATCTTGTAACTGTAAATTTGAAGTTCTAAATTAATTAGTTTCAATTTGTCACAATGGTTATTTCATCCACAGAGATATATATCCTTCTAAGACTGAAATAATTCAATTCACAAATAATAAAGATGAGTATCATAAAAAAAAACATTTTAGTGGAATTACTGGCCAGAAAATGTTCATACATATCTGTTGAAAAACAGAAACAGGACATTACAGCCATGGTTTAAATGATTGAGACTATCATTTATTCAAACTAACTATCACCAATAACACTGATGGTAACAGGCTCCTTGTATTTTCATTTTTCTTCAAAATTTTGCTAACAACACTTGGCAGACCAACCAGTTGGGCACAACACTTGACAGTCGGACAGAGGCCACAGCCTTTAAGGAGTGATGTCTATTTGCATTGCTTTCTTTTGCAGTAAAGGTGCCAAATGAATATTTAATGGGTGTAATGAAGATAAAATCTTTTGCTTTGACTTTAATAGCAGATGACTGTTGAACCAAACTGATAACTTGCACCTAATTGGACTTTTGGCAGACATAGTTCAGACAAGGAACTTACTTCCCTTCAAAAGGCTGGCTACAGTTATCTCCCTTGAACTTTGGCTGATTTAAAAAAAAAAAAAATATTGATATATTTTTTTTACGCAAATTTTTTGGGGCCGGTCAGGTTACAGCAAAGAGAGATAATATTGTATATGACCTTACATGTACATAAAAATGTTTTTACTACAAGATTCAAACACATACAAGAGGATGCTACAGACCAAAGCCCACATCAATACAAACTGTATTTAAGTTTTTCTTCTACCGGATTGAGGTTTGATGTCCTCAAGGAATATTTCAGTAGTACCACTGCACAATGTTTCCTAAACATTGAAATTCTACTATTAACAAGTTACAGTGTATATTGTGTGTTCAAGGATTCGCTATTCCCCTAACAGGTTCAAACAATACCTTAAATAAAAACAATGTCGTGTGATCTCTTACTGTATAGCTTTGAATACAAAGACTAGATAATCTTGTGTTTAACACACGCACTATTATAAAAGGGGGAGGGGTAAATTTATATGAAAACATGTAACAATAACTTCTTGAATACATTTATATCTGACAAGTTTGTTTACAGGTGTAGTTGCACTCTCTTGAACAGAATCAAATAGACAAAAGTTGTCCAGAAAATTCAAATTTCAAATACCAGAAGCTACTTAGCCTTATGTAATATTATATAATGCCAAATTGAATTGTAAAGTTTACCAAGAAGACAGCTCCTCCATTATTCCGAAATTGTTGGAATTATCTTTTCAACTTCTATGACTGTAGAGCAGTAGAGATAAACAAACAACATTTTTCCAATAAAGTAACATTACATGTATTTGGAAATTTGAATTAACCACTTATTTATCCCTTTCTTCACAGCTTAAATGAATAAAGGAAAGTACCACTACAACTACAAGGAGTTCTGACTGGCTTGGTGGACTGCTACTTTTGGTTTCATACAGCATAGCCTGGAGCAGTAAAATGTCTGCCAAATCAGCACTTAGTTTACTGCCAACAGTGAACAGAGGCATCTGGTATTATCCAAAAGATCAACAAGAAAAAACTGTGCAATGCACTTAAAACTCCTTGACCTCACTGACCTTGAAGAAAATGGTCATGGTCAGTGAAAATCGATAGGGTTCTTCCTCAAGCAAATGTGCAAGTGTGGTCTAAATTTGGTGAACATCCGATAAAGTTTTCTAGAGATGTAGCGTTTACAAGGAATACGGACAGACACACAGAAGGAACAAACAGTTGCAAGTTACGACAATAATCCTTGGCCAAAATTGGCCAAGGGGTAAAAATGATGTGCCTGGATGCAGTGTGCCAGAATGAGTAAGATCAACGCTTGAATCTGAGCCATCCCATACATAAATGTAGACCAAAGGACAGAGTGTTTGGGATATGGACTGATGTCTTATAGAACTGCAAGCCAGTTGGGTGTCGGATATTCAACTGTTCAAAGGTAATTTCAGATACATATGATTGCTTCATGTATGTCATCCAATTTCATTCTGTCTTCCAATATTTATGAATGCAGGAATTGCATTTCAAACCTCTGAATTATATGGGATGATCTCCATGTCTCTCGAGGCCATCAGCACAAAGAACTTGAGATACCATTTTTACCATCAGAATGTTGGTGTTGTTTCGGTGCTTGTGTGCCCTGTAAACTTTACCTGTTCTAGTATTGTCAGTCTATACACAGTAAGTGTTTACTTCATTAAGTCTGGACAGAAATAACATTGCGTGACTATGTGCATTGCCGTTATTATAATTCTGTTCACAAATGAAGATGAAATCCAGAACAAGGTCAAAACAACTGTCATCTACCACATCGAGAAAATAATCAGGATACCTTAAGAGAAAACTGGTGCAGATACATGTAACTGCAGCAATAACTGAACTTAGCAAACATTTTGCACAGGCCTCAAGTGGAAATGTTGTGGGGCACATCTTTGCAACCAAGTAGCAACTAGAACAATTCTAGAGCCAACACCTTTCAGGTATGTGCCTAGAGATTTCACTGTTTGACCAGTTAGGACTAACCTGTAAAATGGTTTAACACTACACAAGGACATTTTGATGCCTTATACAGCATTACAGCATACCCTAAAAGGCACAAATTATGGGGAATATTGCCAGATAAATTTAACATATTTGAAAAAAATATCCATATATTCACTCGCACAGATAGTAAAAATACTTATATATAAACTTGATACATTTCATATGTAAGATTTTATAGGTGTCCTAACATGTGAAAATATTTTAACACCAACTAGACTACAAAAAGGATTCTCAAATTAAAAACATACAATTACATCAATGCATGAAAAGATACAATTACATCGATGCGTGAATATTCCAAAGTGTAGGGATACCTTCCAATGAAGTGCAGAACTGTTCACATGGTGACAGTGCCTCAGTTTGGCAGATACACTTTTCATTTGCCCCATTAAAATGTTTTCTACATTTCTTGTACAACAAATATATTGTTTTATAGTTTACCTGTGTGCAAGGCTGTTAAATTGCAGCTAAACACTGCATTATCTTTGGTTTCTTTCTCTGCCATCTCTAGTCTCTTGTTCAAATTCTGTCCACGACGAACAAGGACTATTGCAGTGTCTTGGATCTATGTGTCCATGTGTATGTACATATAAATTACAACAAACATGCCAAAGAAAAATAAAAGTGAAGCTTGATCAGCAATTAAGATATATAAACTGTCTTGTAATCATCACCCTGGTGTTTTCCTTTTAGCTTAAACTAGTTAAGTACTCGGTCCTTCACTCAACGTTGATAAGCCTGACCAGTTAGATACACCTCCTCTACTGTGTTAGTCTGGCAGTCAACAGAACACCATAGTGTTGAACTCCACGCCTATTTTCATTAACCTGATGTCATTGGCATTTGTGGATGTGCATAAAAAAATCATACTCACACTCATATGCTCTGATCACAAAGCCTCACAACTTAAAACCAACAGTAGGCAACAAAATGAAGAGCTTTGTTGGATCAAGTGACTCTGCATGCATTCAAAATGTGAAAGTCACTCAACCACGACACAATGTCACGATGTCCTCATCAGGCCAGCCAAGTGCCACAAGCTGTGACCTTTCACAATACTTAGCTTGCCTTGAGCCAAGAGAACAGAAGTTATACATCTACATCATCATACATTTGCACCTTACTGCTATCACATAATAGTATGCATACAGCTGGACTATGCTAGCCATCTAGCCAGATGGCTAGCATCACACATTTAACAGAGTGCTTCAATTTGATGCCTTCACATCCATGCAACCATCTATTCTGACTTTTTGTTTCCTTTTGTTATTTCAATAAGATTTCAGGCAGACACCCTTTATTACATTTCTAGCCATAAACCTAATCTCTCCCACTTAATGTTTTAAGATTAACAAGATTAACCCCTCCTTGCAAATACTATAGCAACTACCTGCATTATACGTTCCTGTTCTTGGATGTATCATTTAAATGTAGTAATGGGAAGGTATGGTCAATCAGTCTCACTATTTTCTCCATCACACTTGCCGGCCTAATATTTTAATTAGGATCTAAAGAAGCGCTGAATTGTATTGAAACACTGATTATGGAAATTTCGCAATGTCACACATGCTTTTAACAGTCTGGAACTGTACACAATGCCTGCATGTACAGTGCTCAGATCTCCAAAAGGGGCTGTTGCTTAACTGTGAAATACACCGTGTACAAAGTCAAATCGTGTCATTTACACTGTTAGCCACAACTGCTCAGATGGTTACTGAACTAATGTATGTACCATCTTCACAAATGCTTCACAAATGCTCTTCAAAGATAGAAGTTCATCCCTGCATCTTTCAATTTAGCCAGACGTCCCTACAACTGTACTCCACGTGAAGCAGAAAGGCCAGGGAATCGCCCTCCCTAGTCATATTTTTCCCACATCGCTGAAGCAGCTCACGAGGAACGAAATATCTCCCACTCGCTCACCTGAACAGGTCACTGTCCACAGTGTTGTCACATTTGCGATTGCAGTTCCGTGTGAACTCGTACCTTGTTGATTTTACCATTGCAAGGCTTGAAATTCAAAACGGCCATCGTGGCCATGGATATCGTATATTTCACTTTGACTGTGGTTTAGGAGACAACCTAGCTGTATGGTCAGCTGTGTTTAGCCTTCTATTCTTCCTTTCCATAAATACACTCATATACTTTGCACATTTTTCCCCCTGGAGTCAAGTTTTGATCACGAGTGCCTAGCATACAGAAGGACAGAGAAAGGGAGATTTATTTCCATTGAAACTGACGGCTTATAACTCCCACGAAATCTCCAAAAATGTGCCGGTGAACTGGAAGTAATAGTGGCAGCTAGCCTCTCTTCCCTATTTCTTTTTCTCATTTTCCAGCTGAATCTCTAACCCAATCTTCTGAATTTACTACCTGTACTGATGAAAGCGCCTGTCTTGCAGTCACATTTGCTGTGAGAACTTCAAATGTACCAAACAGATCACTGTTGGCAGCCATTTTTAAAGTCTCATGACTTACTCTTGGTCCCGAAATGTAACGGATTTCTGGCATCGAAAACATCCTGAAAACTATTACTGTTTCATTGTCATCTGTACGCTCTACTTCCATCTCCATAATACACCCGAGAAAGGCATAAAATTTTGCTTTTGTCAATTCTGATTACATGGAAGTTTGAGGACATGAGCGTGGACCTCATGGAGAGCAGTTCCATAGACTTCAGAAATTGAGTTCGGCTAATGGACTGTGATGGTTGAGATGAATGTCTGACTTTTAAAATAACACTATGAATCCATCTAGATGGACCACTTACGAGATATGATGGTGACCACATGTAGTTGCAGGTGTCGAAAACCCATTGTTGCACAGCCTGTTGTATCAACTGCTCCCAGCAGATCATGGCCGATCATGGATGATACGCTGTGAAACCTTTGAGTCTATCAAGAGGCTCTTGTGGCGGCAGACACCAAACCCATCGATGAGGGTGCATAATTTGCACAGGTACAAACGTTTTTTTCCTCGGAATCCTTAAGGGCAAGTTAGTCGTGTGAATTACACAAATACGAAGTATACTGGTATATTTACTGTAAAGTGTTTTGTTGAAATTTGGTATGCAAATGGATTAATGTTTATGTGGGTAAGTACTACGTGACCAACAGAGACTCAGCAGTGAACCAAGTAAAACCCTTTGTATCTGACATTTGATATCAGTGGTGGAAACTTGCCTGCTGTGTCTTAATTATGATTAGGATGATGCCAGTTCTTTCTTGTAGAGACCTAAGTTAGAGATCAAGCAAAATGAAAAACACACAGTCACAGTAATGTTATAACTTTGGCCTTGGTGGAAATTGTTTTGGCCTTCCTTTCAGCTTGTAAGTAACGATTACCACTTTTGGCCTTGGTGTCCTAAAATGAATTTCAAGCCCTGCCATTGGTACATACAGTATTGCAAATGGAAGTTGATTTGTGCAACATGGTTCGACATAGTGGCCAGTTACCTGTTCAGGTGAGCGCGCGGGATATATTGCGTTCCTAGTGAGCCACTGCAACAATGTGTGGAAAATATGATTAAGGAGCGGGCTTCCCTGGTGTTTCTGCTTCACGTGCAGTACAGTTGTAGGGACGTCCGGGCTAAATTGAAAGGTGCGGGGATGAACTTCTGGCTTTGAAGAGGGTAGCAATTACAGCGATGGTACATACATCAGTTCAGTAACCATCTGAGCTTTTGTCGCTATTACAAGGTGTGACAAACAAAAAACTATTTTCAATGGGCAATGCACTACACACTTATGTATCAATACAAACATTAAAATGTACCATGTAATGCATTTAAAACCCCCTTGACCTCATTCATATGTACAATGTGACATAGAGATTGAACTTGAACTTGGTGACATACTGGTCACAAGATATGTTTACAGGCAAATGGACAGAAGCAAAAAAGGAAGGACAGATGCAAGAAAGGACGGACACAAAAGACCATTAAAAATCAATAACAAAGTGTAAGTGTTGTATAAATTTGGTGAATTTTAGTTCAACCAATACAGTTTTCCTACAAATGATGATACGGAAGAACAGATGGAAATGGTCAAGCATTTGATCATGCAAAGTTGAACTGAAATAGGGTTCATCTACATCCCTAGATTTACATGCCATGTACGATTGGTAAACTTACAAATCTGATTATCAATGGGGTCTACCTCATGCCAAAGTTTAAGTGTGGGCGTAAGTTAGGTGATCTTGAGCTTAACCAATCTTGAGCTAAACAGTTCTTGAGATATAATGTTTACTAGGATACAGATAGATGGCCGGACATCGCCCACTACGACAACAACCCTCAGCCAAAATTGTCTGAGGGGTAACAATGGCCCCGAAACACATTTATCATCAATTAACTGAAAATAGAACAGATATCCACATGTAAATGTAGAGCACTATCAAAACATGTAAATGAACATAACGGGTAAAGTATTCACAACACCATTAAAATTTGCTTTCTCACTCCAAACACATTACTTACCTTGAGGGAAAGATAATATTGGATGAGTTGAGGTATCAAGTAAAGAGATTTTCTCCTGGGTGTGCATTGTATGAGGGTTCAGCTTTCGAGTGGCATTGTATCTCCCTCCACACATAGCACATGCAGTTATGGGTGGGTAGCACTGACATTTCACACTTGAAAGACGAGCAGCTTTTCGGTTCGTTTGAAGCCCTGCTGTTCTTAGTAACTTCCGTTTGCGGTAACTTTGAACTGGTCGACATCTGGCTGCTTGGCAAGATGAATCCACTGCAGGTGACACTGTTAATTCAAATGGTTCTTTGTGTCGTAAACGGTCATGAGTTCTTTGAACACTGCTATCTGGACTATCTACATCACTTCCGTCGGAAGCTGAACCTTTTGTTGTATCTACATAACCATTGATGGATCTTGGAGGAGATCCAGACGGTTTGGCCTTCCCATTCATTGACAATGGACTATTTACAGGTGAAGGTGAAAGACAATTTCCGAGGGACTGGACCAGTTTTGAAGACTGCTTGTCTACATTACAGAGAAGAGTGGAAATATTGCATGGGGACATCTCATTTTTCTTCTCAATATTAGCTATCTTTGCCTCAATGGGAGACAACCTTCTTCCAGGTCTCCCATTCATTCTCGATTTAGCCATAAGGTCTTCTGGAGCGGGTGGATCTCCTAAAATCACCATTCCCTTATTTGCACGGATTTGTCGGTAGATGTCATTTTGCTGGCGGATGCGATACTCCAGGTCAGACACCTGTGCCTGGAGCCACGTCCAGCGACTGGCAACACCCGCCCTATCTACTGCCCATTTCCATTCTGGTCTTCTGTTACTACAAAACAAATAGATTATCACATACATGTATTCACCACAACATCTGCAGAACAAACAGAGGCCAAGTACTGATACCAAAGAGAGCCAAAAGTAGTATATAGTAGTATTTATAAAATGCCAATGTGATGAGTCCAAGGGGAAATAATTTTTTTAAGTTATATTGAACATAGGTATTATAGATTGTGTGTATGCTTTCAATCTGAAAACTGTGGTAAACATATTCATGTATCTTCTGTTATTGGGTCGCAAAAATAATTCACAACATATTTCTTCATATAAATTCTTGCAACTGTCAATGAAAGATACAAAAAATATACATTGCTTATATCTTTGTTTTAACAACATTTTGATGTAATAGGGTGTACCTATAATATAAAGTATAAAAATAAAAAATTAACAGAACATTTTTAACATAAGAAAGGGGTCAAAATCAAGAGTTATCTCCCATACGGCAAAATATACAGTGGGTAAAGTTGGGCACATGACATTTCATCAACACAGGAGGTGAAGAAATATGCAGTTGAAGCTGGAATGTTGGAAATTATGCATTTGAAGATTGACTGAAAATTCAATACAACAATGTTCCCTAAATTCGTCAAGCTCCAATAAATTTCTTTGCCTAGATGTCTCACTTTTACCCTGATGAATAAGTAAAACAATCCATGTTTTCCAGATATTTCCTCACAGGAAATGTTTGTCCTTTGGGCCAATTATCCACAAGAGAAACTTTTCTGGCATTCAAAATAACCTAGGAGCTTGAAATCAATCAGGAGAAAACTGGCCTTGTAGTGTTCACAGAATGTGTTGATTTTGTACTTTTATTTAGTTCATGCAAGTTTTATTCAAACCATAACGACAGTTTTCTTCTGACTAAAAACTACATCTCTAAATTGATTAAGTCAAGTTTCCACCATGTTGTTGTCCTACAATCCCAGAAATCTACAAGTTAGCATATCCGGCTTCTCCCACCATTTTCATAACATAACAATCCCAGCAACTGTACCCTGATGAGAAACAAGTGCAAACTGTTTTGGTTTTTTTTGTTTTTTTATTTGGGGGGAGGGGGGAAATTAATTTTTGTTTGTTACTTAGGTACCAGGCACTGTGGCATGTGGAGAAAACTGAGTTTTTTAGATATGTAGCATGAAACTGCTGCAACCACCGCCAGGGGCTTTCCAATGTCTCGAACTGCATCAAAATATGAAAGGTCGGCAGCACTTATGTGCCAACGTTATACATGGTTCAATTTCCAATACTTCCCCTCAGGCACATACCTTTCTTGGGCTCTAACAAAGAATTGGATCATTCTGTAGCGAACAGGGATGATGTGTTGGCTTCCATTATTGTCCTTGGTATTATATAGCACTTGACTTATTCATTTAAAAACAAAATAAAGGCTCATGAAGGTGTCAATTTCAAATCAGCATGATCATAAGAAATTTCATTCAGGATAGAGTTTATTTGGCAGGGGAAAAAGCAGTTTATGCAAGAAATCTGTTGAAGTAAAGACTTAATTAAAACATTCTGATATAGTCTTCTAAGTGGACAAAATCCACTTAGAACATAGGACTGCCAGTAGCCTATAAATGTAGCCTGATTGTTGTTTATATATTTATATATTAATATATTGATAATATAACTGAGATGGGAAAACTAACATTTCTGATGCAAACTAGAGTAGAATGTAATAAAGCTATAAGGAAACCTAGGATCGCAGAAAAGTATTTTAAGATAGAGAAAACCTGATAGATAAAAGTATATGGTGGGCTTGAATCATTATTTAGAAAGCTTAAAATGCTTCCTTTCAATCTGGTCATGCGCTACTTCAGGAAATTGTTCACATTTCTAGGTATGAGCCGTGTTAATATTTCAAGGAAAGTTTCAGCAAAACTAGGCCGATTGCTAAAGCCTACATTTAGGATATATGGACTCAAGGACAGAGGTTTTTCTTCAACTAAAGGAATCAGCGTGTTTACAAATGTAAATTCTACTAAATCTAAATTAACATGCATGCAACTCACAGGCTTTCTTCTTCAAGTAAATAGCAATAATTGCACTGTAGAACTCACAGTTTAATATCCAGGGCAACTGCTTTAATATTAAGTCTTATAAGGTTGTGGCAAATACCCAATACTGCACAGTGCTATACCACCAGATATGATTAGGCCTATATATTATGTTTGAAGTTGGAAGAAAGCTATACCAACAGGTTATTGAATGTCACTATCAAAAAGCAGAAAAATTGAGTTGTATGTCCCCAATACAATGAAAACCTTGAAATATTTAGTTTTTCCCTTCTTTGCATGCTTTCAGCATGAGATAAAAAAAAAATTGAGTTTTGGCATTTTTCAAAAAAATTTCAGAAGTCTGAGGTGTCTGTGTAGGGTATTGGAATAAAGAAGTCATGTGGTTGAGGAATGACCTGGAAAATAACACAGTATTTTGCAGCATTTACCGCATGGTTTCAGATGTTTCCAATGTCAACAATTCGTTTTTACACTGCAACAAAGCACCTCCTGACGATTTCACTGAACTTTTTAGGACAACTTATGTTGCTACAGAAGAACAATGGTTAGTGAAGTCTTTGCAAAATGAAAAAAATATATAAAAACAAAACAAACTAGATACATGTAGCAAATGTACTGGAAATGACTGCACTGACTGACAGCAACATACAGTCTACAATTAAATGCTTAAAAACATTTAATTTTAAGGTACATTTAAAATGTACCTGAATTATATTAAATTTCCTGTGTTACAACAAATACACCTATGTTGTGTACTTCACTGACAATTTGGGCAAGCCGAAAACTTTTTGGACTACCAAATTCTCAAGGTAGCCTGCCTGAAAGGCTACCAGAGATTTGAATAATTTTATGAGCCTTGAAAAAGGAATACTTTGCAAACCAGGGGTCTTTGAAGAAAACACTTAAAGCACAACTGTTCTGCTGAAAGTTGAACTAACCATTTGACCAGTTGACCACTTGCTATCACACTGTGCTGTCTGAAGTCGCATACCATCAACTCACATCCTGACATGCAGATTTTGCCAAAGGTAAGCTACTAGGTGTACAAACAGCTGGCATTTTAAAGGCTGAACATTCAATCCTAGCATCTGCATTCAACAAGCTCGAGAACCTACATGGCACTGCATACCTGCACTTTGATATCAAAACACCTGCCTTGTGGAGAATGCAAGGCATACAGTGAAACATAGATGGCAGAATCTGCCGAGCACTATTCATACCAAATATAACAAGGTACATAACATCAATGCCTTGGACATAACCCCTAACTTTGTATAAATGGACACAAAACACACAAAAATATTCTAATTTCAGTCAAACGATGTTTTTGTTTATAAGCTGATATACTAGGCTTTACGCTGATGTATGAAGCAATAAACATGATTTCTCTTGGCTACACAAAGGATGAAACCTGCAATTTTGTAGTTTGTTTGGTCGCACATATTTGGTAACAACACTGAAATCAGGTCACGGGGAAAAGCTTCTCTCTGACCGGTCGCACACCAGCCAAGCATGCATGGTGTGAGACAAATCACAGCAAAGTTTTTATTGCCGTGACGACTTCAGAGAGATGGACGCACTATGAATCAACTGTCAAAACAGCTGTGTATTTACACAGTGTATGGAATGAAGAGCAAAGGAAATCGTATAACTTCCATTTAGTGTAAACAATCATAAGTATTTTAAAGTTTTAATACATTTTACTTCGTCGAGAGTAGAATTATGGTTGCTCCAGTGGCTTTCACTGCTGAGAATTCAACCCAGAACTGTCACTTGACACTCCTCCTAGAGCTCTGCCACTGGATTTGTCCAACTAAACAAAAAATGTACAAACTTTTGGGATAACGATAAAGCACGTTCATTTGATGATTCATAAACCAACTTAAAGCTGAATGAGTAAGCTGTCAAACAAAAGTTAATTAGTTGAGATTGGAATATTTTCCATGTTTAATGTCCAGTTTGCAAAGTCATGGCTTATGTCCCAGGCAATGAAGTTCTGTATCTTGCTACATGTACATATATTAAGGTATAAATAACATCTGGACGATTCTGCTATGGACTGAAACAACATTATGGCAGACCCTTGATGATGTAGTGAAACCCCACATGAACAAATATAGCATGTTTCGCAAGGGTTTTCCCGAGCTACATATTAATGTTATCTAGATTTCAATAAGCCTGAGTATTTGGAAAACCTGCTAAACCTAATCTTTGCATCGTCCCACAGTCTGTCCAAATATACAGACTATGTTATCTGTATGCAATCTGCAAAACAAAAGGTGTAGCATACTGCACAACCACACCATTCTCAAAATCAGACAAACACTCACTGATACATGTAACTTGAGACTTACATGGGTGTACATGGAACTCTAGTTTTCTTTTCTTTTTCAGGGAGAACATTCTGTTCGTCAGCACTTTCCCCTCCTGAGCTACTCTCCGTTGCATCAGAATCCACAGCACCATCTACATGTCTAATATAGGACTCCAGCTGGCTCGCAGTCTGTTCACTTTCTATACAAGTTTCTTTGTCGAGATGTAACACATTTACAGGTTCTGGCTTTGGTACATTTGGTGGTGGCTTCATCTGAGATGTCTGGAGCTTTTTCACTAAACTGACCAGCGCAACTGTAGACAGATTCTTCACGTCTTCAGCCTGCCAGACATCTGCCTTGGTTTCTTCAAATGGGGTCACATCACCATTGTCTCCACTTGATTTCACTAACTCCTGTACATTAGCTTTCTGATAGGCGACAAAACCACTCATCTGCTGACGTGCATGAAGTTGGACTTGCTTGTTTTGCAGACGGCGTAACCTTCGCATCAGATACTCCACTCTGCGTTCAAGCTGAACCTGAGTCTTCCCAGAGTCCAAAGCGGAGCGACCAACAGACATATTTTGCACGTGTCCAAAATCGGGTTGTACTGATGCAATGTCACCATTTCCTTGCATTGATGCAACACCGTGATTGCTAAACGCTTTCAAACAATCTTCAGAGGCCAACTCTGAAGTTGCTCTGGAATCATCAATGGTGGTAGTATCAGACTCACACCTACCATTATGTGATCCTCGTAGACTGCTTAAAGATGAACGATGTTCAACACCTTGTAAACCATTTGATCTGCCTTCAGTAGAAATCAAGTGAGAATGTCCCCCAGGGGTCAGAGCAGTTGAATTTGAGGTGTCACAGTCTGAACAAGGAGTAAGCGATACTTTGTTTACATTTGTTACACTGTCCTGTTGGCTCATGGTACCAACAAGACTATCACCGTGGTGACACTTGCCGTTCTTCTTAGTAAATGCCAATAGACCGTCCGGTTTATAAATGTTCGGGAGATTTGAAATCACGCCAAGATTGGCTAAGTTCACTTTGGATTTTGTCCCAAACTGCGTAAAATGGGATTTCAAGCTTACACCTCCATTTTGAAGGTGCGTTTTAGATAGACCAATGTAGTTTTTTGTGCTCAAGGAGACGTCACCTTTGCCCCCACTTCCTTGTGCCCTGTTTGATCGGCAATCACTGATGCTTGGTGTCAAATTGATGCCCTCCCTCCCGTTCACAGCAATATTTGTGGGGGATGCTGTAGGGGATGAGGGCAGTCTAATGCGTGCTTGAGTGGCTGCTTCCGTAAGGGCGGGAGCCATGGCAGCCATACAGCATAGCCTCAATGGCAGTGGGCTAGACATAAAAGCCCTGAGTTGATCATTTAAACAGATGTCCACTGGTGTTAGATGTATGTGGACGAAGTTGATCGCCACTAACAGGACCCCCAGTGTTACGTCCTGTTCATATCATGTTCGTCGTCAAGAAATCTGCATCTGAAATTGAAACACATCCCACGTGACTGCTCAAATAGTATATAGGCCATCTGAATACAACACACACCGTACACATCCACGATTGGGGATATATGTTAACAAATTTGATGATTACTGATTGCAAACACTCTAATAAGCAATCAAGCAAAACACTGAGATCAGCAATAAAGTCGAAATTTATTCTAATGTTGATGAAAAAGACATAAATGTTCTGCTAATATGAGAGAAAACAATCATGACCACACATACCACGTGATATCCCTCAGTGCCTTCCGTGCCTAGAACAGGGCACAAATAACACTGCACTTGCCAGACAACCTTCTTTTCACTGCCTTCTAGGCTATTCACTGAACGCTCTGTCGCAAAAAATGTCCCTGACAGTGTAGATCAGACAAAATCCCCGAGCCCAGTGCAGTTCCATCCATGTTTGGGGAGAAATGCTATCATCGTTGCTCAAATTGTTTAATAGAACGGCTCGGTAGTCTCATCGTAATGGCGACCACCCTACATTTGTTAGAGTAAATCCACACACACTAATAATGCGGGCGCCAAATGCATGGGTGAAATGGCAATGCCCGCACCCCCCTCTACGCGGCATTGCTGATTGGCTGAAGGAGTACTTGAGCTCTTCTATCCGTTGGATCTGCTTCCATGTTCACAGATGTTTACAGTTCATAACAGCAGTATATTTTTGCACGGAAATTGATTGGCCTGGAAAAAACAGAACTGACAATAAGTAAATTCCCACAGTTCTATGTTAAACCTTCCATAAACACTGGTTTTTAACAAACAATGGGTTTAGGATACAGATGTTTTCAGGGGAGTTAACGCAAAACATATAAGACCACGTGCATATAAATACTGTATATACGCACTGTAGTTCACAATGAGGAAGGCCCGATGTTATTTCGAAAGATCAGTGTACGAGAAATGTTGTTGCATCATTTCCTTAACATTAGGCAATTCTTCGTAATGAACGTATGTTTTGTTGTTTGTCTTCCTCTATATTTAAACATGTTGTTTATGACTTTTTAATTCAAAGGGCATTGTATATTAAAAAGTCATAAATTGTTAACCCTAGAGAACATTATGAAGGATTTCTTCAAATTTTGACTTCGTGTCGCCTTCAACTTAAATAGGCCTATTTAACCCGGAGGCTATATTTCAGCGATGTAAACGGTACAATGTTAAAGTGTACTATAAGCAATATGCCATCTGTTTTCATGTAAGCGTGTATTTGCCGCTATCCTGTTTTGCCGATATGGACGTTTTAAAATTTCAAGATCAGTTGGCCTACAATACTGTATGTATATCAGTAATCTGTAGGCCTATAGGCCCTATATAGTCTGTTCATTTTCTAAGCTTCAAACGATTTAAGACACTTGTATCT
This sequence comes from Acanthopleura granulata, assembly GCA_016165875.1. NCBI lineage: Eukaryota > Metazoa > Mollusca > Polyplacophora > Chitonida > Chitonidae > Acanthopleura > Acanthopleura granulata. The sequence goes on along the minus strand of JABBOT010000003.1, from coordinate 9,034,070 downwards.
TGATCCGGAGCACAAAAACCGGCTGAGGTGATTTTGCTCAGTTTTATTGAAAAAATAATTGATCGAGATTAGGTAATAAGTTATATGTATATCAACTTACTCACTTATCCTATTTTATTTTTATGTCGCTGTGAACACCGAAAATATGCGAAAACCTGTGAAGACTTTGTTTTTTATAAAGGCTTTTCTTAAATCATTGACATTAGGCCTACTTAATAGTTTAAATGGCTGGGGTAATTTAATTAACGTCCTTTAAAAGCCACAGTCTTGATAATGATCACAATGTCTAAAAGAAATTTCAAGGCTTTTACAGCTACACAGTATAGGGTAAAGATGCACATGAGTCCAACTTGTACATTTACATATACGATCAGACAAGATCACTGAAAAAGACGACGTGACGGCCATGATTTCCTATAAACACTGCATGTTCTTTTCTAAACAGCGGAAAAGTGGAGCAATGAAAGCTGCCTACATTTATTTCATTTATTTGATTGGTGTTTTACGTCGAACTCAAGAATATTTCACTTATACGACGTTGGCCAGCATTATGGTGGGAGCTAACCGGGCAGAGCTCGATGGAAACCCACGACCATGTACAGGTTGCTGACAGACCCTAATTCCCAAGTACGGTCTGAGAGGAAGCCTGTATAAGCTGGGCTTGAACTCTGAGCAACCGCGTTGATGGGAGTCTCCTGGGTCAGTGCGCTGTGCTAGCGCGCTCACCACTTCAGCCACGGAGAACCCGAAAGCTGCATATAGATGTGTAATATGTATGTGAAAATGACATGCATGCATGTTGAAAAAAGGGAACCGAAACTGTATTTAAAAAACAAAGAAGAAACGCCCTCTTTTAGTAGAATTTTTTTTACAATGATAGAATGTACGTCATTGATCAAAATTTATTACAGCCCACAAGATTTCTGTAAGGACACGCGCGAGCTAGCTGGTGCATGGCATGAACCGAACACTACCCAGAACCCATTTAATCAAGATGCATATGACTCATCGGCATGTACTATCCATCAGATGAAAGGGGACCCATGTTGAATTTGTGGCCTCCGCGTTTATGAAACATGTCGCTAAATTTCAGGTTTATTCATTTCTATGTAGACACGTTTGTTTACTGGTTAGTTGTTTAATGCCACACTCAATTATTTTTCACCTGTACAACGGCTCTCAGCTTTATGGGCGAAGGAAACCAGATCGCGTGCTTGGGATAAACCGCCGATCTTTAGCGAGTTACCGAGGAGCTTTTCAACGCGTATGGTATATAAAATACAGATGTGCTGGCGTTACCATGTCTACTGGTGCACGGACGGCAAGTGTCTTCAAAGACGATTGAACTGCACAATACATGCCTGGTCCAGCGCCTTGTGACATGACGACATTTGCAGGCGTTAGTGGATTGTGGCGTTATCGCTTCATTCACACAGGATAAAGCATGCTAAGAATAACAACGGCAGGAATTTGAGAAGAAAAAAAAAGCAACAACAACAAAGATATCACTAATCAAGGAAATACGTTTATTACCTGCATTCGTATATTTTAAACACAATGCCATACAATGCAGTTTCCTATGTTGCATACCGGTAAAAGATGTTTTACCCTCAAAGTTTCTGTTCTTATATACCACGGGTGTTATCCATATGGAGTTATAAGCCAGATCGCTCGAAACATTGTTCAGCAAAATTTTCACATTAATACACGTTTGTATATAGTCCAAGACTTCTAAAGAGGCGATTTTTTGTCGAGCAATTCGAGCATCATACGATCCTTAATCATGCCGACTGATTTCCAGATATGATGTAATTTCGAAAATATTAGAAACAAAATATTGAACATTACCATGGCGATTAATACAATGCGGTAATTAAAGACTCTACTCTATGATATAAGATTTTAATGTAGCACACTGTACAAGACTTACATTCTGAGATAAAGCCTGCAAGCATAATACACCTTTTCTTTTTAACTTCTTTCCTTCATTATTGTGTGACATTTGTCAAGCAGTCGTCGATCCAAAGGGAAAAGCATGGATACTGGGGGGCCACCGTGGCAGACGCCAATGAAGATTGCCATATGTCACGGGATTTACGTGGCTCAGTTGGCGGGCTCTCCAGCGCAATGCGGTCACTGTGAGTCCAGCTCTGGCTGCCTTCCTGTATGGTCGTACGTGGGAAAGTCTGCTAGCAACCTGCGGATGGTCGTGGGTTTCCCTCGGGATCTGTCCGGTTCCCATCCATCATAATGCTGGAGAAAAAACACAAATAAATAAATAAATAAAAGAGCTAGCTCTCACCGGCTCTAAAATGATATCCGCGGTTCATGGCCCCTGTCATTTACAGCACATAGCCAATAACTTAGACGCACGCTTGAATCCAGCTAGAGCACCCGCGAGTTTGTGCGCGGTTTTAAAGGAGAAGAAAAGAAAAGGATGAAGCTTTCACATTTTCTAAGACCTGGCATCCTTTAACCTTTGTTTTGGAACATCATAAAAACAAGGTGCTTCATTGATGTATAAACAACATACCGCCATAAGACGGAGCCGAAGTTGAATCACATGCATGTAATACAGTGTAACCTATCTTACATCTATATTATTTTGAACAAAAAACAAATATGTGTATGAATTTCATGACAGGTAGGTTACACTATATGTGATTCAACTACATCTCCGTGTTATGGCGGTTGTCAGTGCAGTTGTGTGTATGTTCTCAGTCAATCTCTGTATAGACATTTCAATCAGTAAAAGCTGTTTAAGCCGTAGGCCTATTTATAAGTGTAGGACATGCATTCTCTTCTATCTATCAGTTCATTGACACCGACAGCTGGATTGTGAAAATTTCAACGATGCGTGGTACATAACTTATAAGTGAACGTGAGCGGCTGCAATGTCTCGCATTAAAGTCATTTGCTGACACAATGGCACTTTTTTTTAAAAAAATTACCGTTGTATTTTAGACAGGGTATTGTCGCTCCTCATGCACTAGTTTCTTTATATCATACATACATGTACATGGGACCTGCATGGTGAGCACACTTTTTTAGGTCTGACAAACACGGGTTCTGTTTGCCAGTTTATATAGGAGGGCTTTGTAAACTGGCACAGCAACTTCATTTTAATGCCTTAATTAAAAAGATTTTAAAAAAAAAATACCGAACTTGTATAACCACGATAACACCCAGTGACCATGCAAGGGAGAGGTGGCCAATGTTCACGCAGATATGTTGTTGCTGCTGATAAAGTTGTAACGTCTGCTGAAAATACGACGGAAAATTCATTATACACTGATAATGTGTAGTCAACCCTAATCTAACTATATACCTGTATCCCATGCAAAAACCCTACTTTTTAATGTTGCTTACACTGTAAATTTCGATGTTTAACTTGTGAACACTTTCATGTATCAGATATTAAACATTAGGGCGTTATAACATTATAGTGTAGACTTACATCTTCTTTAGACATACATGTATTTTATTTATTAAACACGCTTGTCTGAAGTTTAATTACCCATTAAACGCGTTGGGCGTCATTTTAGAGTGTAGCCTTCTGTGTCGTGAAATTCCTTCGCAACCCTGATAAAAATGATTTTGCAAAACGAAAACTAAGTATTTGTGATGTTTTATAAACTAATAGTGGACCCATACGTATCAGATAACGGTGTAGGTTCTAAGTTTAATATTCTTCTGCTAACTGTACAGCACGGAATTGTGTGGCTTAAAACACTGTATTATATGCGTCAGTACACACAACGGATTAATTTTAAGTAGTGATACAAACATGGTCATGTACCAACAGTTTAATACGAAAAGGTACGTCTGTATAAGCTTTGTATCATTAAAGCAGTAGACCACCTCAGTGGCATGGTGGTTATAGGGCTTCTGGGAGATCCGGGATCAATACTGGGTCGGGTCATACTTTAAACAAAAAATGTACTTGTTGCTGCCTCGCTTGACGCTCAGTACTGAGAGCTTAGATCAAGGAAACAGAACTGATCGACCAGGGGTCAGTATAATGTGACTGGGTGGGTTGTCATGCCTGGTGTCTGCGGCATGATGTTCCGGTGGCGACACGAATTCGCCTGCCGTAAGAAGACACAGTGTGTGTACGAAAAACCCAAGCATACATTAAAGCAATGTATTTTGGAATGGCTGAACCTTCTTTGTGCATGTCCTCAGAGTGGGTCAAAATAATTCGTTGCTGTCTTCAAATGAATCATTGCTTAAAGGCCTGCATAAAGAGGATGGGCCTCGAACGCTGGCATATAGGTATGGCAAAACAAGTTTGAATCCAGATTCAATTTTGGAGGTTTTCCGTTCCCTTCGCAGGTCTAACATGGTTTGCTGTGCCTTTAGATATGGACACCGTCATATACGTGAAACATATTCTTACAAGGCGTAAAACATCCATCCAATATAAGTAACTGTACGTTTTAATATGAAAGAGGCGAGTTCTTAATGGCAAGAGTCGTAAAGAGTTCGCCCTCACACGCCTCTATACACACCGCAGCCACTCGGCACTTGTTTGGTTAACAAAGTGGGAACTTAGAATATGTTCCAGTTTTTGTCCGTTTCTCTTAGGTTGTTGACCAGTATTATTGTACAGGTGAAGAATGAATGTAGGACTATAGTACTTAAAATAGCCTGCATGCGGGAGACTTTGCCATTGCAACCAGGACAGGGTGCCGCAATAGATATCAAAGCGTGATCAGGCAAGTGACTTCTCTAGGTTAAAAACCAAGATCATTTCCTTGACAAAATGATATACCGCGTTGCTAGAAGCCCGATTGGAAATACATCCGTAAATACATGTATGTAATACATTTTATATACATTTATATGTGGGGCTTTCCCGCTTTATGCAGTTGTTAGAATGTCAGCCGAAGAAATCTCCTACAGAAGAGTGTGCATCCGACCTATTTGATTTTATTTATTTATTCGTTGTTTAACACCATGTACAATAATTTTTCACTTTTACGAAGAAACCGAAGCATCCGAGGTATAAAGCATTGAATTTCCCCACGCTCATTTTCAACAAACGAAAATTGTCACAATGAGAGCTTTGGAATCCACAAGTTCCTTGCCCAAGATCGGGATCGAACTCGCGTATCCTAGTGATTGAAATACAACAATCCTAACATTCAGCTTTCAAAACTAGTCGATTAAATTTTGTAATTGTATCATACAATGCACACGCAAATATTATGTATCACTTACACATAAGTCAATGTGCATGTTTTATGCAAATTGTGTACTGTTTGTACACAAAATTATGAATGTGCATACATTTTTGCCACGATGTGTACCACTAGCTCGTACACAGTGGTATTTAGAGAGTAATACCCGTCAACCATAAGCACAGTTGCAGTAAATTTATTTACTTATTTATTTTTATTTGATTGTTGTACGAGTGACCACATTTAAATAATGTACGCATGACCTAAAAAGCCATATTGTGCCAATTCCAAGAATGGTCCTCATTATTTCTAACAGTGATTAAAGTGGATATAGAGAGCGAGGTGCTACGGTGGATTTTCTGCATCATATTGAACACACTGAAGCAAAGTAACATCTAAATATCCTCCTGGGGCCGATTCCACAAAACATTGCTTAGCCAGTAAAACTGACTTAAGTCGATTCCACAAAACCGAATCTTGCTTTGTGGAACTGACAAGCAGTTAGATAAAACGGGCTCAGCTAAGCCAGTCAACTAACTTAAGTCATTTTGCAGCTTAAAGTTGAGTTTCGTGGAATCATATACGATTTTAGAGCTTACTTTTGGGTTCTAGAATTTAAAATTTTGACCGCACCATTAATATTATCTTCAGACAAATGTGTCAAAAAATGTTTCAATGTATAATGTCAAAATCTAAGCACTGTGATGATGTTTTAACTTTTGACTTAAGTCAGAAATGGCTTTGTGGAACCTGTTCCAGATAGCTATAATTGTCTAATACGTTCTACGCGAATTTATATGTAGTACAACACCTGTATGTGTATTTGTTGTGGAAACACAAATCAAAGCGCGTTTAGTAGCCCTACACCCCCCCCCCTCACCCAAATAATCTGTGACAAGACTGCGCTTCAGCGACTTCAATATCATCCAAAAACTCCACCTTAGCACCTGAACCTTCATATTTCCATTTTCATCACTAAAAAACATGCCAAACATAATGAAGCCCATATTTGAAATCAGCATGACATGGCCTTTCAGTTGATACGTGCTTTGCTTAAATGTGGTCCGTTCTTTTAAGGACAGTCTGCATACAATAACCTTTTTATGTTTCTAACTGTCTGTAAAATATATAGCTACACAGCTACCATATCCATATGCCTTTCAAAACATTGTGGGGGTGGGGGGTGGGGCCTATCAAAACATTGTGGGGGGAGGAGGGCCTGTCAAAACATTGTGGAGGGGGGGGAGGGGTGGCCTCCGTGGCTCAGTCAGTTAGCGCGCTATCGCAGCACAACGACGCCAAGCCTCCCACCAGTGCGGTCGCTGTGAGTTCAAGTCCAGCTCATGCTGGCCTCCTCTCCGTCCGTAAGTGGGAAGGTCTGCCAGCAACCTGCGGATGGTCGTGGGTTTCTCCCGGGCTCTGCCCGGTTTCCTCCCACCATAATGCTGGCCGCCTTCGTATAAGTGAAATAAAACACCAATCAAATAAATAAATAAATAAATAAAATCAAAACATTGGAACATTCTCCGAGGGGGTCAGAGAGAAATCGCCGTTCACAGCGAACAATCTTGCCGGTTGGACTGAGGTGTTTTTTTTCTTTTTCACTCGTACGATGGCAGGCTTACGGGCCCAGGCCAACCTACCAACGTTTAGCAAGTTACCTATACAAAACTTTCACTGCACCACGTGTGATGTAGCCTACTCACTTTCACTCTGTTATCGGAAACGGACGCCACCGACCGCTTATTGTCATCACGCGAGGCCCCATGGACAACAAGAGAAGGGGATTTCATAAGCAACAAATTCCACATCCGAGGCCGTCTGGGAGAGCTCGCACCTGGTACATGAACGTTTGAGTAATCTCAATAACATTACCCGAATATATTTTGGTATTCTACCATTCATGTAGTCATTCAGCTATTTCCAGCATATACATGTGTGTTTTACTGCTATCTTGTGAACTGTTGACGTGGCTGAACTAATTTCACATACTCACGACGGTATATACGCCCTAAACACAAGTCAGCCAATAAAATATTGGACAGTTGTATTTACCAATGGAGATAGGTCACGAATGGCTAACGTCTGATGTGCATACAGGGGACCTGATGTGTAGCCTATATTGTTGACAAGGATGGTTTATTTATGAAATACATATATATCGTGAATTATTTAAATAACGAATAAATATACTGAAGGCCTATTGATGTCAAACCTGGTAAGAGACACCCTATTAACATTCATTATGCAACGATATCGTCTCCACATCAAGGCTGTCCTTTCTGTGAGAAGTGGAACGGCAAGTCAACACCCCGATGCCACCAATCAATACAGTCAATAAATACCCCCACACTGCTTTCCAGTCTTTGTCCTCAAATATTATTTCAGTTTTCTGAATGAAGGTTTGTATTCAACCAGGTACCAGGTTGTTTATTGGAAGTGACAGAGGCCTAATATAAGACTATGTCACTAGTATCAGGGTAGGCTCAAGTGGTTAGAAACTAGTAACAAGTTTCAAATTTTCAGACATCCTTTCCAGCCCACAACGCACAACAGACGTCCATGATGACACCTCATGCATATTCATGCCCTTCTGGCGAGACGCTGACAGAGCAAGATAACCCCTATGGTTACTGATCGCCCCAGCCCAAAATGATGAGTCACGGTACACGTTGGCAGGTCAGCCAACATTCTCATGAGAGTGGCCTCCCCTTATTTCAAGTGCAGTTTTTCACACACAGCTGGTTCTGTGATCTTCTTTCGTCGTATTTTGGGAGAAACTTTCGTCGTTTCATATATGGATTCACGATCAGAAGACAGCTCATATATCTCCACGCTTAAATACACCTCACCTTCACAACCACACCGTGAAGAGAACACGATGATAACTACTGTGCTGTTGCACATTTATAGATCCTAACCAGGGCATTCCCGTCGCACTTGTTGTAAATTGAAGTGCAGCAATGCATCATGTGACTCCTATAAACTCCCTTTGACAAGGTGGGATTGATGGCGCAACAATAAAACAATTTATACCACTTGTACTTTTTTGTCTGATTTTGTTGAATTCTTTAAATCGGTACAGCAAATCACATTGTGCATAAGCCTACTTTTGGTATAACAATGTACGTATCCGGTACTTTATCTTTTACATGTGAAAAATGTAAAGTATGAATGCCTAGATGACTCATTACAGCCGAAAAGCAGAAAACGGATGTTCAGTAGGATGGTTTACATCCACAAGACCGAGAACAAAACAATGTCATCTTTGTTCTAATATCAGCATACAGCAGTGAAGTGGCTACTTATTGACTGACAGACAGGTTCACACATGAATAGATTTCTATTCATTTTGTGAACTACTATTTATATGAATAAACAGACTAAATAACACCAGTTTGCATGAATGAATAGATGCTAATCCAAAATGGATGCAAAATTTACAAGGGTTAGTATTTGTTTATTTTGTCTATTATTTACAACATGTCATTATAGCTCCTTCTGTACACGACAATTATGACATAATTACAGTTGTGATAGGACGAGTGGTAATTGAGCTACAAAATCCAAATAATGTGGTATTGTGAGACCCAGTGTTGTTACTAGTAACACAACAGATTAGAATCTACTTGTCTGAGACAATTGGCCTGGCAATAAGCTCCTTCATGATTTCATTACTCCCCCCATAGATTGGTTGTACTCTGGAGTCGACGAAGGCTCGGGCAATGGGGTACTCCCACATGTAACCCCACCCACCATGCATCTGCAGGCACTGATTGGCTACACGGTTCTGTAAGTCGGTCACCCTGGGGAGGAAAACAGAGGCACATTTAACAAAACCATCTGCATAAACTTATTCAGGCCAGACCTTGGTAGCTTTTGCAATGATGTGTAGTGGGCAAACTGGTAACATAGTACTCATGGCGTGGACCTGAGTCACCTTGACAGGAGAAAAGCTACTCTATTAATACACCATATATGAATTAGTAATGGCCAAATGAAATGAGTGTCAAATATTTAAAGATTTTGTATCTGATGTTTTGTGGGTCTTAATGCATACTTCTTCTCTTTCATAAGACTGAGGCTTACCAGTATTTAGCCATAGAGGCAGTGAATGAGTCCAATCCACGGTTGTTGTGGATTTCTAAGCATTGATCCACAAAGGCACGTGACACACACACATCGGTTTTGATTTCCGCCAGCTTGTGTTGGATCGTCTTCAAATACAATTTAAAAAATGAAATAAAGTATTTTTTACCTTATTTTATGCATAAGAAACAAACTAAAAGTAAACTGTAATGTTGTGTGTCTGTTTATAACACAACAGAATAATTTATTTATTCATTTATTTGATTGGTGTTTAACACCGTACTCAAGAACATTTCACTTATAGGTTACAAGTAACAGCAAATATAACATTGGTCAGATCTACTCAGGCTCGAGAACTCCTATCTGGTAAGGTTCACTCAAATATATCATTAGCATATGGGAAATAGAAGGGCACAAGTTGCAACCAAGCACATGAAGTCTAAAACATACAACAATGAAATTGAAAATAAAAAATTATTTAATAAAATTTCCAGTAATGCAAGGCTTTACCTGTAGATTTGAAATAGTTTTTCCGAAGGCCTTCCTTTGTTTCACATAGCCCCTTGTCTCCTCAAACATCCACTCATTTGCAGCCTGTCCCATGGCTGCAATCAACAGCCTCTCTTGGGGAAGCTCCTTCATCAAGTAATAAAACCCTTTGTTTTCCTCCCCCAGTAGAGCCTCCTTTGGCAATCGCACATCCTCAAAAAAGAGTTCTGCCGTGTCCTTCATGTAAAAACAAAAGACGTGAGAAAAATTTGTCAAACATTGCACTACTTGAGCTTTCTGCACACGGCTTCATGTTGAATAAAAGTCTGTTAGTTTAACGATGAAAGATTAAATCTTACAAACACTGTGACGTGTCTATTAATTGTGCTTCATGATTGCTTCATGGTATCATTCTGCTAGATTACAGCCTGTCATACACTGACATTTCATGGACACTACTATCAACTAAATTTGCCATTTCTTAACTCATCAACACGAGTTAATCTAATCACAATGGCATATTTTCTGTAAAAAAGATCAAAATAAACACAACTCGGAAAATTATATCAGCATATACATTATATCAGAATGCACTGCTCAATTCCCGATTCAAAGTCCAGTAAATATGAAGGAGAAGGCAACTGGTTTCGACAAAGAGCATAAAATATTTATCTCTGGCTACTTTACTGCAGCACAGGGTAACAAATGCACAATTCATTTTTTTTTTTCAAACACTGCTAAGAACTTCAATGTTTATCCTTCCACATTCATAATCCCTAGTATGTGCCTCGAGTAATAAATTTCAACAAAGGAAAACTACATGTGCCCACCTGAGCTTTGAGACCAAGTTTTTCTAGTTTTCTTCCTTTGATAAAGCCAGGCATTCCTTCTTCCACCAAAAACAGGCTGATGCCGTGAGCAGTAGATTTGGCTTCAGAGTTTGTAATGGCTACCACAATCACCAGATCACTCATGTAACCATTTGTGATGAACACCTTACTCCCGTTCAGTATGTAGTCTGATCCATCTTTCTTTGCATTGGTCCGGATGCCTTGAAGGTCACTGTGAGGTTAATCAGAACAAATTCACAGAAGAGGTACATATATGGGTCATTAAATACATGCACATGCGATATGGTAGCCATATGGTATTTCAATTCCAGGTTATAGATAACCTGTAATTTACCAAACAACTGCTGCAACCTAATTGTTCTTTAACACTATACTCCGAAATCATTAACATTCATCCTGTCTATTTGAATGGTGTTGTCCTCAACATTATCTTCCTTTACTGGGCCACAGTCAAAGAGCAAAGCCCAGATGTACCCATTTCACCTCCTTTGGTACTAAACACACCATGTGATTCCAACTGAACAAGAGAGAGCTGTATTCAGGCAACTAATTCAGTGGTCAAGATTTACTCACCGATGTTGACACCAGTGTTTTAGTGAGGAGCATTTGGATAGTTAAATGTGTATTGGCCTTGCATTCAAAGTAAGCTTGAGTGGACCATAGATGGCTAACTTATTTATATGATAGCTCTCCATCAACCAGCATTGTACAATGTAGCAATGGCTGATTATATATGTTGAGAATGGTCATTGTTTCAACCAAACCCTGGGGACTTGGACTCAAACATGTTACCTCCATGGTAAAGGGATAGTCATCCTTTGGTAGAGCCCATTGGATGCTGTGCTGAAGAGATACATGGGCAATCGTGTCTTCCCTTCCACACCATCAGTAAGTTTAATAGATTAGCATCAACAACTATTCTGAAGGGTGGACAAAATAGAACTTTTCGTCTTGGTTACCTGCCAGCTCCTGGCTCAGTCATGGCTATTGCTCCTATACAGGTACCAGCTGTTAACCGAGGGATAAGCCTCTCAATCTGCTCCTTTGTTCCGTAATGAGAAATGTAAGGCATCACTATGTCAGAGTGGAGAGCAAAGCCAGGTCCAGTGCAGTTCACATACATTCTGAGGAAATAAACAAACTTCAGTGCAAGGAACACTTGAGAACTTCTACCAACTAGTATAAGTGGTTCTTCTGTTTAGGAAAAATCTTATCTCACATCATAGGACCCCTTCCCACCTTTTCCTGAGATGTTGCAGTAATGAGAAGAAATGTTTATATGATTTGAACCTATTTTTTACCCAGCCAAAACAAGTTGTTTAGAATAAAAATAGTCCTCATATGACATTACTCGAAAGTTAGAATAGCTACAACCCAGCAAGGGAAACATTCTTACTGTTCCTCCATGACAATAGCTGCTGACAAGAAGTCTCCCCCAATGCCTCCCAGGTCATCTGGTGTGTTCACTCCCAGAAGGCCCTGTGCCCCAGCTTTCTCCCACACCTGAGTACAGACAACACCACATCAGTTATCTAGTCACCCAGCTGCCATATTAGCATACATTTACTGCTTTCAAAGAGAAGCCCTGGCACAAGTTTAACTGTATCTAGCCAAATTCAACAGGAATTTTTTATCTCACATAACATGATCCAAATCCACTAGCTCTTTATGGATGTTGATCTGTACCATTTCTGCCACTACAACTTTGAAAGGGCACCAAAACCACTTCAGGGTTTGAACCACATATCATTAAGAACATAATCAGTCATCCTACAATTAAGTACATTTATTATTTATACGTCAGTGAAATCCCAGTATTTCCTTCACTGATAAAAGTGATATCTTCACTAGTTAAATATCACTTTTGTTATTACACTTTTATATTAAATTGCTGGTGACCTTGACCCATGATCCAGATGTTGTGACGTAGAAAATGAAACACTTTGTTTTTATGGCGTTCCAATCTGAGCTCACTGGGATGACGTCATAATACAGGTCTAGTCAACTGCTATTTTCCCATGTCACACAAGAAGACACGATGTCATACTAGATGTCATGTATAGGCCTACAAGCACGACATCACGCTACTGACAGGTCTTTAAAGGCCTGCAAATATAACATTGCTTAAAACTTCTTTAAATACACAAAATCGTTAAAGTGTAAATAATAAATGGTGGAAAGGTGGAAATGATAATGGGTTATCATTTCCACCTTTCACTCGAACAATATCTATGGTATTCAACCTTCACTGTGCAATATCCTCTATGTACTCAGCACATGTTCCAATTCACATGAGATATAGACAGGGTTAGTCAAGGCTTTATATTCACACACAATAAAATGAATACCTTCAACTTTTCACAGATGTGAAGCTATACCAGTTTATACTTGGTTTTTTACACAAAAACCACATTCTTTCCTTTACAAGAAAAGCTATGAGAATGCCATAGTAAGAAATGCATACTTCTCTGCTGACTTGTCCATCTTTTTCCCATCTGTTAACAAACCATAAGAACTGTACAATGATGTACATTGGATTTCCTTAACAACAAACAGAAAATCAAATTTGCCAGTACATGTAAGTTAATATTTCACACTGAATATATACAAGGATAACACAAGAGGCAGACATGTATAATCCAGCCTCTTTCAGCACCGTTTCACTATATGTATTTATGGCCATCTAAAACAAGACCCTATTTTATTAACCCTCAAACATGCATGACAAAAAAGTTTAACACCTCAGATTCTCAGGGGGAAATGTGTTAAATATTTATTTTTTCAGAGCCAATACAAATCTGTGACAGGCTATACATTTAGCTGTCTATGACCATAATACTTTTTACTGACATCATCAATGGCACACTTTGCGATAAGAGCATGTTTTCACTTACTTGGAATGGTGTGGCACAACTTCTTCTTGGAAAAATCGCCTTACACTTTGCCTAAATATGTCATGTTCTTGAGAGAAAATGCGGCGTGTTCCAATGTCCATCAGTGATGAGGCCTGACTAATCTCTGGCCGAACAGGTCTGTCAAGTGAAATCAAACAGAAATGTACTGTCATTCAGGACATTATCATTAATTACCATACAGTGTTATTATTTATCTTAGATTTCACACATACATAGAAATATATGGCTTAAAAGAAAAGAAACAACACTAGACCAAATATAAACATGCACTGATAAAGTATACGAGATACAGTTTATAATGCATATCTTTTTATTTTTGAGATGTTGCATGCCCAAGGTATTGGGGTTCAAAGTAAGCAAAATCGCATACATTGAGAAAATTGAATCTGCTGCCACATCATTAATTTTTACCATCTAGATACAAGATATTTCTATAACCTGAGATAGCATGTTTCCACTAACATCACCAAAACACTGTTTTGCCTTTCAGCCATACATGTGAAGGACAGGATATAGTGAGGCAACACTACGCTTACGGTTGCTTTAACATAGCGCATGATAATAATTCCAGAACAGAAGATGATTTATAACAGTTACCATGCAAGCATGTCAGAAAAAAAATATAGGCCTGATTTCCCTCTTTTTCTGAAATAGGTTAGGTTATATTACCTGTTTTCTTGTCTTTAAATCTGATAAAATTTTAATATATGTTCCAGTGCTAGAATGAAGAATTACAACAAACTGAGTATTATACATCATATAAATATCAGTAATGTCTTAATTTATAAAACTTCACCTGCATTAAGAAACAGCCTTTAATCCCACATAATTAATTTAAATGTGGTTAACATGAAATTCTCTCCTTGGACTAACACAATATTAATACAAGATTAGTAACAGTTCTAACACTGTTCCACCAAATTTTATCACATTTTCTATGCATGTTTCTACAAAAGCAAAGTCTCTCTCCAAATAAGGTGATTCTAAGTGTTTAGGACAACAGAGTAGTCCTGACAAGAGTACAGATATGTCTGTTACATCTGTGAAGACGATGTAGCCTTCCCCATACTTGAGAAACTTATAACGATACCTTTTCAGTACTCTATTTATTGACCTCAGGGTCAGTCTCATAGCCTACTTATCAGTCCCGGCACTGATGATCTTTCTTTTTGGACAGTGAGATCCTGTTACATGTATTATTCTATACTAAAGGTATGTCTAGGTCAATTAATCATTACAGTAAACATAACCCCAATTTACTTAAGTAAATAATCTGTTTCTGTCTTTCGAAACCCAGGTCTGTGTATTTTGATACCGCATGGCTGTCATTGCGAAGTGTTCATGCTCAGTTTCTTTTGCCCAACAGTGGAAAAAGAGCTCTTATCATATAAGCATAATACTTTACTCTCATTAACATTTTATTCTTTGGCCACCAAATGTCATATTATCATTCTTCCTTGTCCATGTTAAATACCGTTTAAACTCTTCATATGCATCGTACCTTTACATAACTTACAAGTGGAAACTGAACTAGCATTCGTTTCAGTGTACCGGGGATGGAACTTCGGAAGTGTCAAAGTCCACATCGTGACTATTTGCAAGCAATTACAATGACAAATACATTCCAACAACAAATACCGTCAGACCTTTCAGATGCATCCTGATTTAAATTTGATGCCGTACTTTTGAAGCGTTTAGGCAATAGCAGCCTGGTAAGCCGGCCAAGTCGTCTACACTCTCCCCGCAGTGCCATCATGTTTGTAAGTTGGCCGATGTGCGTTGATTGAAATGTTTATGGCGAACAGCGCCCCCTACAGCCACACCTGGCCTCATCCGGGCACTCTCTTGACAGCTGGGGAGGAACTGTGACAGATTTGCAGTGTGACATGTGAGAGATCCTCCCCCAACGGGTCTCTGCAAATACCAGGCACACTGCTATCAGGATTTACGATCCTCTATGAATAAAATCACGTGAAAATAATGAAGTCTGACATATTTTTGTCCTTGACCTGCACAAAAGGGAGAAAGAAATATCTTGCATGAGTTGGGCGGAAATCGACACTTTCGGTAGCAAGTGCAGCTCGAGCGGTTATCAGGGGAAGCGCCAAGCGGCATATGTTACTGTAAAAGGAGATTTTTCACCACATCAAAATATGAACTTCTTTAATTTTGTTTCATGATTTATTAGACCATATCTCAACAGAACCGTCTGTCCACTGCTAATTCTGTTGCTCTTCCATCAAGCAGAGGCCACACAGGTACACGTACATATGCCTCCCTCATGCAAACTTTCATAATAGAGGAGTTTCGAGTTCGAACTCTTTTGACGCTAAAGGTAAAAAGAGCCCTGCTACATCATGTGACTTGTCAAAAATGTTAGGCAACATTTGTTGACTTTACTTTACTAATCACCTATCTCACCGTGTTCTGGAGGTACAAATGACGTTTCATTTCTTCAGTAACTTCTTGAGTTCACAAACCTTTAGCTCATCAATTTTCACCATAGTTCGTCCAGTGTAAATAAAGTTTTGTGACACTTTTTTAGGCACTCGTGTTCTTCCTAACATTTTTGCCATATCATGTGGTACCTTAGCACTTTTCTTAGCGATAAAACAGTTCGAACTCGAAAACCCCCTAATACGTCTCTTTCTGTCGTTGCAATGCTCATAAGTAGACATCGGCGAATCTCGGAAACACGCCACCCTTTCCCTTCCATTATTTGTTTATAGTGAAATTTCACTAGATTCAATAATACAAATTTACAAACTCGCAAGGCCAGTTTCCAAAAACGACATATAACACAAACCACCAAAGAACTAAGAAAATGTATAAAATATAAAAATTAGGATGGATTCATGCAAAGAGAAGCAGTCAACAGTTTTCAATGATGACAAAAATCGTGTACCATTTTAGTACATATGCATGGTGTCGATAATCAAATATATCGGCCTAGGCTGATTTACCAGCATCTATCTATCTATATATCCTCAGTAGCAAAGTTCACCATTTTCTGTCGCTGTCACCTAACTAAAATTTGGTGATACGTATCGGATATTGCCGGTTGTCCTCAGATGAGGTTCTTGGGTTGAGATATGAACGATTCCGTGCCTGTGCTAGTTCCGCTTGTACTTCCAGTTTTTATCAGAGTAAAAAGGAATTACGTGCAGTTAAGTCTTTGCATTTCAAAAGAATGGTGTAAGGATCGCGATCGGTCTGATCTGGAGGGTTTTCTTAAATTATAGCCAATATACAGGATGTCAATGCCTCTTTTCCACGTCAAGAAAAGTCGTATGTCTACCAGTTTAAAAATTTCCTGTCGCTTCCACTTGAACCTGCGTGATGTCATACCGGCTATGTCACAAATCTTCTCGAATCATACATGGTGTCAGTTCTGTTCTGCAAAGTTCTGTACAGTTCAGGGACCAGCTTCTTTCTCTTTAACTGTATTGTTTTGAATGCATTTATGTATGGTTCACGAAAACAATATCGCTGAAGATGGCGTCACTGTCGTGCATGTAACTCGTTGAGCGTTAGTGTCAGTCGGGAGGAAGGCATGCACTTCGGAACGAATAACTGATTAATTAGTGTAATTTTGTGTACATTTTTCAGTCAGTTCTTATAACATCGCAATGAACGAATTTTCTAGTGAGTTGTTTATGTACCACAAAACCAGCACATGTATAATCCAGATGTTGAAAGAAATATCCACATTCCTTTACATAAAAGAACACTGAAGTCTGTAAGACTGCAGATAGTACATTGCCTTAATTCTCTATCCTTCTGTCAAGGCAGATAGAATGAATAAATAAAATTTGATCTGTAAACAATCCATTCCTATAGAATGCACCTTATTTTATGAAGTTTTTAGGCATCCCACACATGGCAGCCTTTAAAGGAGAAGACCGGAGGAGTAATTTGTGGTCAAACAGTATGGTTTGAAGATTTATAAACGATCATCAAATTTTTTACACATATTTTAATTCCGAATAAAACAAATTTTAAGGTAGGCCATAACACACATTCAATCTCGAATAATAAAAGGAACGTACAAGGGAGAGTAAGTTCTGTGAAAATAAATTTTGATTCATCAGAACTCAGGGTTA
Source organism: Acanthopleura granulata (assembly GCA_016165875.1). Taxonomy (NCBI): domain Eukaryota; kingdom Metazoa; phylum Mollusca; class Polyplacophora; order Chitonida; family Chitonidae; genus Acanthopleura; species Acanthopleura granulata. Next base: position 9,016,440 of record JABBOT010000003.1, on the reverse strand, counting down.
TGTAAATGGATATGACATGAATCGGGCCCTTAAATCGTCACCATTCTATCTTTTCAATGTGCATAACGCTACTCCTGTAGGGATGCAAATATAACTCGGTTACGGATGGTTGGCTGCTGCTAATTGTTTTGTCAGTGTTCAAACAAGAACTAACAACTGGCAGTATGCCATCGTCTGCAGATTTTGGCTGCACAAACTGCACGTCGAATACAGACGGTAAGGAGCCCTTCTTGACATTTAATCTCTAGAGAGCGAGTGGCCCGATTCACGTCAATCAGCCAACATCGGGTCGGTAAAATGTCGGCGTCTTAAGGCAGCTATGTGAGCTTACGGCGATGAAGCATATGTTTCTTAGAGAAAGTCTAAACAATTAGGATGGTGTTCATTAAATCTTCAAACCTTACACTTTTCACTACAATTTACATTATACTTCCCAGTTCTTCTCCTTAATAAATGTAAAACACTTTCGTTCTGTGATTCTTCACCGGTAGACATGAAAAAAACTTCAGTTTTCTTGTTCGAACAGACTTATTTGGCAGTCTATATCTGGGAGATGTACGAGTAGACACTGACTGCACAAGTTTAGGCCTACTGATATCGTTATTAAGGCTAAAAGGGCCAGATGACTAAGTTTATGATCGTAAAGTATCTCAGTTTATAAATAGTCTAATCACGTGATCATTCACGATCGATGACACCGTTTTTAGGTTGTGACGGACTCGGCAGTGTGCTTATGGATGGCTTTATCTTACACCATATGCTTTGAGCACCTAATTTCAACGGTGGATATGTCGTCAAGTCACAGGGAGTAAACATAAAACGGGACTATATATCTTCGACCAGACTGTGTCAGAATTCAGGCGAGCTTTAATGGCGACTTTTATCAAGCAAGAAGCTGACGATCGACTTTAAAAACTGCACGAAAGAAAGCTAACCATGGACAGACATTTATCAACTGTATCCGCCAAGGTACCCGAGGTCATGCCCCATCAAAAGGAGCCCCGGAATGGTTTGAGTCTTAGCTCTGTGTCACCTATACAGGATGAAGGCGACCAAGAAAACAGTACTGTACCGAGCACAAGTCTTAATGGCAGAAACGGACAAACTGATAATACACAGCCACGGCGACATAGTGAAACGCAGAAAGAACCATTTCTTGTGGCCAAGTTTATCGCAAAGAAACCATACCTTGCTTTTGGTACGTGACTCTTTTTAAGATTTATGAAATATGTGCACAAGTTATGTTTTCTGTATACCAGTACAGTAGAGCTGTTTCACGTGCTCCATATAGGCGATAACCCCAGCGATGTTAAATGCATGTTAAGTGTACACCATGCATGGATATTTTAGACATCACTGTATATACACGCGACCCTGTTTACACATACACTGAAAGAAGAAATTGTGCATATTTAACATGTAGCTCTACGGTTTGTTTATGATCTGTATTCACAAATGTGATAGTTTTCTCTCTGGGTACACTACTGTGATTTCAGACGTTCTCTCTGGGTATACTACTGTTATTTCAGACGTTCTCTCTGGGTACACTACTGTGATTTCAGACGTTCTCTCTGGGTATACTACTGTGATTTGAGACTTTCTGTCTGGGTACACCACTGCGATTGGAGACTTTCACATGCCAGCCCTATACACTGTGATTACAATAGTAGTTATGCCGTTTGTATGTATAATTAAGTTTGGTACTACAGTCAGTAAAAAGTTTTGTTCTTTTCATGTTTTCAGGTATCACCCTGGGACTCCACATCTCCATGATTCTTATAACTGTTATCCTGTATTTCTCCGGTTACGATATTCTGCCTATCAATTTTGATTCCATTCCGATCAACTTACAAAGCAGCAGTATCTATCTCAAACAAGAAGCCTGGATACACCGCGACAAGGACTCTATACTCTATGACAGAGTGGATGGTGGAGCAAATGTCACGGAACGGTCTGCAAAGTACAACCGCTTGTCAATTCAGTTCATGTACGAGAAGACAAACGGGAACGTCTTCACGGCTGATTGTCTACGTGCGATCCAGAAATTTGAAGATGATCTGTACAATGACCCGGTGTACAAGTCTGAATTCTGTCACCTGAACAAACGAAACCAGTGCGAAAGGCCATTTTCTATCATCCGACTTTTTGACGGGACTTATTCCTTAATAAACCCAATCTTTAACGACACAAACTTTGAGCACATCCCAGAGGTGTTATATCAGGCAGATCACCACCCTCTCACCAGAAGGCAGTTACAATTTTTTCTTGGCAAAGACAGTATTGTGAATGGCTCAACCAGTAGCACCATATCCTCCATTACCCGATCTCTGTTCTTCTTCGGCTATCCCCTAAAGGGTTTCCACACACTACGAGACGAGTCCCGGGTCCAGTACAACAAAGTAGGAGACCACATTATTGAAACGTACGCTGAAAAATGGGCAGAACTATCCAAAACAGGGCTGTCCGGCATGAAATTCATGTACATGAACCAAATAATATACTGGCATTTGATCAATTCGCAGGTGAAGTATGATATGCTCTTCATCATCTGTAGCTTCGCCTTCATCTTCCTATTCATGTGGTTCCAGACCGGCTCTCTGTGGTTGTCAGTCTGGGGGATGCTGAATATCCTCTTCAGTTTCGTCAGCGGTAACTTCGTCTACAATGTGATATTTGACTTCAAATATATCGGAATTTTGCATGTGCTGTCCATATTCATCTTACTGGGCGTCGGAGCGGATGACGTGTTTATATTCTGTGACGCATGGAAGTTAACTCAGAACGAGCAAGGTGACCTTACCAAAAGATTGTCGCTGTGTTACGGACGAGCTGCCGGTACAATGTTCGTCACGTCTGTTACAACAGCAGCTGCATTCTTCATCAACTCCGGCTCGCCAATACTTGCCATGTCCTCTTTTGGCACTTTCGCCGGTATCACCGTCATTGTGAATTACCTGTCCATTATTCTGTTCTATCCATGCGCTGTGGTAGTGTGGCACTTAAAGTGGGAACACGCTGACTGCTGTTGTAAAGGTGGCCATGCCAACCCGAAACGGGAAATCAAGTCTTGCAATTCCAGACTCCAAGACGTCATTATTGGTTTCCTATCGAAAAGTTACTTCAGGTTTCTCTCCAGTAAAGTGGTTCGTGTTGGAATTATTTGTATCTTCACCGCCCTCGTGTCGACATTTATTTACTTCGCTACAACACTTGTTCCAGACGACCAGCAGCCCAGGGTTATGAAAAAGTCTCACAACATCGAACAGTTCCAAGACAAGAACCTCAACGCCTTCAGGCCTAGTGGGGAAGACAAAGTGATCAAATTATACATTGTGTGGGGGATTCAGTCTCAGGATCAAAGCATTTGCCATCCGCGCAGGTTTAACGAATCTTGCACCGGAAGTACAGTATGGGACAACAGCTTTGATCTGAACCCGCCTCCAGCACAAGCCGCTCTTCTGGTATGTCACTTAACCACTGTGGCACTTCCTGATACTCCTTATGTGGTTCATGATCTAAAAGTATTTCTTTGAAGATTATTTTATATGTCAATTCAATGTAAACATACGAATTGCCAAGAACGTAAAAGAATCTATCCTCCTTTTTATTGAGATCCCTATCGGGAAACATACAGCTGTCCTTAAGCACTTGTCAACGTTGTGTTATGCCTCATCTCTAGGAGTTTTGTCGAGCACTGCGTCAAGCTCCTAAGGAACTCACAACGAGGTTGGGTATACGGCGTGATATCATATCTGATGTTCCTGAGGTGCGTTGCTTCATTGAGAGGATGGACGAATTTCTCAGGGTAAGGAAGATTTACACAGTCGGAAATGAAATATTTAGTTGGGTGTTGCAGAAAAAGAAACAAATCATGGACAAGAATTATTTTAACAGCTGTTTTGAATATGTGTTATAGAATAAAAAATACAGCGTACAGGTTGACTTCTGTTGATTAGGCTTAACTTTCGGATCATTTTGTTCTTCGTGAAAGCTTTCTTCTTTTTTAGCCCAGCATTCCCGTTAGCTGTTGGTTCTTTTATATCTCGGTGTAATGTGAATATGTGTAAAGTTTAAAATTACACCGTACATTTTTTGCATTCAGAGAGAGACGACTAACACCTCGGCCGAGCTAAGTCTTCCGACAACAGAGATGAAAATGAGAAAGTTCATGGAGGCTAACAATAACCTGTACAATATGACTGAGGTTTCTGAAAACTTTTACCGCTTTTTCGAGGTAGGTGAGCAAATTGTTTTTTATGGTGGTGATTTGTAAGCTTATATATGCTAAATGTTAAATGCTTCAGTATTACTTTGATTGTTCTTTAACGTCAAACTCAAGAATGTTTCATTTATACGATGATCGGAGTACCCCACTAACCTTTGGCAAGTTTCAACACATTTCCCACCCAACAAGAAAAGTGCAGATATGTCAAACGGTGACTGATCTATATAGTGATGTAGTTTCTGACCTTGTCTCACGACCACAAATCATACTGTACATATCGAATCATACTGTATCGATAATTCTGGAGTATTCACTATTTAATTCAGCAGAGGGCATTTCGTCGGCTTAAATGGCTTCCCAGACCCGGTTTTCTCAACCCATCAACCTGCATGGCGTTCATAAGTATTGCGTCACCAATGAACACCAATGAAAGAAATGAAAGAGTTATTTCAAATACAAGTATTTTAAAATGTAAAAAAATCTTTATGTAAAGTTGTTATTTCTGAAGGATGTGCAGTTGACATGCAAAGTGCATGGGGAAGTATGGTTTGTATTTGCAGACTGCATATGCCTACTGGATATCCAACCAATATAGCGGTCATCTAACGACAGATGATGAAATTTATCAGACCTACATAGGAGAATCCCTCGATCCACGTGATTCAGCAGATATAATTGGACGCAAAGGTGTGCTGTGGGCTAGTGAGAACTGTTTTCTTTTCATGCAGCTGGAAAAAAATAGGTGTACGCATGTGGAAGAATAAATCTTAATACATACTATGCAGTTATCAACAATCAAATAACGTTATCTTACAAAAAGACGTGAGACATTTAAAACTTTTATCTGTAACCGCTCGTGTTCGAAATTTTCAGTTTCGCTGCAATTCATTTATTCGACAAGCAGCTATAAGTAGATCATGTGTATATTTTTGATCACGTGTATGGTTTGTGCTGGATTGCTTTCGCAGGGGTCAAATTTGGAACTCGATTACGTTATGCGGTGGTGGCGACAAATCTGACTTTTGGCATTTCTGGAACTTTTTTTGAGGATGGGTTAACTTACTACAACAACTGGGAAAGTTTCTTGACGAACGAGGTAATAGTGACAGCTCCTTTTCTACATTCGGCAAAGCAGGCTACCCGTAGTCTGGTCTTGCCAGGAATGCCAGCTCCACGTGATTATTTTAGCCCTTGTTTTGTTTGTTTGCCGTGAGTTTTGAGTCATATATGGTCATGTGATTCAATGCTGTTTCATCGAAACGACACTAGAAAAGGTGACACTTTATGTGGCCGATGATCCAGTATGTATACATCGACTGATTAGTTTCACACAATGTATACCCAAGTAGTGTAACAGCGAAAAACGAAAGCTTCAGTATGACTCGGTATTTCAACAATTCAGTCATCGCTGTGAATGTTGAATCAAAAGGAAGCTTTCGTTTTTCGGAGCTACATTACTTGAACATGTATTACGTGAAAAACTTTTCAGTGGATGTATACATACTCGATCACTGGCCACATAAAGTGTCACCTTTTCTAATGTCTTTTTCTCGTGTGTATTTTGCCCGATGATGTCCCACCCACTCGCAGTAGGCCTACAGCACATTACCACTAAACCCATCTGCGCTTTAGTCAGTACTGGTTGGGACTCTGGATTGAAAAAGTACCTTCCATATACAACGGACTCACTCCCACCACCACACCATCGTAGTGGCATTTCATATATGTTAAAATGCATGTACTAGATCATATATAAAAGGCGGCGAAGAAATAGATTTTTGAGGCTATATGGTCAACAACGTTGTACTTGAGATTTGAGCTTGAACAGGAAGAAGTTGAATCAGACATTCAAACAAGTAAGAGAACAGTCTTTATCTTGAAATACTTCCTTGATACGATATAGAATTATATCTTGCACGAAAAGCACACGCTCAAATGCAATATCAACATACAATATATATATGGGTATGGGAATTTCCCATTCAACATGAATATATCACTGACCCTGGTTACAGTTTGACCCATTACGATGCGAACTAATAGCTTCTGTCATCCAAACAGGTTATGGCGTCATTATTTCAAAGGCTATATTTGTGGCTCTAAAATGTATTTCTATTCTTGGGACAATGCACAGTTGTGGACAATTGGATCTGCTGTGGTATCCGTGACGGGTCTGATCATGTACATGCATCTATACGCTTATGGATATTTTGCGTTCCACCATTAAATATACTTTATTTTACATACACTGGGTATATATACAGAATTCAAGCCCAACTCATACTGGCATCCTCTCCTGGCGTATGTGGGAAGGCCTGTCGGCAATTAACCTGCGGATGGCCGTGGATTTCTCTAGGGCTCTGCCTGGTTTTCTCTCATCATAATGCTGGTCGTCGTTGTATAAATAAATTGTTTTTGAGTAAGGTATAGAACACCAGCCAAATAAATAAATAAATATACAGAGGCTTATAAAAAAATAAACATCAACTTCATCAAACATCAACTGCTCTTTAGCATTCACAATATGTTACATAGATAACCATTTAGCAGTACAAAATCCTTTGTAATGTAAATTTCAGCGAAGTGCTGAAAGAAATATATCTCAATTAATAGGCATAAACGGTAGGATGGAATCCATAGATGGAACACATTGTCTCCCAGGATTTGTACACTCAAAGTTAATGCACAGTCTATTATACGACATCAGAGAAGACTGCCAATTTGATCTCGTTAACCATGCATCATTGTATATTTTGAAGTGCTCGAGAAATTGGGTGTAGCCAGGGAGTCCTTCCTGTGGTCTGTTCCACCCCTGATTCATGTTGCAACAAGTTCCGCCACTCTCAACACCATGAATCAGCATTGTTCATCATAACTAGATGATTAAGCAAAGCAGTCTTTGATGATGAGGAAGATTAATGATGCGAAGTAATTTATTACTGCTTTGTAAATTGACATCTTTTAACGATACCCTATGTTAAGGAAGTTGTGCAAAAGCTCTTTTCTTTCCAAACAATGTCTGAGATAAAAGTCTACTGCCCGTACAAATGATCGTAATTGTCAGAATGTTACCGATTTTAGGTTTATCACAATTTGCCATAAGTACTATTTATTTTTAGCATACGCGTCACTGATAGGGAATGGTATTAATTTAGGTTCGTCCGTCTGTCTACATGTCTGTCATGCTTTGATTCCACGAAAAAACTGCGCCATACATTGTCCAATTGTGATAATATATTGAATACAGGGTTATTTCGCGTAACCACTGATCAAGTTCGAAAAGCAGACGGATCCATCGAAAAGTTTTTTTGCCCACTAAGCGCGATTTCCATGATTCTGATTGGTCTTTGCTTTCTGTCGAATACCTGCTTTTAATATTTCGCATAATGATAAATTATTTTGTGCAGATTCATTTTCTGGTCCTCAAATCAAGCCTTAAGACCAGTTTACTCCATGTATGAGTTTTGCATATTTGTCGTGTGATATGAATACTCTGAGTTTGCTTGCTTTATGCATTATGTCGCCTTTTTCAGATAAAAGGCATGCCTCCATCAGTACAGCAACCTTTTCACGCCACCAATTTTGCGTGGCAGTGGTTCCACATACAGAAAACTCTTGTGCAGCAGGGTATCCTCAGCGTGGTCGCAGGTGTCGCGGTTGCCTGGGTGATCCTCGTACTCAGCTCTGGTAACATCATCGTTGGAACCATGGCAACTCTCACCATAGCATCTGTAACAGTATGCGTCGTGGGTCTCGTGCCTCTGGTCGGCTGGAAACTAGGGGTATGTTAAAACATGCATGAGTTTGCGTAGTTAGGAAACAGCAGCAATGTACACCTTGAAAATTGGGTATTTCCATCGAAGGTGTAAATTGTTGAGACAAAACAGCAGAGTGCACCTATAAGCGATAGTGTGTAAAGGAAGTAAGATATAAAATTAATGAATATTTGGCGGTGTAACTGGTATATTAGTTTGGTGTAATCGGGTCATACACATACAGCGGTTGAAATCTATTTTGGGGAAACTTAATCTCATGCGACTTCTAAACCGTTTGATTTCATGTGATTCAGAGCATCATGACATACATGTAACTAAACCAACAGTTACATACATGTAAAATATTACATGACGGTTAGAACAACATTCGAGCCACTTGAAATATTTTCTGGCAATAACAACCATATGCTCCGCTGACAAAGTTCAATTTGTTCAATGTTTGCAGGTACTGGAAGCTTTAAATATGAGTCTGGTAGTAGGATTATCCGTGGATTATGCGGTACACTTAGGAGTTGCTTACACCTACGCGCCTTTCTCAGACCGGAAGCGAAGAGTGCGACATGCGCTTGGAGAAATAGGTCTCTCCGTCATATCCGGGGCTCTGACAACACTGGGGTCTGGACTGTTTATGATGTTTGCCGAAATAATTTTCTTCATGCAGTTTGGAATATTTATATTTGCAACAATAGGCTTTTCAATTGTGTTTGCGATGACTATTTTTTTGGTTGTCCTTTCTTTAATTGGACCTCAAGGAAACACAGGTGCAACCGGGCCCATACTGCGTGCTATCAAATACAAATTCATTGGTCGAAGAAAGGATGATGTTAAATGCGAACAATGTCAGGGTCGAGGTTTTCATCCAGATGTTTTAAAGGAAAGCCCTGTAATCAATAAAGAAACAACTGATTTATAATAGGTTCATTTTCTATTCATCCTGTAAAATAAATAAAATATGGCCATTTATTTGCTATTAGAGGGTCGTTATTTGTGTGTTTTATGTTTCATTTATTATCACTGTGTGTAAGAACAAAATGTCCATTGATACTACAGGATGAACAAAGTGGATATCGGACACCCTGTATAGTAAAGAAAAGCATGTTCATAGTATCTACATGTATAGATCAGGTCCAACACAAAGCAACACGCGAGCACACGTTATTACACGGCACACTAAGGGAGTTTCGAGTATGAACTCTTTTGTCGCAGAATGTAAAAAAAGTTCAACTGTGTCATGTGATTTGTCAAAAATGTCAGGCAATTTTGTTAACTTTAATTTAGCGGTCACCTGTCTCGCTGTGTTAGGGAGGTACAACCCACCTCTCCTTTGTTGAGGAGTAAATGTCAAAAGAAATAGTTGCCTAACATTTTTGAAAGGCCACATGGTACAGTAGGGCTTTTCTTACCTTTAGCAATAAATGAGTTCGAACTCGAAACTTCCCTATTAAGTTATGGATGATGTATGTCAGTGTGAAGTGTTATGTGTGCCTAACCGGGAATTACACATATAGAGGTATCTATTTCATTTAAAGTGGACAGCGTTAGCCCAGTTACTCTGATAATTTAATTAATTATAAATTAATTATACCAATGACGTTGTCAGTCACCAGCTGGAATGAGGGGAATCTACTATATATAACATCATGGCATTCCAACAGTAAAGGAAGCCAAGCAGTCTTTTCAAATATGATATAATTTTCATGTGACTGTCCTTAAACTATACCCCTTCGCATTTAATAAAACAAGTGGAGTGCCCATTTATGACGTCATCATTGCCTAACTGGCGTACCACATGCAGTATGACGTTTGGGAAATATCCCACAATGCACCTCATTAGATCCTCAGCAATATGCCGACAGGTGTATGCATGGTGATCTGATGAAGAGTTGAGGAGAAAATGGGACAGATGTATGCGTGTGTACACATACATTCCTTCCTGTATAGGCTGATTTCAAACTTGGTAAACAGTCATTAAATAATTCTAAAATTCCTTTTCTTAGAAAAAGGAAATCACCGTTAAAGTACAAATCGTCTTTAACGAAAAGAAAAATTCCATTTTAAACAAACAGTTACACTATACTGAGAAAATTGAAGCTTACATTTTAATCTGTATAGATAACGGCTTGTGTCTGCAGATATTTCGGTGAGGCTGCATTTGAATATATAACCGCTACTCACCTGATGTCTTCTGTCTGAGTTAAATAAATAATGCAGTACGCCAGATTAATGGTAACTTTTGTCAGATAGAATTTTAATCCTAATATGTGAAACAGTGATTAAGTTCACAACAACTTACATCGTATGGAATGCCTGTTTTAAGATAGCCAATCATATATAGGCCAACCGGCTCTAATCTACAACCGACAGGTGCTCCCAGTGTTTCACAAGCTGACATTCTCCATGCACGAGGCCCACACAGCCGTTAGTCGCAAGTGGTTCCTCGTGCAAGAGACAGCAGATAAGGGCATTCCTCAACTATATGTTCCATTGTTTATCCTTGGTGTCCTTCACTGTCCTTCAAATTCTGCCTTCATACAGAGGACCACAAACAGCGATATGCTTATATTTGTATATCTGAGAAACAAAAGGGGTGTATTGGGAAATATGGATATGAATATCACGGTATTGAGGCACTGTGCCTGAACAAATCGGGATCCACCCTTTTTCGCCATAGGCCCTTTTCTCCAGGGCACATTCCCCATAGGCCCTTTTCCCCACTGACCTTTTTCCCCATATTCCACTTTAGATACAAAATCAAACAGAAAAACATGCACTGATATGTGATTTGAAATAAAACGATGGGTATTGTCAAATTGTGTTTCAATGCTTCATGGAATTACAAAAAATACCAAAGTTCAGAAAGTGTGTTTTGTAATCCAACAGAACATATAAATCAAACTCAAACAGCTATTCTGTTTATATGCAACGAATCTTTTATTAACATACACAAAACAATGGTGGGGCTGTTTACATGAACAAGTTATGTATATAAATACTATGGAAGAGCACAGCATACAAACTTTACTACAAAAAGTAAAATTAGGAAAATCTAATGGTGTGTCCAGCAAATCGCAGTGTCTCTGATGTTCTTCTGGTGTTGTCCCTCCTGGCTGCACAAATCTGTTTCAGTCTGTCCTGTAGGTCTTTGGTTGTTCGTTTTTGTGGCTGCTGACCAACAGAGTGTTGCACTAGAGTGGTTACAGTAAGCTCCTGATCCTTCTGTAAATGTTCAATGAGGGTCCAAACAGATGGATGTTGATGGCCAACTAACTTGAAAAAGGCTGCATTCCATGTCTCGCAGAGATTATTCGTGCGGTCTTCTCCAACCAGGGCGATGTCATGTACATTTCAAATGTGGGGAGGGAATGTTGGTGGAATGCGTCGCACTCTTACAGGGGGAATCTGGCCATCAGCAGTTGGGTATGGCCGAACACGTCGGAAGGTCTCTGATACGTAACTGGTATCAAAATACTTGATAAGAGTCTCGAAACATTCAGGAGCACTGTCACGGATATGGCGCACACCCTGCTCTACTTCATCCAATGGAAGGAATGCTATTGCCTTATATTATATTATGCAGTACATGTTTTGCTATTTGATTTGTATCTATAGTGGAGATAAGGACCTATGGGGAAAAGGCCAGTATGGAAAAGGGCCTATGGGGAATATGCCCTGGGGTAAAGGGCCAGTCATACAATACAAATGATGACGTATATTGTGGTCACCACCATGTAATGTTAAGACAAACTGTCTTTTCACAAATTCGGCACTAGAGCCGACCTTGTGGAAAAACTGACTGTTCAGTGGAATAGAGTTAAATCATATACTAATATCCAATATTTCATGTACCGCTCCCAAACTAAAGTTAAAACACAAATCCAAGAAGACAGAGATCACACTCTGATGCATTATATACTTTATTTACAAGATCATATCACAATTAAATGGACTATAGATAATTAGCACTCGTGGGTTTGTCTCACCAGCGTTCTTACTTACGTAGTACGGAAAGACTTGTCTAAACCGATCATGCCCGGTTCCGGCAAAAGATTTCGGTTTTAACAAGATGTCGGGTTGTGGAATACACCGTGTGCAACAACAACAACACTTACCGGTACTTCCTTATACACGGCTTGTAGACATGTCATTAATAAACAAAGTTCTGCGCAAGCAAGCAAGGTCAATTAAGCTGTTTTTTCTGCCCCACTTTTTATTTCTTTAGGCCTACATGGAAAAAAAAATGAACTAACGAGGAAACATGCATGGAACTGTAACTTCTGGGGCGTTGTTTGTCACATCGGCAATTTTTTTCATACTTGCCAAGTCGAAGTAAAATTGTTTTCATCTTAGGAAATGCCTGAAAGTAAACCTCCCAACTGTGCTTCGGTTTAGAACTTAGAGAAAGTATCTTAAAACTGAATGAGTTACCACTTCGTCAGTCAGGGACTTGTACATTTCCACACGATGTTTCTTAGCAGATCGGTCAGCCATACTTGATTTAATAAATTTGGAAAACAATGCGAGCATAAGCTGGACAATTTATTGAGTTTCTGAATTACTAAGTGTTATCTCAGCCTCTGGGGTAAGACACGACCCCAGTGCGATATATAATGATCCAGTTTGTTGTTAGACCCAAAGTAGCATATGTATGGGTGGTGTAACTGGGTAACGGAAATTGGGCCATGTATAATGCGACAAAGATAATCGGCCGAAGAAAATGAATTTCTCACGTTTTAATGAACAAAAGAAGGAATGATGCGCTCCTCGCAGAATTAGAATTTTCAAGGAGTTCCTGGAGTTTTTATTTTTGTCCAAAAATGTTCGTGAAAAGAAAAGTTTGAGTCGGCCCGAATTTAGCGAGTGCGGCGTGTTGCGCGCAACAAACAGTCTTTTTAATGCTCAACCTAATCACTGGAATTTCCGACATATTGTATCATGGAGCAAAAGAGTGCCCGCAAACAACGCACCGAAGTTATTGTCAGAAAATGATCTGAGTCGTACTTCATGGTTTAGTTACGTTGTGCTATGCAACGGCAATGCTGCAATTGGGCTTACTAGCCCAAATTGAAGAAAACCTTTCAGGCATGCCGAAACAGACCGGGGCAGTACACACTAAAACTGGAACTACTTCGGTAAATCGGTGACAATTTTGACCACCTCAGAAATGCCCTCATAGGACTCTGTCCGCTTCGCTTCCAGGCCCCAAAATGTTCCCCCTGATGTCAGTGAAAGGCTTTATTATATCCGTTTTAAGATCATGTCATGGTGTAATTATATGGCTATGCAGGACATCTCATGACTGAGGCAATGTTCATTAAAAAGATTATAAAATTATCTCTTGAATGTATAAACCTGTTTGTATGAATTCGTTCCTGAAATGCCTTCGTTTGAAGAGTGGAATATTATGCTGTCGACCGCGGATCAGAAGGTGCCCATGCTTTTAAGCTTGTGAGGGATTGACCAATCAGAGAGCAAAGAGATGTCAACTGTTTACAAGTTGTGACGTAAATAAGTTGTCTGTCAATGTAACATGTGATAACATGTGGACACCACACTGTTTTAATGTTATATGTTTTAATTATAACAAGTACATGGGTGAATTCTCAGCACCACAAAGTATTTACAGGCCACTTTGTTGTGGAGGTATTAAGTTTCTAGATCATTTCATGTTATAAGTTAGAATATATACTTAAGTTAGAAACACAATCCTGGCAGCTTACTACAGTCTTCGGTGGTAAGAGTTTTCCGCGCTTGGGACAATTATTGAAGAAGCTCAGACAGAATGGCTGCTTTTCATGCTAGGCAACGGAGTATGGTCATACAGTTTCCGCTGTCCCAGTAGCTGTTAGAAAAAATGCTTTACCGGAATGAACATAATATTGTCCAACCTTTTTGGCAAACTTAACTAAGAACAGGAGCTGTCTTTCACTTTAACATGCCTGAGGTTAGTTGAAATGAAGTTCATCAGTGAATGATCTTGATGTATTACATAACCTTGTTAACTATTTATGCCTGAATTCATTTATTTGATTGTTGCGTAACGCCATTCTCGGGGAGTTTTAACATATACGATGGCGGTCAGTTTTATGGGTGCAAGAAACCGGAATGCCGGCGAAAACCAGCGACCTTTGGCAAGTTACTGACGAACCTTACCACATCTGACGTACGGATTTGCACACCATATTGGTGGAACACAAGCCGGTCACACGAGCGCCGTTGCTTGATCTAAAGGAATGTACTTGGTACACTAAAAGTACCGCTTTTTGGTTAGTTCCTGAGTACTTACCACTCATATGCACAGAACTGTGCTTCAGACAAAAGGATTATCTAATTGAAAATACTACGTATTCGTAACCATTGCTCGTTTACATAGGAGATGCGCTAGATTTTTAGTAATATTGGCCTGTAAGGAGAGGGTGGAGAGGGCTGTGTGTGTCGGAGGCGGAGGAGGGAATGGCGGTGGCAAGGTTAAGATGCTTGATTTCACACTTCAGGTGTTGATTCAATCCCAGCCCCGGGGCTTTGTGTGGGCAGGGTGGAGTGGGGTGGGCAGGGTGGAGTGGGGGCAGGGGTGATCGGCAGCGCTATTAAGGTGATCTTACACAAAGGTCGCTGGAGATCACGTGCACATGCCGTCTGTCAGTTTGGTAATACTTTGAGTTTGCTCACTGTCACACTGGAGAACTTCCTCAGTTACTTGTCAAAGGTCCGTGGTTTACTCCATTACTACGCACATTTTCTTGCGTGATAGAATTCTGAAATCAGCATTAACCACCCTTCATATAAATGAAAAAATGCACAGAAAATATCAGTACATAACGTGATAACGTGAAGTCCGTCAGTTATTTGCAAAAGGCCTGTGGTTCACTCCCAAAAAGATAATGACCACCAACGTTACACCAATCAATCAATCAATTCAACCTTTAATTGTTTAGACGTACGTCTTGCATTGTAAAAATTCTCATGTATCTGTAATGTGTTTTGCATTGAAACGAAAGGTATTCTCATTTATTGAATGAGTGTGTGTGAATACCTGGTTGGATGCCTAAACCCCTGCCCCTACATAGGATGATTACTGCAGACAGAGGCGACCGGCATGGGCTCAGCTCTACCCTAGCATATCGACAACCAGTGTAAGATATGTCTCAGTCACTGTGTTTGTAGTGGTCGATGAAGCCTTGCGGAAGTTATCCCGTCAGGCCTAAACCACACGGCGGATCGCCTGCGCCCTGCATGCAGTAGAAGCACAACGCAGGGAGCAAGGCAGCCCCACACACGCCGCAGCTGGCGGGCAACACACGGAAAGCTGGGCTAACTGGACACACGGTGCGTGCAACGGTACCGTTGTCGTCCGAAATGTGCTGATGAGTTATTAGATGACCGTCTCGTGTCGTTCCTCTCCCGACATTTTGAGCCGTTCGACTTGGAGGAGAGCCTCGGTGACAGGCAAGGGTTATGCAGAGTGAGGCCTAACCATATATAAACCAGGCTCCGCTGAGCAGACATGGGGTTTCGTAACCATAACGTCTAGCGGGAGTTGCTAGGAAGCTTCAGCATTACAGACGGGTATGTAGTTGACTCTGTTCACTGAAACAGCTCCATCGACCCTCATGTCAGCTTTATTCTTCCACAGCTAAATTTACACCAGCATTTTATCATTACATAAAGCTTTTCCCACCCAAATACAGGCCTACCTATTTCAGTTTGGATCTGTTGTAGGGTGCTGTATGTTAATAAAACGACTGACACATAGGCCCTGTCGGTGTCTGTCTGGAGACTTCAGATTATTTTCTCTGACGTTCTTATGTTTTGTATTGAGAAACAATACAGATGCCTGCGAGGACTGAAGAGATATCTGGCCTTGATGATGGTTCAGCATGCAGTATCATGATGTCGCTTTCAGGCATTGAGGCAAAATGCAGCAACATTAGGCCTCAGTGACATACTGGCCCACGCATCTATTGTGTGACATGTCTTTGACAACTGCACACGTTACACGTGGTAGGTCATTTAGGCCTACCGGTACATAGCCTGTGAGCCCTCAGGTCAGGTAACCTGCATGTATATACACGAAAATATAGGCAAAAATAGTGATTGCATATTGTTGCGTTGTGTTGTGATCATAATAAACAAAAATCTTAGAGTGAACAAAGCCTCAGCTGTGATATCAGGTAGGCCAAATGGGTCTTTGTTTAGTCGTGCGCTGCGTCTGTTACTCGTCAACACCTGGCCGACCGAGATGTACGAGTGCGACCCAATCTGCCATTGTGCTATTTTTGTCCAACGCAGTCTGCATTATCAATTCAAAGCCATCAGTTCGTACTGTCTGCGAGCAATGCCTCGGTTGAGGTAGTCTATGTGATGGGCAAACGGCTGTAATACTAGACACGCGAAATCCTCCATTAATTATAAAGTGATTTTTGTAGTGTCAGTGATAATTTAAGTAAAACGAGGCCGGAAATGGGGCACTTCATTATGTGTAGGATGCTTACAACAGTGTATATTAGACGCGGGTAACATGGCTCTGGTTATACTAGCCTCAGTAGATCCTGTGCGTGAATATAGAAAACATCCGATGAGGGAAGAGTGGAATATCACGGTAGTTTAAGCACTATACGTTTGGATCACGGTGAGATATCAGCTGGTAGCCATACGTAAAGGGCGTAATGGTGTAGGTAACTATGTAATGTTAACTCTGTAGCCCGTCTGTATATGCTCATAGGTGAATAAAACTTCATTTAGCTGTGTACTGTTGATTTACTCACACTGTTTTAAAATTATGTTTCTACTTGATAAGCAAAATGCTTTGCATCTGCAAGTAGATGTAGGAGCACAAAAACATGTGAGTTGCTCAGACATGGAGTCAGAATTTAGGATGTGAAAATGGTTTTAACGATAAGACATTATCAGCTGTCAGCAGTCAGGGGCTAGGCCAGTCGGTGTCAGTGGTGCATCTTAGATGTATACAGTATGAAAATAACTAATACATCGGAGGTTCGTGTGTGAGGGGTGGGGGTTAAGCCTGTGCTTCCCTACAAGCGAGCTGTTCGCAACTGAATAACTACAGTGTATATCATTTTCTCGAAACTGAAAAACCTTTATAATCATCGCTTCACATTTACGTTTCATTAATGAAATATAAGGTCCATGCTGTCAACATAATAGACAAAGTGTTTATCCCGCTATTATATGACAAATCTCTCCCTGATTGCCTCTAAGGCTGCATAAATTATGCACCCAAATGTTATTTAATAATTTACAGATGTACCTGATTGTTTGAATTTTGGAATGTTTCATTTCATGGTAAATGCACGTTTCATATTTAACAGGCAAATGGTTGCTATGGAAACAACAGTGTCGTTGCCCCTGGCTAGTGATTGTATGAGTCAACTTTCACCATGAAGGCCATACCTGCTGAACAGGGTTGTTATGGTGACACGCGACCAATCAGGCGACCAATCAGCTGGGACCAGCCGAGACCCGAGCAAACGTTTCCAAATAGTAACATCAGAAACATCCCTGCTTCGTCGAGTTACACAAACGACTCGTCTCGTGCCATATGGCAGAGGGCTATACCGGCAGGGCTTGGGGATGTAAATCCAGCCCCATCCTCTCCACGCCGGATACGCCCCAACCAACCCCAAGGGGAAGAAAACCCTAACCAAAACAGAAATATCGCTTATGACGTGGGTGATGACGGAGCCGATGACGTTGGATGTGAAGTAGACCCAAGAGACTCCATTCCGCTCACTCCTCCGATGACCCCACCGCTGTCTCCATCCTCACATACAGCTCCCTGTCACATAGTTCTCAAACGGACCAAGCTCCCTTCCCCTCACTCCCACACAAGTGACCGGCACTACATGGAGGAGGCACAGAGACTCAATCAGACAGACCAATCACGTGATTGTAAACTGACCAATCATGCGTCTATAACGTTTCCAGAACCTCTCCTATTGTGCAAATTTATCTGCAGAAAGCCCAGGTTGGCGTTTGGTAAGTAGTCCAACAAAGACATGCAATGTGTGATATCATAATTTAGCCATCAATGATAGGAGGATTTCACAAATTAGAATTTTACCCCCTCAGTAACGTTACCTTGAGTCAAGTATGTGAAATATGCAGCTTCCAGTGACAACAACTAATCCTTGTGACGAAGGTGTAAAATTTAACTCATGGCTTTGTGGAATCTTCCTCTTGGTCGGGAATTTCAGAAGCTAACGTCTGTACTTCATTGCTTAGCCTAAATCTTCTTGTAATCACAAGACAAGTTAAAAAGAACAACAACAAAAAACAATAACAACAACAACAAGAAAAAGAGTTACACTCAAACCACCGAAGAGCTGAGGAAGTATATGACCTAAATAGTAGATGGAGTCCTGTGAAGGGAAGCAACAGTTTTCAATTATGTGTGAAAAACGCACGGAATCTTCTAAGGCATTATTTAGAACCATATATGGCTGGCTGGATATACTGAGACAACATTTTATGTCCGATAGCTCTGAATCTCTGACTTTGACAGAGTTATGGGATAAAGTTTGCCATAGAAAGTTTTCTTCATTGTCACGTATTTTGGAAGAGTAGATACATGTATATCCATCTTTTGTTTCATTCCAGGGCTTGCTCTGACCACTCATCTGCTGATTGCCTTTGTCTCTGCTCTTCTCTATATTGTCGGATATGACATACTCCCTACCAATTTCAACTCCATTCCACTGGATCTTCGGAAGAGGGAGGTGTTCCTGAAGCAAGAAGCTTGGTTGAATCGAGACCGGAGCCATGACTTGTACTTTCGGACGAGGGCAGGGCGTCACGTGACGGAACGGTCCGTTAAATATGAAACTCTGAACACTTACATCATCTTCGAACAGGAAGGGGGTAATATTTTCACCAAGGAAAACATGAAAGCAATACGTTCTTTAGAGGAAGAATTTTATAAAGACGAGAATTACCAATCGAAGTTTTGCCTTTTGAACCATAGAAACATCTGCGAGCGTCCTTTTTCTGTTATCCGTTTTTTTGACGGAACATACGCTTCTCTACATCCGTTGTTTAACGATACGGAGTTCGATAGAATACCAGAAGTATTATCAGCTGCATATAGTAACCCGTATACAAAGCGCGTGTTACAAGTGTTCCTGGGAAAAAACAGCCGGATTGATGTGAAGAACGGCGTCGTGGAATCTGCGATCACCCGACTGGTCCTGCACTACGGTTACCCATTGTCTGGATTTAACTCTACCCGGGACGACAACAAACAGCAGTACGAGAAAGTAGAAAACTATCTGGTCGAGCGATGGGCAGCTCGATGGAAAGATATATCCACATCTGGGTACAACGGCATGCGCTTTTTCTACATGAATCTCGCTGTGTTTTGGCACGAGGTGAACCTTCAGCTGTTCTATGACCTTTTGTTTATTGGCGGTAGTTTTGTTTTCATCTTTCTCTTTATGTGGTTCCAGACACGTTCAATATGGCTGACGTCTTGGGGTATGATGAGTACTGTGTTCAGCTTTATTGGCGGTAACCTGGTGTACAACGTTGTTGTTGACTTTAAGTACCTGGGAATCTTTCATGTTTTGTCCATGTTCATTATTCTCGGTATTGCCGCTGATGATGTGTTCATTTTCTGCGACACCTGGAAGTCGCTGTGCAAAGAACCTTTCCCGAGCGTGGCTCACCGTTTGTCGGAGTGTTACAGGCGAGCTGCCAGAACGATGTTTGTCACCTCCTTTACCACAGCCGCTGCATTCTTTATTAACTCTTTCTCTCCAATCCTGGCCATTTCATCATTCGGAACCTTCTCGGGTATCACGGTTTTGATGAATTATTTCTCAGTCATTTTGTTTTTCCCTACTGTCATTGCCATGTGGCATCTCAATTGGGAGAGCGAGCCTCTGTGTGGATACCAATGTTCCGGGCCTGAGGCTGACATGTACCCAGGCCTTCCGGAGACAGACGCAATGACAAACGGCAAACAGAAAGACCCCACAAAAGAGGACAAAAGTATTAACGCTCAAATTATGCGATTTTTGTCCGGTCCTTACTTTAGATTTTTGATGAACAATGTCGTCAGAGGGACCACACTGGTCGTGTTTACCGCTCTTGTGGCCTGTTTCATCTATTTCTCCACCACCCTCACCCCTGATGACCGCAGACCTAGAGTCATGAAACCCACCCACCATTTTGAGAAGTTTGAGGACAGAACCCTGAATTCCTTCCAGCCCAGCGGCCAGGATGACATCACCAAAGTGTTTATCGTCTGGGGCCTGAAGCCACAGAACCGGTCGTCCTGTCATCCTCGCCGCTTTGCAGACTGTGTTGGTTCTACTGTGTGGGACGACAGCTTTGACCTGAACCCACCACCGGCTCAAGATGCACTGATGGTGAGTCGGCCCTTCATATCCTTAACAGTAAAGTTAATTAGCGGCTAATTACTGTCTGATTAAGGTATTTTGCTTCAATCCGCCATCATGATGCAACCGAATCAGCTTACCAGTTTATTGGTTTTGCTTTCAATTGGTGGTAATATTAAGGAAACATGATATATCTCCTCTAAAGGGGTCTGATACACATCCCCACCTGTTTTAAAAATGTATGTGCTGTCTTAATAGACTATTCAAAATAGGGCCCTATACTGTAAAGGTTTTATTTCGGACGGGGAGACCTGGGTTCAAACCTGGTCGGGTCATACCAAAGACTTTATAAAATGGTACATCCTGCTTCCTCGCTAGGCGCTCAGCAATAAGAGGATAGAGGGTGGACTGGTCGGCCCGGTGTCAGTATAATGTGATTGGGTGAGGGGGCTTTTTGGGTGTATTCGGTAAGTCGTCTCGGTGAGGCAGGACCAGATAAAAGATACGGTGGAAATCCGTCCTGCAACAAGGAGACACCGCTTTCGTATAAGTGGAATGTTCTTGAGTAGGGCGTTAAACAATAAGCATTCATTCATTACTCATTCAATGTAAAGGTTTTATAATTCTTTTGATAGAATTTCTTTTTAATTTGTTTTCAGTTTTCTCTTTATATTATATAATTTATAACATCTTCGTCTTTGTCATCACCAAAAAAAAAACAAAACAAAAAAAAGCAAAAAAGAAACTTCACTACTGACCTGCAGTTCTCTCTGACAGGCTTTGGTTTACCCAATAAAAATACTTTAAGTATGGCCTAATTATCTGAGTTTTCCTACATCAGAAGTCAAACCCTATAAAGTAGGCTGTTAAAGCACTTAGATAGAAAATACTATATTCACAGTTTTCTTCACTTCTACCAGACCAGTAAACTCGCCTTGAAAATCCATTGCGTCTCAACTGGTATAGGTGACCTCTTTCCCAACATAATACATGTACTATATCAAGCCGAAGAACAAATGGTTTGAAATGAGTCGTGAAGTAAATGTGAGTTAGCGCTGCACGTTTTATCCCGGGAGCAGACACTCTGGACACACGCAGGGTGACCAACAAGGCTTGCTGGTTACAACATGTTTATATTTTACGGAGATTAAATCGTGCCCGGTCGACACGTTTCGCATGGAGCTCCTATTTCTAATGCGATACCCTCACTAGCCTGGGAAGATTCGTGTCTAATATTCAGAGCCCATCCATTCTTTATGGCTATTAAGTCATGGAGTCATGTTCAGTATTCATTATTTTGCATCGATATCTCTTCTATTTACCCTGTTAATTAATGACACCATGTAGGCATGCTTACATCGCTTGTCCTGATGTAGTGTATAACTTAGCTGATCTACCAGCAGTAAATTATATTGCTGGATGGCTGCACCTTCTGTGAAGATAATATTCACCTGAAGTAAACGACATTTAAATTTGACTGAACTTCACGGCGCGGTTGACTAATTTTATCTAACCTCTAGGGGTTCTAGCATACAATCACAAACAATATGACTTCATTAGTATTAAGCTACATACCAGTGCGCGGAAGGAATGTCCAGCGGCATCCTGTTTCATGTGTATCTTGACGTTTTCATATTGCAGAAATTTTGTAAAAAGTTGTCAAGTTTCTCAACTGATGACACCGATTATTACCGAATAAGACGAGATCTTACCACAAATCAGCCGGAAATCAAATGTTTCATAACGAGCATGAACGACTTTTTTAAGGTGAGTCGTGTTATGATTTGTGTGCCTTGCAAAATCCTACACTAGATCAGGATAATGACGTTTGATACCGGGCAAAAGATTCTGTTCAGATTTTAATGAATTTGACATTTTCCATCATCCTCATCGTCTAGAGATACATAAATCTCTTTTATACAATATCATTTGTCTTCTGTCGAGCTAAAGTTTACTCCTTAACGTATTGCTTTTAACACGCAACAAGGGTTAAGCCGATATCCTGTTTTTTTTATAGATGGAAGAAGACAGCCTTCTGCCGAACAGTACAGCTCGTTATGGTGACATTGATCTTCAGTTGCCAACAACGGAGTTGAAGATGAGGAGGTTTCTCCGGGCCAACCGGAAATTGTTCAACCAGAAGACCTTCCATCGGACGTTTTATCGGTACTTTGAGGTGAGATGCCTGAACATTACTGGTGTTGTGTCTAACTGAGAGCTCTGATCCGAAGCCAGGGTCAGCAGGTACTCGTAGAGCCATGGAGGGTGGCGAGTACTGTCTATAAAAAGAAGAATCCTTACTAGAAGACGGTTTTGTCAGCCCTGGAAACATGATCTGTTTTTCGCTGTTAATTGTATGTAGTGACCCAGTGGGTACCATTCCATAGCAAGTGGATTTAAACAAACTGAGATATTGATTCTCTGATGGATTAATGCATTTCAGTGGATGCACGCTGTAAAAGGTATGCGCTATGTGATAGCGGTGAATTCATTTGTAAGGAACACTGGATTGTTAAGAGCGATGAGTTGTTATTCTGATGGAGCGGACATGTCACGTGTGCTCATGCTGGAGGCCTGCTGCACTCCTGCTAGTTGTGTAGTCCACCACTTACTGATTTATATGCATAGACAGGGGTAGTTTTAAAAAGGTTGTTACTGCTGACATAATGTTTGTTGAAGGTAATCAGCTGGATAACTACTGGTAGTTAGTTCTCTAGTTCAGACACTTCTGCATGGAGTAGGCCGACTGCTTTTTTTTTTGGCCTGCTAAAGTGGGTTTCAGCTATCTGTCAGTGTACGCAATGTGCCAGCCGAATGCTAGATATTGATCATACAATCCTCAATAGAGCTAAAGGCTAACGACCAATAATGTCTGCTTTACCAAATACACGGCCTTATAGGTGACGCGCGGCATACTTGGTACTGTAAAGCACTCTTATAGCATATATATATTGCCTGGAAAACGAATGTATGGAGATAGCCTTGAGTAAGTAGAACTGGTGGTTGAAGAATGTTTTTTTAATTTAATGCTACGAAGCCCTGCAAGCCGGTAGTAACCTACAAAAGCACTTTTTCTGTCCATTAGAATCAACAATTAACGATCTTTTGTAAGGTTAAAGTTAAATTAACGTTAAGTAACTCGACTGTAATTAAAAAAATAGTTTTTCGCTTTGTTCCTGCAGTCAGTTTATCTTAACGAGTTCAACCCACAGGCTTACAAGGACAAAATATCGATCACAGTCCATGGAGGGAAATGTTTTTGTTTTGTTGTGTTTCTGTTTTGTGGGTTGAAGGAGGGGGAGGGGGTGGTTTTAATTTTGTCCGTATTTTTATCTCCCCATAATGAAGTAAGGCAAAGTGTTGTGAATGTGGGGGAATGTGGCTTCATTGTCAGTATCCTGGTAAGCTTTGTCCACCTAGGATACAATTTAAACTGAATCACATATCGCTCAGCTGCCGACTTTTTGTTAACCCCTGTTTCTGTATTTTATACATTGATTATGTTTATTTGTGCCACAGACGGCTTACTCCTACTGGATATCCAACAGATTCAGCGGATTCCCAACGTTTGACACACAGAAGTTCAGCAGATGGATTGGTGAAGCTTTCGACCCACGTGACTCACATGATGTCAAAGGTCATAAAGGTTTGTAATTATCGCCTGTCTACAATTTTGTCATTAAGGGTTATTTTTCAATGGCGTTATTTGCATAATGTTTTTCATGCAGGAGCGATGTACCGCTTTCACTGTTCTAACTCACTTTTGTGGCAGGAGCAACAAAAGGCACTGGTAAAACTGGAGACTAATGGATAAATACGCCACATCCAACGTCCCAGCACCCATCCTTGTTACAACCATATTTTTCATTCTATTCCCAGAGAAAGCAATTGTAATGTCATGAGGTGACAGAAAGACTGAACATTTGTAACCATTTTGTGGAACAGCGGGTTGACCTGCTTGCAACATGAGTGACTATAAATGATCAAATGCGTGTTCTTGATTGACTGCTCTTAAAGGTCTATTAGATCATAAGCAGGAGGTTATCCTTAGAGGAGGCAAGAAGGGTTGCACAGAAGTTAAATTGAACAGGCTTTCGTGAGAAAAATAGCGTGAATACTACGTGGACTTCCTGTCGATTTAAATTGATAGGAAAATAAGTCACAGGAATGTTTTTTTATGTATTCTATGCGAACGCATAGCAATGCATTACATAGTCATGACAATTTCCCAACATTCAGACCGGAAGTTGTTGACCAAAGTACAAATAGTTCTAAAGATGATGGACAGATTTAACCTTTCTGGTGTACAGTTTTGCTACATGTTCGTTTTATAAAGTATTATGGTGAGGAGATTCAGTAAAATGAACATTTAACATTTTAAAATGACATTTTTTTCCCCTTTCGCGTGCAGTAATATTTTGTCATTCGGGCTACAATGCCAGACCTGTTAGTTTGTGAGAGGTAAATGATTCAGAGGACAAATCTTTATCAGTGTATAGACATGTAAATAAAATAATAAAATAATAAATAAAATTTTAAGTGACTTAGCGTCATTTTCATTGTTTTTATAGTGTTAGAGGTGTGATCGCTTTCGTTTTGTTTTTGTGCTGCTTTCGATCTTCACGAGCCCCACGCCTGCTTGATACTCGGTCGCCATCTTGCAAAATCATTCATCATCGAAGGCCATGTGTGTGCGCCGTACTCAATAAATATTGCTTCACTCCATGATTATATAAGGTCAATAGCAGTTGAATAATAGTGGATTTGGATGCCGGCCAGTGTTACCGATGGCTAGGGGTTATGTCAGGTGACTTAAATCATTTCTCAAGGAATTAATGTCATATTTTAAAATGGTACAGATGCAAACCCATGTGCACCTGCCATAAACAATACAAATCTAAAAGTAAGTGTAGGATTAAACATGTTTTAAACGCGTCAGAGCTCACGAGTCCGTAATAACGAATATTGGACACTGTATAATGTATCAGATTTCATGATCAAAGTATTTTGAAGTAATACTTGAACATTATGCAGGGCACATCAAGAGAAAATTTATAAAGCTCAGCGTATCGTATTACATGATTTTCTGGGTCGTCTGAGGTGAAATGGGGTGTTCTTAACATTTCAAATGAGGTTGACAGTGTCGGACCATATGCAGCAGGACTCTATAACTGCTCTGTGTATAGGCCACTATGCCTCACCTGAAGCATATTTTGTATAAAAAGTAGAGATAGTATATGTTGGCTGGATGTCAGTGAAATTCCCCCGGCCCCTTTCGTAGGGTAGACATTCATATGTGTACGTTGTTTAAAATGTTAAAGAGTTAGACTATGTAAATTATGGCATATCAGTTAATTATGTACAGACTTTAGCTTACTGGAAAAAAAAAAGTTTTTCATAACTTTCTTTCATGGAACCTATTTTGTGTTTCTTGTTGGTTGTTCCCATGAACGTTAAACACAGAACCGACGAGTTGTCGCATAGGCCAGTTGAAAATCCCCAGCCTGCAGGCAACAGTTCGAATGCTCATTACTAATTAGTATTTGCTTTCCTCATAAAGCGATTCTCAAACCTCCTAGCTTGCATAACAAAGAGTTGATGGAAGTGTGAAGTTATGATAGATTTGCTTTAATGTCTTGATCATAAACAAAGGCCAGTCAGCAGAATTTTCTCCACGCAAGAAGCCTGACCGTTCATCACAGAATACATTTCAGTGCCCATTATAGTTATAGTTTAATCCTGTCCCTATTCGGGATTGTGTCTACGAAGCTGTCTCGAGGTCTCTGTATGATAAAAACCTATACAGTGACCTTGAGTTAAGTGATTCGTCATAAAATGATAAATATCTCAAAACTGATCAAGGTCGTTCATAATTATGTGGAATGATGCATAGTGTTGCATCTCTTTGCATAGACGCTTTCCTCAGCATCCTCTGGTAGTTACCATTTACTGGATTTATATTGATCAGAAACATCTGATAAATATTTCGTTATTAGAGACCGGATTCCATCTCATCATAAGCTGATCTACGTAAATCATTGTGCAGAATGTTTCTTATTCACGATGATATTGTTCGTGTATGTCTATCTGCCTGTCTTAATTTTATATATCTAATATCCAGTCACTCACGTTTTCTGTTTTTTTTCACAGGAGTTCTCTATGGCACTCGCTTGAAGTACGCCGCAGTGGCGGTCAACTTGTCTTTGACTGCTGGCGCCACCTACTACCGGGAAGGCTTGGACATATATGAACGCTGGGAGAAGCTGGTTAATGATGAGGTACTAATCAATACAACACAGCATAGAAGCACACGATGTTGTCTGGCTTTATCAGGAATGTTAATCGAATTTTGTACTCAACGACAACTTGGGGTCTCCGTGGTTCAGTGGATTAGTGCGATAGCGCAGCGCAATGACCCAGAAGCCTCCCACCTTGTGAGTTCAAGTCCAGTTCATGCTGGCTTCCTCTCCGGCCGTATGTGGGAAGGTCCTCCAGCAACCTGCGGATGGTTGTGGGTTTCTCCGGGTTCTGCCCGGTTTCCTCCCACCATTAATGCTGGCCGCCGTCGTATAAGTGAAATATATTTGAGTACGGCTTAAAGCACCAAAAAAAAAAATAAATAAATAAAAGGCAACTTCTACATTTGTGACCTTGAACAAGTTTTAGACAAAATTATAATTATTGATACCCCTGCCTGAATTATTATGCCTCATTAGAACATAACGCAGTAGTTCTAATGCGCTATAATAAGGAATTTGTAAGATATAGTATGACATGATTTACACGGAGGACATTCGGTCGAAATCAAAGGCTTGGACTGAGTATTGTCTCTTTGCTGTCTGATTCTACTTGTGTTTTATCCAAAACCGATCAGTGAAAGTATAGGAGTCAGATACTGCCATAATGTTTGTCTGACGTGTGTTGTACGAATAGATTAACTAGATTAGATTGCGACAAGATTAACCCTAGATCTGTCTGGGTTTCAGGTAAGCCAGATGCCACCATCCCTCCGCGGGGCCTTTCAGACCACGCCATTGACCTGGCACTGGTTTCACATCCAGGAGGCTCTGGTGGAGCAGGGGGGCATCAGTGTGGTCGCCGGGGTAACCGTCGCCTGGCTTGTTCTCGTCGTAAGTTCCGGGAATTTCATTGTGGGGTCCATGGCAACGTTAGCCATCGCCGGAATAACAGTGTGTGTGATTGGTTGCATTCCTTTAGCAGGATGGAAACTTGGGGTGAGTTGAATTTCTGACTAGTTGGTGATAAACACCAGAGATAAGGCAAGATGAAGATGTGGATGCCAATTTTTAATACGTTTCAACATAATAATTGAATCAACATGTAAAACTTTCAATTATTTGCCGTTATTTTGCGGTCTGTTTCAATGGGAGAATCTGGCTGGTTAAGCAGAAGGGTCCAAATCGCAGTAAAAACGCATCGCTTTCTGCTGTGCTGCTGCAGTGCTTGTGTAGCACCCAAATGATTTGTGACCACACATGCACCTAAAGGTGTGACGTACTACCGGTTAAGAACAAAGGTCCAAGGAGCACACAGCTTTAAACCCTTTGTTAAAGGCGGCAAGGTGTTTAACGCATTCCCATTTTCCGCGATGTGAGATTAGGTTCATATTTCCCAGCTCTCCTGTCAGAAAAGAGCTGTACTTCTTGATGTCTTATAACTTGGACCTTATAACTCGTTCTCTCAAGTGTGCTGTCCTCCACCAAAAATTACAGTAATTCTGACTTCATATCACCTAGTTATATGTGTACAACGATACACAAAGATCATAACGTCAGAAGTATGGGGGAATGTAACTGGGGGGAGGGGGGGCGAACCGTCATTCCTCATTTCCGAATTCTTAGAGGCTGTTGCTATTGATTTGTCAAGAGAGCGCTGCAGTCAGATTAAAACAGCAGAGATGTACACCATCTGTGGGAGTTTTAACTTAATTAATCTCTTAATAATAAACATAAGTAGCCAAACAGCAACTTTGGGAATGAAAGGAGATGCTCTGTATTAATTTGCGGAAGAGCAACCAGGTTCAGCCAAGCGACAAAGCTTTGGCTAGTGGCCATGTGTTATGTATTATTCATGGACAAGTGGTGGATAGGCAGTTGATTACTCCACGACTAAATAAAAAAAAACTTTTGCACACAGCCTTTACACGTTAAGAACCGCACATGTGAAAGTATGACTTCCATTATTTAGTACAGTGATCCAGAGCAGCAGATGAAGAAGCAAAACTAAGAGCATTCTAATTGGCCTATCTCTTTGGTGCATAACAAGCCTGCAAATAGGTGCCTGACATTTCTGAAAACATTCCTTTGGTGAAAGTGGCGTGACCGAAGAGCTCTTTGCTCAGTAAAATATAACATGAAAACACGGTCATACCATTTCGTCCTAACGGTATTTTCAAAAATGTCAGGCACCTATTTACAGGCTTGTATGGGCTGGACAAGATCCTTAATGTAACCAAACACATGAATTCGCTCTCTTTAGCTTACGTCAACAGAATGACTTGATGCTTAATGTTGTGACACAGCTTGTTTGAATTTGTTATCATGATACAACTCACTTTCGTCGTCTTAAACATTTATCTTTATGTGAGACGTTTCAGGTCTCATTTACTGATTTTCTCCAATGCATTTTTTTCTGATACTTTTGGGGCAGGGATGCTTAGACCTGAAATAACTATATACATGTAAGTATATGCTCATACTTGTATATGTAGCAATGAGAAGGGCAATTTGCATATCTATTTTCAGGTGCTCGAGGCTATGAACATGACGCTGGTGGTAGGGTTAGCCATCGACTACGTGGTTCATCTGGGTGTGGCCTATAGCCACGCCCCTTTCACTGATAGACAGAGAAGAGTTCAGCACGCGCTGCACGAGTTGGGCTTGTCTGTTTTGTGTGGTGCCATTACCACGATGGGCTCTGGATTGTTCATGATGTTCGCACAAATCCTGTTTTTCACACAATTTGGTATTTTCATCTTCGCGACCATAGGGTTTTCAATATTGTTTGCTCTCACTTTTTTTGTCGTTTTACTTTCCGTTATCGGACCACAAGGAGATACAGGTTCAACTCGGCCGATGCTGCAGTCGTTGTGGTTCTACTGCCTGGGCAGACGCCGCGATGACGTGGACTGTGCGGTTTGTGATGGGAAGGGATTCCTGCGTCCGGAGAGCTTGACCAATCACGTAACAGGTGATGTGTTCGGGTCTATCCGGAGCACAGCCTGTTAGACGAAGTGTGCTCAACTTTGTAAGCCATGTAATGGATCCGCTCTCTGTGGAGCCTGTTCTGGATGATACATGATTTTTCCATTATGAGTATTACCCTTTGTGGCTTGTGACCACCTGTATAGGTGTGCAAAGTCTTGTGATAATGGCTTCGCTTATTACAAATATAGCTTAGCCTGACCATGTTTTTTTAAAATTTGTAGTAGACACACTTTTTACACCATCTTCCTGTACGCAGTTTGAAGGAGAGCTACAATTATAGGTTCAACTATTAGAGGTTCTGGATTTTTATGATGTGCTAATAAGGTATGGTTTTTGAGCGAGTAAGTTTGCTAAATGTGTAGATTAAAGAATCGACACTAGCGCCGCCAGGTGCTGGTGGCCCTTCGAAATATAATGAAGGTAAGAAAGGTATATGCGCATTTTCTTTATTCGCGAAAATAAAAGATTAATTTTTCTGGAGAGAAGTAAAGGATTGAATTGACGAAAAACGCCTTTGCCAGATTTCTGCTATTTGCTAGTCATGAACTATAAGGTTTAAGAGAGCGTTATGGGAGTCATTGTCAAGCCTTATTTTCTTTATGAAGGATACAGTTTTAAGGATATGTTGTTATGTGGATGTTTCCATTTGAATGTGTGTAATGTTGAAGATTTGAATTCGAAGAGAGTCGCTGAGTGTGAAATGTGGAGTAAATGCCAATTTATTGTAAAAGTTTCCCCTCTTCTTATTAGTGGTATTTCACCCATTAAAGCAGACGACAATGCCACAGAAACACACGACAATGCCACAAAAGAACACGACAATGCTACAAAAGCACATGACAATGCAAAGTATCTATTTATACACAGTATTGGTCGGCTTTATTGCCTGTTTGTACATTTTAGGTATAGGTCCATTAGTCAGGCCTCGGTGTATATATTTTTATTTAAGTCTGTGTTATTGTCTACCAGGCAGAGATTGACGAAACCAAAAAAATGTTGTGTTTTTCTTGTTGTGTTTGCTGACTCTTTTCATTGCATAATGTTAGAATCGGAGAACAGACATGTTTCATTTGTACCAAGAGACTTGTTTGGCGTTCAATGACGATCTCAAATTGTGCATGTAGCCAATGCTGTATACGCGTCGCTTTGTGCTATTTAGTACCTCGTTGTGCAATGAAAATCAGAAGTTTGTAACGTTTTTTCTTCAGTTTGTTTAGCCAGTAAAACAAAGTCACCTGAAACCTTTGTTTTGAAGTGTTTTATCGCCTTTATATTGACGTGTGTTATTAATGTTTAATGGCCTTTTTAGAGATTTTTTGCATATTTATCATGTTTAGTCACAGTCTGCGAACCTTCGATCGCTAGGAACCCAGCTTTAAAATGTCGACAATTCTCTTTGTCTTTGTTACAGGGCAACGGTTGACTAAACTGGACACTGTAGATAGTTCGACTCGTTTACAGATTAGACTTAACCAGTCAGAGAAATCTCAGAGCACAAGCTCGCATGTACTGCTGCTTTCCGTAATACAAGATAACTGCCATCGGTCATCTAGAATGTAATTCATCTGTCAATGACAACAACCATGCTGTGAACGCCACAGATTAAAATCAAATCAAGGAATTACTTTCAATCCAGGGTAATGATTTATCATTACAGAAACTACAGTTTGTATTGCCTTTTACCCCTCAGTAATTTTTTTACCAAAGGACATTGTTGCAGTTATGTGCGCCCATTCTTCTTCAGTCTGTCTGTTTCTTACAGAATTATCTATAGATAACCAGTACATGAACTATTTTAAAATTCACGCCGTCTTATAAGGTGAAATATTCTTGACTAATGCATAAAGCGACAAATCAATTAAATAAATGAAGTTTAAAATTTACTGAAATTCTCTATCATCCATACTCGATCAGATTGGAAACCATGCTTCTGACCTTTGACCTAATTTCTCTGGCGGTAAATTCATATTTGGCTGTTGAGCTCGTGTGAAAATAATGTCTTTTGCTGAATGGTGGACATGAAAATTACACTGGTACTGAAACGGTTTAGCAGCGAAGAAATTCAGTGCAATAATAAACGACATACTGTTCATACTAACGTGTTCTAGTTTAAACTGCATAGTTGTATAGTCTGGGAATACTATAATTTGACACACGAGAATTCATGACAATTCATTCAAATTCTAACGGAATTTGTTAACACAGCTTTACTGAATCGTTCTGCTCGATGAAACAGCTCCTGTATCAAATAACGCAATATACACCGTGCATTACTAAATAAGGAAATTGGAAATCAATGGTGGGGCATAATGCATTTAAACTAACAGTGTAAGCTTGTTGTACCTGCAGGTTAAAATCGATACGTTTCCGTTACCGTTCGTCGTCATAGAGTTGTCTCCCCTTACATAGTCTCGTGTGCGATATTAAGTGGCTAAGGCCTCCCTTATCAGCTGGCTTCATATATTTTGAAAACATGAACATCTTATTATTGGATAAAATCAATACAGCCACTGCTGTTTTAAAAGTCCGGATATGTAGTTATATTGTTTTCCAGATTTTAGTCTTTAAGTTTCTAACTGTTAATATTTAAATAGCAGCAACGTACACGTCCCATAGGACCATGTTAGTGGCCTCCGTGGCTCAGTCGGTCAGCGCGCTAGCGCAGCGTAATGACCCTGATGCCTCCCACCAATGCGGTGGCTGTGAATTCAAGTCTAGCTCATGGTGGCTTCCTCTCCGGCCGTACGTGGGAAGGTCTGCCAGCAACCTGCGGATGGTTATGGGTTTCCCCCGGGATCTACCCGATTTCCTCCCATCATTGGTCGCCGTCGTATAAGTGAAATATTTTTGAGTACGGCGTAAAACACCAATGAAATAAACAAAATCAAATCATAGGACCATGGCTGAAGGAGAATGGTTTAAAAAAGAAGAAAACAATGTAGCTATGATAACTACAATTTATTAGATATCAATGGCCTAATGTTGCTGAAAATGCTGTGTTGTCATGAGATTTAATAAACAATCACATGAAAAGCAATCCAAAGTGACGACGCCTGTCGACTTTCTGTCTACCTTTCTGGATACGGTGTAAAAGACTATAGCATCGAGAATAAAACGGGAGTTGAGACGACGGTGGTCATGTAAATGCTTAAATAATGGCAATTTACATCCCCCTCCCCCCATCAACGTATGACTGAAGCAGAATTAGGTAGAAAGAAAGCACTGACGTTAATTTCAATTTATTAGACGAGAGACAGTGCAATCAGGATTTCATTAATGGCGTCAGTAACCTTATTTTTTGCACTGGATGGGTACCTTTCCTGACTTGAGGACTGCAAACTCGCTGAGAAAGCCGCAGACCTTCCGGAATGAGCTTATGACCCATGTAGACATAGTCACCTGATCCTCCGTTGATATTCGCCACTGTGTGGTGTTACACACCAATCATTCATTCGTTCATTATTTTGCTGCTGCATTTCTTATTTCGATGGTCGTGAAGCAATTGACTGTTTCAGCTGCATCTTAGCAAAAACCGCGGATTAGCAGCATTTTAGATTATTGATTGATTATTGATTATTTATTATACACAACGGTGGACTGGTTCGTGTGGAAGAAAGTGGAGTGTCCGGATTAAACTGCCGCCATGAGCGAGGTACCTGGTGAATTATCTAACAAAGCCGCATCCGACACAGCGAGAGCTGCATTCAATATCCGAAAACATCTACAACATCTTTCTATGGCAATAAATCCAGCAACAACGTTCATGTAATGCGGTGTACCTGATTGTTTTTTTTTTACGTTATCTTGGACTACACGCTGCATAGAATGTCACGTGTGTTGTCAGTTATCGAAGTGATGCCAGGATGGCAGTAACTCAAGAGAACTCCTCCAGATGGCAAAGAGGAACACAACAACAAATATTCTTAAAAGACTGGGACATTTTTGACTGTCAGTGTTCAGTGTTCCGACCATCTCCCCTCCAAACATTAATTCTGAAGTACTACCAGTTTTCAACAGGAATATGAATTAAATTCCATTCTCACCGGTCTTATGCTGATAATCACAACTTACTACCCAAAAGCACTTTAGAGCTTGTATGTTCTCCTTAACTTGCCCCAAGCAACAGTTTACTGCTTCTGTATTTGGCAAACATGTTTTTTTCAGGGACACAATTAAGCTTAAGTCAGTTCCGGTCAGTTTGTATCATACTCCTCATCACATGTGACATTGAGATGTATGGGCGATGTTCGCGCACGTGTAGATGATACGATTAGGTTTTACACAGGTGTTGGGGAATTTGACCATCCTCAAATAACCAAGTGAATTTTTCCAAATCTTTGCATTAGCTTGAGTACATATTAATCTGCAACGTTGTGCAAAAGAAAAGCCAAATACTTTATCTTCAGTTATTTCTTGGCAGGGGAGGAAATAGATCTAAACGGCCTCTTGTGCATGGTGACTCTTGTTAACTGTGATGACAACACAGCATTTTGAGGATTTCTAGACCAGTGACGTCTAGTATACTGCATTTAACATCAATGCAACTTTTTACCTAATTCTGCTTAACCTTTGTTGCTAGAGGGTGTGTAAATTGTTACTTCTTAAACATTACATGAACAGATGGAATAAAACCGTAAATGAGGTAAACTGACAAGAGACCGGATTTCCCCGGGAACGTGTGACTATTTGCCAGCTATCACACCGTCGTCGCGGCTCTGTCGTCTCTATGCTATAGTCTTTTATATTTACATGAGTTTTTAGTCTGCGACCGTTACCAGGTCATCGGATAAGCGGTATTGGAGAACTGGGACATCTCCTCAAAAAAAAAACAGGGAGGCTTTTCAAGTAAAAGACAATTTCATGGCTGAGGTAATGGTGACTAAAAAGATTATAAATTTATCTCTTGAATGTAAAAACCTGTTTGAAATTGTATGAATTCGTTGCTGAATTATCTTCGCTTGAAGTGTGTAGTATTGTGCTGCCGACTGTGGATCTGAAAGCGCCCATGCTTTTAGGATTATGAGAGATTGACCAGTCAGAGAGCTAGGAGATATCAGCTGTTCATTAGCTGTGTCGTAAATGTTGTCTGTCAGTGTAACATGTAATAACATAGCGACAGCACACTGTTTTAATGTTATGTGTTTTAATTATGTGTCAAGTACATGTGTCAATAACGCTGCAAAACTTTTCCAGACCATTGTGTTGTGGCAGGAGTAAGTTTCTGGATCATTTCATGATATAAATTTACATATATACTTAACTTTCAACCACAACCCTGGCGACTTACTGCAGTTTCAGACAATAAGAGTGTTCCGCGCTTGGAACAATTACGCCAATGCCCAGACAGAATGGCTGCATTTCACAGTACCCGACTTAGCAGGGTCATATGTCGATTTCCGCAGTCACAGTGGCCGTTAGTAAAAAACAATTTACAGAAATAAATATAATATTGCCCATACTTTTCGGCAAACTCAACTTAGAACATGCACTGTCTTTCACTTTAAACTTTGGTACTTGGGATGCTCTTTCGATACATATATAAAATTTGGTCTGTGTTGTCTTTTCCGTTCTATCCACTCAAGTATTTAACCTTGGCGCTTTTATCTCTGGACACTTGCGATCTACCTGCTCAGTGACGCCATTGAACAAAATGTCTTCTGATAGATGGATGGACACGAATTATTCTGGTAAGTTCACTGAGCCATGTTCTCTCTACCACCACACCCAAAGGTTTTTCGCTGACATTTCAGCCCTGAACTACTGGTGTGATATTGGTAGTTCATTCACTTTTAATTTGCCATCCTTCGCGTACAACTGCACAGCATTTTGAGTGGCATGCGCTTTGTTTTGCATACTGCGAACACCAATGACATTCAAGCCCAGACAAATCGATATGATTACCTCTTGATCTCTCACAAATGTCGTTGTTCACTGGTACCACTACAACATCATGACACTTCAACAGTGACCCGTAGCATATTCCGCGAAAATGTGGTGCCTTGTGAAGGAGTCAGCCCCGGCGCTGACATTTTAGGGTGGAAGAAGCGATAGGATACCGGCACTGTTACAAAGCCATGTGAGAGATGGGAATGGGCGGACCTGTGGTTAACTGTTGAAACGGTTGAGCCCGCTATTAGCACCTAACCATGGCGTTCTAATGATAGCGTTGAAAATGCACACATAAAACTTGTATAAGCGTTGCTTCCAAGAACCACCTTATCTGAGACACCATATATGACGCCCAACCATTTCACAGCAAGCTGACTTCGGGTTAACCAGTACATTGTCAGATCCCTTGCGCTGTGCACTAAGTCAGGGATGCACCAAAAGACAGGCTATGATATGTCTCTAGTATGACCCAGCCTGGTGTTTTCATCTTGACCCTAAACATAAGCAGTTGCTACAAGCCAAGTTCAAATGTTGGCTCAAATTTAAAAATTGGCTTAAGTTTAAATGTTGTCAACAGTTTATATATTGCCTTAAGCTTAAACCTTAGCTTATGTTTATATTTCGTTAAGTTGCCACGAGCTCCGAAAAATACAATCTACCTGGATTACTGTATTTGTTGTTATCGGGTCGTTTCCATCTAACATTAGGCTGCTTTAGAAAAAAAAAACATTTTGTGACTCTGTCTCCCTTATACTTTTGGCCAAATAGTTCGTTTAGACATAGGAAGATATTGTTTCAACAATTTAACCGAATAGCAAGCCTGACAATAATAGCACACCTTTCAATAATTAGCCGACTTATTTTGAGACAACACAGGAAAACACTTCCGAGGTGGCACTGGTAGAAATGTCTTCTAAAACATTCGTACCGACATTAGCATTATACTACTACACTATTCCTAGCTACATTAGAAAGGACCCTTTGGGCATTCAACACAACATACATCTGTCATCAAGAATTTTCATTTCAGCCTCTCACTTTTATACAACGTGCTCTGTTTTTATTCTTACCTCTTTCTCGCAAAAGATTGTGTAAGCTAAAGTCAGTTTTTATCATTTGGTATCCGACCATTGTATAGGTGCTATTTTTAATTCATTAGACACATATATCTGAGAGAATTTGTAAATAGTTGTCATGTTGTATTGAACTCGCCAAACATGTTATTTAACGAGTCCCACACTCGCATATCCAAAGCCTTTGGCTATAGGTAACGTTTGTGACGAACTCAGCTTAACCAAGGCTAACGTGCATTGTATACCAGAATATCGGTCAACTGGTAATTTTTTATCCCACAATCCTGACATACCGACTGTTAATGATTATTGAAAAGGGCCATTGTCCTCGGTTTAGAAAATAACTCTTTGTCACTAAATGTTTCAGTGTATTATTGGTATATTACGTGCTCAATAATATATTATCAACTCTAATAGACCCCCGTCCAGCAGGGAGTATATATATGAGGTACAAGCATCAACGTGATTCTAAATAATTTCAACGTTATCAAAGTTTAGTAAATCTGTTATCACTTTATATCACACAATACAAGCCTCCTTCTGTGAGACAATACGGCAATAAAACAATTGACAATATATCATAGCAATTAATTCAAGCACTATTTAGCGTTGCGTCGTGTTGATATGAAAGCATTGCAATACGAGTTACATTCTATGTGGCACATTGTAAGTCAGGTTTAAACGATATGCGTGGATGTCGTAGACAATGTGAGTGTGTGATAACTATATAATGGTACAGCTAAAATGCTCATAACTAAATTCACCAAGCGAGCATGACATGATATAATGATGCAAACTTACAAAGTGAACAACATTACAGTTCTTTCACTGTGCACATTTTCATAATACAACGGTGGAGCTAGTTCATGGATAGCGAATGAAAAAAAACAATTGCTGAGGTGAGACCGATTCTGTTTACATTAACCTAAAGTAAACAAAAATTATGTTTCTTTTATATTATTGCGTGCTTTTTGGTGGAATTTGTTCAAAACGTCTTTGACGGCGACATGCATGTAGTCCTACCAGTCCGAATCGTCGCTGGTGTGTGCACGTGTTGATTCTAACCCACGTGACCCTCACCACGTGATCAATGAGTATTCTGGAGCTCTACAGCTCCAACGATGATCATGATGACCATTCCAGACAACAGACCGAGGTTATGGAGAAGGAAGATGAGCAGTCTGCTTGTACCTGTCTCATACGCGCTGCTGATCATCTGAGGAAGCTGTTCAAACATAAAATATACAGATATGTGAAAATCCGCCATCATGAAAAAGTAGTAGAATACAGAATTGTAAACGAATGTAAAAACTGTGAAATAGTGATGCTACAAACATTATGTGTATACTTTATATATCACCAATTCTCAAATATCAAGCATCATCCTATTTTGGTTTAACACCCTAGCGGTGCGTTTCTCACAACAAGAAATTTACAGCAAATCTTGCAGTTTCTGCTAGGACATAATTGATTTATCCAACCTTTATATATATATAAGTGGAATCCTTTCTCAATTCTATGCATGGTGTTTTCTCTGGTATAGATGTTCGCGTGTAACATATTTGAACTTCTACATATCAGCGACAGTTCTTCCAACAGATTCTCCTTGGAAAATTCCCAACGTGCCGTTCGACTCTTGTGAGGTAGTTTATGTTTTCATTGTAAGGGAGGACGTTGTTGTTGTATAACTAATGTTAAGTCATGGTTTTAGTCTCCATTTGGTTAGCATGACTCACCACGTTGACGAGTGCGATGTAGAGGAACATGCCGGCGGTGAGAGCCAGGATCCACTGCCTGACAGACGGGTCCACGGCCACAGCCAGACCAATATACAGGCCCAAGAAGGCGGCAAGAGCGGAGATCACATTACAGATCAACGCCTGGGCGAAATTCAACCCGTTTTTCAACAGGATGGCGAAATCACCTACAGGACATAATCAAAATAATCCACAATAAGACCATCATAAGCATCCACATCTAGGGGCTGAACGTACTGCTGTTATGTCCTTGTCCTTAAATTCAGTTTTGACTCATTTTGATTGAGAGCTAATATGCGAATGTCGGTTTCGACGTCTAGGTTCATATAACAGGTTCATACACATTCTAAGGATGCAAGGTTTTCCAGACACATTTCCTCAAATGTCACGGCCGACATTTTTATGCGTGTTTAACACATAAGCTGCACAATAAAAACTCATTTAACCGCACTGTGTGCAGAGATGAAGACCTTCAATACATGTTACTCTCCAATCCCAACTCACCTATTTCATGCGGGAACTCGTGACAGAACACAGCGACAGAAGTCCCCATACCGATCGGCAGACTTAATGAGAAGGCAGCCGCAATGGCCAAACCATCGACAAAGTTGTGCAGACTGTCACCAATGATAACCAGGGCAGTGACGGCTGACCAACCGGCTGCAAAAAGAAATGGGTTAAATAGTTATTCATCAATTTCTTTATTTGATTGTTTTTGATTTAATGCTATACTCAAGCGTTTTTCGCTTACAGAGTAGTGTTCAGTTTTATGTGAGGAGGAATCCGGCCTGAAAAACAACCGACCTTCGACTAGTTACTGACTAACTTTTCCATGTGTGAAGCACGGATGATAATGTGCACACAATATTGGTGCAAGACAGGTAAATAGATAAATGGGTTAAGTGGATCAATGTATAAAAGACCAATGATTCGTGTAAAATATAACGCGGTAGTTTCGCTGGTTTACTATGCTTACATATCCATGATAAAGTTGTGTAAATGGTTTCGGTTTGCATCCTCAGAATGTTATTAAGTGTACATTTACCTTTCAATCCCCCTTCCATCATTTTGCCTTTCACGTCAGCCACGGTTCTTCTCTCCGCCTTCTTCTCGCCTGTTTTCTCATCAATCGTCAGTTCCTGGAGTTATGGCGAATATGAACTTTTATTGATACATGCATTTTATTTTGCATGGGCAAAGAATGTGTGATAATGGTTGCGTCAGACTTGGGTCGACCTTTTACTAACTTGCAACGTTCTTTTTCGTACTAAAAGATTAAGTTAGTACACAAATGTCAGATTTGGCAAACATTTTGTCTCTCTAATGCCGTGGTATTAAAAGTTATCTGGATCATTAAATTAAAACTGACTTGTTAAGTGATAACACATAATATTAAAAGGTGCTGATGTACTTTTCATACCTCTATTATCTCTCTATATATATACAGAGTTTGACCAAGTAAAAAGCCCTATTAAAGATCAACATACCTTTAGCATTCCTGAAAACAGCCCAAACAATTCTCGTATGTTGCAGGTTGAGGTATCGATTAACAGTTATGTTTCACAACACGGGAAAGAAAAGACAATAGCAAAACATCTTTACCTTGGTACCTGTTTCGTGATCAATGGGATTTTTCTCTGGTATCGAGTCAGTGTCAGCATCCAAAGCTGAAAGGATCGGCGCTCCCGCCTTAAAAAAGGTCATCACGCTTTCGATCAGGTAAAACACGTACAGGCCTGAAACATCCAACAGCACCATGTTAATAATCCGAAAATAGTTCAACAAGCGGCGGAAAGTATTTGGTCAGCCATATGTGTGTACTTCAATGACAAATACTGACAAACAAGTTGAGCAAAATTTCCACTCATGAGGTCTTCGTGTGCTTTGTAACACAAATTCCTTTCTACACAAATTCCTTACCTATAAATGCAACCAGTCCAAGCCACAAACTGGGCATCTTGTTTTTATGAGTGTGCCCTCCAGTCTCGTGGGCCAGATGATCCTCAAAGGCCTGTCAAGATACAAGAACATCATTTGGTACAAGCACAATAGTAGAGAAATTCAGTATTCCCACACCTCAGCAATGATATGTTTGACTCATTTACAAATATTGTATATTGTATATTGCACACATCTGTAACGGTGTCCAGATAATTTCTGCAGGCTACGATAAAGGCAACATATATACATGTATATATTTAGCTTTGCTTCGTTTTGAAATTAGCATCTCATGTGAACGCTCGTGTTACATCCCTGGATTATGATTAACTTCGTGAAAAGATAACTTTGGCCAGTAAGCCCATACCTTGGGAAGTAGGTGCATGATGGCTCCGCTAACTAGCGATCCAACAGCCAATCCCATAAAGATGGCCAGGATCAAATCATAGACGGTCTTCTTCAAACACGGCAAAGCGAACGCGCCCAGGAGAGAGCATATGCAAATCAGCAGGATGGCCAATGTGCCGAAACCATACTCTGAAAGCAAGCAGCATTATGCAATAGAGTAGCATGGAAGATTACACCGCATGAAGCTGTGTTTTTCACGGGTGAAAATAAAATCTTCTGCAACATTCACAAATAATGACATGTATTATAATTTCAATTTCCTGTAAATTACAACAACATACCAATAAAGTATGTTCAGATAGTTTATAAAGAAACAATTTACTGGTACACTTTGCATTCTACATTTTGCATTGCTTTTAGCAACATTTCAGCTGTAAGGGCGAAGGTCAGGTTTATTGGTCAAAAGCTAGAGGTCTGAGCTGAAGCCTTCTAGATCGGTTGACTCTAAACGGAGGCACCGGTTTTCGTTTGACTTACTCTCGCTATTTGTCGGATGTCTATAGGCTCTGGTGAAAGGTTGGCAGGCTTCTGACAGTTGTTGCTGGATGAGTGAAGGGCAGATTTCCAGGAACTTGGCCTTGGTGATGCTGTTGTTGCCAACACGATAGATAGCCAAGAGTTCTTCTACTCTGTAACATCTGGGCTACAAAAAAAAGAGATAAGACACTTAAGGATATTGTTCTGATAATACAAAAATATCATACCACGAGTCCAGTTACTTTCTTAAAAGATGAGGATACATACAGGTTTTAAAAAACGAAAAGACGTATAACACACACCAATGCCATGAGAGATCAGTATGAAGAGTGTGGCTGTAGCCTACATATAATTAAGGCATCAGGTTGGTGTGGACCACTCCACAGCGTAACTGGGAAAAAAATGATCCATTCAGATATTGTATTAAAAGCCTCAACATCAAATTATGTTTGTGTATCTCCGCATATGATGAACGCCGCGACTGTTGGTATCTTACCGGAAGTCGAGTTTGTGCCTGGGGTGTGCTGACAGTTGTGTGACGCTTCACCCTGCTCGAGCTCGCCACTTCCGCTCTAGGCGCGGACCGCTTGGAGCGGACCAGTTCCTCGAACCTCTCTGACGCCAGTTGCAGGGACTCAGCCTGTTGCTCTCTCATCTCCTGACTCGCCTCTGAATACAGGTCCATCCAGTGCTCGTACAGGTCCGCCTGGCTCATTGGATCCGGTCGATCGGGGATGTCACCGATGCTCAACTTCTCCATCATGTCTTCCAGGTCTACAATGATTGATTTATTGAGTGCTTGAGAGATATATTGTTCCGTTCATTCATGATTACTACTTTGGATCTTTGACAGGTTTAAACCTTCCACCCACTTGTAAAAGAGTTCCTTCATCTTTTTACCAACCATTTATAGATGTAAAATTTAAACTAACAGATAAATCCATTTACTTTTTCCATTCGTCGTATATAACTCTTTACTTGCTCTGAAATGCAAGCGTAATTGTATTAATCTGTATGAAAATGATATAGTCCCTTTGTTGTAACTGGAATCTCCAAGTTTGAACACTGAGTCCCAAGCTTTCGAGGCCCTATTGTCCTACCGTGTAATACGTCACACGTTTAGCGCATGTGTGCTCATGAAGCAATGACGTGTACAAAGCACTGCCGTGTAATCACACACCCCGTAGTAGTTTTACACAGGTTGGCACTGAACTTGATATGGGGGGCGGAAAGCCCATTTTAACATGAGACATTCTCCTACAACAGAGACTCACCATCTTCTGAGAGTACAATATCCTCGGAGACTTCGTCGAACAGATCGTCCACGAAATACTTCTTCCTGGGGAGCTGACGACAAGTCTTCTGTATCTGATCACCTGTAAAAAGTGTCAAGTAAAATCCGTAAATGGAACTAAAACCCATTCTGTTACACATTCAACGAGTAACAAGAAGTTTAGATATCTCACATTAATTCAATGTGCAAGCTATCATGTTTTTATTCGTGGCAAGATCAAGTAAGAAATACTTTCAGAGAAGGATGATTTGGACACTAACGACGAAAACAAAATACTGACCATTGATCAAACGATTGACCATAACGGCCGCGAGTTCGCCAAGATCGTCCCTACGGGCTTCCATGTCCTCGTCGATTCCAGCCGCCTCGAACAAGGACTCTCCATCAAGACACTAGAGAACAGGAAAGCAAGGGAATATTGAGGACGGAGCAGATTGTGTACCCTTTCAGACTGAAGTATTTTAATGACTTATATGATCGCAGTTCACCCGTCTTCAAAGAGTATCCTCAACTGAATAGATATTGTAAGCTTTGCCATTTGTGATCTACTCCATTTCCTCCGTGGGGAAATTCTTTCTTTCGATAATTACCCACTGAACTTCACAATACATGGAAAAAAAATAACTTACGCTGGATCGGAAAACACTGAAGGCATTTTTCAAGCTTTCCAATTAAAGATCTCCTAGGAAGTACTTATAGAAAAACCCTCCATTTATATGATTTGATTAGAAGTTGGCAATGT
This sequence comes from Acanthopleura granulata, assembly GCA_016165875.1. Taxonomy (NCBI): domain Eukaryota; kingdom Metazoa; phylum Mollusca; class Polyplacophora; order Chitonida; family Chitonidae; genus Acanthopleura; species Acanthopleura granulata. Next base: position 8,973,281 of record JABBOT010000003.1, on the reverse strand, counting down.
ATAACAAAATTAGCTTACTCTAGGTCGGAACACGCTCGCTGGCTTTCTGTCATCATCATCGTCATCGTCATCGTCGTCATCGTTGTCATCGTCCTCATCGCTTTCTTTACCATCATCATCCTCCTCGCTGCTCTTGCCACCTCGCCTATCATCTTCATCGCTGCCAGGCATCCTCCCAGCTCCGATGCTACCTCTAACTCCGGCCGCTCTCATGTCTTCGCCTGAGCGTTCCTCGGACAGACCTCTGCTTCCAGGGACAGCGGGAGGTGTGATCATAGGAAGATTCGGCCTACCAGCCATCCAAGGATTGCCCGCTGCGCCCGCCTCATGGCTGTCCAGATCATCCGGTAGTGGACTGTCCATGTCCATATCCCGTTGACTACGGTCAATTCGGCTATGATCGTGGTCTCGCTCGTAGTCGGATTCATATATCCGGTCGATTCGCTGGAGGAAGTGATTGAAGAAACTAGCTGTAGGTCTCCACTGCGATCTCCAACGTGCAACACGTGAGCTGAATGGTAACCGCGGACCCTCCATGCTGTCTTTTATAGCGTCCCGTCGATCAGACGTTGCGTCCCTCACGTTGTCCATTCTGTCCGAAATGGCGTCCCGTCGATCAGACATTGCGTCTCTCACGTTGTCCATTCTGTCCGAAATGGCGTCCCGTCTATCAGACATTGCGTCTCTCACGTTGCCCATTCTGTCCGAAATAGCGTCTCGTCTGTCAGACATTGCGTCTCTTATATCGCCCATTCTGTCTGAAATCGCATCTCTTCTGTCGGAGATACGATCGTGGATGTCGCCACGGAGATCGCCAAAGTCCCTGCGATCAGGCCAATCGGGACGGTCCGGTAAGTCGATATTGTCCATGATGTCAGATTGGCCACCAGGTGCGTCCCCGATGTCTCTACTATTGGCCCTATCCATATGGTCGGACACGGGGTCCTTCAGGTCCTTGGCACGACTACCAAAGCCATCCTCCTCTGATGACTTGCTTTCCTCTGACGATCTTTCATCACTGTCATCGTCATCTGCCTCAGCAGCGGCCACGACGAGGTCAGCTTCCAGGCGAGATTGGTAAAACTGGTAATCACGGCTTCCATCGAACTGAGAACAAGCTCTTTGCAAATTCTGAGCGAAATACAACATAACGATATTGGCCCTCTCAAATTCGTCCACATCCAAAACATCGTCATTGTCACTCCCAACAATTCGGAATAGTCTGTCGCCCGTTAGACACTGAAAACACAAAGTCCAAGTTAACAACAATTATAATTTTACAGGAAAGTATTTTATGGCTTCAAACAAAACTGACTATAACTATAGTTTTCTGTTTAAATAATGATGGTCTACTAATATACCAGTGAAATATCACCAGTTTGACTCAACTCCCATATTATAAGAAATGCAGAGAATTACTCATAAGAAGTAACAAATCGAGTGTGTTATAGACACTCCTAGCACAGAGTAATGACCCAGAAGCCTCCAACCAATGCGGTCGCTGTGAGTTCAAGTTCAGCTCATCTTGGCTTCCTCTCAAGCTGTACGTGGGGAGATCTGCCAGCAACCTGTGGGTGGTCGTGGCTTTCCACCGGGCTCTGCCGGGTATCCTCCTACCGTAATGCTGGCCACCGTCGTGTAAGTGAAATATTTTTGAGTACGGCGTAAAACACCGATCAAATATATAAATAATCATATTACAGATACTCTTGATGACAGATAACCATGTTTCTTTCGAAATATCACCAAGCTCAATGTTGTAGTCGTTAGGGTCGAAACGGTTATTAACCTTATTACATCTCTTGTCAATAATATTTTATACAAATATTAAAGTTTCAAGTGCCACTGTCATTCTGATTAGGTCTCCAACTACTTATAAATACCGTGAAACAACCCAATGTTACTTATTATCATATATCAGATGTCTCTTTTACTAAAAACGAGTGTATTTTGGGCCACAGGTTTTGTGTGACCTTGACGGGCGTGTCTGCTGAGATGCCGTCATATATTTGTACACATGTCGCCATATAGCCAAGAAAAAAACCATGAATATTGAAACTCCAGATTACAATTACTTGCTATACAGAAATGAGCAATGTTTGCTGATCAGTACCCAGGTGTAACAGTTCTGCAGTTCGGCATCTTATAAGTTCTAATATCGCATGAACAAGAAACAGTTGTCGGTGTTGGTGGTGTCTTGCACATTTGTACGAATTCATCTGAATCTATTACCCAGGTGACCGAGGCTGACTTCAGTATCTTACATGTATTTCAAGTTTAACAGAACTTGATGAAAATGTCCAATAGCCACGGAAAAGAGCATGCGGTTCTGAAGGGTGACTGATGTATTAATGATTATACAAAGTCTGTTCTAGTGCATTTTTCTGATTTTAGGGAAGGAACATGTATGTTAAGGCTAAGTGCTACATCGAGTATGTTGGTGGAATACAGGGTAACAATGAGGGTCTTGTCCACGAGTATAGAACTTGTGTTGTTTTTCAAAGAAGACGTAAATAACACTTATAGGTATGTCGACGTCGCTTCCTACCGGTAATGAAGGATTAGTGTAGGTTCTACTTACTGAACACTTATTGACCGCCATGCTCTGAATGAGAATTACCCAAGTGATTCGTGTTATTGTTAACATCATGGGAAATCAAAACTCTGTTGTTTTTGCACGGTACATTGGAGTATTATTGATGAATCTTCCTGTATCGCATTTATTCTGGGATGACAAATCCAATCCAAAGATTCCTTCGCCATCAGCAAAGTATATTTCAACGTTTCATAACTTTAAACAACCAACAGGCTTAAGAAAGTTAAATCCAGATATGTGAAAAAAAAAATTGCTTGAAATTTCGTTATTTCAGTTAAAGTTAATGTTTTACGTAAAACAGGCAGTATTGTGTTTCTATGACAATTTCAGCCACTGAACTTGTCTTAAAAAAAAGGCATTCTGTCCTGACACAAAACTTGACTCGTGACAAATGGTAGATTGTGCAGTATCATACAAACAGCCCATTTTTAGTTCAAATGAAGAACAGTTTTCCACTGAAAGCGTCTAAGAAAGGCACTAGGAGAAGGGAACTAAGTGTACTTTTTTTCCCCTTTGAGTGCAACGTAACAAGCAGAATATGGTGATATCTGTGTATTATTCTGATTGTGTCATCTCTGACAGAATGAACACCTCTCTACATGCCTAATTGCTGTTTGTTTCAATGCATGATGACTTCAGTCAAGTCACTTTTTGCAATAAAGTGTACAAGGTAATGACATCTTTTGTCAAATTTTTGAAAACTAAAATACAGAGATTAAAATCCCGCTCGCCGTGTGTATAATGGAACATGTCAACTTGTAGCCATACCGATTCTGTTGCATTTTCCCCCGCTTGTGACCTTATCTACCTGCACAGACTGTACCTTTGTAATTCTTCAATGCCGACATATTCCCCTCTATATGAACAATAAATGCCCACGGGTCAGACTAAATATCAAAGGAGTATTTAAAGTACAATAACTATACGCTGGTCGGTTTATCCCAGGATAACGTCATGGGCGTATGTTTATAAATATACCCTGTATAAGAAGAAGATTCGTCTTAAACTGGTTTGAAAGCGTGATATTTATTGCTTTTTTACTGTACTTGATCTTTTTGTACATTTTGTTCTTATGTTCCTTAAGATTAATACACCCTTCTGGACGAACACGAGCTGATTACTTCAGGTTATCTGCTTCAAATGAGACGCTATCCTTTGTGCGATGTCTTTCAACGATCAGCCAGATGAATGACAGGCACTCCACTTTGGGATTTTATCGTGAGCGTTCCAATCACGCGCAGTCTATTTGTGTGTATATAAATTGAATGTTTAATCCACCTTTCTAAATATAAAACTTAACTTAAATTCGATCGGCGCCTTATTAAATGGTTGAATGTATAAATTTCGTGATAATAACGTGATAATATACGGAAAAATCTTTTACATGCGTGTGTCTTGTGGAGTGTTCTGAACAAGCGAAATGTCACTGCAGTAAAGTACATTCGTATAGGTGAGGTATTTCAATTCTTTCTCTTGCTTTCGAAGGAAATGTGTCCTGAACGTATATCCATCTGCACTTGTGCGACAGCATAAAGTAAAAATAATGGGAAATAGTAAATAATATTAAACGCTCGCTTTTATTCGGAATTCCTGTTTAATCAAGCTATTTTTATAAACACATCTTCCCGCCGTATTAAGTTTTATTAATAAACTGATTGAACAGCTTTGTCTTCGTTCCATCACTGATCTCGAAAGACTATCTGTCAAAATAATCTGTCAACAGTATGACGTCACTGAGGAAAAAAAATTAGTATATGTAGAAAGCATCACGCAAAGTAGGACAATCTATTTAACTTAATTTGTGCACGGGCATTTTACATAATCCAAAAAAGTTTAAAAAAGAAAGTGGAAAATGAACATCCGTTTGGTAGTAGTTAATTATGTGATGTGAGAAGCTTAGTTCGTGAGTGGCAGGCGGCAGAGCCACGGACTGTCACGATCTCGAGCAGAAAAACTGCGGCGCATGCGCTCTATGACGTCTTCAGGCGGAGAAAAATACAAGGAGGACATTGTCCTAATCTCCTGACGTTGTACCATTAGCTCCAAAAACTCCAGGCTTCGTGAGAAAGCCTAGAACGAACAGATCTTAAGCCGTGTGGTTAGATTGTATCCTCGTCATTGTTTTTTTCTTTTCATTTACAAGTTAAAGCGTCATTGGCAACATTCTGGTGATGCAAAATGTGCATCAGACAAGATTTGGACACGAACCGATTACGTGCACACTCAATCTAATCAACTTTTTTTCATTAAACCTTAATAGCTTCCGTCCCTTCATTGTTAGTTCAGTGCTCATTGTAAGTTCGTTGTTAAGCCAATAGATTTATTTATTTATTTATTTATTTATTCTTTCTTTATTGGTTGAAGTTTTACATCCTATTCACTTATACGACGATGGTCAGCATTATGGTGGGAGGAAACCTACAACCAAGCCAGCATGAGCTGGACTTGAACTCACAGCGACCGAATAAACGATAGGTCCCTGGGTTTCTGTGCTGCGCTAGCACGCTAACAACTCGACCACTGACCATCAAAAATAACACACACCGATTAAGTGAACACGCGAACTAATTAACAAATGGCTACAAATGTGAAGGGAACAATTGCAAGCAGACTACACTTGGGTGTTTCATCAACTTGATAAAGTTGGGTTAGATTGATAAAAGCCTATCACACAGAAGCAGATGTTAAAAACTTTTCTGGGATCTAATCGGGCATTATTGATGAGAGACAAATATGGACTATACCTGGAGACGACAGTTATCAGCGATCTAGTTAATGTACCTTCTGTATGGCATATATAATTTGATGTGCTATTACGATAACATTAATGAACGGCATTCCATATGCCTTATATCCTTCGAAAGATGACAGTAATTTATGATATATTACAAACTATATTAAGGAGAGTAAGTCTGGTAACTGAAATAGATTAAATCTTTCCTGAACATCAACGTGATCATATCAGTATTAATCCTTCATAACAAGATTAAATTTCATGGCCCCAGGTTCTACCTCAGAGGATTTAGTAATTAGGCTGTAGTGTAATCTGTTCCCTGTCCCACAGGAGCAAGGTCTGCTCAACTTGTTCATCACCTGTTCAATACAGGGTGCTCTAACATGCCACGAAATGTTTCTACTCGGGTAGAAATATCAACTGGATTAAATAGACCAAATAATTAATGAGCTTTATCTAATATAGTTTCAACGAATTACGTTTTACTTTTTTTTTTTGAAGTGTGAGGCGCACACGAGAGAACGCCGCGGGATGATTTATATTACGAGCACCTGCTCAAGGTTCTTTGTAGACACAATCGTCCACATCAATGATGTACGCATGCGTGCACTGCGCATATGATATGTGGTAATATATTAGCTGGATTTTATCTAAAAGTTGGAGAAAATAATTGCTAGTTGTTAATGACAGCGACATCGTCCTGACCGTTATCCTGTGTTAAAAGAAATAGTGTTTTCGTAGTGGAGCCAATTTTACCAAGTCAATTTTAAATGAAATGAAAATGTGAAATGTTATTTAAATGCTTCTTTTCCCAATTCTGGAGTTAAAATAGTGAAATTCCCAGAAGCCTACAGCAATTTAAACTTCCGTAGGACGATAAAACAACAATAGAAATAAGTTTCTTTGTCTTTTTATATCTGAACAATTAAAATTTGTGTGATCAACTGGTACTAGCTTTTGGGAGTCACCTATAAAATTTAATATACGACAGTTGAAAAATAACATCCCGCACTTGAGTAGTGTCAGTATGGATTGTGAGTGTGGCTAATACAGACTGGTCAGACTTCATGCGAGATGCCATATAGCAAACCTCTTTATAGAGCCTTTGATATACATGTATGTTGTAGCGTAGCCTCGTCAGTATATATGTTGATCACTGCGTTTGTATATACACTGATATTGCTGTCATTATCCCCACGTGAGGCATTTACAACGTTTAAAGATTCCGACTGTGAGCCGCAAAAATGCAAACTGCTCCGACAACACGTACATTTTACGTTGGCTACATAACTTATAACTCAGACAAAAAGTCAAAGAAGACAAGTGCGTGGTAGGGTTATATATTACAGATTTCTTTCTTACTTCGTTGCTACTATTTCACCGAATAGGCTTATGTCATCTTAATACAGACCGCTGATAGAAGAGATATCATTTCGTTTGTCTATCCATGTATATATATACTGAAAACAGACTGTATGAATAATATCATTATGCATGTATTATCTATTCTCACACAGTCGCTTTTGTCCTCTTGTTTCATTCCATTTTTGTTAATCCAGTTATACCTAATAAAGACGTGTTTCTATTTTTTACTGCTGTGATACCGGAGGTACAGGAAAAACTAGCCAGCCTAACTTCTGCTGTCGACACATGTATACATGCATATGTATATATGTATGTATCATGCCTTATTTTGCATTTTCTTTTAGGATACACCGTTGGTATTCTTCCAAATGATAGGCCTACATGTACATTTGTATTAACTGTGTCACGAAATTGTTAAGAATGTTAAAGAATACGGGTACATTCACCTCTCAACGCCCAAATTACGAGATAAGTAGGCCTATCGAGTTATTTAGGTGCTAACAATTTTAAATAAATTTAAGAGAATGCCTCTATTGAACTAACTTCCGAAAATCGGATTTCTTGGTCCTGTATGTAGTTTAAGTATGGAGTATTTATATAAGTATTAAAGGAAGCATTTAAGCTCTCCCCTTTCTACCATTGCCTTACCGTGGCACATGTTTCATCACCAAGATCATCATCGTTACACCGCATCCTGTCGAAGAGTGATCGAACCAAGGTGGTCATCAGGCGCCGGCTGACATTTTGCCGCTGGACCCCGAGGCTGCGTAGGACCGCCTGGGATGGTCGGACGGAAGGCCGGTACATATTAGCATTGTAACCATTCCAGTCGTACGGATCGGCACCGTCCCAGTCAAACCTCTCCGAGCTGTCTTCTCGAGAATCATCAGTGGAAGAGTCCATAGCCAGCGATAGACCAAGTAAAACAAACCCAACAAACAAATAAATCGAAAAGGAGCTAAATTCTTTGAGGACAGCCATAGAGAAAAGTTTTTTTGCCAAACTTTGGCCAAGTCTCGTGTTTTCAGAACTAATTGACTAGAACTCCTCTAATATTCTCCGTGAGCGTGATTGTGACTGACGCGTGATGCGACGAGATGTAAACCAGAGAACAAGTCACATGTATTTTATACCAATCACTTTCTTCCGGTGACGTCACTGCGCATGTATACTCTTCTGCAAGCTATTTACCTACTAGATTTTACTTTCGGGAAAAAAAGTTGTTTCTGGCAGTGGAACAGGCACACAATGTGGTTTAGTGGTGATCGGCATGTAGGCCTCCGGCTATGAGCTAATTTTAGACCTCAGTGCGCCACAAAGAATGTAGTGTGAAGATAACTTTTTTTCTTTATATATATATATATATATATATATATATATATATATATGTATATATATATATATATATATATATACATGTATGCATTTATACACCTATACGCATGAACACAAAACTGTCTGGATATTAGGTAAAATGCTACAAATGTACTGAACCTGTCGATATCCCGATATCAGTGTATGGAATTTATCTCGTTCTGGCCTCTGCTTAATCAGCGAGACCACGTGTCTTACGATCAAGGTTGCTGAAGCAAAGTGTGTAATGGGCATACTGGTGTAAATACAAAAACCCAGTAACCCTTTTCCACAACAGTACTGACTAATGTTTGACAGAGGCGTTTGATGATAACCTGCAATTAGTCAGAAGACAACAATACTGAGTATATGCTTGAAAGAGGCGTTTGGTGATCATACTTACCTAATTATAGTAAAACAATACTGGCTGTGTTTGGCAGTGCTTGTAGTGTTTGGGAATGGCTACAGATAGCTAACGTTAGACTATGATTTATGGACGTTGTCAGTGATTGCTTTCAGGAATAAATTACCAAGGAAACTTTACGACGAGAATGTTACTCCCAACAAAGGCAGTACCGTTATGGAAATATAAACTGCAAAATTTATTGTGTTAGAAATGGGAATGGTGACAAACTATTTTGAGAGGGCCATTATATCTGATGAGTACAACTTCCAAAAATCCCAAAAGTTTTATTTTTAGTGCCAATGGCGATTTAACATGCTTGTGTTCTTCGCACTAGAAACATAGGTTTCTCAGATATCCCCTGGGCTCTGCTCGGTGGCACCATAATGATACATGATTGAAATATTCTTGAGTAGAGCGAAAAACTCCAATAAAATCAAGTAAATTTAGAAGCATAATTTCAGGATGGCCCGCAGTTTAGAGTTGATGCATGCAAGCATTTCTGGCTCAATTCGCTGTTACAATGTGTATCTTTTTGCATGTACGTTGCACCCATACATTTAACTGAAGATGTTAAAGAGCGCCAACATTTGAAAGATTTGGGTTTCTATTTAATAAGGATTTTATGAGTAAAATAAACAGGCAAACTAGAATAAATTAGATATTTCCAGGGAAGCAAATGTAGACAACATGAACAAATATCGTTTTTCTAGCTGCACTAAATATTGTCTCCGATTTTAGCTGGTTTAAATATAATAATAGGTCTTATACCATGTATACTCAAGAATTAACGTGTCGTTGTATTCAGACAAAGAGAGTTTTTCACATAAGTTTAAGCGTCGTAGTTGTTAGATAAACTGCAAAAGTAATAGTCACATAGCTGAACTATGGTGCCTGATAGCGTCCATTTTGATCGCGCCCTCCGCGACCCCATTACGACCGCGGATTTAAAATAACAGCGATATCTGTGACCCCTCGGAGAGCGCGGAAGTGCGAATCCGTACTTTCTGCTCCTTCCGCACAATCCGCGGAGGTGGCGGAGGGCGCGGTTTTAATCAAACTGAGACCTTCGCTGCCCCGCGGAGGCCACGGAAGTCGACAAGGACGTGGATCCGCGCTCTCCGCACTCTCCGCTCCTTTCCGTGCCTTCCGCGGGGTCGAGTAGGTCACAAAGGGCCCAGTTTTAGTCAAATCGCGTAGGGTATTCCGCGAGGACGCGAAGGTCGCGGTTTGTTTTTTAACCGCCTCCTCCGTTGGATCGCGGAAGGCGCGATCTAGAATTGATGCTATGAGCCACCAAACTGAACAAAGACATCTGTAGATTAATCTAAGTCGGTATAATGTTTCGCTAACTTCCGAAGAGAATGGGTTGCTAACTGATGGAAACACTAGACAGCATCATCTTTTATAGAATTTTATCAACAAGATAACTTATCCACATGTCGCCATCGTTAATAAGAACAGATGGAAGTTTTTGTGAACAGCACAGATGTTATATATAGATATATAGTTCAAACAGTTGCCCTTTGACGAAACCTTCGTCCATGAAATGTTCTTTGAACCGTGCACTTTATTAACGCAGCACGCAAACGCTAATGGTTTCTATAAACCTATATGACAATATTATATGAGCTTTCAAGTTGCCTAGGACATAAGTTAATATCTGTATATATATATATATGTTGTTGAAAGCCACTGAGAAAACTTTTGGCTGGTAGGTAATGTGTCATCGAAAACTGTGTGTTTCTAAATTTGCAAAATTATAGTGTGACTTGACCATGTTTGTGTGTTAGTGTGCCTATATATATTTGGGCGCTTTTTCTATGCCATGGAGGAACCAGGTGTACAATGAAAATAGAACATTAGCCGCGTTATAAATCCTATGAATGGCATCCATTTGTTGTTGTGGTTAGTGAACGCTCACTTACTCTTGTACTCATGGCTATATACATACACAGTTTCATCTGGATGGTTTGTGGCATGACCGTGATGTTCGTGTCAAAGAACATCTGAGCTTCGTTAAAACGAACAATACTGATGTCTCGCCTTCATAGACATCGCTTGGTGACGAAACTCACCAAATATGCAATTATACATTCTTAACACATATACTTACTTAAGCTTCCAGCCAATTAAATAGCAGTTTCCAGGACTGAACTATGAATCCAGACCTCATAGTAAATTGCATTAAAATGCCTCACACGCTGTTCAGGTGATGGAATGACATTTTTTTCTCTATAAAAATGCACTTATATGACTTTATAGACATTAACTTTCATAATGTCTATAAATTGTTAACACTGCTTCCAAAGGGAGAGCTTCAATGATATAAATAACCGGATTAAATTATTAATCTAAATCTCACTGTAGATCGCATTAAAATGACTCGGCATGCAGAAGTTCAGCTGGTGAAATGATCCTTTTTTTTTTAAAATTTTATAAATGTCAGTAAATTGTCATCGCTGCTTAAACAGGATGCATTTCAATAACATATATATATATATCGATTATTCTTTGACCTTTCCCGAATAAACCCTCTGAAGTACGTCGAAGACGAACCCCAGGAACATGGATTTATATATGAGATTGCTAACCGAAATACAGAAAAATTTCCAATAGATCGTTTATGTGACAAAAAGATATTAATACTTAGTTCATATTGAGCAGAATGATTCATTAAGCAATCTGTTAGTGACTCATTTTATGGAACATATATATAAATATATACTTAGTCAACAGATCATGGTGTGTTCAAACTATGCAACACGCCATGTTGCAACTTATGAATGACAAATACACATGGCCTCTGTGATGAAAAGTACATGCAAGTTGTCCCCATAAGCAAAACGTGTTAATCTATGTTCGTCACACATACTGTCTTGCAAGCTTTGTGATTGACCGAAACTCTCGTTAGCTGCAGTGATGACTTTTGAGATAAGGCGTCATGTGGTGATAGCGGCACATGGTGTATTAAGACAGGGAGCTGACCTCAGTGGAGAGGTATCAAGGTCCTTGATGTTCAATAGCTAGATAGGACACAAAAGGTAGGGGTTCAAACCCAGACTTGGATAGGGAATTTGTTCCTTCCCTCCGCTCTGACTTCGTGACAATAACTGGTCAACGACACTGGTGTAGCCGTTTGCGGAGTTGTACACTGATAAGAACTTGTCCTCTATTAGTTCGGGGGCTCCCATGGCTCAGTGCGTTAGCGCGCTAGCGCAGAGCAATGACCCAGAGGCCTACCACAATGCGGTCGCTGTGAGATCAAGTCCAGCTCATGCTGGCTTCCTCTCCAGCTGTACGTGGGAAGATCTGCCAGCAACCTGCGGATGGTCGTGGGTTTCCCTCTGGCTCTGCCCGGTTTGCTTCCACCATAATGCTGGCCGCCGTCCTATAAGTGAAATATACGACGTAAAAACACTGATCAAATAAATAAATAAATAAACCTATTAGTACCGTGTGGATAACAAAACATGTATCGCTACATGTGGGAAAGTTTGTCGGTAACTTGTTAAAGGCCAATGGTTCATCCTGAGCTCCACGTTTCTTCCACCCATAAAAATGAACACCATCCTAAAAGTGAAGCATTTTAGAATATGGCGTTAAAACAACAAGCAAATAAATACGTAAGTGTGCCTCGGTCTCCTCCACCCATAAAAATGTACGTCATCCTAAAAGTGAAGCATTCTTCAATATGCGGCGTTAAAACAAAAATCAAATAAATAAGTGAGTGCAAGACATGAATTATAGGTTAAAACGTTGAATTTCACTTATGTATATTAATCTCTGTCTATATAAATATAGTGGGAATGCAAAAATACAACCTGGACCTAATGAGGGAATGCTTTGCAACTGCACAGACCATTTAACCTATACCTGGATATTTACCCTTCGGCGTGTTGCCATAAGGTATTGTGGTTGAGTATATGTGAATAGATTATCTGAGGTTAAAACTGATATTTATAGGATATGGTATTAACATTTAGATACATAATTCAGTTACTATCGGATTTTGTTACTGATACCGGTTTATTGATGTGTACAGGTGCACAAAAGCCTCACGCAAAGACAACATGTTTATATCCATAGAGTTTATTTATAGGTGTTTATGGATGTACTGTGAGGCCGTAAACACCTTTGCAGTTAATCTGCATACATGGACGAAATTCTCACAATGCCCTTTCAGTATATACACACGTGTTCCAGAGAGCGTCCCCATAAAGTTGGACTGCGGCTAGTGTGTATACATTAATATGTTTATCTGTTGTCAGGAAGCTCTACTGTAAAGATGAGTTTATTTGCCAGTGTGCTTCACAAGTCCATGGTGCGTGTATCCATGCGAAGTCCCACTGATCCTATGGACACGCTATAGTTGATTCTCAAAGCAAATTCTTTGTTGATGACCACAGTTAATTTTGTTTTCTCTGAGGAAACAGAAGACGCTTATTTGTTGAAAAACACATTTTGACATGATCTGGATTAGTTGTTCAGTTTTTCAGGATTTCTCATCTCTGCATTTCGTGCTCGGAGTGACATTTCGGCCGGTCATGCCTGCGTCCGCACGCGATCAGCTGCGTAGTTTTGAATGAACACAGCCCCCAGCGATCACGACTGGAGGACCATGTGTTAACGTGGCCAGAAAAAAAGTGTGCTCTATCTAGTTGACAATTTACAACAGCGTGTGCATATATCCGGAAATCTGAAGTCTTCGAAAGATCCCTTCAGATGCTGATCGTCGGCGGGGTAAACTTGTTTAACCATGCAAATGAAGTATCGTCATCAACTTTTTTTTTTTATATATAATATTTCAAATATTTAATACGCATTCTTACAAGAAAAAACAGTTACTTGACCTTAATTTGGATAGATGGAGCCTACATGGCATTTGTCATATATACCATGGATATACGTGTATATGAATATGGGGTATACGAAGCTGAGGGGCACTTAAGGCACTGTTTAATTAAGTTCTCATGTGGCTTACAGACAATGGTAGAAATATTATGTAAAACGAAAACAAGATCAAGGTCAGCAGACTATAAAAACAAACTCGTTAATTTCTTGTATTTTTAATGTGGATCCCAGATATATTCTGTTTTGCACAGGGCTAAAACTGACTTGTTTTCTGGTTACGTATTTTAATACAGGAAACTTTTTTACCTCTTAGCAAAGTGTGATCTGGTGTACGCATGTAAATGGGCTCTTGTAATGGCAAAGTTGAGATGTTTATGCTGTCCAGTCCGTCTGTGGTTTTCCTCTGTCACTTGTAAATTCGTACCTGTGTTCCGCCATACAACTGAGATTTAAATGCAAATTTTTCCTGCATGGACAGGCTGCAGAACTTTCTTTTGCGACTATAAAACAGAAGCAAATTATGAGGCGCAGTTAACGTACTTCTAGCGATAATGGTATGGGTTTGGTTACCCGAAAATTGCTATATGCGGAGTTTAGCTCCAGGTTTCTATCTATAGTCCTGAATTAATCACGGACAACGTGTGCGTGGGGGATATCGGTGTTGTACATGTATGTTAATGGTCTTACTTAAGAATGTCGAACAACGCGTGGGTCTTATTAACTGATGTCGTATTCTTGATTACGGCGTAAACACACCAATAAATAAATGAATATTAGCTGATGTCGAAGTCCGGATGACAGGCTGTCTGAGCTATAGGGCATTGACCGTAGCCTATGTAATATAGTGTTAATCAAGTGACCAACCCACATTTTTCTGACAGCTAACATATAGTAGGGCTTTGTGTTAAGGATTCTGTGTGGAAATGTTTTGATCACGGATAATAAATCAATTTGTCTAGAACTGATTAATTATAAAAAAGTTAACAATATATGTGCACATGTTTAGGAGTGTTCATATGTGGAGAAAGAATTTAATTAATGTCTTTTTGGTAAACAATATATCACTTTATTATATGTGTAGGCCTGGTCGTGTTTACATGTTAATTATATATCCAAATAATTTAAGGAATTTTAACCACAGTTGAAATAGCTTGTATGGGTCGTGGGTGGGGTGTCCGGTGTCTCAGCGACTTCAATGGATGGCATTTACTGCTTCCCAAGTTGGCCCTCAGTATTTAAGAGGTACAGTGTATCAACAGCTCAAGCAGGGATTGGTCCCGTACCCAGAGATCACGACTTAATGCTTCAGTGAGGCAACACCGTGGATATTTGGCCGCTCTCTGTCCACTTTCAATAAGGTGACACTTGTAGGACCTGAACTGGCCGACTCAGAGTTTAAAGGGACAACAAACCAGTCACATGGAAGTAAATTGATGTCATGAATTAACAAATGTTATCCCTAGCAGTCAAATGGCGGTTGTGACCATGTTTATAGACGTTTTCGTGTATGCACAGCATGCTAAATGAAAATGATGACTGTCTTTTTTACAAGTATAGGCTAGTTAGTTCCAATCAGGCCATAGACCTTGGCCAACAAGGTCGGAAGATCGAATCTGTTGATGTCACTCTTTTTACGTGGTTTTCGAGATTCATATGTGAGGACTATCGTTTTCTATACAAATAAATCTGACGGATTCCGTATATGTAAAATTACTCCTGAGAACTACCAATCAAATAAATAAGTAAATAAATAAATATAGACAAACTTAAGAATGTAAATGTCCCGTACAGCAAGGCATTTCTTTACACAAGAAGAGGCGGTGTAAACCATAATTATCCATTCATTCATTCTTTATGCACAGCAATGTTGAACTTACTCTGAGATATTAACTGGAAAACTGCATGAACTAGGGTAATACTTTTCTCAACTACATCAATGTACTTCATCTTCCGCGTAATTGTAGGAACTAGTAGATTTATCCCTACTAGTATATTCCCAACCAGAAGCACCTGTATTCAGATAACGTGGGGTTCAGTGGAGTACGACCTTCCTGCAATAGCCGCCTGTATTCTGATTGATAACGCGAGGTTCAGTCCAGTACGATCTTCTCCCAATAGCCGCCAATATTCTGATAGATAACGCGGGGTTCAGTCCAGTACGACCTTCCTCCAATAGCCGTCTGTATTCTGATAGATAACGAGGGGTTCCCCACAGCCGGCTAATATACAATCTGTAGTGACAGTTATACGTGGCAAGAATAGGCCTACTAGTGAATGGATGAACCGTGGATGTCTTTTTACACATAGACAGAGACATTTAATTGGGGAGTTTCGACTTCGAACTCTTTTATCGTTGGAGGTAAAATATGTCATGCTACTTCATGTGACCAGTCAAAAATGTTCGGCAACCTATAACATTAAATTACCGATCATCTGTCTCGTCCTATTCCGGAAGGGAAAATGACACGTCCTTCTTGCACAAAATCGTTAAATTCACACTTAAAGTTTTACAATTTTCTCCATCGTTCTTCAACTCTAAATAGCTTTTTGTAAAACTTTTTTCAGACACCCGTGTTGTAGTAAATGCTATCACAATTATTTGCCTAACATTTCAGACAAGTCACATGGTACAGAAGGACTTGTGTTACCTCCAGTGATAAAAGAATTCGAACTCGAAACTCTCTTTATTATAAACAGATGAATCATGAATTAAAGCGGTTAAGCACGTTCCTGTAGTTTCACATGAAAGGTCATATTAACTGAACACTTTAATTGTTCGATACAGCTTAATAAACCTACCTCATCATATAGGTGAGGATAATCTCACCTGACACGATTATGTAATTTAGAGAGGTTATTCATAGGGAGATGTGGAAAGACTGCAGCCAGGTAATTGTTTGCTCCCATGCATGTTTTAATTTATTAACAAGCTTAATAGAACCCATCCGTGCATGAATTTATTGATTCAGTGATAACATATGTAGGCCTATATGGGAAATGACACACAAGTCTGAGTTGGATAAAGGAATTCGCCATCAGACTGCAAATATAAGGTTAAAAGAATGCCCTCCGTTATAGGCTTTTAAACTTTCAAGAATATTTACCTATTTCAAAATAATCCCTGGCAATGCACTGTTATATAATTTATGTATTCAACCATTAGCCTAACATACAAGATCAATTCGATGTCAGCCGAGGGAGATTTCCTCTCCGGACGTACGTGGGAAGGTCCGCCAGCAACGGGTGTTCGTCGGTTTCCCCCGGGCTCTGCCAGATTTCCTCCCTCCATAATGCTGGCCGTCGTCGTATAAGAGAAATATTCTTTAGTACGGCGTAAAACACTAATCAAATAAATAAACAAATGAAACCAATTGATGCAGGGACGTTTTTAAAGAAAGAGATGTTTTGGCTCGCTGTTGGTTAAACGAGTGTAAATTACAGATTGTTATATCTTTAGAATTCTTTCCTTCGTTTAAGCACATGGAGGTCGTTGCAATTCCTCCTATAGGTTGATTTCCGAAGAAAGTAAACTTTCCCCTGGAGGGGCTAGGCTGAAGGTTGTGCACCGGTGGAAAACAAATCTAACCCAAAACGATTTGTGAAGTGGCTTAAGATACATGTGGGCCTAAATTACGAAATGTTATGGGCGTGTGTCATATAATACAACAAGTATGGGATGTTTGTGTACGGTACATTTGCTCGATACGTTACTCGAAATGATCCAATATGAGCTTAACCTCTATACGTTCATTAATAATGTGTGTAGTGTAGAATCAGACAGACAATTTCAGCGAAGAAATAACGCAAATTCTTCAGAAACAGCATGTGTGTTAGCTGTAGGAAAACCACACTTCTATGGATAAAGGTTAGGTTTTGACCTAAAATTGAGGTAGCGGAAAAATTGTACTTTTGGAACTGTCTCTGGAACTGTATGAGCGCCGTTCTGTTGGCAAGACAATACACAATCATGTATATACCAGCACAGCTTTTGTTCCTTCCCTGTTTCACATTAAAGGGGCAACAGTTATTTTTAAGAGAATGGGAAAATCATTATACTTACATGTGTCCCGATATAGATATAGATAAAACAACTGACTGGCAATGTACATCACCATAACTGGGCTGATATGCAGGTTAATTAAAACGTGATCAAAATATATTCATTACAGTGAGATATGGGTATAGGCCTACGAAATATAGTGTGCGTGGATAGTTCGGACCGCGTTCATGTAGACCTATATATGATGTCACCTTTCAGAGGATTGGAAGTGTAAAAAAGTAGCACCTACATTTGCACAAATGTATATATAGAGAGAGTCACTACTTCCTGTATTTCGCAATACTGATCAGTCATCCTTGATATGTGGGGTATTTTCCATTCCTTCGAAATGGAGACCCCTTGCATCCCCATTCTTTAATAATGAGGATATTTTCTTTTTCACGTCACCCGAAATTAATATCCTTAATTATAATAAAAGCGGTTACGAAGCCCTCCATTGTTCATGTCATGAAAACCGATTTTGACAGATTTTTTCTGTCACCGTGATAAATCAACCCACTTAACATAAGGTTGTATACAAAGAAATTCTCTGACGCTATAATTATAGATGACAGGCAAATTGGGGTCAAGGTTATTATACCGGAAAGGAATAAATAAATGATTATGGATTAGTGCTACTCCGGCAATAATGCGGCGATATCGTAGGGAAAACATGTTTAAACCAGAAAACAGCTTATAAGTCGTTTTCGATGCCATAATGATCAAATCCAAAATGAAAGAAAACACACGGATTCTTGCAGCTAAAATAACACAAACGCCACGTAAATATAGAAAACCAATTCATATTATTACTACATATATTCTGAAACAATGTATGTGGACCTGCATGGTAGGCCTATATTTATTTATTTATTTGATTGGTGTTTTACGCCGTACTCAAAAATATTTCAGTTACACGACGGCGGTCAGCATTATGGAGGGAGGAAATCTGGCAGAGCCCGGGGAAACCGACGAATATCCGCAGGTTGCTGGCGGATCTTCCCACGTACGTCCCGAGAAGAAGCCAGCATGAGCTGGACTTGAACTCACAGCGACTGCATTGGTGGGAGGCTTCTGGATTATTACTTTGTGCTAGGAGTGTCTATAACACACTTGATTTGTTATTTCTTATGAGTAAAAGTGGGAGACTTCTGGTTGGTAGGCCAATATAAAAATGTAGAAGAGCTATATTTTAAAAGCCGAATACCTTTAAATATTTAGCAACATCCTCCGGAACGCTGTCGAATAACTCATGACATTGTGCTGTGTAGAACATTTGCCAAACCAGAGCAATATCAGTCAATCATAATATGTTTGATCCGGTCTGCTCTGTCCGATATTTCCAATTTCAAAGTTCGTTTTCGTGCATAACACAGAGCTTTCTTTACCTGAGGGCTGTTGCACGGAATCCCAGGAAAAATCCCCACACACTACACAATATTACACCATACATTTCTCAGGAAAGGGGTTGTTGGCGAAGAGTTAGAGAAGTTGCTGCCCTTGTCTGCTATTTTGGGTCTGATTGCTCTAAACTGCCTTAAGACTTTATACCAAACTCCTCAATTTTATACTCAGCCCCAAAATAATTCAGTAGCATTCTGTAAAATATTAACTAAATCTGGTGATGTTACATTCATGCTTTAGGCAACTGTGATGTGTGGATCTTAAATACAATTTGATTTAACACCGGTACAAGCTAATAAATACACTTTTAAACATTCGTACCATGAAATGATCAAGCGATTCCAAGCATTGTCCTATTCTATCACTCCAGCATTGTTCTAGATGATATGGTTTGTTTTCTTCTGCTGATCACATGTTCTTATGAACTATTCGTGCATTTGACGCTCAGATAATCCGACCGAAAGTAAACAGGGACGCTAAGATTTTTATGTAACACACGGACATGTGGTCAGTGGAGGAACGCAGGTCACGCTTCACGGCTTGACAGACACCGGCTCTGAGCCAGTCGCGTGAAAATATGGTTTTCCTGTTTATGCACATTGTGTCCACGCATGAATAAAGCATGAGCAATTCACTGCCGGTGTGTAACGTCGCTGTTCATGTTCACGCTGACTTGCTGTCACTGGCACATCTAAGTCTGTTACTAAGTATTATTAATTGCCCGGATGAAAACACTTAAACTTAAAATTATAGGGCACTATCAGTTTTAATCGAAATTCGACGAGTAACATGTTATATAAGTGCCTGTTGCTTAACTGTAGGAGAAAACATAAAATTTTGACAAGCTGTGAAGTTATTTGTAAATTTACGGACTGCAACATTTTCTCTTTTTCAAGGCGAAAAGGATATATTAAAAAAATTACTTTTGGTATCTGGATCACGTGTAACTATAATGGACATTTGTGAACTTATACATAAATATGGCGCAGGAATGGAAAGCATGTCTAAAAAATAACTGGAATGTAACTTTGTTGTTTACACCAAACAGAAGAATCTAATCTGGATTATAAGGCATTGTGAATTATGGAAACACACAAATATGTAGTTCTGCACATTTAGCACATTTGTTTGGAAAAAGACCAAATTCGAGCACAAAATAAATACGCACTGTGCAAAAAACTATGTTCAAGTGTGGTTTTTTAACTTTCAACATATATAGAGAACATTTCACAGGCTTTCACTTGAAGTTTTAGTCACTTTGATATTTTGTTCTCCTTTAACATCTTTGCCAGATAAAAACTTGTAAGGTCATATTACAAGTATACGTTATTTCACAGGAAAAAAAAACAAAAAAAAACTCACTTAAGGGCTTTATCAGATACGGTTATCCTACAATTAGCTGCAATTCAAACTGGAGCCTGCTGTAAAGCCAACTCAGTGATTTAGAATCTGCTAGATTTTCGGTTTACGTTTATGTAACCATGATTTCACTACATGTTGATATTTCACTTATAAGAGAGAACGTTTATAACAGCTTTACCGCAGAAAATGGGATACAGATTTCAATTTATTTCTTTGTTTATTTATTTGATTGGTGTTTTACGTCGTACTCAAGAATTTTTCACTTTCACGACTGCGGCCAGCATTATGCTGGGAGGAAACGGGGGAAACCCACGACCATCAGCAGGTTTTTGCCAGACCATTGATTTCAAAGCCATAGCAGTTTCAAATTCAGCGATCCTGTATCGCACAGCATGCTAACATTATTGCAGTCACGTGTGTATGGCGATGTTGTACACTTGTAGATGGCCCATGGTACAGTCTTTTCACAGCGCAGTCACGGTGCTGTTTTATCACAGCCCAGCCATGGTCCTGCCTTATCACAGTGTATTCCCCATTCTACCTTATCACAGCAGCCATGGTGCTGCCTTAGCACAGTGCATTCACCGTGCTACCTTATCACAGCACAGTCATGGTGTTACCTTATCACAGCGCAGTCATTGTGCTGCCTTATCACAGTCCAGCCATTGTGCTGCCCTATCACAGCGCAGTCATGGTACTGCACTATCACAGTCATGATACTGCCTTACCACAACAGTGTCATGGTGCTGCACTATCATAGCACAGTCATGGTGTTGCCTTACCACAGCGCAGTCATGGTGCTAACTTATCATAGCCAGTCATGGTGCAACTTTTCACAGCCCAGTCATGGTGCTGCCTTATTGCAGTGCAGTCATTGTGCTGCCCTATCACAGCGCAGTCATGGTGCTGCGCTATCACAGCACAGTTATGGTGCTGCCCTATCAAAGCCTAGCCACAGTGCTGCCTTATCACTGCCTACACCTGGGTATGCCTCATCACAGCACAGTCATGGTGCTGCCTTATTGACTTGCACTGAATACACCTGGTTCATTTAATTATATATTTCGCTGCATCATGTATTATTACCAGTAAATTCTGACAGGAACTATAGTATAGGTTCTGTGCATATTTATCTTAAGTCCTGTACCTGGTCCTATGTAAGGAGGAGACTGGTATCAAAATTTCAGAGATTAGAAAGGTCTTTTTACAACCAGTCCCAAGACAACTGCAAGCACCAATTTGAAGTTTTCTTAAGTTTAAAAAAGCGTATATGCAGATTTCGGGTTTTCTATAAACTTGCCACATAACCATGTGCACTGGTACATCAGATGTCACTTATATAAGATGAAGTGTACAGGAAGATGGACATAACTGCATGTTCATGCTCTTTGTAACAACAAAATCACAACACCGTTCAATTTCTCGAAAGATATTGTATTGTTTTTAAGGGCCTATAACGGAAAATGAATAAATTTTGTAAATCTACTTTACATATTTTCATGTGCAAACAGTTTTTAGAAAATTGTGATAGTGGTAGTGGGAACAACTCCATGATGTTAAATCTGATTTGTGCCACAGGGGAGTTCTTTTTTTTATTTTCTGAAATATAATACAATATGAATAATGTTTTTGAAGGTGGTACCATTCATGTCCCCTGCTATATGTGCATGTATGAAAGTTGATATTGGCCTCCTCAGTCATTAGTCTGTCTGAGAGTCAGGCTGGTGGCTGGTTTATTTTTGAGCTGCCTGGTTGTCATCATCTTCTTCTTCATCTTCAGACTCTGTGACAGTAAGACAAACGAAAAATGCGAATGACACGAATGCTCGATGAAATCAATGCAATGCAGATCATTTCACATAAAAAATACAGAAACCAGTTACATGTAGTAGCCAACAAAAATAGGATATAAGATGAGACTTGTTTCTTTGAAACTGGTAATATACCAGCTCAGTGAACTTCAGATTTATTTACAATAACTAAAATATCAAGACATATTTCAAGAAGGTTTCATCCTAAAGAGTGTACCCGAAAAACCCATTTCAAGTTTATAATTTTAAATTTCGTTTTAATTCTATGAAAAAAGTGTTTATGATTAACATTTGCTTCATTTTCTTTCACACAGCCTGTAACTATCACATTGATCATATTGCAGCTGTCTCTCAAAGACAAGGAAATTGGTTAGAAGGTTAAATGATTCAACCAGTTAATCACACACCTTCCTCGGCATTCTCAAGCCACTCCACAAAGTTCTTCATCTGCTCCAAGAAAACACGCTTGCCCTTTGAAGAGTGAGACTGTTTGTACCACTTCAAGATGGCGTCTTCAGACAATACCTCATCTGGAAGAAGAAGCAAGTTACCATTTACAATGACTTAATTGTTTTATTTTATTGTATATTCAAATACAGATTCATGTAATTCTGTTTTTCAGTTCTAAATATGAGCAATTCTTGTCACTCCACATGCCTTCGATATTCATTCTTTGTTAAAATGAGATTAAAGGCAAACTGAAACTCTTATCATGAAACTGCTTTTTTACAACATAAACAGAGTCTGAATCAAAATGCAACTCACTCTTGTAAAAAAGAACGATGATTTTCTGGAAAACTTTCATAAAACTTTGGTTTTCGTAGCAATATTCCTGGACCTTCAGCATGAGGTTGATCTCGGATTTGGTGGAGGTGGTCAGCTCGGCCAGTAGAGGCGTGTACGTCCTTAGGTGTTTCATTGCCTGCTCGGCCACCAGCTCATCCTTCTTGTTCCACTCCACAGCTGCCATTATGGTGTTCCAGGCCTTTCAAATGAAAAGAGAATAACATAACATTTGTTCACAGCCAGCGTATTAGTTTCACAAGGAGAACAGTTTTTCATGACTTGTTAATATCGCTAAAGCTGAATAAATCCCATCATATCATGACATTCCACTTTTTCCCCCAGACATCATCCCATCATATCATGACATTCCACTTTTTCCCCCAGACATCATCCCATCATATCATGACATTCCACTTTTTCCCCGTAGACATCATCCCATCATATCATGACATTCCAATTCTTCCCCCAGACATCATCCCATCATATCATGACATTCCAATTCTTCCCCCAGACATCATCCCATCATATCATGACATTCCAATTCTTCCCCCAGACATCATCCCATCATATCATGACATTCCACTTTTTCCCCCAGACATCATCCCATCATATCATGACATTCCAATTCTTCCCCCAGACATCATCCCATCATATCATGACATTCCACTTTTTCCCCGTAGACATCATTCATTAAAATCCTGAAGCCAGAGGATCCCATAAAGATTTGTAACAGCTTTCTGGAGAAACTGATACATCAGTAAAATTACTTATGTAATTATGTATAAGCATAAAAAAATACACTTACAATTATCACAAGGTCATGGGCTTGCAGGTTGTTTTTGATCATATTTTCTTTCACAAAGGCAATCACCTGAAAGCAGACAGAATACATGGTTAATCTCACATTTTATTCCATGTGTTGGAAAAGTAGAAACATCATACATGATACTGACTGATGTAAAAGTCTACGTTTATAATATAATACTGCGTACCTCTTTGACAGGAGCGTCCTCGTGAACCATGTCAGACAGCTGCTTCTGAAGCTCTTTCTTCACCTCTGATGTTTGAGTGGCTTTCTACAAACACCAACCACCAGTCAACATTTAGAAATACAAAAAATACAAAAATTACATTTTTTTTCTTTGCACAATGGGATTTACCATCTTTTTTTCTTTTCATCAAACTCTTTCACAATGTAACGCTTCTCTATACAACAAAACAATGTTGCAATGATAACCAAGGGAAACAACTCTAACACATTACTCTAACACCAAGAGTAATAGCTCTATGAGCATTCTATACAAGCCTCACCTGGACATCAGCTATAGGCCCCAGTCCCTGTTCCCTGAAATAGGCTGCAAAGTTCTCCTGACTGCGTTTATTCAGAGGGAACAGCTCCTACAGCAGACAATGTTACCAAAGATCATACATTAAAATTCACAATATTACATGCAAGTTGGCAAATATTGTATAAATACAACAAAATAACGATCAAACTGAACCAATGACTTTATATATATATATATAAAAATAAAAAAGAAAGATGAAATCTTCACAAATTACCTAACAAATCACATTTTCTGATTGCACTGGCAAGTGTCTTAACTGCGGCATTTTAACCAGCAGTTCACAATGACTTGTCACTTTTAAACCTGGGGGCCACCTCATTCATATGCTCTGAACTTAAATTCGCCTTACCAACAGCCGGCCCTCAAGCTGAGACTTCTTCAGGTAGCCATACAAACTGTTAACGTCCTTCTCTGCTAACCAAGTCTTGAACATCAAGGTGGCAAACTCCAGTGACAGTCCTGGGCACAAATGATTGATAAACAGAGTTTAAACTACAGCAGCATTCTACAGTTCAATCGGAGTTAAAACAGATACAAAACAAAAAGAATAACAATATGAGTAACAATAAAACTAGAAAACATATCCTATCTGCAATGAACCAGGCATGTTGGATTTGTTCTAGTTCATGTACTCACCCTCCTTAACCAAGTGCTCTTCAAATATAGGATTGAGCACTTTGGCAGACGCGAGCCCGTTGGCCATGATGATGCCCGTAATAATGGCAAGTTTACGACGCTCCTCCTCAGTGAAGCCCTTAAGAAAGAGCAGGATCTGGTGACAAACAAACAATGTTGAAAAGTGTGAAAAATAAGTCTGCATACCCAATATTATCAAAGTAAGACAATACTTTGACCAGTTATTTTACCAAAACCTTCAAGGACCAATGAGAATCACTGAATCAGTTATATATGCCAAATTTATACACATGCTGGTTTTCAAACTTCAAACTTTATCAAAATCCTGTTTTCATGAAAACTTAGGACAAAGATGAAACAAGTCAGATACTTTGGCATAACTAAAAATGTTATGTGTCGATGTCCCTGGTGGACATATTTCTTCACCCTCACACAAATACATGTACCTTTCAATACTGCACATGATCAGTCCCATTCACAACTATTTACTTATGACTTAACTGGTGAAAGCGTACAGCAGAGTCATAAGTATTAATCATTACTAGCATCACTTGGTGTATTCATCTAAAATCACAAGGTTGTACAGGATTACCTTGCTGAGCTCATCTTCAAATGCTCTCTCCAGATACTTATAACGGCGAATCAATTTGTAGAGAACCTACAAAAGACAAAAAATCAAACACTACAATGGAGACTCCAGCCAGGAGATATTGATTGAGGTTTAAGGCATATGAACAGTACTTCATGACGTCATATCATGACAACCCTCCTGTTTGAAGACATGAATCATGACTGGATGTAAACACAGTCAGTCTGAACTAAATCATTTTGGCAAGTCCGACAAGTCCAGTCGGTGAGGAATTCACGCTGTTTACTGGGCCGAAAGCTACATCATCAAAACCATTCTCCTTGCACTGGCATGACATTCATATGAGTGGATTTGCTTTTTTCTCTTTGCTGGTGTAGCGAGTAAGTCAAATCAAAATTTGCTTTTCTTTGAAGAATACATCGGTATATTTACTTGCCAAAGCAGTCGAATTGACCGCCGAAGGCCAGTTAGTGACAAATACGTCTGGTATCTTCCATTAGTTGCCTTCAAAGAACCAAACAAACAATCATTATCAGTGTGTAAATGTTTTAGAATGGTTTCCCTCTGTTTCTGCAGACCTACCTCATAAAATGAGCGCAAAGATTCCACAGTTTCATCACAGCTGAACACACATGCGTTGGTTCGGATCACCTTGTCAGGGTCTGAGTCTTCCACCAAAGAACCTCCAGGGGCTGTAATACAGATGAGGACGCACACAGATCAGGAGACACACTCAGATTAGTGGACAGTGTTCACAATTATGGTGGCACGAATTTAACCAGTTTTAATCCAGAAATGTTTACCTATGCAGCAGTTCCCATCATTTTTGCTAATATGACCCCTGGAGGAATATTTTCGCATTTCAGCATGGGCCATGTAACATTTTTATGGCATGTAAGAGGAAACAAAAAAATAGATTTTCTATACCTCTACATCACTTGACACCAAATAATGCAACCCTTACACGATCTTAGTCTTACAGTTTAAGATTTTATTCTTGCAACTTCAAGAAATATTGCAATTAAACACTGTGTTGTGAGTAAGATGTGCATGGTAAATACAAACCTAGTTGTCCGCCTGCAAACAGTATGTCCAGAAGTACATCTGAGTAACGCCTCAGGTTAAGTTTAGTTGCAGAGACATCCAAGAATTTTGAAACCTGAAGGTTAAATATTGAGTGAAAAAATGATATATACCTTTAAAACATCAGCAAACTTTCTTAAAATGTTTGGATAAGGGAAAATGAAGTGAGTTATCTTAAAAACATGCAGCTGTTTTGACCATATGTGGCTTATGGAGAGCGCGAGTGCATGCTGATGCAACTTCTGTCCAATTCTGAAATATAAAATACATCAAGTTACAGAGAGAAGGAAATGGTTCCAAAAAACTTCAGCATGTACATTTTTACCACAGCATATAATATAAGTTTGACATTTATGTTAACATCATATCACTTAGTTATAACTTTACTTGATTGTTGTATTACGCCATACTCAAGAATATTTCACGTTTACAAACGAAGCCATCATTATGGTGGGAGGAAACCGGGCAGAGCCCCAAGGAAATCCATGACCATCCGCAGGTCGCTGGCAGACCTTCCCACGTATGGTCAGAGGGAGCCTGCATCAGCTGGACTGGGAATAAATTGATTTCATCACTAAGTAAACAATTCAAATCACAGTTCAGGTTGTTTAACCTGAAAAACAATATGCCCTCTGCAACCTCACCCCTAAAGTTAAATTTGAATGACAGAAGAATGACTGGCTTGAAAACATTAAATTTCGTTTTCCTCCCCTCCTCCCAACCCCCAAGAAAATACTAGTGTAAAACATGCTCCCAAATTGTAAACTGCTGTTGTTCAACTTACTTGTTCTAAATCAGTTCCTGCCTCATTAAGCCCCTGAATAATAGCGTCACGAAATGTTGAGGGATCGTACTTTTCTTTTTCATCTGGAAAAAGAACCCGAAGTGCAAGTCGTTGTAATACCTTCTGATCAAGAGAATTTACAGTTGGAAAAATTCTTGTGCAACTATTAACATGCATCTAACCTTAACCTTCAAGCATTACATTGTGCAATATAAACTAAGAGATATTGTACACTTACCCCTTTTCCGGGTTTTCAGACGCTGGCCTGATAGCGTAGGTTTTTCTGCCTTCTGATTCATAAAACAGCCTAAAAGCAAAAAGGATATGCATGCACCACTAACAGGGACCAAAAATTGTTCCACATTAACTACACAAATCAAGAAAATGGAAATTTCAACAGATTTTGATTAAATAAATACATCACATTAAGTTTACATGTGCACTGTGCATAAGTTTACTGAAGTACCTCCAGATTTTGTTAGAATTGATATGGAAAAAATGCAAGGTGTGAAATGTTCAGATGCCTTAAATTTATTGCCTGGGGGAACTTCAAAAGCATGAATTATGTTACGAAGTTTCAACAGATTCAGATTGTCAATCTACAGTTGCCTGCAGGCTTACATATTATATGCGGCAATCCAAGTAAATGTAATACTTACTGATCTTCTCACATACATTCATGTAAGTTATACATGTACCAGCATATTAACATTAGATTTATAACAACTGATCCCTTGTTTGTCATAAAAATATTTGGGAAACTGGTGCGGCGACAGGACAGTTTTCATTGTGCGTTATCATTATTTTGCTAGATTTTATGATGATCTCATATTTCATGACAATTTCTGACCAAAAATTGAAATCAGTTGTTCTGTTGCTGGCAGTAACATGATGTGTGGGTGGTGACTATAAATAAGTAATCAAGTGTGAATGACTTTAAGGAGTCAATGGTATATCTGAAGTATTGGGAATACTTCAACGGAACTTGGGGTAGTTTTCAATGCCTTGCTAACTTAATTGGTTTATCCTCACATTCTGGCATTAAACAAAAATAAAAAAATACTTAAAGCACTCTTAATTGATCCTGATATGTGAAAAAATAATGGAATATCGTTATCATAATAGACCTACATAATACACATATTACGGGGGGAAATTCGTAGTGGAGGTTGCTGGGCGTGTCGCTTTCCAAGTTCAGTATGATGTCATTATTTTCCCATGGTCATGTGCTTTTGCTGTGTTTTCATTGGTTAAGAAATGGAATTTTTGATTCCCCCCCCCCCCGAAAAAATAGTGTACATAACACATGTTCCATTCAGTACCAGAAGTCTTATATGATATTGTCACGTGTTTATTGCGTTGAGAATCATTGCTTTTGAACTCCTACCACACATCAGTGATGGATCCGTAGGCACACGTCTATACCACCATTCACACCATTCTGTTTGTTCTGTCAGAAACTGTTTTAGATGATGTTGACAGGTGAATTTAGTAAGGATTCAGTGCGCATGTGTGTATGTCACATGGTTTTGTTACGTGGACAACATTTGAAATGGGGATCCTCCATGCTACAGTGAGTGTTCAACAAGACTCATTGAGGGAAGCATGAATGAACTGACATCACATGCCACTTGGAAAGCGACACACCCAGCAACCTCATCTTTACTATAACCTTTTTTTTAAAAATTAGCCACAAATACATTTAATTTTGTTAATAAGATAACACTGGTCTAAACAGGATTAAACTTCCTGAATAATAACTTAGATGCCATGATGTCTTACTACTGAGTAGGTCAGTTATACATGTAGTAGCATGAGTCATCCTATATTTATACCCTCTGTAAAAGTAGGTGTAAACCCAGAAAACCACTCAGCTTACGAACAGGAAGTTTTGAGATAGGAATATATATAGGTACACCTCTGAATATCTGAGAAGCTGAACAGCCTTGCGCGAAAACACTTTTCGAAAATTTCCTCGAAGTAAATGACGTAATTTAATTAGAACCTTTCAGTTTCCCTGAACTATCGTACCGACTACTGGTGCCCAGTTACTAGTGGGAAATCGAGCCCAATTTATAATCTACCTTCTGTTAGGGATATGATTAAACTCATAAATAAATAAATAACCAAATAAATAAGTTCACTTCCCTTGGTCATATGAGGAAAATTATTTTAGACCTGCTGTCCAATCTACACAATGTTACAAGCTTTGCAGTGGACTGTCGTGAATCCTTGGACGTGAGGATTCACAACACAGGCAGGGAGAGCACAGTTGTTGTTCTCAACTTTGCCCCGGTTTTGTAAGCCACTCCGAATAAATATAATGCTTCTTTGCCACATATTTTCACGACTAGTCGTTAGATTAATGATTACCGTTAAGAACAAACACTGATCTCAAATACTTACTTTATATGATTACGGCCTTGCTGCCTCAAAATATTTCCTTCCTGTAAAGAAGACAACGGTTCACCAATGGCCTCGTTTTCTTCTCCACCGGAAATGATGACCTCCACAAGAGATTTATCTCCCCTTAGATGAGTGACGCCCACGCAACATTTCCCACTTAGCTACAGATAGAAAATCAACGCCAGAGAGACAGTTGAGATATATATATATATATATATATATATGAATACTTAATATACATCACAGATAGGGGTTCATATGGTTTCATAAGACTTATTTCCTTATGACCAAAATAAAACGAAAGAGACGCAAATCTGGAACCGTTGCAATCAAACAAATTATGGGTCTATCCAGGTGTTTTATGTAGGCCTATACAGAACATGAAATTAGCATACTGGATGATATATTATTACATAATATACTATGATGTGCATGTATTCAGTCATGACTTCTACAACTGGATTTTATGAAAGTTTTCATTTCTTTCATTGAAGGAGGGTGCTGGCTGGGTACAGCTGTTAAGTGATGATCTACTGGCTACAATAAAACATTTAGCGGTTTCCTCTGCGGCTCGAAGTCAGGGCGGTGTCATGCTGTCGTCGTATATATGCCAGTAGAAATGAAACATTCTTGAGCACGCAGAGTTAATGTTCACCAATTAAATAATTTAAATTTATCTGAAAATTATGTCCTGACATCATAAATCCTCGTGCGTGTATAATCAAACCTAGACATGCATGCAGATACTTTTCTAAATACGTTGCATGTATATAAATACTGAAAACGTTTTTTCATCGTCAAAATAAGTCACGCAGTACTGACGGAGCATTGTTAAACATGTGTAGGTACGATGCATGTTATTTAAAATTTTTGATTTGGTAGGCATAAAGTATACATATGCGTACTGAAGGCCGTGTGAGGCGTGGACAACTTCAGAGGAAAGAAATGGAAGTGGATTCATGTTTGTAGATCTCATTAAATAGGCCTAGATATGCATACTCTACACGTCTATGTAAAGATGCCGATAATAATAATGTTAATACCCCGGTTTACCATTCAGTCAGATTTCACGTGAGAGAAAATGCAATATGAACCGTTTTGTCGATCAACGTATTTCGAACGTGTGTGTTTGTATGTGTGTGTTTGTGTGTATGTGTCTGTATGTATGTATGTATGTATGTACGTATGTGCGTACGTATGTGTGTATGTATGTATGTAATGGCGTATGTATGTATGTATTACAACTTAATATATTTATATTCCCGCGAACGTTGCAAGTTTAAATGTTTGCAACATCTTTATGATGAGCCGAATCTCATAATCTTGTATCAGCAAACTGTTTAATTAGACGCTGAAAAGGTTTTGCATTAATTTTACAGACACATATAGGGCTCCATACAAAGACCGCGGTATAGGGTCCCGTATAAGTGTATTAAAGTTTGTGATGCCGGTAGAGTCGTATGAGGACCTGTCGGTAATAGATCTAAACAATTATTTGTACTAAAACTGAAGAGATGTGCACGTGTATTTATGGGGTGAGGAGCAGCTGGTTGACAGCGGGACACTAACTTAGACTTATGGTTGGTGTACGATAAGAGCCACCAGTCACGGAGTTGCACGGCTCCAGCGTAACCCTATAGCGGCTTCATTATAACGAAACATGCGTGAGGTAGATGGATGCAAGCAAACAAACTTCGCAAAAGATCAAACCAAAATGCCACATAGAACAAAACACAACACTATCGCCAGTAACAGAAAATTTGACAAATGAACCTGGCATGTACAGTCTAAAAAGAAAAAGGATTTTAATTTCATGATAATTATCACTGATGTAGAAACATGTCTGTGTATCTCAGGCCAATTAATGCATCCCCAAGTAGATTTCCACCAACCAAAACCTTTGAAATATGATCATTTGCTTTTTTTATTTGTGATGTTCAGAATTCCACGTTTATTATCCAGCACATTAGAAAAATGTGGCATACCCATACATGTATCTTTGTATTGGAACATATATAAATATACATTTTGATATCCAACACGATGCATATCAAGGCCGCATTCTTAATGGACACGTGTCTAGAAGAATATAATCCCAAGCCATGACATGCAAAGAAATTGTTATTGTAACAAAGCCTGTTGGCATTAGCTGATTATAGACGCCGTGTAACAGCTTGTGACCGTTGTCTCTCGAAAACCGGTTGACAGGTGGTCCCACTGAGCTACCATACAAACACTATAAATTTAGACCAATCAGCTGTGAGCCAGCCCGTATTCTCCTACAAGAACCTGATCTGTGATCTTCCTTTTCCAAATCGGGATTTGATCGCCAGACGTGTGTCAACGACTAGACCATATTTCGTGGTGAAATCAGCCTTTTAACAGGTGAGTTTACAGGTATAATGACGAAATAAGTTATTACCCTCTCTATTCACGTCATACAAATCAGCAAAACCGTCTTGGTCTTTCAGATGTAACCCGGATCCGTTGGTTGGGTTGTGCCGACGTGTCACTCCACATTAGCTAACATTGACAACAACAACACTCCTACTCTTGTGAAGTTATAGTTGCGCCTGAAATTAAGCACAGTAGTGCGCAGTATAGAGTTGGATTGAAACAGATTTGTGGGTTGAAATGTATTTTTCTACTCATATGAAAATCCCTCTTAATCTTGTTGAAGTTTGATGCAATTCAAATTTTATGTTTAGAAGCGCAAATCTTCATAGTTTTCAGGAACAAATGTACCAATCTCACATTACTGGAATTTGAATCGTTAAGATTTTGTGTATGTTTCACGTGTTAAACTTCTTGTTATAATAAGTAGGATTTGGGTAACTGTAGTAGGCTTGTGTTGGAACAAACAGAATATCAAAATGATGTAGTTTGAAGATCATTTATATTTACTATCAAATGCATTGATGAACTGGGAATGATGATGGGACTATTGCCAAGAGCATGAAAGCCGGAATGTCAAGTTTTGCGTAATATTACGTTTGATTTCACAGTCATATCCCAAAGGATTTTGTAGGGCTATCTAAAGTGACACAGATTTTGTTCTCCATACCCACAACAGGAGCCTTGCTGTCAAAATTTATTTAACATGGCATCACACCATAATGAAATGAATTAATAATTCATTAAACATATTCATAATTCTGCCCAGCCTTGATTTTTGATCAAAAATAATGAGGAAACATTACCCATATCTTGGAAGACTAGTGTTATTTATTACAGTTATCTGGTTCAGTAGATTGTCAGTGATTTATCTTGACTGGATGCATTGTCACATGTTACAAGCCTGAAAATAGGTGCAAGACATTTAGGAAAATACCAATATGAAGAAAATGCCATTGCCGCAGTTCTGCAATATTGAAACTAGTCTGGTTGGGTCATGTACCCATGATCCAAACATTCTACAATATGCAGTTGAACAGTGTGGGTCTTACCACCTTCCAGAAGAAAGGATGTCTTGCAGAATATATATGTATAATATAAAAAAAAATAGTGTGCCATTGGTTTGTTATTGCTCCTAGAGTCTTGTCCTTCTTTGGCACTGACTGAATCATGAATCAAGCATTTCTGTTTTTGTTTTTTCATAATCCATCAGTCATGGATCAGGTAATGCAATTTTTGGAGCCTGCAAAGCAGTTCTCAAAAGACTCCATCAGACTGGTCAAAAGATGCACAAAGCCAGACAGAAAAGGTAAAATTTGTATTCCAGAATTGTTTATTCTTTGTGTAAATGTCAACTTCACTGAGCCCTTCTCATTTGAGCATAAATGACTAACTTTGATTACTTCAAGACTTTGCAGTTTGAAAAAGGTGATTTAAGTGCCTTAACATTATCATTCTATAGGCATGTATTATGAAAGCATTTATTTATTTATTTTGTGATTGGTATTTTATGTACTCATGAATATTTCACTTATATGACAATAGCCAGCATTGGTGGGAAGAAAAGCGAGCAAAGGCTGGGGGAAGCCCACAACCGTCTGCAGTTTTGCTGGCAGGCCTCACATATGACGGGAGAGGGAACCAGAGTGGGGTGAACTTGAACTTGCGGCTACCACATTAGTGAGAGACCCTTGGGTCATTACGTTGCATCAACAGGCTAACCCCCTCTGTCATGGAGGCCCCATTATGACAGGAGAATTGCTTATTAATTGCTTTATATTCCCTTTCAGAGTTCCAAAAGATTGCAATGGCCACGGCGATAGGGTTTGCTATTATGGGATTTATTGGCTTCTTTGTCAAGTTGATACACATCCCCATCAACAACATCATTGTGTAAGTATACATTTGTGTTGGTTTCAGGAAGAGGAGATTTTTTTGGAAAGAGGTTGTAACTTAAGTTGTATGTAACTGTCGTGATGACACACTGCTGAGATATGTCACTATGGTAGTAATGTTTGATGTAGTATTTATACACTCTTTTATCACATGTAACTGTTACTCTCCATTAAATACTGTCTGTAAGCCTTGGGTTAGAAGGTTTAAAATATATTCTTTTATCAACAATACTTTCATAATTATCTGTTTTTCTTTCTTGCAGTTCCTTCTTACATTTACTATTTAAAAGGTTACTAATCTTTCCTCTTTCTTTTTACAGAGGCTCCTAGACCAGTTTGCAGAAAGATTTTTCTTTGGAGTCCTGGGAAAGGAAATAGAAGTTATTGAAGAAGGCCAGATCACGAAACCACACGTCATGGAAGACAACTGTGTTGTCATTCACTTATTTCATATGCTGTCCACTGGAACTTGAATTTCTGTACGATTTTATGTATTATCATGATTGTCATTAAATGTTGTCATATGTACTTTCTGTCTTTGTTTATTCAATCTCAGTATCAACTTTGATAGGAAACTGATGTATAGGAGGAGAAACATTGTTATATTAATGCAGGGCTTGTTTGATGTGAGATTCTAGAGATTGGTCCAGTCTGTTTTATCAATGATCACTGAGATTCATCTAATGTTTTGGTTTTCACTCCCGTGTAAAGTGCCAACTGGTAAATATCCCAGTCTCCTGGCTTTGCATTCAACTCCTGTCAGATTGCGCTATGCCATCTCTTCACCAGGAATCAATTTCATTGATGTTAGCAGCTGATAACCTGTCTAGTTGTCCCTTTTGTGAGTCTTGCAAGGCTGCCACAACTAGCAATAAGATCATAGATTTCAAAATGACCTTTGCCACATGTAACTTGCCATTTTGTTATGATTTAGCAATTCTCCAGTTGTCTGTGCAATGGTTATCAACACTCTCAGCATTGCCCCTGATGAGCAAGTACATGTACTTAAGACTTCTGACATAGTGACATGATGGTCTGTCAACGACCTTTGGAACTGTAGCAATTGCTTGTACCCTTCCACCAACATGGTAAAAGTTCATCCAGTTATTTGCAACTGCCAAATGCAATAATGTTAGACCAAATTAGATAAAATGGTACCTGCTCAGGGTTATTTGATAAGCCAAGTTAAGCAGTAAAATAGATGTGAAAATACCAGAATTACACTGCGTTTAGCTCGTGTTGTGTCAGTGTGAAAGCGTTAGCAAAGAAATATTCGTGCCTAGGCCACAAATGAAGACAGCTTCACGCATACGTCACAGAATGTCACAAGGTGCAACTGGTGTGTTGCAGGTAGTGCAGCCAAAAATGAATCTTAAATTTAGGCATATGTAATATGTGGGTTTTCAGATAATTAAATAATTTTGAGAAGTCAGTCTATATATATGGATAAATTCACCATTGGGGATGATGGGTACGATAGGATACGCTGAAATCCTTGAAAGTAAAGTGTATACGTATTTGGTTAGTATAAGAATTTAGGCCTCGGAAGAGCTGGAAATAAGTCCTGTAATTTCCACACTGGGCCCTAACTGGGAGACAGGAAACTTTTTGGACCTCAGAGTTTGTTTCATCGGTAGAGTACCTGTTGGTCTATTCTAAGTAAATTGGAATACGGACCTGCATCTAATGAACTAAATCTGTGTTCCAATCTAACAAGTCTACTTGTACACCAAGTGCATGTTTTAAAAGACACCAGAATCGGCTTTCGCTTTTGCCATAAGTTATGTAAAGTATTTCTTTGCTTCTATTTTTCTGTAATGTTGACATAAGAATAAATATGCAAAAACGTACGGACTTCGCAAAGAAAACGCATGTGGACACAAATGACATCACACATTTTTTGACGAGCAGCGTGGTTGAGGCGGATGATAAGATGTGGCAGAGGTTACTCTGGAGCCTCGATGTGGAGATTACAACCATCAGCAATGTCAAGGTCGAATGACGACCACATGTGCTACTTGGAGAAAGTATGGCTGGTGAAATAGGTGCTGTGGTGATTACATGTAGCCCTCATATAAAATATTAAGACATAAATGATGGGCCATTTTCTGAAACGATAACTTGTGCTTGCATCATATAAAGGCATTCTTTCAGATTGAATGGCAAAATTTCATTTTCTTGAATAACTTGCGATTTGTTCATGCATATAAACATGTATTAATTTACGAGTTATTATAACGCATGACATAGTTGACATTGTCAGTAACAGTTAGGTTTGGATGTTATATAGGCATTCAATATCCACTAAAGCTTGCTCTGTTAGCAGTAAATAATTAGAACATAAGCCTCAAAAACTAATCTTCAGCAGAATTTATCCCCAAGTACCCACATGCTCAAAAATGCCTTTTGTAATGTTTGTACAGTAAAGGGAAATTAAATAATTCTAAGGTACAGTATACATTTGATGTAGTACAAGGGCCACATTTGTAAACCTGTTGTGTAGATATAACATTTCAGTGGTATTTTTGGATTTATGTTATTAGCTTTACTGAGTGTCTCTGACAAGACAGGCCTGGTTGAATTTGGAAAAAAACTGAGTGAAGTTGGCTTCAAACTGATAGCATCTGGTGGGACAGCAAAAGCTCTTCGGGAAGCTGGCTTACAAGTGAGGTAAATACATAGGGGTTGATTTCATTATGGTAACTATTGCAGCTACTAATATTAAAGAATGAAGGCATTATGAGAAAAATGGAAACGAAGATCTCTGGTCAGCATATTTGAAATGTCTTAGTTAAGCATCCATTTATTCTACATGTATTTCCCTTTGAGTGCTTCATAGCTGAGTATTTATGACTGTGTTGTGTGAATCGCTAGGACATGGTGCAGTGTGGGTTCAATCCTAGCTTGGGGCAGGGAATATGTGGATTCTCTTGCTTGTCACTGTCCTTAGGCCCTTGGAGATAATATGAAGGCAATCAGGGATGCTTGTGTAGCTGTCAACACAGTCTAAGGACTGTTGAAGTCAAGGTCACGTCTTCTACCAATGTGGAGTGCATTTCTGTGCATGGGAGTTCTCATCATTAACTCGTCAACATTTTCCTTCACTTGTAAAACTGACAGCCGTCTTGCAGAGGGAAACATTTTTTAGTATAATGACTGTTATCCAGAAATATATCCTATGTAATTCCTGTGTTACACATGATAAGTAGTTAGTGCTGAAACGGTTATGACTGAAATACAGCTACAGTCTATAAACAGTGTAATTGCAATATGAAACAAGCTGGCAAGATCAACAATTGGATGACTGAATGCATGTTGAATGGGCTATAACCTGCCACTGTGAAAGTTGAAGTGTTGGCTGACATCATATCTAGTATGAAAAGAGGTGTGAATTTTTCATACAAAATCAAGGAAAAGTACACAGTTTTGTTATCCACCAATAACTATTATCTGAGGTAGTAGGCCTACCATGTCACATGTACACTAATTCTTCTAATTTTGGGGACATCTGGTCTGCCCCTTCTAGTCAATATGCCTGTAATTGCCACAGAAATACAGTTCCTTTCTTCCGATTTGGTTAACTCATCTAATAAAGAACATATCCATATCTTTACTCCCTCCCCACCAAAAAATGGTAGAAAAATGATATTTTTTTGCTTTTAGTACTACTGATATCTGTTCCCAATTTTGGAAGAATTAAGGTAACATGTTCTCAAAATATGTTAATGTCATGAAGTGCTGCCATGAGGATGAGGGTGTTAATGGTTTGTTTTCTTAATGATAGACTGTTGAATTTACCTTAGGGATGTGGCAGACATTACTGGTGCCCCAGAGATGCTGGGAGGGCGTGTCAAGACCCTTCATCCTGCTGTCCACGGAGGTAAGGTTACCATGGTAGTTTGGATG
The DNA here is from genome assembly GCA_016165875.1 of Acanthopleura granulata. NCBI lineage: Eukaryota > Metazoa > Mollusca > Polyplacophora > Chitonida > Chitonidae > Acanthopleura > Acanthopleura granulata. The sequence goes on along the minus strand of JABBOT010000003.1, from coordinate 8,935,532 downwards.
TGGTGCCAATATAAAGGAGATGATAACCTTATAGTTTATGTTGGGCAGTACTGTTAAGAATTACTTCTGTGTCATACAAACTGTGTAGGCGAATTTGATGATTGTAATATGGGGAAGAACATAGAACTCTACTGTCAGGAGCAAATTATTTCTTGTTCAGGATAATTGCAAGCTTGCTAATAGGTGCCTGACATCTTTGAAAACACCCCTTGGGAGGAAATAGTATGGCCATGTTGTCCATGTCATTTTTGACTGGACAAATGTCTCTTGGGTTATGCCACTTCTATCAAAATGGTGTTTTCAAATGTGTCATGCACCTATCGGGTCTGCAACTGTCTTCATTTGTTCACATGAAAAATCCTGTACAATTAAATTCCGCCTGATGGTGAAAATTTTTTTTTTTTTTTTTTTTCAGGCATTTTGGCAAGGCTGAATCCAGAGGATGATGCAGATCTCAAGAAACAGGGATATGAACGAATCAGGTACATGCACAGATACATGTTATGTAACTTTCCTATATGATAGAAAAAGCAAAAATTTTTTAGCAACTGTTTATGACTTATTTCTTGTAATCATTATATTTTATTTTTGTGCAGGCTGGTGGCTTGTAATCTTTATCCATTTGTGAAAACAATATCAGCCCCAGATGTCACCCCAGAACAAGCTGTGGAAAATATTGATATTGGTAAGTTCTGTTTTTTATTTGTTTATTTATTTGATTGGAGTTTTATGTCGTACCCACAAATATTTCACTTATATGATGACAGTCGTCGTAGTGGAGGTAGGAAACTGGGCAGAGCTACAACTAGCGGTAAGCTCTGAAAAGCATGTAGTTTTCTTAAGATCTCAAATTGTAAAGCTATCACTCTATGTTTCATCCAAAAAAAAAAGAACTGTTTCTGTAACATTATGAATAATATATATATATATATGTGTGTGTGAATTGATAAAACAAAATGTAGCCGGGGGCCTCCGTGGCTCAGTCATTTAGCATGCTAGTGCAGCGCAATGACCCAGAAGCCTCCCACCTATGCGGTCATTGTGAGTTCAAGTCCGCCTTGTGCTGGCTTTCTCTCCAGCGTACGTGGGAAGATTTGCCAGCAATAATGTTGGCCGCTGTCGTATAAATGAATTATTCTTGAATACAGTGTAGAACACCAATCAGATAACTAAATTAAATCAGAATGTAACCATTTGTAAACTTATTTGTTTATAGTGCACGAAAGGTATGATGTAACTTAACAATTACAAAAGACTAGCTTAGGATATTAAAGGAAAGTTTGATAGCTTTGGTATTTAATCTGAATGTTGATCATATTTCACAGGTGGAGTCACATTACTGAGAGCTGCGGCCAAGAATCATGCTCGTGTGACAGTCGTCTGTGATCCTGCAGACTATAACCAGTCAGTGGACTTCTCATATCTGTCTTTTTCTGCGTTCGATTTAGAAATAGTAATGCAACCAGATCAATGATTGCAATTAGTTTATCATTATCACATTGTTATACCTGTGTTTAGTGCAGACTTGATGCAAGGTCACAAAATTTTATACTAGTATTCATTTGTGGCATTGTTTGACTTTTTAGGGATATATTTGGGATATTTGATGAGTCAGCTGTTGTGATATTTTAAATTACCATGATTTTCAGAGTGATCAATGAAGTGAAGTCGTCAGATAAAGGGGACACAACTCTTGAAACCAGACAGTGTTTGGCTGTAAAGGTAAGTACATGTATTACAAATTAAATGTTCAAAATTACACAATAAGTCTGTTAAATTTTAATGTAAACATGTTGTGTTATCTGAAGTTATCAGGCTGTTGAAATATAAGTTAAGTATGTATGCATGTAAATGTGTGATGTTTCCAAAAAAGGTTCTTGGCAGGCTCTTTGATTTATACACTTAGCTAAGGAAACAGCTGAAAACTTAGTGGTAATTAAAACAATTACTTGTAATCTATTTCTCTCTCGTTATTATTTACCATGTTGTTCTTTTTGCAGGCCTTCAATCACACGGCTGCCTATGACACCGCTATATCAGACTACTTCCGTCGCCAGTATAGCTCGGGTGTGTCACAGTTGCCCCTGAGGTACGGGATGAATCCCCACCAGAAACCCGCTCAGATCTACACCACCCTTCCCCAGCTACCCCTAAAGGGTATGTCAGCTTGTGGTGATCTGTAGTGCTACATTTATGTGAAAGAAAATGAGAAGAAAATTTCAGCCTTGTTATTTGGGGGTTTTACTACAGTCTGTCTAAGGCCCCAGTGGCCTGTCTGGCAATTTGCAGCCTGGAGGTCAAACCAACTTTGCAGCAAAAATATAAATGGGGGGCACTCAGCTGGTGCCACAAAGTTGGTACGGTAAATTCTCCCATGAAGTCTTTCAGACAGTTGACAGAAAACATACATGAAACAGAGCAGTAATGTAGAGATATTAAATATGCTGCGAAAAAAGAATGTGTGTAGTAATTTGCTGAGGTCGAAGTCCTTAAGATGATAGAGAATTGTTATTGATGTATTTGTGAATATAAGTTAGTGTTACTCTCAATACATGGTAAAAGACAAGACGAGACCAAATGCGTTTGTGTATCGATCAAGAGGACCATTCATAGTTCAAAAACCATCACTTTTTATTTTTGTGATGTAGGATATCCGAGATATCCCAGTTCAAAGTAAGCAAAAACGCCCACGGAGGGAAAATTGAATTGACCACCATGCTCTCAATTTTAACCAGTCATTGTGATATATTTCTGCCACCTGGCATCTGCATTAACTGTGATGTCACCCGTACCTAGTTCACTATTTTGCCATATGGCAGTGGTGTTAAATCAGATCTATTCTACGTGATTACGACATAATTCTGATATACCTTAAAGGTATTTTCAGCAAGAAAGTGGTAGTGGAATACGTCTGGGGACATTTCCCGCGGTCTCTACCAGGTGGCCACAGTGCGTAAAAATAGTGGTGAACCGTACTTCGCACGATAAAGGAGTGTCTCACCTAAAATAATGAAGGGCATAGGATACTGATGACGCGACATCATGTTTACCAGTTTCTCTGAAATGGCGTATCCCATGGCCTCGTAAGAATTCCAGATTAAAAGATGATTTATAGAGTTATCAAGCATATCATATGGATATCCCTGCACCCGTTCAGGCCTGTACGGAATCCTCTTCTGAAATAACTTTGATGATATTTTTTTGTTTTTTTTTTAAATGTTACTCTGGACTGAAAAATACTCCGAACAAAGTGTCACAGATTTGTCAGTGAGTGACGTGTTAAGGCAGTATAAGTGCATGTGTTTTCAGACTGGAAGGAAATGAAGGAAAAGTGGACCATATATAACAATCTCCGAGAGATAAAGTCAGTTTTAATTGTCTGTGTCTGTCCAAGTGTGTCATATTCTGGCTTATCTGTTTCTCTGTTCAGTTCTGAACGGCTCACCAGGATTCATCAACCTATGTGATGGCCTGAATGGTTGGCAACTGGTACGGGAGCTCAAACAGGCGTTACAGCATCCTGCTGCTGCATCCTTCAAACACGTCAGTCCAGCAGGTATGTAACTACGAGCGTGGAGAATGTCCAACAGAAGTGTTTGCAGCTCTTGAAACTGAAGGTGCCCTTGTCTTCTGTAAGCTTACCTACAGCTTTCTTCAAAACATTGATCTAGTAAAATTTCCATGATGTAAGGTAGTTTTAAATAAAAAATTCAAACTGTGTAATTATAATATGTAGAAAATCGTTTGTAACTTTTGTCATGTCATGTAAAGATTGAAGTCTATTAGAAAATAATTAAGATAATCGACTTAAGACAGTGAGAAATGATGGAGTTTTGGTTTCAAAATGGAGTGTGTAAATATGTTGTATTTGAGGGATAAAACATCATCTAAATTTTGGGAATAAAATCTCATCTGAAATATTAGGGATGAAATATCCTATAAAATGTTGCTGCTTATGATCACCACCAGGTGCAGCTGTTGGGGTGCCCCTGAGTGAGAGTCAGGCTAAGCTGTGTATGGTAGCAGACATGGCCCAGAATCTGACCCCACTGGCTACAGCGTATGCCAGAGCTAGAGGTACACATTGTCTTCATTTGAGTTAGTCTGGAGATAAAATTAATAACATTCCGAGACAGTTGCACTGATAATGATGATTGGTATGCTAGTTGTGTCCTGTTAATATGTTACCACTCTGTGTTCTTTGGAAACTTAGTGACACCAAATCATTGAAGTTGTACTTTCAGTTTTTGTGCAGATTATAAGTTTGTTTTAACGATGTTTTAGGTGCTGACCGTATGTCTTCTTTTGGTGATTTCATTGCCTTGTCTGACATTTGTGATGTGCCAACTGCCAAGATAATATCCAGAGAGGTGAGCGATAATCATGTGATAATTATCAGCGGTTTGTGTAAAGCTGAGAGAGACAAGTTGTGGCCAAGTGGTTAAGACCTTCAGTAGGTCGTTTGAGGTGTTGGGATAATACCTTGCCTTTCAGCTGTATGTCGTACACATTAAGCTTGCCACGTGTGGGAAAGGTGGTCAGTTGCCTTTCAAAAGCCTTTGGTTTTGGATTAGGTTGTTCTGAAAGTCTGCTTGCCAGAGCAATAAGGCTGTACAATGAGGAGCTTGTCCAGCCATCATATGTTAACCATGAAACTATTATAAACATTGGAAGCATTTCCCAAGCACATGTTTTGAGTGAGATTCAGTAGAGCTTGCTATTTTCATCCATTAACCTGACTGCTGTGAACTGCTGTGTTCATTCAGTTCAGGTGTAAAAGAAGCAATCAGTTGGTCAAAATCTGACTGTGGTTGTATGTTTGACTTTCTCAGGTATCTGATGGCATTATCGCACCTGGTTATGAGGCTGCTGCTCTGGAGATTCTGTCGAAGAAGAAAGGAGGGTCGTACTGTGTACTGGAGGTAGGTGGCTTTACGTGGCTGGGTCACAGAATCAGGCCATGCTTAAAAAGTTCTGTGGTGTGGGTAACACAACCCTACTACCAAAATAGGATCGGTCAGTAGGGAATGTTTTTTTCGTTCTTGCCAATGAAATAAATAAGGACTTGAAAGAAATTAACACGGAGAGAAAAACAAAAAAATAGAAATTTTATCAAAAGCCCTTTTTTGGAAGGTCAGTCGACTTTCCCAAAGCAACCATATTTCTAATGATGGCCATAAGGACATCGATCGTATTATTCACTGACTGTGTCTTTTTTGTTAAGTTGGTACTTTACTGACATTGGTAGACTCCATTAATAGCCGAGATGAAATCATGTATGGATCTAATGCTGTCACTTTTACTCTGTATATATATATTAGCCATGTTCAACACATGGAGATGTGCCCTCCCTAATAGTTTTAAAAACTGCTTGCAAGTTGCAATGGAGTAAACATAGTCCAGTATCTGTATGGGTCAAACTGTTACAGACTTGAATTTGTCGCATGTTACAAGGAAAGAGGCAGGATAGATTGAACCGCTTGATAGACAGGTTGACCTTTGCCCTCAGATTGACCCCAGCTATGAGCCGTCACCAATGGAGACAAGAATGCTATTTGGTCTTCACATGGAGCAGAAGAGAAATGATGCGCGAATTGACAAGAGTCTGCTGACAAACATCGTAACCAGCAACAAGCAGGTGGGGTGATGCGTGACTGTGACTCATGGCTACATCAGGGGAGTTAACTCAGGCAGCCTGTAGTGCAGCTGACCTGACATATACATGTATATGTCAGGTCAAAAGAAGTAAAGGAAAGGAATGACATGTCCGTGAATCAGTAAACATCCATTCTCTGTTTACATTCTTCATGTAAAGAGATGATGGATTTCATTCTTTAATTCCTTAATCAAAAAAAGACATTTAATCAAACCGACGGATGTGATGATGGATAGGAAATGTCAATTATGATAATCTTAATGTCAGCTGACGGAAATAAAGCTTGGAGAGCTGGACTGAAATTTTTGTTAGTTATATATGCCATTACGTTCTGTATACCTGACAGAAAATTATATCTTACCTTCTATTAAAAACTACAAAAATGTAAATACATGTACAAGTATGGTCTATTTTTCACAGCTCCCAGATAGTGCTCTTTGTGATTTGCTAGTTGCTACCATTGCCCTCAAGTACACCCAGTCCAACTCGGTCTGTTATGCTAAGGATGGGCAGGTAAGACATTAAAGAAAATGAACTTTGTTTGCTCGGCTTCCAATGGAAGGTCAAAACACAGTTAAGTCCTACTACCCTTGAAATGCTACAGATGACCTGGCAGACAGGCAGAATTCAGGTCCTGTTTACTATGTTAATGATTGACAGGTAATTATAACTGATAATGTTTGTTGTCCTGTGTGCTGATCTGCTGTGTTGTCTTACATGTATTCTTTTACCTGGCAGGCGATTGGGATCAACTAGTGTTACAGATACATGTATTTTGTCTTGTTTGCTATCTACCCTGTGGTCTTACCTGTATTGTTTTACCTGTCAGGTGATTGGGATAGGTGCGGGTCAGCAGTCTCGTATCCACTGTACCAGATTGGCAGGAGACAAGGCTAATCACTGGTAAGTTGTTACTCACAGTCTACCTGTAGTTGTGAGATGTGCGACACTCCGTGACCAGCATTATGGATGAAATTTTGCCCGTATGGCATTAAACCCCAGTGATTCATTCCCTGTGTAATGTTGAACCTCTGACATCACATTCCAGTCTACAGTTGTAAGTCTTAATACCACCTTGTGTTATTGCAAATCTTGCCACAATTCAGTCTACTGTTAAACCAGAAACCGACAATGCTAAAATGTCTCTTTGTTGGATTAAAATTTTTTATACTTGGCATTAAATCTGTAACATCAATGTTTGTTTAAGTGAATTGTGTTACTTTACAATTAGAAGTCTTAGTAAGTCTCTACCTCTCCGTTTGAACACAGGTGGCTACGACAACATCCCAAGGTTCTTGGAATCCGTTTCAAACCAGGTGTGAAGAGAGCAGAAATCTCAAACGCTATTGATAGCTATGTGCTAGGCACAGTAGGACAGGTGAGTGGACTATAGTTTTGGGGAAAAGAGAGGTATTTAAATTTAAAAGATTAGTACCACGAAAGGTTGGTGGCTGGCATCTCGTGAATTAGATGAATCTGAAATCCACCTTTAACACCTATATCTAATATCTAGAGCCCCCAGTATATCTTATTCCTACCTCTCCTTGTATCATTACCATATTTCATTCTAAATAATTAAAATCAGTCTCCATGACAGTTTTATTTCTATTTATTTTTTTAAGTCCTTTAAAATTGATCGAGTTTGATTTATCTATCCATAAGTTTTGCATAGTTAACACTGTCCATGGCTGTGTTTCACCAGCTGCTTCAAATATTGTCTGATTTTGATCAAAATTTGGCATGCAGAACCATTTCTTGGCCCTTAAAATTATGTGAAAAAAAAAACCAGCTAAAGTTTCAGTCTTTTCCATGGCGTATAAAATTATCTGAAGTCACTTATTTGTGTTGATGCAGGACATGGATAAAGGAAAATGGGAAGAGATGATTGAGAATCCACCAGACCAATTGACTGAGGTAACCCACTGTTCTGGTGTTGGAGCCGGGGTAAAGGGTGGAAGGAGCGGGGGCCAGTGAAGTCATTTTGTTCCAGTATTATGGTGTGTCAGAATGCTGCATTAACACCAGCATTGTGGCTGGAGATTGAGAAATCTTGAAGACACTGGTTGGTTTGAGCTGGTTGCCACCTTTCACACACTAAAGAACTTTATATGAAGTGTTGAGTATATCATATAACAATACCAACAATCCAGTCATTGAATGTTACAATCATGGACTGCTCAGCATGCAGAACTAAAACTGCATATGGTGAAGATCCTACATACCACAGTCTTAACATGACAGATCTGTTGTGAAAGATTACTGATTACTGGTTTTGCATGTAAAGAGCCAGTTTATTTATCATTATTACCTCTTTTCTTTCTTTGATGTTTATAAGAAATATTGAGTACTCTGTATTTACAGGGAGAGCGCCAGGAGTGGATATCTAAACTGAAGAAGGTGTCTCTGAGCTCAGATGCATTTTTCCCTTTCCGAGACAACATTGACAGAGCTTATCAAGTAAGTGAAGCCACTAACATATTCAGGAAGCAAGATTCAGTGTATAAATTTTATTTCTGAACATTTCTGAACTTGAACTGAAGTCTATATGGCACTGTCTTGTCAGATTTGTAAGACTTTTTATTAAGCAGTTTAATGACATGAGGTTAGTTTCTAAATATGAATAAAATAGTGCTAAGACCACATTTTACGATGACAATAGTATAATCAACTACAGTGGTGCTCACTGTAGTAGTTACCAAAGTAAATGTGATTGAACTGCTAAACATTGTCTCCTGTTTATTATTTCAGAGTGGGGTTGAGTACATCGTGTCCCCGTCCGGCTCAACCAATGATGATGTTGTGAGAGCAGCATGTGAAGAACTTGGCATTACCCTTGTCCACAGCAATACAAGATTGTTCCATCACTAAGTCTGGAGTTGGTAAGCTGAAGACCTCACTAGGAAGGGAATGATCTGGCAGAGCGAGGAATCCACCAGGCTGTCTTAACAGTGGCTGTGACATTCATTTAGAGTTGTTACAAGTTGTTGCCAGTGAGTAATTAAAACGACTGATGAATTTGCTTCTCCAAATGGCATATACAATGAGCATTGTCATATTCCTGTTCAGTCCAATATCTGTGGAAAGTCATTACCCGTTCATCTAGCTGTGTCGTATACGAGTGTATTAAACATCCACATCATTGATCCGTAAGCATTGAAGGTGGAAGCTTGTCTAAACATTGAGTCACACAAAAATTTATTGTTCATCATTTTTGTTACGTTTCTTCATAAATGTACTGGTAGCATTTTCAAATGACAAAAATCTGATCATGACTAGATTCAATTATAATATGTAAAAAAAATAAATACATGTAATGATCATTTTCTTCCCTGCGTCAGTAACTGATAAAATCACCCTGTTTATTGTTGTTTGCTATCTTGTTTCAGGGATAGTGTATCCCTGCATTTGTCTTTGAAGTGCTTTGTCATCCATATGATGTCATTGTTGCTATGTAATAGCTTGTTTTCAGAGTCTGTTTTGTTATGCTCAGCATTCTTTGAAGGTGAATTATGAATGTTTCAATTGCTAAACAGTGTCATCAATCGCTGAATAAAGTTACACTTTTGACATTCAAACCAAAGTCTTCTTCATATTTACATGTATGTACTTTTGTTTGTTTATTCAGTCTAATTTACTGTTTGCATACTGCGTCTTCATGCATATGATCTCATTCGAAAGACTTAAGTCCTCTCTAGGATGAAATGAGGACGAATTCATAGTATGGTGCCAAAGCTGAACTATTTATAAAAATGAGATTATTTCTTATTTACCAAGTTTATTGTTTATGTATTATGAGTGAATACTCCTAAATTCATGACTGCAATAGCGACTCCCCGTGTTAAAGTCAGTTCAAATGTTTTCTAGCTTTTGACAGACTTCTTATGAGTGGGTTTTCGATAAGATAAAAACAAATCAAAAAGTACTCTAGTTTCTCTCCTCTTCCTGTCGTTTGGGCAGGGGTCTGGTGTCTGTGCTCTGGGGAATTACGAGTCCCTTTTGCAGATGAAAATTCCTTATCCTGATGTACCCTTACAGCTCAACGGATCTAGGTTGTCCCAGTTGACCCCACCTTCACTAATGAGGATGCGAGTTCAAATCGTCATCCTGGCTCCACTGCAGCCTAAAAAGAGAGGGTTTGTGAGGTGATGGTCAAGTGCAGTGGTTTCCTGTACTCGACACCTGTCAGTGATGCAAACCTAAATCTCCGTGATAAACAGGTATTCAAGTAGGCAGGTAGTTTAGAGATTTTGATCCCTTCTGGGACATGGCTGGAACAATTCCCCACAGCTTGTCCACAGTGACTGTTCCTAGCCAGCTCTTAACAGATTCTTTCCTCCTAGACTGCAACTGTGAACTTTTTCTGCTTGAGATAAACTGTTTTTAAAGTAAACAGTCACATTAAGCAAGTACAGCCTAGGTGATGAGATGGGATCCAGTGATGGATAGACTTCTGCCAGCTATGTGTGGCCTCTCCAGATGGTTGTACTGTGTGTTGCTACATTTCAACATTAATATTCATCTTCAACATACCGTTAATACATTTATCATTTAATAAATGTAACAAAAATAGTTTGGAGGAAGGAAAGGTAATATATAAGCCAGCTTAATCTGTAAGATTGAACTGGCTGTCCCATCATGTTCACTCATTCAGAATAGGAAATAAGCATGCCAAGACAAAAATTAAGGAATTGAAAAGAAAAAAAAAACAAAAAACAAACCAAAAAAACAAGAAGAGAAACAAAGTATATTAGTTGAGACTGGGTGTTGGATTTCAAGGTTGCTCACTGGCTCCGAGCTAAGGAGCTGTCGACTATCTGGCCCCAGACCAATGAGGTGGCATGTTCAAATCTATTCAAAGCTATTTTGACTGGGCCTTTTAAATACACCTACTTTGAATAATTTGTAACATTTATTACAGGTTCGCAACAGGGAGTTCAGAAAACCCATTTTCTCCTGTTAACGCACATATTAAACTAGCGCATTGTAATCCTCCTACACATTTTATAAAGGGGGTGAAATAGATCGGTTGAGATTTCCGTTAGAGAATTTCGATCCAAGTTGAAAACTGGACGAGGGGGGACAACTTCCTTTCTAAGAACGAATAGGTATTTAGGTTACGGCCCTTCGTAGAGATCTTCTGTTAATTGAGGCGTGTTTTGGTTCATCAGATATAGTGTAAAGTGCTGAATTTTTGCAGTTTTTTTGGAATTTTAGGCTCCATCTAAAATGCCTCTTGGTGTCAAACCAATATGTACTGTTTGCAAAACTGTCACATCTTCTATGTGGAGAAAGGGAAATTTAGGCGAGGTTCTTTGCAATTCATGTGGCCTCAAACAATTGATGGGAACTGTTCCGGGGAAAGAGCCTGAACCCGCCACAAGCAACGGAAACAACGGGAAAACGGGTAATGGGAAAGATGCAGCGCCAGGGCCAACGTTACGGAAAAGTGCACGGATAAAGCCAGGAAAGAGCAAAACGCAAACATATACAAAGACCTTCGCCACGAAAGGGAAAAGTAGACGGGTTATTTTCAAGAAGAACGTAAGCGAATATAACACTCGACACAGGCCATTGTGTCGATCCAACTGAACAGATCCAGTTATATCTCTACTACTGTGAGTTCAAGTCCGACTCATTTTGGCTTCTCTCTGATCATATGTGAGAAGGACAGTCAATAACCTGTGGATGGTCAGGGGTTTCTGCTGGGGCTCTGCTCCGAGCACTCCACAGAGTGAATGCTGGGTTTCCTCCCATCATAATATTTATTTATTGATTTGATTGGTGTTTTACACGTTGCTCAAGAATATTTCACTTATATGACGGTGGCCAGCAATATGGTGGGAGGAAACCGGGCAGAGCCCGGGGAAACCCACGACCATCCGCTGGTTGCTGGCAGACCTTCCCACGTACGGCTCGAGAGGAAGCCAGCATGAGCTGGTCTTGAACTCACAGCGACCGCATTGGTGGGAGGCGTCGGGTCATTGTGCTGTGATAGTGCGCTAACCAACTGAGCCCCTCCCATCATAATAGTGGCCGCCATTGCATAAGGTTTATGACTAGGGTTTTAAACAACAATAAGTAAATATATGTTTTTAAGAGTATGCTCGGGCCCGTTGGATCATTACAATGTCTTGTGCATCTCATCAAAGTTCAGATTTACACTGGAAAATGCCTTGTATACAAGAGTGAAATTTTTATGGTAATAGTAATAAATGTACCTGTGAAATTAAGGTGTATTAAGAGGAATTGAGGATGGAGCTAAGGAATAGACATGTAAAAATTCCAGACAGAAAAGCTAATTCAATGTGAAGATATTGTCCATATTTCTTAGCATTTTGTCATTTTTCCCTTCTTTCTTTTTTCCACAGCCCATCAAAGCTCCAGTTGCAGTTTCCACCGTGGTGACAAGTGACAATGTTTTCTATGATGTATGTATTGGAAAATAATTAAAAGAGACATGGTTGCCCAAAATTTGGATTTTTAAGCAAATTCTGATTGCGACTGAAGGAGGGAGGGCCATTTTGCCTCATTAATATTCAACCGAAAGGACCCAAAGCATACCTGCAGGCTTTCAAAATCAGTCGATATTGGCTACACAAACTCGGTACACATCGTGAATTTTGATACACAGATACATGTAGAGTATAGCAGTTTAAACAACATAGAGAAATTATCTTCTCATTAAACTATTAGTCAGAATGTCTGTCCGACATTTTACACTGCAACAACATTTGCACTGACCTATTGAGCAGTAGTTATGTCAGAACTGGCTACCCCCAGTTGACTGGCTTGTCAACCTGCTGGGCTGTCTTTTATGCCTCTTTTTGGCAGATCCTGTTACGAGAGACGTAAATCCTTCTTTTCATCAGTCATGTTTGTTTACATATGAAGTTTACGAAGTGCTGTGGGCATGCTCCATTTCCACTCAATTCACAGCCCCCCCCCCCATTCAAATATTCTTGCATACTTATGAGTTTTCAGTTTTTTTGTTATTTACTTAACATACAATGCTGGTGGTGGGATTAATGAAAAGCTTGTAACTTTTACTTGTTGAGAAAAATACCAAATACTCATGTCATTCTGTAACAACACAAAAATAATGACTGTTTGGGTGACCATGTCCCTTTAATATTATTTAAATATTGATGATGAGCCCTTTTCTTGCCTAAAATTTAAAGCATCATTGTTTGCAGATAGCATGGACAAAACACTATATCCATTTCCATCAAATGAGAAAACATTATTCTAGAGAATGTGGAAGGGAAAACAACTAAATTTCGATACAACTTCTTAATCCAGGTTTGAATTGCTTGATTATTGTAATCAAACAATTGGAGACTTTTTTTCTGGCTCATTTAGTTGGTTTTATTTATGTGATTGTTATTCAACACCATATTCAAGAATTCATCCAGTAATCCTGACTGCCATTGTATTAATAAAATATTGAGGGTTCTGGTATGGCGTTAATCTTACGGGTGAAGTAAATATCTGGTGTGTTCTTTGCAGGGGATGTATTACCAGGTGGGGGATATTGTGTCCCTGTTAGACCATGGAGGAGATGTGTTCTATGCTCAGATTCGAGGATTTATGCAGGACCAGTACACAGAGAAAAGTGCCGTCATCACCTGGCTTCTCCCTACTCAGTCAAGCCCCAAGGGAAGATTTGACCCATCTACATACATTTTAGGTAATGTTTCAGTTGTAGACCTTCCAAGGTGAGGCATGATGTGTTTTGATATATGAAGATTTGAGGAGACACTTGTACAAACCTTCGTATGTTGGACAGAAGACAAACAAAATCAAACTGAACTTAAGTCACCTGCTAAAGTTTCTAGCAAACCACTATGACATATACATTGAGTTATCTGGAAAGTGGGAACTTTCTGTTGGCATAAAAGTTTGAATGTTTTGAAGATACATGAAGACAAGAGTGAATATTGATATGAAGAATGGATGGGAAAACAGAATCCGATGGGTGGGGAATAGCCAAAAAAAAAAATAAAAAAAACAAAAAAAGTATGGTGACATAAGGTGATGTGTTTTATGCAAAAAGCTACAAAAATGATTTTCCAAGTTCTGTGACATTATGCTCATGGTAGGCTACTATTACATCTGCAAGTATTTGTGTTGCTAAAAGATGTATACAAAGAAACCTGGGCTCAAGTTTCCAAATCCTATAGCAAGAAGTGCCAAGTGAGTGGACAAGGTTATCTAGACAGATGGACCAAGTGGGATCAGGCCACTTCTCTGGAGAGTTGGAAAATTTGAATACTTATGGACACTGTGCATGTGACACCAACTCGTAAACTAAATCTAGAGTCAGGCACATGTGAAATATGACCCAGAAAATGTCCATAAATTGTTGGGAAACAGCAATTACTATACTCTGGTCTGGAGTAAATTAGAGGAAATGTACAGGTAATGTATATGTACATGAAGGGTACTCAATTTATGTTGAGTTCACCACTGCCTCTGAATGATTCATTAACTGTTAATGTTTTACCCTGATCCAAGGCCTGGTCTACTCACATCTGCTTGATTGAACTATCTTGGTGCATAGACAAGAAGAGTAAGTGTAATTTAAATACATACGTGAGCAGTAACAAATTCCCATCACCTCTACTACTGCTGTGGTTTACAGGTCCAGAGGAAGAGCTCCCTCGGAAATTGGAATATCTAGAGTTTGTGTGTCGCGCCCCATCAGACTACTTCCGCCCTCTCTCTGCACCATACAGGACTTTATCTACTCAACCAGAGCTCAGCTATGTCTGGGCCCCCATTGGCCCCCATATACGACCCACGCCTGGCACAGATGAAATCTTTGGTCTCGACTCAAAAACTGTGAAAATTACCCTCCCAACAGGATGTGGGAAGAAGCATAACAAAACTGCAAAATTAGATCGTTGATTGTGCACGTATATGTTCTTGCATTTAATTATCTATAAAAACAAAGTCATCCAGTAAACCATTCATTGAAAACTGCCATTAGTTTCAAAACAATTTAATCTTCACATAGTGGCATGACATAGTCATTGTATACAACATAAACATTTTTCCAAGGAAAACACTAATCTTTGCATTAAAATTCTGCTTTTTGTACAGTGAATTTGTCATTCTCTGATATTCTGGGTAAACAATTCAAAGCAAAAAGAAATGATTATCAGAAATATGAAGTAAGAGTTGAGTACTGATCATTCCAGAAAACCTTTTATTTCAAGACATGGAATAAAAATACTTTCTGTAAATCCAATAACATTTCAGCATTGATGTATGCCAAGACTGTCAATTAAAATGTATCCATTTCTATACATAATATGTTCAACATTCTCTTGAATAAGTTTTCTTTACCATAACCACCATTGCATTATCTTAAAATCTGGCTTAATTTGGACATCTTTTTGATAAAATTCCACACAAGAGTTGTGCATTCTGCTCAACACTTAATGAAATGCATGTAGACATGAAGTTAGCCCTTTCCTATTCATTATCCTTGTTCAATGACTGATCACTCCATCAAAATGTAGTATGGCACTTCAGCACAAGTGAAAAAGTCTGCCTCTAGGTGGCTGCTAATCACGTGTAATCTTGAGTCTTGTTTATCCATTGTTGACTCCAATAAGTTCTTTTATGGAGTTGTAGACAAAGCCTCAAGGTGTCTCCAGCGGCAGAACAGTTTAACTCTTGTGTGAAACAGCCACAGTTGTCCTCACGTTTCTCAGTAGCACCAATACAAGCAAACGTAAAATCTTGTTAACTGTTGTAGTACTAGTTGCACCCTACTGTCAAGCTTCTTGATTGTAACAGCTTGTACCAGCAACGATTGCAAAGGCAACATCCTACAAGCAATAGCCTTGACAGGGACTACCTTTTTACTGTTTCCTCGTTTAATGTCCGGAAAAACTGTTTAAAGTACTCGTACGAGCTGATCATAATAGCGCAGGCAGGGGCAATCTTGACCACACGAGGCACAAGTCCTGCGGAAAGGAGAAGGAAAGTAAGCAGTTATCAGCCCTTGACCATGTTCTGGTGCTATTCTTTGTATGTCAGGATTTAGTATGTATTGATGCACTCCATCCATGTATTGTGAGCATGGAATGAACCCAGCATACACATGCACAGGATATCTCACACAATTTTTCAACAACTCATCACCACGTTGTGCTACACTGATGAAAAACTATGTACAACTGTATGTGATTTAAAGTAAACCACAAATAAATCACAATATGTGATTTTGCACCAATGAATTGACTTGTGTACCACAGCTTGTACAGCATGCAATTATTGGGCCAAAATCCCATTGAACTTTAATTCATTTTATCCTGTAAATAATTAAAGAGTACAGAAATTTCCCCACGTAGGCTATACTTAGTGCTCTGACATTATGATGCACAAAGTAATGCTAGACAGACAAGGTTGGAGAAGACTTGGCAAATATGTACTGTTACCTTGGCATAAAAGACATACCCTATTTCTTTAACCTTTTCAACTGCCCCTACAACCAATATTTTGAAACATTCTGGCAGAACTATGGGGTGGAGAGAAATAGTTTGCACAGTTCTATGAAGCTGGCATCTTTAATCACACCAACATATCATTTTAAACATCATTTTCATAATTATTGTTTGCATGTATTCCACTGAAAAGAAGTGCTTTAGTAATTGAAAAGGTTGAAGATTTACAGTTGCATGTATTACTTGCCACCTTTTTATGAGTGTTTGTTTCCTGGATGGTTTCAACATTGCATTCACCAGTATTTCACAACTGTGATAGCTTTGAGCAGGGCGGTCCCACTGCTAAGATTTACAGTGTGCCTCACTGAAACACTAGGCCAAAGACTCTGGACATTACGCCACTTTCTGTCACAGTATTCTGTATACTGACGCGGCCAACTACACAGATAAACCATTTGGCTGAATACCATCTGAAGATGTTCTAAAATGACCACCTTACCTTTGATACTGGGCATGAAGCTGAACAGTCTTTACAGCAATTTAAACATTGTGATGACATAATTACTGCTCCAGCCCAAAGGAATATAGGCCCAAGCTATGTCGTCAGTTGTTCATTCCTGCCTTTGTTTTATTTGTTTATGTATTTGATTGGTGTTTTACGCTGTTCTCAAGAATATTTCACTTATATGACGGCAGCCAGCATTATGGTGGTAGGAAACTGGGCAGAGCTCCGGAGACCCCCATGACCATCCGAAGTTTGCTGGCTGTCCTTCCCACGTACTCCTGCCTTTGGTTAGATGTTTTATGGAAAAACTTGTAATATGGTGCACGTGTGGCCAGCGGCGCTATTACTCAACACCATTACTCGAGAGGGAAAGGTAGCAGTTCCCATATCCTGGATCAGACCGGACTGATCCCAGGTCACTGGCTTTAATACGAGAGGAACACTCTACCCACGTTGACGTCACAGTGAGGTGAGTTTACCTGTGAAGAGTCCCGAGAAGCCTTCCCTTAGGTACAGTTTCTGTATTAACTTCCATGTGGACCTTGCTTGAGTTTTACCTGAAGTGAGAAGCAAGTCAGAAGGTAAGGGAACCACTGCAGAGGAGGAGTATGTGTTAAGACTATCGTGAAAAAATACACCCGACTCTCATTCTGGCAAAACCGCTCATTTCATGAAAAACAGAAACCCATGAGTTTTTGGTCATGTGAAAAATGATGATGGGCCTCTGTGGCCAAGGGGATTAGCGTGCTAACGCAGCATAATGACCCAGGTGTCACACACTTATGTAATTGCTGTGACTTCAATCCTAGCTCAAGCTTGATTCCTATCCGTCCTGGTGGGGTTTCCTGCCACCATAATGCTGGCAGCTGTCGTATACGTGAAACATTCTTCAGTTTGGTGTAAAACACCGATCAAATAAACAAATAAAAATGAGGACAAAATGTACCTTACATCCTTGGTGTGATGTTAAACAAGCTTTGCAGCAATTTCAATGTTGTTACATGACATACTGGTAATTACTGTTCCACTGCCAGTTGCTAAGAAACCAGACGTTTTGTCACAACAGTCAGGATAGCAGTAGAAAACTTACAGCATTTACTTACAGCATAAGTTGAAGCAGCTATGTTTGTGAGAACGTTTATGGTACTTACCTGACATGACCTCGGCTTGACCCAGCTCAATCTGCCGGTGTGTTTTGATCACATCAAACGGGAGTGTAACCACAGCAGCTACCTGTACACAAAACATCACTCAACAACTGACTTACTGACTGACTGACTGACAAGCTGACTGGCAGGTGGCCTATGCCCTGTACCCACTGTTCCCTCAGACAGTCGTACAGGAAAATGGGTTTGTCAATGTCATTAGATTTGGAAGCAAGGCTACTAAAGACTTCTCCTCAGGAAGACATGAATTCAATCATCTGTTCAACACATAAAGGTGTTGAAACACATGTAGCTTAGCCTGGATTCTAGCACCAATGAGACATGAAGGGCATGCACTTTGTACTTTACCGTAACACATAAGCAGCATGTCAACAATAATTCTCATTCTCATGTTATTGTACTTGAAACATGAGCTCAATACACTCATTACTTTTAGAGATACCACCCTTAACGTTTACACTGACAAAGATACACAAGCAGCCAAGTGATGAATTTTGTAATTTACAGTAATTAATATGCATAAGCAGCATCAACAATTAAACATCCTACTGCATGATTGTGCTTTACATGTATTCAAAACCTGACCTCAATATGTTCATTACTTTTAAACGATACTGGAACCTCACGTGAGCAGAATTTCACATTTTGCCTTCTGCAGCCCAAAATATAAATAAAATATGGCCATATGTATATATATATATTCTGAAAACTAAATGACCTACTAGAGCCTGAAATCTTTTTTAAGATGTTTTCTTATTAAATTGTAATATCATTAATTTAATCCAATGGTTTTTTATTTTAAATGTCCATTTTCTACTTCATTCTTCACCAAAGAAAAAAAAATTTTTTTTTTTATTTTGACCTTCTCCGGTTTATATCAGCTTTTTGTCTCATTCAAGTCCTGCGATTGTGTTACATTTTAAAGCTACACGTATCATCAAAATGGTTATGTTTATCCGAAAGAAAAAAAAACAGCATTAGAAATGTACCTTACATTGCTTCGACCATGAACACTCGAAGTTATCCTCTTTATACGCCATTCAAACAGAAATTTTGAACGAATTTCTTGTCTTGCTTTTTCCCAGCTAAATAAATTCTATTTCTAAATTTTTTCTCACTGAAAATTCTCACCAGTCAAACTTGTAATCTTGTAAATGCTACACTACTAACTTACCGGCAGGAGAAAATTGAGGACTACAAGCAGCGCCATCTGTGATGTCACTTCCACACAGCTTAACTTTGTTTTAACCATTGCCTTTCTTTCCCTGAGTGATTTTTACACTGCATGTTACCAAGGCTAATGAATAGAAGGTAAGACATGACCCCAGTGAGATATGTAATGACCCAGTTTGTTGTTAGAGCCAAAGTAGCATGTGCACAGGTAGTGTAGTTGGGTAACTGAAACTGAGCCATGTATGATGCGACGACAACGCTCAAACTGCCGAATAGCATTACGAATCTGTTTTGAAAGGTTAGTGACACTGAATTGAATTTCTCATGTTTTATGTTAAAAAATGGAATGATATGCTCCTCGCAGAACTAAAATTTTTCTGGAGTTTCGTGGAGTTCTTATTTTTGTCCAAAAATGTCCTCAGAGTTGGTGAAAAGAAAAGTTTGAGTTGGCCCGAATGGGTTGTGTTGTCCGCAACAAACATTCTTTTTAATGTTTTCCTGACCGAATCATTGGAATTTCCGACATACTGTATCATGGAACAAAAGAGTGTCTGCAACACACCAATGTTATTGTCAAAAAATGATCTGAGACCTATTTCATGACTTAGTTACATTGTGCTATACAATGGCAAACGCACCCAAATACAAGAAATCCTTTCAGGGATGCCGAAACTGACCGTGGCAGTACACACTAAAACTGGAACTACTTCGGTAAATCGGTGACAAGTTTGACGACTTCTGAAATGCCTTCTCTAAAATGCCTGCTTCGCTTTCAGAACCCCCAAAAGTCTTCAAAATTTAAATAACATTAATATTAATCTAAATAAAGAGAATGTCTGAAAAATAATCAGAGTTGTTTTTCAAAATACCACTGTTTTGCCAGTTTTTGAAAATTTCAATTTTTTATGCCCAACTGGATAATTCACCATTTGAACTAAAAAACGGTAGGCCTACCACAGACTTTTAATATTCATCTTAGATTGTTCTGAATGATAAAGTTAAAACTTTCAATGATTAAAAAACTTTGGAAACTGACATGTTCTTTTACTAATATGTTTAAAACTACACAAGATATTAAAAATTTGTGGGACCATTTTTTAGCTTTGGTATTTAGCTACAGGTATGCCAAGTTTCATATCATTACACTGAAAAACAAGTGAGAAAGTATTTTACCACACAACTGTCTCAAAAACAGAAAGGGAGAAAAGGACCAGAATGTCTGGAGGGCAGCTATGTGTGACAAAATTTGTCATTAATTCGTTTCCCAATTAACTTTAATCAAGAATTGTCCTCCCTGCAGTTAAAATGTGAACATATCAACCTACTTATGTTAAATTAAAACTTATCATTCTCCCTTAAAGCATAAACTGGTATTTTGTCTTTACATTTCTGAGCAAAACCTGCTAGAATGTGTTTACAGACCCCTCTCCCAATGGCACCCCCGTGACGTGATTGAGGCTGTTGTTTTAGTTAATAAGTCTGCTTGAGTAGTGTGCACAAGCTGCCATGCACAGTTTATAGCAGGAGGCAATACACATTTACCAGAGGCATGTCTATTCACAGCAGGTAACCGCTTTCAGTGAGCTAATTCCCCTAACCAGGGGGAACTAAGAAACCACAACTGCCTTGGTTCACAACAAGGTATACTTTTTTTTCAAACTTAAAGGTATATACAATTGGTATTTGGTTTTCATCTATAAGTGAGAGCAAAGAGACGAGAATGGAGAACAAGAATGTGAAATAAAACAAAATGTGACCAAATTTCATCCCTGAGGGGTTCTAGTATCCTTAAAGTATGAAGCTAACATGTAACATGGCATTACCCTTCGCCCCATACTCCAGTATGACATAAGTGAAAACAACAGCTGTAGGAGCGAAATTCTTTATGATCCCACTTTTATTGTTCATGGGGTCTTGGTAACAATAAGCATTTGACAACGCTGGTATTGCTGTTTGTGCCGCGTCATGTTTAACCAATTAATGAATGCAAAAGCAATTTGGAATTGGTTTTTGTCTCCTTTTTTCAGCACATTTGTTGCATCATTCTCTTACTACTCAGTGAAATTTTAGCTAATATATGTACTTCCAGGACAGAGTTAAACTCACAGTTCCGGAGAAAGCACCTGCAGTGAAACTCTGCGAAAATCCAAGCTCTGAGGATTCGGTTCTCTTCATCTCAAGAGATTTCATATGCTCATAGCTGAACCAGTACAGAGCTGAAATACAGAATGTATTTACATATTTGATTTGTGTTTTATACAACCAGAACTTAGAACAAGAAGGCACTCTGGGAGTACAAACCTCTATCCTAGCTGAATGTAGAGATTCCCTGACTGCTGACAAAGGGGCAATACTCTGCTTTTCTGTTCTGTATTCTAATGGTACATACATGCATTTGTTTAAAAAAACATCCTGGATCGAGATCACGATTACTAACAAAATTTAATGTATACGTCTTTATAGAGAGAGACAGGCATAAAATCAAACAAATAAATGCTGGCAAAAAATATATTCTTGGTAGATATGTGAACGGTGAAGGATTTACACTTTAAAGTCTAGTCTCTCAGCTGTTTTGAGAAAAAGCTGAAATTTATTTACTTATTTGAATGTTATTTAACGCCACACTCAAGAACTTTCATTTATATGATGGCTGTCAGTTTCATGGGGCTGTCAGTTACATGGGTACAGGAAACCGCTACGCCCAGCGCAAGTCACCTCTGCAAAATACTGACGAATTTTCTCCACGTCACAGACATGCTCACCACAATGGTGCAAGATTGGTCTTCAAAGAACGTCCGACAATGCACATGGTGTTGTCGCCAGTTAATTGTCACTGAGGGCCCACAATTAGTGAGAGCGAGGTAATCTACAAATTTCCTGTCCAAGGCCAGGTCTGGTGCCATAACGGCTGTATCTCAGCAACTGAGAGACAAGTGCCTTGACCACTAGATAATGACCCTCTCATAAAAAAGCAAAGGGAGTTTATCAGTGAGTTTGTGGCCTTGAGGAAATGCTTCATTCCATCTGTGGCTGTAGTTACCTGAGAACGGTACATCTCTGAGGATGGTAGGACCCAGTCCCCTCCATAACGACATGACACCGCCATGCTGGACAGAGTTCCGCAACGCCTTCCCTATCTGCTTATAGCTCATCTGTTCAGACTGCAGCTTTGTACGCACCAACTCCAGAGGGCTTATCAAAGTCACAGCCCACACTGTGCAAGAGAGAAAAACACCAATGCTAGTAATGAAAGGAAACAAGCATCAGAAGTATCATGTAAATGTACCATTTCAGGCAGGCAACCCACCCTGCAATACCTTAACTTTCATTTACTGTTTAGACCAAACAAAGGGTTCAATTTTCAAATCAAAAAATGAAAATGTGACGTACAGACACTATTCGTTATTGTCCAAAATTATTATTGTATCTATTAATCAGCAATCATACTTACTTGTTTTTCACATGCACATAACTGTGATATACTATTCTATGAAATTTGGAACAGTGTAGCATCTAATTTTAAGTTGGCCTTCTTTGTGACTTATTCCTCAAAGAGAAAATAATGTCTAACAGTCAGCCCACACAAAATGATGTCTAACAGTCAGCCCACACAAAATGATGTCTAAGTCAGCCCACACAAAATGATGTCTAACAGTCAGCCCACACAAAATAATGTCTAACAGTCAGCCCACACAAAATGATGTCTAACAGTCAGCCCACACAAAATGCAGAGATGGCTATGTGTGTATGATGCATTTGTATTGATCTCAGCAGCTGTTCGTATTCTGACAGATATAACATAATATGAAACATGGAGATGTTCATAAGAGAGAGTTCTCACCGCGAGCCAATGCCCCTGCAGCCATTGGCTTCCACCAGTCTTCTGTTCTCCCATTCTCGTGAACCAACAGAACCTTTAGGCGTTCATAGCTGGTGAAGTAAATCACTGTGGCTGGGACGGCCATCATCCTGGTGGAAAAACAAACAGAACATTATCATGAGGAAGTACTAAACACACGAACGGGCAACAGGAATACCCAATGTGGTCATCCTGAAGAGAAAACATGGAGAGATTGGCAAGTGCAAGTGACATTATTGTGACGAGGCTTACCAGATGGGGAATAGAACCAACCATCTCTGGGTTTTTAATCCACGCTTCTACCACTAGACTAAAGGAAATTCCCTTCACTCATATTTCACCCCGTTATATTATCATGATTCTGAGTGTGGTGCAGGGGGGGGGGCTTGGTCTGGCTGACTGATTACTCAGTAGAATGAGATGACCGACATAGGTCTATGTAATGTTGCAGCAGTTAAATATTTTTGAGTACTGTATGAAAAACCAATCAAACACATAAATTTTAACACATGTCGGTCACTTAAAATGTAATTTGCCAAATAAACTTTGAGTTATGAATATATGATTTCTGTTTCTTAACAGTATATATACAAAAACTTGTCAAAACAAAACAGTATGTTTGTTTGTTTCCTCTGTGTTTACACTCTTGAATGTTTAACATTACTTTAGCCACATGTATATCACAATACTGTTTCCATGTAGAATGACAGTCTCAATACCACTCTCTGTACACTGCTGCCTCACTGATACACTACGTCACACCGGCAGTGACGACAACCCAATCACACTGGAGCCCTACTGGGTCGACCAATTAAGGCCTGCAAATGCAATTACGACGTCGAAAAAATAAATGTTCTTCAGTCCGTACTACCTTTACCACGGCAGACACCATGTCGCAATGACATCAGGACATCCATTTTGCCAAGCACAGACAGAGCTGGATCTACTGTCTTGGCAGCTGTCTTCATACTGTCGTCAGTGGGGGGATTACACAACATCATGTAGTTGCAGCTGAAGCTACAGTTGTGGCTGTCGCCTGTAACGAGGATGCCCATTTATACTTCACTTATTCCTTCATATGGAGCACCAAGCCAGGGAGTCTTGATCTCAAGGGTTCCTTGTCAGTCCCGTACTCCTGCCCACCACAGCCATGTGATCCAGAAAATGGGGAGCATATGTCTGCTATTAGTGGGTATGCTGATTTCGTGAAACTAGTGACTGAGCAACCGACATATATTTGTCTACAACTTTGTCTACAACTTACAATGTTGGAGGCAGGCCACTCCACAACGAGGTGATACCTTCATAGCGAGCTATCTTGATTAAAGCATCCTGAAGTTAAAACAAAACACAAAAAATATTAAAAAACTAGTGAGAATATATGCTGAATCTTAGAAAACCTATCTATCCAAAAAACATTGAGAAACAGATGAAAATGTTGTTAAATGCCAGAAAATGAGCCAACACTTACATTGTGACAGTCTGATACATGATATAATCTCTAAGGTAAGTTCATCAATTATAAACCTGTCTTATATACATGTATGTGTCACTTTACATGCAGTATAATTTGGCATAATTTTTGGGGTGCATAAGAATAATGCTGGAGGTTTATTCCTGTTCCTATCAACAAGTTAAAACTGATCTGCAAACTTGAACAACACAATTTAACCTAAGTTCGCACCAATGTTCCTCTGAGTTGGAAATGTGCAGTTTTCCTGTACCATGGACATGTTCTAGCATTGGCACTCCAGCAAACAAGTACATGGTCCATCAACCCATTTCTGTACAGGATTCGCTGACCCTCCTTGAACGGTTTCTTCTGAGCCTGTAGGCGGATCTTCACTACATCAAGGGGAGTAACTGTGATACAGAAAGTGTGTAAAATCAAAAAGTGTGCAAAATCAAAACTTCACAAAAAAGTTATAAATGTGTATGAAATATGTGTAGAAGGCCCATGGTCTCTGATACACTTCATGCAAGACTTGTCCTGTCGACAACTTATTGTAACAATGAAAAATCCATGAGAACATATTATGTAGGGGAATCTTGAAATTTCCCTTTCTCAGGAAAGGGTAGAACAAACTCCACAGGTTTCCTAAAGACAACCAAATTAATGGTGCAGTAACAACTCATCCTTACTAAATTTCAAGCCATTTGGAGATGCGGGCCAATTTGTTGAATATAAGTCACAAATCCAGTCTTCCATGATTCAACCAGGAAGAGACCAAAAATTGTGCCCCTGAGGTGAAATAAAGGCCACAAATTTGAAAAACGCTTGAACCGGCCCATCATAATACTGTACTTTATTTCAGAATTACATATACCCATGGGCATATTGTGAAGACGAATGTCATTACTATAAAATATGTGCAACATATCCTCTTAAGTGGGACTGAACATGGAGGTTTGTATGTACATTCACGCTAAAGCTCTTAACCTATGATGCAATTTCAAGTTCACTGTTTCACAGGTCTAACCAGCATAATTCGAGGGCTAATATCCCTGTTCTTCAGTATGGTGGAAAGCGAGTCTGCATTGAACAATTTACACTGCTCCATTAGAAAGAGTTTATGGGTTTTCCTGCAATTATATCTTGTAAAAAAAGAAACATCTTGCTGTTATCTGTCACACAACACCAAAATCCACACTTAATCACTGAACCTGCTTAAATTTGAATGTTTTTATCCACCATGTTTGGCTTTCTCTCCTACCCATTAGGCCTCACAAAGCAAATAACTGACATACTTCAGTTCGTATGGATGTCACAGGTAAATTTGGTGAGCAGATTTAATTTAAAAGATGAGGTCAAACATGGTAGATAAAAATTCAAAGCTAGTGCATTGTTTAACTGAGATTACTGTGATACCAACACCACAGTAAACAATGTAACAAGCTTTTCTTTTTCTTTAACCGCAATGAACTGCAGGAATCTTAAGCGTTTTGTGGGGAACTTGGGCTGTAGAATAGGGTGATGGGGGTGTCCTTCTCAACAGGAGTAGGCCCTCTGTATTCCATAAATGGTTCGAGTGAACAAACGAGGTCGGGGAGAGTGGTGTGCCTGGGAAGCCCACCAAACAAAGACAGTTGAAAATGTAGCTTATCACACTACCGTAAATCTTTTCAGATGTAGGATAACATAGGTTGCGTATATGATAACATTACAAATAGTAGATATGGAATATAACGTATAACCAATGAAGAATGTCTTCATCAACCTCATCTTTAAGACTCCCGGGAATTTGCTTTGCAAAATACTGAACGACTGCGAGAGAGAGTAGAGTCATAACGCCCTAGAACTGTGCTGAGATCTATGTGTTTCCAGATGTCTAGATATCATTTACACAGGGCTGCATTAACACAATCTAGTAACGAAAAGATCATGCTGTGATTGAAAGTTACATCCACAATGGCTGATATATGTGGTTATGTTTCTAACTGAGGTTGACACTGAAGAGTTGAGCTGACATGTACCCAGTAAAGATGTGAGGATGGCCCCAGTACAGGACGAAATCATTTGCTGGACTGGAGTGATCCCCCTTGAATGTACCCTCTCCGGGCGGAGAGAGGGCAAGTTTCTCTCCTCCCCCATCACTGCGCACGCTGTCAATCGCTCTTTAAGTCATCTTCACATGTTATTATTTTCCGAATGCTATGAACGCCAATGCCTGCTTGTATACATCACTATAAAATACACAGTCACATTTGCTTGTTGGGTAAAGGTCTAACCAGAGCTTATGCAATAATTCCTTGCAACTGCAAGCGTGTTCCACTCTTAAAGCTATGTCTGTATTTTCGTAAAAAGTTCACAGTCAGTTGAAACAATTAATCTTGTTGTCTGTTGAGCGAATTTGATTAAATTTATGTGTAACTGTTTTTCTCAGTTTGTTGAAAAATTATTATAAACCCATAAGCTTTTCCGAAACTGCGGCTGTTAATTTTTTAATTCTAAACTCCATTTGTGGTCACGTGACTATGAGCTACCATAAAACCTCTGCAGTCATCAGGCGTTTAAATTGAAGTAGAAAATCAGAAAATTTAGTCAATGATTGAAAATATAAAGTGAATGAATATTCTAAATTATGCACAGATACACTCGATCACCTAAAGAGATTTCTAATCAATTTGGAGAATCTTTCAAAAGTTGGATGTTTGATAGCACAGGGTTTGAAGGTACCGGCCATGTTGGGAGTTTGCTAATCGCTGATCACTCCATGATTCAGGTCCCAGACACCGATAAGTTAATCCTTGGATTAGTAGGGTACATCGAAAATCTACCATGGTTTGTGGTGGATTCTCTTGTTCGAAGAATGCCCTCGTGGCACTGAACGTTTTATATATAGTGAGTATTATTGCTTTTATTTTATCTAACGTGTGTTGTTCTTTGAGACGTGTTAAATGCCCGACACGGCGGTCGCCATCTGCTTGTCAACACCCCGTCGAATGTTGGTGTGATATTTGTGCGAACGTCGTAGTTTTAGTTAGCCTCATGACGTGGCTACCAACAACATCACCACTCCTAAATATGTGCTGTCATCGAATGTGTGAAAAGTACACCGCTTTCTTCACACTAGGAAACAACAAGTATGACATCAAATTTATCTTCCTGCGCGAACCATGTTGAATAAAATTTATTAGAATTTTGGTATTAAAGTTTGTCCCCATCTCTGCAACATGTAAATGTTTGTAGATCTATATAAGATTGCTAATAACTGATTGGTGTGCCTCAGTGGCTCGGTTGGTTAGTGTGCTAGCGCAGCATAGTGACCCAGGGGCCCCTAACCAATGTGGTCGCTGTCAGTTCAAGTCCATCTCCAGCCGGCTTCATGTTCGGCCATATATGGGAAGGCCTTCCAGCAACCTGCTGATGGTTGTGATTTCCCCCCACCTTAATGCTGGCAGCCATGGTATAACTGATATATTCTTGAGTATGGCATAAAACACCATTCATATAAATTTTAACTATTTCATGGATGACAATTTTCAGTGTGCAGCTCAGGAACTCTAATATATTTACTCTTTATCATAAGACATGAGTAGATGAGACTTGGTATGCAGTTCGTTTGGATAATTGCTATATTTAAACTGTAAACAGTGAAATATAAGTTGTATTCTATTAAAGAGTTGCGAAGAATTCCAGCCTGTTCATAGCAGAGACCTTCTCTGACACCTCATAAACTGCACATAGCCAGAGACTTTGTAGGGCACCACACAGACTGCTCTCAGCCAGACTTTCTCTGACAACCCACAGATTGCTCTCAGCCAGAGACTTTCTCTGGTTTTTACCTCACAGACTGCACACAGCCAGAGACTTTCTAGGGTGCCACACAGACTGCTCTCATCCAGACTTTCTCTGACAACCCACAGATTGCTCTCAACCAGAGACTTTCTCTGGTTTATACCTCACAGACTGCACACAGCCAGAGACTTTCTAGGGTGCCACACAGACTGCTCTCATCCAGACTTTCTCTGACAACCCACAGATTGCTCTCAACCAGAGACTTTCTCTGGTTTTTACCTCACAGACTGCACACAGCCAGAGACTTTCTAGGGTGCCACACAGACTGCTCTCATCCAGACTCTCTCTGACAACCCACAGATTGCTCTCAACCAGAGACTTTCTCTGACACCTCACAAACTGTTCACAGCCAGAAACTTTCTCTGACACCTCACAAACTGCTCACAGCCAGAGACTTTCTTTCACACCTCACAAACTGCATACAGCCAGAGACTTTCTCTGAGACCTCACAAACTCCACACAGCTAGAGACTTTTTGTGAAACACCTCACAATCTGCTCACAGCCATAGACTTTCTCCGACTGCTCACAAACTGCACACATCAAAAGGCTTTCTCCAACTCCTCACAAACTGCTCACAGCCAGAGACTATTACTTTCACACCTCACAAACTGCATACATCAGATTATATCTCTGACAGATCACATTGATGACCTTGTGGATATTTTCCACCTCAAGGTGAGCAGAGCCAGGATCATTCCCAGGTCAGCTCATACCAGAGACTTTGAAAAATGATATTTGATATTTGTTACAACCTTGCTTGGCGCACAGTATCGAGAAGTTAGAGAAAGTAAACTAGACTGGACGGCCCAGTGTCAGTATTTTGTGACTGTGTGGAGTGTCATGTCTGATGTCTTTGGCATGATGTTCTGTTAGCAGCAGCACTTTGGCAGGATATCCTCAGTTACATGTCAAGATAGTAGTCATCATAATCAGTATGTTACAATCATCCTTGTGTTATTAGCTAGTTCAAGGTACAAGTGCAAGACTTCATTTTGCTCTCTCATTTCAGATTGTGGCATTTATCCTGATTGGGGTGGCAGCCTATGGGAAAGCTGCTGCCATAGTGACCAGCCTTGCACTTGTGGGCAGTATTATAACATGTGGTGTTGTGCTCCTATTCATTGCCATTATTGGGCTAGTAGGTGCTGTGAAGCACCACCAAGTCATGCTCTTTTTTGTATCCTTTATCCAACACTTGTGTCATTGTACGTAATTCACACATTTTTACAATACATGTAGTGTACATAAGCCTGCAAATACATTTTAAGTGCCTTACATTTTTGAAAAGCGGTATGACCTAAGAGAAAATACCCCTTTGTTGAAAGTGGTATGACCTAAGAGACTTGTCCAGTAATATATAACGTGGACAGCATTGTCAAACCACTTTGTCCAAAGGGTGCTGTAAAAAATGCCGGGCATTTATTTGCAGGCTGAAATTATTTTCCAAACATGGAAACAAGGACAGTTGATTTCATGCTATGTCTTCCTACCAATGATTTAATATGGTTAAGTATCATTATTAGAGTTATCTGACGTACAGTGTTCTTATATATGTGAGCTGATACATCTCTTTTGTGGTTGTGCCAAAGTCCCTCTCAGTAGAAATGCTCATCTTTTGAGATGTTAAGATGATGCGAAATGATGAAGTACCTAGTGTCTGCAGATTGAAACTGCATATTTAAAAAGTATGTAGGATATTTGCAATGTAATTGATAAGTAGAAACTTCTGCTTTTTCATATTTAAGTAAGGGCTGTTCACATGCAGTATTATGATCCAGGTGCCTCTTACCAGTGCAGACCCGCCGTTGGTAGAGTGTCCGCTTCCAGACGGGGATATCTGGGTTCAAACCTGGGTTGGGTCATAGCAAAGACTTTAAAAAAATGGTACATACTGCTTCCTCGCTAGGCGCTCAGCAATAAGAGGATAGAGGGTGGACTGGTCGGCCCTGTGTCAGTATGATGTGACTGGGTGAGGGGGCTTGTAGGGTGTCTTCGGCAAGTCGTCTCGGTGAGGCAGCACCAGATAAAAGATACGGTGGAAATCTGTTCTGCACAAAGGAGACACCATCTTCGTGTGAGTGAAATATTCTTGAGTAGGGCGTTAAACTATAAGCATTCATTCATTCATTCTTACTAATGCAGTCGTTGTGAGTTCGTCCAGCTCATGCTGGCTTCTTCTTCAGGCTGTAGGTGGGAGGTCTGCCAGCAACCTGCGAATAGTCATGAGTTTCCTCGGGACTCTGATTGATTTTCTCCCTCCATAATGCTGGCCGCCATCCTTTAAGCAAGGCTCGAAATAACGCATACACACGTGCATTTGTGCACATGAAAATGGCCAGTGCTCCCAACATTTTTATGTGATATGCACAACGTGCACCTAAATATTTTGAGGCAGAAAGCAGTCAATAATTATAATCCAACACTATTGCGTTTTTAGTATTATTCAAAGCAAGAAAATATTTCTTTTAGAAACATGTTTGATCAGGAGACTCCTGCAATGGTAAACATTTGCTGAATGTAAAAAAAGTTTTGGAGATCGTGAAGTAAGTGTACCTCCATTACAGAAGAGTGACTGTTTGGTTCACATGCCTTTCAAATCTAAATACGTGTGGGTAGTGGAAGCAAGCATGATCAATTTTGAGAAAAGTAAAAACGTAAGGTTTAGTTATACCCTCCACCTGCTGAATATACAATGAATTAAAGCGTGTAGAAGCGTGTACTTTCCTTTCACACGGTCTCATTTTCGTTAAGCAAGAACAACAATGCTGTGACATACTGATTTGACTTAACAGAAATCCACAAAGGAGGTCTAACATTCTTGCAAGCTGACTTGCATGAGATAATTCCTGAAATATCATTTTTGTCCTACAATTAACAAAAAGCACGGCATATTGTACTTGGTGGTCACTTTTCATGGTTGCCATATTTACATTAAAAAAAATCATCCTGTGACCTATTTTACAAAGAGGATGAAATGCTGCGTCAAACGTAACTGCCACAGCTACATATCTGTACACTGTGTGCCTTCATGACAGTTACGTTTCACATAACAACAGGCCCCAGGGAGGCAAATGTAGGTAATATTAGGTCTGTTAATAAAGTTACCTCCATTGAAACATTTAAACTTTCCACTTGTAAATTTAATTTTTCTTTAATAAATCAAATGGTGATGCTTGCATTTGTGTAATGAGTGTGCAGAAAGCCTGGTTACTTCCTCCTCTCATATTATCTTACTCCATTGTATAGATCATATGGCTGCATTTAAATGAACTAATTTTACAAATTATTGTTGTGTGGTATATTTTCTTGTGGGATAAATTACATTTTAGGACCCTGAACACATATCTATACATATTAACTTTCTAAATGTTTCTTCAGCAGAGCTGTTGCTAAATGTATTACTTGAAAAATGTACGAGTGAAACTGTTGAGATTTAATTTACAGGGTATGAAAATGACTGGGGAAGTGATTTTGGTACAAAATAACCCATTATATCCCTAATATAAATCAAGTGCAATTTTTTTAATTTAAAGTTTACCAGTTCCACAAATTGAGAAAAAAAATATAGTGTAGAAACTGGTGTACTTTTGACCATGCTGGAGAAACATAAAGTGTACTGATTATGTTGTATGAAAAAGATATTTCACCCTCAAAGTTACATTTATTTAACATACACAGCTTATTTGTGCATGTAATTTTCAGCTGGTGCATGTACTTCTGAAAAATAGGTGCGCAGTGTGCATGTAGTATTTTATTAGTATTTCAGGCCTTGTTAAGTGAAATGTTCTTAAGTAATACTATGGCGTAAAACAATAAATAAATCAATGATGTGTTCTGAGTGGCCTTAACCAGCAAACAGTACATGATAATCCTGTTTCTTTTGTTCCTGTTGCAATTTGCCCTGGCCTGTGCATGTTTAGCGGTGAACAAGGAACAGCAGACGAACGTTGTGAAAAGTGGCTGGAACTTGTCACCGGCATCCATGATTATTCAGGTGCAAACAAAATTAAACTGCTGTGGTTTTGAGGGAATCCCCAGAGAGGAGGATCACAGCCCCGTTGTGCCATGTTCTCAGGTATCTGGACTTGTCATTCCTCAATATCCTTACCATGTACACCTACAATATCATCATCTAATCACCCTGTGTGTGGACCTCATAAGTTGGTGATTATTAATACTATGCCAGATTTTACGTGGCTAACAGTAAATCTCGTGTGACTTAACATGTTTTTTTCCCTGTAATCATGATTCTTCTGTACAGTTGTTCCTAGTTTGTGAAAATTGAATGAAATTATACACATAGGTGATTGACTATGCACTTTTAAATACTACTAGGTTAAATGGACTTTCTGATCAAGTGCATGGGCCATATTCCCCCAAGACACCAGTGTTAATGTTTATTGTAGAGTATATTGCCATATATGATTTCAGTGCTGAAAATTGTCAATGTGTATAGCATGTACAAATTTTGATTGCAATGTTTCAAGATAGGTATGTATTGGAAAACATTTAAATTCTTGAAGTATAATGTATATAGTGACAGGACAGGTCGAGGATTAGTATTTAAGCCTGTGTTGGATGACTTGCTTGCAGTCTACTTGCTGCCAGGGACATATGGACCAGTATTGCTGTAACACAACTCTACCAGAGAGTGAGGAATGCAACTGTCCAGCTTGCTGGCCAATACTCTCTCCCAAGATTGAACAAGCCTTCAAGGCCACTGGTGGTGTGGGTCTGTTCTTCAGCTTTACTGAGGTAACATTTTAATGCAGCAGCATGTATACTTTGTATTTTCCAGAAGGACTAACATCACATATTAGCTTTTTGCTTTCTGGAGCACATCTTATATGGTATCAGCTGTTGCTGCCATACTAACCACTGTAACCATGATAATTTGTGTAGCTGTTACCTGTTATCTTAAAGGGATAATTATGTTTCCCCCTCCCCACAAAACCCTGACCTGCACTGCCCCCACACACTGCTTGAATTTTGTTCACGTCCCCCAACTCCATCAAAATGGAGCCTAATTCATCAAGCCTCATCTTAGCCAAATTTCTCAAACTTTCCCCCTCAAGAAAGGGATTGTATTTTTTTTCTCGATTTATGCATCGTATTAATTTAAATATAGAGGCAACTGTACATTGCTTTCATAGGCTATTTTCATGGTTCACAAGCAGTATAATTTTAGCAACCTGCATAATAATGCCCCTAGAATATGGTTGAATAGAAACCTTGCAGACATGGGAAAAGATTGAGGAGTTCTGTAGTTGCGATATCCTTCAGAAAGCCCATGTTGATCTTGTACTCCAACCCCTTGTTTAGTGAGGGGGCCCTGGTTAAAAGCTACGTGTTTCATGTCAGATATTTGACTGATATCGACTGAACAACAGAGTGGCCTATAAATTAAGAAAATAGGAACAAGTACTAGCACATCTGAATGATCAGTTTCAGGTAATTTGTGTTGACCTCACTCTGGAGGACAAAGACAGAAAGGCAGTGAGACTGTATCTCATTTTATTTTGATTTCTTAGGAAAAAATAACCTTGGATTGGGGATGCCTGGTCTTCAAGCCCCACAGTATTGACATGTGCATTTACAAACTAGTCACAAAATACTATACTTCAGTGTAAACGATTATAAAGAGATGTCATTTTATAACCAGAATTACCTGATAGGGAAGTAATCTTTTTGTGTGGTTATATGTGTAAAGACTATTTTTGCCCTAAAAATCCAACCCAACCCATATGCATTTTGAGAGGCAAATAAATGTCAGAAAAGAGAAAACTTAAATAGCCTTCCAAAGATCAATAGAACTCACTGAAACGGGCAAAATGAGTAACTTTAGTCACGGATGGAATTTGAGATCAACTACAGTAAGCCATGGATGAAATTTTGTGCTGATTAGAAGTGATGTTTTATACATATGTATTGCCAGTCACACAGTAGATCGTGGACTGCACATTGCGTTGTGTGAACAGTGTCAGCTGACATCTGTGCAATCAAGCTGTACATGTCACATGTAGTTATGAACAGCCAAATATGATGATAGTCAGTGTCTGCGATGTATATATGAACTACAGAATATGAATGGTTTTTGTTACCCAATGTCAAATATTCTTGAGTATAACATTTATCAGCAGTCAGAGAGAAAGAAAAAAAAAATTAGTAAAAGGGCCAAGGGAACCTTGATTTTTGTATTTCACATTTACATGTCTACTGATTAATCTAGCCCAGTCTAACTTCACAGGCATGCTTTGATTTAGCAGCCTTAGTTTTTGGAAGTATGGTTCTGTTCTAGAAAAGAATTCTTTTGGTTTTTAATTAGTGCAGGCTCAGATGGTTTCAGCTAACATGTCGTCTTACCAATTGATACTAACCACTGTCCCTTTTCAGATTTTGGGGGTGTGGCTCACCGTGCGTTATCGCAACCAAAAAGACCCACGTGCTAATCCAAGCGCATTTTTGTAAAGCCAACTTTGTTCATGCATCTAGTACTTGAGGTGAATGTGGGCTACTTTGAATATCATGCATTTTGCAGTAATTTTTCCAGGTGGCGTTGTACTTCTTGTCTCTCTCGCTTTTTGGGTTGGGTGCGGTTTTCCTGATGTTGGTTGATAACTGCTCTTTTTTTCCTAAAGCTACAGTAAACAACTGCTCACTGCTGTTGCCTTAATCTCTATACATAAAGAGAGCACTGAAGTGGTCATTGTACATGTTCTTGGTTTTCCGGTTTGCTTTCTAGGTTTTGGCGCTCATGATTTAATGATTTGCGAGAACATATTGATCTACCCTCTTTAGTTCTTTGTTTTTACTCATTCTGATATCTAATCCCGTCTGAAAGCTCTGTGCTTGTGCCGCATCTCACGTTAAAGGTACCCACTCTATTCTGTTCTACATTACCCTGTTCAAATTGCATGTATTTTTATATGGTGGAATGTTTTTGCATTTTCTCAAGTTGCAGCATTAGCACAGTGCCATACTGGCATCGATCAGCCCGAATCATTGGCTTCTTAAGGCTACATGTATTGCTGTTTTACAAGAAAAGCCCTCTATATTTGTGTTTGCTTAAATGTCAGAGCTCTGTAAGTGGAAGTCATTTATATGTCAGGAGGTTACATATATACATATATATCAGGGTTCTTCTTTCCTGAGGCACCATGTGTGACTTTGATACAAGTGCAGTATATAGAAATTTTGAGCTTCTCACTTTCAATGTATATAAACCTGAAGAATTATACTTCCTAAAAAGTACTCTCTCTGAATAAATGTAAATATCCTATCTACAAATATACTCTGTTTCATATGTGTATAAATATAAATACTGCTGTTAACAGTTTTTCAGATATACAAATGTTGATATGGTGAACTATAGTAGACATTTACAAACTTGGTTGTCCTTCAGTTTCTACAGATTGACTTCACTGGGGATTTATGTGTAATTAAAAAAAAAATGTGGTGGCTTGGGACAGGGTTTAATAATCCCAGTTGATATCTCTTTAGATTCTGTCTCGATGTACCAGAATTATATATCCTGCAAACTTTTGTCAAAGATTTGTGAATAGTGGACTTACCCTAATTCTTCTAATTATTGGGACATATACTAATCCTGCAGAAAGCAAAATATTACAGTGCTGTCTCATTTTTTGGAAAAAGTGAAGATATGGATTTGTTGGCTATTAGGTGGTTTAACCATGGGATCAAAAATTAACTTTTTATTCTTGTTACAATGACGTAGTTTTGCTAAAAAGAGCAGGTCAGGTGTCCGCAAAATTAGCAGAATTAGGGTAAATCATAAGTGACACAGTGGTGCCTCATCAGTTTTTAAATTAATATTCAGATTCAAATATTTTGCCACAATATCACTGAAATATTGCAAACATTGTGTTATGCCATGGTCATACATTCAGATCAAAATGATTTTACTCACTGATATAAAATAAAGTATGAGGAAGGAAACATTTGAGTGAACATAAAGAAGTGTTAGCATTCTTGATACTTTTATATGAACACTTTGAAGGATTGAAGTTAAAACGGGTAAAGATTTGAAATACATGTATACATATTGTATTAAAGAAATAGTAATTCAGAGTTACCTTGTGGCCTGTATCTGTGATGTTTTGCAAAATTTTATTAATTGGTATATCTTCACTGATGTGATTCAAAGTTTAAGTATCCGAGGTTATCCACTGGATTTCCAAGTGAAATTCTCTTTAGTGCAGGTAGACATGGTTGCCTCCCTTGACGCCTCATCACCCACAGAATTTGTTACGTGTCTACAGTGTGTGTTTTCAGCTTATTTAGTCCTCTGTTTGACACCCAATCTCTGTTTTTACTGTCTTTGTAGATCATTGGTGTCTGGTTGGCGATGAGATACAGGAACCAGAAAGATCCAAGGGCCAACCCCAGTGCATTTTTGTGAACTGGCTTGTTACCTACACCATTTAGCAATGCAAACATTCTTGTCCAGACCAAGTTTCCCTGGGACACAATTCTGCATGGGTTGCTTCCCCATGTCTCTCAGATTTCACTTTCATTTTCATTTATGTTTTATGGCATATGTTGACTACATGTCCCTTGGACTGGTATACCATTTAGGTCAGGTCAACTTGACAGATACCTTGTGTGAAATTAGAGAATCAGGAATTCATGTTTTATGACATATGTTGACTACATGTCCCTTGGACTGGTATACCATTTAGGTCAGGTCAACTTGACAGATACTTTGTGTGAAATTAGAGAATCAGGAATTCATTCTCATACTGTCATTTTCATTTTCATCTGTGCATTGATCCTTTAGCGTCATTATTCAAGATGTTGTGAGCATTGTGATATAGATCTGACTGTTAATGCATGTGCATACCATGTAGAGTGGAAAGGATTTCACCAGATTGATGATTGCTAAAGCCAGGAGCAATTACAAGTCTTGAGGATACTTTGGCCCTGATGCTGGTGCCGAGTGAATGGGGCTTAAGGTGTGTATAGAGAAATGTCTATTCTATGATGATCATTCAGGCCAAGGTACATTTTAAAAGGGGTATCTTAAATTAATGTTATACATGTAGTACATCTGTATTTAATGAGTAGAATTGTGTAATGCAGAGTTAGTACATCATTCCATCTGTGGTGGTTTGTTAGATGGGGAAATGACAACTGGCATGATCTGTATAAGAGAGAAGCTGTTGTGTCCACCCTGGATGGTTGTTAACATCATAACATTTGAGTCTGTGTGGTGCATGTGTAAGGAGTGTCTTTGTACCAGATGTTCTGTTTGCATGGTCAACCTAGTCGTGATGAAACCAAGGATGCTGTGTATTTTAATGTGGATGGTTTAGGCTGTGGGATTGCACAGGCTTTTGGGTTTTAGTGATGTTGTACAAGACAACTGAGAAAGATTAGGGAGGGGCT
Organism: Acanthopleura granulata; assembly: GCA_016165875.1. Lineage (NCBI taxonomy): Eukaryota > Metazoa > Mollusca > Polyplacophora > Chitonida > Chitonidae > Acanthopleura > Acanthopleura granulata. The sequence continues at coordinate 8,898,014 of JABBOT010000003.1, read as the reverse complement.
CAGGTCTGCATGTTAGTTCGTTTCCTTTCTTCTTGACTGACGACAATAGGTAGAGGAGGGTAGAAAATGTATTAAGGTATTCCAAATTGGAGAAAAATGCACAAGATGTAATATATTATGTAATTTACTATTTAACACTTTATGCTCACTTATTATGCACACATGTACATTAAACTTGCCGTTTTCCTTTTACTAGTCTTGATTTTAATTTACTCCCTCTGACTTTTTTTTGCAAATTCTCCAAGGACCTTCTTAGGTATAGGACTTATGATTCACTGAAATGCATGTTAAGGGATACATGTTAAGAACAGGCCACAAGCCTTGTGTTATATGTGTCAAATTTACTCAGAGAATGTAGGCAACAAATTTCTTGCGTCATTTAGACATTACATGTACATTAAAAGAAGAACACAGTTGGCAGTCAGAAATAGATAGATTGTATGAGGTATATGTATATTTGTGTTCAACTAATGCTGCATTTATTGTACTTTGTTAAACCACAGCTGAGATTTTAGCTCTGAATTATCATGCTGTTTAGGTAAGCAAATGGATGCTTAATGTAGTACCAAAATATGCATATTATCACTAATGTGTGTATTTTTCTTCACTATTTGCTGTCAATTTGTGGGTTCACAGGGAGGTCTGTTAAGTCATCTTTGAAATTTTCTACTGCCTGTCTGTAGTGGTGTGTTTCATTTGCTTTTTTTTTTTTTAAATCCGAGTAACAGTTTGGAAAAATCAAACAGGAAATGAAGTAGAAAAAAGTTAAATTGAGGGAACCATGGTTAAAACATTATTTTCCTTTCAGCTGTTAAGAATTAGGTATGTTTGAGAAACTGTAGGCAAATTAGATGTTACATGTCTTGGTTTCCCACCAGGTAAAAGCTACATGTAATTGTCCTGAAATAAAGATTGCATACCTTGTAGTTTTGCAGGTCAGAGGGCTATTAATCTATAAAATCTAACGCTGCTTTAATTTTGTCCTTACTGTACATGTAGTACCCAGAATACATTAGTAGGGGAAATGGAGTCATCAAACAGACCCAAGTAATAAAAGTGCATTCTTTCCTGCTGTGACGCTGTAATGCTTGAGTAGTACCCAAGTGTTTTGTGAGCATACATACACTGAAAGGTGTGATGTAGTACAGGAAAGAACAAAAAGAGTACACATCTTTGGACCCCTGAGTTAAAGGCGGAAAGGAGATTTACGAGTTCCCCATTGATGAATGAGTGGGATTGTGAAAGAAGGGAATTTATTCGGTATATGTGCAGTACATGAGAGTTTCATGGCGTGATATGTAAATGCTGCCTCGTATACATTAGGTTCTGTTTTAGTCTATTTGATTTCAGTGACCTACTACAGCTACGTCTTGCTCGCTTGTACCTTGACCCTGTGCAGAATGCATGCTTAAAGTTGAATGGCCCCAGAAATTTGCATGTATCTAAAATATAAACATTGCTAAAACATCAGAGATGAAAATGGTTTTCACATGTTCATCACATCTCTCTCTGTTCACGAGATGTCAGGAAAATTATAGGAGAATTTAGGGCGGGGTTGCCCAAGTTTAGTTTTATTATTTATTGATGTCCGGAGTGTATATTAATGTATCATTAAGTGTTATTTTGGGTGTAAATAATATGTTTTGTACTAAACCAAATTTGTGTGGTGTTATATGTATTTTCAATGTTGAGATGTTGATTTCATTTGCGTAGGCTCATACATGTAGGTAATGTGCCGAGTAAAGCAGGGGAGATAACCAGGTCAGTGAAACCCAGCATAATACATGTATACGTTTGATACTGATGCTCCATGGATCAGAGTGTGAATCACTTCTGTTCACTGTCTTCCTATGAAAAGATCTTTTATCCATGGTTTACCTTCATACCCCCCAAATGTTTAGCATGCCGGTTTGGTTCAGTGTTCTGTTTTTGTGTCCACATTGATGCTTTATGATGTTTCAGATACAAAAACATGTGGTCCTCATTAAGATTACTGAAAACCATGTTGTGAATGTTCATTGGGAAATAGATAAGTTTGCTTAAAGATATCAGTAGAATATAATAGGGGAGGTTTAAGATTGAACTCTTTAATAGCTAAAGGTAAGAAAAGCCCGACTGTACCCTGTGACCTGTGAGAAATGTTATGCAACTATTTCTGATCACGTTTACTACAACATGGGTGTCTAAGAAAAAAAGTTATTTAGACTGGACGTACGATAGGGAAAATTGAGGGCCTGGAAGTTTTTTGTAATTTAAGAAGCTCCCGATTGATGGAGAGGTTGTTTGTACCTCCCTAACATGACCAGACAGGTGATCGATGAATTAATATCAACAAAATTGCCTGACAGTCACATGACATGGTTGAACTTTTTTACCTTCTACGACAAAAGAGTTCGACCTCGAAACTCCCCTATTAGTCTATATGACAAGACCCTGTGTACAGAGCAGCATTTCACTAGGGACTTCTGTTTGTTTTTGACACTTCACTGCTATGCGTGTATACTTGCTTGGTGCATTTTCTTTTAATGCCTTCGATGATGTGGTATCTGATCTTTAGACTTCTTTCAGCATGTTCTGTGTCTGAATGGAAAACCATTAAAAAAAAATGCCGCGTTTGTGATTGCTTCATGTCAGGATACCATACATGCTGGAGATCTGGAAAATAAATCCAGATGGATGGAACTAATGCGGCATAAATAACCATGACATCGACATTGCTTTTTCAACCTTGGTTTTTTTTTTTTTTTATATTTTGTTTGATCTGATTTTAATAAAGTCCCATTCTGCATTGTGTAATAATATGTGTACAAATAGTCAAAAATAAACATTCCGATTTTGACCGTGGCCAGGTGTTTATTGGATTTGTCAAGCTTTGTCCACACGAGATAAAGTGCACGCCACAAATCTTGTGGATATTTCTAAGTGGTAGGTATACTGAAGTATTGTGGATTCATCACCAACTGCCTTAAGCATTAGTAAATATGGAAAATGACGATACAATTTTGACTTTGTCAGTGTGTGTTAAAGTTGATTGTGATTCTGGGTATACAGCGATGGAATCCTTGTCATTGGATGCAAGGTTTCAGTCTGTTGTATCTGGGTGCGATGGTGTAGTGGATAGAGTATATGCCTTATGACCGGTATATCTGAGGTTTGATCCCCATTCGAGTCATATCTAAGACTTTAACATCGATAACCGTGGCATTACCTCACTTAACATTCAGAATAAGAGAAATATTCCAAGTATATTCCAAGGCCCGGTGTCTGTGTAATGTGACTGGGTGGGAAATATGTCAGCCTTGGGTATGGCCTGTTGCAAGGAGACAGTGTTGAATAATGTTGGAAGCAACATCTACAAACCAACCAAAAAGCTGTTTTGTCATTCTGTTCCAGAAATGGAGCAATTCTTGGTTTCTGGCCAGATTTTAGACAATACTGATACAAATCACGTAAATTTGATAAACAGAAGTGTTATATCAGAGGATTCATGTCTAACAGGAGGCCTTGCTGCCTGTATGCATTATATACATGCATTATGTATACTGGATTAGACCGAGACCAGTATGGTTGCATGGGATACAGATCATGTGATGCGAAATCCTGCTTCTTACCATGAATTTACTTCAAAATGATAGGACTGACATGTGAATATGATTCCATCTGATAACCCATACGTAAATCTCGTTTTCATGCGTGATTTCTGCTTACATGAAGTTTACGCATGTTGCATGTTCAAATCCAGCTGTACCTCACTTTTGCCAATGTCATAACAGTGCAATACCCAATCCACAGCATCATAATATAGGAGCAATCACTGTTTACAACGAATATGGGGGAGTATGTAAGTGTTTTCGAAAAGCAAAATCACTGAAACCTGTACAGGACAAAGATGAAAAAGCTGACACACAACCATCAAGCAAACCATGCACAAGTGTCTGTGAGACATTTGAAATTTAAGAGATTTCGATGCAGAATGAACGCTGATAATACACTGATGCTGTCACAGTTTGCAAGTCATGAAATGCAATGTCAAGGGACAGAGCAAGAAACAATGAATTATGGCACACAATGAATATGTAAGTACATGGTTTTATTTTGTTGAGCTAAGGTTCAGAAAATTCATAAATTATAAGAAAAACATTAACTGATAAATACAGATCATCATAAAAACAACATCATAAAAATGCATGTAAATTTCATTTCAACACATCTTATCAAAATATTATATCCTTCATATAGGTAATCACAGTTCACTGGAACAGTGCAGCATTATTATTTCAATCATAGCAATTCACCCCTATAATTAACGTTTGAACAAGTTATTGGTGTTGTAAAGTCTAGATGAACAATTTGCAGCACAGTTAAGTGTTTCAATTGCACAAATACATGTTCATGTATAACAAAATACAATTTGTTTGATTTCTTTATATGAATTCTCAATCCTGCCACAGCTGTTCAAGAAATAGATGTATTGTATCAGCAACCTCTCATAGACAGCTGATAACTCTAAGGTTCACCGAACTCAATATTTCGGGAGCATACCTAATGATCAACATTACTCAATATTTAGGGAACATACCTAATAATCAACATTACTCAATATTTAAGGAGCATACCTAAAAATCAGCATTATTTAATCAATACTTTTCGGAATCTGTATAACTCATTGCTTTTATCAACATTTTCGATTCGATTTTCTCATACCTCTGAATCCCTCTGTCTTTGAAAATGTCGCTTTAGTTTTGATCTGGAAAGATTGAGCCGAATGATATTTTTTCATTTTGATATTTAATCAACATTTTGACAAGTGAATATTCAGAAAGGTCCTCCATTTGCATGACGTCTCATCATTTCATCTGTTTCGTGCAGCTGCAAAGTTACCTCTAATAAACTGTTTGACTACTTGTGCTGATTCAGCTAACCTCTCTACCATGGGTGCCTTCCTCATTTAACACGGGGCACTGGTCTGATGATGGGAAAATTTCCTCATCCTCTGAACTGGAGATTATCCATAGATCATGAACACAATCACCGTCTGTCATACTAAGTACGAGTTGTTCCACCATTTTCAGAGGTGTAGGTGGTGTTTGAAATGCTAATTTTCAATATGTGACGTATTATCATTGGCATGTGTGTTTTACAGCTATGTTTGCTATTTAACCCAACATATTAGTGAACCACATTGCAGAAAATGTACTACCAGTAAAACAGATAAGACTTTTTGGTAAAGATTGAAATAATTGTCATTTTCACTGCCGATTAGGATGTCAAAATGTCATTTGGGGAGACTAACAGATTAATTATATTTTCAAGAGTGATCTATACATCTCAAAAGTTATTCACTGAAATTTTAACTCCAAAATAAAAAGTTTTCATCATTCGATTTACAGGAATGGTTTCACTTGAATATCTTTGAGGGATTTTATTTTAATAGCCTCTTTCAAAGCAGCTGGGTCTACATTTTCTTTTGCAGTGAAGGTTAGGTTGACCGTGGGAGTAGCGAAGAGAAATCCATTGTCCAAAAATGTGCCTGGGATGCCTGTGGCCTCTAACCAAACAAAGGCAGCCACATTATCCGTGGTTAGAGTCAGGTTAAAAGTGGAGGAGCTCTGGGAGGCTGGCGTCAAGCTGGTTATCTACAAACATAGAAAATACATGACAATAAACCTCAGGAGCTCTGGGAGGCTGGCATCAAGCAGGTTATCCACAAACATAAAAGATACATGACTATAAACCTCAGGAGCTCTGGGAGGCTGGCGTCAAGCAGGTTATCTACAAACACAGAAGATACATGACAATAAACCTCAGGAGCTCTGGGAGGCTGGCATCAAGCAGGTTATCCACAAACATAAAAGATACATGACTATAAACCTCAGGAGCTCTGGGAGGCTGGCGTCAAGCAGGTTATCTACAAACACAGAAGATACATGACAATAAACCTCAGGAGCTCTGGGAGGCTGGCGTCAAGCAGGTTATCTACAAACACAGAAGATACATGACAATAAACCTCAGGAGCTCTGGGAGGCTGGCGTCAAGCAGGTTATCTACAAACATAGAAAATACATGACTATAAACCTCAGGAGCTCTGGGAGGCTGGCGTCAAGCAGGTTATCTACAAACACAGAAGATACATGACTATAAACCTCAGGAGCTCTGGGAGGCTGGCGTCAAGCAGGTTATCTACAAACATAAAAGATACATGACAATAACCCTCAGGAGCTCTGGGAGGCTGGAGTCAAGCTGGTTAACTACAAACATAGAAAATACATGACAATAAACCTCAGGAGCTCTGGGAGGCTGGCGTCAAGCAGGTTATCTACAAACATAGAAGATACATGACTATAAACCCCAGGAGCTCTGGGAGGCTGGCATCAAGCAGGTTATCTACAAACACACAAGACACATAACTATAAACCTTACTACATGATAATGTCATGCAAAATATCAAGGAAAGACTCTTATATTCCAACAAGTGCAAAAATGCAACAGCTGTGGCATCTTGCAAAAAGTCAATGTCATCTTGGAGTCAGGTCCCTCATTACATTAATGGCCTATATTAAGAGATAGGACGTTGACAATTTTACCATCTGCCTGATCGACAGTCAGAGAAAGAGACACAGTGACTTGTAGAGTTTCTGTTACAGCTAATAAAATCCCTGACAAAATAAATTTTACAAGAAATCTGTAGGTCACCAAAACTTTCCATTTAAATCAGAAGAACTCTTTATGTGACTTCTACAGCTTCATTGTATATGACATACTGTATTTGCTCGCAGTTTGTATTTAAAATGCATTTTGAGTGAAAGGCAAACACAGAAATGTATGTACAATGTTGCCCATGTGTACAGGAGATCCCCATGGTGCTTAATAAGGGGTAAATCCCTTGTATCATAGTTCTAACACTCACCTGAATGTTGGCTGGCTTAAGAGCAGCTTCACTGAACGATGACAGAGGGAACCAGGTGTCTGGACCAGTCTCTAAGTCATTCACATACAGGAAGAGGACACAGTTTGTTTTACTGGGACACTTGGCTGTGGTCAGCATGTCCCCAATGTCAGCCTCAAACACCAGGTCAGAAGTAGAGTTCAGCTGAAACATTAATGGTCAAGTGTTTGTTTATTTATTTGATTGCTGTTTTAATTCAAGAATTTTTTTAATAAGACGAAGGCCATCAGCTTCACGGATGGAGGAAGCTGAAGTGGCCAGCATAAACCATCAATCTTTGGCAAGCTACTGACAAACTTTTCCACATGTGGCTTATAGATAATCACAAAATGCTGCAAGAAGACAAGTGGTGGTCAAGGAAAGTTAGACTGCACATTTGTCAAATGGCCAAACGAAAGTCATCGAATTCCTCTTGTCACCAAGGATGTTGGTCTCTTGGCAAACAACTGTAATGGTAGTCCTGTAATGGTAGTTTGACCTGTCCTTAGTGTCAATACAATCTCAAATACATCATCTCAGTTCTGCTCCAGCCATACAGAAGTATACAACTCGTACTGTATTTCTCCCAAAAGTTTAGTTTCTTTCATTTTGCTAGATTCTGACTGATTCATCCACCTTAAGGGTTTTTCTTTATGAATTTTGATCAATGTTCTATCACAAAACTATAACTGCTGACATGAAAAATATCATTTCATGGCCTTTATCTCTTGTGAAAGTGCATTTTTATAGGCCAAGTGCTAAGAACTGTAGATGAAGTCTTGCAACAGCATTTTGACCTGTCCTTAATGGCCAATATCATCTTAAGCACATGATACATCCAACCATAGAGAACAATACAACAGGTAATTATTAACCAAAAAAGTCTCTGATGAGACAGCAGCTGCTTGGAACAAAATTATCACAGTATAATGGACAATTGATAAACAAAATTAAAATTCAGTACTAAGAAACATGTATCTTGATTCACTTGTTCCAAGTTTGGTAGAAATTGAACAAATATGCATATGAACAGACAAACAGATGGACAATCGATCTTGATTGTGTCTTGATGTAGTCAATTTTCACTGAAATTGGACAAACCTGGTAGGTGGCGTTACAGTGTTTTTAAAGATATGTTAACTGATATCGGAATTAAAAATCAATAATATCAATTATGTATGTTGATGTAGTCTACACTTCAACAAAGTTTCGTTGAAATCAGACAAAAACTGTAGGAGGAGTAGCATTTTGAAATATACATGTATGTTAACATACACTTGGTAAACAGACACACAGACAGACAACCAATCATTGAAATGGAAAATAGATAATAAGAATTATGTATCTTGATGTAGTTTACACTCAAGTTAAGTTTCATTGAAATCGGACAAAAACTGTAGGAGGAGTAGCGTTTTGAAAGAGTTAACATATTCTGTATAAACAGACACACAGATGGAAAACCGATGATCGTAATGGAAAAATATAATTCAATGTTTATTGAATGCAGGTTATACACACAAATGGATTCAGCTTGGATCCAGCGAATGAAATTCCAGCCAATCAAAGTAGCCATGGATCAACCAATCAATAGCCTAAATGCTGTCTAAAACAGCCAGTTGTTTCACAGTATTTTCAGCCAATAATATTTCAGTAGCAGGGTGTTGCAGCCAATGGCATTAGAGTAGCCTTATGAGTCTAGTAAAGTTTCCAAATTAGCCAGTTGCAGTCTTCATGTCAGGATCCAACTTGTCTACTGCATTGAGCAAACCTTCGTCTATCCCCCTCGCGCCTCCACTGGACGAGTGTTTCAGAACTTAGTTTCAGGGGTTGATATTGCACCAAATGTGGTTTCTGCAATATTCTTTACAAGGAAGAATTTTCTGAGCAATTATCTGGACCTAGTACTAGCATATTACAAGTGATCCTCTGTTCACAACTACTGACATATGTGAGCCGCTGTTCACAAGCAAGAGCACGGGCAGCTGTCCTATTACTAACATGTGAATGCTGTTCAAAAGTCATTTACTAACATGGAATGGCAAACAAAGTCGTTTACAAACTCTTACTCTCACTGGGATGTGGACCTACCAGAGTTCACTGATAGGACATGCACTTATATTCATTTGTCATGTCATGATCATTGTATCCAGGTTGTGAAATGACATTGTTACCTTTTCAATTTTGCGTGTTGGCTCATGTGCATGTTCATGACAAATTATTCAACTATGACAAATGTACTTCATTTCGTTTGTTGTGAATAAATCGATATTATGAATTATGTATTTTGATGTCATCAATACTTGACCCAAGTTTCACTGAAATTGGACAAAAACTGTAGCAGTAGTGTTTTGAAAGCAAAGTTAACGAACGGGTGGACGGACGGCTAATAAAAAACCTCTTCTGGTCTTCAACCAGTAGAACTAAAAACACTCCCAAAAAAAAAAAAAAAAAAAACACAATAAACACCAACTTTCAGTTGTGTCTGAACTTACAGTAAAACTCTGTTTCCATGTGTAGAGAGGTGTGAGGCTTCCCCAAGACATCATACGGATGTAGAGGGTATCGTCCCCCTGGGGACTGTTCACTGCCTGGTCCATGTGTACAGCATGGTGGTGCACCTGGTAACCCAGCTTGTCTCCAATCTGACGCCGGCTAAAGGTAGCTTTAGTCTGCACAGGGCCTGAACGCTCCCCCAGTTCAGCTGGTAGCTTATCAACAACCATGTATACTTTCAACATGTTACCATCAAGATATGGCGAAATCAAGTTTGGTGCAAAGAATCTCTTGGCATAGTGATGGAGCATCTTCCATTTCCCACCATACTCTGAAAAAAGACCATGAGAAATTCCAATTACCAAAACCAGGATCAGAAAACAAATGACAGCTGAATTTATATGCATGAAATCACATTCTCAGCATCGTGTACTGTATAATATGTTAATCAGCAGATGGTGAATTTGACGGAAATAACACTGCCTGACTGCACACAGGGTGTTCTACAAGTAATGAAACATTTACTGCGGTATACTGTTATTACATGCAAAATAGTTAGCTAAAATATAGCACATCCTTAAAAAGTAAGTTTAAGTACACCTCAATAATGCTTTATTTATTTCTAGAATTTATTTCATTGGGGTTTTATGTCATACTCAAGAATATTTCACATACATGAAGGCAGCCAACATTATGGAGGAAGAAAACCTGGGAAACCCATGACCATCCGCATGTTGCTGGCAGACATTCCCATGAACAAGCAGAAAGGAAACCAGACAGAGTTGGACATGAACTCAAGACAACTGGACCTATACATTTTGACATATACCAACATTTCTAAGACTCACCTATGGAAGCCCAGGTGGGAGCTTGCCAGATGTCGTTGAGCTGCCAGTACAAGGCCCCCATGGTTAAACCATAGCTGTCCACCAACTGACTCTGCCAGCGCCTGTAATGCTCTGTCTCCCAGCGAATGCTCAGCGCCTGGTTGATCTGAAAGTGAAACAGGAAATGGTATGCTTCAGGTATCAGATTACATGTACAAGGAGCATATGGAGTGATCTGACCAACATTAATACTGTATTTCCCGTAAAGTTTTTGCATTTTCCAAGTCACGAATACTGCCTGATTCTTCACCTGAGAGAGGGGACCTTTTGGTTTTTGAAAGTTTCATTAATTTCTTCTCAGAGTCAACTTAAGGCCGAGCTTCAGAAAGTGCATATGAAAGTGCCAAACTGAAATACAATAGTGCATCGGCATGTTTTGCAATCTTTCATTCACAATCGCAACAATCAATGCTGTACACCAGGAAATTTTTGATGAAAACAAAGTCTTGTCACTCCAGTTCCTGGCAGCCACCCAAATTTGTCAACCATTCCAACAAAGAAATGGACTTTTATGTACAAAATATACACCACAGAAAATGATTTAGGACATGCAATTATCTTGGATCCATTAGCTAACCTCAATCTTTCGTGTCTGCTTGAAATACTCCATGTAAAATACACAAGGTAAGGAAGTTACACGTGTGTGTACAAGTCTGCAGGGTGAACAATAGCGATTTAGTGAAAGAATGATAGGTGTTTAACGCTTTAGTACTAAGGCAAAATCATTCAGTTTTATGGGCTGTGGACAAAGAGTTAAAGTGGGACTGTTGGGAAGTAATAAGAAAGTTCACACAATGGAACGACAGATCTTCACCACTGTATTGGTGGAAGGCCATGACTGCCGTAGAAAGGCGGAAAGAGTCTCACATTTCCTGTCTGCGGCTGGGAATGACCCAACGAGTGTGTCCGAAGATTCAAAGACAAGCATCTTAACCCCACAAACACGTCATTAGTCACCAAAAATCTGATTAATAGCATGACATCAGTCAGGTTTGTGAGTCGAAAAACGCTTAGGAAGACAGTATAAGCGTATTTGCCTTAAGTCAACCAGATTCATTCACTGTGTGCCTGGATGACAACCTGAACCCTTCTCCTTATACCACCTGTCAGCCTCCAGATTCCTTGGCCTGCAATGAACCCCAATCTCAACCCTCTGGTGCATGTCTGGGACATAACTGCTGGTCGTGTGCAAGCAAGGGATCCCCCTATGCATGATCTTGGCCACCTAGAAGCTGCCTTGCAAGAGGAATGGCAGCGACTTCCCATTCAGAGTATCAGGAGGATGACAGGTGGCCTGAGAAGATTTGTTCAGGCTGTCATCCAGGCACAAGGCGGATACACCCGATATTGACGTGAAATGCTTTATGAGATACCAAATAACGTTTTCATTGAGTAATTTCAACCACTGATTCAACACTGTTCCCTCCAGAACCATACTTGTAAAGCCATTGCTTCACATCAAAACCAGTGATGATAGAAATGCATTAGTGCTATCATTAAAACACATGGATTCCAATCATTTTGTTGTTTTTCATAAGCCAAATGGTCCCACCTGGTTCCCAACCAATCACATTTTTTACACTATTCTGATACAGAAGAACACTGATTGCATGTGTCCAAAATCACCACAATGAAAACCAGGGAGGTGCTCAATTAAGTTCTACATACTTAAGTTTAACTGAGTTAACTTTTTATATATTACATTTACAGTTGAATTTATATATTAATATTATGGATTTTCACCTTTATCTAAATCTCTTCTACACCAATTTTATTAAATGCAAACAAGAATAGAGCAAGTCCCCAGGAAATTCATCCCTGACTTTCAAACTCCACATAACGATAAAATATACTGTATACATTTGGTGAAATAAGAAGTCAAAAACCATTCTCTTCCAGATAATCGAATACACATCTCCACATTGGACACTTCATGCGAATCTTCTCCTACATGTAAAACATTGTAAACTCACTTGAGTAAGATATATACTGTCCTCAAATCTCTGCTTCTGATCAGGATTGGTGCTCAGACTGAAATGTCTACGGATTTCACTCATCATTTCAATATTTCCTGAAAGAGAAACACACAACAAAAATCAACAGCAATTTCTTGTTTGCTCACTGATCTGATGCTGCAGAACACTCAAAAACACCTGAGGCTCAATAATTTAGTGAAATTCTTTCTCCACCACAGAAATTTAATTTGTTAAAACTATACAGTCTTTAGTTCATACCTGTGAGTAATGTTACCATGGTTTTGTTAAGCATGTGATATCAACTGTTCACTGAAAACACAAGTTTCATCATTGGCTTAAATCTCTATGCTGAGTGAGTTCAATTGAATGAACTGGTATGGCAAAAAAAAAAAAAAAACCCTGTGCAAACTGCTTTATGACAAACTGATGAATGGATGGACCAAGCTTTTATGAAGTTCCAACCTTTTTTTCTTTTTTTATTCTTTCTTATGAAAAACATAGGTACTTTGAAGATATTGACCAAGAAAAAAAGCTTTACATTGTTTGGAACACTAATTGCGTTACCCTCCAAGAACACACTTTTAATGACAGCCCTTTGTTGATTTCAGTGCCTCAGTTTAAGCAGTTTTTACCGCTTCAGAAACTTTGCCATACCCATAGGATGGTGTTGTCTGTGAGCGCACCAGTCAGACCAGTAATTCCACTGAGATGGCTCTGACACCCTCGACAGCGTTTCTAAGGAAGCCCAGGACTGTATTCCATACTCAGAAGCAAATCTCAATATAGGAAACTTGCTTACATCCCACAAGTCAGACAAGTAGTCATAGAAGTGTTCTGTGAACAACAGTTAACAGGCTTGTTATTAATACACTGATGAAAATAAATTTGACCACATGAGTAAAGCATTTTTTATACACACTTGTAACTGTTAATCAACGGGGATGTTTGGCAGATGGTTGAAGTGAATCACAAAACATGATCAAAGTAAGGTAACAGAGAGGTAAGCGAAAATTCATAATAACAGTGGCTGGTACCAGTAACATAAATACAGGAAGTGAGGCAATGACATTGGTTACCCACTCAAGTTACAAGGTAATTACAGGTGTAATCTTTTGTCTCAAAGTCAAAGCAAGACATTTCTTTTTCTTTCGTTTGTAATGGTAACTTTTAACCATATCACTAACCCGCTGTCACACTACAGTGAATGAGCTAACATGTCAACCATCACTAATTTTGCCTGAATCAGAGATTCTTTACAAAAGTGTTTCCGCGTTTGTTTGGAAAGTAGGATGATAACTTTACTTTAATATTTTGTTACCTTTATTTGCCGGTAAATATGGGTACATGGGGATGGGGGGTCAAATTTAAAGTGAAATAAAACAATACTGTCAATGCAATGGGTAAAAGAAGTCATTACATGGATTTATAGGGCAAAATTAACATTTTTGAACATATGTCTGATTTACAGAAGTGAAAACCAACCAAGGGATGTCCATGCACATGTCTTATATATAGTAAAACAGAAACATTCTGGTTACCATCTCCATAATGCCAGTCTCCTGGATTCTTGGCGATCCATCCCTCTTTCTCAGTCTCCTTCCCATTGGACGGGCTGGAGCTCACAAAGGGGCGTGACGGGTCTTCTCTCTGTGCAATAGGGGCTATTGTGTTGATGTACAGGTCTATATACTCCTTCTTGTACAAGTTGATGTCAGACTTGATGCCAAACCTACACAGAATTTTTTCATGACATTTTATTAAAGATATGTATATTTATTTATTTATTTATTTCTTTGATCGTTGTTTAATGTTAAAGAATTTGGACAGGTATAGTCATGGTTATTGCTGGTATGCTTGCTTCAGACCTAACATCTGTACCTATCTTCTTAAGCTTAGCACATGTAAGAATGCACAAAGATTGCCAAGTCTTTATAAGGTGCAGTGATTGATTCCATGAGACTGTTTTTCCCTTAAGCCAAAATTAGATCACTCTATGTTACTGTATTTTAGTTTTATGTTTGGACACCTGTGAAAACATATTAAATTTGAACCTCTACAGCCATAAATTGTATAATATATTTAACTTTCAGTCCAAAATTGCTTTGGAGATTTGGCCATGTAGAATTAAATTTTCTGATAAGGTTATATATTGCTCTGCTGCTGTCTAACTGGAATTTTTGTTTATTACCTTAAATGATCACTTATTACAAACTAACCAGTTTTGTGCCAGAGCTTTTTCGTTTTCATTGTTTCCTGCCCACAATAAAATAGAAGGATGTGACTTAAGTCGTCTCACCTAAACAGAATAGAAAAAGATTTTGCCCTTTGGTGTATGTTGTACAAAACATTTCTCTAAACATGTCATCGTCCACTGAGAATTTGCAAATTTCCAAGAGAAAATGGTAAAGAGTTTTGAAGACTTATGCCAAAAAACATAAGAATTTAGCAACATTAAGAATTTAGAAGAAATCTTGCCAATTCCAAATTGATGTGATATTATAATATTTATTTAAACTGAACTGTGAATAAAAAAGCACTATCTATGTTTATGAGACTTTCTTTTCTAAAAAAAAAACACACACCTTGGTACACAACTACTGACTCACTTGATGGGTTATCTCCCCCTTGACAAGGTCAAGGAAGTCTGCCTCAGCTGGGTACAGTGCCACAGCAAACATGAAATCTTGCCAAATCATGATACCTAGCTCATCAGCAATGTCATAGAACTCATCATTCTCGTATATCTAGGGGAAAAAGGGTACAAACTATCAACACCAGAACTGTACATCAGACTTACCTGCTTTTATGATTAACAGTCATCAGATGGAATCAAGTTATGTCATGCCTAGTTTGCTTGTCTAAAACAATGTAGCAATAGCATCATCATTACTCTATGTATACATGTATCTTGATGCTAAACACTGTAAACTGTAGTTCTGCTCTGCAGGGCTTTGTCCATTAAACACCCAAAATTAGATTGTAATTTGCCAACTATCCGTCCTGGCAGTACCATAATGTTCTTGTCTGGCTTGTACCACCAAATATGTGCATCAGCTGCAGGGAAACCACTGGAACATGCTTTCGCAATCTTAGGATATGTATGAATATCATCTGAATTGTTGTGTGTCAAAAATATGACTTTTGAGACTGGTCTATAGGAAAGCCTTATTACAACAACTGCAGTTGCCAATCCCTCGGAATTGCTGTCACAAACATTTCGAATTGCCTAATTCATACTCCGAAACAATTCAGTTGCGGAAAATTTTTCAAGGATGTACCATTTTTTAAATTTAACAAGTTGTAAATGTCAACCCTTGTATAAATGTGGAACTGTATTTCAAGAGATAGCTGAGGATTACAATTCATGATGAACGGAAGAAGAAAAGAATATGTACAGATGAAGATTTCGGTGCAGAACTGGCTTTTCATGTATTATCCCACAAGATCTGTAATGTTCCAAGATTCCCTGTAAACGAGAATTTCTTGAATGATCTAACTGGCCTATAAGGAAGCCTATTCAAAGCAATTATATGGATTATCTGAGATTACAACTCAGGAGCTTCTCAGCAACCGCATGAGTTCAAGTCCAGGCTATGTTGGCTTCCTCTCTGGTCTTACGTGGCAAAGTCTACCAGCAACTCATCAATGGTTTAGGGTTTCCCCCAGGCTCTGCCCAATGTTGTCAAACCATAATGATAGCCAACATCAGATAAATGTCACTAAACACCAACAAATAAATAAATGAATGAATAAATCTGGGATCACACAAACTGAGAGGATTACCCCTCCTCCCCAGACCCTGAGACAGTTCATGTGGGCGATTCTGGCCGAGTCCAGCAGATCTCTGTACCGCTCCACAGTCACGCGGTCCTGGAAGCTGTCGGCTGGGATCCAGTTAGAACCTTTCATGAAGACTGGCACACCATTCACTTTGAAGTAAAATGTCAAACCTGAAAGTGGAGAAGTGATCTGAGGTTATCTCCCATGTTCCAGCTAGGTGGTTTACGTCATGATTATAAATGAATACAAACCACATATAGGTGTCTCAAAATGACTGCACATTTACAAAGGTTTTCTTTATGGAAAATGTAAACAATTTCAGATTGGTTGGCAAAGATGAAGTTATATTGCTAAGCAACCTAAAATAATGTTCATGATTGGAGTCACCCACATATACCTTACAACTGAGCCACAGAAGACAGAGATTCAATCCAGGCATTGAAACAGGGAATTTGTAGAATGTATTTCTATTTCATTCGCCAAAATTTCCAAAAAACTAGAAAAAAAAAAGATTCCCTGCTGACCTAATCTATAATTTTCTGACAGGGTTGGCTTACAACCAATGAAGACTTTTTGAATGATGGTCTAACATGTGGTGAATACTAAAATTTTCACCTGTAGCATTGGGTATGGGGTCCTGGACAAGCTCCACAGTTCTGAATCCCACTCGTATTGCCTTACTGGATACTTCAGAACCTGAGGTGAATTCAGCGTTCAGGCTGTACAGGGACTGACTGCCATATCCATTAGGCCACCAGGCACTAACCTGCCAAACGCAAAAATCAAAGAAACTTTCAAACACTGATGACTTTGTCATTGTTTTTTCACCTTGATCTTCCCATGTTTCCTTTCATTCTCACATAAGATTAATTTTTCTGGTAACTGCATTGGTTGGACTCTGATTGCTTTTGTTTTTAGTTAACTTTAGTAAGTATCAATAATCACAATAAGTTATCATTTGTTTTGCAATTTGTTAACTTAAACAAACTGTGATAAACAAAGTAGGTATAAAATATGAAGTTAACATGGAGTTAATGATCTTAAACTTCCAATTTAATGTAAGATGTCATCGTTGGACCTCCACTGGCTAAAGAGTTGCACTGGCTACAGCCAATCTGCTATTTAACAAAGAGGCTGCATTTTGTCATAGTTACGGTTAAGCAAAAAGTCAGGTGGGTATTTTGGTAAAGTATTTAAATTCAGAAAATACGCAGCATACAAAACAGCATATACTCACATTGGACAGCGTGTAGTTGAGTGAGACCTGTGATTTGTCTGCAGTAAGAGTGAGTGGGACTGATTTCTGGAGTGATGTCCTCTGCATCGTTAACTTCAGAACACCTGACACTGGAGACGGATTGTTCACCTGGAAGAATACTCCCACCGTCAGAACCCAGGAATTTGCATCACTACCTGAATAACGAAACATACACACCAATATGCATGTTAATGATTTCTCTCTAAAAACAAAATTAACAGCCATCATATTTTAAACCATCCCGCCATCCTGACACTCCATCAAAAGATGCAATGCAATTAAACTTGGTGATCCTTGAAAATGCATCAAATATGTCCAGGTGTATTAACATTTGAAAAATGCTGATACATTTTCATCAGTTTGCGTGTGGAAAAGAGGGAAGGAAAAAATTTGCACATTCTAACAATTCCCAAAGGAAAGATGCTATTTATCTTTGAGAACAGATTTAATATAGTTTGACTTATCTTCTACAGATCTGAACTCACTCTAACCCCTGTACCAATGGGATACCGAAAGAAGTCTGAAGTGGGACATGTGAGATCATTTTAGAGACCCTGAAGATTCTACCACAGCGTCAACACCATGACGTCACAGTGAGTAGAACATATGCGTCATAAATGAAAACATTCTACGCAACATATTTGATGCTGCATGATAATGGGCTTATGACGTAGAAGTCCAAATTCACTGCAGCAACACCTGTTGGGAGAGGAAAACTCACCGATACCTCAGACACACGCTAAGAAAACATTGATTGACTGTATCCTTTCTAATTTTTCAAATAATGCCCAGGTGTATGAATATACAAAGACTAGCAGACAAAACAAAGTGCAAACACACAAACGGTGTGCATTTAATACAAGTATTCCTAAATATCTATATAACCAAAATTTTCGGACAATGATGAGTTATTTAGATTGTCAAATTGTCAAATCTGATTTGGGCCACTGAAACATCTATCATGTACATCATTTCTTACCTTGCCAAGTTTCAGCCGTCAGTGCTTCAATCACAGCTGTATCAAAGGCCACAATACTTATGTTTTTCCTGTCAAAAAAAACATGTATGATAAAAACCTCTCACCTTTGGCAAAAAAGAAAAAACTCTCCCATGTATAATACACAGATTTTTTTTCACCATTTCTGTGATATATATTTCCCAACTGTAAATATATGTAACTTATCTGGCATGTATGCCTTTAAAAAGAACACTTTATGAGCAGTCTTGAAGGACAAAAAGATTACAGCAATTTCATTTGTTAAAGGGAGACAACTTCAATCTGTGAGACATGTCTCTTCATAAAGCAATCAGTATAAAAATTTTGTGGTGGGTTATCCAACCTTATCAGAAAAAATAGTTTCGGCCAGTGGAGGATTTTTGTTTTATTCTGCCAAATGAAA
This sequence comes from Acanthopleura granulata, assembly GCA_016165875.1. Classification (NCBI taxonomy): domain Eukaryota; kingdom Metazoa; phylum Mollusca; class Polyplacophora; order Chitonida; family Chitonidae; genus Acanthopleura; species Acanthopleura granulata. Next base: position 8,879,295 of record JABBOT010000003.1, on the reverse strand, counting down.
GATGTATAGATTTGAAAGAAATTAACACTTAGAGAAAATAATAAAAAAATAAAACAAAAGCAAAACTAAGCAGAAATTCCATGCAAAATCAAATAAAAACTTTAGAGTAGGAACCTTTCACGGAGGGCTGGTCTAATCAATATCAATGAACATATTATTAATATTGTTTTAATGTTAACTACTGTTCCATATTACCAGATTCCTTGTGTTGGGAATGATGGTCCCCAATCCCAGCTGAAGGAACACTGCTCCTTTCGTATCATATTCACATGGCATTCTCCATGCTGAGCCGGGTTGGAGCATGTGGGTGGGATTACGTGGGGCATTGTTGACGCTTTCTGAGCAGCATATTCAACTGCTGACTGAAACTCCACCCTAATTTCATTTACACCAAGCTGAGAAATATCAATATGAAGTAGAGGTGAGATGAAATACATCATGCATTCTTTGAACAGACGTTAGCCATTTTACTACAACTAATATTCAAGTATAATGTGTTAAAATACATAAATTTTAACACATTACACATTTGATCAATATCTCTTAACTACACACAATTTTCGAACAAACTCGGGTGACCAGCCAGATTTTCCAGACTGAGTATAACAAACCAGCTATAAATAGCATGAGAAATCTCTCATTAAACAAGAAAGTCAGAGCAATGTAACAGTAAAAACAGGCAATTACAACCAAAGTTATATCAGAAGAGGGGTATATACAGACCTACAAGGGAATAGGCATTTTTCTTTTTTGACGTGTTGGTAACTCTATAAATCACCCCCAAATCTGGATTTCTTATGAGGACACTTGATATGCCATTTTAGAGACATCGGAAACACGATGCTGAATAATCCGTACCCTGTGCTGTTCAGTATTAGAGGCGAGACACTCCTTTTTGTGCAAAGTACGGGCCCCTTTATCATTACAATCAAAGGCCACATACTGTGGCCTCCCAGACCTAGGGGAACAACCCCAGACGTATTCCACTACCAATTTCTCATTGAAAATGGCTTTAAGATATATCAGAATTGTCTTGTAATCATAAAGAAAACAGCTGATTTAACACCACTTAAAATGGTTAAAATGGAGAGGATGGCTGGTCATTCGATTTTCCCCACCTGGGCATTTTTGCTTAGTTTGATCTGCGATATCTCAGTTATCTTGTATCACAGAAATAAAAAGTGACACTTTCTGAACTATGAATAGGGCTCTTTATCAATACATACATACATTCGGTCTAGTCTTTTCCTTCAACACAGAAAACATGACTCCAGGAAACAAATACAGATACAGTATCATGCAAAAACAATATTCGTCTTGTATAATCTTACCTTCAGAGCCGATTTGATGTCAAAGTCATATCTGACAAACATGCTGGACGATTTTCCCACCACCTGTCCGTTAACTTTCACTGTGGCTATGGTGTCTAAGCCATCACAAGATAAAATAACTCTGCTTTTGGAATATACGTCTGATGAAACTGCAGCACACAGATGAAGGGAAACGATTTCAGTGATAGCATGCATTCATACTATATGCAAATAGATGAAAGAGCTTTATTTAACAAATTATTAACTCCTTCTTTTGGAAATGCTAAATGTATCACCATACTTTAAAGTGGGGAACATAAATATAAAAAAAATACAGAAAATAGGATAAACTCTTCATAGTGTAAGCCGTTCTGTGTGAAAGCCATGATCTGTAATCAATATCTTAGTGAAAATAAAGCAAATTTAGTTTTAGTAAGGCACTAGCTTTAATACAAATTGAATTCCACAAATATTAGTTATGTATATATACCCTGAAAAGTTTTTTGGTAGGTCCAATTTTCTCTTGGGATCCATCGATACTGGTCATCGTTGTACATGTAATATGGGTCTACAATTTTTTTATTAGATAAAAGAGCAGTATACATGTTCCCGGGCACCTTTCCTTGCACAGTGTATAGCGTGCCATCTGTAAACAGAGAGATAACAATGTAATATGTCAGAAATCCTATTGCATTTCCTTGCCAGGCTAATATCTTTCCTGAGGGAGCAACAATTAATGAAAGTAAAAGACAGCTCATGACTGAGGCACTGATCATTAAAAAGATTATTAAATTCTCTCTTGAATGCAAAAACCTGTATGAATTCATGGCTGAATTATCTTCGTAAGAAGTGTGGAGTATTTTACTGCCGACTGGGGATCTGAAGGCATCCATGCTTTAAAGTTTATGATGGACTGACCAATCAGACAGCTAAGAGATATCAGCTGATATAAAAGCTGTGACATAAATCTTCTGAGTTGGCTGTCAATGTAACATGTAATAACATAGGGACTGGGCACATATCCTGTGACACAAACACCTGTGCAGATAAGCACAGTTTGAGGTTGATAGTTTACAACAGCTAATACCTGGTATCAGGTTGTGTTTATCTCTGATAAGAAGGTATTTTATCTTCTTCAACCTTTATCAACCATGGAATGAATCTAGCACTAAAGTCATGACAGCTGAATCAAGCAATGAAATAACATGCCCAGCTCTAAATTCAACTTGATCCATATATGTAGTTACTGCTAGCATTCCTGCACAATGGCATATAAAAATAACATACGCTTATATATGTTTACTACAGCCTATAGAACGTCACCCCACCGTACTCATAGACATCATAGCTGTCAATTTCAGGTGGGTGTCCCCATGTGTCATCACTGGTAGTTCCATATGAGCCTAAAACTGGTTGAAACTTGGACAAATTCCAAGTCTAATGGCCATATTTGAAATGCATATACTCCTCTCAGCTTGACAATCTATGAATACATTGGAGATAACCAAGAGGCAGTTTTTCTGGTATAGCTTTCACATGGCTGACACCACTAGCATGTTTTGTACATAAATTTTAATTTCTTAGAGATGAATTTTCTTCTTAGATCCACTCGAGACCATTACTTGTGACAATGATCCCAACAAATTAGCCCATCTGTCGCACAAAGGGACAAACTTGTGGAGCAGTGGCAGTAGTATCCCTTGTGATATGTATGGATCCGGTGCTGTATGCATTCAAACATGGTGGTTGCACCTAAAATTTGTCCAAGTTTCAACCAGATTTATGCCCAAGTTTCAACCAGATTTATGCCCGTGTGAACTTACCAATGATGCCACATGCAGACACCCACCTGAAACTGACAGCTATGACCTCTATGGGCACGGTCTACTGGTCCCAGTCTGGATACATCCAGGACAGCATGGGATGTACAATGGTGTTTAAGGTAGGCTTATGGAAGACGACAGGTTTGTGATTGTGTAGACTATGTAATCACAGTCCTACAGAGCTAGTGCATCATCCGATAATGTACCTGTCTGCTGTCAAGCATATGCATCATTTTTTAAATTTATTTATTTACTTATTTGATTCGTATAATTTTGCGTAATACTCAAGAATATTTCACTTGTACAACGGCGGCCAGACATATGGTGGGAGGAAACCCATAACCATTCAAGATTTGCTGGCTGACCTTCCCAAGTAAGGATGGAGAAGATCCTAGCCAGCATGAGCTGGACTTGAACTCACAGCGCCCGCATTCGTGGGAGACAACTGGGTCATTGCGCTGCGCTAGCACGCTAACCGACTAAGTCACGGAGGCCCCCTCATTTTTTGAAAGCTCATTTCATAGGCACTTACTTGTACCAGAGTTCATGACAGTCCAAAGACCCGTCAAATCTATTATCGATGATGTCACATATGCCTCACATACTGATACTGTAACTTGTAAACTTATTAAAACAAAGAGATTTTGAAAATGCCGTCTGCTTTCCATGTCTGTGACTTCGAAGGACACCACCTGACATTAGCTTTGCAGCCTCCAAACATTGAAGAGTTCTAACTACTCAGGAATAGGCTGTGTCGCAAGGGCCGAAAGTGGAGTACTCGGCAAATAAACTCAAGGACTCTTCCTGGAGCCTCCTTCTCTTTTGACCAATGAAATGTGACTTGAAAAAAGAATGAGTCAAGCGACGCACAGTTGCTAAAGCCACCGAGTACGGTGAAAAGCAAAGGGGGCGGTGGTCTTGGTGGTTGAAATCGCTCACATGGCGTTTGCATGGTTGTTGTTGTTGATTATTGTCCCGGGACTGACATTGACAGCCCATTCCTGTTCACATCGCATACCCGCAGAGCATGAGGTGAGTTTATTGTCAAAGTTTTCATATTTACATTTATGTAAGTTTATTTGACAGTAGTAAGAATGAGGGTGATGTGATGTGGTGGGGTGGCGTCAATTCGTTGAAAAATGTCCTTTTCTCAATGAACATGGGAAAAATGGGTCCGCGACGAACAATAGATCAACCTATTCTTTACAAATCCCGTGTTATGTAATCAGAATCGTCTGGTCATGGACCAAAACATGATTGTTACCAGAGTCAAATTTTCCTCTACCCTCTATCAACAATTTGATATACAGAACGAAAGAAATGAAATACATATTTGCCCTTCACAACCGTCCAGTTAGAAACTATATGTGTGATTGTGTTGATTCAGTATGAAAGCCCCCCCCCCCCAAAAATATGATTACCATCCTGAAAGTCGACTACCACTTACAGAAACCATGCTCGTGGAACACGGAGGCTTTAGAATCGGCCAAGTTTGCTCTTTCTTCATAGCTATCTTTCAGAATCTTTGGGTCAGGTTTATTTTCAGCAGTCATGTTAGAACATTTAAAATCAAAGTTTAAAATCTGACAACAAAGCTTGTTTCCCTACCAGGTTAAGTAACAAAAGCAAAGCTGTCTGTGTTGCATATTATTATACACTGTACCACATTTAGCCCCAGATGGTTATTTCATACGACCAGCCCAGTATAAGCCGTATCGGCATTGGAACCATCTTTCAAGATTATCGCTGTTTGGATGAGATCTGGGTGCATGCTTTTGCAAACTAAAGCAAAATAATGCTAAAAAGACGTTATTTCCAGTAGGCGAATGAAGCGACCCCCTTTCAGTCAATTTTTCTTTGTTATTTTTCTGGACTTTGCTCACACAAGGCGAAAAGGGGTTGCGCAATCATGTCTTGTCACATGTGTGTTCTGTAGTCACTTCAAGAAATCATGTCTTTTTAGCTTTATTTTACATTAGTTTGTGAGAGCACCCACCCATATCTCGCCCAAATAGCATTAATTGCCTGAGATGGCTGCAATGCTGATTCAGCTTCTAGGCGTGAAATAACCACCTGGAGTTATACCATGTTAATGTACACTTACTGTTTTAGACAGTAAAACAATTTTGCCAGTCAATATTAAATACAGAGAGCGAATCATTGAGAGCCACCTGCCTCCAATGTTTAAAAAAGGCCCAGTCAAAAGTCAGAATGGCCTAATGCACTAGACGTTGTATACATCACTAGTATACAAGTTCTAATTCGTAGTTCCGAGCATCTGGGTGGTTCGCAAGAAACCAGAGGTGATAACATTGGGTTAAATGGGCAAAGTGCTGATTTTTACTGATTTCTAAAGTATAATGAACCGCAGTTCACTGAAATTATCATGTTTGAAGCTGAGACAAATTCGATTACTTTTCCAGAAAAATTTCTTAAAGCTTTATTTTTCATTTTTTTATAGCCAAATCTTATACAAGGAATATCTCACCTGGGTAAAATTTGCATTGTTTTCACCTCCAGTAATCTGTAGTCATGTGACCAAAGTAGTCATGTTGTTGATTAGCTCAGAGATGCCATGACATTGCTCTAAAACTGTGAAGTTACGAAATACACTGATATGGAAAGGTCCAGTTTCCTCACCCTTAATGTGACATAATGACACCATTCCTTCTTTTCCAACAAGAAATTTTGGAAAAATGGTAAAGGTAGTGAAGAATTTCCCTTTTACCTTGTTATAAATATTTTCTGACCATTTGTGACAATTTCCAGCCCAAAATGGCAGCAGTTTTGATGGGTGAACTAACATGCAAGTAACTGATGATGAACAAGGTATACAGTGTATATTCCAGAAACAACAACAAATAGTATAACCAAAGTTATTTCAAAAGAGAGGACCATGTGGACCTTATGACTTTATCACCCTTTAATCTGGAATCTTTATGAGGCCATGGGATAGGCTATTTTAGTGAACCCTGAAACATGATGTCGCATTATTTGTACTCTAGGCTATTCAGTACTAGAGGCGCTGCTCCCTTTGCGTGCGAAGTACATTTCCCCTTTATTATTTCGATAGATACCCAGGAATTTTGGCCTCCTGGCTGAGACCTTGGGAATTAACACTAGATGTATTCCATTACAACTTTCTCATTGAAAATATCAGAATTATCTCAGAATCAGAAGGAAAACGTCTGATTTAACACTATTTCTGCATGACAAAATGGTGAACTAGGAGCAGGTGACATCACAGTGAAAACAGATGCGTTCCTGGGTGACAGAAATGTGTTGCCCTCGAGTGGTTAAAATTGAGAGCATAATTTAAACCGCAATATCTCATTTATCTAACATGACACAAAAAAAAGTGACCATTTCTGAACTATGAATGAGATTTTTTATCGATACAAATACATTTAGGCAAGGGCTGTCTTGTCTTTTAAGTACTAATCAGAGATTTTATGCCGCTTACAGTCTGAGGTTGTATTAGCTGTTTCATTGGCCACAATCACTAATACATGTATAACAGCTGCAAAATTGATGTGGTCAAGAAAGGGAAATATAGTAAATTCATATTGAAAGGTAAAGTGCAGTGGAGATGAGGAAGAAAGTTCATTTTTAGACAGCAACAAAATACTTAAATGCAATACTTAAATTGTCATGTATCAATCCATTATACTTTCCCAAGCTGCATACTAATCAGTTAACTGCTATATTTTTTGGAATAAATATAGTGATGGGCTATTACGTAACTTTGCAGGTTGTACATGGAGTTCACTTGGAAGAGGAACATGTGATCAGAAAGAGGAGTGCAGACCAGCCATTAAGGATTTACCTTCACTATGACCATAGTGTCAATAGCCTGTCCTCTGTACAGAGAAGTCTTCTAAAGGTACGTACACTTCAGATGTGTATTTAGGATATATTTATATATGGAATATATGCACTTCTTCAGTGGATGAGATTTCATTCAATGTATTCCCAGACATTGATTTCAATAGGCCTCAAGTGAATTACCTCTGACTACCATATTAATGGCACAATGGTTCAACCACTCCACTGGAAAGTGGCTGAATTTGATCAATCTAAGTTTTATCCAGATTAGTAGGTAATACTTTTGTAAATCTTGTCACAGTGAATTTATCCGAAAAGCTGCAAAGTTTATTGGGAAAATGAATGATTTCTTTCCGTAAATTTTATTTTTCCATAAATCACTTCATTTCATTAGGTTTCCCTCGGTGTTTGACAAAGAAACATCGTTGATTAAGGGATTTCTGCGGTCTTTCCACAAAGTGCAACAGTCAAAATTCTGTTATTATTTGGAATGCCAGATCATGTATCTCTTCTGATCATCTCTGGCAATCATTTGTGTATTTGTGGTTTGTGTACAGAGTGAGGAAGAAAGAAGAAATCCACCTAATGTAAAGAAGGATACATATCACTTGCTTCTTTTTTTTTTGTTGTTGTTGCATACTGGACACTACACAGAAATGTTTGTCAAAAGTTTGAATGAAGAAATGTGCATTCCGATGCAGGAGCTATTACCACTGTGAAATAAGCTACGTATTGCATGTGTCATTTAGGCTGTCAAGCTAGGTCCCACATATTGCAGTTTCACATGTCAAAAACTAATCAGGCCTGTTAAATACTTCTTCTGTACTTGCTACCGACATATATCTATTATGTCTGTCATCATAAATTTAATGTACAAGTTTTTACATGTGTGCCATGAGCTGGTTTTCTGTGTGTGACCCTTTGACACTGTATAGAATCCTGATGTTCAGCACAAAATTAGCCACAATTTTTAAATAAGATTTCTTTCAGTGTCTATTAATAAATTTAATGTGTAAATTTTTGCATGAAATGTCTCCTGATTTACATGTACATGTATGTATACAGTCCTGCAGTCTCAAAAGGAAGAGAAAGTGAAGCAAGTCAAGTTTAACAGCTCAGTCAAAGTTACAAGCGCTGTCTTTTATCTAGTATTCAAAAGCAAACATTATGATGCTGTTGTAGACAGAGCAGATTGATTATGAAGAAGGAGATACCAGTCAGGAATGTATGATGTGACTGATTCATGGGTTTTAACTCACATTGAAATCATCATGAAGCTTACTTCGTGGTGTTTACACATTTATCTTTGTGTCACAAATACAAACTGTTGAACCATATATCAAATATAACTCTCTGGAGTGATTTATGCTTGAAGTGAAGTAGTTCATTGAAGACTGCATGCATGATGATTGAGTCAGACATTTTTCATGCGCCCTGTGATCTCTTCTTTTCTTTACCTTTCTTTTATTTCTTCAGAGACATGTTCTACCAACAGCTGTCAACTTTTGGGAAAGCACGCTCAAAGTCCGACAGAACCGCGCCCCTATCAGATTACAAAGGTGATGTTAGTTAACATGAGACAGCAGTTCCTGTTCTAGGAAGTAGGCTGTGGGTTTAGGCTAGTGGCCCATACTGCACTGTACATGTATATGTATATGTGCTACGTTTTCCCTCATAACAAGCTCCAGTGTCGGTATATAACAGTCTGCATCTCTGATCTTTACAACAAAGGATCACAACATGTATTTTGTATTTGTGCACTGCCTTTGTTGCTAGGAGGTGGATTAATTTTTTTTTCCCAGTACAGTGTATCTCTGAAAGAACAGTGAAACTGTAGAAACAGGAATGCGTTATTTATCAACTGTTAAGTAGCAGAGTTTGAAATTGTGAGCATTGCTACTGGTAAAACTGGATACAAATATACATACACGCATACATGTTACGGTGTTTTTCAAAAGAAAGGATTGTAATGTCTGGTATTTGGTTCTCCATGTACATTACCAGTGATTAATATAATTAGGCAGATTAATAGATGAATCCGTGAGTGCAGATTTGTAACATTTAAGTTTGGGCATTATTTAACTCACGCCCTGTTCTCAGCACAATCCAAGTGACTGACGGACATGGCTAGAGAGTGCTGTTATAGTTTAAAAAAAACAACACCATTCCATCTTTTTGATCTGTTAAATCTAAATTAACCAACTCATTAAAAACAGGAAGCAGGTGACTTTAATTTAAACTAAAGTAAATAAATTACCCCCAAATTTATGACAAACATCAGAGTTGTTATTTAATATAATTATCATGGACTTCTAAGTTGTTTGAATGTTACATCTGTGCAGAATAAATTGTTGCTGTGTCTTCTTTCTTCAAACACTAAAAGAGGAAAGAAATGCAGTCTTCCTATTGTAAAGAGTTGAATAAACATGCAACTGCTCAATAGTAGTCACACTACTTGTGTACTGAACAAGAATTGATTTCATCTGATGGATTAGGTTCCTTCATTTCAGCACACGTTTGCATGAACATGTACTTAAAGAAAGAGGTTATTAAGTTAGAACGTTTTCATTTTTTGTTTCAGGAAGTGTATCCAGGGAAAGGTTCAGTACCACACCACGTGGTCGATGGACCGGCAGGTCAGGCAGACTGCATGCTGCGTGCTCTCCTGTGTGACCAACACCATGTGTGGAGACGTCGTCATCCCTCCTGAACACCTGGAGGTACACCACAGCATATAGTACCACATTTCTGTGCTCCTGAGAATTTCCTTTACTGAAGCTTGATTCAAGTAAACAATTACCTGAACTACATACAGAACAATAGGCATCCGGGTTATGAAATGTGATTCCTCTCCTGCAGAACAGACTGAAACTGTCTCGGGTATTAAAAATGCTGTAGCCCCGGAAAGAATGATTAGCAGTTAGTGGTTATTGTGACTGGCCAACGGGCTTATTGGGTACTTTGTGGACAAGGAGCAGTTAAATCCTGCTGACCTTAGATTCAGAAAAGTGTAAGGTAATTGGTGCAGGGGTTTTCGACTGGTTTCATCCACCCATCACCTATTCATGTTATTATTGCACTAATAGAATAGTATTGAGTGTAACATATACACAAATGAAATGCATGATTGTGACCATCCAGTACATAAGCTATCCTGATGCTGGTTATTTCTGTCTTGTAATTTCTGAAATTAGCATATTTTATTTGTCAAGTTTGAGTTTTTGTTTTGAAATTAAGGTAATTATTTATAGTTTATACCCGATCAAATGACGTAGCTGAAAGAATTAACACTGCTTTTGATTACAGAGACAAAGTATTGAAATTTGGCGGAGGGCAAGAGGAGGTAAAGTCATTGCGTTTTGTGTTATGTGTACTCCTTTGCTAGGTGATTATTTTAATGAACTCGCTTTTGTTGGTGTTGTCAGACCTGTTACACTTGTAAGGGCGGTGTGCTGTGGGAAAAGTCAGGCACTACTGGACCAGGTGTACAGGACACAGACTTTATCCTCTACATCTCTGCTGTCCAGTCTGACCGCTGCCACCTGGGCTCCACCGTTGCTTACGCGGCTCACTGTCAGCTGGAAACTGCCCTCGACAGGTAAGAATTCCTGGTACATTTGTACTGAGCATGTAACTGAACAGGTGTGTTGAATGTCAATTAGAATGCTTGCCTAAAACTCATCATCATGTAATTATGGGCAATTGCATCTGTAAATGATTGTGATAAGGTGCTGTAAATACCTTTTTATTCGCGGGCATAAATTTTCACAGATTTGGTGAGAAGACACATTTGCAGGAATCAACTTTCATGGATCTTAACAGAATTTTTTGACAACTGATAAACGAATATCAAACTTCAAGTAATAAAGCAACTCAAGCATTCAAGTAACCGTGTTATCATTTAGACTTGTTTGTACCTGTAAGATGTGACAAAAATTCTGTACAATACAGTAACTTGATCCTGACAAAGGGAGTTAATCCTCCTATGCTTTTAATCTTTATAAGACGAAGCCCTTACCTGCTGTAAGCGCAAATATTCATATCGCTCACTCCGGGAGACGACGAAGGATTAAATGTGATATAAATAAATCCCATTGTTTAATTCTCATGCATCAGTACTGTGAGTGAGCTGTGACAGATTTGGGTAAATTTCTCAGAAATATAAGGCACTGTAGATTTCAACAGCAATCATTCTTCTTTCACTCGATAAGACGGTTAGTACTGTAACGAAATGTCTTTGTGGAAATGGATAACCTTAACACATCCTGCCAAGACTCTCGGTCTAGCTAATCCACAGACCAGTCAGTCTTCAGAAGAGGCTGGAACCATTCAGGCTGCCAACGACGCTGTAGATGTAGTGGCAGAAAATCCCAGAAAACGAATGCTCGGTGATTATAACATCTCTGACGAGGAGACGAGCTCAGATTGCCTGAACTGCTGAGGAAATTGGCATGGCACGTGCTCTCCAAAACTTTTCCTCAACTAGGTCACTTAGTTAACGAAAGTAGGGTTCGAAGTTTGAAATCTGCTCACTTAAAAAAGAATAAGGAAACCCCCAGTGGCATGATTTGATCCCTTCCTAAGTCTATGACTGCTCATCCCTTTCTAATTGGCAAGAAACTTGATGACATGGTGAGGGACTGGGTGAAAAAAGCCTGTTTGAGTGGTGGAGTGATCAACCGCAGAATTGCAATGTCAGCAGCAGTAGGCATTATTCTAAAGCAGGACAAAACCAACCTCCCACAGTTTGACGGCACAGTTGACATCACTGAGGCGTTTGTCTAATCTTTGCTGAGACAAATGGGATATGTGAAGAAGTTGTCAGAAGAATTTGAACAGAAGAAGGAAACTTTCCTTAAGCCTGTGTTTGACGTGATCAGTCAAAATAACATTCCTGATGAACTTACCATAAACTGGGACCAGACCGGCCTCAGCGTGGTTCCCACAACACTGAGGCCAATTCATGCCCGGCGGATTATAAAGTATCACAACGTAATCAGCAAGAGACGAGATTTGATCCAAGCTGGATTTGTGAAAGCAGGAATACATTCTTATTAGGTATTTCTGATTAATGTGTTTGAAATAGTATTAGAACTGTAGTGCTTGTTAATGAATTTATAACTGTAGCGCATGCTGCATTAATAAATTACATACTAGTATTTAACTAAAATACATACATTGTCCTTCATTTGTTTAACAAGTACACACACTGCACTGCAGAATACAAGTATATATGAAACGCATAGGTTTTACATTCGATGGCACTTGTTTTCATGGACATGTGTTTGATGCGATATCCGCGAATGTTAGTACCGCGCTAATAAAAAGACATTTACAGTACTCTTTTGATTTCTTCTGTCAGGGGTTAGTCATTCTTGGGTGATATCGACATATGAATGGATTGATTGACCCTGCCATGGACATGATCCACTAACTCTCGCTGTTTAGTGGTCAGCTAGTGACAATAAGTGGATGACGGCACTCTTATGATCATTTCATATGCCGTCCAGCCTTCCTTGAAGACCAATTGTACTCCACCAATATGGTGTGCCTACCTGTGCATCACTTGTGGGACAACTTGTCAGCAACTTGCCAAGGGTTTGTGGTTTAGTGCAGGTTTCCTTCACCAATAAAACTGCTCATTGTAATTCAGGTACAAGTGAAAAGGTCTCAAGTGTGGCATTCATTCACAATCAAGTAAATAAATTTGTGTCCAAATTTTTTTATGCTGTTGGCTGATACACATTTACATGTGTATCAATTATCCTTTCTCATACATTTTCATAAAGCTACCTTCAGTTGGAAGAATGAGTTACATGTATTTTCAAAAATGGTAATTAATCATTTCAACCTGAATTTTCTGAATGATTTTTGTATCGTGAATTTCATTGTACACTTTCTCAGCTGGCAACTTTGTCTTTTATCCCAGATTTACATTTGTAAGGTGTGTTTTCTTTATAAGTGTATCGACTTGTGTAATTTACTGGAATATGATGAGTTAACTCCCTTGTTTTATGCCAGACCTGTGGCTGGATACATCAACATTTGCCCTGGCACATTATCTACCACAGCACATGACCTCCATCAGACCATCTCCACTGTTAAACATGAAATTCTACATGCTCTGGTATGTACATTAACTCCATATGTGTGTAATGGAAATATTATACCGTCTCATGTCAACACTCTAGATTCTAAATTAATTTGGCATTAAGAGTTGAAAATTAAAAACCAGTGCTGTGAGCAGTAGATCATCATTAAATCCATTGTTTACACAGGGCCTGTGGGAAAACACTATTGTAACATGCAGACAAATGTATTATTAATACATTGCCTCCCCTTGAAAGTGTTAAAGTTAAAGATAGCTCATGAGTGAGGTACTGTTCATTAAAAAGATTACAAAATTCTCTCGTGGATGTAAAAACCTGTTTGAATTTGTTTGAATTTATTTGCTGAATTATCTCCCTTTGAAGTGTGGAGTATTGTGTTGCCAACTGAAGATGTGAAGGCACAAATGCTTTCAAGTTTGTGAGAGAACGAAAAATCAGAGCGCTAGGAGATATCATGATCAGCTGTTTATAAGCCGTGACGTAAATGTTCTTGGTTGACTGTCAGTGTAACATGTAATAATATAGGGGCAGGACACTGTTTTAATGCTATATATTTTAATTTTAACAAGTACATGTGTAAACAACACTGCAAAGTATTTCCAGACCATTGTGTTGTGACGGGAAGGAGTTACTGGATCATTTCATGCTATAGATTTACATATATACTTGGGTTTCACCCTCATTCCTAGCAGCTTACTACAGTCTCAGGTGACAAGAAATGGTTGCGTTTTATGTCAGCTGACGGAGTACGGTCAAGTGTCAATTTCCACTGTCATAGTAGTGGTTAGAGAAAAATACTTTACCAAAATAAACATAATGTAGTTCAGCCTTTTTGGCACAGTTAACTTTGAACATGCACTGTCTTTCTCTGTAAGATAATAGATATAACTGGTGTTCAACTTCAAACTTGTATCAGTGTAGCCTGCAGTAAATGTCGTGAGCACACATTTGTTGACTGTTACATGTACATTGCTTGTATTCCAGGGATTTACAGCTGGTCTGTATGCTTTCTACAGAGACCCCTTAGGGAATCCTTTAACCCCACGAAGAACTACAACAAACAAACCCAACTTCAATGAAACGTAAGTGAAAATTACAACAGTTACTATACTTGACATTTTCACACATTTAGTGTCGACAGATGCTGAAGTCATTTCAAATGCTTTGTGGCTACGCGCTGGCTCACGGTTACTTTCAGACTTTTGACCAATGAGGTTGCCCGTTTATATTCAGCATTTGTTGCTTCTGTTGCAGCTTTAGGTCAGGAGATTTTCCAGGTATCCAGTGCAAGCCTGGAAATAAGTGCCTCACACTTTTGAAAACAATCCTGTGGAAAAAGTGGTACGACTATGTTTTTTCTGTTATATAGTACTGGACAAAATTGACCTAGGTCATACCACTTCCAACAAATGGGTGTTTCCCAAAAATGTCAGACTCCTATTTGCAGGCTTGCAATGAAGAACTATAAACTGATTTCCTCTACCCATAAACCTGATGGGTGTTAAGAAAAAACTGAAAATTTTTATGTACTCATGTCATAAAACAGCAATCAAATAATAAAGTTCAAAATAATGCTGTTTTATTCAGTTTGTTGAGGTGATAAGAAGCTCTCGCTGGCTCAGTTATCTAAAGTGTCAGTCTCTTTGCAGCTGGTTGGGTATGCAGGATTTAAATCGTATGCCATTTGCATCGGCAGTTTACCATTCCCCTGGTGAAAGGCGTTGGTTACGATTCGATGTATTCCCTGATTGCTAGTTGATGGTTATTTATACTTGAAATCATTAAAGCATTAGCTCTGTGGTTGCTGCAGTCTGTTTCATGTTTCTGAACAGGAGCGGGCTGTTTTCTAATGGTTAGAGGTGCTTATCAGTTAGTCACTAGGAGACGAGTTATCTTTTTCCACCCCATTGCTTGGTGTCATTGACCTGTATATGACACTTCTGTGGTCGTTTGCCAATTGCCCTCAAGCAGTATGGCATCCATGGGAAAGTAACTTGCCAGTGGTAGGTGATTTATTCAGGGCACTTCAGGTTTTCTCCACCCATAAAGCTTAAGTATTCTGTGAAGCAGCAGTCAAATAAATAAATGTCCTTCGTGTTCAGTAGTGTATGTTGTTTCCTTTAATCTTTCAAATCATTGCATCACTGGTTACATCTTCGTTGCTATTTGTTTCATGTGATTGACTGAATACATTTTCAGCATGGGTGTGCACATGTGGAGCGAGAAAGTCGTCAAGGCAATCACCAGACCTGAGTGGATGGTGGCATCCGGGAACATTCCCAAACAGGTCCATCTACTAGTCACGCCCAGGGTCGTGGTAAGTCACCCCCTGAGTCATGGTACATCACTCCCAGAGTCATGGTTAGTCACTCCCCGAGTCATGGTACATCACTCCCTGAGTCATGTTTAGTCACTCCCCGAGTCATGGTACATCGCTCCCAGAGTGGTGGCAAGTCACTGTCCAAGTCATGGTACATCGCTCCCAGAGTGGTGGTAAGTCACTCTCCGAGTCATGGTACACTACTCCCTGAGTGATGGTAAGTCTCTT
Organism: Acanthopleura granulata; assembly: GCA_016165875.1. Taxonomy (NCBI): domain Eukaryota; kingdom Metazoa; phylum Mollusca; class Polyplacophora; order Chitonida; family Chitonidae; genus Acanthopleura; species Acanthopleura granulata. The sequence continues at coordinate 8,863,679 of JABBOT010000003.1, read as the reverse complement.
CCAGAGTGATGGTAAGTCACTTCCCAAGTCATGGTACAGCACTCCCCTAGTAATAGTAAGTCAATCAACGAGTTATGGTACATCACTCTCGAGTGGTGGTAAGTCACTCCACAAGTTCTGGTGCATCATTCCCCAAGTAGCAGACAGTCACTCCACAAGCTGTGGTACATCACTCCCAGAGTGATGGTAAGTCACTCCACAAGTTGTGGTACATCACCCCCAGAGTGGTGATAAGTCACTCCACAAGTTGTGGTACATCACCCCCAGAGTGGTGATAAGTCACTCCACAAGTTGTGGTACATCACCCCCAGAGTGATGGTAAGTCACTCCACGAGCCATGGTAAGTCATTCCCTGAGACGTGGTATGTCACGCCATGGGTTGTGGTAAGAAAATCCTGGAGTCATGGGAAGTCTCCCCCGGAGTCGTGGTAAGTCTGTCTCTCTTCCCCAACCCCCCAATGTGGTGTGGTACATCACTCCCGGACACGCGGTAAGTTAACTCTCGTGTTGTGGTACATTTGCCCAACAACCTGTGATACATGTAAGTCTATCCCCTATTCGTGGTACGTCACTCCTCGATTCATGGTAATTCATTTTACCGAGTTGTGGTAAGTCAGACCTCGAGTTGTGGTAAGTCACTCACTGAGTTGTGATAAGTCAGACCTCGAGTTGTGGTAAGTCACTCCCTGAGTTGTGATAAGTCACACCACGAGTTGTCATAAGTCACTACCTGAGTTGTGATAAGTCACACCACGAGTTGTGGTAAGTCACTCCCTGAGTTGTGGTAAGTCACACCTCGAGTTGTGGTAAGTCACACCTCGAGTTGTGGTAAGTCACTCCCTGAGTTGTGATAAGTCACACCACGAGTTGTCATAAGTCACTCCCTGAGTTGTGATAAGTCACACCACGAGTTGTCATAAGTCACTCCCTGAGTTGTCATAAGTCACACCACGAGTTGTCATAAGTCACTCCCTGAGTTGTGATAAGTCACACCACGAGTTGTCATAAGTCACTCCCTGAGTTGTGATAAGTCACACCACGAGTTGTGGTAAGTCACTCCCTGAGTTGTGATAAGTCACACCACGAGTTGTCATAAGTCACACCACGAGTTGTCATAAGTCACTCCCTGAGTAATGGTGTGTCACTCTGCTTCAGTCCTCCTGTCTAATCAACTCTCAGCTGTATAACAAAACCACAGGAGAGGTTATCCAAAGAGCTATAACTTTAATATTCTGACAGCGATGTCTCTTATGGTATGGCACGCATGTACATAATTGAACGGTGTTCTGATTTTTTTTTTTTTTTAAGTTGCTGCTAAATTCTTTTCAGTTCATTTTTCATTAAATAAACATTCTCAAAATTGTTTTCTTCAATACTTTTCATTGAAGTCATAAACCTAAAACATACATTTATTCAACAACTTTGGTGTGGTATTTTACCTGTGATTTCCAGGCAGAAACTCGGCGTCACTTTAACTGCTCGACTCTGGAAGGAGCGGAGCTGGAAGACCAGGGCATTCTAGGAACAACACTTACCCACTGGGAAAAACGAGTCTTTGAGGTGTGTTATTTTCTGAGTTTAACACAACACCTGTTGGTGTTGTAAAAGTTTAAATTACCTAAAATTTTGTCCATGACAAAATTGCTCATTTTGATTCTGAGAGCTCTATCAATATTACAGGCTTGTTTTAAGGTTTGTTTGGAATATGAGTGATATTGGGTTACTGGAAATATGTAAGTTTTAGTACCAAAACTAATATTTCACAACAATTCTTTGCCTCTAAAAATGCAAAATGAAAACTTTTAGGTTATTTAGGGTTTACTGCAAGTTATATATAGGTATATATATGTTTGATATAATCTAAATAACTGACCTGTAAAAGTAACATGTCTGTGAGAATTGACAGTCTCTGGACCATTGAGATCAAGTTGGCAATTGTATCAAGTCGTAAGGTTTATCAGGTACTTGATGAGGTGCGGTGGTTTCTCCTTGGTCTCCTTAACTCTTAAACTGCTCGACTGTCATGCAACATAAATGGTGCTGAGTAAAAGAATAATAAAATCAGTAAAATGTACAAGTAGTGTTTGCTGTGTATGTATATTTGACATGATGCAGATTCAAAAAATGTGTGCATGTTTTGTATTCAGGTACAGTTACATAGGTGAGGTTAGACAGGTTAGACCATATACTGAGTATGCTGAAATGTTCTGGTGTGCTGTTGTTGTTGTACAGAATGAGGCCATGACTGGGACGTACACTCAAAACCCTGTCTTCTCTAGGATAACCTTGGCATTGATGGAGGATACAGGGTAAGTCATCATTCTTTCTCAACTTTTGTCTTCAATAAATTAGTAACATGTTGCTGTTTAATATGAAAACAAGGGACAAAAAAGGTCAGAAATGAGTAAATTGTGTGTCCTTATCTCCAGCAAAAAATAAACATTATTATACCTTGTACCATGATTTTGGTTTCCATTTGGTCAGTACATGATCATCTGATATTCTGCCAAATGTAACACTCTGGAGCAAAGCAGTGTGACACTCACATACTTACAGGATCATAGTATAAATTCCAATGACTGTCACCTGACAATTTTCAGAGACTATCCACCAAACTTTTATTTATATTCTTGCTATGAAATAGTTAAGAATTTTAAGAAGTTAACAGGGAAAGTACGATGAAAAAATTTATTCTATCTACAGCCCAATAAAAACTTCAAAGTAGGTCACCCTTCTTGGAGTGACGGTCGGGTTACTCGAAGCAAACATATCTTTAATGATGGCCTTAGATCCTATCCCACAGCTTGCATTATCTGTTATTATTATGCCTCACAAGGTAATATTTGGTTTCCCATCGGTCAGTACACCGTCACATGATACTGTGCAAAACATCATGTGATGTACAATGGTCATGAGGCCATGGACAACGATCACGCCCTAATGGCCAATATTTTTGTGCACTTATTCTACAAGTTTATCTCCCTTTGTCCACTCTCCAATGTCCACTTGCTGTTAAAGTAGACAGTCAGATGATAGCTTTCTCACCTGGCAACAGCATTGAAGTCCAGCAGTTTAGGGCTTCAGCAGAACAAGTCATATCTTTTCCTTTTTCTTCTATTATTTGAGGTATAATGAAACACAGTGCGTGCCGTGGGATTGTTGGTGAGAAATTATGAGCACAAGAGAAGTAATGTTCAACATGACTTGTCACGATTTCTCATAGACAATCACATCGCATCCACTATCTGTATAATGTAACCCAATGTTTGCATGGTTCAGAAGATTGATGCAGATATTGATCAGACTTGCTTGTAAGCCTCCATTGGTGTCCCTTCTAAGCCGAATTAGATTGTCACTTTTTTTTTGCCAGCCAGTCTTTCATTGATTTCTAAACATTCTCTCTGTTCTGTGTACATGTATGTTGTCTGTGCATCACATATTTCTGATGCTACATTTGTGATCTTCGTCAAATGTTGATGCATGGGAAATTCCTTGAGTAGACCCAAAAGGTCTTTGCTGTTTTCTGAGCCTCACCTGTCATGTTTTTTTTTTTCCTATTGGCCATGTTTTATTTTGCAGGTGGTACAGAGTGAATTATGATAATGCTGAAGAATTGACTTGGGGTAAAAACCTAGGTTGTGATTTTGTGCAGAAGAGCTGTATGGAATGGATGGTCAGACGAAAGGAACAGTAAGACTTTTCTGACAGGATTTCTCTTTTGGTGTAGTCAACTTCAGAAGTCAATTTTCCAGACAAGCATAAATCTTAAATATATCTGAGAAACACCGATGCCCAGCATCAAATGGCACTCACTGTTCACTTTGTAGTCAGTGTTTGCCAAGTATTCAGTATTCACCATGTTGTATTCAGTGTTCAACTTTGTGTTCTCTGTTCACCATTTATTTACTGTTCACCCTGTTCTCTCTGTTTACCTCGTATTCACTGTTCACTGTCTTTTAATTGTTCACCTTGTATTCACTTTTCACTATGTACTTCACCTTGTATGGACTCTTCACCATATATTTACTGTTCACAGTGCATTCACTGTTCCCTCTGTACCAACTTTTTACCCTGTATTCCTTGTTTACTCTGTAATCAAAGTTTACTGTGTACTCAATGTTCACCATATGTGCACTATTCACCATGTATTCACTGTGCACAGTATATTCACTGTTCACCGTGTTCTCACTGTTTGTACTCACTGTTCACTGTGTATTCATCATGGGCTGTGTTTTCATTGTTCAGTGTGTGCTCACTATTTACCTTGTATTCATTCTTCACCTTGTATTCACTGTTTGCTGTTTTGCTGTTGTATTTGCTGTTCACCCTGTTTGTATTCACTGCTCTTCTTGTAATCACTGTCCAGTGTGTTTTCACTGTTTATCTTGTATTCTCTGCTCTTCTTGTACTCACTGTCCATCATATATTCACTGTTTATCTTGTATTCACTGTTTACCTCATCACTGGATTTATCTAAGGCCAGGTGATTATGTGCTAGCAAAGTGTGTTGATTAAGGAGCCTGTTACCAATCCAGTCACTGAGTTGATGTTCATATGGGTTCTCTGGCCATTTGTTTGATTGTCTGCCAGCAGTCTGCATGTGGTTGTGTTTTTCTCCTGGGTTTCCTCCCACCATAGTGCTGGGGGCTGTCATGTAAGTAAAATATTCATGGGTATGGCGTAAAGCACCATTGAAATAAGTAAATTAGTGAATCAATCTTCACTGTTCACTTTGTTTTCACTGTTCACTGTGTATTCACTGTTACCCATATTTCAGGAATGAGAGTATACATCCATACTGTGATACGCCAAAAGAGGGTGTGATCCACACTGAGTGCTCCATGAACTGGAAATCTGTGGCCTTATGTAACCTTGTGGAATATCCTCCCAACAGACCTATCCCTAGAGAGTTTCAGGTAAGTGGGTAGTCCAGGATTATATGTTACAGACTGAATTGGGTGAATTGCTATTTTTTTAATCTTCATAAATAACCTATATGTTGTGTGTAACTAAATGATGTAAGAATGTAATCAAGACAAAGAATAGTATATATAAGTTATCGGCATGTTGAGGGCGGTATACGGAGATTTAAACCATGAGTGTGGAATTTTAATCCAGAGCTGCAAGTCAATAACCTTCTCAACACGCGTATAATGATTTGTCCATACAATATTTATGAGGTAGAAAACAATTTTTGGGTATGTATAAAGCTGAGCTAAGAAAAATCATGCCAGCCACGTCCGCTACAGACATCGCCAATACAGTGGCGCGAAATCGCAATGATGTGCCATGGAATGCAACATCACATAGAATAATTATGTTGGCTGAACTTGTCACGCTTATTCCTACACAGTAATTCATATGCACAGGGTGTAAATTATTTAAACCCTGAGGTGATTCATATACCCCGTGTAGCTATGGCCCGCAGATCTCGTAAGTGTATCTCCATGTTTTAACCTGCATAAGCAGCCAGTGGCATTTGAGAATGATGGAAGATGTAGGGAGAGTTTATTTAAAGTGACAGCTGTACATTATAGTTTTACAACTTTAATATTGTGGATTGTTCAAGAACATGTTAGACATTGATTCATTTCCCTGAATCAATATATCAATATATCAGTATATGTATTTATTTCAGTACTTCCGTGAAATTCCCGCCATCCCTGGCAGTGACCCTCGTGACTTTGGTGGGGCTGTGTTCCTCGCAGATTACTGTCCCTTTATACAGGTCAGAATTGGTCTGCATGTCTGTTGGAAAGTTTGGAAATTTCCCGAAAAAGATACATATTAACAGTATGAATCAAGAAAGTCAAATAAATTAACCGAGGGAAAGACATTTATCTTGAAATGAGATTATAAGCACATGGGTAATGATTGACGATCATACATTTTCACCTTTTCTGTCAAGTCTGTCCTTCAGTCTGTCTTGTCTGTTTGTCCCACCTTCAGTGCCCCTAACTCTTTTCACTTCCTTGTAAGTATTTTAAATGAAACTTTGCACATACTGCTATAGTGTGATAATGAACAAGTTTGAGTTTGACAATGGTTTGTGCTGTCAGGTTTTGTGTTTTTCTATTTTAATTTCACCTAGTTTCACTCAATACGTTACTCAATTTTCCACACCTCTTCTTGTTATCTTTCAATTCATTTTAGTGAAAGTTGATGTACATCTTTATTATGATATTGTGCATGACAAGTTTATGTTTGGCAGTGATAAAGAAAGAAACAAAATAAAAACAAGAAAAAAAGCAATACTTCATTTCCCTCCCCCCCCCCACCCTCCAGGGAAAATTGTGCAGTGTGCAGATTTTTACCAACAAGGCTCTGTTCACATTTATGAAAGTACATATACATAGGTGTGGGTATGGTTGAACTACACTACAATTAGCTGTATTCTATTGTTTTGACTGTTCGGTGCCATTGGATTAACCTCTGGTAAATGATGTAGGGCTGTGAACGTACACATCATAGGTGTGGGTATGGTACTTGCAGATTGTTTGCTTTCTCCTGAAGTCTGCTCCATTGTCAGTGTGTTTACTGGTAAATATCAATCTCTGTGTCAGTTAACTTTATGATGTGGTGTTGTCAGGACTTTACATGGAAGTCTGGAGACATGGCACTGAGAACCTCCAAGTGTTATGACCCTTCTAATAACATAGGTAAGAGATGGTTTCATGCACTGTTTTGGTGTAGAACTGCTACTTCTTCATAGGAACATTCATGTATGTTGACACTAGTTTAAGTCTCTGCTTAAAGCTATAAATAAAACACTTCTGAGTCATGGCTGATTGGAATTCTGTTTTACCATTTATAGGTTACATTTAATTTTCTAACTGTTACTGGTTCAGGTGCTGATGATGTACTGTGGACAATATCATTGTGCATGCCATGCGTTAATAGAATAGAAATAAATGTTGATACTTTGCAGTTTTTAATACAAGGCCTTGAGCCGAAATTTGAAATGACTTGTCTGCTTTATTCACATTCTGACTTTGTATTTTAAACTCTTTCCGTTATTCATCTTGTTTTACCCCAACGTTCTTTATTTCAAAATAATAGCTAAATACCTCTGTTTATAAAATACCTAGCCATTCACAGACATCAAGGCATCTGTACAAATAATACTTCATGTATGTGTTTTGATTTCAGAGCCAAAGCTAAACTACCTGCTGGAGAACTATGGTTCAAAGTCCGCCTGTTTCTACCATGCTGGTTTCTTCCTGCTGGTGCACTGTAATCAGAAGACCAGTCCCCAGCACGGAGGCAGTGGCTGTTACCAGGTCAGTGCTTACGTACCTGTTCATAGAGTTACATACTTATTTCCTTTGACTTAAATGTACATGCCAACATTCTTAAAAATCACTTCATTGCTGTATTAGATACATACATTTCAGCACATAACTCTAGTATTACATTGTACATAACTCTGTCATTATATTATCAGACAAGAAAACAAAAATATTGAAGGATGTCTATTTATTTATTTATTTACTTATTTGAGTGGTGTTTTATACTGTACTGAAGAATATTTCACCTACATGACGGCAGCCGGCATTGTGTGGGAGGAAACCGGAGAAATCCAGGACAATCCGCAGATTGCTGGCACACCTTCCCACGTAAGACCAGGGAGCAAGCCAGCATGAGCTGGGCTTGAACTCACAGTTTTCACATTGGTGAGAGGCATCTGGGTCATTACATTGCGTTAGTGTGCTAACCCCCTCGAACATGAATTTTTATTATCTGTCATCATGGCTATAGTTGTTTTCTCCAGATTTGTCCTTCACATATAGACATGACTACTATCATACAAGTCAGTATGGCCTCAACAGATAAAGTCAGTCAACAAAAAAGCAAGTTCATTAGGAGCTTTCATAGGCATGATGCATATGAAGGGCTCTGTACATATGCATAGGGCCAAGGGAGTTCGTACGTAGTGCAGCATGATGACCTAGCAGCCTCTCACCAGTGCGATTGCTGAGAGTTCAAGTCCAACTCACTCTGGACTTTTCTCCTGCCGTACGTGGGAAGGTTCGCCACAAATCTGCATATTGTCCTGCGTTTCCTTCAGCCTCTGCCCAGATTCCTCCCACTGCTGGCCGCCATCGTTTAAGTGAAATATTCTTGAGAATATGGCATAAAACACCAATCATATAAACAAATGAATTAATGCATATACCTTGTTGATCTCAACATACACAGAATAAGTGCTCTGGTATTTATTATTGTCGTGCTCCCACTGAGTATCTGATCAGAGTTCTGTCTAGATAGTTTATTGCCTGAACATGACCATCATTGTAATTGTGAAATAATAGTGACTTTGGCTTAAAATTCCTATAGAAACCAACATATATTACTAAATTTCTTGGGTTGGACACATGACACATGTGTTTTGCGAATTGTAGAATTCCCTTTACGGTTCACCCACATTTCAGTTCATTGTTCACAGTATAGCTGCCGTAATGGGACTGGTTTATCGGTGAAAGTTGCCAAGAACACTTACCGATGTAGTTACACAGGACAGAAAATCTTGGTGTTTGGAACCTCAAAGAACTGGCTACATAAAGGGGAGATAATCTGTCCACCGTGTGCCGAATTATGTAGCGTAAGTTTGTTTTTGCTGTGGGAAAGACTTTTACAAGTCACGTGCGATGTACGTGGCGATGTAGAAAAAAGATAGACTTAATTAATGAAAGTTTTGCTGTCAGTGAATGCATGTAAGTATTTCATGAAAACAGACCATTGCTCAGATAAATTCCAATACACTTCACGAAGCCATTATTTAATAAGATTATGTACATCTAGACTGTTTAGGTGCCCTGGTTCAGTGATGTTACATGTGTATATGCTTTGTTCAAATGCCATGATATATTATATACATAATATTATACACTCTTTGTTTATGTGCCCTGATGCAGTAGTATTATGTACACTTCATTTCTGTGCCCTGATACAGTTTTATTTGTCAAGGAAACCAGAGTATCATGACTGAACCACAGACACAAGCACTGCTATCACTTAGAACTACCTATCTCCAAGAACCTTGTTAGCACCTTTGACACTGATCTGTGTCCTCCTGCAGATTCGGTTTATAAGCATTTTCACATGTCTGGATTTAGTTAGATTGTATGCCCCTAAATGACCTAAAATGTCACCACAAATAGTGCTTCTTTAGAAGCATATTACTGTCATAAAATATTATTTTTGATGCAGAAACATACATTATTCCATTAGGGTGTCATCACACCAACCAAAACAAACCTCATTATTCCATTAGGGTGTCATCACACCAACCAAAACAAACCTCATTATTCCATTAGGGTGTCATCACACCAACCAAAACAAACCTCAGAACCGATTTCAGTTATCAACAGAATTCCCAGAATCAGGACAAAACGTTGCCCTGGAAGAAATTTTAGGTCATTTACGGTACACTTTATTTCTTCTCATTATTGTCATGAGAAGAAACCTGCTACATGTAGCTTGCCTGTCACTGACGACTTGTGTGTTGTTGTTGCAGAAACACGGTGTTGTATGTCCACCAGAGAATGAGCAGTTTGCCAAGCCAACTTCACCTGTGTTACCTGATGCCCCGTGTTTTGGCACGATAGGACAAGCTTCTCAGCAATCCATCTCAACCATGTTGATGTTTATAATACCAAGCCTTTTAAGTGTCCTAACTAGTCTGTTCATAACATAACACGCATCACACTAATTATTGTAAGGCCTTTTTCTCAATGAGTTTCAGCATGGAGTCTTGACTGGACACAACTAAATTATACACTCATATAAATACATTTTGATTGTGTACATTCGCTTTTTTTCTTACATAAGTAAAGTATTTCTACATCATTCCTGAAATTTTTCCATTCATGTATCAGTGGTGTAAACTCATGCCAAACCTGGATGGTGAAGTATGTGAACTGAATGAATACTACTGTAACACTGCTTCTCTGTTTTTTTGTTTGTTTTTCTGTTTTTTAGAGGGGCAGCAATATTTACGGTGATAGCCTCTGTCATATTTTGGAACTGTCGCGTGATCAGCATTTTGTAGAGCAGAACAGTGGTTATTGTTGGATAACTTCCATTGTGGAGTGTTATCAGAAATCTCCTTAAGAAGTTATTGCAAATTCTTTGAAGTGTTCGAACAAGAATCATCTAGTCTGGAGCATAATAGACATGTAGCAGTGGAATACTGTAGTTCTGATTTTCGAAGAAAAGGGAACCTAAATGTAATAGTGTTTTTTTTGCACTGATAGAAAATCAGTCTACCATATTGTGATTTTGGAAAAGAGAAAGGAATGTGGTAGAATGGTATCTCTGTAGACTTCTCTGAAGCAGAATAATTATTGTGATACACTGTACTTTTGACTTCTGTACATTTTCATATATTTAATCTGAAATACCTTAGTAAATTTTAATTAGTACTTCCGATAAATCAGAATGTGGAATTTCAGTTTATTTTGTTATCAATTAATATTAAGTCATCCTATTGTCTTTGGAAGTGTTGTCAAGCAGTGTGGTATTCAGTATAAAATTGGCATAACTTTTTTCTATATGAAATCCAAAATATGAGAGTTGAACCCAAATAATGTGGTTGTAAAGAAATAGATAACATACATATTTATATGTCTATACAGGTATACTGCAGGTCAGGTAACTTTCTGTGTTAGCCTTAGCACTTTTCTGGGACAGAAAATGTCACATATCTTATGGAGTCATTGTATTCGATAAAGCTTATCTTTTGTTTTTTGGTATATTACCAACTTATATTTTTGATATGTAAAACAGATACCGGTAAACTTATTTCTCATATATAAGTGGAAAATTTTCACTCTTTTCTTTTACTGTATTGAAACCTCACAAAGATCAACATGATCAAACAGAAATCATTTATCTAGTATATTAAATGTGTACATTTTGGCTTTTACAGATCTGTGACTTGTGATCTTCCATTGTGTTATCTATGGTCATATTATTGTCTCTATCTGACTTGTATTTTCTTTAGTTTGATATAGCACGTATGTAATTATATACATAAATATGTTTATACATAGAATTAGTGAAAGTGTCTGGTGCTGAAATACATGTACTCAGTTCTGCAAATATGCTTTTTAGTAGCATGTTGCCCATTGTTAAGCTGTCAAGTTGAGCTTTTTGGCAACAGCCTCGTGTGAAACAAGACCTGTTCCATTCATTACCAAGATGCTTTGTTGCAGTTCTTTGAATTTTTCATTTTGTTGCAAATTTTGATGGTAACAGGAATTTTTGTTACATTTTTGAAGTCCCATTCAGATAGTGCAATTGATCAAATGTAACATTTATCTAATACAGCTGTCATTTTTTACTATCTGTTAATGTTTTTGATGCTTATATCTTCATGCATATGTTTGTTAATTCCTGTTGAGAAAATAAGTCAAAATAAGTCAAACATATAACTATGAAGTTATATCAAATGTTGGCAATCAGAAGTTGTATCAAATGTTGACAATCAGAAGTTATTGGCTGTGGATGCTTTTCCTGTGTACTTTGGGTGTTTCAAAGTTGGAGTCTGTTCTTTCAACTGTCAGGGTAAAAGTATATTTTTGTCCATCAGGTTTCAGGTGTATGGAAAATGAGTTCAGAGTTGATGATACCGCCTACTGTACGAGAAAAACTGCATAACCTGTGCATATAGCTTCAATAGCTGAGAGATAATGGAAAACATCAGACCTGAAATACTATACATGAGTATAGCAGAGTGTGATAAGTATACAGCTGACTTTAATACAAGGAAGTGTTAGTATCAATAATACAATCATTCACAAGAAACCGCTACTGCAGGGTATCATATCAATGTGGTGGTTGTGTATTTTGAGGTTATGACTAATTTTTATCAAAAAATTTTATCGGCTTGTACTGAGAGCAATAAGACATTACTGGGTGTGTATTGCTATTCTTGTAATACAGGAAAATGTTTTCCATTTTAGCCAAGTGTAATGAAGAAGTCTTCATGGCACATGAATGTGAAAGTTATTTGTGTACACTGTAGATCTGTGGTGTATTGAGCTTGTATTATGTTGTTAGGTGTAAAGATATGGAGGTCTGCTGACATTTGAAGACTTGAGAAGTCTTGTGAACTTGTTGCTGGATAAACGGTTAATACCTCTGGTGTTGTGGTTCTTCAGATTTTGTGTGATTGGTTGTACATTTTTTTAAAAATAAATTCACCATGTTTTTTATGGCAGTATTACACCTCTGTTTTTATTGACCTCAGAAACTAAAAATAATCATTAATCACGACAGAAGACGACATGTTACTATTATGTGTCTCTGCTAGAATAGGCAATGATAATACTTTCATGCTTGGTTCGTTGTGTGTGGTGACAAGTCAGTCAGTTGTCCGTCTGGTGTCAGAAAATGTGCCATGGCACGTTCTGTCTGGTATGACTCTCCAATTAGACGAAATGTTAAGCCAACTTTAGGCGAAAGTCCAGGGTCCACCTAGGCCCCGGGAGCCCCGTGCATCCATATACCCGTAGACGCATTTTGATCAATATTAAGCCAATGAAGTGAAGAGCTGAAAATGACTTGTATAATCAGAGTTTACCTGTTTTTTAGCTGGTTTCTTTGCGATATACAGTTCAAAATTTTGACTAGCTAGTGGGATATTATGCTATATTACGAGATATATATTCTGAAATATTGATTCATATAAGGAATGATTGCACGGTATATAATAAATAAAAGTGAGAATGTCTCTTTATATTAAATTATGTCATTAGACTATAGATATGGTATGTGCATGGGAAAAGAAATATTCTTGTACAGACGTGGATTCTGAATGTAGAGAAAAAACGCAGTAGTAATTTAAATAGCTAAACATAACGATTTTAAGGGCACTGAATGCTATTGTGCTTGGGGTTTAACCACAACAATATGTCACTTATATGACGTTCTTGAGTCATTTGTATGTGTATATATAGGCCTACTGCCCCGATCTTTTGTTAGGAACTATGTCAGCGAAAGGAATTGCCAAAGACACCCAGTCCATTATAGTGATACCGTGGTGGCCACTCATTGTTATTTCCCCGTAATGGGAGGCCAGGAAGCAGGAGTTTTGTCGTTTTTAGGTCTTTGGTTCGAACTTGTCGAGGACTAAACCTGGAGTCTTTAGATTTGTGCTTGACATGTAAGAACACAGCAATATCACTCACACACCTGGTGGACTTGTGACACTGTATTACGTTTTATACAAAAAAAAGACGAGATTTTAGCTGCAGTTTGGTGTTACTAAAGGTTGATTAGCAAGCCTATGCACTAGGATTACATTCGCTGAAAATCTTTCTTGGCTGATTTGGTGCCGCAGGAAAAGATATACCATATCAAAATTCAGTATAGGGAATGGCTGCCAGATCTTACTTCAGTGAGATCGGATGAAGCGTCTCAGGAAAACTCTCTCCCTCTCCTGTTCTGGGCCTCCGTGACAGTGAGGGGTCGGCGTGTTTTGAAGCCATCTTCCACCAATATGGTGTGCGTATCTGTTGTCCACATGTGGGAATGTTCGTCACTAATTTCTCAAAGGTACGTGGTTTACCCCAGGCACTCTGGTTTACTCTACCCGTAATATTCTTGAGCATGGCCTTTAACAACAGACCCAAGCGCAATGACAAAGTCTCGAGAGCCTGATGAGAAGGGACTTCAGCGTTATAAATATATGTGTATGATATCTGTTCTGCTGACTAGCTGAGGATATATTATGCTTTTAACGGATGGACAACATGCCTGTGAATCATGCTGCCAGATTTGATTAGAGCTTGTGCAGAATGGCTGTATGTGACGACTTCAGAGAAAATATGAATCTTACACTGACATAAATGTATAGCAGAAAAAAACATTTGCCCGATATTTTCTTTGCTGTGGAACACAGATCGAGCCTTGTGCACACGGAAGGTGTTCTGAAATATGCCCGAGTCTTGGGGAGTCCCACTATTCCTGATGTGATACGTTAAGACTGTGTCAACAAGAAATATAAGTCGAGATAAGCCTGGTGGGAGTCGAGGGAAGCGTCAAGCCGAATATCCTAGAGGTGATATTTTATCACAGAAATTGTGGGATAGGCGGCGTCAACAAACTGAACATAGAGGATGCGACCGGCACATTAAAGAGAACTAGTAACCGTGCAAATGACCACTGATTTTGTGTTCCACGCTGTTGCAATTAACGCGCCAGATAAATTGCAAATTGTGTTACTTAAGCATGTGTGAATTTAACAGACATTCACGCGCATCTGAAGAATGGTATACTAATAATAGATGTACGTAGGACCAATCAGTGATTATTAGGCGACGAAAGAGAAATGATCTATGACAAGTTAGCAACAATAGTGAAATATATAGAAACATCTGTAGATGTTCATTACTGTTATAGAGATTGTGTATAATTCATGTAAAATTATTCGTTTCTGATATTTTATTGCGTAAATAATCCTATAGCATTTGTTAAGGTATGTATACATGAATAAAGAAAGTCTAAAAAAACCTGAAGAAAAAAACTGAAGTAATTTACTCGCCACTAAATCTAAAGATCTTGGTGTAAGTCAGATATTCACGCGTGCTAGGTAAGACCGTTAAGAATTATCACATGAGCAAATATTAAACTACATATAGGTAAACCTGACTCTAGTGGTCCTCCTTTTTATTCAGTTAAACCACGCAGACAAAGTTGTAAGCAAATACAGACGAACTATTAGAAACATCGCACAAGTTGACAGAGATCCACGTACATGTAAGTAAACCTCAAATTTGTTTAAATGTCAGGTCTTGTAGATCTTTACACGTAATTAATGTGAGATGCAGGCCAATGATTTGTCAATTGTTAAAGTGTTCCTTTAGATGTGAAAGAATTTGGAGGCAATAAAACTGAAAGGCGATACAGAGAGCAGGGCCTTTTGCCCGCTTTCATAATGCGTTGTAAATTTACGTGCAAAAACTACGGAAAGGTATAACAAGCAAGCAAATTATTTGTTTTATTTCTTTCCCACCGAAATGAGCCTTATGTTTGACAAAGCAATCAAAGGCTAAATAATTCATTGTAACTATATCATAACTGAATGTACCCTATAGGTTTTTAATACCGGGGTATGTGTTGCCAAGGTAGTTATAATCAAGTTAGCTTACAATCGCTTTGAAGAACAGGACCGAATTCGGGATACAAGGTGCATGATTATAGTTTAGCACCATCTTCGGGCTATATTTCAGCCGTATACCGCAGCGAGGACATGCATGTTTGAGCCACGAAACAGTAAAAGGACTTGGCTTTGTGGCATGATAATTCATGGGAACATCCAAAATCAGACGAAAAGCTAAAGACATGCAGTGCTAAAATACCAAGAATATCTATTCAAATACGAAAACAAGCACATTTAAACTTGTGTTTCCAGAATACATCTGAATGATGTATATATGGTGTGTAGATTATTCGAACATATTTTGAGTTAAAATGGTTTTCAAATTCCGAATGGCAGCATCACCATCAATGCCTTCAAGCAGATCAGATATAACATATCAGTAAAACGTTCGTCGAATATCAGCGGAGTCCACATTGCACTCAAGAAGAAAATGTCTAATGGCGTAATGGGCACCCCATGGAACACACTCAGCTGATTGCAATGACCCGCGCTAAGGATGCATTTGTATGTTGAACGAGAATGGCAACACGACATATCGTCAGGGTGTATTGTGCTCTCAAGTCCTGGAATACCATATTTATCAGAATTAAAACCAATGTCTTGCAAGAAGAATATAATAGTATGCAGTTTGTTATGGACTTAAAGCTCAACAGCAGGAGGACGGTTTGCATTTGTTCATGTTTGAACAGCTTTTCTTGAAAAAAAATGAGCACAATGAAATGTAGGCCTATATAGATTTTATATGTGTATGTACCAGCACAGAACATTCGGTATTTTTGAGAGAGAATCATTCGGCATGTTGAAATCTACATTGCATCTTCCCGTTGTCCCGACGACGGGATACAGCTCAGTGGTATACGGTGCCTGACTGCTTACCACGCAATATCGAGGCACACGAGTTGTGGGTTCAATCCTGGTCTTGGGTAGAGAATTTGTAGATTTTATTACTTTTACCTTGACATATATGAACCTTAATAGTTGACAATAAACGACAGACGGCGTTCGCACGGCCAAATACGCAGGCCTACGTTCACTGAAGGCCATGCACGTGCATATTTTTCTCCAAAATGACGCGCGAGTCTGTTCGTCACACGCGTGGAAAAATTTTCCAGTTACATTCCACATGTTTGGTTTACGCCAGACACTACGGTTTTGAATTTACATTAATTAATAAATCAATCCATGAAGACGTTCTTTGTGAAGTTATATATCTGAAACTCGCTGGTTACTACCGCTGCTTGCTTGCCGTCCTCAGGTACCAAGAGAGGGTACTACATGACATATACTGATACTCGTTGATCAGTATGTTGATTTACGAATGTGCTGACCATTGCTTGAGCGATCAAACAAGCAATAACTACATGCTGATGTTCCATTGATCTCTCAGGTATACCTAATCAATAACTCAGTTTTTCCACTCATCATCCAGTCGTTTTACATCCAATCATTCAGTATCGCCGCCATTATCCATCCATTCGATTTTACAGATTTATCTGACGTCCAAGACTGAAGATTTACCCATGGTGCAATGAGTTTGTCTGGCCACACATAATCGCATAGGCTACATGGTGTTCTACTTTAGAGGCAACAGACTTAAAGGTAAAATCCATGTAATCTTGAAAGGGAAAACTTTGTAATTCTACCTTAATACCTCGTCCGCTCTTGTCAACAAATATAGGTGAAAACTGGCAATTTAAGACCCAATATGAAGTTGTAAGGGTGGATCCAAAAAGGACCCAAAATGGAGAGGATGTGGCACTGAGCAGACCTCCATACGACGGGTTATCAAATTAAATATAGCCATGTCAGGTAGGGACCACCCTCCGCGACTCGGTCTCGAGATATTGTTGACAAGAAAATTAACCTCTCTCTGTTATGCGACATCGTTTCTCAAGCTCTTTAATTCATCTAATCCACGGCAAACCAGCACAAAAACTGGCAGAGGAAGGGAGTAACCGTCTTTCACGCAGCAGAGATGCGTTTTGTACCCCATTGGGAGTTTTTCCTCCCGAACATTCTAAGCCATGCTGCCTATATATGTTAAGTCGCCCCTTACCTAGCACATGGCAGCAAAGTCAGGGACTACTCTGGACGCTTGTATGGTGCCGATAGAGCCAGTGTGAAAATACAGGCCCTCAGCGCCTATATATGTTGGTGCGCCCGGTGGCGGTTGTTCGGTGTGACAACGGAGTAATCTGCTGTTCAATTTATGGATGCCACTGTGGACATCACTGTTGACATCCAATAAAACACCTCATATATCGAGCCATGATAAATTTCTAAACTTTTATAGAGGAATCAAACCACTAGTTATGTAAACTGGCAAATCAATTGGCCCACCTTTTACGGTTGGAGTGGGGGTTATGAGTTAAATGCGATACAAATTCACACTTACATATAGGAAGAAATTTCCAGTCGGATGCATGTCTCGAATTATGGTTTGTCATCTTAATTGCATCTGCTTACAAGCATATATAATAGTTGGGCTGTCTTCTGATGCCATATCTAGGTTTTCCTAACTTTGAAAATACATATATGCCATTGAATATAGATTGCAATGCGGTTATAACACAATACCAGGTAAATTAAAATATATTAGCACTGTTTATGGGTGTTTACATTTAAAAAAATTATCTAAAAACACAATATAGGTGCTGACACAAAATGTCTTTGGTAGAGGAATCCACATAAGGAAAAAGTGTGTTCCTTTTTTACAAACTGAATGATGACCTGTATGGCAAACAAACAAAAACAAAAATTGTTCAATTCATTAATTAATGCACAGGCTATGTCTATGGAATATAAAAAAGAGTGGTCTTAGTGATGTCACATAAATTGGCTTAAGACACAGACTGTATTTACTGTACGTTCTGAGGTTTTTTACTAGGTTTAACTGTTATATAAGAATAGTTTACCTGTAGCTATATCTAACTCTTGCTTTCAATTTTTATCCTGAACAAAAGTGTTACCGGGGGTGATGTATATAATATATATAATATAATTATATTTTAAGACTTTACTTGCGAATTCGTATTTGAATCCTGGTGTTAAGTGTTGAGGCCTGCAGATTTTCCTGACGTCAGTGAAAATTAAGACTATATTTAAAATCTAACACCAAGAATAATACAGGTGACTTCAGCCTAAGGCAGTCTGTGATCCTCTGCCTGAATGTAATTTCCCCTGTTTGTAAACCTGGAATATATAAGTTGCGCGTGAAACGCTAAGTGAATAACTAAATCACAGATTGAACCTAGGCCTACATGTGCGCCGTTTTCACTGGACATTGACTGTTTGACGCATGTACTTAGCCTAATTATTACGGTTTATTGTGGTATTTTGTCATCTCGTAGGTACATTGTAACTCTCATGTATCAAGTATATGTATGTAGGCTTATCATGTGAAAATCCAGGGTGTTTTTTATGTAACATTTTTGAAAATCACAATGACGTAAATTCCTAAGAAATAACTTACATAGATTCCACGCTTATAATATGTAGGCCTATGTTGTGATTGTGCAATATATGTAATACACACAAAGGGCATCATCATTTCTCTCTATGTATATATGAGCATGTCAAATTTGAGACCCCGTTATAGCCTCATCTGTATGACAAACAGACACAGGAGACAAGGAAAGAAGCCGCAGACGCATTCTGTCCTTACTACACAGGCCTTCCCTCTAACGTGCACAACAAACAGCCAGAGCCGAAAAGCGAATCGCATCTCAAATATTTGTTGTTTAAACAATTTTGCCAAATTCTGGGGGGAAATGGATGAAACGTTTTTTCCTCGGCCGGCCTCGCTAAGGCCTCTAGTTCACACGTCGCTCAGGCTATATAAGTCGCGCCCTTCCAGCTCCGGTGATTTTCAGAGAATCTCACAGTGTTGGGAGAACTTTACCTTTCCTTGTGTATTTATCCTCAAAAAGACACCCGTTATGAAGTGGTGTGTTTTGGGACTAGTTCTGATCAGCCTTCTACCCAGTAAGTATAACGCAGTTACCCATATTTTTTACATTTTCTTAATTTTCAGTATCTCCATAGTTTCAGTTGCTTGTAACTTGGTTCAACTTTTATTGAGGAAAACTATTGATTATTACTCACTGTTTGTATGATATTTATTTCAGAGGTTGTGTAGTTATATATAAGGGTATGTTGAAGTTCAAGGAAGACCATCGTTACAATTAATACGTAAAACGTAGCTGAATACATACAAACGAAGCGACAGACGTATGATATTTATAGTATAACATAACCCGTGTTTCATTCTACTAACTAATCATGACTCAGCACCGTGGCATTTAAAAAATCAAGTAAGAAAAGTAGTAAGTAAAAACGCTCAGATAAAATATGGCATTACACTTTTCCATTTTGCATTTTATACCGCAAGGATCCATAGCGTTTAACTGTTCACAGGAATGCCGAGACTTTTAGAGCCGTGTGTACAAACATATGTAAGAGAAAATCTTCTTAGTTATAGACCTTGATATAAACTGTATATCGACTCTGAGGAGAATTGTAAAGTATATATATTTGATGTGTTAAATATTTTCTAACTATATAGTTTCTCAACCGTATACTACTGTATTTATACAGTTGGAGTATGAAAATTCTAGAATTTTTACGTTTAGTTCTGTTGAAGGTTTCCCAGTTAAATTTCGTTTCATAAATCACCAAAAAGCAAACAGAGCTTTATGACTGAGAACGTGTTTAAGGATATATATATATATATATATATATATATATATATATATATATATATATGTATGTATATTGTGGCTGCCCACTGGTTCTGAAACTTCAATACTGGTAAGCTGTTTTCTTTTGGGAAATTGTATACCCCGTAATTTACGCGATAACAAATTGGCAATTCGTGTAAACTTCTGGAAACTTGCAAATATTGTCTAGAGTCTGACTTTTAAGTTAAGAAAGGGAAATCGCCCGATACAGTTGGCCAGAGATTCACTAATCTTCTTGTTTTGATGTCTCTTCACGTGGACGCCTATAAGCTTAGTGCCCGGATGCTGGAATCATGGGAACAGCTTTGCTGGTAACGTCTGTGCAACTCGTGACTATGCAAGGAGCTTAATGCGCAGAATGTCTGTCATACTTTGTGTAA
This sequence comes from Acanthopleura granulata, assembly GCA_016165875.1. Taxonomy (NCBI): domain Eukaryota; kingdom Metazoa; phylum Mollusca; class Polyplacophora; order Chitonida; family Chitonidae; genus Acanthopleura; species Acanthopleura granulata. Next base: position 8,843,394 of record JABBOT010000003.1, on the reverse strand, counting down.
GGGTTGATCTGGCAGGGTTTACTGCAATAAGCACTCGGTGAGAGCTGATAACAATGCACACACTCAAGATCTTCAGAAGATCTGGAATTAAAATATACCATTACATTGTCCCTGTATATTTGTAGGTCCTAGTGTCAACGAAAATTTGTCCAGGTACATCACAGGAAATTGTTTTTGTTAGAATTACAGATAGATCTAACCGAGGTTTCCCTTAATTAACGCTATATGTTTCTACAAAATTCTTTATGGGTCATTTCAATTTTCAGGCAAGAGTTTAAAAGCTCTGTTTAGTTTGACCAACAGCTTTGAAGCTGTGGTAAAGTCTGTAATATTAAACTATAGGCAAGCACAACGGTGAATTATTCACGAAAAAATATAACTTTACTCCGTATATCATTGATCTCTTTAGGGTCCACTACTGATGGATCTGTCCAACATGTTGCTTAAGTCTCAACGAATCCTGATTTAGTTAATCCGAATGCAGGCCAATTGAAGATTACTGATCATGAAGGAGAAGGCCGGAAACAAATCTTAAGTTGACTTTTCTTATCTTAGCGATGGTGGTAATAAAACTCCCATTCCTTACTAATTGCTCTTACAAATCCCTGTATACAATCTGGCTTTCTGACAGCTACTGTGGGCAACATTGTAAGTGATTATGCTGATGGAATACCTAGGGATCACTTCAGACGGCGGTTTGGGAAAGGTGGGATTTTAAGTTTGGACTTGGTTCTGCTTGCGGATTACGGACTGAAAGTGCTACCGATTCCCTCCTTACCTGTAGGCTTCCCGTGAGTCTTAGCCGCGCGGTTTAAGGAGAACCTGCTTTGTGCCCTCTACCCCTTAACCACGGCGGCCTTGGCCACGGGGGATTAACATATTAGCCAACTATTTGTACTATGCTAAATGACACAGTTGTCCTCTGTCCCCCTATTCGCTTGTCAAACGCCATGGATAACGAAGGTTCGTCGGGACTTACAGGCTGTAGGCAGATGTTCCGTAGAGACCTCGTCCGCATACCGATACAGCCAAAAAAGAAACAATGATTGAAGTAAACTTCCAAACAAACCTTTGACCCTAAACGTGAAATCACGGCCGTTAAAATCACGTTATACAAAATTACATATTATTTCACATAGCCGTGTTGTGTATGCTACAAAAACGTTGTAGATATAGCATTGACAAGTGTTTGTTCTTTGCGTCTGAATTTTCACAAATATCTTCAATAGCTGAAGGTTTGCCGATGAGTTATGCTTATTATTTCCTTGCCCTCGTTGATGATATTTGTGTTTAAATAATTGTATGGCGAGTATAGATGCAATGGATGATTTATGCTCATGCATGATAGATGCATTATGTTTTGTTGCGTTTTGCCTTTCATGTTGTGGAAACTTCTAATGGATTTGTGACATAGCTGTAAACCATCATATATCACTGACAACTCTGAATCTATGGGGATAAAACAAAATATTACCATCTTTATCTACTGACTTTTGTAACAAGTTTGTTATCAACATTAACAGAATTTTTTGCTGGTTCCTGGGATAGTGAATCTTGAAAAAAGTTTTTTGTGCTAAATATCAGAGAAATGGAGATGGGTACGAGAAACTAGGGAATATCCCGAATTTTCCCTTTTGCCATCATCTTTGGTGACGATTTTCTCGTTTCTGTTCTCTTTTGTCTATTTTTCCTATTACTTAAATTTGAAATCGATATCCTGACGTATACCTCAATTGTAATTCAGTTTTTCAAAACAAATAATCCCGTCCTGACAGAAACTGTACGTGTCATTCTTGCAGAAGTCAGCGGGCTGATGTGCTACTGGTGCAGTGGAGTGGGCACCGACAGGGACTGTGAACGGAAGCCCCTCGGCATCAAGTCTGGTCCTAGCAATGTCAACTGTTCTTCAAAATTCTGTACTACTGCCAAAGTGATGGACCTTGGTATGTGCCCTAAAAAGATTCGTCATCATACATCTGAAAATGTGGAAACATTTTCACTTACATTTAATGAACGCAATGGTGAAGTTACATAAATGTTTATATAGGCCCAATGGTATCGCTGGTTTAATGATCTTTTAGGGCTCAATTAATTGCAGACTAAAGTCCTTCAGCTAATTAGGCCCACTGGAATCGCCTGACGAATTCACTGTTAGCTTTACGTCAAGAGGTTTGCCAGATACCTGGCGTGATATGCGACGAGACCTGGTCTGTGGTCAGTTTTCTTTACCCATGCAAATGACTGCCTTCATATAGGTAATTTTCTTCGAGTATTAAAATCAATAAATAAAAAATCAATTCCGAGTATTTCATTTCTCTTTACCCATAAACATGACTGAGGTCATATAAGTAATTTTCTACAAGTATATATAAGTAAATCAAAATTCATTATAATTGTTACATTACTTACATAGTTGTCAGTTGCACTGCCCTCTTTATTTTCTTCCTTTTCTTTCTTTTCTTTCTATTAATTATTAAAATTTCTGAGCTGAAAATATTAACAAATTTAAAATTTTAAATTATGTTTTTAGAAAATGGCGAAGTGAAGTCCTTTGCTCGGTTCTGTGATAACGTGTATCGAGGCAATCGCTGTGTGAAGGACACCAAACTGATGACGTGTTACCAGGCGTGTGTCTATGATCACTGCAACAACGGAAATCCTAGCCCCAAATATCTCCGGGTAGAAAACCTTCTACAGCCCGGTCCGGACTCAAAAAAGAAGTTGTCAGATGAAGTTTCTACAGGTTCACAGTTCCATTTCTTCACCGCCCCTTCCCTAAGTGGAAATGAAAACAAGAAGAAATTTCCAAATGCTTTCCAGGAACAGAGCATTTTTAAAGCGTTCACGACACTAATGCCTAGCACTACGCCACCATCAGTTCGAATAACAAGCCCAACTACAACTACTGAACCTACCACAACAACCGGCACTACCTCAACCGACAAAGGCACGAGCAGTGATGACAAATCCACTCCCTTGCCGGACGACCAGTCGTCATCAGATAGCATTCCGTCCGTCTCTAGTCTAATCATTGACAGCAGAGATACAACCCACTACCTGGAATCTTCTCCTATAAACACAGATAATGCAGCGACAGCCTCTGATGTTCCCAACACCAGTCCTGTAGCAGACGATACACAAATGGGTGACGTCGATCCCGCGCCTGAGAACTCCGTGGATGACTTGGGTTCGATAGCCCCCGTAGATGGTCCCGAGCTCCCGCAGCAGGACGGTCCGCCGGCCACATTGTCACCAGAACCGGTGAAGGAGCACCACCGAACCGCGGAACCTGTTCCAGACGAGAAGCCAGTGACGAAAAAAGATGTTATATACACCACACCTAAACCGTCAAGCCCTTCTACTCTGGGCTCGGAAGACGACATTGCAGAAGGCGTTGAGAAAAATATTACAAGAGCGGAAGAGTTAAATCTCGCCGCAACGCAAAACGCTACAGACACTTCAGGGGTAATTTCGGTGAAAACATTTTCTGTTTCTGTGACAATTTTAGCTGTTATAGTGCATGCATTGTTATAGTATATCGGCATCGAGGCAGTGGAAAGTGGAGAAAAACAACACCAGCCACACAAATGTGAAATATCCTGAACGTGGAAGACATGAGCTATCAAGGCGTTGGAAATATCTGTAGGGAGTGACTGAAAAGGCCTGTACATGCGAAACATGGACTGAACAGTGAAAGGATTTCAGAAAAAAAAAGAACAAATAAACCAGTGCTAACATAATTTTACGTAGAAGAGACGACGAGATGAACGCCAGATACTAATGCATCAAAATTCTTGTATAAATATTTATGATTGTGCAATTTTTGTAGATATGGTGGGGTGTGAAATTCTAGTCATGTTAGCTGATGTATATATGTGGCCTCATTCAAGTTTTGTAAAAAAATATTAACATTTCAATATTCTGTTTTATTAATTAATGTTAACAATATCTACACATTTCTATGATGCCGGTAGAAGGCATGCAGAAAATCACACTCGTTCCATTCCAGCCCATGCAGTGACTAACTGTACTGTTTTCATACTCAATTGGAATACGCATCGATTCCTGCCCTTTACGCTGTGCTTAGATGTTCTAGCTGTAATCTTTAAATTAAGCCTGCATGGCGGCATTGATGTGTAAGCCGATGCTGTTTGCAGCATACGTAATGTCCATTGCCTGAAATGAACGTCATGCGCATTTAGATATTCTCACAAGACGAATTTTAAGGGGTTTTGTTTTTACTTATCTGCGATGAAACAAGTTGAAGTGAATTGATCGGTAGAGTGTCTGTTGTGAGACACACATATATAAAGAAAATGAGGAATGTGTTTCAATCCGTGATGATGCCGTGAGAAAATTCTCCTGTAGTCGGCTGAGAAATGACTTATTGTTCGCTTAATAATAATGTAAATAAATTGAACGAAGTACACTTTAAAAAAATGAACATGTGATTATTTTCTTTTTAAAGTTGAAAAGGTTGTCACGTTAGGGATTCCTGTACATTTATAAGATTCTTTGTGATTCTCTACTTTGTTTATACATATGGGTTCAGTTTTCATCAGGCTTGTTATTTGGTGGAACAATATATTTGTAGTGAAAGCATTAATTCCTTATACCAAATTACTTTTATTTCATAAATCTGAATAATACATGCGCCAATTTGGTAAAGTTGCCAGATATGCATTTAGTTATCTATTTGATTCGTCTCATTGGGCTGAGTGGCGTATAACTCCAGATTCTTTCACTTACACGACGAATATCAATTATATATATACGGTAGGTGGAAATAACGGGAGCACCGACAGTAAACTATCCGCAACTTAAGTTAAGAAAAGTGTTAAGTACGTGCTGTGACACACATATGTATATGTTGGTGCAAGCGAAACGACCACCGGTGAACTTGTTACAAAACAAAAGAAAGGGACAAAGACATGCAGGCACAATTCTTGACGAACCCAGACTCACCGGCGGAGCTATATGGATCGCCGGGAATATATCAGCCAAAACCCATAACATGAAAGTGTATTTACGGTACAAAATTAAAAAAACAAATCCAGGTATAACAGACAACATGTATATACTCTAGCAATTCCGATAATCCATATAACGAAGAGTTATGAACTGATCACACGCACATCGAAAAAATAGACAATATTCATGCGATAAGAGAAAAAATGTTTTTATAAATTCATTTATTCAGTGATGGCTGTTGATTGATGTATCAACTGAAAATTGCCATGTAATTTCCATAAACATAGGTGAATTTGATTTTTAATTGGCGTAAGCCTGCATAAGCCTATAATTTGTAACTCAAAAGGGATACAAATTAATTACCACGTCGAACCCTAATTTGCATTTGGTGAAACATTTTGTACAGTGGCCTGGTATACCTTGCTCATCATACGGTCACAAAAATACTAGGTTCGCAAAAGGCACACAAGACATGTCTTCTGGCACTTTGCCAAGCATGGAAAGTTTTACCAAACAAGAGTCCCCGCTCATGACGTCCCCGTCGTTAGCGGGGTGAAGGAAATCCTATGATTGAAAGGGGATTTACGTATGGAAAGCAGGGATTTCCAGCCAGGGTGTCACCACCAAAAACGAACCACCACCAGACGCAGGTGAAGGCACTTTCCCTTCGTGAGAGTTCACGAAACAAAATCACAACTTCTTTCGCCACTTAATGTATAAGACTTTTAAATAGGCCTAAATAGCATTACGCCTACAGATTCACAATGCTTTATAAATGTTTTATGTAGCCTAAAATATACACCGCCAAAGTAGCATCCGCAATGAGACGCTACATGCGCTGCATTCAACAACTCTATATTTAAAATCGTTCAGGTCTACGTACATCTGTAGGCCAATATACATCTACATGGATCGAGAAAACACACGTGATACATGATTAACACTGTGTCGTACAGTTATCTCCACTACCCGGCTTCGTGTAAACTCGATCGACTTCACTCCGAAATGCACATGACATATATCTACAATCCAAGATAGACTGATTGTAGGCGGATATGATGAATTTTTTTGAATGTTGATAGGTCATTCTTCAAAAATCAGCAAATGTAAGGTAGCAACATTTTGCCGAATGAAGTCAACGAAATCATGCTAATTTTGTTAGTAGGCGAACTTTCATTAATCAAATTGTCAATAAAATGAATCGGATCAATTACCGACAACACAGCAATCTGAGAAAATCTCTGGTATTACTACAGTTTTTAAACAAAAAATGTCCGTGGTGTTACGCACAAATCTATGATTGAGTGGTATTTACTTCCAGTTTACAATCCAACCAGAGTACTGGATTGAGATATAACGCCGTATATGGCCTGTGTTCAAGAATGTTTCACATCGATGGAGGTTAATCAGGTGTAAGGGTGGGGGAAAACGGGAAGCGGTTTTCTTCAACATGTAGCCACGACCACCATTTCGCTCCATCCTGACAAACCTTCAGACTTAACTACACGCAGCCGAAAAAAAAAAGGTTAGGAGCACTTTCAACTTTGTAAGCTGCGGGTTAAACGCTTTAAAATCTTTAAATCTTAAACTACGTCGCTTTATAGCGCTCTAACGCCAATTTAAGAAAAAAAGTTATAATCGATGTAAATTGACTCATTTACAATTAAAGTTTTGTGAAAGTTGCCCCAAGGAGGAGGCTGAATTCAAATACACGAGTTGTCATTGGATAAGGACCAAATGCTGAGTGAGAAAAAAAAGAAAAGAAAAGAAAAGCGAAACATTCAAAGTGTGGAGGTGGGAAGGACAGTACAAAAAAAATAGCATCAATTGAAATAGATGCGAATCTTTCTAGATTGATCGAAAGAGTAGTCTCCCCTTTTGAAACGTTTTAGTGATGGAGGAATGAATGTGTGGTTACGCGGGAAACCATGTGCGTACATTAACTGTAGGCGGCAAGTAAACAGGTGAGTTTTACAGAGGAAACTGGTCTACAGGGTGCTCAGACTGATCGGAAGTGTGGTTGCAAAGGTTCACACTTTACTGAACCGTGTGAAAGTCGCACATTGAGAGTCAAACGTGTGCAACACCAGTTAACAGATGACAGAGTGGAATCAGCGTTGTTGTTGTAATGCGATGAATTGCAAGTGCTATTTGTACTACATTTGATATTCAACTACTATTAGCTACATGTAGGTATGTTGAACAATGGGTTATCAAAGAACAGTGGCTCTTGTCACGTAAACTGTGTATTTTGTGACGAAATGTGTCAAGATTATGGCGTTTTGAGATAGTTAATGTGACAAAAATATAAATGCATAAGCAGGGCTTCCAGGCACTAAAATAATGGTAAAAATTAAAAAAAAAAACATAGACTGAATTTGTATACTAGGTCACTTACCTTCTAATGCAGAACTTATTTCACTCTTAGAGCTTCATTATTGTACCATAAATTTGGTCTAAGCTTGGCTAAATTTCCTCTTTCCCGGTAAACATCCACTGCAGCCAGATTGGGAACACAAGTGAACAAAGTGAGGCTCACCTGTGCTAGTCTCTGCGTGTGTAAATCCCAGATATGGAGATTTTGGCACATTCGCAGGCTTTCTCAATCACTGAAGAACCTTGTGCTATATGTGAATGACCAAAGCTGTTTACAAACGGGAACGACATTGGCCATCTTCGGCCACTTACACCAAGTAGTGCAAACTTCAATTCAGAACTGGTTCAGAACTGTCACGTTGGAAGGGAATACAAAAGGCCCACCTCGTGAACAAGACGTTTGCATATGCCAGGTAGTTTACCTGTAACAGGTACAGGATTTCAGGCAGAACTTTTTAGGTCACTGGAAGCCACATAAGGTAATGTGACAAAATCAGATAATCCTATGCCAGAACACAACATCAAAACAGGATTGTCATCTTACACTAAAAGGAATACATGAGTAATATTTTGATGTGTAGCAATCATGAAAGTTCCTGTGCCTCTTTGACAGGAAATAAGATATCATGATGAGCCGACGAAAGTCCTCAACTCGAACATCAAAGCCCGAAACGGGTTCATCTCCTGATCTAATCAAAGAGGTACAATTCATTCTGCGTTCTCGCCTCTCTCAGACGTATCTGCCAGAAGATATCCTGGGATGTGGGGAAGAAAAACGGTAGGTGGGGTTCTAAACCATGTGTATGCACTGTTTAGTATTGTGGTCTTGTAAAATTATGTTAATTCTGCAGCCTACAAGTTGTTGGGCTGAGGCAGTTATATAAGTGATAACACTCTTTCAGCTATTTAATAAGTGCTATTTTAGTAATGTAAACTTTAGTGGAAATAACTGTGTTATACAAGCATGTTTTGCATGCAGCTAAATTTGTATCTCTGTATCTTAATCATTTCTCACTGAGTAGATTTCGTGTTTTTGTCAGTAACCTTATGGTCTTTTCTTTTTTAGCTGGTTCTGTACTTGTACTTTCTGAGAAGTTGATCACTTGGTTAGATTAGTTACCGTGTTTTTATTTTATCTTCGTTACTTATAAGCCACATGAGGCAGTAGTGCTAACAGTTGCACATTTCTGCATTTATAGCCAGTTAAAAGAGGTCATAAGAAGAACAGCAATACATGGTGAGAGTAACTCTGTGCTGATTGCTGGTCCTCGAGGGGGAGGCAAGTCAGTGGTGAGTGTCCTATTCTTCTATCCTATTCTAAAAGACTCTTTAGAATTCTTCTTTAGATTCTTTAAAGGTACCACTATCGGAGAGGAAAAATGAGAAACAAATGACTTGTTCAACTCTCAAGACAGCAATAGGCCTTACACAAGATCAAACAAAGAAACAATGAGATGCTTGAATAAGTTCAGTACATATATTTGAACAAAATAGACAAATAGTACAACTGACAATAATATGCAAACAATACAGATAATTACAAGATACATGTATGTATATAGTTTCTTACTGATAACAGCTTCCAAATCCCGATCGAATATTCGGGCTTCCAAAGACCAGTCAGTCCATGTAAATATAGAATCCACAGGCCTTGGGAATTCTCAGATTGAAGGATGGCAGTCCTGTAAGTGACAAACATCAGTGAGCATGGTATGCAGACGATGTTATATATCCAATTCCTCGGCAATGTGCAACTTTCTTGGGTGGACAGGTTGACAGTAGCATCCATGATGCCAAGCTGATGATGTATGTTTCAGTCCTTGGAAATATACACAAAGTCCCTTTCAGAGGAAACTGGAATGAAATGTACGTAATGGCACAGAGACAATGAACGATACAAGCTCAAAAATAACGTCTTAGAAAGATACCAAGCGACAAAACACAAGCTCACAACGGGCTACGTACAGGAAAACGGAGTATAAATTGCCATGTCGAATGATAGGAAAGACGATATCGTCACACCCAGCAAAATCCTTCAGGGTGGACAACAGTATGACGGCTCTCAAGTGGACCTGAATAATAGACTACACGCTGTACAACTTCCTTGCTTACATTTATAGACTAACGTAAAGAAAATTCTGGAAGGTTTGATAGTTAACATGTTTAGAACACATGTAGATTTATCCAGAATATATGCTCTATGTACGAAACTCGAAAATGGAAGCCTTGAAAACATGCGACTGAATTCCAGTACAGGCTATAATGTACACGGGGGGAAAATGTAGGCTGGACACCAGCAAATAACAACAAAAACAAATAAAAAAAAAATAGTACAATATCTTAAGGATCGTTCGTAACAATAAGCATATCATAGGTACTTCTGTTATTTCAAAGAAATCTTTTGTAACCAGATTTTGTGTGGTGTTCTTTTCGTAATTATAAAAAAATAATGTGTTTTTGCTTCAGATTGTCACCCCTCCCATGTTCAGTACACAACCATTGGACCAAGGCCTTAAATCATTTCTAGCCAATTTTACTTCTGGCAGCAAAACATAAAATTTCGCCTTTCCCCTTTGCAGCTACTCCGTAAATGCCTTCAAGAGCTGGAAAGTGAAGAAGATGTTGACACAAACCTTCTTCAAGTTCATCTTAATGGTAGAGCACTTGTATAATTATCAGTCTTTGTGAAAATCATCTGAATTCAGGGAAGATAACTGGTGATATATGTTGTGCTACATATTTGTCTCCCCTTTTGTAGATATCCACACTGTCAGTAAATTTTTAATGGCCATTATGCGTGCATGTAGGATAGCGTGTTGTTCATTTTAGTTCACTTAGAATTCATGTATGGTTTATATTTAGTTATGGGTTTATGAGTTTACATTGACTTTTTTATGTCTGACAGAAATGCAAGAAACTGTCATTGTCCCCCAAGGCCCAGTATTCTTTGTACATGATCTCTTGACATGTTTTGAGCAGAGAGCTAATGCCAAAGATGAAAACAAACAAATAAAACAAAATGAAAGAGGGCCACGGGAGAATTGTTGAAATAAGTTACGATACACTGCACTGCATAATTGGTCACAAACTGGTATTATATGACAAAAAAGAAAATGTAAAACTTTTTCAAATGATGTACCTTGTACCTGTTTTGGAGGAAATATCTTACCAACTCTTAGGTAAAAATGTGTCATGTCTTATTATTATGTAGGATATAATGTTGACCATCTTTTCTTTCCATGTAAGTGGAATGTGCTTTATGGCAGGTTATTGTTGTATTCATGTTATGAAATAGCTGATTAAATGGGTTGCTGAAATGTAGAATGTTTCTTCCATTAAAATTCAATTATAATTTGATAGATTAGTCAGGATAATCTATGACAGGTCTTTTCCTTATTCTTATTTTCTCTTAAATTAGGTTGATTGAAGGAGAACTTTATATGCCATAATTTCTTGAGGAAATAATGTAAAAATTATGTTTGTATAAAATCAGTCCTTCATTGCAGAGTGTTAGTTGTCAAGTCAGGCTCATTGCGGATATTCAGGAAGGTTGATTTTTGCTACATGTTGTTTTTTTGTGTTTTCCTCAGGACTCTTACAGACTGATGATAAAATAGCTTTGAGGGAGATCACTGTTCAGCTTCAGTTAGAGAACACCCTGGGAGACAAAGTGTTTGTATGTGCTCAGCAGAAAACCCTGTCTCTCATATTTTTACATTTGTTGGCTTTTTTTGCATAAGCTTTATCCTTTGAACAGTAACTGAACTCCAAATTGCTGGCTAAATGGCAATTGATATTTACATCAAAGGGAATAAGAGGGGCAGCTGAAGAGCATTATCCGTTTATGTTGAATTATGTTGCATGTTTTTTACATCAAACATGTATGCCTACCTGAAGCAGGGGCAGAAAATAAAGCTGATAAAAGAGAATAATTAACTCTAATGTATTCTGTGTTTACAGGGCTCATTTGCGGAAACCTTGCAATTTTTACTGGACTGTCTAAAAAGTGGTAAGTCACTCTATATTATTTGCCCACATTCAATGGTATTTAAAAAATTTGTAAGCTGAAATGGTGCTCTCAGGATGGAATCAGTCATGTTGCTTTGCATGTATGTGTAGTACACTTTTGGAGAATTACATGTACAATCACTTTTACATTATAAATACATGTATATGTGTCCTCAAAATATGAATTGAGCTAATTTATCGTTTGTGAATTTATGAGAAAGTAAATTTAGCTACAAGCGATGCTTCACTGCCTTTCACTCAAATGTCATCTGATTATAAATTGTGGTGTATAAAAATTATACACCACATCAAGCAATGTACAAAAACAATCTAAAACTTCAGATGCATTTCAGGGATATTGAATGCATGGAGACACATCAATCAATTTTGAAAACTCTGGCAATTTTAAAATGGCTTGCAAAAAATTCCAGGCTTAGGCTTTCAAGAAATGAAAGCTGTTATTGTACATGTGTCCAATACACAAATATGTGATTGTTGAAAGCTATATTAAGTAGGTGTGAACACGTTATTGTGGCCTGTGTGTGCAGTGTTTGGTTGATCTGTTGGTAAACTGTTTTGTGAGTGGTTTTGATTGACATTTTGAAATGGTCTATAGATTTGCCTCTTCATTTACCTGACCAGGTGACCAGCAGAGTAAGCCCATTCTCTATCATTGTCTCTTGCTTTGTCTGATCAGACGACCAGCAGAGTAATCCCATTCTCTAACATTGCGTCTTGTTTTGTATGACCAGGTGACCATCAGAGTAAGCCCATTCTCTAACATTGCCTCTTACTTTGTCTGACCAGGTGACCAGCAGTGTAAACCCATTGTCTAATATTGCCTCTTATTTTGTATGACCAAGGACCATCAGAGTAAGCCCACTCTCTAGCATTGCCTCGATTCATCTGACCAGGTGACCAGCAGAGTAAGCCCATTCTCTGGCATCGCCTCTTGTTTTTTATGACCAGGTGACCAGCAGAGTAAGCCCATTCTCTATCATTGCCTCTTGTTTTGTCTGACCAGGTGACCAGCAGTGTAAGCCCATCGTCTAACATTGCCTCATATTTTGTATGACCAGGTGACCATCAGAGTAAGCCCATTCTCTGGCATTGCCTCTTGCTTTGTCTGACCAGGTGACCAGCAGAGGAAGCCCATCCTCTAACATTGCCTCTTATTTTGTATGACCAATTGACCAGCAGAGTAAGCCCATCCTCTAACACTGCCTCTTGCTTTGTCTGACCAGGTGACCAGCAGTGTAATCCCACTCTCTAACATTGCCTCTTGTTTTATCTGACCAGGTGACCAGCAGTGTAATCCCACTCTCTAACATTGTCTCTTGCTTTGTCTGACCAGGTGACCAGCAGTGTAAACCCATTCTCTGGCATTGCCTCTTGTTTTGTCTGACCAGACAACCAGCAGAGTAATCCCACTCTCCAACATTGTGTCTTGTTTTGTATAACCAGGTGACCAGCAGAGTAAATCCATCTTCTAACATTGCCTCTTGTTTTGTCTGACCAGATGAACAGCCGAGTAAGCCTCTTGTTTTGTATGACCAGGTGACCAGCAGAGTAAATCCATTCTCTAACATTGTGTTGTTTTGTCTGACCAGGTGACCAGCAGAATAAGCCCATTCTCTAGCATTGCCTCTTGTATTGCCTGACCAGGAGAGTAAGCCCATTCTCTATCATTGCCTCTTGTATTGTCTGACCAGGTGACCATCAGAGTAAGCCCATTCTGTATCATTGTCTCTTGTATTTTCTGACCAGGTGACCAGCAGAGTAAGCCCATTCTCTATCATTGCCTCTTGTATTTTCTGACCAGATGACCAGCAGAGTAAGCCCATCCTCTAACATTGCTTCTTGTTTTGTATGACCAGATGACCAGCAGAGCAAACCCATTCTCTAACATTGCCTCTTATTTGGTATGACCAGGTGACAAGCAGAGTAAGCCCATTCTCTATCATTGCCTCTTGTTTTGTATGACCAGGTGACAAGCAGAGTAAGCCCATTCTCTATCATTGCCTCTTGTTTTGTATGACCAGGTGACAAGCAGAGTAAGCCCATTCTCTAGCATTGCCTCTTGTTTTGTATGACCAGGTGACCAGCAGAGTAAGCCCATTCTCTAACATTGCCTCTTGCTTTGTCTGACCAGGTGACCAGCAGTGTACGCCCATCGTCTAACGTTGCCTCATATTTTGTATGACCAGGTGACCATCAGAGTAAGCCCATTCTCTAAAATTGCCTCTTGCTTTGTCTGACCAGGTGACCAGCAGAGTAAGCCCATCCTCTAACATTGCCTCTTATTTTGTATGACCAATTGACCAGTAGAGTAAGCCCATCCTCTATCATTGCCTCTTGTATTGTCTGACCAGGTGACCAGCAGAGTAAGCCCATTCTCTATCATTGCCTCTTGTATTGTCTGACCAGGTTACCAGCAGAGTAAGCCCATTCTGTATCATTGTCTCTTGTATTGTCTGACCAGGTGACCATCAGAGTAAGCCCATTCTCTATCATTGCCTCTTGTATTTTCTGACCAGATGACCAGCAGAGTAAGCCCATCCTCTAACATTGCTTCTTGTTTTGTATGACCAGATGTCCAGCAGAGCAAACCCATTCTCTAACATTGCCTCTTATTTGGTATGACCAAGAGACCAGCAGAGTAAGCCCATTCTCTATCATTGCCTCTTGTTTTGTATGACCAGGTGACAAGCAGAGTAAGCCCATTCTCTAACATTGCCTCTTGCTTTGTCTGACCAGGTGACCAGCAGTGTAAGCCCATCGTCTAACATTGCCTCATATTTTGTATGACCAGGTGACCATCAGAGTAAGCCCATTCTCTGGCAATGCCTCTTGCTTTGTCTGACCAGGTGACCAGCAGAGTAAGCCCATCCTCTAACATTGCCTCTTATTTTGTATGACCAGGTGACGATCAGAGTAAGCCCATTCTCTGGCATTGCCTCTTGCTTTGTCTGACCAGGTGACCAGCAGTGTAATCCCACTCTCTAGCATTGCCTCGTTTTATCTGATCAGGTGACCAGCAGAGTAAGCCCATTCTCTAACATTGCTTCTTGTTTCGTATGACCAGGTGACCAGCAGAGTAAGCCCATTCTCTATCATTGCCTCTTGTTTTGTATGACCAGGGGACCAGCAGAGTAATCCCATTCTCTAACATTGCCTCTTGTTTCGTATGACCAGGGGACCAGCAGAGTAATCCCATTCTCTATCATTGCCTCTTGTTTTGTATGACCAGGTGACCAGCAGAGTAAGCCCATTCTCTATCATTGCCTCTTGTTTTGTATGACCAGGTGACCAGCAGAGTAAGCCCATTCTCTATCATTGCCTCTTGTTTTGTATGACCAGGTGACCAGCAGAGTAAGCCCATCGTCTAACATTGCCTCTTGTTTTGTATGACCAGGGGACCAGCAGAGTAAGCCCATTCTCTATCATTGCCTCTTGTTTTGTATGACCAGGTGACCAGCAGAGTAAGCCCATTCTCTATCATTGCCTCTTGTTTTGTATGACCAGGTGACCAGCAGAGTAAGCCCATTCTCTATCATTGCCTCTTGTTTTGTATGACCAGGGGACCAGCAGAGTAAGCCCATTCTCTATCATTGCCTCTTGTTTTGTATGACCAGGTGACCAGCAGAGTAAGCCCATTCTCTATCATTGCCTCTTGTTTTGTATGACCAGGTGACCAGCAGAGTAAGCCCATTCTCTATCATTGCCTCTTGTTTTGTATGACCAGGGGACCAGCAGAGTAAGCCCATTCTCTATCATTGCCTCTTGTTTTGTATGACCAGGTGACCAGCAGAGTAAGCCCATTCTCTATCATTGCCTCTTGTTTTGTATGACCAGGTGACCAGCAGAGTAAGCCCATTCTCTATCATTGCCTCTTGTTTTGTATGACCAGGGGACCAGCAGAGTAAGCCCATTCTCTATCATTGCCTCTTGTTTTGTATGACCAGGTGACCAGCAGAGTAAGCCCATTCTCTATCATTGCCTCTTGTTTTGTATGACCAGGGGACCAGCAGTGTAAGCCCATTCTCTATCATTGCCTCTTGTTTTGTATGACCAGGTGACCAGCAGAGTAAGCCCATTCTCTAACATTGCCTCTTGCTTTGTCTGACCAGGTGACCAGCAGAGTAAGCCCATTCTCTAACATTGTCTCTTGCTTTGTCTGACCAGGGGACCAGCAGAGTAAGCCAATACTCTTTGTACTGGATGAATTTGACATGTTTGCGCTTCATCGGAACCAGACCCTACTGTATAACCTGTTTGATGTTGCCCAGTCAGCTCAGACCCCCATCTGTGTTCTCGGCCTCACCTGCAGACTGGTAGGTATTCTACCTGTGTCCTAATACACACTTACCAGCATCAGCCACTGATTCAAAAGTCAGGATTTAAAATCTGGTTTAATTGTTTGTGTTTGGACAGTAGAACCTAAAACTGGGACACTTGAATAATGTTATGAGAAGACAAACATATTGAAATTTGAACTTCTGTGTATTATATTCAGATTAAAAAAAAAAAAGGAGAATTTTGGAATCGACCCATCTTCAGTACTCTACTGTGTACTTGAAGCTACCTCTGCTTGCAGGCCTTTTTATCACTGGTCTGTAAAACAGGGGGTGATAATATCTACATAGCCAAGCTGTTGCCTGCTCAGAAATCACCTGTAGTTGCCTGTAAATGGTCTGTTATGATACATCAAGTGTCACGTTTAACGGCATGTAGTTATATGCTGCATGGTTTAGTATGAGTCAGGGATAATTTGTAAGTTATGGTTTTGTGTCGTTTTTAGATACTAACGTGAACCATTCTGTTCCTTCGTAGGATGTGATTGAATTGTTGGAGAAGAGAGTGAAGTCCAGGTTTTCACATCGTCAGATCCATCTGTTCACTCAGCTGAGGTTTGATCAGTACGTCCAGGTGTTCAGAAACTTTCTGATACTCCCCCAAAGTTTTCCCAACAAGAAGTTTGCCTCTCAGTGGAATTCTCACGTGCAGGTAAGAACTGCATACATGCACATGGCTAAGGGTCACTCTGCAAAGGCTTAGCAGTCGACTTGGTGGGGTGTTCCGTCCGTAGTCCTTATTTTGAAATAGTGGAACAACCTTGCTTTTCAAGGTGTAAAAATCCATTTTGGTACATGTATGCACCATGCATTTATACGGGTCTAAAATGCACATGTGTTTTTCAGTGTTTGTGTGGTCCAGATTTCATAACACCATGTTATTAGGGCTAATGAAGGTGACTGTGCTAATGATGATGAAGTTAAACCTCTTGTAAATAAACAAGCCTCAGAATATCCAGGCCTGTTGGCTCATCTGTAGTTTAATGTCAGTGAGTGTGTGATCATGTATGTTCAAGATGCCAGGAAGCTATCAGAAAGCCACGTGCATTGGTTTTCAAATCTGGCTTCCTCTTCCCATAAACCGATCAGCTATCATAAAAGTGTCAACATCTTAAGTTGTGCATTGTCAAACACCTGTCAGAGATTATGCGGACACAAAAAACTATTGAGCCTTTGAGAAAACATGATATTGAGTCTAAAGAAAGAATTGTGATACAGCAAGATTTCTTTTAACCTCACATACATGTAATATCTGGACTGTATGGATGTTGAGTTGCCAGGGGACATGTTGTTGTTCCAGACCTTATCGGAGGAGCCATCCATTGTAGATATCCTCAAGAGACAGTACAGCATGTGTAAGGAGATCCGGGAACTCCAGCAACTTGTGGTGTGTAGCATGGATTTTGAGCTGCTTTGCTAAATTGAATTTGTTCCCAAGGCAATTACAATTACGAGTGTCTACGATTGACAGGCAGAGTAATGTTCTAATTTGAGTCTATGGTGTACACATTGCCTTGTTAAATATTTTATGCTTAGTTGATGTAAATTGTATTAAAATCTGCTCCAAGTATAGTATAAGAGATAATTTGAAGTGATTTTGTGTGGAACTTCATAAGCTTGAATTGATGACTTCTTGCTATTGAATCTTGGGTTTGGATTTCAGACATATCCTGTTTGTAAGATCTCTCCCTCACGACCATTATTGATGATTAGTGATTTTGTGGAATCCAGGAAAATGACCACCTGTGACTCCAAATCTGCAATCTTACTGGGTATGTGATTGGTAATAAAATTTGTGTGTTCGTGAATACGGGCTTTCTATGTGTGTACTTCCTGTATTGTTTTGGGAGTGCTCAAACCTCCAAGTGCTCTCAGTTTCATCGTAAGGCTATTAAAATTTTTAGCCTGGCGT
This sequence comes from Acanthopleura granulata, assembly GCA_016165875.1. Taxonomy (NCBI): domain Eukaryota; kingdom Metazoa; phylum Mollusca; class Polyplacophora; order Chitonida; family Chitonidae; genus Acanthopleura; species Acanthopleura granulata. The sequence continues at coordinate 8,825,772 of JABBOT010000003.1, read as the reverse complement.
AATCAAGAAGTAAGAGAGTTCTAGCTGTGGTATAAATCATGTTCATAGGAGAGGTATTCACTACTAAGGCATGAGGCCGCAATGAAATTGTTATATAAATATCAAGAGTATTCCACATTTGCGTGGGTCGTTTGTTTGCCGCCAGAATAAAATTTTGGCTGAAAACGTTTTAAGCACAGAAGAATGACAGAAAACATGGAAACTGGTTGTTTGCTGTTGGCCACCACTCATCTCAAAAATGTTGCATGTGCGCAGTGATTTAAGGTATTTTTTTGCTAATCCACAGGTTTCCTCCTTCAAAATTTTACAACTTGATCAATTGATACATCCATTTTGTAAGGAAAATGCAATCTGCTCTTCCTTTAGATTTCACATGAAGTGTATCGTCCGGTTGAGGTTTCATTGTCAATACATCACATGAAAAGTGAGAGGCTATGCTCGAAAAAATCGCTTTCTAGTTCGCTTACATTTGGTTGTTTAGTTTTTCATGGATTTGTAGTGTTTGTGTTCACATGTATTTCACAGTTGTAGTTGCTGTACTTCAGACTTTTTTCCATCATATGTTTGAATTTTGATGCCCTTATCTACACGAACTGTAATTTTCCTCCTGCATGTCAGGTTTCATTTCACTGCTCTTTAAACTAAAATAGAATGTAATATTCTGAACTTCTGAATATTCTGTACACATGCTAACTTCATAAATGTTGATGTGTGTAGGAAGAATCCATTTGTGGTTAAAGTACAGCTCCTGAACTCACCCTGTCTATTATGGCTATTTCGCAAGATATAGATAGTACCTGAGTCCCCTACTCTCACTTGGTGATAATATACAATTATTGTCTGTGGCAGGTGTAAACATCTTGATTTGCCAGCTGGAGACCGTTGTGTATCAATCATCGAGAGCAGACAAGTCACGGTATTCTACTCTGCAACAGGCAGTAGTTATTTTATTACTGTACTTCACCTGAGACCCACTTTCAGAGGCACATAAAGGACTTAAAATGGTACTTTTGATGCCATCTTCGTGAAAAAACTTCAAAGTGTTCTGAGGGTTGCCTCGCACCAATGCAGTAGCTGTGAGTTCAAGTCCAGCTAACGCTGGCTTCCTCTCTGGCCGTACATGGGAAGGTTGGCCAGCAACCTGCGGTTGGTCGTGAGTTTCCCGGGGGCTCTGCCCGCTTTTATCCCACCGTAATACTGGCCACCGTTGTATGAGTGAAATATTCTTGAGTATGGTGTGAAACACCGATCAAATAAATAAGTTTCCCAAATAAACCATAAACAAGCAAAGTATCACTTCGAAAAAGCTGAACTTTCTGTTTAATACAGTGTTCTGAATGAGACATGTGGCATGGTCATAGTTGTGACAGCGTGTAGATCTCCACACCACTTTATACACCAAACAGAATAGAAGTAAAAAAGCGTCTGGGATAAATGGTGTACGTGACCAAATGCAAGGGGAAACAACCCATGTTGTGACCCCCCCAAAAAAGTGATGTATCAGTTTTGTGTGGTACATTGCATATGTCACACAGACATCACTGGGTGAAACATCATGAATTGCTGAATCCTATGAACATGGTTTTGTACAATGAGCGGAAGAGAAACTTATATGAGATACAATGTCCTCTGGAGAATAAGCTTTCTGTGGCATCATTGCAGTCATTTGCTCAGTCTTATCTTTGTTGAGACCAATGTCTTTCACCAACGTGGTGACCCAGGTCTACCTCACAGGGACATTCATTTGGTAACTTTTCTCAGTTTGCTGGTGGTATTCTCTAGGCACTCCCGCTTCCCCTGCCCATAAGTATAATTGAAACATTATGGAGTATGGCATCAAGCAATTACAAAATAAATACCTGTTAACTTGTTATTGTAAGAAATAATAATCACTGACTCTGACTGATGTGTTATCTTGAAAGAGAGATAACTTCTTATTGTTATTCAGTTTGTGTAACTAAAGTAGTGTCTTATTTTATGTCACAGGTATATCTATTCTGGAGCTTTGTTTGATTATTTCCATGAAGCATTTAATGGACATTTATGATGGGGAGCCATTTAACTTTGAAATGGTTTATAATGGTAAGTAGTTTTTTAACCTGCAATATGTCCATAAAAATTAATAACTAAAGGAAAACTTAAAAACTGCTATGGTATGACAAAACTGCTATTTTGGGGTCTTTATTATAAATATTACGCGATTCCAAGAAACTTATTTTCGCAGAAGTAATGCTCAGGAAATTTAGTAAGTCAGTAATATGGAAACAATTTGGGGGTTTTAAATTGATATATATGTTATTGTGGTTTCTTTTTTTATGTCCTCCTTGTACACATAGTAGGTACAGTGCTATCTGTATTAATTTAATTGTTTTCCCTATCTCGGATTATACTGTAGTGAGATTCTGAAGAGTGCCGGTGGTGTTATTTAGCTCTGCTGGTCAACGACCAGAAGAATTTATGTACTGGCAAGTTTTCTTTTCTTTTAAAATGGCACCCTCCTACAGTTTTTGTCAGATTTCAGCACAACTTGACGCAAGTGTAGACTACATCAAGAGGCATAATTTGTGGTATCGCTTTTCAATTTTGATCATCAGTTGTCAGTCTGCCTCTACATCCAGCATATATTAACATTTCTTTCAAAACGATACTCCTCCTACAGTTTTGGTCTGATTTCAGTGAAGCTTGGTTTCAAGTGTCGACTACATCAAGATAAATGATGCATAGTATCAGTGTTCAGTTGCAATGATCGGTTGTCTGTCTGTTCATCTATCACATGTTGACAGTTCTCTCAAAACGCTGTTCCTCCTACAGTTTTTGTCCTAAATGTGTATTTCAGTGAAACTTGGTTCATTGTATTGATTTTCAGTTGTGAAGATCAGTCGTTCATCTCTCTGCCTGTCTGTTCATTTAGCATATGTTCACATTTCTTTCAAAATGCTATTACAGTTTTTGTCCAATTTCAGCAAAACTTGGTACAAGTGTAGACTGCATGAAGATATATCATTTGTAGTACTGATTTTCAAGTTTGGTGATTGGTTACTAATCTGTCTGTCTGTTCGTTCATCCAGTATATGTTAACATTTTTTTTTCCAAATGCTACTTCTGTTAATGTTTTTAAAATGCTACTCCTCTAAGAGACTTAATCTGATTTCAGTGAAACTTGGCACAACTGTAAACTGCAGTAAGGCTCAGTGAAACCAGCTATAAATGTCGTTGTAGTAGAATACATGAACACCAACACACATAATTTTGTAACTGACTCCATGATAATTTTGTCCCAACTGGTAGAGTTTGTCTCAACAGAGACTCTGGTTCCTTATGAAAATCCCCAAGAAGATGGCACTAAGAAGACTGGGACTTCAGAATTCATGGACCAGTTTATGGTTGATGGTGGCAGAACTACAGTGTTACACGTTGCTTGAGGACTTAAAATCTGCAGTATATTTACACTTTCATGTGTGTCTCAGTACATCTACAACTGGTTACAACAGTGTACTAAGCCTGCAAGATTTAATTACAATCTGACTATACCAGCATGCTTCTAAATTTTTCAAAACCTAAGAATCAATATATAGTCCTGTTTATCAGTTCATCTGCATGAACTTCGATTACTGTGAGGGTTTGGATATGTTAGATCAGGTGAGGAGAGGTAGAAATCTATGCGGTGTGCTTTGGTGTACATTGTACCCAAATTGTTGGAATTTGTCTGGTGAGAAGTCTAAGTCAGATGAATAAGTCAGGGTGGCTCATAAGTTCTGCTTATGTTTCAGAATTTCAAAAGTTTGCACGAAGGAAGTCTTCTATGCAGATCTTTGACAGAGCTGTGGTATTGAAGGCAAGTATAAGCTATATAGACAGGCACAAACTTGTCAGTAAATTTACATGTACACATGCAACGTTTGCTTTCACTCGACGTCTCATGGTTTTGTTTTGGTGAATTGTAAAGGTTGATTTCCTGATTGTGATTATTTGTGTCACAATCTTCTGGCCATGATGTTCTGTGTACTGTTTTACTGGGATGTGAAATTTTTGACATGACTTTGAATTTTGTGGATTGGTTCAGTGAAGGAAATAAACATATTCCTTCTTGGATAAGGTATAATCCCTTCAGTCTGAATAATTACATCTTAATGCATTAAGATGAAGATAATTTTGTAATTTCTATGTTAATATGGTTGACAGTTAACAAGCCGTTTCATGTTCATCACGGTGTTCAACAGTTGAATATGAACACTGCTGTGCCTTACACACAAGCTACACGTAGAGTCCTGGCCAAGTAAAAGGCGGTCGAAAAGACATCCCACATTTTATGATCGAATTGATCGCCTTTGTTTAGAGTGTTCAAGGAGGGCCTGTGATATATTTATACATCTTACTTATATATGAGGTAATAAATACAGACCAATGGGAGTATAGGGTTTAGTGTCAGATAAGACACTAAACTCTATTTAATTGGCTGGGTTGAAACCGCAGAGGAGAAGGGAGATATCTACATGTATGATTGACCAGAAAAGCAAGCCGAGGCCAACTAAATCCAATGGGATTTTGCTGTGTCTGATAGGAGTGCATGTACTTGTAAATAGACAAAAAGGCTTTGAAAGATTTAATTAAATAAATTAATTCAATACAGACATTTTGAGATAAGACATGACAACAAGAGATACATTTTTCTGTGTCGTGCTTTATGGCACGATAGAATCTGTGTGCCAATTTTCAAAGGGTATATAGAAACTAGAAAACCAGTTAAACAGGAATAGATTATTTTTGTGAATTATGCTCTTGGGTGGCATTGGGTGTCATATTTTGCAAAAATAATGATAATCTGCTGGTTGTGTATTTAAACAAGAACATTCCCATGTAACCAAATAGGGAAATAGTCCCACTGTTCAGTATTAAAAGCGTCAACGCAATTGTGCATTTGGATCTGATGTCACTCAGTCCTGTGGCTAGTTGTGCAACTCCACAAACTGCTCATCAGTGTTCAAACAATATATCAGGGTTGCCAGTCAACTGCTCATGCAAGAGGAGAGTAAAACATGCCAGTGGGGGATGAAGCTTTGAGATATTTGTGGAATTGTCTGCTCAGGGTAAAATCTCTGTCAAAATGTATAGACAACATTTAGTTATTCATCATATGTTACAACCATACACGAGCTGGTAGTGCGGTTGGCCATTTTTTCTGTAATTGATAGTCGATTTGTGTATCCTTGATATACCATACTTATGAGACGTAACAGTGTAGAAGTAAGAGGTATGGTCCAGACCAGTGTGTTCTCAGACTGATGGCAACATGCCAGTCAAGAAATGACCTCCCAGGCTGTGTCAGTGAGTTTACTGTCTGGTGAAAGATCGGCTGTCTGCAGTATTTAGGAAGAACGGATGGTGATGAATGAATTTTAAACATTATACATTCTGTACTCATCTTTGAGGTCGTCGGATACACAAAGATCTCCGATCCGTGAGAACTCATGAATGAGTTCTCAAGGAAAGCGGGGCGTGGTTCGCCCAACCTAACTGCCTGACACAAAGTAATCAGCTAGTTATAGCAGCGAAAACCTTGTTTGATTCCCATGTTTTGGCGAAAAGGGAAAACAAATGTGGGTGTGTTTGGTTTCCATCCAAGAACTGTCGGAAATATTATTCTTTTATCAAATTTGAAACCAGCATGATCCTTGAATATAGGTGGCCTATTTAGGGTGGGATATAAAATGGCTGACTTCTGCTTATTGTTAAAATTTTGGTAAAATAAACCTAAAATGTGTTGCCTAGAAGAAGCCTGTTTGAAAACTTAACAGGAATTGTATCCAAGGAAAATGACTGTTAAATGCTCTCTTGAATGCTGGTGGCTGCACATACCTTGAATGCCTCGAGCAAAGCTGTCTCAGTCTTTCCAGTGGATCACATATGTCATATGTTTTCTGTAGTTTAACTGATAAGAGAGCTAAATGTTGGACAGATACGGCAATTGGAACACTATTGTCACAAAACGACTAAGTTGGAAGGGCAGTTCGTTGTAACCTCAGGTAATATTTGTTTGGAAAACATCATTGTTTTGGAAAATATCATAACTAAAGCAGTCTCTTGTACTCAGTAGTCTATAGATATACCCATAATTAGTTGTCAGAGGGCGAAGAAAAATGTGTGTGAAGAAAAACTAAAGGCGGTAAGTATGCAGTGTGCTGATGAAGCAATCGGAACACAACCCGCAACTTCCATGTTCATCAACGTTATATGATATATAACCCTATATACACTCTCACAGGCCTTTGCCTATTGTCATATCCACAGTGTTTTATGGATGATGCATGTGTTTAGTGTGTATTGTGTTGGCGTCTGACGAACACGTTCATCTATCATTCATCTCAGCTCTCTCTCATCTGCAGGCTTATGAACATTTGATAGCTCTGGAGCTCGTTAGATCCATCGATGGCTTGGCCTCCAAAGTTCAGAAGGAATACCGCCTGATGACATTGCTCATCCACCCGTCGCAGCTGACCGAGACCCTCCAGAAATACCCGCAGTGCCCTACTGAGGTCAAGCAGTGGGCAAACAGCGCCGTCACTACCTGAGGAATGACCAAAGAGTGGCGCCCGTCCGCTGACCACCAGAATAGGGCACAGAAAATGTGACAAGACTGGAATTCTTAATTGACCATTGACTTTGTGAGCTTTCAACCTCCCCCAAAGACTGGTAATAAGATTGCCTTAGTGGAAGTCCAGTACATTTCAGTCATTGGTGTATGATTGCACCTGAAATGTTTGTCAAAGCTAACTTTGAGAGTGGTTTCAAGGCATTGCTCGTGGACTGTACTGTAGCTCTGAGAGTTAGACTCGGGGTAATTTCATTCACAGACACCTGTTTAAATCACTTGGTGGAAAGGGACTGGGGATATGAAGGTGCTGATGGGCCAGTAAGAATGGGGTCGGCTTTTGTCTTTCTGAGATCAGACGCTTACGTGCGGCTAGATTACGACCCATGCGCTGGATTCGTGTGCAAGAACCGCTGTGTGCCAGACACAACAGTTTAGTTTTCACGTCCACCCTACATGAGGGAGACGCTTGTGTAATGCAATTCTTTACATATCGATGGCCTCTGGTGTCTTTCTGAAGTGACCTACCCAAACAGGACAGACTGAGGAGCTCTCCTGGCACGTCCTTCACAGTAGCACACCTCCCTCTGGTTTCCACTGGACGCCCCTCTTCATGCCACATTCCGAGGCGTTCTGTTGCAGTGTGAGAGAATCTTGGCAATAATTATCACTTTTTAGTTGAGATTTGTGTAAATACCAAGAGTTGAAATCAATATTGCAACGTACAACGTACATGTAATATACAAATGAAGATATGCTACCCCTAGGCTACCAGAACAAGCCTTTGCTTAAATTAAAATAAAATGAAGTTACACTGCATTTACACAAAAAATCATGTCAGATTTGGTGATGGTTGTGATGTCCAATTAAAGACATTTTTCGCGGCACATTTTATTCGGTTGGCTTTAGTGATGCCACCTGTGTTTTATGGTATCTGTGATTTGCACAGCTTAGAGTATCTGTGTGCCGTTAGTTGATCTAAGCAGAGCCTTCGGTGTCCCACCCGCAACTACTCGGCAGCGTGCTCGAGCCGCCGTGACATAAATCCTCAGGCGGGCTTACAAGAAAGATATATGTGGTTAAATCGACTAATTCCTGTGGCTAACGTCTGTAGTCTTAGTAGTCTTGAACTGGTCACATGTGTATGCTGAGCAGACGAGGTTTTTGCATGCACATCTCGCTTTGCTTTACAGAAATTGTACTATCTGTAGGCATGTCCGCAGTTTGTCTTTATGTCTTTCGAGTTTTTACTCAACTATTCATTGGTTTCTCCAGTGTATTCCATACTCTGGAACAAGATAGTGCTGAAAAACTGTGTATGTAGAATGTCTTAAAAACTCGTGTATACCGCAGCTGGATCTAGGAGCGGCCCTGGGACCATCGATGTGGTACACTTTCAATCCTGTAGACGCCACTTTCAATCTTTTTAGATTTTGTTCCTCAAGCGAAAGGTGGCCTCAGCATTATAGATCGTTCTGACTGGATGTTTCCTCTCGCGCATCGTTTTCAAGAAATATTTTACGTAGACAATCAAATTGTATCACATTTTCTGGAAAAAAACCATTCTGACTGAATTCGTCGGGACACGACCGTGCGGCGCCTCTGTTTTCTTATTTTATTCCTTCTTGACATTACGAGTTCAATGTACACTCCACATTCTCAGTCAGATCTGTATATGTTATTACGAGCACAGATGAAATGCGAATATCGTTTCGTGGAAAACATCAAACGCAAAGCAGCAATCAGTCACTTAAAAAAAAATAATTGGCCGCCTCTAGCGGTACCTTCAGCAAACGTCCAATAACGTTGATTCTGCGAACTCTTGGCGTCTGACTGGAGACTGGGCCGATTGGTTATTGTCGGCAAATAATAATTACCATACTAAAACCACGAGGATCGAATTTCCAATAACACAATGAGTTTATTATGAGAGCGTTTATTGATTTTGCTTATAGGTTCTCGTTAGTAGGTTTTTTCCACATTCGCGTGAAAAGCTGAATTTCCAGTTATGCAGGTTGATGTGTTCCGAACCCCGGTTGGTTTTAACAACACTTTTATTTCTCTCTATAATCACGCTTTTATTTTTAAAATGAAAGAAAACAATCGCTAGTTCACGTCTAAAAACTTCATCAAATTACGGAGAGATTTGTTCCAGCCCAAACTTCCCCGTTGTTTGATAAGTCACATGCACATAGTTGATTGCCAGGCTAGCTAATGACAAATCCATGTCTTGAGATCAGACCAGCAATTATGCAGCCGGATTTGAAAGCTTGTCCTGTGAATGAGTAAGTGTACTTTCCACACACCAGTGTGGCGGAAAGCAAAAGAGCAAGTGAACCACTCAGGAAGCGGAACAGAAGTTTCATCTTCACGTCTACGCGTCAAACATGTTAGCTGGAGAGAGACATTGAAACCATCATCTCACCTTTGGAAGTTGAGAGTTCTCGCCTGGTAGTTTCTCGTTTGTATCTGCGATTGTTGGACATAATGTCAGGTAAACCGAGACCATTTTGCACAATGCAATCTGCGCAGTATGTGTTCACGTGTACTGTAACCATCTTGGTTGTTTGACAGGCTCACTGCTTACTGGTGATTTTAAGCAAGAATGGCCAGAAACCAGACATAATGATCACGGGTTATGTTAAACAGGAAAGGCCAAATGGTCAGAAGCTGGAATAATCCTTACGAGTTAGTAAAGAGAGGTCAGGGCTAGGTGTTCTATTTACGGATCACGATAGGCGACATTTTGGAACATTTGTCTGAAAGATGGTCATCTTAAAGCGAAAGACAGTGCATGTTCTAAGTTAAGTTTGCCAGTAAGGTTGGACAATATTATGTGTATTTCGGTAAAGTATATTTTCTAACAGCTAGCATTACAGCGGAAGCTGACATCTGGCCGTGCTCCGTCGCCTAGCATGTCGACATTCTGTCTGGGCTGTGACGTATTTGTTCAAAGCGCCGAGCACTTGTCACCTTAGACTAGCAAGCTGCTAGGGATGTGTTTGTAATTTACGTATATATGTCAATTTATAACATGAAATGATCAAGAAACTTACTCCTGCCACAGCACAATGGTCTGGAAATACTTTGCAGAGTTGTTCACCCATGTACTTGTTATAATTATGACAGTGTCCTGTCCGTATGTTATTACATGATACATTGACAGACAACTCAGAACATTTACGTAAAAGCTTATAAACAGCTGATATCTCCCAGCTCTCTGATCGGGCAATCCCTGCTAAACTTGAAAGCATTGGCGCCTTCACATCCGCAGTCGGCAGCATAATAATGCATACTTTAAACGAAGATAATTTAGCAACGAATTCATACAATTTCAAACATGTTTTTAACATTCAAAGGAGAATTTTATAACCTTTTTAATGAACAGTACCCAGTCATGAGCTGTCTTTTACATCAATAGTCATCTTCAGAGTGGGCCGTTGAATTACATGTGGATTAATACTTCCCTTAATGGTGATGATGACAGTCATTTCTTATATATATGTAATTGGTGTTTTCGACAAACAGACAGAGTGCTATATATCCCTTTGTATTATTGTACGTTGGCTTTCGTTTCCTTTAATGAGAAGTAACTGTTAAAGTAACTGTTTCAGACGATTCATAAACAACAGGGGACCTCAAAGAGGAAAACCATAACGTCAAGGCAATACTCTGATTTTTATTTGGAAATGGAAGATTCCACATCTGTTTGCCAGCGCCATATAAGACCAGACTACACAGTTCATGGAGGTTCCTTCCTTCTCGCTGTCAAGGAGGCAGGGTTACAAGGCGAATGAGATAAAAACATCTGAGATGCAAGAAGGCCCAACTTGAGTCAAGTTGGAGAACGAGGGTAATTTAATAAAACATTCATGGAGAGAAAAAAAAAACACCTGTGGTGAAAAACGTTCGGGTCAACTGTGGGAAATGTTTAGAGGGGAGAATTACAGATCGGCAGATAACGGGTTGGTGTCCTAATTTTAGGACAAATGGTCAAAAAGCACGCTGAAATAAGCAAGACTGACGAGAGAGGATGCAGATGCGGAAATCATACGATAAGCCTGGAGATGAAATGATTTAGATTGGTTACACGATGTAACCCTGTGTTCCATGTGATTCATTAGCTTTCTTTTCCTTTAAATTAGGAGTAACTGTTTCAGTAACTGTTCGGGGCAATTCATGAACAACAGGTGACGTCTCAGAGGATAAACATGTCCCAGCAATACTTTGATTTTTATTCCTAAAACGAGAGATTCCAGTTCAGCATGCCACCTCGAGTTAAGACCAGACGACACAGTTCACGGCGGCTCCTCCCTTTTCTCACTCTCAAGGAGACACGGTAGAAAGAAGGCAAGACAGGAGAGAATTAAAGATCAGGAGATAGCGGGTTGCTGTCCTCACTTCAGGACAAAAGGTAAAAATACACGCTAAGAAAATAAACAAGACTGACGCCAGAGGATGGAGATGCGGAAATCAAAGGCTTAAGCTTGGAGACGAAATGATTTAGATTACTTATACGACGTAACATTTATGGTAATCTGACTTTACACTGTACAACATCCATGGAGGGTTAAACGCTTTTGAACAAATCACGGCTTAAACTATCTGCGTACTTCAAACGCTAGTGTCACACGGTATATTAACGGCACTTGACAGAACTCGTCTATGGAATCGACCAAGTTGTGTATACGTAAAAACCCACTGGTATAGACTTTGGCAAGAAGGACTTACCTGTGGTTTGGGACGTGTTGAACCATGTTAATGAAACATGGCTTTCACATTGGGAGATGGCGTGACATCTGTTATATAAGGATTTTGAAAGGATTTTAAACATTTTAAAGTGTTAGATGGCGACATGAGATGGTTTTGATTGAAGTTTAATATAAATGTTTCCGCTTCAACATTATTTCCATCGTGTTACAGCGGTCTTTTGGTAAAAGACTGGTCTTTGTGTCGATAGATTTAAATAGTGCTGTCCCACTGGAAGGTCATGCCAAAACGCGCCAGGTATGATGTTCGGCCCACCCACAGGTTCTGGACATGGACTCGGCCCGTACTTGGCCTTTATCTTATACAGAGCAACTAGCAGTGATATACCAGTAAAACATGCGGATTTTTAGGATTCAGGTGGTAACTTTATTAATAACTTTAAATGACATAAAGGCATTATTACTGTGATGTCATGGCGGTATCTCCTTCTGGCAGACCGGGGTTTAACCATGTTCTCGCCGCGATGTGGCTGCAATGCTGCCGTAAGCACAGTTAAGCCACAGTGGTTCTTTACTGCTTTCATTCCAGCAGGTAGACGAATCTTAGTGACAAACTTTGTATCACTGGCTTGCTTGAACGCGAACTGAACAAAAGTCGCCCAGTCAGACGACGCACTGATCCATCAGGTCTCTCAGTGCTTGATCTTCTCACTTGTTCTGAATACCCCCTGAGGATCTGCTGACATCAACCCCAGAAATGATAGTAGTCAAGCAGATACTGCCTACATTACCTACACGCCTGGAATGTCTGGTTACTTTTTGTTGTTTTTTGAGACCAGAGACTCTTGAGTGGGATCGAAAAAATGATACATAAACGATTATGTTGTTTTTTCTCTGAGATGAAAAGCTACATGATGTTTTCTTCACTTAGCAGCTATCTTCAAATGTCCCAGGCAAAGATAACTACAGCTGAGTATCAGGATAACGTAATTTTATGTGTTCGCTGGTAGCTCTATGATCAATCCTAACGGCATTCACCATGCCTGGCATCCCTGTTCCAGTACAATTAGGCGCCTTATGTAAGGCTAGTCACAGACTCCGTACTGCGGGCTACCATTGGAAAAGAGTGGCATTTTAAAATGTCAGTCCAGCTTTTGTGTTAATCGACCAGTCTCGTTATCAAATGGCCACAAATGTGTGTTACGAACAATCAAGTTGTTTTATTGCACCACTATTCACTGGCAACCTAGATATTCGCTACAGATAAAAATACTATGTAATTACTCAGTTTGCCGGGCTAATTTTGATATACGAGTTTGGCGATATTGAAAGCATAAAAAACTTCATTCAACTGCCAAAACTTCCACACAGGGTCAAAACATCATTCACTAGTGAGTAAACCATCTTATACCACAGACAAAACGGTCACCAGACCCCCACTGGAACTATTGCTACCCTGTTGAAGACATATTTAAAGGAATGAGCAAAGTACGACGTTAAACCCACACAGACACACAGACAAAACATTGCTGAAAAGCCTGATCCGCACAGATTAAGGCGAAACGGGGTCATCCAGGTCGATCTCAGTGCCAGCGTGTTTAGAGTATACTGTCTTATTAGAACGCGGTTACAAAACTATTAGGCGTGCCACCCGAAACGGATTAAGGACTGGACTGTACCCGAGACTTAGGCTGTAAGTGAAGGAGAACGAACCTGTCAAGTTTATAGACTTGTTTCATAAAACAACAATTTTACTTCAAATTGGTACATTTTTGAAAAAGGGGTAATACAAAACGTATCCCCGCAATACAAACCTGCAATGTATGTTCCTGCAATGTAAACCAGACATAGCTCTGCAATATAAACCAGTTATGTTCCTGCAATGTAAACCAAACATAGCTCTGCAATATAAAGCAGACATGCTCCGGCAAAACAAAGAAACGCACATGATGGGGAAGTACAGATCGGACATAATCCAACTCCATGTTGATCATGGTATTTTCAGTGACATCACCTCTAGTCAACAGCTGTCGATTTAAAAACACAGGTACCGTTTTCACAACATCAGTTTAGGCTAACTTCCAATCTTTTCTACAAAACAAAATATCCAAAGATGGAATCTCAAAATTGCCTGAAATTATTCAAGGGCAATAAAGGAACAACTGTCAGTAGTCAGAATGTTATGGTGTTGATGCATGAATTTAAGAGCAGAATGTTTGGGAAAGTCTAAAACACCCAAAAGACCCGGGTGAAGTGAAAATCGCTGGCACTTGAGGCCACGCGTTCAACGTGGTCATCTGGGTATACATGTAAGTACTTGTAAGTACTTAAAATTTAAATATTTATACTTATGATTCTTGATCCGGGATCCCATGTTTAACCTGCGGATGGACGGCAAAATGTCAGCTAAACTGTAAGAGGAGTTTGATGTAGACTTATATTACATGGATTTAGTGTGTATGTATGCTTGGGTTTTATGTCGTACTTAACAATTTTTTAGGCATATGACGACAGGCCGTCCTTAGATTGTATATGGATATAATGTGTCTTCTTGTTGCAAGGCGAGGGCTTGCTGCCAAAGTGCTGCCGAAGACAACAGACATGACACCACCACCCAGTCATATTACACTGACATCGAGTCGTCAAGTCCTTGCTTTACCTTGCTTTACAATTTATTCAAGGCTTTGGTAATACCCGATGCGGGATTGATCCAAGATCTCCCGCTCTCGATGTGGACGCTCTAAGCCACCAAGGTGGTCACGTGCATTGGAAAATATCACTACAACAACAGACGGTTGTATATATTCTTAATTAGTGGTCATTGGAAATCAAAATAAATAGCCGGATATAGACTCTCACTGGTCTTTGCTTACTGTCATATTCCGCAGGGTTTAAGGTTAATGCATGTGTTTTGTGTGTTGTTTTGGAGAATGACGAACGCGTTCATCTGTCATTCATCTCAACTCTGTCACGTCTGCAGGTTTATGAGCATCTGAAGCTGGTTAAATCCACCGATCACAGCTGATCGAGACCCTCCAGAAGTACCCGCAGTGCCCTACTGGGGTCAAGCAGTGGACAAACAGCGCCGTCACTACCTGAGGAATGACCAAAGAGTGGCACCCGTCCGCTGACCACTGATATGGAGCCCAGACAATGTGACAAGACTGGGATCCTTAACTGACCACTGACTTTGTGAGCTTTCGGAGTCGGCGATAAGATTGCATTAGTGGAAACCCAGTACATCGAGAATTTGGTGTGACCACTCGGTCTTAGGCTTATGATTGGACCAAAAAGGTTTGTCAAAGCTAACTTTGAGAGTGGTATCAAGACATTGCCTGTGGAGTGTATTGAAGCTGTGGCAGTTACTCAGGATAATTTCATTCACAGACAGACACATTTTTAAATCACTCGGTGAAAAGGGACAGCTGATGTGAAGTTACTGATTGGCCAGGGAGAATGGGGTCGGCTATTGTCTTTCTGAGATCAGACGTTTACGGACGGCTAGATTACCACTCATGGACTGGATCCGTGCACAAAAACAATTGTGTGCCAGACACAACAGTTTAGTTTTCACGTCCACGCTAAATGGGGGAGAAGCTTGTGTAATGCAACTCTTTACATATCGATGGCCTCTGGTGTCTTTCTGAAGTGACCTACCCAAAAAGGACAGACTGAAGAGCTCTCCTGGCACGTCCTTAACAGTAGAATACCTCACTCTAGTTTCCACTGGGCGCTCCTCGTCATGCCACAACCCCAGCTATTTCGTAGCAATGTGAGAGAATCTTGGGAATAATTTTCACCTTCTAGGTGAGATTTGTGTAAATACCAAGAGTTGAAATCAATATAGTATTGATTAATACATGTAGTATATGTGCAATAATCTTTTGCCACAGAATACCAGAGAGAATCTGGCATGATTTATAACATATTAAATTTACATTGTATTAACAAAGAAATAGGTATAAGAGAGTGGATCAACTCGACTTTGTTATGTTTGTATTGTCCATTCAAGAAATTGTTTCAAGATACCTTTTATGGGGTTAGCTTTATAAAGTTATTACATGTATGGTGTGGTCGGTTTATCAAATCTGATTTGCATGATATTTGTAATCTGGTTGTCTTCGGCCTGAGTTGATGTAAATTCATAGCCCTGTTGGACCCATTTCACAAATCGATTTTGAACCGGCTCCTGCTTTGTTAATTGTAGTCTAGATGCTTATAGATTGCTGGTCACGGTGGGCTGAAAATAAGGTGAAAACAGTTATTACAAGTGTGTATTCTAAGTATGTGTTTGCCTTCCAACAGCTTTGCTACAGCAGAAAAACGTGTGGCATTAAAACTATATTGTAAGAATAAGTTTTTCAAAATCAATATCTATACTCACTGACCTTGATCTTATGAAGAAAACAGTGGGTCAGGGTATAGGTTAGCAGTTAAAATTTAGCCAAAAGTATTTATTTTCCTTTAAGCTTACTGTCGATTTGCCTTACTCTCAGACATTTAGATCCAGAAGTGAAATCTTGCTTTGTGATAAGTTTGGATCAATGGAAAGCCTTGGGCACCGGGAATAGATAAAGGTCTCCCGAAATAGTAAAGGTTTCCAGGGGCATTTCTCTGTCTAATCGGAGATAAAGTGCTTCCCCCAAAATCGGATCCCTGTCGGTCATTAAACCTGGGATTTCTTACCTGTCTGCAGCCGTCTGGCTGGAAGACCTGAAGAAGGCTTAGGTGAAGTGAAAATCGCACCAATAGCCAGAATTCCTGCACAACTCGTCCCCTCTGCAGTGATTTCCATGGACACTTGTGGTCACGAGTTTAACTGGACATAAATCAGTGTTATTATTAACACAACCGTGGCATGAATTAAGAACCCAGATTTGACGTTCAGATTGACGTCAAAGGTATGCACAGGTGAAAGAACTTAACTGAATAAACTTAGGACGTCAACTAACCTTTTTGTCCGCTTTGTGAGCAAATGATGAAAGCATTAGAGTTTTCCTCTGTCTGCGGAAATTCTTTATTTCTTTTATACACAACAATTTCCCGAAAAAATGTTCTGAAATTAGACCAGCGTTGCTAAAGGTTACAAGATAACGAGATTTGGTAGGTACACCTGTTTCCTCTTATTCGATCAAGCGTAGGGCTCACGGTGGACATGTTTACATAACAGTCAGCCAGTGTGTCAGTGTCTTCACTCAAACCATTAAACTAATCAGTCTGGGTATTTTTACTGATTCATAAGCAACAAATAACGACAGAGTGCATTTTGATTTCCGACCTTCTGGAAAGTTATTGTTCCATTTTCATGGCAATTGAAAAAAGCGGTTTGCTGTGTTGAAACACCAGGCCTACTATTAGAAAATGACCATACCAGGTTCAGCAAATCTACTGCACTGTAAAGTATATATCAACGAATTCACGAAAACCCAGTCGGGTAAATGAATTTTGAAAATGTTGATTTTGTAGTGTCATCCTTTTAAAAGGCCTTCTTGCCTGTTGAACAAATGGCGGTGGGCTTTTTGGACCATACTGAACAAACTGACGCACAGTGATGTAAAAGATTGTTGTTGAACCCACTGTAAGAGTTATATTTCTACATTGAATACCAGTACAGGTTTTATACAACGTAAAACGCAGACATATCAATCAGAGGATGTTTGGCACTTAAAAAGAATCTGTGACTTCATTGTGCTTCAGCCTGCTCAGTATGGCTCACCGTAGCGCCCCAGTCTTTATTTCCATTTTAATCACTGTAAAAAAACCCCAAAACAAAAAAAAAAACAAAAAAAAAATGCAAAACAATATTTGGAATCAGAACAAAATGTCATTTTGGATGATGTGTACTTTGTTTAAATGTGGTCTTCTGGGCTTCTAAGGAAAGTAGTATTTGTTGTATCTGTTCTAATTGTTGATTTTATTGTCTTAATTCCGCTCTGAGGAATTTTCTCACTCATTCCTTATTCCACCTGGTTCCATCTGGTTTATGAACAGAAGAAACGGAACTGCCCGGAATAAATCAGCGACCTTCGGCAAGTAACTCACAAACCTCCTGATTTAAAGTCGCAGCCGCACATGAACGACAGATGGATCAGAGCCTTTGACATTGAGCTAGGATCATGTGCAGATTATACACGTATTAATATGGCAAGTTTGGCCAAAGCTTTGATTTATCAGAAAATTTAATCTGAAAAAATCCAAACCGTTTCAGCAGTGGGAAGAGTGTGTTGTTTTTGCAGTAAGTCATTGTGAGATGTTCACTATATTTACACAAATGATGGATCCCGTTATACAATATGTTGTCACGTCTGTAAGTTGTTTGTTGGGATGTTTATTATACACTGGCACAGACTCAAAGAACCAGATTGATTAGCAACCAGTTAACTTATTGGTCATATTCCTCTCGCCTGATCTTTGCGCTACTTTCACATTTTCCTCTTGCCATCATGGATTTATTTGAACAACCTTAGTCATAATGACAACTCCTAAATCTGATCCAATATAATCCACTTGTGATAAAGTGATTTCCATATGTTTGGCCAAAGCCTTTGGACCTGTGCAGCTTCAAAGTCTCGCTGACTCCGGGGCCAATGGCCGAGATGCCACTTAAATCCGATTGTCGCCAACAGTTTTCTTTTCCTTGTTTGGGAGCCGGAAGAAGCACCCTTTTGTTTCCCTCATACATTTCCTCAGGTTGTATTGTAAGTTGAGCCGGTGTTAGAAGGTAGATTGTACAATCATGAATGGGCAATCTAAACTTGTAGGGTTTTTTTCTTGCGAATAAACTTTAGGCGTAAACTTTACGGGCACATTACCCCGATATGGCGGTAATTCGTTTGCGAAAAACTACGCCTGTAGATTTCCTTGATGTACATAGAGAAGCCTCAACACTTTTAAACCATGTTGAACAGCATTAGAAAGTATTACACATACTGTACAAGCTGTTTCTTTGTTCAATTCGATAAATCACAGGACCCACACTATCATGGTGGATACTAACTAAAATGGAAAGGCTTTCTGACGTCAATCTACAACTGGGATTTCCCATTTGGATAAGAACATGACCACGTGAAATGCTATAACTTCTACTATTTGATTATTGGGTTACCTAGTGCGGTGGCCGTTGAAAACATTGGTGTAAGAAGCTGTTTTACTGTCACTAAAGCTTTTGGAGATCAAAGGAATGTGTGATTGCTACATGTCACGTACTGGGTGTGACAATTTGGTAACCATTATGACGCTGTAAGGATGACATTTTGATGAAGAGTTTAAGACATTAAAAGTCATTGTCCAGAGTTTAAGAGTCCGAATTCCGCGATTAACAGCGGGGTCCAGATTTTAAAAGTTGGGACCCTGACTTACTTTCATTATGTCAGTTTAAAAGAGCTGGAATTGATCGACCTGAAATGAAGAAATTCAATATTCTTTATCAAACTGTAAGCAATATCTTACTTCACGTTATTTGTGAAAAGTAGATAGAATCTAGTTCTATCTTGTATAGCCACATGAAAAGTGGAAGAGTTTGGACATTAGAACAAGGCGCAACATTGCGATTTGCAGCTTAGCAATGACACGTAAAAGTCGTATTTGTGACATTATCATTGCGTAATCTACATAGGCATTTTTTAACTAGAACTTCCTTTGTTCCTCACAGGCAAGCACACAAAGAGCAAATATGTCTACAGATAGTGCGGTATATGTATAGTTAAGCAAGATGTACATGTAAAAAATCTCGCTGGCTGCTCAGCTGGATGTGCAAACTGTTCACACTTACAACCAGGTTAAGACTATCAATTGCAGACCTTAGCTATTCAGTGCAATTAGTCGCTTTAAGCAAATTTATCTTTGCTCACAACTCACCTGGGGATTTACCTCATGGCGGCTCAAGGGTATGTACCTGGCGAGGTGCTGCAGATTTTCCAGCAGTCATACCAGCGTAATATATCAGAGACATATTCTTGAGAAGGGGTACAACAGCATAATAAATCCTTCTCCCAGACGTCGATGACGTAAATGGTGTGAAGAAATAGGCCGATCTGTCGGCGGGAATTCCTCTATGAAAGTTCCTGCATGACCACAAATCACCAAGACAGCACCATTTCTCGATATATTTAGCTGCTCATTTGTGGGCTTGAAAATAACATGATCTACTTGAAATCTATCTGGTTTGTACACTTTGCTTTGCGGGATTGTGCCTGGTCTTGGTTATGTTTGGCTTCCAACGGAGGATTATGTCTGCTTTGCATTGCAGGATGATATCACTGTTTTGTAATACCCTCTTTACAATAGTGTATCAGTCTGGAGTCAGATTGTAGACAGTTTCTGGTGAACTGGATCGGCCAGTGTATCCTGTGATAGGGTAGGAATGAGTTTTGTTCAGTTTGCCTTGAAGCAAGCCGGTGATACACAGATCGGCACAGAGATTCATCTAGCTTCTGGAATGAAAGAGGTAAAGACTGACTCAAAGGTATATAACACAGCGTTGCAACCACATCGAGGCGAGAACATGGTTAAACCACGGTCTGCCTGAAGGAGACACCGCCATGGGATGACAAATATAATGCTAGTAATATAGTGGGTCGCTTCAAATAGCCGCCATAATGTCAGAGTTAAAGTTATGCATAAAGTCACCGTTAGAACCTTAAAAATTGGCGATTTTTATTTGGTATATCACTGCCAGGCACTCAGTATATGACAAATGCCATGTACTGGTCGAGCCGATGTCCGGAACCTGTTGCTGGGCGAGACATGATGCTGTTTGACACGACCTTCCGGTGGGACAGCGTTATTTAAAAAAGGTCGAATTTGAAATTGGCGTGAAATAGCGTTAGAGCGAAACTAGTAATGTTAAACTTCAACCAAAACCACTTGAAGTCTCTATGTAACACTGTTTAAAATCTTTACTGACACTCCTCCTAAGCACCCAGAAATCCAAGTCTCACTTACACGGTTTAAAATATGCGCCAAACGAGGGACAGTCCTTTTCCAAAGTGTATATCAGTGGGATATAATGTATAAGCAAGTCAATCGATTCCAAGACGAGTTCTAGCAAGTGGCACTACTATACCCTGTCCTACTAGGGCTTGAAGAATCTTGTTCCAATTTTACCAATGTCGCTTGAAGTAAGTAATTACCTCAAGTCATAAGTTGTTCAAAGGCCTTTAACTTTACATACATGCTGAACAGTGTAATATCAGATTAGCTCAAATGTTACATCGTATAACCCATCTAAATCATTTCGTCTCCTTGCTTAAGCCTTTAAGTTTTGCATCTCCCTCCTCCCGTCTTGGTTATTTTCTTCGCGTGCTTTTTGACCATTAGTCCAAAAATTAGAACACGAACCCCTTATCTGTTTAATTCTCCCCTATAAACATCTCCCACTGTTGAAGTCTGCGTTTTTCACCACAGGTGTTTTTTGCTGTGCATCATGTTTCATTAAATTAACCTCTTTTTCCAGCTTGACTCAACTAGGCTCTTTTCACTTCCCAGATGTTTTTATGCCTCCGTCTTGTAACTCTCCTTGACAGAGAAAAGGGGGAAGCCGCCGTGAACATCGTCTAGTCTTATCTGGAAGCAGCAAGAAGAAATGGAATCTTTCGTTATGCGTATAAAAACCAAAAGTATTATCGGGACATTATGGTTTTCCTCTGGGACCTCTCTTGATGTTTGTGAATCACTTCAAACAACTACTGTAACAAACTTTCCTACTCGAAAGGAAAAAAAGCTGACGGATAACAATACATAGGGCAAACTGGCACTCGCTCTGTTTGCCGGACACTAATTATAAGCTACAGAGGTAAGAAATGTTTGTATCGTTATTGCGTAAAATTCTAGCTAACAAATAATCCAACGGCCCACTCTAGAAGTCACTATTAAGATAATGTCACCTTTCAGTACATTCTCATGACGTTGACAATCTTCCAGACCATGGTTCCAAGTTGGATCCCAGGATCCGTAAACAGTAGGCCTATACCGCCGCTGTTGGAAAAGTTCGTGTTTTTATCACTCTAACTCTGGTGGGTTTTACCACTACAGCCGCTGTAGTGGCGAAGCACGAGTAATATAATTCACACGGAAACACCTGGCAGCCTATTACCAGGCTGTTTACCCATAATCGTCTGAAACTAAAACAGGGCAGCTCTGGCCTTTCTTTTGTTTTGTAATCCGTAAATATTAATCTTGCTTCTGGTCGGTCTTATTTGACATAACCCGTGATCATTATGCCTACTTTCTAGCATTTTTGCTTGAAATAATCAGTAAACGCGAACCTGCCTTCTGGTGTTAAGAAGCCTGCAAGAATTTGTACCTAACTTTTTGCCTTTCCAGTCCTAAATTATCTGAAACCATGGTTACATTCTGATATTTCTTGTGTTCAGGAAATGTTATATTTCCTAGAAATATTCCTATATAGAAATATTTCACCTAGAGTCAGATCTTTCCTGTTTAAACAAATGTATAAGTATTATGCCTTACATTCGACCTTTGTTGTTTAAAGTAAGGTGAATGCATCATGTATAACTTCCGGTATTTTTTTGTTATAAACAATCCGTATGGGTTATACATGCCTAGCTTGTGGTATGTGATCATCTGGTTGCAATCCTTTTCAGATTTTCGATAAATTTTTGTTTGTTGCAGATATCTAACTAGCTGTATCTGTCTAATTTGAGGTTTCCTTTACTCACCTTGACAGGTAAATCATACATCCTTTAAGAGTATACCTTAGCTGAGACAACCAAGATGGTTACAGCTGAGATAAGCGCACCAAGGTCTGGGTTTAGCTGACATTATGTCAAGCGTTGCAAGTTGGTTAGTGATATTTGGAATGTCTCTCTCCATATGGCAGGTCTGACTGGAAGATGTGAAGATGAAACTTTTGTTGAACTTCCTGCGTGGTTTACTCATTGGTCTGCTTTCCGCCACACTGGTATGTGGAAAGTTGACCAGTACATTTATTCGTTTACAGGACAGGCTTTCCGCCTGCGTAATTGCTGGTCTGAAATCAGACATGGATTTGTCATTAGCGAGCCTGGAATAGGGTTGCGGCCAAACTGTACGCATGTGACTTCTTAAACACCGGGGAAAGTTTGAGCTTGAACTAAACGATCATATACTCTGATGGAGTTTAAAGACGTGAAAGATTGTTTCTTTCATCTTAAAAATACAAGCGTCATTATGGAACGAAAATAAAAGTGTTGTTAGGAACGCATTAAATTGCATAACTGGAAATTGGGCTTTTCACGTGAACGTGGAAAACTAACGAGAACCTATAGGCGAAATCAATACAAGCTCTCACAATGAACCCATTGTGTTATTGGAAATTCGATACTTCTGGGTTTAGTATGGTAATTATTACTTGCCGAAAATAACCAATTGGTCGAGTCTCCAGTCAGACGCCAAGAGTTCGCAGAAACTGCATAATATAGGAGGTTTGCTGAAGGTACCACTGGAGGTGGCTACTTATTTTGTTAAGTCACTGATAGCCGCTTTGCGTATGAGATTTTCAAGGAAACGATATTTCATTTTTGCTCGTAATAACATATACAGATGTGACAGAGTACATGGAAGGTACATTGGCCCTGTAATATCAAGAAGGAATGAAGTAAGAAGCCTGAGGCGCCGCACGGTCGTATCCCGGGGAATTTAATCAGAATGACTCGTGCGCCAGAAAATGTGATACAATTTGATTGTCTACTAAGAATATTTCCTGACGATGATGAACGAAAGCAAATATTAAGTTGAAGCCACATGCAAGGAATTGATAAACTTTCGCAAGAAATAATTCAATTCCAACAAGGAAATATAATAAAGGTAAATATAAAAGTTAAAGTCTTTCATGGGAACTAACGATCTCCCTTTCATTACTTCATAGTTTTGCGTTTGTCAGTATCTAGAGTTCTTTGTGCTGAACTGTATGTTTAGTCTCGTTTTCACTTCTTAGCGTACCACAGTTATTGCCATCAATGAAGATTATTTTGTCGCATAATATTATGGATTTCTGACAGTTTCATCACTCCGAGACCACCCGCGTGAACATATTCGAAGTGATTTTGAAAACGCGGCATGGCGATCGAAATCTGATTTAAGTGAGCACTGATTAAACTGAGAAACTTAGTTTGGGATTTTTTCAAAGTCAAAGGACGACAACCGTTTTTAGTTGAGTTGCATGCATGAAGTAATTCGATTTTAATAAAGATTAAAGTTTCAGTGTATGTCAGGACTGAAAGGATGGTGGAATCTGTACCCGTCATTGAGCTCTGTGTCATATTTTCAAGGTCTTGTCCCTTTACGCACTTGTAGAGGCTACCTTGCATTACGTCCAGTTTTAGCTCGCAGAATTTTCACGATTTCCTTACAGTATTTCTTCGCTATTTATAAAGGCATGTTCTCATAGCACGGTTGTATTGACCGAGTTAAAAGTTGTATTGGCCTAGTTGAAAAATATGTACATGTATACCAAGTAAAATGAATAGGAGTTCTGACGTGACTCTTCAGCTGGATTTCCTATTTGGATAAGAAGATTATTTCGTGAAATGCCAGGGCCTCTGCTATTTTAGTAATGGATTACTCAGCGAGCTGTTTAAGAAACTGTTTAGCTGTCACCGGAAACCTTTCGGACATCTGAGGAATGTAGGGTTGCTGGATTTCACCGGGTAGGTGTTACAGTTTCCTAACCATCACATTACCGCCGTTGCTCTGTGTATTTATTTATTTTGTTGGCTAGTTTTTATATTGTGTGCACCATCATCATGTCAAAGAGCAGTTGCCCGATACTATATTGAAAAAGACGATTTGTCTCCCGTTCAAAGATAGGACCATGAGACAGGGGGTCAGCAAGCATTGTTTATGTATCGGCAAGCGAGATGTGCATGTAAAAAGCGCGCTGCCTGGTCGGGTTGAATCTGTAAACTTGTGACCAGATTCAGACTCTGAATTACAGACTTGAGCCATCTGTGTACCTGTGTTGTCAGTGAATAGTGATGGAATAAAGCAGCTCGATTGAAGGTAATACTTAGTAGTTACTTTTACCAAATATATCTTTGCTCACAGCTCACCTGGGGATTTACTTCACGGCATCTGGAACACATGTACCTGGTGAGGTGCAGCGGATTGCCCACAAGTCAGACCACCGGACTGTATCACAGATATATTCTTGGGTAAGGTGCAAATTACAAATTCTTTTCACATACAACCAAAGGATATGTAGGTATAGTCCCCTGTGTCAGTTGGAATTCCTCTATGAAAGTCTCTGGATGACCATGCAACTCATCAGCTGTGGGTTATTTGCGAGCTCCAGCTTTACATGATCCATTTGTAGCCACATTATGTTTGGTCTGTATGTCGCGATTATGTCTGATTTGTACTTTGTATTACGGGATTATATCTTGCTTGCGATTTGTATTGAGGGATTGTGGCTGGCTTGTAATGCGGGATAATTGTTGGCTTGTATTGCAAGATAATGGCAGGTTTGTACCGCGGGGTTATGGCTGGTTTGCATCTCTTTAATATTCTCCTCTTTTGACAGTGTACAAATATGAAGTAAAATTTCTGTTTTAGATATGCTATCTTCAAAGTCTGATTTTGGGGTGTTTATATGTACATATACGTCTGATTAGAGTCCGGCTTACTTCCCTTGGGTACCCGAAGCGATCGTGAAACTGTGGTCAGTTTCTAAAGAAATCTCTAAGGCATTGAATTTTTGGTCTTCTTCACTTATCGCTCCTGTGTCGAGTACAGATCGATTCTACATGTACATATGGGAGGAGTGTCACTCATGGTATCTTCGGCATGTAGTTCCAGTAAGGCAGGATACTGTAAACAATTTGGCACTGAGATTGACCTGTTACAAGTAGACATCCGATTCGTCGTTACATGATCTCGCTTTGCTTTTGTGTCTGCTGGTCAGAGCACTTCCGCAGGACTTCATTTGTTTTTTCTTTGTTGTAGGTTGTTTTCAGCATTATATCAGTCATGGCGACGATGTTTCTTTGTATCATGCCAATCTCAGTCAGTCACATTATACTGACACCGGGCGGATTAGTACTTGGTTTATTCCTCTCATGATGTCATCATTAGGGTAGCAGGGGTGCGTCAGTGGCATATTAATGATTTGCTCACCAGTCGGTATCGTATTGACCCCTCTGGCAGTTGGCTGAAAGTTTTTTTTCTATTCGATAACGCTACACTCACATATAAAGACTTGCTCGGCAAACTGAGCATTGGTAATTGAATTATTTTTTTTTATCTGCAGAGCACAACTGTGCTGTCAATGAATACTGGTGTAAAAAAACCCAGCTCGATTCTTATTAAAAACATATTTGTTGGTACTTGATAAGACATGACGTAACTGATGGATGAACACAAAAGTTGGCGTGACATTGTAAAATATCTCTCTAGTCTAATGCTGACGTGCAGTAACGGGCCTGTGATTGGTCTTACATAGGAGGAAGGAAGATGACTGGCATGGTGAATACCGTTGGGATTACTCATAGAGTTACGAGCCCACATTTAAAGATCACGTTATTCTGCTTTGAATGCGTCGTTCTGGGACAAGATAGATGGCAAGGGAAAAAAAAACATTATCTTTTCACCACAGAGAGAAAACAACCTAATGTTCTATATGAGTTTGTGTACCTAAATGTCAATAAAGTTTTTAAAAGCAATAAAAAAAACAACGAAATTCAGTCTCTTGGGTAATGAATATTGTCTACGCTTTACTATCATTAGTCCTGAGATGGGTGAAACATTTCATAATTGGCCATCTTGGCAGATCTTCCCAGATGGCTCCACACACTTGACTAGGTCAAGTACTGATGAACCTAGCCAAGCGAATGTACCCGACTGATCTAACGATGCACTGACACGGCGAGCAGTACTGAGCTACAGTGGCTAGTGGCATTAAACGATAGGTCCATCAGGCCCTGCAGAAGATTAAGTCATAAACGATGTTTTTTTTGTTCTAACCTGGTTTCTATGGGCATAAATGTATGCATCATAGCAAACACACATATACTGTACGCAAGATGTGTCAAATTCAAAGATTTCGGCACCAGATATGCCTTCACTTTGTAGGGTGGATGATTTCTCGCTTCCGTTCTCACCATCACATGACCTGGCGATTGACTGAAAACGTCACCAGCTTTCAACATATGGAAAGTCGTCATCGTTTCACGTGACAGGAAATTAATTATTTGGCGGAATTTCGAGTGTAAGCATGAATTTACTCTACCTGATGATCGGAACATAAAACTGAAGGCACAGTTGTATGCAGTTGTGGTTTATATCCCCATCGATGCATAGATCTATACAAGGCCAGGGTTTCATTTATGAAGATTTTATGAAGATTGGGTTGGAACTACGAGCTCATCCTGAATCGTTCCAGGAGAGAGTGAAGCTGACCAGCTCGGCATTGTATATTGTTAAATCTGGCGTCAGTGTATTCTGCCGCGGGGTAGAGCATCTTATCCCGCATCAGACAAAATCCTCTGCTTTTGACTGGGCAGTAATGGTCACGTGAGAGACGTGTATAAGTATAAAAACACTAATTCGATTTTGTACCAAAGATTCAGGCACACAGAAAACGGTATGGACGGGTAGGGATTGTGTATCTGTGAAGTGTGCTGAAGTACTGCCAGATAATTTTGCAGGTATAAACTATGACGAATAATGATTGAGAAAAAGTCCATTACTTGTGGCTACTATTAAAAAGAGAAAATATTGTCCAATGAGCATGTGCTCAAATGGTGGTCAACCCCTAATGATATTTGGACATGTTGTGGGCCAGGCATCTGGTTATTTGACACTATGTGTCATTTGGGCCAACAAAAATTAGTAAATACACTTTATATCGGTGTTCTTTGTGAAATTACTACATAAATATTAAGGAATTTTTTTAGTGTTTTTATACCTATATTCCTTTACCCTGCAGTCAATGCCGAACGCGTCTATTGCCTGGGTTATCTCCCTTTGCAGGGCTGATAGAGCACTGACGGCTGCGGAGGACTTTTGTGCTGAACTGCCGGTCCTTTTGCACGATGCAATCGCTACACGGTTACTTAGTGAGAGGATACCGGAAATATATAGTATCACTGAGGATACACCATATCCTGACGCCTTGCCCAATATGAGGGTTACTGTCACCATATATATCCCGTATCGTCTCCCTAAGTAACCGTGCAACTAACATTATCCCGCATAAGACAAAATCTTCTGCTTTTGTAATGGCCACGTGATAGACAGTTATAACTCTTTACCCCGCATCAGACAAAATCCGATGCTTTTGACTGGACAGTAACGGTCACATGACCGACGCGTGTAACTGTATACCCTGCAGCAGATGCTATATGCGTCTGATGAGTCAACAGTATACGAACAACGCCATGATGTAACAGTTACAACACAACGTCACCCAAGAATGTTGAATGAACATTGTCACCAACTTTATGACGTCATAATTCCCAGATTACTGTTTGATAATTCAAAGCTTCCCGGCCCGATGGGAAATCACCATTAAAGCTTCTTTTGGTTTTCAAGAAACAAATTTTCAGTGTAGTTTTTCGGGTCTTCCGCGGGATAAATTCTTTACATCGTCACTGAGTGAAAGGACACGAAGCTATACCACAGGATAAGAAACTCTATGGGGTCAATAAGCTTCATACGAGGCTTACAGACGCCATATAGGTCCGTATCCTTTCATCAAGTAACCATGTAGCTAACAATACGTGGTGACTTACGTTCAGTTTGTACGGAGCCGTAATTGTAACATCCTGCGAAAGAAAAATACTGGTAAAAATAGAAAACAATAACAACAAAAAAAACAAACAAACAAACCAAAAAACAAGCACACACACAATATTTAAATTTTCCCATCTATATGTTTTTTTTTAAGAAGTCATGGGCACGACATCTTCACTAAGTCGTTCTCTCAAGATAATTGATCAATAGAAACGCACAATTATCTCTTTCGCACGACATGTCGAGGGCACAAGATAATTGTTAAGTCGTGCGCAGGACATCATTGCTACACAGACACACAAGGGAAAATATAAATACTATGTTTTTTTATTACCAATATTTTTCTTTTTGCAGTCTGTCATTTTTACGGCTTCATAAATTTGCGTTCAGTTGAGCAATTGATAGAAATATGTCGGCACTGAGTTCCGTCTGCTAGAAAGAATAAGTCAACGAATATATGATGCCGTTACTTTGGAAGTACTGCAGCCATAAAGAGTGGTGTGAACACTGACCTAACTGGGTCTGCCAGAAGGGCACGTCACCGTGAGGCGAGAGAAACAGTGATAAACCTTGGCGTCTGAGCAGACATTTCTGTACCGTCCGTCAATCAAAAGGGGCGTTCCTGGTCAATAACCGCAAGATCAGCTTCCAAAAACTACAAATAACACAAATCATCAAAGAAGTTAGAAAATATATGAAATATAAATATTAGGACCGATTTATGCAAAAAAAAAGAAGTTCAATGATGAAGAAAAGACCCAATGAATCAGTTTCCAAATCGTGTACCATTTTAGTGTGTATGGTGTCGATAGTCAAATAAGTATCTCAGTTGCAATTTGATTGCAACTATTCATATACCCAAAGTGGCGATCACACTCAACACGATGAACATATTGGTCATACTCCAGGTTATGTTTCACGTCATCACTTCAGATTTAACTGTCCCCAGGTTTTATTGTTACGTCATTGTTCGCTGAGCAGCAGGAGATAAGTCACCTAGCAGGTGTTAGTATCCTGTGGTTGCGCGGAATATTATGTCGGCATCAGGGTCGGCCTGTCACTGCGAGAAACAGTCGTGATATAAAAGGAATAATATTAAAGCGACGTTAATCTTCATCCAAAACAATAGTAACATGGTTATTAAGGACTGTCTGATGATTTCACAATCCTTAGACGTCTAAGGTCAACTCACCTCATTTGTCTGAAAGCCATGTTTCATGAAAATGGTTAAGATGGACGAAACATGGACAGTCCTTTGGTAGATCAGTGACAAGGTCAGTGATTTTTCAGGTCTCAGCATACCGGTTGATTCCAAATACCAGTTTGAATACGTTCCATCAGTGTACTGCATCAGAACATGACATAAGTAATCATTTCAAGGCGTAGGTTGCATGGATGCAGAACTGTGTAGTGTCAAATTATCATAAATGTTTCCTCGTCTAACCAGGCTGAACCATTTCTCTAGGATCGGTTCGTGATTTCCCTCTCCATAGATCTTAAGACTTAAGCGTCTCTCATTCTTCTGACGTCAGCCCTGGTTATTTTCTTCGCGCGCTTTTTGATTTTTGTCCTAAAATTAGAAAAGGGTTAGCCGCTGTGTGCCGATCTTTAATTCTCTCCTCTAAACATCTCCCACGGTTGAGGCCATCATTTTGGCATCACTTTTGTTTTTTTTGCTCTGCTTCACGTTTTATTATATTAGCCTCGTTCTCCAGCCTGACTCAAATAGGGTCATGTCAGTTCACAGATTTTTTGTGTCATCTATCTTGTAACCCTGTCTCCTTGATACAGGAAAGGAAGGAGCCGCTGTGAACTATATCGTCTAGTCTTGTGTGGCAGTGGCAAGCTTAAGTTGAATCTCTCAAGTATAGCCGGGACATTAGATTTTTCGTCTTGGACTGCTGTTGTTTATGAATCACCTCAAGCATTTACTGTAAAATGGAGTTACTCCAGATTTAAAGGAAAACAAGGCCAAGGGATAATTACTGAGGACAAAATAGCGTTCTCCCTGTTTGTGACAAACACCAGTTATACCACAAGTAAGAAATGACAGTCTTTATTTTGGAGACTGTGGAAGTAAATATTATTTATTTATTTATTTATCCCATTGATGTTTTACGTCGTACTCAAGAATATTTCACTTATACATCGACCAGCATTAAGGTGGGAGGAAACTAGGGAGAGTCCAATGACCACTGATCCGCAAGCTACTGGCAGACCATCCCAGGTACGATTAGAGAAGAAGGCTAAACTGTACTTGAACTCACAGCCAATGCATTAAAGAGGCCTACGTTAACATGCTAATCTCTCGGCCACGGGTTACTATTAATATGATGGCACCTTTCAGTACAATTTTATGGCGCTGCCAATTGTCGATCTTCCAGACGGTTGTCCCAAGTGGTCTATAGCGTTAAGTGAATGTTAAATAGTATGCACAGCTTCAAGTGTCCCCTGAGTGGAGCAACGCGTAAACGTTCTGCCGTGTTTTGCTTGTGTGACCTAACCAGTAAACATTTTGCCCCGGCTGTTAAAAAAAAAACTCAGGTAAAATTACGGGTAAAGACCTGGCAACAAACTGCCTACTGTTTCCACTGTGAAATAGCGGTGGCAATGGCAGTGTAACGAACCGTGCTATGACACCTTCACGAATGAATATATTCATGAATAAGTTCCCCTTTCACCATGCCGTTTTCAAGAGCAGCGAAAAGAACTAGATCAAGCGTTATTCAATTTCATCGCCTAGTGCACAAGAGACACAGGTACTAACACTGAAGTGAAAGACAGTGTGTGTTTTAAGTTACCAAAAAGCTTGGACAATATTATGTTTATTTCGATAAAAATATTTTTATGGGCTGTGTAGCAGTGTCCTATCCCTAGGCAATTACTTGTTAAATTGACAGTCAACTCAAGAGGAATTCGGTCACAGCTTATAAACAGCTGAAATCTCCTAGCTCTCTGGTTGGTCAGTCTCGTGTACCGTTAAAAGCCTGGGCGCCTTCAGATGCCCAATCGGCAGAAAAATACTCCACCCTTCAACTGAAGACAATTCAGGAGCGAACCCATACAAAATGAAACACGTTTTAACACTGTAAAAGAGAATTGTATAGTCTTTTTAATTAACAATGCCTCAGTCATGAGCTGTCTTTAACTTTCAGGGAAAATTACGAGATAATTATGATGATAATGAATATCGAACAATTCCAAGAATCATCTACCTTCACAGCCTTAGTATCATCGCGTGAAATAATATGCTAACCGCGTACACATGGTTCTCGCATTACGGGTTTTACCCCCAAAGCGACAGGACTGGTAAAACCGTCACAGAAATACCGGAGTTAGACAGGTAAAATGACGGACTTTTCTAACAGTGTTGCTTCTGGCCCTCCGGCCTTACGTAACTCGTTAACCTCACAAATTGAATTTCCTGTCTAAATTGATTTGTAAATATTATGCTCATATTCTGGCCTTTCTTGGTTAAAGTCATATAAGCCGTAAATATTATACCTAATTACTGACTTCAGATGGAGACATCACCATGCGTTCATGCTTACATCTTGGTGCAATCTGAATTTTCGGTGCCTTTCTGGTTCTCGCACAAATGTCACCATTGTATTTGATTTATTTTCTTTATTTGATTGGTGTTTTACGCCGTCACTTATACAGCGGCATTATGGTGGGAGGAAATCGGGCAGAGCCCGGGGGCAACCCACGACCATCCGCAGGTTGCTGACAGACCTTCCTACGTACGACCGGAGAGGAAGCCAGCATGAGTTGGTGGGAGGCTTCGGGTTATTGCGCTGCGCTAGCCAGCTAACCGACTGAGCCACGGAGGCCCACTCACCAATGTAAAAGTACCACTATCGGAGAGTAAAAGTGATAAAAAATGACTTGTTCATTTCTCAGACAGCGACAGACCTTACACAAGATCAAACAAAGAAACACGAAGACGCTTGAATAAGTCCAATACATATATTTGAACAAAATAGACAAATAGTACAACTGAAAATAATATACAAAAACAATACAGATAATTATATATATATATATATATATATATATATATTCTAACTGATGATAGCGTCCAAATCCAGATGGAATATTCCGACTTCCGAAGGCAAGTCAGTCCACGTAAATTTACAATCCACAGTTCTTGGGAATTCTCGAATCGAAGCAGGATAGTCTTGTAGTGACGAACAGCATTGGGAACGGTGCGCCGGCTATAGTATATATCCAACTCCCCGAAAAGATGCAACTTTCCAAGGTGGACGGGTTGACAATAGCATCTGATATGCCGGACTGGCGGTATATGTTTCAGTCTTCAAACAATTTCACCAAGTCACTATCAGGGTAAACTGGGATGAAATGTGCGTAATCGCACAAAGAGACAGTGAGCGATACCAGCTCCAAGAGAACGTCTTATACAAAACAGTAAGTGGCGAAACACAAGCTCCCAAAGTACTACGTACAGAAAAATGGAGTACAAAATGATGTATATCGAATGGCACGAAAGCCGATATCTCAAAACCCCACAAAACCTTTCTAATTGAACGAGAGTAAATATGACTGCTCTCAAATGAGCTTGAGTAAAATGACTGCTCTCAAGTGGACATAAGTAAAATGACTACGAGATTTACAACTTCGTCGCTCATATTTATAGAATGACTTCTAGAAAATTCTGGAGGGTTTGATCCTAAACATGTTTACAACATGGGCACTGAATGTACGCTCTGTGTTCAATGACACGAAACTGATGAACACAGAAGCCTCGAGAACACACGACTGAATTCCAGTGCACAGAGGAAAAAATGTAGGCCAGACACTAACCCCCTTTACCGCAAAAACAGATAAAAAAGTATAATACAATATCTTAAGAGCGGGTTTCGTAACACCGCAACTCAATCAAGTTTTGGAAGTTTAAATTCACAGTTTAAATAAGAGTACTGTTAAGACTGCCATGTAACATAGGGCCTAGGTTTATCTGACTTCATGCCATACGAGCACAGGCACTCATGAGAAACTCTTAATTTGTTGAAAGTTTTGAAGCGATAGCTGGAACGTCTCTCCCCAGTTGGCAGATTTCGCTGTTTTGCCCTCTGCCACACTAGTGTGGGGAAAAGTGAGCAGTACATTTGCTCATTTACAGGATAGGCTTTATAATTGCTAGTCTGAAATCAGTACGTGAATTGGGATTTAGGACGTGAATTTGCAGTTGTTTCTTTCATTTTAGAAATACAAGCTTGGTTATGAAGTGAAGTAAAAGTGTTGTTAAGATCTACCGGCGTCCGGAACGCATCAAGTTGCATAACTGGAAATTTGATTCTTTGCATGAACGTGCAAAAAGCATAATAACGAGAATCCATAGGCAAAATCAATAAAAGCTCTCACAATGAACTCATTGTGCTTTTTGGAAATTCGATACTCGTGGGTTTTGTGTGGTAATTATTACTTGCCGACATTAACAAATCGGCCGAGTCTGCAGTCAGATGCCAAGGGTGTGCAGAAACTACATGTTATTGGCGGTTTACTGAGGGTACCACTGGTGGTGGCTATTTATTTTGTAAGTCACTGATTGCTGCTTTTGGTATGAGATTTTCCACGAAACGATATTTCAACTTTGCTCGTAATAACATAAACAAATGTGACTGAGTACATGGAAAGTACATTGACCCTGTAATGTTGAAAAGGAATGAAATAAGAATCCAGTGGCGCCGCACGGTCGTATCTCGGTTAATTTAATCAGAATGCAAATGCGATACAATTCGATGGCCTACTTAGAATATTTCCTGAAGATGATGATCGAAAGCAAATACATAGCTAAAACGACCTTTAATGTTGCGCTTAACTTTCGCAAAAAACAATTCAGTTCCTACACGGAGACATAATAAAACTGAATATGCAAGTAGTTTATGAGAATTAACAAACTCCCCTTCATTAGATTATAGTTTGACGTTTGTCAGTATCTAGGGATCTCTAGGCTGGCTTATATGTTTTGTCTTGTTTTCACTTATTAGCGTACCACAGGTATTGTCGTCAATGAAGATACACATGCAGAAGTTTTCTTAGCGTATAATGTTATCGTCTTAATTCGGTCTCATCACTACAAGACAATATTCGAGTTCAATTTGAAAACGCGGACTAGCGGTCGAAATTTTAAATCTAATACTGATTAATCTGTGAAACGGTCTTATTTTTATGCTTTAGTGCATGATTCACACACCTGACCCGAAGCGGTTTTCGTCGATTTCTTTTCATTATGCATTTGCTACATATAAATACCTGTTCTTATTAATTTACCGCGTGTATGCTGTTACGCGAATGTAGCCAGTGTTTCCTGGTCGTACAGAGCTCCAGTTCATCGCTGTACTGAAGGAGATGAAAGTCGTATTGATCGGGATGAAAGTCGTATCGGTTGGGTTGGGTTGAAAGTCGTTTTGCCCAAGGCCACAGAGGGCAGCGGTGGAGATGCACTGTGGATTGTGGAACGCTTGTCTTCCAAGAATATGACGCAGGCCACATATCAAACGTGTACTACGATTTCCTATTGCAATAAACTAACGGTAGTGATATAAGTGAAAAAATCTTGAATATAGCATTACGCAACAATAAAATAAATACATTACAAGAGCTTTATGTGTGATTTAACTCTCGCATGTTTGTTAGGGACGGGATGTTATGTGCAGGCCTTAGTGCAAAGGATTTGACCATTGTACCTTACGTAATACACCAAACTAAGAGCTAAGACTTCATAGGTTAAAGAAATGTGTAAAACTGTTAACATCTCAGTATCTCGTGTACATCCGTGCGTCACAGTTAGAGTGCCGTGCGTGATCCGTGGTGCCAACCAGTTGATTCCACTTTTCACGCAGTAATGCGCCGTGCGAGAACCTTCAAATGAAGTGTCCTAACTCTGGATAGGGATCTCTGATGGATTCTGCTATATTTCCTATAGAATCTCTACAGCTAAAAATTATATTTGCGCTGTACAGTGCATAGGAAAAAAATAAACAAGGATGGAAAGAAAGAAACAGAAAAGAAAAACGTTATGTTACGTAGTAAGAAACACCGTATTGAATGTATATGCACTATACAGCTGTGATTTACCATGTACAGTTGTAGAATGAGACCTTGGATGCGGAACCCGAGGTATTAGCGTCAAATCTTCTTTACCCATCAGTTGGAGAGTGTCGTTCTTTTAGACCCATGTTCTCAGTAATCATTAGCACTAATTCACTAACAAAGATTCCTTACCTGTAAAATTATGCTACTTACTAGTAAAAGAGGATATTATAGGTATTTTTGAGTAATTTCAAGAAAAAAAAAATCTTGCACTGACCTAAATCTGGAAAAATATTGTACGTAAAATATTAGCACAGTGATTCTTGTTCAAACTTAGGCTTGCGTTAAGCGGAATATTTACACAAAGGTGAAAAATCTCACAAGTTGTCTAAATGTCAGATGTGCTGCCAGCTACCATTTAGACTACAAGGACATATATGTCATTTCACTCCAAGTAATGTGAGATGTTTTCTTCGCGGCAGACCCTTTGTATATTAGAAGCCCTTAAGATATTAAGACATGCCGCCAGGTGTCCGTGAAGGATTGCCATTTAACTTTCAGCGGTTTTGTGTTCAGTGCAAATAAATGGAAACCTTAATATCATATTCGGATATCACC
Organism: Acanthopleura granulata; assembly: GCA_016165875.1. Taxonomy (NCBI): domain Eukaryota; kingdom Metazoa; phylum Mollusca; class Polyplacophora; order Chitonida; family Chitonidae; genus Acanthopleura; species Acanthopleura granulata. The sequence continues at coordinate 8,790,072 of JABBOT010000003.1, read as the reverse complement.
TTTCAGTTAAAGATTTCATTCTCACATTTCCATTCTCCACAGAAATCATCAGCTCTACTTCGCGGACAAAATGCCCTAAAATGAAACAATGATGCTTGCAAGTAAAAGAGAAAGTGTCAGTTGAATTCACTAATCTTGGCCACCACCTCCATTTAACAAAACAATATTGTTTCTGAAATATTCGTAGAGCGAATCTTTTACAACCGTAGCCTTAGGTTGAAGGAAATATATGCACAAATATGAAACATATCAGAGTTATTCCTGGTGTAATCAGAGATGTTTTCGTGTTGACACTGCCTCTGAAGATGACTTATTGAAAACCCTGATGACATTAAGATGTTCCTCATGTGAATTAAGAGACGTGTCCTTGAATGATTGGCATTTCACGCTCACGCTGACCTTTAGTTCAGTTTCTATACGGAGAAACTTTTGCATTCCCAAGAAGGCACATTTATGTCTCCCAATATGTATAACATCTACATTAAAGCTCCGGTAATACCATGGCTTTCTTTTCACTCTTTTCTTTTCTTATTCCAGGCGTAACACATTAACCATTGTATCCTAATGTCAATGGTCAAAGGAAAAAAACATTCTTTATGAAAACATTTGATAATTCCAATTCTAACAACAGCTATATATCGTCCCCCTGCATTCGTACAAGTTAGATTATCTTAACATGCTACAGTGTAAGGGTATCAATATCGGAGAGGGAAAATGATAAATGGATTGTTCAACTCTGAGACAAAGAAACACGAAGACGCTTGACTTAATCAGTGCATATATTTGAACAAAATAGACAAATAGTACAACTGACAATAATATGCTAAAACAATACAGATAATTATATATATGTATATACTCATGAGAGCGTCGTAAATCCAGATGGAATATTCCGACTTCAAATCAAGTCAATCCACGTAAATATATAATCCACAGTCTTTGGGAATTCTCAAGGATGACAGTCCTGTAGTGATGAACAGCAGAGGGAACGGTACGCCGACCATGTTATATATCCGACGCTCCGGAAAGGTGCAATATTCCTGAGCGGACGGGTTGACAATAGCGTCCGTGATGTCGATCTGGCCATGTGCGTTTCATTCCTCAAAGTTACTTACACGGTAAACTGGGATAAAAAGTACGTGCTCCCACAAAGGGACAATGAGCGATAAATGCTCCAAAAGAACGTCTTATACAAAATAGCAAGTGGCGAATCACATGCCCACAAAGTGCTACGCACGAAAATGGCGTATAGACGACGTATGTCGAATGGCACGAAAGCCGAAATCTCCAAATCCCACAAAATCCCTTTAAGTGAGCGAGAGTAAACATGACTGCTCTCAAAATGGACATGAGTAAATGAATGCTCTCAAGTTGACATAGGTAAAATGACTGCGAGCTTTACTACTTCGTCGCTCACATTTATAGACTCACGTAAAGAAAATTCTGGACGGTTTGTTTTTAAACGTGTTTACAAGATGGGTACATCTTTCCAGAATGTACGCTCTATGTACAATGACACGAAACTGATGAACGGAACTGAATTAGAAATCCAGGTCACAACGTACACAGAGGGAAAAGTGTGGGACAGACACTGACCCCCTGTTAGAGCAAAAACAAATAAAAAAGTACAATACAATATGTTATAGAAGGGGCTTGCAGTCAGGATTAATCACACACATGTTGATCAAAGTATCATGTATATGGGCTGATGGATTTAACGTGTTCTTTGTCCAAGTTGTTATATTTAATTTCCAATGTTCTTAGGCTGTTGGTGACACAAAAGTGTCCATGTAATTTGTAGAGCGGGTTAGGCAGTTTTGGGATTGTGGTTTACGACGTTGACTACATTGCGTAACTGCCATAGGAAAAGTAAGGTGTGCGTTATTAACAATGATGAAATATGTAGTTAAATACTAACAAATATTTCACGCTATATGATGTGAATATTTTTACCATATTTTTACCATACATCAGACTGATCCCATCCGATGTCAAAATGCATTGTTACTTCAATAACTGTATTTTCTTCACAAGCAGGGTGACTTAATTCCCTGTCTAAACATATATCTGTAGCTTTCTAATGTGTTCAGTGGTGTATCGAAGATGACTGTTTAACTCTACATCCAGCGGGATGGGCAAGTGAGATGATCCCATGGTGCGAACCCACAGCACGTTATAGCGGACTGAATCCTCCTTTTCAGTGGAATGTTTATATGGTAAGGAAGGGTAAAACGTTTTCCTAAAACACGTCAGTGTGACCTTCTTTATCTCTAAATTGTTGCCAATGATTTATCTGGGCTATAGAGGCATCAGTTATTTAAGCGATCGACACAAATAGAAAACATCGCTTTCAGTGAGATCAGGAGATCTATACTAAATGGCGCCGACTTTGCTTATAGAACCCAATTGTCAATGACAAGGTCACATGAAATCCGTGTGTTATGTAATGATGCGTTAGGCTTCACTGTTGCCTGGTTTGAAAACTTCCTTTAGGATGTCTTTACCAGATACACGTAACGTTGGAAATTATGGCTTGCTTTCAATCTTGCCCTTCGATCGCTGGAAATATATCCTGTAATATGTACGTCACGCTTAGAAATTTCCAACCCCTAGATCTCTTGGTTTATTGATGTGGTTTGGTTAGTATATGATTTCATATGGTATAACCTTTATTGGCATATGAAGCTCTATGCTACGCGAATTCTAAGATTTGTACTCATGACCAGTGTCGCAGCAGACAATTCAATTTCAGTCAAGCCAGCATTACACAATCTGTTCATGTCCAGTCATTGTGACTTTGGTTGATCATTGTTGATGATCCCAGTTGATTTCATATATTTTCCCCTCCGACGTGTCCCAAAACACTGCACGAATTCAGGCGAAAAATGTATCTTTAGAGCAGTACTCATTTTCTCTTAGATTTAGCGATCTCTGTTATATTTAGTATAGAGCCTGGATGTGATACATCAGACTTTTTATCTACTATTAAGTTATTCCTATCCAATGCCTGCCTCATAATGAAAACTGCCATAAACAGAAATGTATCCAGTAGACGGATACATCGTCTTGTTTCTGTAAATCATCACAACATTTGGAAAACGAGATAACATAATACAACCTTCACCATAACTCTATTAACCCGATCCTATTGCAATGGTCGTGATACTGGCCCGACTCAAGTGCCGCTCTGGCTAGGGTAGCATGAGGCGGACAGGCCACTAGTTTGCTGCCTGCGTGATTGATTTTAGAGTGTCTGATCTCATTACTGGCTATGACAGAAGAAATTAGAGTTAAGAATTAAGTGCATATGACAGAAATAACATAACACAGCGCCAAATTGATGTTTTCAGCCGGAATGAGTGCCGTGGTGTGGTCAAAGGTGCACAGTTTGGCTTATTCCTGTTACATCGCTCATCGCTAGTCGCGCTTTGTCTAAGGCTCATCTATACCATTTTGACGCTGATAACAAGTGCAGTTATGTGCTGCGTATCTCCTATCACAATAATAAACCCAGTCGTTTTGTATGCGTAGAGAAACCCCTGAATATAATTAAGAATACACTCTCCTTGACTCAAATGGCATAACTATAAGTTTTTCCCTTGTCATATGTCCATGGGCGTGTCCTGTCTTTAGAAAGTTTATGTGCATGTGAAATATATAAATGCCGCCTATGCCATGAAGGGATAAAAATATAAGTAAGACAACAAAAAGATTCTTCAGTGAAATGTGTGAGAAGTTAAAAGTAAATGAAAATGAACAAAGAATCACATAAAACACTGGTCAAGTCTATAACTAGAGGAACCATAATGGCCATAGCAAACCCACCACAGGTCAGGTACAGTCAGACAAAATCTCGTGGCTTAAGGACACAGTCGATCCGCTGAAAGGTAGATTTCAGCTTGAAACTACAAATGGTCAACAGTTGAGACGATATCACGTTCAGAGCGTTCACTTCCGCTGTCACCACCTACACCCACAGTGTTCTTCGCTGTAATGCCACATCCTTAGAAGCCTATACATGTATGTTGTAAGATTCCAGCCTTATTCGTTATAATGCCTCAGTCATATAGTTTTACGTAAGATCGCCCAATTTGTTGTAATGCTACGGACTTATTTGTCCTCAGCCATATAGGTCTTCGCTGTAAGATCGCCCTGTTCACAGTAATGCTTCAGCCTGATAGGCTTACATTGTGAGATCTCAGCCATATTCTATGTAAGTTCCCAGCCTTATTCGCTATCAAATCTATTTTCCATGTGAAAAAAAAAACAAACCCAGAAGTACAGATATACACGTTAAAGATCCCTGATGCTGTGAGAAATTTTTTTACAAACGATTACCAGAAGCCTACGGGCAGAGAACTCGTCTTGTTAAGACTGTGTAACAAAACAATAAAAATGAGTTTTCTGTATGAAGCAGTCGGCGTCGTAAATGGTTTTGTTTAATCAATTAACCCATTAATAATAACGGTAAAATACTAGGTCAAGCAAGCTGATGGTTCGTGTTTGACAAATTAGTGATAGAGAAACAGGAAAATGGGTTAATATATGAAAGCTATACGGATAAATTTATTAATAAAAATACAATGTAGTCTATATGCAGGAAGATATACAGTTAAGACTGAAAGATTTAAGACTAAATTTCAAAGCCTGCAATGTCCTGTTTATTCTTTAATTCAACTGTTTTTATTTTACCTGAATAATATGAAATTCATTGTAGGTTCCACGTCGGTGTACCCATTCTTAGAACAGAAAAGTGTTATGTTAAGCCGCATTATTGAGTTTTCCGCCACTAAAATAACTCGGAGACGTGTTAAAATATTGGCTCAAGTGTGATTCGAATTCCTCGAATTCACGAGGATGTTTTCCTTGCTGAGGACTACATTGTGAAATGTTACTTTTTCTATGTGAGAGATCCTAATATTTCATCGATATACCAAAGTCTCATTTTGGCTAAGGGCCTCACGTCTGTCTCTCCAAGTTAAGAATGTACAACTTGTCGAGGAGAGAACGATCACGTAACACGGTTATAGAACGCATCACGCCTACCTAAATGGACGGCATCAAATAAAGTCTCCGTTGGGAGCACGGAGGAAAACTGTATCTGAAGCACTGTATTTTTTAAAAAGTTTTCTTGAATAGAATGAAAGGAGTTGGACTCTTTGTGATAGCTATACATTGTAGAGAGCCGACGATGTCAAAAATGTTGCTTAAATTTTACCGTGAGAACGGAAAATGGATTAAATGCATCGGGTATGACTTTGTCGCATACGAACTCAAAGGTAAAAAAAGTGAAGTTGGCTTCAATATTGCCCGCGTGGAGACCAAGATGTCGAAACCGGTTTATATATGGTTAAGCCCGGCTTATAGTTATGGCGTCGTGTGAACGGACAAGAAAGCCTAGCTGGCTTGTGGTTAAGCCTGCTTAGGTTTTTGACCGTGTGAAAAGAGAACTATTTTCTTCCTCAGTTGGCCAGTTTTGAGATTTGGTTTTGTTTCGCAAAAGATTTTTCAGATACAGATTGTATTGGGGAAGTTTCCCGGCGTAGCCAGCAGGTATTGACCTATAGTCATGCATGAATGTCTATTTTGGGCATACCCGTAAGTCTTGCATGACAGGACCTTCTTGTTCCCGTTCTGTCTGCTCGCAATCCCAATACATGTGTCTAATCGCTACCATTCTTCATCATTTCCTGTGGATTGGCGTATATATCCACAACATCCAACTTTACCCAGAGCCTTGTTTCCGCGTCTACTGTATCGATCACTAGATATTATTTGACAACCTGCTGTATTAGGTGACATTTATAGATGATTTCTATAGTCCGGATTCCATGGATTGGTCCATGGAACCATTGCTTTGCTTTTCCATGGCGGATTTTCACAGCACTGGCTGAATCTCATCTGACGTCCTCAGGTCCAACTTTATTTGTTTTTTTAATGAAGGGAACTATTCTATCAACTGATATAGGTCTTGATTGACATCGCGGGCTTTTGTTCCTTTCGAAACAGGTATTTTTCACAATGAGAACATAGCTACACGAGTAAATGCCCAATCGATCTGAATTTGCCGACACTACTTAATTACTACCATAGACTTTAGGTGTTACCACGATCGCTGGATGTATGCAACATTGTATGCCCTATACTACGAGTATGTTGAGTTCATGCCGCGCTTAGTGCCACCCTTAATCAGGTAGCATTAAATCCAATTCAGGCGGCCTGAATGCGGAAATATGCGGGCATTAAAAAATCGAATATACTACTTTCGTTTTTGTTTAGATTTGATACAATTTAAATGTCTTAGGTGACGACAAGAAAACATCTCACACTGACCTATGTCGTTGCCGTGACAAATTGCGTTTCTGGCGCTGCCAGCGTTGAAGAATGAGAGTTGACCTAAGCATTTACCGAAGAGTTCTGTACGGCCTGCTTCGTGTGGAGAGGAAATTGGCAGTTTCTGGGTGTACAGGGAAGAAGTTCTGACTATTAGATGGAAGTGGATCAATAATGGTCCCTGGAGGTAAGAGATTGGGGCGGTGGTAGTCAGTCCTTCATCACATGGTGCAGTGTTCGTGTGCAGCACCCCGCGGCGAGCTCCAGTCCCGAACTACTACTGCAGAGTCGGGTTTCGGGTCAGGACCGGATGCACCAGAAGGCAAGTTGTCACCATTCACTCATGTGCTCAGAAGAGCAAGGTGACTTACGAGCGGTGAAGTCGCTGACACAAACGCAGACAGGATATCAATGGCTAGCAACATGTCGAGTTGTCAGCTCTGATAAAGTCCCGCATTGACTTCTCCACCACCTGCGCATTGTCTAATTGAATAATGCAAGACACGTGATATTTCTGTGGACACTGCCGTTTGTCTCTGTGGATAGAGACGTCTGACGTTGAATGATGAAATACCTCTACAAGGTATCAGCACTTCAGGAAACAATCTAACGGGAACGCACAGAACAAGGAACGAATCCAATTTCTTGGCTCTCCAATCGACATTGATGTAACAGTGAAAGTACAACGAATCTGAATAGTTGTCTCTGGGAGACCGCGTCCTCTAGCAGGTATGTGAAACAGTTCAGATTGTTTCTTCCTTCGCGAGGTATGCATGACGTCCGACCTGCCCTTGTTAAGATGAATAAATTAATCAGCGGGATTTTCTAATAATTTCTATGACGGTTTGTTTCGCATGAGCTGTTTGTCTCCCGTCTTGAAACACCTGTTAAGCATTTTCTGGGCATTTTTATACTCGGCGTATCCTTAAGGAAACCCCTTATTGAGTGACGCGTCGTTCGTGATTTGGCACCCTATATTTCATGTGGATGGTTTAGTACGGTTTAAATTTCTACAGAATGCATGATTAATGGCATCTTTGTTTCTGCCTGGTTGATTGTCCTCGTTTTACGGGAATCTGGCCAGATGGCAGTCACTTGAGGACCTCTTGTCTCTTGTCTAGGGACACGGGGACCAATATATCAACCAGTAACCAGACTGTGCCAGCTCACAAGGCGACTTATTTAAATCATTCGCACCATAGCGTCACTGACAACCAAACGGTTGATGGTAAAAATGACATGTTAACCTGGTTTCGCTTATAGATCGTGGTCTGATGTTCAACACACACCTGACGCGTAACGTTAAAATCCGAGTGTTGGAAGCCTTTTCTTCCTAACAGACTTTATATAACTGTAATTCTGTGTTTTCTGAAGGTCTAAGGTATCCTTTTCCACCTCTGTCCTGATTATGAAACATTTAAAGGATCCATGTCACCTTTAAATTGGTATACACTTTTATGATCTAATCTAAAACTTTGTATTTGCATTACAGAAAAGGCAGTTAATGAATCATTATTTACAGTCATCATGGTGACCAGTTAACAATAAGGGAATGCACATCAATGCTTGCATCACTCTTGGCTGCCTCGTTGTTGACATTTGTTACAATAGTAGAAGCAATATTTCTTGTTCTTGGCTGTTTATTTACTTTCTATCTTTTTGCACCTGTTATTTTTCATTTTTCTCAGTGAAACACATGGCCAGCAAGATTTTGCCACATTTCAATTCCATTCAGGAATAAAGCCTTTTTTACATTCTTGTACATTGGACTGATACATTCACAATGTCACCAACTAGTTGTTGAGCACGCGTGAGCGCTCACTGATAAAGCTTTCTGTACGCTGATTATATGGCTTATTTTTTTGTTCAATAATATCAAACATTAAAAATTAGGCTTAAAACAGATCATGTTCACCTCTGTTTTATATGTCGGAATTTATGATTATATTTTACCTTATGCGTAAAAGTGAAATTCTGCCACACGACCAAAGAAGAGCTAATGCTTATTGATATGTGTATGACAGGCTTCATATGCGGCTGTTACCCAGTGCTAGCGTATTGTCCAGTTGCGTCATTCACGATCTCATATGTTAGATATTTGGTAGGAACACTTAAAAAGGACATCTAATATGGGTGGAGAGAAAAAAGATCCAAGTTGATTTTCAATGTGTCGATTTAATAGCATGTGTTTTGCTCACTGCCATTGCTTATCTCACGTTGTGACAAGCTACAAATTAGGACGCACATGAACTGGAATACCAACACACGAAAACGGTTTGATTTAGACTTAAAATCCCAATGACGACCTTTCGGCTCTCAGGCGAGTTGATTGGCTGGGTGATTAATGGATCTCAGCCTGGCTTCCGGTTTATTCAAACTGCCCTTCCTGGCCGTGGATTTGTTATTGACGGACACAAACCACTCTTCTGTGACGGAGTCAAGAAAAAGATAGTGTTTTTTATACTCATGTTTTATTAAGGCAACTCTTGACACAAGGTCACTGTAACCAGAACTTAAGAACACTTCTGATCGCTAAAACTCATCTCCTTACATGGAAAAAACAAAAATAACATTGAACTTTCATTGCGAATTGGGAGTGATTTTCATATTGATTGTTACCCGATATGGAGATTGATCCTTCAAATCTAATAAAGCACGTTTCATTTGAAGATGGAAAGTTTTATAAAGATTTGCTGACTTCAGTGTGAGATAGTTTTTGCCTTGGGGATAAAACACATACTTTATTTCCATCTAAAGAAACATTTGGCAGCGCAGAGTGTATTTATTCCTGGAGTAATCGGGAATTGAATGTAATGTACACAACTGAGGACGCTGAAAGATGATAGTTTGGCCTCAGGAAGAATTTGATTGATTGTTGCAATAGACAGCTACTTGTTCATGGCTTCAAATATGTATACACTTTTTGTTCCAAATCTTTTATTTGGCCGCTTGCACTTTTATCACATTCAGAAGTCGCAAATTTTTATGAATCCAGCCTTGCCTGCAAATGCCAGTTTATAGTGACTGAATTCAAAGGATTCAAATGTCCACTATGGGCGTATTCGTTCAGCGCATTTGTCTATGACGGTTTGTTCTTGGCGGTTTTTAAGATTGTAAACGTCACAAAGTAAATGACAACTAATTAGAAACATCTCAGCATGCCTCCGAATTTCTTACAGTAAGGGGACAAGATTGAGAACATTGCTGTTATAATTTTACCCATTTTTTGTATGTTCCAACCTTGTGTGGAAAAACATTGCGACGGAATTAGTAGATTCGACGTTGAGGGAAATCAGAACAGAACAACTTCAACTACCTTCATGGTGTTTGATTGGTGGCACGGCTGGTGTTGTTGTTGGTGAATTGGTACACAAAGGATATGATTTCCCAGCCTCCATTGTTCCTCTGAAGGACTTTGTGGTAATAATCGATGGATTACGCACATTAGACCCCTTAAGCGATCTTAAATGCAGTTCAACGGCGATCGCTTGCTTTCCATTCAAATAACATATATGCTGAGGTATCTTTTTGGTCAAAGATCTACACGTCACATTGATGTAAGAGAGACTGTGGAATATTTGCCACAGGGCGTTGGCTTACTCCGCGCACTCAGCCTTCTACTCATGAAACCGACCCACGCTGTACTACAGAAACACTCTACTCAAAGTGTTGAGTTTAGATTTGAGACAAAATGTGAGACCAAGCAGACCATGAGAAATGAAATCGAGTGGAAGTCTTGAATTACCTGTAACATTGAAAATGTTGATGACTGGTAAAGGAAAATAAAGGCAGGCAAACCAAATTGTAAATATGCAGTGTGATAGGAACGGAATGTCTCAATCTTGATTTAAGTAATTGCGAGAAATTGGTTAGCACTGCAATATTTCAGTATCTGTTCACACAATTTATCCACGCAAATATTGGCTGGGAATAAACTTAATGGGAAATATGAAAACTATTTTCCAAACGTGTGATGAAGCAATCTGACGCTCGCTGATTTCTTGGAGGACAAAGCATACGACTGGAAAACCTATTTGGTTACAAGAAAGGAAAGCTACAAACATTCATGGCGAACGATATTTCAATAAAAAAGCCTGTTGGCAAAAGAAACAACGGGAGCATTGCACAACGTGAAGGATCATCATCCTAGGCGTAGCCATTGGAGGCCACGCATCATATCCACGTAACCAGGCACAAGGGTTCGCCGTGGAGCGGCATAGTCGGTACAAGGAAATAGACAGGCAGACTTATCAGTATGATTCATTAACCAAACTCATTAAAATACCCGTAAACAGGTCCAATGAGCCCTTTGGATTCCGTTTAACTGAGGGTGTAGGAATATCAGATATAAAACGTGAAGGGATTTCAGACAAGCATGCCAAGAGACACTATATAAGCCTTTGTGTCCGTACCATCGCAACTTGATCCTGCTGATGCAGCAGTTCAAAACTTTGCTCCCTGAATTTGTTGTGTTTTTGTATATAACATGTTGCCAAGGTGAGACATGCTAGGCCAATCAAGCTTTTGTTGGATCATGAAAGAGCAATGGTTTCTATGGTTTTACACTGGTTTAAAATGTGCTGTCATACCCTACATCAGCTGAGATCTCGCAGATAATGTCAGACGGAATCAGCTTTATAATCGTCGTTACGAAAAGGCTTTAATCTATACATGTGGCAGCAAATGGGGGACCGGGAAAGGAATACAGGAAACAACAGTCTATCCACAGGGGAAAATAGCCCATACATATATTTGACCAGTTCATGAAATCAATTATGTGAATTATTAAAAGCATAATCAGTTTACAGTGTACAGTGCATGTGCAAGTGCTGGCATATCCGCTATGAATTGTTCATCGATCATGCTGTATTGCTGGCTGGCTTTTCACTCTGGTCGGGAGATAATGCTGTTATAAACCATAGACTGCGTCACCTGTTTCTCGTTGGAAGATGTTCCTCAGTTACACGGTCTGCGACAAAATCAGAAGTCTCCTTACTGGTTGAAAAGATTCTAAAGGGAACAAATAAAGCTGATAAACGCGTGTGGGTCCTATACAGTGGCCAGCTGCTCTGCTCCTGTTTCCTCAGCGGCTACCCAAACACATGATCTCCATGCACAGCTTTCCATCTTTTCCCGCGGCCTTCTGATAAAATGACTATAGGCAAATATTTTCTTTGATATTTTGTTCTCGGCTGACCAAGGACCTGGTTTTAAATTCAAAGCGAATCTTTGGTTAATATTAACTGGTCGCCTATAGAACACGGTCTCAATGGCGGCACGGTCGTCTGGAGAGATAAAGGAGAAGCTGTCTATTTGTAATCATAAAATAACATCCAGCCAACTGCCATGGAAACGACTTTTATTTAGGTTCGCTGAAAAGATAGAGAGAGGGAAAGTAATTGTTGTGGCGAGTTAAAACGAGGCCCTCCATTACTGCGGGGTCAAAAGCCTGTTGTATTAGCAGAAGGTCAAGTCTGAGTATTGGAGAGTACTCTCAGCCTGCACCTCGTGCGTAGCCCTTAAGCTGATTCACTCCCATTTGTCTGCGACTGGATCAAGTCTTTTCTAGCTTACCATTACAAATACTGCGACGAGAAAGACCCTATCTGCCGCCACTCGCATCGGCTTAAACAGAATCCGAACAGAAAATGGTTTTACGAGGAAGGAAATGGCTTGCAAATAAGGCGTCTGCATTAGCAAAGGTCCAATAACTATTTTATTCCCGGCATTGAAGTCTCCTTATTCACTCAGCATACTGAATGAAAGGGGGGTAAAGGCGTCCAATCCCTTCGTGTCGCCTCGTTTTATGAAGACCTCCAAAAGTATTTACTGAACTAAAATGTTTCTAGTCTAAATCTAGTTCGACCTCGACTCGATGTGTTCCAGCCCCTGGAGGTTTGGAAGCACTTGCAGGTCAAACCGCTTTTCACCTCTGCATTGATTAGCAAGAACGTTGGATAGAGTGTGGGAACAAGCACTTCCGACTTACACAGTATAAATGCATTCGACTTGATTCCAATTTCCCTTATTTTTGGCATTTCGAAAGGCTTATAATCTTCTACCATTTGATTGGTGTAATGACAGCATAGCGGATAACGGTACTCTTGCTCTGGTGTGATGAAACTGTGGAAAATCGGGAAACAGGTAGTCGAGTATCCCCAGCCGTTAGCACGGTTAAACCCTAATCATAAAGCAGTGAACGTACGGAAATGTGTTTCTATCCAGTTATTTCCCCTTTTCGTTGGGCCTGTATAACTGGTAATAGGAGTGAAATCCAGAAGGTCGCGTTCTGGTAGTAAGCGAAGTATCCAGATGACAGTCCAAACCGTCTACCGACAAAAATACCAGTGTAATGAATCAATAAGCAAGATAATAATAAAAGTATAAAAAACTCAATAGAGCAAAGTTACGCGAGAGACACTGTGGCTGCAGCAACAGACTTTTATAGCAACAGAATACATATTCTTTAACATTAAAACTAAACAATAATTTTTCGTTGTGTAATTTATAACGTAAACACAAGAAAAAATGTAACGTGTATATCTATAGATTAGGAAACAATGGCCAGTCTTTTTTGCTTGGGAACTTGCGTGATTGAATGTAAATGTGAAGATTGGGTAGCACTGGCCAGATTTTGTTTTAGTGTCACTGTGTGTGGTTGTGAATAAGTGTAAATGTTTAGACATTTTGTTTGTGTGTCAGTGTGCATACTTGTATATGTGCACCGGAATGAAGCATTTGGTGCTGATTTAATTGTGAGCTGAGGGTGGAGTTGGTAGCGATGACAAGGTTCATTGCGTGCATTCTAGGAGGCCCTTTGGTCCTTGCGAGCAAGAACATGACCAGATCAATGAGATCGTGTAATCAGTACCATCGTCAAGGATGCATGCGGTAATTCGCGGAGACCCGTGTCGGTCGTGTGAGTGGGAAGTCGGCAAGGACTGCTGTTTGTGCTGTGTTAAACTCGATGGGGACTGCACTCATGCGAGCAATCGACTGGTAGCGCAGACAACCTTTGCCCTGTTCTACGTTTTCATCTACATGAACAGAGACAGTGCGAATGCCGTTAGGTCTGGAATGGCAGTAAACTGCAGTTTATCTCAGCACGTGGGTCTGCCCTTTGGGTCTGCCCTTTGGGTCTCTCCCTGTCAGCAATCGACTCCAATTCCCTCAGGAGAGACAATTCTTCAGCGACCGAGCTGCTTGAAAGAAGCATCCAGAATTGTCATGTAGAAGATCCCCTGTGTAACCCGAGAGAACTCAATGTGCCGGCATAAACGGATCAATGCCATCTGAGCTTTTTATAACATCTGACATTCCAACTGATCTTTGTCTCCAACGGACTAAGTAAACGTTTGGAAAAACCTTTTCGACAAATCTCCAGCGTGGGAAAGTTAGCCCCTTATTCGGTATCCGACAAATCTCAGTCGTTTAGAATGCATACTCTTACCTCAATGAGGATGGGCTTTTTTCAGTTTTGCCTTGTGGGAGTAGTAAAATATAATATTATACTGCAGATATCCATATCTCCCTGGGTTAATGGTAAAAGAGGTGGATGAATTACTCTGAAGCAATAGCTTAAGTGCAAAGTTTATGATTATACGTAGGTTGATTCTCCTAAAATTACTATATGCATTATGTATGGGAAATGTCCAAGTGTCTGCGTCCAGCTAATGCAGATTTTATAACTATGTACAAACAAGTTAGGTCAGTTGTTTATTGGACAAGTCAGGCTGACGTATATACATGGGTTACATCTCTGCCTTCCCTTAAAACAACATCAGTCTGGGTCATCGGTGAGTTAGACCATTACACCGGCTGGGTTGGGGTCCACAGAACCTCTGCTCAGTTTATTTCAGAAGTCAACACGCTGTTTCTTTGCGTTCATCAGACATTGACGAATAGATTATTTGGTTCCAGTGCCTAAAATATGCAGCACCATGTCTAGAAGAATTTCACCTAAGCCGACTTTCATGCAAGGGAGTCTGGTCTGTCAGAATTAGGATTTTTCTTCTCCAGCAATTCGCGACTCTGTTTGGTATCTTTTGTCTGCTCAAAAGCGTGAAAAGAGCGCGAAAAAGCCGTTGAAGCATAAATAGAAATAGTGATGGAAATTCTGATGGCTCTGTGACGAGGTAAAGTCGTCTTGGCAACAGGGCCCGGCATGCTCTGCCCATCTAGGCCAGGGGTAAATAGATTTGCTGTCAGCCCTTTCCTCTACCAAGATCAGGACGGAGCGTGATCATAATTATTTATCAGTAGTCGCATTTATATTTCAGGAGGTGCTGTCATAAAGCTACTCTCTCCTGTTCTCAAGATTTATTGCACTGCTCCAACACAAACCTTTATACAGCCACATTCAAACACATCAGAACAATAAATACTCACACAGAAGTTGCCTTAGACGTATACATAATCGGAATTTAGCACATGACAAGAATTTTTACTGATCATCGAAGCTGGGAAGTGTTTATTGTAAAGCGTTACATTAAGTGGACTTTAGTAGGAAATGGCCCCCCTGACGGTGTGCATGCGTGTATGATGCGTTACGCCTTATGACGCCTTACGGTTTCTTTGATCATATTGTCAGACGCTTTCTATTAGAACAATGGTCTTTTTGAAAAAAATGCGTGATTAGAACGCTTTTTTTTGGATTCTGATTAATGCTACTTACTTTCTAGAAATTTCATGACATTCTGCTTCTACTGGAGAGGTTTTGCCTTTTGTCTTGATACATTCTGTGCGTAAAGTCAGATCCAGGTGAAAGGATTTACCACGGAGCGCACGCCTAGCCAAACGTAACATTTAAATATCCGGTAAAGTGCGCTTAGGAAGACGCTAGCTTGGATTCCATACATGGAGAAGTATATAATCACATAAAAAGAACATCATTTGTATACACTGCGAGAATGGGGCTATCATATTTCAAGAGGGTCCACAGGAATCCTAACAGTATGTCCGGAGAAGCCCTCACAAAAGTTCCTGATGAGATCCCATCCCTATAAACAGAGTAATCGATTGATTTCGGCTGGATATTCTGTACAGGTTGAATGTATTAAAGGAACACAGAGCCTTGTGATCCTGGCTTCTAAAGTATGACTAGGCAGGTTTTCAGCTGGGACCTATTGCCTGTAGTTCACTCAGTACCACATGGAACCCTGTTTAAATCCCTGTTCCTAATCTTACCGAACATCAAACGTCTGCGGTCGTGTGATTGTAAGCGCCGAATATTTGGCTAGACATCGAAAGATTTGTATTTGTAGTGCTGAATAGTTAATCATTACGTTTACACATTGGAGATTTAATCATTACGTTTACACATTGGAGATTTTGAACTGAATACCATCAGAACTCAATGGCTGTCTTCAGCTTAAGGTACACGTACACTACCTTAATTATAGTTGTCTCTAAACGATACTGGGCGGGTATGACAAGGGCTTAGGGTTTTCTTTGTTTAATAATTGTCATTTAAGCTCTACTGATGCACATACGTCGAGACAAGTACGATGTAAGTGTCTCGATACATGATATATCACCTGCATACACCAAGCAGATATTTGACACTTATTCCACAGCTTCTATGATACCAGACTAATACCCTATTTTATTTTTATTTTATTAAAAAAGTTCTTATTTCATTTCTTTTTTTTCGAGACTTACATTTGTCGTTGTCTTGGAGAAAAGCTTGACCAATATATACTACAGCTGAGATGCCCATGTTGAAACTTGCGATTGACACACGAATTATGGTTACGTCGCTGTGGTTAATCCTGGTCGGCATTGCCGAATGTACAGCATCTGAGCATTTGGCTTGAAATTTGATTTATGTTGCTCGCAGAAATATTTGCTGCATGAAATCGTTAAAACCCTGTGAAATGACATGCTATTTTCTTTGTTAGTTGGACATTAGTCCAAGCTCCCTGATATGGTGACAAAAATATTTGGCTTTCTTCAGTCGGTACAATTTTAACTGTCACTAAATCAGCAGGGATGAATCGTTACAAAATTATCAAAGTCCAAAAACAGTAGTTTGTCGGAAGGGCCCTTTTTCCTTGTGAAGTCATTACAACTTATCTTCCACACTGTTTTATCTCGATCATCAGATTGTATAAAGGACAGATTTAATCATCTGAATTCTGTTGTGCTTTGATGTGTTGTTATTGTATAAAACATGCAATAAATCATGATTTTATTTGTAACACTTTAATGATGAACATCTATAAAAGAAACACATCAATCTTTTTACACCTTCTGAAAAGAATAAAAAATATCGTTGATAAACCTTTGGACGTATGATTTGCTAACACTATCTTTTCTTTTAAGCATAAAGCCTACGGCATATTTTTTTTACCGACTAAATACCGGTTCAAATTGCCTTTGGCATGTCATCAAACTCATAACTGTGTGCAGTGTCATAATTCTAGCTTTACGTTTGGGTTTTTTCTATCCCGGAAGTGCAGTGAGTTATATGTAATGAATTGCTTCATCGCTCTTTCCGTAAATACGGAGTTGTAATATTCACTAGAGTAGCCATGTCCAAGACCGGCAACAAAGTGATGTTGGTATCTTCAGAAGCCTAACGTATGCCATTATGTAATTTAGAATCCTTCAGGCCTATCATTGCCAGCTAAAATTATAGTTCGATCTAAATTAACTGACGGGCTTCCTATCTGGCAATGGCACGGACCTCCTCGGAAGCTCCCCAGGCTGAAGCAAAGGAATAAGTGCTCTCGGGATAGACAGGTTTCATCAGCAGTCTTTGACATTTTACTTCCGTTTGGACGATCTTGTCCACTTGCTACAGAATTATGATCGTCACATTGGCTGTAGACGGCCTCGGAGAAAACTTTAGACCGATGGTACGCAGGAGTCAGATCTAATTACCAAAATACCTTTGTTCCCGGCAATGCCGAGGAGCCTCGCGCCGAACAACCCTCCTGTAAAGACATCCTGTTTAGTAACCATGTGCTAACGTGCTTTCCACACAGGCCACCTTAACAATGCTTCACCATTGGCAATGTATTGGCTATTGTTACTTGTTACAAAACTTGGAGCTCACATTATCCACACTTGGCGGGATGGCCTGATGTGCAAACAACATTCCTTGTGTCTACTTTCAGTCTAGGTTGATAGTCTCAATGAATCCCTCTCAGACATGTTAACTTTGGCTGGCTTGCCCGAGGCATGTTACATAACCTACTAGGAATACACGCGTGAACCTTTTGATCTGACAACAGTGACCTTTTAGTTTGTCACATATTTTACACACTCATTTATCAAGATGATATTCGCTATAGTGTTTTGTCAAGACTTTTATTTCCTTATTGCGAAGTTTACACGCATTGTGTTGGCTTGCTTAAGATGAAATCTGACTTATAACGTATCTGGTGACCCCTCGCTGGCAACATCTTACAGCAAAGAAATAAATTGGTTTACATGTAACTATGTTTATTAAATAGTCTTAAATATTGAGACTCCAGACTTTTCTCTTAGTTTACTTTTAGCTGTCATTATGATATTTTTAACTCTAGGACATATATTTCCTCTAAAAGTATAAAGAATTTGATATGAGCGACCAACAACGCAGTTAGAGTGATTAGATAAAGTGTGTTCTTTGTCAAACATGGACTCTTCATCGTAAGCATGCTTTTCAGTTTTTAAACACGCAATGCCTAAAAGGTTAACAGTAACGTACTAGGTACTAAAAAAAGAGAGGCGGTGTGAACTGTTTTATTCATGAAATCACTGATATGGTGTTTTTATGGTGCTCCGAAAAATCTAGTTTTTGGGTAGTCCTTATATCAATTCTAGATATCACAAGTGACAATCGCCAATAGCGATGACAGCGCCCCAACCCTCCTTTTTTTACCTTGCAAACAAGGTGAAGTGTGGCCGAAAACTGCTGCTAGAGTCAGCAAAGTATGCATAGTTGTATGAAATTAATCCGAAAGTTGTTTGGTGAATGCTGGTAACATTTTACCAGGCGAAACAAGCCGAAACGAGCCGAATTTTTCCCGATATTCATAAAAATGTAAAAAAAAATGAAGAAAAAAGCCGATCCACCAGATATAAATATCATGGAACATAACTCTTGTATCATCTGTCTGTAATGGCGTTTGATGCTGGGGAATTCCGATGTCAAAAGAGACCGTCGTCCACCTTTGTGCTCTAGAGCCTGCTGTCTTGTGCCCGAAATTTCCCAGACCAAAAGAAGCCTCCGCCTTAGTATATTACAATTGTCCCACATTGGATATATAATTTTACCTGCTCCTTTGTGCGCGTGTTGAATACCTTGTTACAATATATGAAATGTTTCACCGAAAAGTTCACATGTTGAAACTAGTTTCACACAGGTACTTACACAGTTATATGTGTTTTTAAAGAATTTACGGATACGCTTGGAAAACTTCAAGCTGTGCGTTCACTGGAAAGCATGTCTGCTTAGAAAGTCCGGAAGTGAAACAACGGACAGTTTCTTAAAAGTCCAGAATGGATCTGCGTAAAAATTCCAATTACATTGAAAGTGAATATTTGCTGTGTACTCTTACTACTCAGAACCGGTTGTACACATGTACCAATGTGTCGTGGTTTGCTGTATATTTCGATCCTGTGAAATTCTGACCAGTGCCATCTTTTGACCGAAGCTTTCTGTTCAAAGTAATCCTATTGATTTCGGCTGCTATTCGTCCGCCTCAGGTGAAGCGTTTGCCGAATCATTCATGAGATGCTGGTGACCAGATTAGCTCTTAGCAGGACCTGTTCTATCCATGGTAATTGGTTTCCGGAGTAATTCCTCACTTGTACCTCGACGTGTTTTCAGATATGTGTAGATCAAAGGTACTCACAGTGTCAGAGACAAATCATCGACAAATTGATGGCGAAGAGGTGTGGACATTTTAGGATAGGTGGTCCTAAGTGTAAGTTTTGGAATCTAAGTCTTAGAACAAATCACCAGAAGAAATAATAGCCAGTTTACTGGTCGTATATTGTGGGCGAGACAAAAATATCCTGTAGTCCTTTTTGTTGTTGCATTGGAAATATAGAAAGCTGTGCCATAATTGAACAATCCAAAAATATGGTTGGTGGAAAGAGTACATGGGACGGCATGGTAAGTCAGAAAGAGAAATGCAAGTGACTTGCACAAATTTTTAAAAGAAAGTTTAAAAAGAAAAGAAAAATAGCCAATGTGAAGTTATCAGGTGCTACACATGTGCATTTCAAAAACAAAAACCTCGACAAGAATAACACTAGCAACAACAACAACAACACCAAAACATTGTATCAAAGAATTATGTGTATCTGGAAAATAATGGCTGATGTTTCTGTTGTCTTTGTGCACCACCTGCATGATAAAGACCTTATCTGGGTTCTGAGTCTTTGTCAATTCTCTAACAATCCCCTAGACACTTTCCTCTTTTAGGATCAGGAAGAAACATCTTCTGTTGAGGTAATTGCGATTTCCGTTGCGTTTTTTATTTATATGGATCGTTACTGCTGTACTGCAGGATATCTGCAGTGGGCATCTGTTGCGGAGACATTAATATCAGGTTATTGCTACCGATTTATGACCAGATGCACTTTGAGGACATGACAACCTTAGTTGGCCCTGCGCCTTAAATTATACAGATTTTAGGCCTCGAATTTTTAAAAAAAATCCTTTCGTATATATATATATATATAATATATATAAATCGATCATTAAATCAGCAAATCCCTTGAGTTTGTCATCAAATCAAGTTTAATACTTGTTGTTGATCAGTATTTATATAGCGTGTGTATATTGTATAGCGCATGCCACGTGCCTCTTCATTCTCTAAGTTGCGTTAGTACATCGTTTACCCCATAATGAGTAATCGATGTTTGTATCTTAATAAAAACACTGCTATTCACATAAGAAACACGCAAGACATTTATGTGTAACCGAGCCATTCCTTATGATGGCGTCATGGACAGACGACTCACATGCCATTAACGTAAGGATTGCATAACAACAGGGAACTGTGTACGGTAGAATGCACCCTACCACGAACGAATCGTCGATGGTATTTGCACAAGAAAAGGTGTACCACTACGTGCTCATCATAGTCTGCTCGCCCTGGTACGGAGAACTCTCTAATTTTGTTGCTCCTTTCAATTCTGGTGTCTTCAAATCGATTCCTGAGTAACAAATCGATATCCTTCATCAAACAAATCAAGGCACGGGAGATCGGGTGATAGAGGGAAATTTGAGTTGGGCAGATCGAGAGCTAATGGCTTCTTACTGGGCACATCTCCAGTGTAACAGTACGGCCCATTCTGTAATCACATTAACGCAGCGATGAGTTCGCATCAGGAGATAGTGACCGCGCCTTAGGAGTGCGATAGCTGGTCAGTGTGGTTGATATCGAGTTAACGACTTAAAAGCCTTCCAAACAATGGCGACCAGCCTGCTCATTACCTACTTGAACTCTCAATCTAGATTGGCTGTGATAACCCACGACATCTTTTGTTTCGTGTCGTGTTTGATTCCCTCAGTCTCCCGAATGAAACTGAACTGGCTGGGGGCAAGGTGACATTATCCCTCATTTACACTAGCTCTGAAAAGTAGCAGAAAGAAAACCGATGGACAGCAAACTAGAAAGTGCGGAACTGTCCTGGTTGCGAGGGAGTACAGCTTCCCCTGTTGTTTCTATTATCACCTGAGACTTGTTAGGATTAGACCAAGTGAGTGGGATTTATGAAAGTATAGATGACGTAGATGTGAAGGATTATGAATGTCCTATATTTGGGGGAAAGTGTGTAGGCAACGATGTCCCTGTCTGGTCATTAATCCCAGACAGACCATTATATACAAGACTTATACAAATTAGGAGTTAATTTAATGCTTTCTTCTTTCCTAGAAATAAACCCCATTTACATATTTCCTGACAAAGGCACGAGTAATGTCCATATATGAAGCTCCCTATTCATGCCTTGCTTTAGCAATAATTACACGCAATATTCTGTAACAAGTGTTTTAAGTATTTTTATTAACATCTTTTGCTAAATGACATCGTATTCAAAGATGTATCATTTATAAAGGTGAAAGTTTAAGTAGGAGTGAATACATCACATCCCACCAAATAGCTGATACCCTTCTTCAGCTTAATTCATTCGGGAGGGGAAAGCGAATAGATCCTCTTGGTTGTCTTGGTTGAACTTAAGTGACAAACCTTAAGATCGTTGAGTCAGTGGGTATCTGGCGTGATGACACAGGTGGTCGATTATCTGCTATTATCCCTACACAATAGGCCAAAGCCGGAAGCGGTCCAATCAGTTTCTGGCAAAGATTGTTTGTTTCAATATTTCTGTATCGAAAACCATCATATATGGGCAGATGGGACAATCAGTCATTTGCCAAACATATATAGGATTATTATATAGGTGAAGTGTGAATCGATGGTCATTTTAAAAGAAACAAGCCTCTTAAGCAACTATCTAATCGCTGGAATCCACTTGACTTTAGTAACATGGCTTGTAACCTTTTTATATCCAGCCTTGTTTTCTGAATATTTTTTTCCTGTTTGGCAAATGACTATTATCATTGCTTTTCATGTTTCAATAAAGCAAACTGTCGTCATATACATGCTTTGCTTATAGTTTCCGTGATTTGTGACTTTTGAACTACTGTTCGATTTGTCCAAGACATTCTAGGTGCACATTCTTATCTTGCAATTTTGAATTGGATGCCTTCGCTCTCCGGAGCATTGCCAACTCCCAATAAATGTTTGATTGGGTATAATAAAAAGAGCGGGAAGAAAATGCCAGCTGGCGTTACTGTCCCACCAAGTCCTATTCCATGAGTCCCGTCGGTAACATCTCGAATTTAGACCTGCGCAGGTCCGCGTAATGGCGCTCGTCTCCCTGGGGATCGCTTTATCCAGAGCTGTTTAATTATATTCCTGAATATTTAGAATGACCCTGTGTTACGTAATTTCTAAAGCGAGAGTGATTTTTTGGTTTTCTTTCTTATTTATTTTAGATAGAAATTCCATTTGTTGTATAAATATGTATCCATGTATCCAGATTTTCCGTTTATAGTTAAAATAGGAGCAGTATTGTCAGGCGTAGGCCAGGACGAAGGCCCAGCAGCCCCCTGGTGTGTTTCATAGATTAATTACGTTGCTGATCGACTCAGGAAGCCCCCTATACTGACTGTGTTTACTTGCTCTGCGTACTATGGGCTGTCGTATTGATTCTACGGACAACAAAACCGACTGGATCCCGGCCTGTAATATTATAATAGTAAATTAATAAAGAAGGTTATCCGAGTAGCAAAGAGACACACAGGACCAATTAACCCAGGTTTTTATCTCAGTTTACATGAAACAAACGTTCACAATCGTATGCCTGATTTGAGATTCAGCATCGTGTTTCCTTCGGCATCGCACCACTTGGAATGGTAGGACCCTCGATATAGCATTGAGGATGAGAGAGTGGCCAACCTAAGAGATTTCACACGAAGAACTGTAATTAGCTGGGTACCGATAGCACTTGCACACAGTGGGTGTCGAAGGTTTCGCAATGCCCCCAAGTAACTCCTAATTCCGCCTTTTGTGTGACGAACAACTTTAACAAATCTGAACGTATCACCAGCATGACGCACCCAAGTAACCATGACCCATAATTTGAGCTGATGTGTTTTGAGCAGAAAATAGATCAACGCTGATTACAAGTCGGTTATTCTGTTACGTGGAGCCAGGGGCACAGCGCCAAGAAGCTGAGTTTTCACGGCGTCCTTTGTACTCCAGAACTTTGATTAAGTATTTCTATTGGATGAAAGCACCTTGACTGGGCCAAGCACGTTGTTCGATATGACTCCATGAAGAGGGACTTATGCGATATTGGACATGCTCTCCACAGAGTATCAGCTGACAACAGTTATGTTGCTCTGCACACTATAAGCTATTTACAGCTTATTTCACCGGCTCTTTGCCTGCCAAGTGAGCAAAAGCGCTACTTAGACCACAGGTCGATACATTCAGCAATTCGTTTATTGATCATACAGCCTAACTCTAGATCAGTGTCACTCCAGCGGCAGGCTCGCTTCATTGAAGACCTCTTCTACGGCGACTAGCAGACTGGCATAAGCCCACGGGCTAGATTACATGGTTCACTTACAGGTAGGCCATGTTCAACTTTCAATCTTCCCGATTTCTAAAGCACAGACAATGTATGTTCTGAAGTAATAATGAAACTTTGCATGGCTTTGTCCTAATCAAAGCCATTAGATAGATACTCTGTTAACACTTGCTATACCTTCAGGTAAAAACAGATCTTCAGTCAACATTTACTACAGGTGAGAATTCTTGGTTTAAGCTACTGTTACTTAAGTTAAGGGCGTGAAGATAATGAAACATATTGCATCTAAAGCATGCTTGACATTGTTTCTCGATGCTTTCACACGTAAGGTAACGGCGACCGTAAATTTTTTCTCTCACTTTTTTCCCCATAATATATATTGACTGTAAGGGATGTATTCCTTTTAGGGAGTGGCAGTGTATATTACCTTGGCATGCCGTAACAATAATCCTCATGGAAACTCATCACGTGGAGATATTTTTGTTGTTTTCATAGACCTTACCGGTGTAGCGTATGGCTTCCTTCTCTTATTATTCACCCCTAAAATATCAGGGCTTCATTGATGCCCTTATTAAGCCAGTTGTTCATATCGGTGAAACAGAGCTTCTTTATCACTAGACAGAAGATCAGTTACCCGCATCGCAAACGTCACACAACTGAGTGAGGTGATTTACCGAACGCTAAACTCACGTTATACCTGTTTGTACAACATACACATGAAACACGAATATCTGAGCACTTGCATTCTCTATCACAAGGCTTGTGTGAATAGGGAATCTCTTATGAAACAAAACGATGTTCAGCTTCGACAACATCGGATTCGGCGTATCTAAAGCTTTGTGGTAGTGTATAACCGATGGACTTGGCGAAGCAAGAGTGAACTGATGGGAGATATTTCTTGCATAACAGTTTGGTGTCATTTAACTCTTGACATTTTAAAACTGGCAGAGATTCTGGGTCGGCTTGCTCTGGTGATTGTCGTGAACTAAAAGTACTGCAATGTTTATTGTAATAGAATGCATGAAACTTTTGCGGCAAACCTACAATTGTGTATTTATCGTTGATGTAAACCACTTGGTGTCACCGCTTCAAACTTAGGGTTAAGTGAAAATGATTGTGGGCAATTTATCTAGACGTTTTTGGGACAGGGTTCCTAAGTGTTAAAAGAGAGTAAGAGAATCAGTTTTAGTTTGGTTTCAAGCCATTAGCCTAGATTGCACAGGACATAAAACCTTTAATGGACCTAAGTCGTTCTGCCGAATCTCCGTGTTATCTTCAGTGCCAGTTGGCTTTTACTTTATCGCGCTTTCATTCTGTGATGGAATATCTCAGTTATCTGATAAAATCGGTCTTCTGTTTTACAGGATGTCCTGCTTGCTCTAAAGGAAGGCTTCAGACAAATAAAAACTTGATTTTCGAACTGGTGTTTCTGGCAATTGGTTCGTGCCGGTTAAAGACTTGGATAATAAAAATGTAGGAGGAATATATAAAAAATATGAGATTCCAGCAAGTGAAGTTTTTCAAAGCTTGTGAGATTGATTTACCAATGTTTTATGATAACATGTCATAAAACACAAATTGCAAGTGCTGAAACGTCGTCAAGTTTTCAAGAAGAATTGATTTGTGTTGCCATGTCTACGCGTGCGATCGACACTAGCCCCAACAAAATGGCTGTTTTTACGGGATCGCAATTTTGAGCCCAAACCATTATGTTATAAATTTGGGTGCCTCTGTGCTGAAGTATTACAGGATAACATCTGAGATACGTGAGCAGCGTTAGCTGGTAAATCAGCCCTGTGTTGCCGGTCAATGGGTTGTTGGGGTCGCCAATCTGCCAGCGTGATGAAATCCCAGCGCGGTGAATGTGTCTAGGAAATGAAATTATATGATCCGTGCACGTCTCAATAGACTGTATCGATATTCGACGGAAAAATGCACGAAGGGCATTGGCGATATCGGAGCTATGATGAGAAAATTAACGACAAGCCGCTGAGCCAACCTCGCAGATGAAAATAAACAACAGCATTACCTTTTTGACAAAAATAGAACTTTTTCACCAGTTGTTCGAAAGTTTACGTGCCTGCGCTGATTTGTGCTCAATCATGATGCAAAATTATCTTTTCTTTTCACTTAAAACTCAAACGAAAACAACGGAATACAGCAAATGTGTTTGTCAATGCATAAATTTGCACCATCCAACAATATTATTCTCTG
The DNA here is from genome assembly GCA_016165875.1 of Acanthopleura granulata. NCBI lineage: Eukaryota > Metazoa > Mollusca > Polyplacophora > Chitonida > Chitonidae > Acanthopleura > Acanthopleura granulata. The sequence continues at coordinate 8,764,425 of JABBOT010000003.1, read as the reverse complement.
CGATTTTCCAATTTAACTTAATGTCTTACACCATTCAGAAAAGGGAAGTGGATTGGTAGTGGGTATTGTGGCCTCCTCTGTGGGCCACTACTTAAACCCAGTGTCTCACAACGGCTGGGATACAAAGTTGTCTCAACTCATTATGTGACATAAGGCTTAGCAGTTATACATGTTTGCTTTTGCCTTCATAAACATTTAGGAATTTTCTTACAAACTTTGTTTATGTCTTCTTGCTACGTAAGTTTCACTACTGTAACACTTTCTACATCAGTGACCAATGCAGATGATATCCGATAAGAATTCCCCATAAATATTATATCAAAGAAAATGCTTACTTTTCGCACGGAAAACATCAATGGTCTACCTGACACTCCAATTACTAACTGCAAACAATCCATCACAATCCCATCATGCAATCTGACATCATCCTCGCGTGACCTTGACCTCCTGACCTCGACATTGGTACCGACATGTAACATCGAATGACAAGTTTTGGAAAACGGTGGGGAAATTGCAAGGAGTCTATTTCTTTAGGTATATATAATCATTGCGTAAAGTGAACAATCTGCGACATATCGTAATGCTATGATTTATGAACAGCCCCAGCCTTCAGCTTTCCAAGCCCTTGTCAGAAACGGTCATTCTTATTTTTACTGTATGGGTTGATTGTAGGAAAATGCCTTGACAACCCAGATATATATTTAGTTTGCCAATACTTGGAAAAGAATTATTAAGTTCATTTTTTTATTGATCTAAACAGTAATAAAGCCCAACACTAACATTTACGCTGACTATTCTTTTTGTTTTTGCTCTAAATTTATTATCCAGTTACCCGAAGACATCGTATTTCGCTGTTGTTGTCGAAAGAATACAGCTTGTAAGATAGTACCGATGATATAATTTTCACACACATCCTATATTGTTTGCAGATTTCATCGCGTATAAAATGTGTGTGTTCGTTCTGCAAAGACTATCACAAGAATACCATTTACTTAATTGCCCCTTCGACTCTGGCATCTGAAAAGTTTTTGGTTCTATGATGGTGTTTTTAATCCCCTGCGGTACATTTTGCGCTTGGCTGATATTTACGCTGCGGCATGGGAATCCTCCGCATCTCACTAATGTCTTAGAAACACGCAGTGGGTATTGTTTTCTGTCATATTGTCATGCCTGTTGGCAAAAATAATGGACGTCCTACAAGCGGCTCTCTTTCGGTGGACGGATCAATCTAGCTTGTTAACGTGGCAAAAGTCAGTGAGTACCTTGTGGAATGTTTACCTGCACTCAGGCTAGGCAATTTGGTTAAATGCTGATAGCGTGAGCTTAGTCTGTTTCTTACCCAGCTTTCCGCCATCTTCTTCGATATATGGAAGAAAGCACCTTTGCATATGTGGAAGATTCACACGCTTTACAATAGCAGGTTCAAAAATCATGTATTGCTCTTCTGAGTAAAAGGCAGAGATAGCAATGCTTTATTTGAAAAAAGCATTTTCTTAAGGTGTCAAATAAGGCACGGGCTACAACGAATATATCCACCAAGGGTTTCTAGCATCACTGATTATGTCTACTAATTAACTAGCATGATTTTACATGCTTGTTTGGGTTCATAATTTGTTGTGTCTTTTTTGTGTGCATGTTGTGCATTTTTTAGACCGAGTTCTTTTCCACAAGAACAAGTCATGCGGAATAAGCTGAAGAGGCCTGAGATATAAATATTGTGTGTGGTAAACAAGATGTCGTAGATAAGTGCTGTGGTTGTCAGATTGACATTCATGAATCGAGCGGCTGGCAGTTCATGATATGTGGCAGAAAATGTCGGTGATAAATATTACTTTATAGATGTAGAAAGCTACCTACTGTGGAAACCAAAGGTCACTGCTTTCTTAGCGCATGTACATTCCCTGAAAAAGTACCTACCGAATAGCTTCGTCGAGAACACAGAGTATATAGAAATTCATGTGAGCCTAAAAGTGACCAGAAAATTTTATCTTCACCGTCTTCACCACTGGAGCCTGATTAAATTTGGAATTATACATCAGTTCAGAATACAAAATCAACTCAGTGAGTCATAATGACAGTCAAGGGCGAAACAATGTACGAGCCTAGTAGCAAATGTTTCTCAGTTATCTCATAACAAGATATCATGCGTGCTTGTAATTTGTTCTTTCTTCATTCATCCTAGAAACACGAGAACAGCATCGGTATATATAAAATGGTCGTTAGATATGGCATCAACACTTTCGTTGACGATTAATAGTTTCAACAAAACAAAAATAAAATACATGTAGTTATCTAGGCTTGTATTTCTTGGGTTATACCTGTCGAGGGTTTATTCTGTTTCTTTCTCCTCTCTTTATATCGAAACAACATTCTGTCTTTCTGTCAATTTTAGTGATGAGTGTACATCATCCTAGTTCATTTGACAGTACCGAATACTTAAGGTCTAAGAGTGACCTTTACCTTCTGAGAAACGTCTGGAGTATGCGTTTACGGATTGTCCAACTTGAGAACCCGTTCAGCTCACATTGGGCTTATTTATTTGTTTGTTTCCTTGTGGTATAACATCACTTTTAGCCCTTTCTTGTCGGTGTCTTCTTGTAGCAGACCGAGTACCATCATAATTTTTGACGCTGACTCACTGTAACGCCATGTGTAAGACATCACCATCTCATCCAGGATCGTTACACTGATGCACGGTGGGTTAGCACTTTGCCCATTCCTTTATGTTGAGCGTATGGCAAGGGAATGCCGTAATTTCAAATCTTATAGTCTTCGAGCTGATCCTGCTCTGGTTCGACCAGGGATCGGCCGCTTACGGGAATTGAGGGAGTGGGACAGTGTAAAAATCAAAATACTAGGCTATTAACATGTTAATTCACTTAAAGACATGTACCATGCTGGTCAATAAATTGCATTCTAAAATGGTGATTCGATGACATGTGCAACGTAAATGTCAAGTAGCTCAAATTGAATTTAAATTGTCTTTTGAGTTTTGAAACAGCTATTTTCCAGTAGGAATTAAAGAATTATTTTACAAGTAGAGATGACAAGTTTGTTGCCTCGACTTGTCTTTGACTGAAGAAGGAAAGAGTTTACCATTTAGATTCTGCTTAAGACTGCTTCCTTAAACCTTAGTGAATATAAATAAGTAAAGTGGCGTCCATTGTTGTAATATCCATATGCAAGGAAACTACTGCCAAAGAGGAATCGCATCCAGACTACAATAATTAAAAATGTGACTATTGACTTTTTCTGTTGAACACCCACCTTACTGAGATATCAGACTGATGTTTTCGCAACATACGAACTGTATATTGTTAATCTATGTACGGTGCTCAACAACAGTGAAGTAAATTTGTTTGTTGTATCTTGAGCTATTGTGAGTAACTGTCTGGGTGTGTCAGCGTTTAATTCTGCTACAACATGCTCAAACCAGTCACTTCAAGTGATTAACAGCGCGGTTTTGTATTAGCCTTGCCTGTCAGTCTGATTCCCATGAACTCAACTATTTTCCCCAGCGTTTGAGCTGGTCCTTCCCAGCCCATGCATTAAAGCTCTATCTTCGTTGGGATAAACCATAGTAATTTTATGTCCTGGGCAGACGTAATAACAGAATTTACTAACATGGAATATTTTGTTGATGTTGGAAAAAGTCAACCCCGTTATTATAGCCTGATAACGCGGAGATTCCTGGCAATTATGGTTATAAAGCATGCGATGCCTCTTTATCGTAAGACAGGCGTTATTGATGCTTTGTGATGTTAGCACGTAGGCCACGGTATGAGACACAAGCAGACGTTAACACTGGGTATTCCACAGAAATATTTAAAATAACTACGCTGTGCTTTTCGATTAAGTTCTTCCAGAGTTACTGGACCAGTTTGCATCCTGTATTTTGTCATGTTCCTGACGTTTCTTTCACCTGCTTAACAGTCCACGCGGCATTCATTACAGAAAAGCTTTTGCGATAGATGCAGGATGAAACATAGAGGTATCCAGAAAGACACATCGTGACCTGTCGTAGCCTTACTCGGCTTCTCAAGTGAACTTGCAATTTTCATCCAAAAAAGTTTTTGAAGAAAAAGAATTTAAGAAATAGAATTTTAAATAATGTTTTAAAGTCGGGGAAAAAATCCTCTGCTTTTTCTCTCTGAGTAAGTGGGAATGACGCAGTTTGTTGTTTGCAGTCATTTGTTTACCTTCGTTTTAGAGATAAATAACATAGCGCTGTCTATGTGGTCATCAGTTTAATGATATTGTTTTTCATTTGATCCCCTGTAGACCTTTGTAATGTGATCATTAAGTCTGTGTAGTAAATGTGTAGAATTTTCAATCGATATGAATCATTTCAATTCTGAAGTTTTGGTATTAAGTTGTTAAGCAACAAACAGTCAACAAAAAACGATGTGCCATTACCCATTAACAGCGTGATTCATTGGTATCTCGATATTCTGACAATTTAATGTATCGCAGCGCTCAACCGACCAGACGTTAGCTTCGAATCGGACCTTTCTGTGAATACTGAATACACCATCGTCGCCCAGAAGAGAATCTGATAGGAAAGACCTTTAGCATATTTGTAAATTATCCTGATCAGTCACAGACTACATGATCAAGTAGGATAATTTCTAACTGGGACGTGTTTGTTCCATGGTTAATGAGTTTCCTAACGGGTGATTGGCGTTATCCATAGTGCGGTGTCCTACCACCAGGGGGCGAACTACTTGGGGTAAGGTGACTGTATCACGTGATGGCAGTTCCTAATGGCGGACGACTTGTGATCCAGATAAACAAAGGATAGGTCAGAGATTGGTCATGGCGGCATTCAATCACCGGGATCAGTCCAGACCAATGTACCGGGTGACGACAGTTAATAGGGAACCTGTCCTATCGCAAATGGCGACGGGCTTTATCTCATAGATTAATGAGTGCAACTTGTCAGTTGGGATAGAAACCATCTTGAACGATATAAATCACGCATTTGACGAATGCTCTGTGTGAAAAGGTACCCAAAACTCAGATAATATGATCGAGGGGACAAAACATTAGAACTTGATTCGTCAGTGGCAACGCATGATACAGTTTCCGAAAGACTGGTCTTCACTGCGTACTTATGGCGGAAGTATACTGCTGGGCTAGATGACTTGGAGTCCAGTGGCCACTGGATCGATTCCTGAGGCAACAGTCGGTCACTTGTACTGCAAATCGACCCTGATCACATCTTTGCAGACTCTTCCTCATTTAGCGATAGTCTACACACGTTTGGGGAGACACATCAATTAGAATAGGGTAGGCCCTTGTTGGACGTGGGCAGCTCACTTAAAGGCCAAATCATCGGGTGTGAATGCGTGGCGTGACCCCAATCAAAAGTGAATCCCGTCAGAGCTATTGATAGGAAAGCGACCATGTTCAATCTCTGGTAAGTTCCCTGATTTTGTTGGATTGGGGCAAAGCCGAGGGAAGATTTACCACCAAATGGCATCCTTTCACTCTCGGTTTGTATTTATTATCCCAAGTCGGCTCCTAAGTAGTCCATGTCTGTTGTGCAGACATTGTGAAACCTTTGGTATTCTGAAGCCTGAAGCTGCAGTATACAAGGCTAGGTAATATCTGATGTACCCAAGCTCAACTTAGCGCTTTCCTTTCCACAGAATGACAGCTTCTTCGGTCTATCAAATTTATTCCTGTCCACGCCAGGCCTGGGAATAGGTCCGGACTTTTCTATTTTTGGCAGATAAACGGAACAAAACAGTTCGCTTCGAGACGCCTTTTGGAGAAAGCAAATAGCAATTTGGGGTCGTCAGTGTGAATCAGGCGGTCAGACGCATATATGTAGACCCCAGTCAGACTACATGAAGTATAAGAATGAGAGGAGGAGAGTTTATCCTCGAATCAGAGCTGATCAATTTTTGCTTGAATTCCTGTTTACATTGCCTCTTCATGGCTGAGAACAAATTGCATGCCTTATTGTTGAATCCCTTCTAACGGCTTCTTCATCGATTTGACAGAGCAGAGACACGAAAGCTATCTTCAGGCTGTCGGTGCTAGCTTCACTCCTTCAACAATTAAAGTCAAACACCATTTCCCTGATAACATCCCAGTTTCAATAGCATGACGTTCCAATCACTGGTGGGAAACATGGGGAAATGGGTTCCAGACCGAGGAAGACTTGCATTATACGTATCACTCCTGGAATCGACTCAATTACTAGGAGTAGGGAAAACACAATGTATTATGTTTAGACAATAGGGTCAGTTCGGGCAGGGATGCATCAGTTTTCGTAACTCAGATACATTTGTTGTTTACATTAAAGAAAAAAGTAATGAGATGGTACAGTAAAGAAATATCATATTAAAAGTAACTAACAACCTTGGGACATACCTTATTACTTGAAGTTACATACATTTAAACATAAGACGGAGAAGGTAGAATACCTTAGGAAGGCGGTTTGAGAAACTAACACCATTTTGATTTGTCTGATTATTGTTTACATGACTATTTAGCAGAGCTGGATTGTATATTGATTTGACCGAATTTGCCACCGACCAGACATTATTACAAGGACTGCTTTGCATGCTGTGCTATGTAGAAATCATTAGGGAGAGCTTGACCTCAGATGACCTGGAAAACTTCTTGGCCTTGTTCAGACCATTTTAGCGAGGACAAGTATGATTTTAGGGCATATGTAGTCGAATGAGTGGAGGTGTTTGTCAATATACTTGATGTTGGTTCCGTCCTTGGTGATAGATTGGTGGGTGTATGAGGTATCTTTCAGATCTGCTCCACCTCTTACAGACGGGTATGTGAAGATATGATCGATTGGCGTATAATATAACCGTTTTTCTCTCCTTTGTAAAACGCCCAAATTTTGGTTGCCAAGAAAGTATAGAATAACCACACGAAGGCAAGCTGGATTCCTAGTAGTGTTTACACTTTTGAAGCCGACATAAAATATTGCCTCGAGAAAAGCTCAGTTTTGTTGTAAATTGCCAAATAGCATGTCACCATTAAATGAAAGGCAATCCTTTTCTTCATGTTGTTCCCGTGGGCCAACTTTTAGCCCAACACAGGTGAAGCAGGTTGGACGTGGTAGGCCCACTGAGAGAACACAGGCATCTACAGAGTACCCTGGGTGGACCATTTGGCAAAACGCCGGCCTTTGGGACGCCAACTCGTGGACGAACTGTTTGTCAGATTAATGTACGTGCCAGCTCTTGGATCCTTTTTTCCTGTCTCGCGGTAAAATGTATTCTAGCCAGTTTGTAACAAATAATCAGAAATGTACCGTCTTCTCAGCAGCAATAGATAACACTGTGGATTTATGGCCGGGTCAGATAGGGTGAAACAAGATCTATTGCCATAATATCCATCTTTATGACAAATCAAGCAATTTTTTCTATCCCTTGTAGAAGGATTTGCTAGAAATTACATGTCTGGTGCTGAGAATGGAGATATTACATCAGCTTGCCTTAGTAGTGGTGAAAATGTGGATATTATAACATCTGCACTACTGTGTTGGATAGCATTGATATGTTACTTCTCTATCAGCAATATTGTGGTGGAGAGTATTGATGTATTTCACCATCTGTACTATCGTGTTGGTGAGCATTAGCGCGTTACACTACCTTCACTGTTGTGGTGGTGAGCATCGATATATTGCACTATTTTCACCAGTGAGCATTCGTATGTTACGCTATGTGTACTGCTGCGGTGATGGGCATTCATATGTTACACTGTCTGCAATGTTGTGACATTAAGCAGTAACATGTTACACTATCTTCACCACTGTGGTGATGATTTTTGACATGCCGCATTATCTTCATTGTGGAGTGAGCATTGGAACATTACTTTATGTTTACAGTTGTGGTGGGGGGAATTAAAACAAATTATGCTGATTAATGTAGTGTTTAATATTGACATGTCACACTACTTTTACTATTTTGGTTCAAGTATAAATAGTTCTTATCGGCCCCTCTAGGGGGGATAGCATGGAAATTTTACACCTGTTTCATTTCTGTTTTGGTGAGTTTGGAGATCAGCCTTTCTCCCTGGCAGTAGAGGGTGGGCATATTTGCGCTGTCGTCGTTGGTAGAGGTCACTCGTTATAATCAAAAAGTCCCCATCAGTGACAGGCTGTGATACAAGGACATCAGGTTACATTGTGCAGGATAGTATCTTATCCTCACATAGAGCCTTGAGAGACATGATATGAACAAACTATGAATTAATCATTTAAAACCATTTTCATACAAGCGAATTTTAAAATGTCGTTGTTAACACTGTTACAGAACCTGAAATAAAGTACATGAAAGCCGCCATATCAGTGACAGAGGCTAGCGTTTCTCGTTGCAGCATACACTAGACATTAGGACTCTTCTCAGTACAGTCTGTGGGAAGATCCTGGTTTGGGGTTTTGGCTGATTTTAACGGCGTTTTATCGGTCTCAGTGATTAATGACACGGATCCGTCGGTTAAAGTCATGAAGCAATTGCTTGTCCTTGAGATCGCCTTCTGATGACCTGAACTGACAGACTGTGCGGCTAGTCCAGGGTCTATGGGGTCAAACGATCGATGGTCGGGCCAGAATCCAGCGCCTGTCACTTTCTCATTTACTTGCAACTCAGAAATGTTACTGTATCTACCAATGTTTACACTCTAATCACATTAAGACCTGTCTACAGAGCCCCTTGCACAACTCATGCAGGTTTTCTATAAACACCACCATCTACGTCATGACAAAGACTCAACGCGCTGTTGTTATAAGACGCTGTGATCTCTAATCTGATGTTTTTTAATATATAGAATACATGGTCATAAAAACTGTGCCTCGTTCGGTATTTATTGGCTCTTGTTCGAAGAATTAAGTGATGTTCTTCACACATGAATCGTTCGTCTGCTTTTCTTTTGACGAAATGAGTTGCCAAATATATGGATCGGATATGGCGTTTATGCCTGTAACAATATTTGAGGAAGATTCACTCCCAATGCAAATAGCGCCTTTCACTCCCGGGGCTCTGATAAATTCATCACAAAACAGTTTTGTGTCCAACGAGACTGATGAGCAAACATTGCCGATATCAGCCCGATACTTTCATTAAACGCAGTGTGGTATTTGCTGTTGTTCTACGTGTGGCTTATCTGACTGCAGGCAATCGGCGCCTTGAATGGCAGTACAAAGACGTGTTTAATTTACCTGCACAATTTTAGGACTTTTGAAACTTGGCAACGTTTCCAGGAAACGGTGCTACTGGGTATTTCCTAAGTTGTATGAAGCAAACAAACAGACCCACAGAACTGTGAGAGCATCTGTCCACAGATCTAGGGTTCAATTCAGAGTCAAGTCACACCATAAGAGAAATATACTGATAGACCTGGTGTCAGTATAATGCAACTTAGAGGGGTGCCATGTCAGTCTCCGGCATGGCCATCCAGTTTAACAGCCCTATGAATACCTCGGCAGAGGTTACCAGGGAAATACCTATTGATGAATGTTATCTTGCATGACTTTGTCTAAAAATTCGATTTTTTGTTAACACACTTTTTCAACAAAAAATGTTGAAAGAGGTTTGTCAAACTATGTAACACAGAGGACGTGGCGTTATACATCATATGAGGTCTTTTATGTAAAAAACTGACATATAAGGGCTGGAATCTGGTCGACGACGAAAGAGAATAAAATACAGAATCTAGCGTAATGGCGAACATACTGTTATCAATAAGTCAACGATTTAGAGATAGAAGTCGATCTCACAGCTACACAGAAATATACAGCTGTTTATAAACCTAGCATAACAGACGGAATTTATGACGTTTAGGAATCATTAGGAGGGTCTGTTTGATTTTTACATGGGATTTATATATGATGAATCACGAGTTAATGGGGAAAATGTCGTAATTTAGGCCGACTAATGAAGGTCGCAGGAAAACAACCTCGCCACTCCTGCCAGCCCGCTACACTGTGCGACTGACAATTATGTTTTACTACATATAAAATTTCTTTTCATGTAAAAGACAATGTAGAAATGTGCATGTTAGGATCAGTTTACGACGTCAGTCTGTAATTATGAGCCTTAGTTAATACTTAATTTATGGCACTCAGATGCTAAATGTACGTGGGTTAGAACGAAGCGCCGATGGATAGTGATGAAACCTACGACATCAGGGTTTTAGCGAATTAGCGAGAAAGGTCCTTTAGTTTACACCGTGTTCAAAACGCTGCTCAATTAACATAATATTGGTTTTAATACTGGGCACCGTCTTTTGCCAACATCTGAGGGTTAGCTGGAGATTTTGATGATGAGCAACAAACTGGTAGTGCCTTATTGCTGAAGGGAAGTTCAGCTATTCATTCATTCATTCCTTCACAAATGGTAGAGTGCTATGATGTCTTTCCCTCAGTCCCTTTGCACGGACTGGTGATTGATCTCTAAGATATTTTCTGTCCACATCTATCGTTAATAAACTGGAGGGGTGTTGTCAGGAAATCAACTCACTGCACCGAAACTTAGCCTTGTTTCTTTGTTTACAGCAAAACGCTCTTTCCACTTGATCTGGTGTTGGAAGTTTCCCGTTTGGCGGGTTTCCCGAGCATATATATGTTATCTGTTATCAATCAATGTATATAGAGAAAATGGCCCCAATGTTTGAGCAGCATTAAACAGAGTTTTTACCGCTGTCCTGATATGGATTGAACATTCACCGGGAGAAGTTTTGCCTGGAGATGTTCAAACGTTATCAAACACTGTACAAATTTGATTACGTTCAAATATTTCATCTCTAAAAATATAATCTCGCGGTGAGTGGGAATTAATACGAAGGGGAATCGTGGAAGGGTGACTGGTTACCACCGTGATAAATTACCTTGCGCGTCCATGGGACTGGGTACATTCATTCTCCGCTACTCTCTGTCTATCCCTTTTCAACTGTGGAATTACTCAACAGCTATTAGAGTATACATTGAGTTCATTCGTACTCCGCTGCTCTCTGTCTATCCCTTTTCAATTGTGGGATTACTCAAACAGCTATTAGAGTATGCATTGAGTTTTTGACAGCATTTGATACCTTACCTGCAATTATCATCTCAAATAATTTGTCTAGATTGCAGGACCTGTAATCCGAATGTATCAGCATGCAAAGCGGACGCCATTGGGTCAATCTGTTCAGAGCACACTTTAGAGTTTATGTGTAACGAAATACCCGTTACCAATTATAACGCATTCGTTCTTATTTGTGGATTAACTCGCTTTACCGCACATTTGTATTCGTGTAATATTATTACATCGCATAAACCTCTCCGGCTATTCTGTCTCTTGGATGTTTCCGCCAAGTATCACTCGGTTAGCTCAAATACTTAACATTGTATTTATTAAGCTGGTAAATGTACGCTTGGTTAGGGGCTTTCTAAGGGTGTGTTTTGTTCTTTTCCAGATGAGACCACGCAGCCCAGGGTGTTTATTAGATCTCTAATGCAGAGTTGGACTGAAGTGGCCAATTGACAGATGCATAGCTGTTTATCCTCGACTACTCGCTGGGCACCTGTCGAAATAACGGTCACCAGTTGGCTACAGGGTGTCCAATATCACAAGAGAAGGCCCACGTAGTACGGCCCAAGTGTTTTGATAGCGGCGGTAATGAACTGAGATCGTGGCTAGCATCGCCGGCTGTTTCGGAGGTTGAAGGTAATGTATTCAGTTCCTTCCTCCTCGTGGACACTTTTTGCATGTTCAGGCTTACACCCAACCTCTGTACAAACAACCCAAATTGTTTATTTGCATGGCACAATGTAAGCGACGACAGGCCCATTAGCAGTGTGCAGTTTACACTGCTCCGGTTAACTTTAAAATAATCCTAAAATGACACGAGCTCCCATTAGAAGATTTTTGTGGCAGGGTGTAATCTTTTTCTGGACAGTTCTTCTAAATTCCTGCTTAGTGAACACGTCAAGTCCAGGAGTTTTATGAATTCCGTATATTAGCATTATTTTCATGTCATTTCCCTACACGGGTCAAGAACTTCTTTTGCATGGGTGCACGTCTACGTTAGGATACCCAAGACTTGCAATCTCCCATAGAATGCGAGAGAAGCTCAATGATGAACGAAAAAGGTTGCAATCCAGGTGCTAGTACATCGAGTAGAAATATGCAAAACAGTTTGGGTGTGCTATTAACACAAGAAGATATGAAAAAAACGGACAAATCCCCTTACCCCCCACCCCCCCCACCCACACACTCACACACACACTTCCGCAGAGAAAGACAGCGAACAAATTTGTGATGATCCAGTGACTCATAAACTGCCAAATCCTCGGAGAATGGGTGATTCAGTATAGGTTATCTGGCGCCAAGGGAGTCAACGTGCGTAACGCTACAACAGGTTAGCGATCAGAAAAAGCCCAACAGTTCCTTAAGAGTCAGCTGATGACAACTATCGAACAGAACCATAGAAACTTGTGTACGACTCATCGGAAATCGAAGTAGGTGAAAATAGTTTATGGATTTGTTTGCATGTGGTGGCGGATTGGCGGGAACTTGGATTAAGGTTGAAGGACGGGAGAGGGAGTTGTGGAAGCTGCGCTAGGGGCAGACAAGTGAGATTTTTAAGTTTCGATATTCCAGCTGTGATGTTTACAGAACGGCTTCTAACTTTAGCCTGTGCAGAATGAATTGAAATGATAGATTCTTTAGAGAATGGTTGTACATTGAAAATTACATTAGCGCCATTTTGGAGGCAAAACACGTTCCATCTAGTGGACCTAAACTAGACCAATTATCTGGCTGCTTATGGAGCAACAAGGAGAAGAGCTTAAAACGCCCATAAAATCACCCATCTTCATTACTGACGTGTCTGGTACTTAGAATGTGAAATTGTTTTGGCGCTAGACCTGTATTGCACATGGGGTTTGCACTTGGAATACTGCTTGTGGTATATATTAATTTGACTGGGTAATGGCCGAGTGGGTAGGCTTAAATGATAACCCCAAGGGGAGATTCCCATCCAACAGACTCCGACTTTGGGGGCGGGTTTATTTTCGAGGCTTACGTTGTTCGAATTCATACGAAATCGGCCTGATCACTCTTGTTAATGAAATGTTCAACTGGGTCACGAATCATTTCTCTAGTGATTCACCAGCAACCTTGGTTTCATTAGCAAATTAAGGCCATGTCTAGAACAATATTGGACCGACGTTGGAACACCATAATAATTGATTTTCACTCCAAAATTACTGCATGCCATTGAGTACGAGCTTCGGGCGTATGTGTGGCGAGTGGCCAAATTCTCTGAAGCAAACACGGAAATAAGGAGTGAACACGAAATTTGGTGGTGTCATTGTTTTGCGAACACCAACGCGATGCACAGACAACTGGGTACAAAGCTAGAAGAGTAAACGTCTCCACGCTCACTAGAACGCACCAACTGGAATCCGCCTACATTCTGAAATACTTTACGGTAAAAATAAGTAGCATAATGTAGCTTATAGATCAACATCTCTACAGCTAAGGGCAATAACCTTGCAAGCAAGGTAGATAATCTTTGTAAGTTTTGAAGCAGAATGTTGTCGATCCAGTTTTTCATTTTAATGTCGTTTTCAATGTCAAGACCCAAAGACCAAAGGGCAATACAATGTTATGCACTTACGTCACATTTATTTTATTCCTTTTCTCTTTAGAATGTAATTGCAAATGTACGCAATATATATTAACGCTGCTGTAATGCAACTGGAATAGGAAATGTTTTTCATAGTAGTGAGATATCACAGGACAATATATGGTTTTTATATAATTTTTTTTGTTTATCGTTGTTTGGCTGCTCCGGAAATAGAATTCCATCCGAATAACAGCTCACTGTCTTTTACTCTGAATGTCAGGATATACGACAGAAGGTTGAGGATAATTTTAGTTGGTGGTGCCGCCTTACACAGCTATATAATCTGTCTAAGTTAGCAATTTTCAAGAGGAACGTGTAACTTATAAGGCTATCACATTTTTTCAGTGGAGATTGCCCACTGTCAATGGCACAACATCATTTCAGATCACAACTTGATGATTTATAAACTAATGCGTCAAGAGTATTTCTTCAGACGTCTTCGTTTAACCTTTCCAAAGAACCTTTATGTCAAGAGTGATATCCCCACTGGAAAATATATGTGTAACATTCGAAACCTCGAGAGATCTGCTTCATAACTACGATAGATTTCATTTAAATTCCTGCAGGAGTGTTCCTGAAAGAAATGTCAATTACCTTCGCATTTGGTGCGAACTGTCGATTACTACAAGGTACGACCAATGTTTTTGGCATGCCTGGAAACTTTTTCTAGCGGTTCTCCGGACAGGTTTGTGCGAATGACTTTCAATTGTCCTGCAAGAGAGTTCCAGTGAAATAGCGCAGAAGTTATCGTTATGGGACCTCAGACCTGCAATTCGTTATAATCCACGTTTGCTCACTGGTCTCATGAGAGAGACTGAGCGTTCTTGTATGCCATTCTGAACTCAAAAACATTTTGGTTAAGGCAATCTCTCTTCGTTAGTAGCATATTTAGTAGTGGAATTGTAGTCCCGTTTTATGATTGTGAACTGGTCTGGAAAGAACGTTTTAACTAAAGCAAGGAAGAAATGGAGGTGGCATTGAAAAAACAAAACTGGTAAACTTCAGTGTAAATTCTGGATTTGAACTAGTGATCTGATATGAATGATTTTCTTATAATTTTAATAATCCTGGTCATATATCGGAATTTTACTCACAGGTAAAATTGTTTTATAACATATGGTATTACAAGTCTGTAATCAGTGAAAAGTTAAAGAAATATGTCCAATGTGCTACATGTCTCTAAAACTCCTACATCTGCACATTGTTACGTTATGGCATTAATAATGGCTGTTTCAGTTTGAATATATTAGAAGGCAACAAAGAGGATGGCAAAGTATGCTATACCTTATATTCAACTAGACATGAAGGGTATTAGAATAATTAGAGCAGGCTAGCGGAAGAGCGAATCCACCTGTCTCATGTCTGTATAATTATGATGATAGAGGCCTATAATGGTAAGATCTACCTGTAACATTGGTTTTGTGAATGCCTAATCACTGGGTCCCATAATCCAGCAGCCCAGACATGGTGACTGACCTATCGCGCGTGAGGGTCAACGCTGTTTCCTCTGAGACCTAGTGCCATTTGCTTCCAGACCGAACCAGAGAACAACAATGCCATTATCCCCTATAGAAACTGGTGCCAGTGCTTCTGATATACTTATGCTTAGGTCGTCGAACAAATCTGATGATGGTTTGTCACTGGACAATACGTTGAATTATAGCAAAAATGCACTCAGACTCAAAATACACAGGTTTTCAGTTTCGCCCACATATCATAGCATACATCAGACATTGTATACATCGTCTGAAGCTGATATCTTCAAGCAAACAACAAGTAAAGTAAGCTAACATGAGTCTGGATTTCACCGGTTACGTGTGACCTTTTGCCAACTGTCATATTAATCTTCATTGCTATATTCTTCCATATGGATTGGCCACCGTTATATGACACCCTAACCTGTGTCTCCCTTGTGAGGTAGATAGAGTAACGGGGTCAAGATGAATCAAGTTCAAATTCATCGTCTTACTGAACAGTAGTGAAATGGTGTCAGTAAAGAGACTTGAAATTCTCAGTGGTAACACACATATATTCGAAACTCTTGTATATAATGTTGGAACTCTCTGGATCAGTCGAATAAAACATCGGTCTACATTGTCGCCCTTGGCCTGCCTAGTCCTTGGCTCGATTCCAGCTCCTGCTTGCTCGAGCCTCAGGAGGGGCGGAGTTTTCTTCAGGTTCTGCTCTGTTTCCCCATCCCGCCCTAGAAATATGACGGCTGTCATATAGGTCATCTGTTATTGAAACCAGTATTAAACACGATCATATAAATAAATAAATGAATAATAAAAGTAAATCAATAATACATACAAAATTACAATGTTAATCATATAGTTGATGAAAGCATTCACTTGAACAACTTTATCCCAAAGCGGCCCTGTGAGTGAGAGTAACAGTATTACTTAGTTTTTATTTTGCACACCACACGAAGAAATGTCTTTAGCCTTGTTCTGCTTTATCAAGTCAGCAGATCCAATTGGCACTGTGTGTCAGTTAAGAAAAGTAAAAAGGGGTAAAATTACTCAAGGGAGCCCGCAATGGTTGGCGTTGACAACGACACAATATAGAGATACAAAGTAAAGTTTTATTTTGTCTAATTGGTGAATACATAACATGTAACAATGTCATTGCAGCTACATTCCTGAGCAGTTAGTAAATTCCAGTCGTCAAGTCTGAGATTTCTACACCAGCAATACACCATGAAAAGGCTTTCCAAGTTCGATAATCGCAACACGTATTTCCAGCACTACCTATAACGCCACTTCCTAAATGAGCATGTAAAAAGTAATTAAATAAAGCTAGTAGGAAATCGGAGAGAAGCAGTCATAAGTTTTTAATGATGAAGGGAAGAGAGTGGATATCATACATGTAGGACAAATGTACGTATATCCGTCGCGCTTTGATTGCAAATGTTCATAAAAGCACCATGATGACGCTCACACGTCCCCTGGCTCCTGGTTAAGCAGAGACAGTTGCCGTTATGACACTGATTGCGAGAGACCCTAAACACTTCATCCATATTTGGCAACAAGAGCGTTATACTCACTGTAGAATTTAAGGAGCTTAGGAAAAAAAGTCATTTGACAGGGTAACCTTGACATACCCGTTTCTAAATCAATGAGTTGTGACGCACTTTGAAATCATCACGTTTCCCACAAAATCTAACAAGTGCTACAAAGCCAGACATATATACGCCATATGCATGACATTTGCTCTACTGATATTACTATACAACTATTCCTAATTTAAAATTTCAAAATTGAAATTATCCCTTTTGTTATGAAAGCGGCCTAGGTGGATAGATTTCCTTCATTGGCTCGGTAATATCTGGATTATTTATGACTAAATGCTTAACAATATACCGTTAGCACTGGTACATCAAAAGAATCGTGAAATAAATAGCAGTCTTTTTAATAACTCCTGCATATTGTTGTAGTAATATGAAAGCAGGTACGGATCAGTCAACTGAGGTGAGCATTTGCATGACATTTATAACCTGGAGTTCTTTATTTACTTATTGTCTCATCTCAGCTAACATCATTATTACTTTGTGATTACCCTTGAAAATAGTAGAAAATTGGAAGTAGTTTTATTACCTTTTACACAGGTAAACTTTAAGTGTTTGATGATAATGCTGCAGTATGAAAGACTACACTATATAGAGAGTTGACACCTTAGTAGTGAGGACAGCGTCGTAGGCAACTAGTCACCCATAACAGGCAAAATTTGGTAAGCACCTTTATCTGTTGTATTCTAAAAATTGTGCTTATTGATACGCCCTGCAGTTTAAAACCATTCCTTATAGGATTGTGACACATTTCAGAACACTGTTCAATGTTTGAAGGCCATTCGTGGAAGCATATGAATATGTTAATATGGAAAATTTGTATATGAATGTCGGTTTTGACGCCTAGACTCAACACTTACAAGTTAGGTGTTGAGTTTATTTTGAACTCTAAAAACGCTTCTTGTATGCGTGATTGCTATATTAAAATTTTAGTCATGTCTTGCCTACTTTTAGTCTGCATCTTAAGGCTGCTCAGCTTCATCGCACTACCCAAGGGAAAGGTTGGATTTGGGAAACTTCATTAGACGTGTTAGAAAAACCCCTCGGTGTAGGGAAGAATGGCTTGTGTTAACTGTATTTGGCACGGACACTACAGCAAGCCTTCACAGAGAAAGCTTACAGATAAAACAAAGCCGAATTGTGGTGTCACAGCTTGTGCTTTGAACTACTCAGGCTTTTAAAAATATTTTCTTTATTTTTACCCTAGTTAGGCATAGAATGACTCTATTGATAGATTTTAAGTCTATGAAATTATCCTGTATTAATATGTCTGTGCATAGTTTACTTCCAGCTGTTTACTAGGCAAACGATTTGATGACACGTATACGAGAACGGTTTGTGGTCATCATCTATACTTTCAGACTTAGAAATGGGTGGCACCGTAGGGAAATACTGCAGTGATGTAAATCTAATGGCGTGTATTAAGGCATTTATCGTCCACAAGCATCTTGTCCCTGAAGTGCTCGTCGGATCCAGGCTGGCTGACGATCATACGCCATGTTCTCATCAGAGTATCTCTACCGTTTGTACAAACAACTAATGTCGCTTGGGATTAGAAACCCGGCGACAACTTGTCCATATGGCTTGTTGCGGCTGTTGAAATATGCTCTAAACAATATGCAATAATTGGCTTCAACATTTAACAGTGTCTTCATGTGCTTCCATACACGTCGGTTTTCTGAGTGTTCGCCTAATCCCTCAGAGTGAACCTTCTGGCCCACGGCGTTTCAGATAACATATGGCACACGGAAACAGCAGTTAACGCCAGATACAAGGATAACACAGAATCGTCCCCGAAGAGTGTTAGCTTCATTAAGGTCTCTACCAAACTTTGGTGTTGGCCAGATTGCATTATAAGACTGAAGCGGAGAGAACGTCACCTAGTCCCTTGTATTCCAGGTAGTATCGAATTTCTCTGAATAATAGATTTTGTCTGTTCTATGAATTAATCATATCCTAGACTTATATATGTGATCGACATGCGAGATGATGTGTTTGAAACATGAGGTTAACACAACGTGCCTTTTTGTCGTAACCAGATCGTATTCACATTACATACTAAACGTACCACAGGGAACTAAGGCGAAATTGGTGACCTAAATGCACCTTGATCCCAGAAGACGGCTACAAAATGGCAGCCATTAAAACTGCAGTGCTATACCTGTATGAAGCTAGCCATTGTGTTCTCTCAAACTGTCGACATTTTTAGGGTTTGGTACTCTCTACATTGGGGCGAAAGGCTACCAGAGTATTCCCATTTCCAGAGTGTTTTGGTTCGTGTAACACCCACCACTCCACGCGTTATTGCGACGATAACGATATCTCGACGAGAAGCCCCGTAAGCAGCACGCAGTGACCTGGAATGAGTAAGGTTAGCATTGCTGGAAATGTTCCAGTTAGCGAACATCTCTCTGTCAGGTCTGCACGTGCATAAGTACAACTGTACATATGCGTGTTTAAACAACCTGCCCATATATGAACAGAATAGATGGGGTTAACATTTTATATTATTAATAATATTACCATTTTTTCTACTCGCTAACACTGCCTGTATCCTGTAACAACTTCTTATTTTGGAATAACGTTTATTTAACGAGGCAAAAGTGGATTATATAAATTCTTTTCAAGCTTTTGCTCTGTATTATTTTGTACAAGACCTATTAAATATGCATCATGTATATGGAAATATAACTATGGAAATCCAGGTTGTTAACCTCTTGAACCAGTATAAGACATGCTGTCAAGCTCAAAATAAAATAAACGATGCCATTGCCTGTTGATGTTACATATACTTGCACGCCCCTTTTATTCTGGATTGTTTTGTACTAAGCCCGTCGTTATATGTAACAGTCACTGCATATTGCAATCCGGATGGTTATCGGTAATGCCATGAAACAGAATACGGCACGCTGTATAGCCTGCAATAAAATAGATGCTGTCAGTGTCTGTTAATATAACGCCATTGTCGTATGAATATGGAGAGCTCATAAAATGTTAACTGTCATGTTGAGAGGTAGGAGAAAAGAGTAGTGGTCTGACGGAGGGTGGAATGGCGGTCCTCGTGCTGGCAATGGGCAATTGAGCCTCAACAACTGCTCTAGGCTGTAAGTAATTACCTCTGCTCTAAGAAAACGCCGAGAATGGAAGTTGTCAGCTCTGCTCATTCATCGAGATTAGATGCTTCCCATGGAAATAACTTTTAGTTTAGAACTACATTATGTTGTATACGTCGGAACAAAACCGAGCTTAAATAACTTTTCGGACTGCCGCAGGTGCATCAGCTAGGTTTAATCAGAGTTGTTGAAGGCTTCCCACTCCTCCCAACGCGTTCTGGAGAACACCTTATTGGAATAATGGACAAGTCAAGGAGGCCCCTTGCTGAAGTCATATCCTCTGATATTATACAGGCTTACATCGACTACCAAGATAAATGGCGATCGAACAAATAATAGCTCTAAGCAACTCGGGTATTTTTCGCGTTTTTGCAGTATTTATCAGTTGAGCATTCCCAAGTGTCTACTTTAGATGATTTGGGAAATTGGCGCCCAAAACGATATATCTACTTTGTCATTCACTTTAACATTTTCCACTTGTTTACTTGGGGACGTTCTCGTCGAGAGAACTGTGGGATTAGCGATAAGCCCTGTGTATGGGAGTGAGGTAGTTATTCGCTCATGTTCCTGGAATTGAAGCCATGTCTGATATTTTCTCCTGGATATTACCATTGGTTTATGTTTCACATATTATACTGTCGCGAAGGAAAACGTCCTGGACAGCCGCATTGATTAATCATAAACGGTAATGCCGATGTTCTTTTATTGAAAGGCATGTGGCTAATTCATAAATGGTAAATCATTGACACGGAGAAGAGGAAATAAAGTGTCGACATATCAGAGGTACTTCATTAAGATTGCTCCATAAAATACCAGCCAAGCAGATTGTTTCAGCGAAATGACGGAATCAGATCCATAGTTACTATAAATGAAAACATAACATACTTGCTATAACTCGCCCATATGCCCTTTGCCTGAGGGGAGTTTTATATCTATATTGGAGATGAAGATTTGGGGTGGATTTTATTTTCGGATTTATCTCTTTTTTAAATCTGAAACCTCGAATCTGAAACCTCGAATTGTCAAATAGATTGTCCTTGCAATTTTGGGCCGCCATGCCCAAAGGTCAAGGTTGATTTAGAAAGTAAACCCTTACTGCACGGTATGGCACGGTAAGCCGCTTCATTCGGATAGGCACTGCTTAGGGGAAGCCTTTGAAGATGCTTGGCCGCAAGTCAATGCACGGACGAGTTGTTAACTTGATTAAGGATCTCTTATAAAAGAACGTGTCACGTTCACTCTCTTCTCTTGGATTAGGTCGAGAGATGGTGCTATCCGCCCCGCGCAGCCAAAGTTGGTCCCATCTGTCGGCAGCAGACAACGGTAACTGGACAGATAATTTTGTGACTCCAGTTACAAATTGAGAAATTAACGTGCCGGAAGTTGCTCTTCTGATTTCACTCATTTCCGCTCTATTTCCAGTTTGTCTCAAGGATCAGACTTTAAAGAATATGTCTGGTCCTTCCACCTTTGATGTTTTAACCGTAATCCAGTAATTTCCCTATTTCTTCATTCCCCCAACATCCCGACGAATTTACGCATCTAAGTTAGTCTTCATGGTTTACCGTGGGCTTGTGGCATTCAAAACGTATTCAAACAAGGGGGTAGTGAGACAAAGGAATGATACATTAAAAGTTTGCATATCGGTTTGTAAATTCACAAATTAAATGTCATGAGATCAGATATATTTACCCTTTATGAAAGATAAAATAAAAACCTAAGACATGGTTTAATGGGATAACCATTATGCTAAGATTAATTTACTATTCTGACAAGCTTTTCGAGGTGCAGTGGAACAGTTATTTAACTCGTAGCTTTGATAATTAAAGTTGTCATCGGCTGAACATTACTGAAGCCTTCAATCGCACCGCGTTCACGTCCGCCTGACTTAAGGTTTGTGTCATTCAGAAATGATGTAAGATGTAGGTCTTAAGCCGTCATTCTGAAATTTGATGACGAAAGGACTAGCATGACCTTGTATGATACAAAGGCTGATTTATCGCGCCCGGGGCTATTGTTAGGTCTGTTTATCTCCTTACTACTTCCAACTGTTGTTAACGATCAGATGTGGATGGGACGATGAGAAGCATAGGTAGGGTCATGTATGTTATCGTTAAGATGGTGAAATTTCGATTCAGGTGAAATATTACAGTAAGCATTAGTCGGCTGTTGATGAAATTGATGCAGCATCACGCACCTTATACACAAGCGGTCAAAATCGCTGGGGATTGACCTCCATTGTTTGTGTCGTTATGGTATGTCTGTTCTCTTTGTGATAGTGTAAGTTGCAAGGACGAGACGAGCGGTAATTTCATATCCCTACTGAACGACGCAGCTGAATCTGAATTATAACTGCGCTTTTGTTTTTAAACGAGGTAGTAGGCGATACCAACAAACTCCCTGTACACTGCTTTGCCTTCCGTTTCAATTTACAACCGTTGTTAATCCAAGAGGTCCTGTGGTGGTCAATTAGCCGCCAACATTGCCAACACCTAACTCTAATATCAGTTGTTAGTTCAATACACGGCGCCTTCCCGTCACTTCATTTCACAAAGTACACGACAGAAGGGTGGCAAAATTGCAGGCTTCATTTATCGGTGTAGCTAACTGGAACACTTGAGCCTGTCGCCATTTTCCCGCGGGCTCTTTATCCTTTAGCTCTGTCTGCCGATGACACATCATTAAGGCTGTGTACCACTTACTAGCTGGTCGTGAGGTCCGCACCATGTTTATCAGAGCCCAGCACAGTATTAACACGTTTAGTCACCCTTGTTCCATTTACCTACATCAAGGAAGGCCACTTACTGAGGTGAAGACGAGCTATTTTAACTGTTCTTGGAAAGCCCATCTTGTCCTGCCCGGCGTTCAGTCACTTTCCCTGAAGGCCACTTCGTCTGCTGTCATCCACACTCAGCTTATCAACATGCTGAACGAGTCACCGACCGTCATTTCGGCACGTGTCCACAATGTCTGTTGACAAGTTGGAGGAAAATACGGATCTATAAAAAAAGAATAATGTACGGTGACAATGATCTCAGGGTTGTATTTTCTTGCTACACAACTCCGCTGTCCGGTAAGCCGGGGTCAAGGACTCAGTAAATGCGTACGCGCCCGTAATTGACCATTAATGATGCGCATAAGGGCAAGTGTTGATCCTAGCGAACAATGTTGGTGTGGATATTAGGGCGCCACACAGTGCCACAATGGCAATTGAAAGTGGTCGGTGCGAGTTAATCATGAAAATAAATGTACTGTTACGAAATTCTTTTATTCCGTGGAAATACCCACTGAATATAGATGCTCAGTCGTCAGTCTTGATGGCAAAAATCCAAAGCCTATACCTCAATTCCATGTTCATTAGAGGAAGATTTTTTCTGCAATTAAATCTCTCAACACATTAACGTGACCCACTGTGGATTTATAGAATGTTTGGTAATCATGGCGGAGAGTAATCTTATATAGATGTCTGTTTAACAGTTCCATGGTTATGTAAATAGCAACACTCTCTAGATACCATTTACCAAGAGGAACGTCGCTTAAACGTTGTTGGTTAAACACCAAAATTTAGTAAAGTGCTCATGACTGGTCAATTAGTGTCCAATAGCTCTTAATAGAAGAATGCTTATCGAAATAACACTCCAACTGTCTGACAGCTATAATGAAACTGTCAGAGATTTGACCTGGTCCACACCTTCCTCAGCCAGCTTCATCAAACCTCGCGCTAGCCTCCACTCCCGCTTACCGCTTTATTCAGGCAGTTCCCTGGTAATTAAATCTCAAGAAGCAGAAACCTCATCTAATGGCTTATTCTACGTCAGAACTCTCGTATCAATCGGTCAGGCCTGATCTTAGACATCCAATTTCGCTTGGAGACGACATTTTCTGGTCTCCAATTCCCGGTTGTCGACTGCCATTAGTGTGTTTAATACACGGGTTAACTACAGTGGCCCTTCTGCCTGGTTTAGTACAATGGCTTCCCCATGTCACAAACTCGGACAATTATCATAAGGCTGGCACACGCATAGTGTGCCCAAACATAGTACTATTCACAAACTGCTTTATGTTGCCAGTTCAGATCGGTTCTAGGAGCATCCCTGATTACACGAAGTTCCCGTGTCAATTCTGCTTTCAGTAACTTACTGTGTCAGTTCAGCTTACTTGTAACTTTCAGCTTCGGTTCTGGTTTTCCCGTAAAAATTCTGCTCTCTGTGGCATTACATGTTAGTTCTGCTTACTGTGACTATACGTGTTAATTCGGCTTTCGGTAACTTAACGTATCTGTCCGACTTAAGGTGTAAATTCTGCTTTAATTTTTTCCCCCGTGTCAATTCACCTTGCTATAACTATGCGTGTTAATTCTGTTTTCATTATCGAGTAAATTTTCTGTGACTTTATGAGTCATTTCTGCTTTCAGTAACTTCCATAGTAAATTCTGCTTTTTGTGAATATACTCATTAATTTGAATATAATTCATTAATTCTGTAGCTTTCACCAACGATACGGTGCTCAGTATTTACCATTACAAGTACGTCTATCATACTACTTCTTGCAATACAGATTCTTGATCATGCGCTACCTGTGTGATTTCCTTTTCCAATTTTGTTTAAAAGATTCTAAACCTAATTGACTAATGATTCGGCAGCAAAATACCCTGATACAAAACTACAGTGATCGGTGTCTTTTGCACTGGCAATCCTCATCAACACATTGTAAGAAAAGTTAACTTGTCACTACACAACCGAAATCACATAGATGGCCACATTACATCCAAAGGAAACAAGCAATCATGCCAATGACTACAGCTTACCTGTGAATACCATACAGTGCAGCAACGACAGGATGATAGTTGGCTAATGATCAAATCTAGCCGTGGAAGCCCGGCCTGTTGTTAATTTAACTCAGTTAAAGATTTATTCTAACTGCTCATGTGAATCCTTGAATATTATTAACTTACAACGCCCCCTTTGCCCCCTGGTTGAACCAAAATCTGGTAAAAAAATGCAAAGATGTTAATCACAATTTGTTTACAATCGTCTAGAGTAACTCGAAGGCATCACATTTGATAAATAGTCCCATGAAAACTATGCCAATAGTCCAAGCCTTGGGGATCCTGGTTTATACAGGCATACAGTGTAAAAGACTACAGAGTAACTAGTAAACCCAGAGCACCGACGACTAAGTTGTTGTTGACAACTGGTCGCACGTGACCGCTCATTTAAACTTCTTGTAACATTTATGTATCAGCATCCATTCGATACTAAATCCAATGGAATTTCTTTTATATGGTGGCTTCTGTGAAAATTGTTAACGTCTGTTCTGCCAACACGTAGCATATTCCGTGCCTTCATTGTTTACCTAACAGTCTTTGAGGCCCATGTTGTAACAATTTTGGATCACATAATGCACCATGTATAGCAGATTCTCACGGCCTAGTCGTAAGACGGATGGAAGGCAAGCGACCTAGATATATTTACTCTATTGTATCTTCTGAGACTTGGGGTATTGGATCTTATCCATCCCATTTGTCTTCATATCTTCTATATCTATATCTGATCTGACATTTCGCATGGATCTACTGTCCAAAATGACAGCCCAACACTCTAATAAGTCAGTCTGAGTGTCTGATGTAAGCCCCTTGAGGCGATTTTGGCAAATTTGCCTGGAGATAAATAGACACGTACATTTTATTGTCTTGAGTAGAACTCGTGTATATTATACCGAGACACATTGGTTCTGATTGGTGAAGGGAATAGTTTACAATCATCTGAAATAACTTCGGGGACAAGCCTTTATTACCCAACACCATATAACTTATAACGTTATTTGAATCTGTACGTCACATGTGGGAAAGTTCGTAAGTAGCTTGTCCAATCCCGGTGGTAGAAGTCGGCCACTCTATCGTCAAACGGAACACTGCGCACAGATAAAAAGTTCTGGAATATGGTATTAAGCAGAGTCAACTAAATGTAATGTTTCATTGAAAGCCGTTTCGATTTGTTGTAGATGGCTCCTGCATTTCATTTATTTATTTATTTGATTGATGTTTTACCCCGTATTCAAGAATATTTCACTTATATTACGGCGCCTAGAATTATGGTGGGAGGAAACCGGACACAGCCCTCCGGAAACCCAGGACCATCCGCAGGTTGCTGGCAGACCTTGCCATGTAGGACCGGAGAGGAAGCCAGCATGAGCTGGACTTAAATTCACAGCGACCGCATTGGTGGGAGGCTTCTAGGTCATTGCACTGCACTAGCCCGCTGAGCGACTCCCAGTATTGAATTGGCTGCTGAGATTATTTAAAGGTGAAAACGTTCAAAGTCATGAATCATGTTTTCAAATATATACCTACTGGCATTGTATGAAATTCTCACAGCTTAGATCATTATTAATCCTCAAGGACAAATTTATTATAAAGTTTATATACTATATTAAATTTATATACTATATTCAATCTGATATGTAAACGCATCTTTTCCGTGAAAAGAAGAGAATTAAGTTTGTTATTTTCTCTTTGTTGTCTATATGGTTTATGAGTATCAGATATTTTGTGTTGATTAGGGCTAGCGCCAACGACCTACCCACCCTCCCCCTCCACCATTTTTTTATTCGATCTTAAAACACTTCGCCTCGTGAATGGCCAAATGATGTCCTTAGCTCATTGTGACAGGAAAACTCCCTGTGTTTCACTTTCATCATGCGCTTTTCTTCCGCGTTTTGTTATTTCCTTTTAGTGTTATTTGACAGCGATTTTACTCCCCTGAAAAATGTGCATTTCGAGTGAAAAAGAATCGACCCGCAGAACTGGTGTTAAGCTAAACGTCTGATAACTAGCCCTGGTTTTCATGTGTAAATGTCCTTATTTTATTGCTGTTACTTTTTCGAAACTACATTTGAAGGTTGCGATCAAGGCTACAGCAACTCTCTTGTGCTTATGTTTTCAGTAAATTTTACCAGCACTCAGAAGAGTATGAGCACTGTTCGAAACTTTCCCGGATTTATTAAGGGCTAATCTTACTTTTGTAAAATCAACGTAGCGTAAAAGACAGGCAGTATCATTGCACATTGAGAGATGAGACTTGGACAAAGAAGCTTCCATTTCCTCATTCCTTCTGACTATTTCCTGCCCATGTCTTCCTCTGACAACATCTAAATCTGTCTGTGGACAAGAAAGCAGACAAACTATCTAAAGTTATCAGCCAAAGAAATTCAATGCCTCTAGTTTCTTCAATATCCATATCATATCTGGAAGTTTCCACCATGCTCAGCTCAATCGTGTTTATTTACATACAGACAATCTACCGCACATGCGGCAAAGCTGTGGAGAGGACTGTCTTTGAACTTAATCTGCCGTATCATTTGAGACAGTCTACACTGCGATGTGTTATTAAGATAAATGTAAACCAGTATACAGGGGCTTAGTGTCCAGCCAGGCGCGCTGTTTTAGGAGTGCCCAAACGGTGTGGGCAGGGTAAACATTAACATCAAAGAGTAGATACTTCATTGACTGCTTCCCTCCTGCAGGACACATGGTTGCTGGCTTACTGAGACTCAAAACATGGTCCCCAACGGGGGACTGTTGACCTTTGAAATGATATACATACCCACAGGTTACGCCCATGGAGGTGGCAAGAGGTAAGATGAGCGGAAGGAACAGCTCGACTAGCAATGACACACCTGCCAGACCAGCTTATATTCTGACAGATTTGGTAGACGCACAAACTACAATTCTATCTTCCTGAATTGCCCTCGTCAGCAAACAGGTGCCTCTCCATCTAGAGAAATGGCAAGCACAACTCTATTCCATAATGCCTTTGTCAACGCCAGGGTAGCCAGACGCGACCCAGCTGGCTGGGGCATTATAACGTGACGATGACGGGTTCCAATGTGTGCCGTCAATCAGCAAGACTAGCCATTCCTGCTTATACCATCGAAATATTATTGTTGTAAGGAGTCTTATGAACAGGTTCAAACTTTGTAACAAGAATGCCACCCGTTAGTTTCCAAGGAAAGTAAACAGTTCAATTGAAGGCACTTTTCCCCCAACCCGATGGTTAGTGTGGTTAATATGCACTGTATGCTTGTGTATGACATTCATAGACCACGGAGATATTATACATCTGTGGTAAAGCACCCTAATTTGGAAAAAAGATCCCCACAACAAGGATCAAAAGGTTTACCTCCAGCAAAACCTTAAGAAAATCCTCAAAACATCAGCCTGAACGCAAAAGCTTTCCACTGAATATACATTATAATTAAATAACTCAGTTATCTTCTAAATCCTTCTCCACAATATGGCTGGAATAATGTGGCGTATAGCTCTAATGATTCATGGAACTAAGTTCTAAAGGAGTTAAATCCTCGTGAAAGAGAAAAGCGATGATTCATTTATAGAATGCCCCGGCTTCCGTCCGGTTTCCTTTCACCATAATGCTGGCCGCTGTCGTATAAATAAAATATTCTTGAGCGCGGCGTAAAACATCAATCAAATAAATAAAGAATTAACTGACAGAAATGGGCTCAGGGGTTGTAGATTCACACTCGTTTGTCAGTTAGCACCTCACTAAAATGACAGGGGATATAATGTTAATGGGTGGGCAGGAAACTGACCAGTAAATTCTTCCACATTGTGTGACCACACATGCCCCTGAAGAAAGCTGTGTAGTCTGTTGGTCATTCGTGCCTTGCGATGACAGTTTGTGTGCAAACTGGTAACGTAGTGCTCATTCGTTACCAGAAGGTCTCTGTTGCCGAGGTGGTTAGGGCGCTAGCACCTCTCACCAATGTGGCCGTTATGAGTTCAAGTCCAGCACATTCTGGCTTTCTGTCCAGGCGTACTTTCATGGGTAAAACATCAATCAAATAAATTTATTACAAGAGAACATTGATCAATTCTGCTGCGGGGTAAAAGCTGCCCTATTCGGCTAACATGAATTTCCAAGGTAGTCCTGGTGGTTTAAGTTATGCGAATCAGAGCTTCCTGTGTCTGTATAAATCATGACAGGCATTTGAAGACATCAGAAATCAAGACGACGTGAAATGGACACCTAAGTAAGATAAACACACGTTTGCCAGACAACTAAAAACAATGAATGATCAGCTCTCAGCGTAAGTGGCCACTCGTTTGTTTCCAGGAGGGATTATGGGTCTTAGTTAAGAGCATGTGGTAGGATGTATATACTAATATAGACTGATGTATTCCCGAGCCATTCTAACGTACCTAGCGTTGACAACTATCTTTGGGAATGTTTGTTTAAAACTTTGGGCAATAACAGTATGTTTTAGTTTACTACTATTATGTTTGTAGACAAAATATGATACAATAAAAATAATTACTGACAGATGAAGCTTTGAACAATGGACAATAATAATGGATATAGAAAGATTTACTTTCAATCAACGCACTGAGAGACGACGATTCTTGTGTCCTTATTTTTTCGTTTGTTTAAGTAGTTTTGAGCATAATGTTTTTTGTCATTAGCACCTAATTACAGTTACCATAATTATGATGAAAATCCAAACGTGTGCTGCAATGATGTAGCATATTAGAAACTGTCACCTTGTTCGAGTTGAAGTGGAATATTCGTTAGTTTGGCGTGAAGAACTAATGAATCAATCAATAGATCAATCATGTTTAAAAAGGCGGTAATTACAAATATGTGGTGTAAATGTAGCACTTCATGGGTTCAGCTGCGGCAATAGTTTGTTGTGATTGTGAATAAGTTGTTAAACTTCTTTATTATACATTCTGCGCAAGTCTTCGTAAAGAAATCCAGCGAGTCGTGTCGGTTCGAAATTCGGATAATAGACCAGGCGACTACTGTAAAGGAAATGGATACCATTACGACAATTATCGCACCAGTGATTCTTGTGGTAGTATTCGTGCTGATCTCCACGCGTGGGCGCACCACTTTTGTCCCCCAAGTTCCGTCCTAAAGGAATCCGCAAACCTTCAGCAGTCAATGGAAGGCAGAATATCCTCATTATATTGTTTTAACTTCCTGTTGTTTACTCGGAAACGCTTTTTGCGTATGTCTTTTTCAAAGAGTTTTCCCTTTGTAAAGATGCTAAATGAAGAATGAGGGCTACAAGGTATAACGTTTTCTTTGGTCAGTTTTGTTTTCAACTGGGCGTGTGCGGTGTACACCGTGTAATTCTCAAAATGTTTCTCTCCTCATAGAGTTAGCCCATGTCTTTTATCTGTTTCTGAGGAAAGAATTCAACAATTTGACTTTGAGCTCCGTATGTTTTTATTTAGATTTGCAGTCCTTGTCGTGGTGTTATGTATTCATGCGCAGTTTAGAGGAATTGCTTGAAGAATGCCAGCCTATCGAGCGGAAAATTACCAGCTGTTTGGCGCAGGTATCAGTTACCATTATGGTGTCAGCGACTGGATCCAGGCCTAGTAAATAGTTAATGCTAAGTTAGTTTCCAACTTATCGCTGCGTGTTATGTGGGACGAAGATGGTGAATTAGCGTTCGTTGCATTATTCACGTGACTATTATTTGAAGTTGCGACAATAGCTGATCACACGGAACCTGGCCGAACAGGACATCATTCCGTGTGTGATGGTCATTTGGAGGAAATACTTTATAATTCCAGAGGACATAGTTCCTAACAATTTTATTATTGTCGTCAATAATTACTATGACGTCCTTGCCGAGGAACTAAACACCGCTACAACAACTGCGATGTGGGCCTACTTCCCTTTTACTGAATTCCAAAAATGCAAAAATGCCCATAATAGCTCGCCTTTCGCTGCGCGGGTCAAGAAGCTGTACCAGTAGACTTG
The DNA here is from genome assembly GCA_016165875.1 of Acanthopleura granulata. Classification (NCBI taxonomy): domain Eukaryota; kingdom Metazoa; phylum Mollusca; class Polyplacophora; order Chitonida; family Chitonidae; genus Acanthopleura; species Acanthopleura granulata. The sequence goes on along the minus strand of JABBOT010000003.1, from coordinate 8,733,808 downwards.
TATCTACTCTCTTAACGAAGGCGCCGCAACAATCCTAGCTTTTTGAAAAAAGCTATTGCTGTGCTGTCTGAAATATTCAGACGTCGACTGTATCCGGATTCTTTAGAACTCAAAACCTCTCACTGATGAACGAGTGACTCAAATGCACATACTGTATAAGGATAATTTCCTTACTGGATTTCTTTACTCACAGAGAATGAATCGGTAGAATATCTTCATTAACTATTTTGGCGTTTAACACCGGTCACCGCTATATTAACGTCATAGGCATGAACGTCTTGAGTTCCACTACATATAGGGATACTCATTCATTGGATGTCTCGTTGTCCATCGAATAAGTTGAATTTCTCACTAGTATTCTATGTGAAATTAGTGAAAGCCATTTTTTAAATGTGTATAGGTATTCCAATTGGCACAAATTGTGCACCCCGCCCTTGGGTAGATGTGTACCTGTTTTCATATGAATACCACTCATTGTGTGATAATATGTATTTGTATCTTAAGTATAATGCTATTCTCAGATGTATTTAATAGCTATCAAATGCAGATATTTCAGGAATGCCAGGAAGGTGTTATTGGTGCACTCAAATTGGGAGTCACATTACAGATGTTGTCTTTGTACTTTCGGTCATCACGTCGTTGGTTAAAATTCTCGTCTTTAAATCGATAGGATAGGGAATTTAGGCAAGGGATTTCTGAATTTCCTCATGTTCGTTTGTCCCACTGGTATCACTGACGACGATGGCGGTCGTGGACCGTAGGATAGTCCAAAATTTGCTGACAACCAGTCACCATCGACAGTGTAGCGTGCAATTCTGTACGTCACACGTGGGAAAGTTTATCAGTAACTCGCCAGAGGTCTTTGATTTACCTAGGACTCTTCGGCTTTCTCCATCCGTATCTATTGACCACGGTAGTATAAGTGAAACATTCTTGAGTTTGGCGATAAACAGCAACCAAATAAAGAAATCAATACAATTCATCAGGTCGTTAAGCCAGAAAAGTTCAGTGGGTTAATTAAAATGCGAATAATTTGTTCTTTACACACAGAACCTGTTCTTCCAAGCATTTGCCTTCAGGCAATGGAATTTTAGAACACATGGCCATTAATCAGAGTATATCGTGACAGTCCCTTGTTCTAGATCGATCAGGCGATAACACGAATATGAACCTGAGCAATGTGGCTTTAATGAAGTTACGAAGATTCAAAACGACTTGTTCCATCTGTTTGTTGTTTAGCAGGACAGTCTCATGTATGGCTATTTCGATTTAGCGAACAGCGGATGACCATAGGTGTTCAGCAGCCCTATACAAAGGGAAACAAATCTTGTAACTCTCGAATCAATAGTGTCCACTACCTACTTCAGTAGAATATCTGTGATTTTAGCAACAATGCGAATGGTATCATGGATAGCCAGAGCTCGTACTGTTATTCAGATGTATACATGTTACTAATGTTTTATGACTTACAAGAATTGCTTCCCTTTGTAAAGGCCTGGATAACACTCTCTTTGTTTGGTTTGCAGCTAGTGAAATATAATGAATAATCCAAATACGATATTAGTATAGAGAAATTATATGAAGGCGAATACAGTTTAGTACCACCCTCCTATTATTTCAGTACGTTGTAAAGCCTCACGCCACGGATCTGTTAGCTCAAAATGAAGAAAGAGCATTGTGTTTCATCCAATAATTTGTGCACTGTATCTTTGCTACAAGTTAGCCTGATAAGTGGTAATTCTCAGAGATCACGCTATCAGACACGTGATATGAATAAAAAATCGTGGTTTTGTCAAGTCAAACTATTTACCGTTTAACGATTGTAATTATATAATGCAAGACAATCCCAAAGCCAGGGTCAATGGGAAACATGAAAGTATTCGTGAGAACAGCTCTCTGCTGGTATAACCCACTCACGGTGTCGAGTTGACGGCTGATGGGTGTAAGGTCAAGTCTGATCCGTAAGTATCACTCTAAGGACGCTATGAAGAATGAAACTGTTCCCACTGTACCATCCGTTCTCTGCTATTGTGTCATCTATCCTGTACATCCTTTTCATTGCATACATAACACGTCCAGGTTTTTAAACTGACAGAAGTAGAGTTTACAAGAAACACGCTCCACCGCAGCATGGAATGGAAAAAAAAGCCCCCCCCCCGCAAAAAAACAACAACAAAAAACAATTGCTATTCCCGCTAAATAGAGAAACCATCGGGACATCGATATCTTCCTGGCTTAAGTTCTCAGCTTAGCCCGGTCAAACAGTGGGTGTGTGCGTGTAACAACAACAGATTACACCAGCGTACCCTTGGAAGTAATAACGGACACACACAACAGAGGGAAGGTTTACTGGTGACCTGCACGTACTGCTTGTATTAAATGTCAGGGGCTTGGTGAACTAAGACAGGGTTTGTAAATGTTGTGAACCCTTTGATGGATTGGCTGGTTTCTAAACACCGGTAATTGACCAGCGGAAGTAGACATAAAGTTTTCTAAGGGTTGGCACCATGATCTGCAGACGGTAAAAACAGGCCTAGAAAAAGTATATCCTCTCTGACCAGCCATTTGTCTTCATTTTAAAGATAAATCGTTATCTGCAAATTGAGTCGTTTGATTTTTATCCAAGAATCCAGCTTTCTAAACCCATGTTACAACTGCCGAAGTGACGCAATGGATCACCTAATGCTATCCCCTCGTCTTGTCAGACCAGTTCTAAATCACCATTTATCATTGCTTCGTTTCCAGACCATTTAGTCTCCGTATTTGAAAGCGGTGTTACAATGAAACGTAATACAATCTAAACTCAATATCCATAAACACTGTACACTGCGGTACTGGAAAAGTGGATAAAGCGCATTTCATCTATTAAAGAAAATTGAAAGCTTCCCAGGCAAAACTGCGTTTTCGCCTAATTATGTTTTTCAGCCTTGACTTATAGAATAAAACTGTCGGAAGCTTGCTTGAGTATTTATTGGCCATTGTTCAAAGAGTATCTCTGTCTTTACAAGCCAAGAGATTAGCTAAGTGCAGTTTGAAGTCTGCAAATTATTAAGTTTGCAAATAATAATTTTCACCTAAAAATTAAAGTTTAACAGATTTATTGAAGCAGACAAAAACATATTTGTTCGTAAAATGTATAGCTACATGGAAATTAGATCCACTTTAACCAACAGCATGGATGAAGGGTAGAAGTGGTTGGGCATGTGTAAAACTTGTAGACGCTGTAAAAATCTAACTTTGAGACGCTTTATTGTTCATCGGTCGGACCTTTGCAAGATTCCACCGTAAAATCTGACAGAGGGAGCAGTCTGCTTTTTCTGGAATCGTCGCTTTATATAATTGCTTTTCAATTAAACCCTAATTTCCGGCAAATGCTCAAGGGCTTCTCGATACAATCGCTTTAATTTTGCGGGAATTAGATCTCACGTGACTCCCTGACTACGTCATTTTCTTCACTTGTAGTAACTGGAAAAAATAGAGCCTCAAAATTGTGCACAAGCGTAAATTGCTTAGGATACGGTTCATTGTTAAATCACACTACTTAATTAGAATTGCTGTCACGTCTATGCTAGTATAGCTTGAGGTAATGGGTTTAGAATAGAGGGTGCGCAGTCCTCAGTCACCGCCTTGTAAGCCGACGTCATCAGTCAGTGGCACCTTGCCCAACGTGCATTGTTCCTAATGGATGAAACACGTTGTTTAATGTTACTTCCTGCAGTTTGTCTAAAATGCACATTTCTTCAATGCAGCTGACGTTTCCACCACTGTTTCTTTTCTCATAAACTTTCCTCTTTTCAAAATAATAAAATTTTACGTTTAAAACCGTAGTGCTATTTATCTTCATTTTGAATTTTTTTTCAGTTAAGAATATGCAACAAAGAATGAGTTATATTTTCTCATGAATAGTTTGGTAAACGTTAGATTTCGTTTACAAGGGCGGCACCATTTCCAATGGATAAAAGTTGCTTAGGCGAAAGGAATAAAAAAAACTCTCAAACGGTGTTAATTTGGGGGAATATCATCGCACATATGACAATTTGCAACATGTATGCTAATCCTTGGGTAGCGCCGTTCTCGGCTGAAACACTTGTGATTTGACTCTAAGCTCTTCGGTATATGGAAATAATATTCGATAGCGTTTAAAATATATACTAATTCACCTCGCCCTCCGTGATGCCTGTCACATGTAATCAACAAGAAGGTGCTGTGTAACTTGTTCAAAAGCAGCACAATGACGTAAAGTGATTTCCTGCAATTTTACTATCTCACTGGCCAACGAACCACAAATTTAATTATAGGTTCAAAATATGGCTATCCTGAGAGAGATGCAGCATTTGAATGTTTTTATTTCTCTGGAACTTTGCAGTCTCTGAAGGAAAATCATATATACTTGAAGGTATAGGGACTATAGACAATGTGCTTTCATTTCCAGTATAAGAAATGTTAGAATTTCATATTTCTGTAATGTGGAGAATGTAAGAGTGTATTCAGCTCATAGTCACTATCATTTCTCTGTACCCAAATTAAAATCATTGAAATGCCAATGCCGTTGTATTGGAACAGGTTGTAGTATGCCTTTTTTCTCGACAGATGGAACGTGTGGAAATAAGTCTTTGGTATCTGTAAGTCTTGGAAGGCTGTATGAATCCGCAGTTGGAAGTCGAAAATACAGTTGACGCCGGCATGGAAGTGACTGCAAAGCCGTTACAGGGAAAAGTGTGAAAAGCAGGCTTGCAATTGACCAAGACAAGTAGCAAGCACATATTTCACAGAATAACCAGGACATCTGAGGCTGGTCAATCTAAACATGAACAGGTCTGACAACTCTTTCGAAATATGCCCTACGGACGTTACGCCAGGGATGGGCTTGCTGTGACGCCATGCGGTTTTTGTGTCCCTGAGGCAGGGCTGGCAGGATATTTCTCGTGATCGTGACACCTGTACGAATATAACGATTGTATTAAGATTTCTGCTTTGTATTTAGAATATAATCTCTGAATTAGGATTGCCTTGACCCTGCATGAATATAACGTTTGTATTCGGATTACAGTGATGCTGTGTATTTCCGGCGACCCTGTACTAATATCAGGTCTCTATCAGTGTTGTAGAAACGCCTTAAATTTCTGATCGACGGTGGCGGTTATACGAAGATCACCATTATATTAAGACTACTGTAAAGCTGGTTATTTCTGATGACCGTGACTCCCAAATGGATATTGAAAGGGAGTCTAAACAACCCTAACGTCTGTAAGAGTACCAAAGTGGTGTCTGGGCAGACGGCAAAAAGTATTCTGAAGGCAAGGAGAAGCTGCACGGTGGTAGTCTTCAGAACTGAAGAGACTTCTCATTGATTACCAATTTTGCCATTTGCACCCTTGAGTAGTAGCTGAAATTGCAGTGTGTTGGTAAAGGTGCTGAAAGCTGCTGCAGTTGTTTACAATCGAAGCTACTGGGAATCTAGCCGGGCTTTATTACCATCTATCACTTGAGCGATATGAAATGTCGGATGTCTAACTATATCATTGGCAGCTACAGGCTGCGCGATGTGAGAGAAAGCCGCGCTGCTTCACAAGCGAGTGGCCGCCTGTAGTGTATCTCGTCTGCTCAGCCGTAGATCATCCTCTGGCAGCAAATACCGAGAGTTTGTTGGAGAAACAATCAAACATAGCTCACCATTTGGTATTTTCTTTGATGGATAATCTGGTTTTTGGTGTGGTAACTATGCCCACCACTTGTGTCTATCGAGAAATCCGGTCTTGATTTACAATTAGCGCTGTCTAAGCAGGTTGATAATTTTTCTGGAACACCGACAGGCGTGTTGATCGGAAGCACCACTCGCCTCCTCTCCACATGTCCCTCCAAGCTGAACACCCTAGTCTCAGGTTCCCTCGCTAGCAGGACTTCCAATACAGCAACTACAAGGCAGACCAGAATCTGATAAACATTTGGGTGACTTGGAAAAAGCCAAGCTTGTCATTCTTTGGATTGCTGTTTTCCATCAGAGGGGAACCCCGATCTTGCCAAGGTAAGTAAGGCTGTTTGTTGGTTTTGTGTATTGACTGCATGCTCTGTGTGTCTGTACCGATCAAGTGCATGCTAAGGGACAAACCTAAACGCTAAGGCGCTCATGTATGCGTGTCGCACAAGTGGAGCCAGTAGTTCCGAACCAGTGGTTATTAAAGCTGGCAATCTGACCTTGTTCTGATCTCAGTATCAACTGAATCACTTGTCCCGAAGAAGCCGCTTTAAGACACAGGACATGCTATTATTGCTTCTGACAACTAGCATCACTCTAATACGTATTTCTCCATATACTGAAACGTCCTTGTTCCTGGAAGGCATTCTCAAAGCCAGAGATTCATGACTCGACTCAGCGTTTTCGTTAACTCCTGTGTGACGTTTTGACGTAGATGCCAGACAGGAAAATGGAAACGCTTGTTGCACCCGGGCCTCAAGGATAAGCAGACTAGATGCCATCACGCCACCTGGATTGCTACATATGCAGTAGGTCATACGGTAGATAAATTGGAGATGTCTCTGATAGTTTATTTTGCACCACTTGTACATTCAGCCCTATGAATCAGGAAAAGGATATATGTCAGGGTAATCAATAGGGGTTTCATCTGATGAAGAAATTAATGAATAAACTAATTCTATGATGAATGAAGGCATTATACACGCAACTGTATGTATATCCATAAATCTATAAAACCCAATGCATTTATGAAGACTACATAATGCCCTCATGAAGTATGACAATCTAGAGGCGTAAGGTGTTCTAAACAGCACAAAACAAAAGTTTGAAGTGGTATTTATTTTGCAGTGGCATGTGCTTGGTTTCATTATATAGCTTAATGAAAGCTGTTTGAATTGGTGCTGGCGGCAAGAATATATTTAGGAATGGAGAGGACAGAGGATGGCTTGAGGGAAAGGAATTCGTTTACTTTGATAAGAAATCAAACCCATGTTTTTTCTGTACATAGAGACTCGGCTACCGGGGCATGTTTGCATCAACATCTTATATTCAAACTTGTCTACATTTACCGCTAATTTTGCCTCTGGCTGTATTTGACTGATTCATTTATTACATACCAGTTGTTTTTCAATCTATGTTATTTTCTTGTTGCCAAATAAAACTCATTTGATTTCAAGACAGAATATAAATACACCAAACTCAATGAAGAAGTCAATGCGTAGGAAGGAAGGATGATAGAAAGCTGTCCACGATAGAAACAAATGAGAAGTCATCTGTCCTGTTTCTACAAATCTCTAGTAATTAAGGATATAATCTTACTGGCTAGTTCCAATCGGCTTTTGGTTGACGTGATTCCACGTTGTAGTGAGAAGTCAAATATATATTATATCTCTATACGGTTTTGAATCTAAGCCTTCATGGTGTAATAAGTTGTCTGTCTAAGTGGACAATAATATACACGTTATATGTGTAAAAGCTAGAAATACAAAGATGGATACCGCTATACACTGACGATATTACGCTGACCTACACAGAGTAGGCGGCGTGGATAAAATTTCATAAATCAAAATCTGATCTGCCGATCACTGTCGGGAACGCGTAACGGGCAGACGGGAATATTAAATCTGCTTTGGGAAGGTGAGCCAAGTCATTTGAACAAAGACGTAGTTTATTTTATTACACACTTATATCCTGTGTAAGTGAAATTCCATGTCGCCCGCTCATACGAATGACATAGGAAAGCTGTAAAACGCTCGGTATTGCACTTTACCCAGAACGAACACTCATCCTTCTACGGCTCTTCTTGTGGAGCCAGCTCCTACTGCAAATAGGCTTTCCGCTGACGTCACTATTACAAAAACCTGTATGGGGCTTTTATGATATTTAGCTATAACCAGAGGAGATAATAATCCGCATAATCAACAGTCTGTTTTATCTTTCTGGTCACAGCTGATGACGCTTACAGGTATGGATTATATACATAACTCTTGGGACAAGTAACGATTAAATTCCCAGAGAGTGATACTGATGAATACAACTATAATTGTCTGTTCCTTTATCAGTTTCTGAAAATATATCATTTCCTTAAAGACTTGGTTTACTTGTCCATTCAGGTCTGTTTGTAGTGTTAATACAAAATACATGTCCGGGTCTAATTTATGCGTCTGAGTATTTATTGTGCAATCTGTGCGACACCAAATGTTCAAGAGTGTTATTCGAATTTTCTCATGAATCTGGCCCAGTAAGCCCTGGAACCACTGATTAGTTTAAGTATAAGTCTAATACTTATATTATATGGCTGTCATTTTGGTAAATCCTGATTATGGTATAAATGTATGTGGAAATATGGATTAATCAAAATAAAAGCTTTGAGTGACATTTATACGCTGTCCTATTTGTAAATGAGTATTTAATGGGACCACAAAAGTTAATGACCTTAGCTTACTGTACAGTCTAAAGATGTCTTTTGTGCATGTACAAACAATTTTTTTTAAAATTAATCTTCTTTATTTACAGAAATCAGACAATCATATATTAAGTAAATACATTTTCAATTATACATTGTACAGATATAAATCAAAGTATACATGAACATCTGGAAGAGATCTTTATCACGAAAACAAGATAAATTTCTGGAAAAAAAACATCCATATACGGACATAACTGTATTTGCCGTCCAAATTTGTCTTCTTCCGTGTACACACAAATAAAATTACTAAACCTGACAAAAGGGCTAGTTAGACATAATGGGACAATTTTTATGTTGATAAAGCCAATTAACCGAAAGTTGGCACTGGAACTATCACCTTTTCGTATTTTACCCATGTGTTCACTTCAAACAGTAAGAGAAATCACGCACTATACATGTTCGCTAAAGTGTGTTTTAATGTAAACTGTTCTCCGCTCGCATTGATGATGATGGCCGCGTTGTATCTAAGTGGCCAAGATTGTTTCGCGGTTCAGTGGTTGTGAACCAGGAGTTACGCAATCTGTATTTTCACATATCGGGCATTATCACACGGACCACCTCGTTTGCCTTGCCACAGTGACAGTTGATTTATACCTCGCTTAAAACAATCTAGGTTGCTCTTTATTTTTTTAACCATTGCGCCTAGTGAGCGGGAATCTATGCAAGAGATGTAATCAATTTTGTTCTGTGCGGACTCTGGGTGGCGGATGTGGCGAGTTAGACACATGTCAGCGAGCAGCGCGACAGCTCCAAATCGGATTTCTTGTATTCCTGCGCGGTAGTTCTGAACTAGAAGAGACAGAAGAACGATGGCCAGCTGTGAGAAAAAATTTTTTCGCACTCCGATAAGTTTTGTCAGTGGACTCTGTTGGAGTAATGCCATAAATAAGTATTCCCACAAAAGCTTGTTTGAGAATATAAATATCTTACAAATTGCTTTTCTCTCCCAGAAGAATACGAACGGCAGAAACAAAACAAATGCGGACCTTCGGTAATTAATTTTCATTTGTCACAGGGTACTTCATTCATATTTTTATTGAAGCCTCTTGTTGATCCAAGGCTTGTACTCCAACACCCCACTTTAACTAGCTGAATTGCCAGTGTTGATAACGACTCTTTTTTTATTGAATATTGGCCTATGCTTATTGACATTTTGGTATATTGAGATGTAAGCCTTTTTTCGTAATTACACGTTTATTACTAGCAACAAATACGTCCCAAGTCCCAAGTGCTACTTCTGTCCACTGTTCAGATACCATCTGTGCGGCACTCCTGCATTGCCCATAGTTTCCATGAGGCTAACTTGAGTTTCAATAAATCTCTATTTCCATTTCTATCCTCTGACGTTTATCGACTCAATACAATTAAAGGCGACAGTCCCGAATCACTATCAGTCGTTGGACAAACCTTCGCGTTTCTTCAGAGCCACACTTTTGCCCGGAATCTAGTATACAGACGGAGCTTGTTATGTGACTCATATCGATCTACCGGACCATTGTATTTGTTTAGTTGAATTATTATCCCACAGACATATTGCTGCTGGGCGAACAATTTCATTGATAACCCCCCCCCTCCCCGAAATGTATCTAGATGAGCTAAATTCAAAACGTAGGAGATCTGGTTGCGAGTGATTTTTTCAGTTCGGTAGAAAAGCTGAATTGTCCATTGCAGCTTTTTTGAACGAAATCTTTTTCACCATCTTAGACCAAATCTGTATCTGCAAACATATATGTGCTTAATTTATATATATGTATGTTTCATTCAGATTCCTCTAACGTTCCTGGTTAACTGAACCCTGTATTTATGTTTGTCTGTGTATTTACGTACCAAGGGGCAGTGTTGTAGGAACAGGTATGCTGTTATTGCCACATGGCGGTATATTGGGAAACGATTAGTTGTTCGCTAGCAGACCTGTCCTTCCTGGCTCGTTCACAAACCCACCATATGGACAGTGATTAATTACACCCTCTTTGTAGTTTATTCTCTGTTTCACTGGATCAGTATCTTCTTGTATAAATAGTACATACACTAACACAGGCATAAGTAAAGGCTTCAAAGTAAAATGAAGAGTTCCTGGGAAGCAATAGTTGAAGATTCACCGCTGAACAGGAAAACTTCCGAGGCCATTCAGAGGGCTGAAACGACTGAATTATGACTCCTCCTAGTTCTTCATTCCCCCCGCATGTATCCTCATAAAACAACCGTGTGTGTCTGGCTTCAGAAGTCCGCTGGAATGTTATGACCTATAGGCAACTAATCGGGCGGAGCTGTGGGCTGAGTGATAGGATTGGCGGCATATATACTTTGTAGGAGGTATCCATGTCATCTTCGGATGAAGTACCTCCTCTGTTTCCTCTTGGTTTAACTTCTACTCTTACACGAGACTTTGCTTTGCCGTCTATGATGAGTAACACGTATTTCGCTCTGCTTGGTGGAGATATCCGGTTGCCTGTTGCAGTCTCGGGTCCACACAACAGATATTCCCTTATAACAGGCAATGAGAAAAATTATGCCAAAATTATGGACACATAAATATATACGATGTAAAAAAATAACAATCAGACCTCAGTTACCCGTAGCAATTTTATTTGAGTGGGATAAGATTTACACGTAAAGACTGTCTGTCTAATTGTTGACCAGAATCTGATGATGGGTCGTATGGGTTATCTAACGTTCAAATCAATGGCGTGGTTTAGTGGCCATGCCACTGGACACACACCTATATGTTAAGAATGCATTCGCCTGAAATAAATTCTATGGCTCCTCGATTTGTGCTGGAGAACTCCACTGTCGGAAAGGACAGTAGAGATAGGAGTCTCGGACACACGCGAAGGTGTGGGACACCTATTGTCCAGGAGATCTCGAATATTTTCTGAAAAGGTGATTAAAAAGAACGTTGGAACGTTTGAAGTAATTCTAAAAGTAAAATATGATTTGGGAAATGGCGTATTAGATCTCTGCCAAACTGTCTCGTACCTCGTTCAAATAAGCAGGAAGTCAAGGACCTAAAAGTGTTTTAAAATATGCTAAAACAATTGCTGTCTCCGTGTCTTACCTTTCCTGTATAAGAACAGTTTTAACTAGCTTTTATGGCTTAGGATTGCTCTTCATACTTTTGACTTCCTTTAATGAATTATGCAAGGCCGGTGTAAGAACAGTTGTTGACTCACTGATGGTTGACTTCTATGATGGATAACACGACACCTTGATATAGACAACAGACATCACTCTTTGCTTCTGGTGGACTTTCTATAAACACTAGATATTATTCTATGCTGATGGTCGTCTTTCTATAAATAATATACATTATTCTATGCTTCTCACTGATTTTCTATAAACAGTAGGCTATCTATGGTTCTGGCTGACTTAATATAAACAGTAGATATTACTCTCTGCTTCTAACCGACTTTCTATACAAACTAAACATTATCCTATGCTTGTCACTGATTTTTTGTAAAGTGTAGACATTATTCCATGCTTCTAACTGACCTTCTATAAACAGCAGACTTAATGATTCTGACTGTCTTTCTATAACCTGTAGACATTACTCTATGTTTCTGGTCTACTTTCTATAAACAAAAAAACATTACTCTATGTTTCTGACTTACTTTTCATAAACAATAGATATTACCAAGTGCTTCTAACTGAGTTTTTAATAACCCTATCCTTCTAACTGCTTTCTAAAACAGTGGACATTACTCTATGCGTCTGACTGACATTCTATAAACAGTAGACATTACCCTGTGCTTTTGACTGGCTTTCTATAACAGTAGACGTTACTGATTCCAGATTCCGTGTAAAACTTCTGGGAAGTACATTTATGTTTACAACCCTTAAGATATCTGACTCATCCAGCTTCTTTCTGTTCCTCTGTAATAAAGTTTACAAGGTGTATTATAATGTGTAGTGAGTTTCCCTTGGGCTCTGCCCGGTTTCCTCCCACCATAATGCTGCTGTCGTATAAGTGAAACATTCTTGATTACGGCGTAAAACACCAATCAAGTAAGTAAATAACTAAATAAATAGACAATGTGTAGCTATAATTAGTTATGGTCGCGGCGGTCAGTGCAATAGACACCACAAGTAACAGTTGTCTGTGCCTATACCCGAGGAGATACACGCCCCGTGAGATCTTGCGATAATCACGGCATACCACAAAGGTTTAGACAGCAAACAAATACCGGTACTATACCAGAGTATCCCACAAGGCATGTTTTCGTATCACTACAAGCTTCTCTTTTTTTATAAAACCTGTGAAATAATCGTCTATCCTTTTATCTACTGTATATACGCATAGTTTCCTCAGTATGCAGACCTGTTTATTTGTGCTTGTCAGCATCTTGCTCTGACTCTGTTTATTTAAGCTAAAGGGTATGGGCACGGCTTAGCCTTGCCAAAGTGCTCAGTCAATTAAACTCGCACCCTCCGGACTTCGGGTGCTCTCCGTTGTGCCGTATCGGTATCTGATAGATTGGACTGCTGCTACTCTACGCCGGCTCTTCAGCACCTTTTATCCAAGCCTAATGGAAATACCATGGTACTATTCTGTAGCCGATATGAACGCTACAGAGGGTTGTTATTGTTTTGGCGTGACTGATGAAGATGGGGATACGTTTATGTTCACCAAGCCTGAAATGCGCGTTCAGTTGAACGTTTTTTGAAGGTGCTCACAGGTTGATTGCTTTGGAGAAGATAAGAATATGTGCAAATATTATAACCTACAGAGAATATTAAATTTTCTTCAGGAGATATTTAATACAACAGTAAAAACAAAGTGGGGGAAATGTTATCTAAACCTGTTGAGATTGAGTTTTGCATTGATCATTGCTTCTTTACCCTCACTTGTATGTGCTAAGATGTGAACATCAACATGAAAGGCAACATGAAAACTGCCTTAAAGCCTCCTTTATTATTTGTTGTCATGTACTGTCAGTTCATTAATGAATAATTGAATGGTGGAGTTGAATGTTCAGGGAAACAAATACATTGTTATACCCCACTAATATCTGGTCATCGTTTATACCCCACTAATATCTGGTCATCGCTTATACCCCACTGATATCTGGTCATCGTTTACACCACACTGATATCTGGTCATCGTTTATACCCCACTGATATCTGGTCGTCGTTTATACCCCACTAATATCTGGTCACGGACTTAATCAAATTAGTCCTATGTACATTCTGCTTTTAAACAATTTATGAGCTCTAGTTTGAGGAAGCCAACCTCTGTGTGATAACATAACGTGAGCTGTGGTGATAATGTATTAACCTTCGACTCGTTTTATTTGTGTACGACGTGTCCTAATGATGTTTTAATAGTGTACAGCCCATATAAAATGTATTCGTGGACAGCGAATTTGCGAATTATATAGTCTTATGCGATGACTCTTTCGGTAAAAATTCTCATTATTCTCACTATTATGAAAGATTTGTTTTCTGACCCCACGAAAGACCGCAGATGCAACGTACATGTACAACATACATGTAGATATGACTATGAAAGGAGCCAGGGTATAGACTCTATGCCGTGTGTGGGTTTTTATCGGATGGAAAATATAGTTTATCCGTAAATTCCGCTGAAATAAGATGATAAATATTACTTAAGACGTAAACTGGTATATGGTAAAGCATCGGTTACCCATTCAGAGTAAACTGATACGGCCCTTCCTCTATCGCAAACAGGCAGTCAGTGTTGATTGTTTAGAATATAGCGTGCTTAATTTTACCCAAGTACAAAATCTTTATTCTAACCAAATTCGAACTGTCACTTAAAGACTATCTGTCGGTTGACCTTTAGCTATATGTGTTTAAAACGTGCCTATCAACATTTTTGGAGAGTAAATATTTACAAATCACTCTTGGTAACTGTTTAGCGTTTCCACTATCACGGCGACAATTGTTGTAACATGTCTTACGTTGAGGTATGTACCACCGGGTGCTAGATATAGGAGAATAGCTAGATGAACCCGAACACAACTAAGAATTGTCAGATTTATCGTTTTATTATCAGCTTTTTATAAACGAGGAGAACAGATAAATTTAATGACATCATCATATCGGCAACTCGGCTAGATGTAACGTGTTACCATAGTGTACACGGATATAGTTCAGGGCGTGAAAACCGTGCCTTGGTGGTGTATATATGTGCCGTGGCGGATAGCAACAGTGGATTTATATGCAGATACTGTAAGCTTAAATGAAAACTGACAGTTAGAGAGTGACAGGTAACGCTAACAGTAAATGATGGCAGGTGTGGATACTGCAGTTATAAGTGATTTGATATGGTAAGTGTTAATGTTACATATTGGGTGATGGAGCTAAAAAGGACAACACGTGGACTGAGGAAATACCCTTTGGTTCCTAAGTAAGTAGACTGGAGATGGTGTCGAGCTAATGGAAATGTGGCAAGTAATTTGGTCCCCGGCGACACCGATAGAGGGCTTGGATGAAGCATCGTGTACAGGTGTAAAGGTTGTCGAGTAAATGGTCTGGCTTACTGTGTTTACTGTTCCTTTACACAGTAATGGCTCAGTCGCACCCAGAAAACGGCCCCAACCATCACTGATCTAATACATGCATGGAAAGAGGGATACAGAGAGATTTCCTGGCCTCAGCGACTGCCTGGGTCAGTCAATGCACGAGGGAAAAACTAAATAAAATGAATAAATAAATAAATAAATAAAATAATAAAAAATAATAATATAATTTCCATCCAGAGCCTAATATAACTCATCCTTGACACGCAAATCCTTCTTTCTCTTCAAATGAATGCTGAAATGAGGTAATGACATAACTCTTAAGCGAAGTATTAAATTTATATGGATTTATTTTTCATGGGTGAAAGTGAAGTGGAAATGGAGGCGATTTTAGGGCCTTTTAAATAAACTATTATTTATAAAGTCTTCCCATATGAACTACGCTCGTAGTGCAAGATTACATGGGAGTGTATGTCGAAGTTACGGCTGACGTCACACCTTTCCCTGGGGAGAATGTTCGGAATCATGGCTCTGAAGAAACTCCGAACTCCCTTTATACATCATCCTGTATGATACAGCTACCTTTTGTCAACCGTTACATTCCAAGACGGTGTTTGTTTCAACATCTTTTATTGAACTGCAGCCACTTTCAGTGTGCGCGAGTTTGCATAAATGGGCATATAATAAATGGATGTCGATCGCGTCTAAAACTCACAGCTGTAGCTCTTCTTGACCAGGATGGAGGCACAGGTGTTCATCCTTTGTATTAAAACTGATTTTATCACGACAGCTCGTGAAGAGGACAAAGGCGGACGTTTGATTACCGTCATCAGACTTCCTAGGTATATCCTCCTCTGAGAAGGTACTCGTTTTTCTCCATTCTCGGGTGAAATATTGGTTTTTGGTCCCGTATGTCAGGGGCTGTAAGAGCCTAGCAAACATTTGTATTGATCGCACAGTATTTAGTAACAATGACGATACAAATATAACTATTAGAATTTCAGAGAGAAAACAAGCTAAGTAGCAATGCTGTAGGACGTCAGGCATTGTTTTTCACAAAATATTTTTTTAACAGAATGTTGCCTTTATTTGTAGCTTTATGCTTTACCATTATTTGTAATTAGCTGCCTGTGCCGGGTTTCAAGCCAAGGACTTATGAGCCAGATACCAAAATGTCAGAGATCTAAGGATCAGTTTCTGAAATGTCAGGTATCGTAGGGTCAGATGCCCAAATGTCAATGATCAGAAGATAAGACACCCGAATGTTAGGGATATACGGGTCAGATGCCCAGATGTCAGGGGTCCTAGAGTCAGATATCCAGATTTCAGGGATCCCGGAGCCAGGCAGCTACTTGTCAGGAATCTTAGGATCAGACATCTCAGAGACATATACCCAAATATAAGGGATCTCATGGTGAGATGTCAAATTTCAGGGATCTTAGAGGCAGATAAATAATTATCAGGGATCTCTGAGCCAGATACCTACTTATCAGAAATCTTAGGACCAGATAACCAAATATCAGAGATCTCACATACCGGGATTTTAAGATCAGATGCCTAAACGTCAGGTATATCAGAGTCACAAAACTGTCTTTCACGAATCTGAGAGCCAGAAGCGTAAATGTCAAGGATTTAATAGGCAGACATCTAACCGCCATGGATGTCAAAAACAGTAATCTTATTCAGAGACTTATTAAAGGAAATGAATTGACAGATATACACAAGGAAATGCAACTTGTGTTATATTGTCGCTGAGGAGCAGTGGATTGTCTGCATGAGAATGAAGCTGTGTACAGCTGGATAGCGTGATATACCTCAAACAAAGGTATAGCCAACTAAAGTGAGATACACGTATGATAATTTGTCTAAACTTGCTGTGCAAGAAGTGGATTTAAATGATACTGTATGGGCACAAAAAGCCGTGAGAACCCTTAAATCTATCGTGAGGTCGAAGAGAAAAAAAAGCATAATGGATATACGCGGTTCCTCGATTCCATGGCCACTATTTCAGGTTACATAATGTATTGCTCTGATGTTACGCAACCGAATGGAATTAATCGCCTGGTACTTTCGCCTCAAGACACTGTGGCGCTTTGTACTTTCTGCTCTTTTTCTCTTTTTTGTTTTTTTCCTTTACAGTTCTAGACGATCATGCGCAAATCCCTACAATGAAATAAGAGAAAAATGAAAAAAACGACCTAGTGGATGTAATATCATACCGAATGGGAATGTCTGTCGCATGTGAACATGTCACAGAATACCGCAGGTTTTGAGAAATTATCCTATTTGCCAGTTACATAATTTGCTCTACGTGTAAAATTCTGCATGGATAGATATTATTACGGAAAATTCTAGTTAACATTTACCATGTTCATGACCTTAAATTAACGCCAACGGAGACTTAAATTGAATTTAATTTTGCTGAGAGACATGCAGTACAAGATAGGGATGGAATACTCATCGAGTTCACAAATAATACAGATAATATTGCCCAGGGTAATAACACTAGGCGATGTGTATATATGTGAATTTCATTTCAGGTATTTGAGCCGAAGGGGAGTAACGCAAGCCAGATTTCCCAACTTTTATTTGATTAATAAAATTGATACCACAAACTTGAAGGAAAACGAGCTTTAGACCAGCAAACAAAAATGTAAATCTAATTTTCGCTTTGGTCAACTTTGGTGTTTCACTGAAGAAATTATTTGTTTGGGAATTGATTATGGCATGAAAGACGACGACAGCACACTAGGAATTATTTCACACTTCACAAGGAGATAAGCCTATATCTAATCCCAAGCGGAGAGAACTACACGCTCAGATTTCGTATCACATGTCCATGGGTTTGTGTCGCGCTGGCCAGTGGACTATGCGGCTTTCTAACCTTCACAGCCAGCCTCCTTGCGACAAACAACCGCTCCGCTCGGCCACTGCACACCCATTACCAGATTACCATTCTATCCAATTTATCCCTGTTTTAAATAACAAGAACCCCAAACTAGCCGCCACTCGGAGGCCACCTAATATAAATAGCCCATTAAAGACAGATTTGGATGGCGCTTGGGTTTCCATTTATTATGCGACCGCTATTTCTGCACCGCACCCTTTAGTTCCAAGCTAAATCAAAACAAGATATTCAGCTCACTCGAAATCCGATGCATAAGTGCTTGTCCACTCGAGACGTGTTCAGGGTGAGTTCTCTGAGGCGATGGCTTCATTTCAGAGATGCATTTCATCCCATCACTCACATTTAAGTATACTGTTCAGGGTTAACAATATCTGTGCGCATTTTTTTTCTCGGAAGGACAATGTCTACATATATACTTATTCTCAGAAGTACAATATCGCCATACAAATACATATTTATTCTCGGAAGTACAATATCTGCATACACACATGTATTTATTCTCCAAAGTACAATATCTGTATTCTCGGCAGTACTGCCCTAACAGTTCCGGCCCAGTTATGTCCCTTAGTTCTGCTGTCAGCTGTCCGTGAAATCCTCAAGCAATGGTCATCTTACGTTAATAAGTGGCTTGTGAAAATTACTCAGAAATGTCCGAGCACTCAAACCAAATGTCTGACCTCTGTAATTGATAGGATTTGAGATAAATTTGGCCTGTTAATATCTAGGAGCTCAGCCGCTTCCACGGCCGTGGAGACGGTTTGGGATCGTGCCGTTCTGATACTGGCCATCATGTGCTGCCTGGCCAAGGCGGTCAATGTGTCGTACAGCTGTACTGTCAGTGGAGAGCGAGCTCAAGGCGTCGGTCCGCAGCCCGATGGTCATACCGACGCGGGATTAGCCACTGTCAGGTATAAACACTCGCCGCCGCTGGAGAGAGACGGCTGATTGAATCCTAAGCTTAGGAAATCCCTCAAATAATTAAACTCTCAAATAAGAACAAATTAAAGCATTGTAAGAACCAGTGTGAAAACACCCCTAGGAAAAGTCTTTGGGAGTCCGTGTAATCAGTTGCAAAGGATGACAATAATTGCAACAATCTTTCAAGAAACGTGTGAACCTGGGCTGAATAAAAGCAGGCGTGGGCATTGCCTGAGCCTGTGTGATTCCTTGTCAGCTGGTACTTTATTTATGACCAAACCCTGTAACCAAGGTCGAGCCGATCGTTTGTTTATCAGTATGGGCTGTTAGATAGCCCGAATACCATAAATCTGTAAGCAATTAAATCTACTCTTGGGTTGGTTATGGCCAATGCGATATCACTTCCCGCAAGGTTGATTACACCCTTGGTATTGCACTGGCCGAATTTGCAACTGTTCCTTATTCATTAAGCAGGCGGCAGTTCCATATAAGTCATCATGACCATGTGTTGCCTGCAACACTGCTTGCTCATAAATCTCGAATAGCATTTGCCACTATATAATTCATAAAACCCTTTATAGCCCTTGCTCTAATCCACTTTACAAGACTGATTTAGAATAAATAAGGAAATGCGTCTGAGATTAACAGCAGTTTTCTTTTCATTGTTTTAGAAGACTTCCATAACTGCGACCTATTTGTAACATCAATTATTAACAGCAGATTTTGTGTTTTGCAGAAATAATTTGAAAGTCAGATGTTGTCGTCAAACACGGAACAATCATGGCTGACTCCGAGTCCAAAGTGAAGAAACAACAAAAATGGGGAGGATATTTGCTGTGTTAGATGTCTAGGACAACATGTGTGCATACAACCACAGCCGCAATTTTGTTTATTGTTATGAGGATGCCGAGAACGTGTTTAATGAAACTCTAGAAATACATATATTCTTTCTTGCTGAAAACAATTTATACATTATTTCCACGTTTAGCAGGGTATACCAGAACAGAATGACATTTACCTTCATTAATATTCAAGCATATTCTTTCAGGAGATCCATCTTGACCTGTGGGTGGAAACGAATTCATTTTTTTCTCAGATGAGATGTTTAGACTTTAACGTCTGAAATATCATAGGTGATTTCAGTGCAATGGTGTTCGACTTTCAGGACATTACATTTATTCTCAAACAGATGTAGGAAATGTCAGTTGTCGAAATTTAGTTTCAGCGATTACTTAGATGGAACATCAATGGAGGCAAACCATTTTTTTCTGTACCATTTTCCTCGTGATTATGTTTTGATTGATTTATTTGATTGATTGGTGTTTTACGCCATACTCAAGAATATTTCACTTACAAGACGGCGACCAGCATTATGGTGGGAGGAAACCGGGCAGATCTCGGCGGAACCCACAACTATCCCGCAGACCTTCCCACGTACGGCCGGAGAGGAAGCCAGCATAAGCTGGACACACAGCGACCTCACTGATGGGAGGTTTCTGCATCTGGATATGTTTTCATCCTCTCTCAGGTGGTTTAGTTTCAACGACCTCCCTCGGTTTTATTCTGAGAAATTATGTTAGGGATAAGGATACTGATAATCTACACACTAAGCAAGAAACCTTGCAGTTTGATTAACCCAAGTTGAAGAAATCTCCAGTAGGAGGCGTGTTGGAGATATTTAAATCTGGCCGGAAGCGGGTATGAAGTGACGTGCTTGTGGTAGTTACTCTTCTCGTTGAGATGTCTAGTCTAGCCTAGCGTACATTTGGTATCGGTCCGGTAAGTGGCCCTTTCACCTTGTGGTCCGGCCCGCTTCCATTCCCCTACCCCACTCTATCCAAAGTCTTCTATCACAGTGAGATGGTAATACACTCAAAGGTCTTGTCTTTATCAAAGGTTTCCTCTTCGCACCCCTGGTCAGTGTCAACTGGAGTGACGGCTTCTTGCCTCTGCTACTCAGCGGCTACATCACCCACACATGTCGATTAGATCCGCTCTCACCCGCCGCGGGAGAGCTTTGAACATAGCAGACATCCCAGGCACTGGCACTTGGCGAACTGTACGTTAGATGGTTGTATTGAGCGCTGGTCAATTCAGCTCGGATGCGGAGTGGACTATTAGCTCCCTCAAGTACCTACAGCCACGGTGTGGAGCAAACACGGCCAGTAAGCCCCCTCATCAAGTCTCTGTACAGCCTCCAGCTAGGATTCAAACCTGCCATCACACTCACCTGTATACCCTAGTTAATTTTCAACAATATTGACTTCTCTCATCGTGTATATCGATACCAGCATTAGTATTCATTACCCGCTGATTACTGCATTGAATGCTTTACAGGTTAATCTGATTATCTTCAGAATTTATTCTGATCTCGTTTTTAATGCGATTCACTTTGTCATCTTGCATGCATTGAAAACTTTAACGCCTTAGAGACGGAGTGGGTAGTGATATCAATGACCTTTATTTAAGTAGTGCTAAATCCGTTTTAAGAATTTTCTCCGGGGTATCGTAAGGCCTCTGAAACACAAGGTTTTGATCTAAATCAGCATCCAATGAGACAAGAGCTGGATTAGAACTTGTCACCTCATTGGTCAGATTGACTCGCTTAAACCGACTAGCCAGCGAAACTTTTTATTCAAAATGCGGTACCGTGATGCGACTGAGGAGGCAATTTTATGAGAATGCCGTGTAGTGAGTGAGAATGTACAGATATCAGTGGTAATGCAGAAATAGGAGCACGCATTGATATGATTGGCAGTGCAGTGAAATGAAAGAAATGTCATTGATATCATTGAGAGCCCAGTAAAATTGGGATGCATGGGTACCAATGTGAATACAGTGGTATGATTGAAAATATGAGGGAACGTGCGGGATTGAGGATGACAATTCAGTTTTGCTGGGATGCAATGATGGAAGTGAGAATACAGTAATGTGAAAGCGGATGCAGTCTTACGAAGAAGCAGCGATATGACGATGTAGAGTTATAGAATTAATGTATTTGAGTGAAACACGAAAAAATATATTTTTTGTAAAGATATAGTGATAAAAAATTAATCGATTTGATCAAGCACAAAAACACAAACATTTGTAAGACACCTCTTTGTTTTCAGTTGTTAGTGATACATTTATATCCCATGAATGTGGCCCTAGACATTGAATAAGGGGGTGGTATAAATGTATGCAATCTTTTGTCCACAATGTTGACTTTTTTCTGATTGGCTTGTGGCAGTTCATTGATGAAAATCAGCCAAGTAAAAGCTACAAGCTACCTACTTTTGTCGTGTGCGTTGAATACAGAAGTCCGACGATGTATGCAGACTGTAGCCGTGACCTGGAAATCTCCTCATCAGTTTCATCGCTTGTTGCGTAATCATGATATTGCCATCAAGGCTCTCGAATATTCTTGTCAGGCATACATACGTGCATCTGCATTTCAGCTGCTTTTTCGTAAGAGAAGACATGCACGCTTACGAACTCGTGAAGTCGTCAGCCACTAATCGAGTAGTTTTCCCTGTGACCTCACGATGTCTTCCTTTGTCCAACAAACGTGTTTGTAAACTGTTTGAAAACCATTACCTGCAACTGAGTTTTAATTATATCGAAGATAATGCCAAAAATACAGCAAAACTTGCGTCGGTAAAGGCAGTCCTTACTTTGCACTCTTTTGTGTGACGTATATTTTATCCTGTGTATAAATGTTGCTCCTGGGTCAAACAAACGAAATATTTTAACTCTCGTTCAATAAATTTGATACTACGAGTATGAGATTCTGTCCTTCCGAAGCGTCCATTGCCTGTCGGAGGGAAGCTGAACTGTGAGCACCATGTGTCCGACCTAATATAACTAGTCCCGTGGGACATAAAACGGCATTAAGGTAGAACAGCAGCGGTCGAGCTATCGTACTAAACCATTATATATCTTCTCCATATGACTCCAGCTGATCGTCTGTTGTTCAGTTAACAAGAAACTGAAGATACCTTCCTGTATTAGACCCACACTAGGCTTAATATTTTGCCGCTGAGTTTATGATGTCAGTCATCTGGTTTAACATTACTGAAGTCTGAGGAAGATCTAGTATAGTGGGCACCAACAGTCTGATGATCTGTTCTGAGTTCAATGGCTTTACACCCAAGTGACCTGACGTTTCTATCAACAGCAATCACCCCATATTTTCACAACAATTGAAACCTAGCCAGCCTCAGATAGAAGCTACAAAGGTGAGAGAGGGCATTGAAAACTAAGTGGCACGCATTGGTTGACCTGGTGAGTGCAATAGTGCAGGAAGGTTTACCCTTGACTCGGTAGACGTTGGGGTGACAGTTCCATGGGTTGGCCCAACACAGAACAATATCCTTCCAGTCACGTCATCACGCCGCTGACTCTGTAGCAGACACTCGTTGATCAACAGGTAAACTACTTCCTCTGATGCACTGATCTCTTTGTTAACAAACTTCGTCGAGTACAATCTGGGGCTGGAACTCTTGTGACCAAAAAATGTCTACTTGTTCATGTATTATTTTCTTACTGTTTAATCTCTTATTTTTTCCATAATTTTAAGTCTGTCTATCCTCCAAATCTTAACGCAGTTTTATCAAGGTAGTTAAATTAAATTATTAGTGCATAAAAAGAAGAAACCTTGTCATTACTCCTTTTGACTCAAAAGATTTAGAACTTGTAATCCTGCAAAAATTCTCGGATATTATCAAAAAATAAACATGTCTACTGGTGTTAAAGATCAAAGATACTTGGTGGAGGTTAGATAATTAATTCACATTTGTTGTCAATGTATTTCTGACACCAGGATTGGCGCTAGACTCCTTTGACTGTTATACACTGTTAAGTTGGATGCTTAAATTATAAACCCTTTTATGCATCAGATATTAAACATTTACAGATTATAGCATTATAATAAGGGCCTGTTTATATATTTTAGACATTGTATTTATTTTTCAGCTATACGTGTGTATTTATTAAACACGAGTATTTGAAGTTTAAGCACCCATTAAACGCGTGGGGCGTTGTGCATTTTGCAGTGTACTAAGGTTTGAAACAGGTCTGGTTCATTTGCCTCGTACGTACAGGATTCAAAGCTGTCATACAATGGCTGCAATATTAAGGCTAGAAACAGCGCAGGCGCATTAACCGTCTAGAGACTGACGCTGTGCCGACATATATTTAATTACCTGCTGCTGATTTTCTCACCTTGGTTACGGTTAGTGGTGGTGTACATCAAAGTAGTCGTCAGCGCACTGCCGACTCAAGCTATGGTCCCGTGGAGAGACGATGCCTCACTGGCAAAGTAAGCCTCCCCTTGGCCCAGAATATCGTGATGGGAATTAGCTTCGTTACAGCCTCAAAAACAAAAACATTCGACCGTACTGTGACCGAAATATCTACAAAACTTCCCACTTTAGCTTAATCTAGGGGTTCTACGAGACAATGATAGGAAGTAGTGAGTTGTCAAACTGTGCTCCAGGGTGCCTGGAAATGTGAAATTGGAATCGCAGGGAATTGTGTGGAGGGATGTGCAACCACGCTGGTTTATTACCCTGTCTCACAGGGCTGTCGCTTTTGGGGCAGCAGGTTTCTGCTATTTTTGAGTATGCGTGGACAATGCGAAAATCCGGTTCAGATCATGTTGCACAATCAACTTTGAATAGAATACCAGCTATTAATCTTTGAATACCCGTTTCACGCAGTATACGAATGCGTTTACCCTTGAATTAAAACAAATGTCAATGGATGCATTGAACCTTTGTTCTGTGTGGAACTAGAAACCTACATATCATGGAGATGGTTAATGGAGGTATTTTGATGTGGCACTTACAATAGACTTTTGATGTGCAATGATGTTTGGATACATTCCTATCGTAGTCGGCTCCATATGACCTCAGTAACTAATGGAATCTAACTTGAGAAGAGCTAATTTCATATCTGTTGTACATAAAACCTAATTGGGAGCCGGTCTCATTGTCACTATTTATAATTTACATACATAGCACCATAAGAAGCCAAAATAGGAAACTGTATATCTGGTAATCTTATACAAAATGGCCACCGTCCAGTAATGGCTCTTCGGCCATGCGTGCTGGGTAATTACTGTGGCTAAGAGCGCGTATCGCTATAGAGAACTATGTCTAACTTCCGTCACTTGTTCACCAAAACGGAAAAGCGTCATTTTCCATTGGGTATTTATTAAAATCTGTTTTCCTGTTTTTTCCTGTAAATAAGTTGAATATAAGCGACCTTTGTTGGGTGTCACACTCGGGGTAGCTAAATTTGATTCCTATCTCTGACTAGCCCGATTTAATAAGATAGCACCCTTTCGCGGCTGAAAGTTTTGACGTTTGCTAATCATGATTTTTTCCAGGCCAGTGATCTTGTATTAGTGCACTGACCCTGTTGACGTCTCGCTTTATGGGAAAAAAGCGTGAGGCCTTCGAGATAAAACTATTGCCGTTTATATCAATTACATGGACTAATCAGGTGTGTTTGGAGAACGCCATTTGACGCATCTGAGAAATGAAAACTTCAGAGCAACCCGTGACCCGTTTGGAACATTGTCCACACTCAAAATTGCTTATTTTCGTTTGGATCCTATTCAAGGATTTGAGACTCAAAGTCGTAGCCCACGGTTGTGTCCTTTACAACGATCCAAGGGAAAAAAATCTTACCCCAGAGCACTGAATGTGGGCGGTTTGTGGAATTTCAGAACATCAGGGTTATCCAGTGAACCTCGCTGAAGATTGTATCAACGCAAAACCATTGACTTTCGAATCTGTCATTGGCAAACTGAACCAGATTCAGTTAGTTTGTGCTTAGGGCTCTGACAACATGAATAGGCCATTACTCGCCCCTGAAAGCGCTCTAAAAGAGAAGCTCATCGATAAGATTACACTTAGACAGGTCACCGAACCTTCCCTTATTCTTTGAATGTTTATTCTCTTTTTCATGATGGTAAAGAAGTCCTAAGTTTGCAAATGTCGTGTCCAGTTACACTTCTGTCCCATAGTAAAGTATATTAAAAGTCGCGAGGCCTAATTTATAAATATATACTGGCTGCATGTCAATGGCTGTATAATACAACTTTCCTTAATGAACCTCCATACCCTGAAACTATTGCTGTCAGAGTCAACAAGTGGAATCGCTCTCCAAACTCTTCCTTAGTTCCAATGAACACATCAGAGAAGACAAGACATATGTGTCCAACAAGCCAGGTTCAGCTTGCAGGGATACTGATGCCAAGCTGGACTTGATGTCCTTCATGTTTGCTTTAAGCCGTGAGCGGGCTAGAGTGTGTAAGTTAATTGCTGTCTCCTGTAGAATACCACTTTGTTCTTCCAGTTTCACAGCATCCAAATACACATTATATTAACAGCTCACAGAGCTCCTCTGCTTTATTATGCTGCTGTATGTAGTTATCAGACGGCCAAGTTTTATGAAATGTTTATGGAAGAATCGATTTTTTTGCAAGCCTCTGCTATGAATAAATTTTGCAGGGCCATTAGAGAAAGGGTTTGCTGGCACCCTGGTAATGGTGGGCAAGACTTGGGACCCTAGCTTAAGGCCCTCTTGTGATCCTTGCTTGATCTAGACCTGGGGATAATGAAGTTTGTCCCTTTGTATCCATCAATTCTCCATCATCTCCAGGCTGGCGGCTTTACTGTGGAGCTAACGTATTCACTATCTACCCTACAGCATCCACCTAATCACATGCCGTGCCTCTGCTTACCAGTGTTTATGGGACAATTGCTGTTAAACGTAGCGGTGTATATGAAATCTGAACATCATACAATATACCATGGTACCGCGTAGCATCGACGACGGTGTGATTGTTGGCAAATCTTTACACCTAAATCCGTTCTTTTGTCAGATTAGGGTTAGGGTTTTATTCTAACTTTTCATATGGATGCTTTAATGGTGGTGCCTTAAATGCAATACATACGGCCTACAGGACTGTGCGTCCACGAGTGATAGCCGTCGGTGGGCTTGTCCTTCTCTTCACAACGGGCACAGAAATTTATATATTTAAATGATTGTTACTTAACGCCCTACTCAAGAAGTTTTCATCCATACAATATCAACTAGTTTTAATGGGTAGAGAAGGCGTGAATACTCAGAGTAAACCATCGGCCTTTGCAAATTTATTGACAGACATTCACACATGTGAAGCATACGTACTCCAAGTGGCCGTCTGCATCGAACGTTAGACTGCACAAACGGCCACTTGAGAATCGCCCCTCGTTTACTGGTACCAAGCGCACCCATTCTCCGGGCACAGAAATTAGAAAAAGCAACAGTTATTTGTTTACACATCATTTAATTTATGTGCTTCACATTCAGACATGATACAGATGCACAGCGCTACCTAGGAACGCTTTGAAGGAATAGGAAAGCAAGTCACGGTTAATTTCACAGCAACGATGATGACAACACTGTCCACTTTTCACGTCGGGTTAACTGGCGTACACACAATGACACGACTTGATTGTGTGGGCTTAACAGTACGCTGTAAAGGTCACGTATTTACCGGGTAAGATGGGAAATCAGCCAATACAAGCTGGTCATTGGTGATGACGGAAGGCAGTGTAGCTGTGGTGTACAGATCATGGGGATAAGGCTTATGTTGGTGTGGGAGATAAAATCAGCAGCATGACAAATCATGGCTGAAGAGGTGACCGAGACCAATTCTACCCTCTATCATTTATCAAAGGTGAGAATATGCTTTACCCGACGTCCCCAATGAGGCGACCTGAAACCCTGGTAATCGTACGTCTGTGTCCAGATGTCTTTACTTGATGTACATAACTGTGGTCGCTCAGAGCATACTTCCACACGCCGTTACAAGTACATAATATCAAGTATGCTTCTTTGAGGACTTTCTCATGGGCACCGTCCGAGGGACTTAACTACATACTTTGAAGGTTACTTTGTTCAAAAGTGCAGTACGCGGTATATATCCACAATACCCAGACATCACGGTGGGTATTAAATGCTCTCCTTTATTGGCAACTCGTCTTGTGTTCACATGCGGATAGGGTTTTAAGAATGACCTTAGGAAAAAGCATGGTCAACTGTGCAGAATCATGTTACTTCACAAACTTTATATTTACGAACCTTCAGGATTGCAAAAGCCCCACAAAAAGAAAGCCGTAGAATATATATCCAAATACCCGAATAACTGGGTACTAATTGTTATCTGTCTGCTATCTGTTGATAAGCACCTGTCATACGCCAACACTTACTGTGTATATTTGAATTAAGACATATGCTAGCATGCTGCATCTCGGAAAGTATATTTGTACAACAACAGTCTCGTACTAGTTTTGAGCTTCGATATTGTTAACTGTATCCATGTATCCCAAGAATTATCCCAGACCACAACATAGAGCATATTCTTCCTAGTTTACATAACCTAGAGACGGCACAAGCATGGGTAATTTCAACCTGCGACAGAAAATATTCTGAGCTAAAATTTCTTAGAAAAGGGTTATCATTGATCTCGTCCTCTTAGTGCATCTGACATTTTGTCACATGTGTTTGCCCATGTGTGCCGTGGAAGTGCTGATGGATTTGACTTCATAGATATAACATAGACATGTCTTTGAAACTGTTTCATCACTGAAATCTAGTGACCTTTTATTTTCAAGTAACTTACTTTCCTTCAATTTTTTTAGTCTTTGGCCAATTTTCTATTTTTTTATCATTACTTTTTCATGAAATAAATGATTTAATATCTGATAACATGTACGGGACATTAAATGTTAAACGAACAGGTTGATTTGGCATTTATTAATTATTTAACTGTTGAAAAGTGTTTTATATATAGAGGAAAGCAGAGCCATCTTGCAAGTAATTAAGTAGGTTCACTACACGAGAGCAAATAAAGTATAATATCAATAAATACTGCGGTTGACAAATGTACAAAGTGTAAGTCTATCCATTTCAGAAGAGTAATCTTTTCACCGTGCCGGAATAGAAAATGTTCCAAAATGTTCATTAATACGGCTGATGCCCACAAGTTCATACCGACAGACTAATGGCTTCTTTTCATATTAAATGTTTTATTACCATGCATATGTACATGTATTGTGAAGAACACACACACACTAAGACTTTATTACAAGTCACAGTTGAAGAGTAATTGATTGTCTCAAAGTTATCTGACTCAGTTGCTTTCTGTTGTGGCTGGCTTTTTGTCAGTGGAACTTAATTGTGTGTGTAGGAACCACTGGCGTCTCGACAAACTGCAAGACAAGCCTTTACACCAGTTACTGGACAATGAGGCTTTAATGGTTTCCGAAACTCTTTAATCGTCCACACGTTCCAATAAACCGCCTCAATCGTGCAGCCTTGGTCCCATACTCTGTTATCAGTAAAGTTTTAGGTGCAGAACTTGCCAAAAATAAGGTCTGTTCCAGCACTATTGGACATTCATTTATGATAATTAAATAACTCCCTAGCTCTTCTGGTACAGCGCGCTTCCCTGGGCCCCAAATTACCGCCCAAACAGTAGAGCTGAGATCAATTACCACCAGGCCACAAGTTTGACTGGATTTAAGCGAGAAAAACTCGAAAATTGTCACAAAAACGTCTTACAATTTCCCTGCACACACTTTTAATGGAAGCAATTCGGAAATGGAAAACGCTTATGCGATGCATTCGACCTAAGAGACATACTCTCATAATGGAGGAGCTTACTTTATCACGGGAAATTTTCTCCAAATTATCTGACTGCTTCGATACCAATGATTTGGTTTTCTAAAGGTCACAGACATTCCGATTTCCGTATATTAAGGTTATGGGAAGGAAAAACGGCTAAAAATGTCAAAGAAAAATTGTGAATTTGCGATTTGGGATGAAAGCTGGCATAACATTTCCTCATCAATTATTTATCCATTTCTTACCATGCCAGAAAATAATAGTCGACCCCATTTAACTCACTGATTGTTTGTGCACATAAGTTAATTTTGTGACCTCAAAAAATCTATGATCATGTGATGTCACAATTCGAGGAAACGTGCAGCTCTACAATGTGTGTAAATAGAATTACTGACACATCCTGATTATATGCGAAAAAACGAAAACTATATAATTTTATGGGTGATTGTTATGATACTATCTTGTATGACAGAAAGCTTTCTTATGTGGATTGAGTTAATATCGAAAAGTAATAATTTAAATAATGTAACTGTCAGTATCTATTTTCTTTCTTGCAGACAATTTCAGTTCTGCTATGTCAGCCGTTGACCACAGCCCTGGGATCAAGCCAGATGATCTATAGCCGCTTTTACATCGTGCACAAGGAACAAGTAGAGTTCTGAAAAGTTTGCGGTTTATGTCAAAATCAGTGGTGTAATTGGTTCTGCACGTCAAGAAGAATTCTGACTGTAATACAGTCAAAAGGCCCTGGGGACAGTGGAGCAGGCAAAGAAAAGAGACCACGAGGTGTGTTGTTGAAACCTTACACTAGCTGACATTATAGGTGAGATTATGTCGTGATCATGCCATACTGGATTTATTCGTTTTTAGTCCTTGATATGGTTTATGCGGCACTGTATCACCTGTCTCTACATTAACAGTATCCTACCCATAACTAATACTCCTCAATCGGGTTTCCGGCACAAAACCCGGCCAATAAACAGTCTCAGCGGAAGCACAGGTATTTACATTACCACACAGAAATGCCGTCCTAATTAACGTTTTTGATTACATTAAGATTTTTACGCTGTCGTCCATCGCAGATAGATTGGCAGTCGTAAAACCCCAACCGATAGGCTGTAGCCGATCTTGTTTGATAATGGAATGGTTCTCAGTTCGTTATCTGGCCCTGCGGTGGCGCTGAGGGTACCCCCCCCCATCCCCCCATCAAGTCAAGGGCCTGGGTACACAGGGCTGTGGGAAGAGCTCAGGGACAAGACCTCTGATATAGGTCACACCCTTGCTGGACAGGGGCAGATGTACAATAAGGTACAAATCAAACACCCCGGCAGCCAGTACATCACAGCCTTGTTGCAGGAGGCCGCCAGCATCGGCTGAGCAGGCATCTCGATAACAGGTACAGCAACAGAAGCGTGGTTCGAGGTAATAAAAAGCTTCCACCACGCGACCACGGAGCGAAGTGATTGCAGCGAAACGAGCACTGGACGGAAGTACATTTCCTGCCTTAGTAACAAGCTCCGAAACGCGGCCTTTGAGCTATAAGGTAAGCCGGTTTTCATCTTATCATTTGATATTAATTATTAGCTTCATGTTATGCTTTTCATAGCGTATAAATAACATATTTATCAGCGTGTTACATTATATTGTTGGCCATATTACAAGAAGACAGATAAGCGGTTTATTTCATTCTGGGTAAGGTTGGTGGGGTCCAAGCAATGTGTGGCGTGGGGGCATTACGATACGTTAAAGATTGAGTAATTGACCCCCGGGGCACTGTACGTGGACCCAAGCTAAACCCAGTGTAGTACCCAGGGTTGGTGGACATTCAGGGATGATAGTGTCTGATTCACTTAAGTACCGTAGTTTGAGAAGTCTTCAGGGCTGATACGCCATCTAGTTGTGGCAGCGTTCTTCCCCCAGCATGCAAGTCTTGCATATATGTACTCAATTCGAGCTATTTTCTCCCCTCCCCCCACCACAATGTCTGCGGCTATTCTGATCCACTATTCGTACCTTCAGAACCATGCACCTTGGCTAGCATCAACAGCACATTTTACTTGTCAGAATTTTAATTCAGACTGGATATTGTGACCCATACCCCGCTACGTAAATTAGTCCCCTCTCTCTCTTGACAGTCAATGTGTCGAAAAGGTCGAGGATGGCGAGGTAAAGAAACGGTCTCTTTCAGCTTCCATATCAGTATGAAAAAGATACCAAGAGCGGCTGTCATCACTCCATATGTTCTTAAATGAAGAATAAAGACGTTTTGGGGGAAAATAACAGTTAACATTGAGCTGTTTTTTTTTATTAACAGAACTTGTTTGATGTGCAAAGGACTTTATTTATTATGCGAACTAAATGAATGGCTAGAATGTATAATGCTTATGTTAACAACTCACCAAACGTTTGTGGTAATTTGTCAATTGTTTCACTTTTCTTGACCCATTTGCGTTTAACCATCTTCAGATTAAGATCTAAGGATTTGTGTATTCATATGAGCTGAGTGTATCCTTGAAAGAACGGATGAACTTTGCCAACATGACTGGAGTGGCAGCTGTTCGCTAAGATCTTCATATGTGCATGTTTGTCAGTGAAAGTTTGTGACCTTCACCTATATATGCATATATATAATGAACTAGAAAGCCGATATGGTCATGTTCGTGTGTACTGGAGACAAACCTCTCCGAGACAGTGTCGTCTTAGTATATTCTGAGATACCTTCGGGGTAGGTGCAGGAATATAATGAGTCCACCATTGTACATCAGTCTGAAATGAATGTATGTGACAGTCGTGTAGGATATTGGACAAGGTTTGGTGACAAGGTTTGGTGGTGGTGGAGAGGGGTTTGGCTATTGTCCTCGCAAACCTTGAGACTACAAACGTGCACATGGAATTCATTTGTTTTTCTGTATTCCCGATATTCTCGTAGTAAAACAAACCCACTTTTGTCTGAGTGTAACCTAATGTTTGACAAAACAAAGTGCTAGACATTCAAATTAAATCATTAATGTTTTCTGCCCAGGGCGTTAATTGAGAATTAAACCCAAGCCTTTGAGCGGCACAGTGGCTGTCTCAGCCATGCACCGCTTTGGGCTGAGGTGATAAATTTGTGTGGAAGGAAGACTGCATGCAGGTAGTCCGGAACGGATTGATTTGTTACAGATTTCCAAAGTCTTCAATTCCCAAAGTGGATTTGAAAGGCAACGCAAATTACTTTCACGGGAATGACGGGGCGTGGGCCTTGGCATAGCTCTTGGTTCGGCCCACAGAATCAACAGTATCTATCCTCAGATGGAGCTAGCTCTAAGTCGCACGGGAAGGCATTCTCAGTGTTGTTGCTTGCTAGTTATTGCAAAATGGACAAAATAATCCGATCCAGTGATAAATATATAGGTCCCATGCTAGAACGTTTATATACATGTAATACGCTTATTGCCGTTTTCTTAATGCACGCGATGCTGAGCACCAACATTAAGGGCGGGTTCGTGTACATTAAATACAAAAGACTTATCAACGCAAACTGGTGGATATTCTGTGCTTTACCATAACATGAGTTTACGAGTAACACATATATATGTATGTGCCATAGTGTGCCATACTCTGCTAACTAGAGAAGATTTGTAGGCCGACAGGGAGTATACAATCGGGTTTTCAGAGGCCGAACATTGATCTTCAGATAAGAGTTGGATTTAAAAATACATAGCACATACTCAGCTGTTATAATTATCTGTTCTTGGCACGCATTGACAGATCATCCCGCTTTCATGTGGTTGATTGATTGTACAGATTGATCCACTGTCGTTTTCCACGCTCTGATTTCCTCTCCGTGTTCCTCCGGGAGGAATAGCGTGCAGCCATGTCTGTTTTGGAAAGCGGATTTTAAAGGTCGCTCAATAACCATAGACGATCATTATGGAGGAATTTGTCTGCATGTCGGTTTTTTTGTGTGTTACGAGAGAAAAAACCATTTCCAGTTTTATTACGAGTACAAACGACTTTTCCATTCGCTAGAGCATCCTTGTCTTCTAGGTTGAAGGCTTATCTGCAGTGTGTCATGTTGAGAACCAAGGCAACAATCGTTTACGTTTCTTATTCATGGGATAATTTAAAAGCTATGTTAAATTATGTGACAAATTATTAAATGATCACATTAAATGTGCCTTCCTATTTTCTCCTTCCCATGACATCTTTAGCAAATTGAAATCCGAAATGTTCAGATTTAACTTTACCGAGAATTGTGTGTGTTACAGCACACCTTGATTGTCGTTTGTCCATACCAGGCACCACCAATCAGTTTCCCACGGGGTATGTGGTATTTGTATATCATACTTGTATGGCCAATACGCAGGCTGTTAAATTTCATATTTTATTCATCAGGCCTACTATGTAGCGTTGTTCTGGGTTACATCAGATAAGCACAGAGAGACCGTTCTCAGCATCTGAATGTTGTAAAGATTTTTTGTTAGAGCATGTCATAAACTAAATACTGAGTACAAAAGAAATACGTTTTGTGAATTCTTTTGGTTAGTATATGTCCTGGTGGCTCATACCTTCCAGTTAAAATGTAGCGCATGTTCAAATATAGAAGAATATCACGAATAAAGGTCATTTGACCTGTGATGAATGCTCAAGGTCAAAGGTGGACGGCTTTTAGGCATTATTATACCGGGAATCATTTGCAATATCCCTTTGATGTTAACTGGTTGGTCATGCCAGTTGATCAAACTTGCCTTGTACATTTACTTGCTATCAGTTTTACCCGGACATACACAACTCTTCGGAGATATAATCGGTTAACCGCCTCAGATGCAGCGTTAATATATATCATTACAAGTACGTGGCCTAAAGCACTGGTTATGACTGTATATATTCGTGATGAACTGGTTATATATCAACTATCGGCCTGAAAACATACATTATGTATTTATACGGCTTTAATCAATATACTGCCTTGGGCAGATGGTAACGTTCTTTGTCCTGGACTGTTATAAATATAGACTTGAGATAGATGTGGCCGATTGCGGATTGGCCACTAGCCTACCATAATACCACCAGAATGCCCATCTACCTCGTTTATCCCTTCTCTATTTTTTATTCATTTAGCGGTGTTCACCGAAGCATTCAGAGTTATGGAAGAAAAACAGTTGAAGATGAGAAGAGAACGTCTCTGCAGTTTTTCTCCCTTTTCCAAAAACTGACTCACTTTTAGGTCTCCTTTGATCCGTTCATCCAGAGAGAAAAAAGACAGTTAATTGATAAAGAGACGGATCAGTGTGTTCCAAGCTGATTCTACTTCCTCAAAATAACCCTGCCTGTTAAGTACTTTGATAAATACGGCCCATTTTTAGCATCGGATAAAGTAACCGTCAGTTACCTTTGTCGGTGTTGTTCCGAGGACCATTACTGTTGGAAACCCGGTTGTAGGTGACTAAATTAGAGGTGTGTAATGCGTGGATCTTACGATAGCCAAGAGTATCCCTTGTATGGGTCTGTCTCGACTCAGAAGCTTATATTGTGGTTAAACAAAGACATTGTTCAAGTATCAAGACACCTTAATGGAGCGAAGGCTCCAGAACTAGCTAGTGTGGTCATCACATTGTGCTCGAATTTATAGTTTGCTGACCAGCAGGTATTATTGCCAAGTAATCTTCATCTTTAATATACA
The DNA here is from genome assembly GCA_016165875.1 of Acanthopleura granulata. Lineage (NCBI taxonomy): Eukaryota > Metazoa > Mollusca > Polyplacophora > Chitonida > Chitonidae > Acanthopleura > Acanthopleura granulata. The sequence continues at coordinate 8,698,732 of JABBOT010000003.1, read as the reverse complement.
GTATCTAAACTAGGTTACCAATCAGTTTTAGCTATGCGTATACTTCAAAGAAACTTTGAAAGGATCTTGGCAGCCATTCGCGTATAGGTACTTCAAATAATTGTAAAGTAAAATTTTAGACTTGCTTATCACCATTCACGACTCTGTTTGGTTTCATTTATTAATGAATTAACGACATTCTAAGTGAGATGTAGCTGAAAGTTACTTTTATTTTGGATTTCCGGAACTCTGAATGATTTAAGACTCCAACAAATGATTGGTTGTAAACGGCAAACATCTGTCTGATTTAAAAGCTTGTTTTACATTCATTTCCCTGCAGGTTTTCTTTGATAAGCTCTGACTGGATTATACTTCATCAGTTATTAATGTTGCTAACCTGGGATGACACTTGCTATCAGGACACAGGACAATTCCAGAGCAAAACCATCTGAATGTGAAGCTAAATGTGTTGTGGTTCTTCGCTGTAAATTATTTCTCAGTGATAAAGTAAAACTATCCTGTCTAAAACATTGCCGTTGATGAATGAGAAAACATCTTTACATGGTTTAGAAAAATTAAAGGCGCAGATAATTGAATCCTCGTGTTTCGTCACTTAAGCAATTGGCCTCCAAAATGCGCTGTTCGCTTGAATTACCCAGCGTTTAATCAGTGCTATTAATAATAAATGAAAGATCCTTTGGGAAGGAAAGTTTCTCTCGAATGTCAAGAATATAGCATTATCTGAAAATTACGGAAACATATACTATATCGTTATGGCCATGTATTGCAGGCTGTGATTTTCTGCTACCCTACTTTCTACTTTCATGAATGCATGAAAAGATACGAGACACAATACCCTTGAGAGACAAACAAATAGAAGAAACTGCTGCGGATCCATACCGTGTGTGCTAAATGGGTTATAATACATTATAATATACTTTCACTCTGATTTATCAAAGCAAAGATGTATTAGTAGTTTATTTTCACAATTCGTTTAGTAGCGCACACTTGGTTCAAATAAAATAATTTTCTCGTGGTACACGCATGTTGAGTGACGCTATTAAAAATGTTGTCATAAATAAAGGAAATAACAGCAAATTATGAATGTGCCTACTCTGAAATATTTATGGATGAATCGGACAGCTTTCATTTAGGTCAGGGTTGTGACGTGGATAAGCCAATGCCATCCAAGTGATGGATGTCCCTAAGACGGATGACAGAATCGTGGTGGCTTTCACCTGGGGTACTAGATGCAAGACTTTTGCTGTCGTACGCCGAACCCTGTGGACCGTTAATATCTACATATGATAAATGTAGGTTCATTTGAATCGGGCCTGTGAGTCGATAACCGGAGAGAGTCTCGTGTCCTTTGTCTTATCGTGATCTCACTTCTCTTCCCGTCCATTAGCCCTACACACAGAGATACTAACGGATCTGCTTTATGAGAAGGTAAATTATTTATGAAGTGATCTGGATAAGCTCCTGAAATATCCGAGTCCTCCATGTGTGGGCCTCGGGCTTTGATGACCACCTCGACTTGACCCCTTTTCGGGTCGTATTGGTTACTTGCAACCTCATTGATTCCGTGTGATTTCTGGACAATTTTGTTGACGTATCGAGTGCTGACGTAGGAAACAAAACGTTTTAACAATTACTGAAGCATGTTTATTTACTTGACTGGTCTTTTACCACGTACTCAAGAATATTTCACTTACACACCTACATTATGGTTGGAGGAAACCGGACAGAGCCCCGGGGAAACCCGTGGCTATTTGCAGGCAGGCATTCATATGTTCTGACCGGAGAGAAAGCCAGTCTCAGATGGATTCTGAAGCATGTTCACCGGGTTAGATCGCTTCTTTGGCCCAGTGGTTAGATCGTCCGCCTCGGGTCGGGAGATCTGGAATTAGGCCCACAGTAATTGATACTGCCTCGCATATCGTTCAGCACTGAAAGGATTGATCAAGGAAAGGAGACTGGTAGGGCCGGTGTCAGTGTAATATGACTGGATGGGGATGTCTGCTGTCTTCGGTAGCACCTTGGCATCATTGAATCGCCGCCCAACAAGAAGACACAGTGTATAAACGTACTAAAGGCTCCTCGCCGTCGTATGATATAAAATTATTGGGTAATACGTAAAACCGTAACAGGCAAACATACATCCAATGGGTTACTGTTTCAAGCGAAAACCTTATTATCCATTGTTCTCATGTAACATAGACCTACTACGCTGTCATTTTGCGCAAACATCGTAATTGCAGGAGTAAACGAAGACTGCACAGCTTTGGTTCGAATTACTTTAGGCGGGAAAGTCTCTCCGTGCACAGGAAATACTACACAAAATATCTTCTGATTTCCGGTTTTATTGCAACATTTGCAATAACAAGTCTTCTTATCGGGCGGTGTGTAAATTGCCAGTAGAGTTCTAAAACATGGCCGAAGACCAAGCTTTATGTACGGCCGGAAAGGCATAAATTACAGTCATTGATGTTAATAAAAAAATCAAAAGATTGGTGTTGAAGGTTGAAAGGTGATGAGATGCCTAATGATGTAGGGAGAGAGGGTGTTGCTCGTTACGCCTTTATTCTTTAAGCATGAACAGTTAACACGAGGGATACAACAGGGAACTATTTGTTAAATGTATTGGAAAATTATTTCAATTTGATATTGGCTCAGTGAATTCGAGTCAAGCGACAGGGAAAGTTTCACAGCAGCAACCTAATTTGTGTAATGTAGTCAATGAGAGAAGTGTCATTTGGTTTGTAATACAAGAAAGAAGCCATCAAGATAGTGTAGAGTCCAGAGGACATGACGGAAAATCTTGTTCAGTGAAGCCCATAGACTGGGTCAGTTGTTTGGGGCTGGCTTGGTGAATAGTGCAGTCTTATCTTAGTTGTATGGGTAATGGGTCTTTCTAGTAACTGCTTACAGACCAGACGCCTCAACAGTCAACAGTATAGCTCGAACGTACGATTTTCCATCTGATTCAATAACAATCTCATTCGGGTCCGGCCGGAAAATAACGCCGGCCAGTGATTTAATAAATTGTTATTTACAGGGAAATGACAAAAGATCTAGGGGGTATTCGCCTCTCAATTTCCTTCTCTTTTTACCACCGTAATGGTCGTGGTTTTCCTGACATCCCTGCGAACACAACACACTTAGCGGGAGATGGGAATTTTTTCACTCTCCCAAGCCGGTAAACCGTAGTTGAACGCTCCACTAGCCTTACAGTTCCCTGACTTGATTAACCAGACGGAATACTTTCGCTGTCCTTAAAGAAGTTTCTTGAGAAAAGCGGCATTTTAGAAGACCTTATGAAATGCTAAGTTTTGTCTCCCAAACGTGAAATTGTGTCGGTCTCTACTAAGCGTGTCGTCCAATTTTCCTTCGGCATTTGGTGTGACACCAAGTCGCATCACATCTGTGAAAACACTCACCCATCATCGTATGAAAATTACACTACGCTTTTGGTCTGCGCAACGCTTTTACATATCACACTTGTTACAGAAAGGGGTTATTTATTCATCTGGTAATAGCTTTGCTCTTCCTTTAAACATTTTATTTTTAGACATACATGCTCTGAAAATTGCCCTTCCTTAATACAATGTTACATAAATATATCCCAGCAGGTTTATTTTGATTTTTACGCTATGCAAAAAACCTCTTTCAACAAAATATTGGAATCTCCGTTGTAAACATTATTTTCTGCCTTCCACTCAATTATCTAAACTTGTAGATTATTTATCAGTGATATCGTATCGCTCCAGATATAGACAGATATGTTGTTGTCTATTTTGTGAACATCATTACACTTTGAAAATACCTGTCACTTTATATTACAGTAATAACCGGAACATTGGCAAATGTAGTAGTGATTCCGGTATTGATTATAACCGTTGTGTTTAGAGCATAGTTTCCACTCCGCTGATGTTTCTAGTCTATAACATTGGCTAGTAGGTTTTGTGGAAACGTACAGCGCGGGCTATGATGGTCAGCCAGGGCTCTGGACGTTTTACAGAATTCAAGAAGAGGTTATGCTAATTGTCTTCATCAGTTTTGCACGTTTATATTTGCGTCAATATCTTGTTTTCAGAATTCTTTTGCAGATCTCCTCCCTCTCTTTTTAGCTGGATTATGCCAACCGAATCTGCTTTCTTCAACGCTACTGTTTTCTTTGTGTTAGAGAAAAGAAACCAATTTTTCTTTGCATTGTTACAGGGAATAATGGTTCTTTTCGAAAGAGCCTTGAGGATTTTCGGCCGGGAGGACATTTAGCTATTGTACGAATATCCAAGCTGACACTTTAAAGGTATGATGCTAACTGCCATGCCGTTCTTTATCTCAGGCTGTATCTCTCATGTACTTCCGTATCAAAGCCGATGCTCATAAGCAGTTATGTGTGTATATCAAGATGTTGTTGGAAAGGTTGAAGTATGGCGGTAGTTAACGTATAGATAGCGTGGCTCGGAATATGACTGAATAAAGATAATGCCCCATGGACTCCCAAGAGCTCACGCTGAGTATGACAAGCTAGGCCGTAGGATGAAATATTTGGCGTGTGTTTGTTGTCCTGTGTGAGGTAATATTCCGAGGCTTGTCGGTTTTACGAAATGATCATGATTACAAAGGGTAATGGCCCGGTTGGCTTGATCTTACGTACGAACAATAACTCAACGAAATACATTAAGATGGTATCGAGCCAACAAGGGTCTTTGGTTTTTCAGAAGCAAAACCTCTCTTGTTTCATATAAGCTGCTTAGCCTGAAAACGAGACGGCCTTGCGTAAAGCTATCAAACAATGGGCTTAGACAGCGTTCCATTATTTACAGGCTGTGTACATTTCGCTTGGTATGATCTGCAGTTTGCACGTGTTGCATGTTGTATCTATGCCTGGTGCTGGACACCGTACCATAGCCGTGCGTAAAGGTCAGCTCCGGCAATACCATTACCTCTCACAGCTATTCTGGGCATATGAAGTTAGCAATTTTGCATCAAATCAGACAGCACATTATCAGCTGAACACGTATTAGAGATATGACTGACCTACTTCCCCAATATCTGCGTGGTAACCGGTCAATAAAACCATTTCGGCCATCAGTGCTGGGTGCGGAACGCCAGAGCCCCTCAGTGACGTATAGCAAAACTCTTTACGCAGATTTAAGCCTAAGATAATTGCATAAACCCATGCCGTCGGCTATTTTCTTATTATTTTAGTGTCAATCGTCTTTTTGTTAAGTCCGAGCGCTCATGGAATCCCATGTGCATGCACAGATTTGTCTCCGATCTGATATAATCACTGTTAAATGGCCTTCCGGTCAAGGAAGGGTGAACCTAATCTACAGCCCTTTCTCTTTTCTCCTTTTCAAACGCATCGATTTGTTGTTGGTAATTTCTATACTGAGGCCTGTTCACAGGCGACCGCCTTGAATATTTGGGTGGTATTTTATGGTTCATTTCTCTAATCTGTTTTGACGCAACCTGTCTCTAAAGCCTCCATGATCACACTTTGTAAGACTGAATGCTTGCCTTTTGAAGTTAAACAGATGCTTTAAAAATCGTGTCTTAAATTTTCATAGTTGCGCTTCGGTCGTTTGGATAACAATTAAATAAAAGATGCTCAAAAGTTAGCTTGGTTCTCGTGGAAAATATGTTATTGCGTCCAGTGTGACCTTATCTATGCCTCACGGGTTCGATTCCACCAGTGGGAGATTTGTTATTTTCCTCTAATGTGAAGACAGATATTCCCGTGGTCCACAGATATAACCTCGTTAACGAGCAATCAGCTTACTAGTGACAACTAGCACAGCATGGTTATCAAGTATGTCAGCACCACGGTTCCTCCTAGAACTCTTTCCTTGACGTACATCAGCTTTTCATTGGCTACACTGATTTCAATATAACACTCTGTCAGCAGTATTTCAAATCCCGCTATCTCTGGAGATTTGAACCCAGTGGGCTCAGAAACCACATACACGTCTAACATCTTTGATCTCCAAGACCTAATAAACCCAGTTGACCACTGCGGTGTTGGTAGCACTTCTTTTTTTTTACACAGGTGATAATTTTTCAATAAATTACCGTTTCCTTTCGAACAGATGTCACACTCAGTCATACTATAATCAGGAAATTGCAAATGATGTGAAAAGATTACGACTACACATATCTAGCTAACATGGAAAGGATCCAAGCGTTCTGTAAAAACCTGAAGTGAGGCAAAGCATGGAATGTACGAAATTTTAGGATGGCTTTGTGTAGACAAACCCTTGGCACGCAGTTTTGGCATGTAAATGTAGCACACAATCAAAATTACCGCTTTGTTAAAGACTGCGTGAAAAGGGTTAGATTGTCACCAAATAGCTTTTAATTTAAATTTAAAAAATTCAGCGAGTAAAATGGTTGACATGTAAAGCTTGAGAGTTTGACCTAATGCTGTTAAACTCTTTCGAGTTGTCAGGCAATTCGTCCTTAGTGTAGCATTCGTTGTCAATGTCGAAGACTATAGCACTGCTTATTACGTCATGATAAATTCGCTGTGCGGATAAAAATAAGAAATATTTTTTCCCTCTGGTTAATACTACATAATCTAGGTGGGCTAGTGTGGATATTAGAAAAGCCATTCCTGTGAAAAATGTAGGTAGGTCAAGAGCCATTGTCCATTTATCACTCGTAATTCTGGAGAGACAAACGAATGTACTCTAGGGTAAAAGCATTGTGCTTCTTTTGTAGACGATGTACATCGTTCATATCCATTGTCTTGTCGCCGATTGGCTCTTTTTTGGGACAATGGCCTACGCATGGGCTGCCACGGCTGCATTTGGTGAATACTTCACAACCGACTCGCTAGAGAAAAAAACAGAGAGTAGACACCGGTATAAGCCTAGACACAACAAGTTGGATTCAAAATATGCTAGAAATTCTCCTTTCGAGTCTGTGTGAAATATCTAGAGATGATATCCTATATAGGCATCGAAACAGACATTCGTCGACCCGCCGTGGACGAAACAGAGCGTTCAGAGGTAATGATCACAAATCCATAAAACCAGTGTTTACCGTGGTAGTTACTGTTTGAATAACCAATAACACAAACAAACCCTGTACTGACTTCCATGTACTATTTTACGTTTTTATATGGTCGTGTATACAAATTATGTTATATTTGTACAACGGAACGCCGACATGTGTTAATAAAACACATGAGATCTAAACGTCCGAATTTGCGAAAGAGGTATGAAACATATTATTACATAAATAGTAAATAAAGGTGGCAATGTGCAAGACAGAAACTTTCATTAGTTTACAGTGATGCGGAGTAGACAGTAAATATTAAAGACCTGATTCAAGGTTGACCTGATCCAATTCAAGGTTGAAATTCGTAATTCTTGAATCATTTCCAGGTCGAATGCAAATATTGGCAGTTTCGGTGGCAGTTTGATGGCAACTATTCATCAAGCATGGGTGGTTATACACGCCCAGGGAATGACACGAAATTAGACTATGACAAATGTGAGACGGGCCAGTAGAGGCATTCTGAGCTCTGACCATATTTACGAACAAGAATATAGCGCTGAATATAGAATTTAGGAAACTCAGAGGGGATGCCTTTAAGGGAGTATCCTTGACAGGCTAGTTTTTAATGAATAACCTCAGACGTACAAGTTGAAACCACCACTTTTAACACCGGATTTAGCAGAAGCTACAAGGGGAGATATGTGTATGTCATATACAGGACTTCTTGGAACCTTCCTGTCCACATTTACAATTTTAGAATTAAAAGTATCCGTTTTGTCACAAAGTGTCGAGAGAGAAAACCTCGACGGTCCTTGTGAAGATGTAGGTCAAAATAAAATGGAAACTTTTGCAATATCCGTTGTGTCTTTTTAATTCAGTGTAACTGGGTAGATTTGTTTTACCGACTGGCAGTATGGTCATTATTTTAATGCAAATAAGTCATCAACACAACTTGCTAAATGACATCCATTCAACTTGAAAAAAATTATTTTTAGTAACTCTCGTTTATGGTAATATTCAAATGAAAACAAGTATTGGTCTGTTAAAATAGATGCGAAATTAGCACCCAGAAGAATACCTACTCCTTTTAGGTAAGCATAAGCTCAGCTATTCGGTATACCTCAAGAACCGATGTAAGCTTTACTTATCTAGCTGCTAACAATACGAAAATACTCTGTTGACATGTGTAGAAAAATATTGTGACAAATTACAAATCGATCCCTCTTAATGATCCCTCTTAAACATTTTCTACGATCTACGATCAAACTGGCCAGTGCCAGCGCGTCAACAAACAGGTTTCCAGCACTTCTACATGTTTATATGAACAGTTCTCAAGACGTAATATAGAGATTTATCTATGTCCTCTCGTTTCCTGTCAGGGAATACAGTATCTGGCATGAATGTTTTAACGTTTAAACTTATAAAGTGTTATGAATTATCATTTATAGATTATCATAAGCACAGTAGATATTAGGCTTAGGTCTTGAAGTTATAAATGGAAACCGTTGATCCCTTCTAAGAATCCCTGTTCATTGTTACAAACTATTGGACTCTCTTAGAGATAATACATTTGTTCTAGCCCTACTGCTCATACACTGTTGAATGGTAAACAATGTACAGAGAGATAAATCTCCGGCCGGATGAATTTTTTTATGCCTGCATATCAGAGGTAAATGGTGCTTCTACAGACAGTGAAGGCCGTCCCTCGGTTACGGATGAGGCCGGTTTTTCCACGTCGTAAAAAAGCAAAAAGCTAGGAGTCTAATTCTTTGTGAACCATGAAGATGTCTAGGAAACTCCAATCTAATAATAATGACCGATCACAAAATAAAGTGCTTTCTGGACCTCTGCCTTTTTTCTGTCTTTCTTTTTTTATCCATCGGACAAGCCGATCAAGATGATGGATTGTTGACTTGTGAATTACCAAATCCTGGTGCTTCGACTTGTCTGTCCCCTCCTCCCCCCGGCCGATTTCTGTCACAGTGATAGGCTATCCATTATTGCCTATCTCATCCTCTCTTAGCCGCGGTGCGCGCACACACATAGAAATGGCGGGGATGGGTATCGGGGTGCCGCGTTAACGATCGACTCAACATTCTGGGGCTGGCAAACTGTAGACACTCGTCTCTAACTCTTGCTTTTGCACCTCCTCTATTCATATTCCAATTTTGTATCCACCTCCTATCAGATAATTGCCACAACATTATGACTTAATGACCAGCGGGAGCTGTCGACAAGACAAACGTGTTGGAGGGAAGGCCCGAGGATCGATACCCATTTAACTGGATTTCATTGGCGTTCCAGGAGCTGCAACACTGGACTAGTGGTTATCTAGCTTCTATCCTCCATTTGACTGTCTGCACGCTAACACCACGTCACATGTCTCTTGTCAGTCCGGACAATATCAACAAGTACGGTTTAGGATAATTCGGAGACGTCATCGAAAACTATTTGAAGTGTTGATGAAATCACTCTGACAACGCGCAGTAGATATAACAAGGTGTCAACACGTGCCGCAATTTTTCTCAGGCATTATTTAACTTCTCCAGATACAAATCGAACTGGGAGAAAGGCACCGTGAAGAAATGTGTGGCGGAATGCCAACAACAACGTCCGTTGGATTTACCAGAAGGGGTCGCAGAGGTCTTGCTAAGGAGACATATCTCAACAGTTTACGTAATTTTCGCTGTGTCAGTTTCTTTGGCGGATTTTCAAGATGAGAGAATTTATGACAAATTAATCGTGACTGTATTTTGGAAGCAACTCAGACGACCCTTCCTTTTTTGTCTTTGGAGTCGTCGTCGCGTACCATGAAAGTTATTGCTCGACTCCAGACCTGAGCCAAAGTTTCCTAAGCTCCGGATGAATTGCTTCGCTGTGTAGTGTAACATTATAGCTGGCTGAAATCACCTGAGATAATCACCTGTGACGGCTAGGCTTAAAAGATTATTGAGCTATCAATTTACAGGGAATCAGCATTGACGTAGATGTGTTGGGATTGGGGCACGAACAGCGCCTGCGATGGGCAAGTGAACAAATCAATTCTCTGCGATCTACTGTAAGAAAGAGTACAGTGAATGCCCCGTTAAATACCAATGAGGGGATAAAATAACAAAACTGATCACCTTTCGGTGTTTTCTCCCAGTCCTGTGCTGACTCCACTGTAGGAATGCCCACTAACCTGAGCCACTGTGCGCAGGGGTTAATTTGGTCGTCGGAGATATGGAGCTTACACTAAATTAGAGACTTAAGGAACGGACTTAGTTAACAGTCAGGGGATGTTGTACAAAGCGTTTGAAGCCTACGAACAGTACACAATTAGTTCCGCTATTGCAAAATGAGAATGAAATGGAAAATCAGATGAGGTTAGAAGGGGATAAAGGGCAGGAGAGTGACGCCAAGATTACTGCCTGATGATCAGAGGTGTACTGCCCGGATTAACACCGACTAGACGACATATCTCAACCGCTCACCTTTACGGTAGGTCTTTCTCCACCAGGCTTCATTCTTCATTAACATCCACTCGGCCATCCATTTAGTCTTTTGTGTCCACATTTCATTATCACTTTAGTTACATTATTGATTTCGTTTGGCTCTCATGTAACGGTTATGAGTTTCGGGTTTGGTGTCGTAACACAATTTGTGAATGTTCTTTCTATAAGCGTTAGCTGGTGTTTCCCTGGAAAATGGGAAAAGCTTACTGTCGATTTTATGGCTGTGCGATGTCGGACAATTCAATGACATTTCTACAGCTTCATCATTAGATGACTGAAGCTCAGTTCTTGGCCTGGGTTTTCTTTCACATATATAAACCCATACAGCCTTGATAAATTCATTTGAACTAGACATGGCCAAATGATTCCTGATAAGTGGTACAGGGCGGTGGTTTGGCACTGCCGATATCCATTAGCATCCGCAATGCAAGGCTAACATCTTTCTCCTCATTATTAAGGTTCTGACGCATTTGCATTTGTGCCTTGAAACGTGCTGTAGTCGTACATATGGTAGCGCACGTGAATGTGTCCCAATCCGCGCATGGGCGGTTCGTGAGAATTTGGAGATCAGCAGCGCGTTAAGTTCTATTTTAATTATGTGCAAATTGGACACGGTGATAATATGAGCCTCTTAGGTGTAAACGTGACTAGTTAAAGCGCCCTCCGTTCCCTGTATGGGAAAGCGCTGACCAAATGTTAATATTACTATTTTATGCTTGTGTGAGGCAGACTTGCCTCAGGCTGTCTTCGTGTTCGAACCCACCAGCCCTTCATCCTGTAATCACGCCATAATTAAGTAAACACAAATACTAGGGTTGTCATGGTAACGAATGAAACCGAATTATCATAAAATACGAGACTTTGGGAACGAGTTGATCAAGCGTAGATAAGGTGGTTATGCTCAGCCTAGCGTTGAAATTTTCTAACATAACCCTGAACATGTTTCATCACCTGCAGACATTTAGTTTCCGTGCGAGACGAATGGAGTGTCGAACTTTTGTCACCGGAGAGGCGATGTATATATCAAGGTCAAAACAGTGTAGCAGGAAGGAACTTAGTATGAGGTACTCTGCCTTGGTGACAATAAATGTCACGAGCAAATCTATCAGAATCTCTCACAACCAAACCAAAAAGGTTCTCCTAAAGCTGGTAGCAGATAAATCTTGTATAGAATTCTCTCAGACGTATCTTCAAATGAATGTGATTTAAACGCTGCACGCAGCTACTGTGCAAATTCAATGGGGGTAACTATTTCAAAGTTTTATTCAGATTTCCAACCATGGTCACGGCATGATGGCGCAAAACATTCTGATTACAGATTTCATCCTGTGCCCTGCCAAGTCATGGGCGTCACGCCAAGCTCTGTTCAACATTTATTTGTGGTACTCGACAAAGCTGGAGCATGCGCAATATGGCATCCCGCCAAGTTTTGTACCTTGGCACGTTGCGGATTTCTTCCTGAAGCAAAACTGTGTACAAGACATCATATCAACCATTATGAGCAGAATATTCAAAATTTTATTTGAAAACTGGAAACCATGGGCAAGGTAATACCGAAAACACTTCCAATAATTCAATACGTGGGAAAGACAGGCTTCACAAAAAACGTAGTATTTGTATAGTTTTTGGCATTTATCCAATATAGGCAACCCTTGGGGCTGACAGGAAGGACTTAAGGTTTGTGAATACACAATTCATAATTCTACTCTTCACAGCTGCAAACATCACAATAAACTTAGTTCTTTAGGAGTTTTCTCCACGTGGATAGATTTTAGAGAAGCATTGCCGATTCAAGTTCTGTGAATTCACAATTCATAGTCCTGCTTCATCCTGCCATTTCGTCGGAAAGACAAGCATCACACAAAACTTTAGTGCCTGTATAGTTTACTCGACACACGTATATATTATGTATCCCAGCATTATTAATACAAATCCCATACAGTTGTAGGCCACTCAGTGTTCTTTGGGAAAGACAAGCATCATACAGTCTTTGCACAGATTTAGGTTTTTACACTGTTACAAATCAAGCTGCCAGGTTTTTTGACTGTATAAAAGGTCATAATGGCCGTATTATCATCGGGTGAAATAACATGTGAACCCCTCACTGATCACGTGTATCTCATATTACGGACGTTTTAGCGCTAAAGCGACTGTAGTGGTAAAACCTACGTAGCAATACCGGAGTTGGTGTAGTAAAAGCTGGGACTTTTCTTACAGTGTGTTCAAGAGAGACAGATCTTGGCCAAGATGCCAGTGTCTGCGGGGGCTGTGCCATTCATATGCTAAACTTGACACAACCATACCACGAGAAGGACGAGCAAATCCGAAAATCAGGGAGATCCTCTATTTCTGAAGATATTGCGAAGAGAAAAAAGTAACAAAAGCAAAACAAACTGTGGTCTTTGTCAGGCAATCATACATATCATCAGTGTGCAGCACTAGTTCCACACCATCGTTATTAGTTATACAGCTCAGGCCAAAACGCTGTCTTTACACGTGGATGCTTCCTTTGTGACATGACGTTTTTGTTCCTCATCTAAATAAGAGTTTAGCCAAAGTAAGTAAACGTTTTTCACCAATAAGCAAAGATTGTGCATCGATAATAGCCAATCTTGTGAAGGCTTTGTGATGCTTCTGTGTTGCATTAAAAAGAAACAGAAATAGTGGAGCTCAAATCCGTATGATGTTCGTGGAAGAGCGAACTTTGTGCTTAAGTCGGCTTCCAGTGGAAACTATTAAAGGCTTCTAATAGGTTTGGTGGTTCTGAAATGAAATGAATTTCCTGTAGATCTGTAGACCCATGGCATTTCACCTTTTCTCTCCGCTCTCTGCTCGAGCCGCAGTCTCAACAGCCGAAAGCCTTTCAAAGGATCCTTCGTCAATTTCATTTCTTCAGTTTTCATCACATTTAGCACGGCCTCGCTATTTATACCTCACCCTACACAGCTGATGCAGGCAGATGCCGTGCTATGATGATGTGTATGCGGTAAGCAACATTCTTGAAAATCACCGAACTGCTCAAGTGAACCGTCTCAATGAAGGCCGAGGCAAGAACGTCAAATGTTCCCTCCGCAAAAAAGGTTTCTGCGTTCATCTCAAGATGATTTGTATCTTTAATACAATGTTTGGTTCTCTTTGTGAAGATTTATCGGGGTCTCCTGTTGGCATAACCGCGGGGCGTAGTTAGTTCCCTTGTATGGAGAGGAGTAGAGTGAAGTCAACTTATGGTGGAGACCCAGGGAAATGCAAGAAAATCAAATGAACAAGTCGAGGCCTACTAATGTTTCGGAACTCTCTGCTGTTGCTAACACTGTCACTGTTAACGACCTGGTCATGTGCTGAGATTTATTGGATCAAACAGGGGTGAGCCGTGTTCGTTTTTCTACGAACACAGTAATGACAATGAGTTTGATGTGGATTTCCACTGACCGATGATTACACCATTAACAGCATTCATCCCAATGGGCACATTATCCCAGCTTATGCTAAACAGTCCACGATCTGTAATCAATAGGCGGCATCTGTTAGGGCATTCAACAAACACGTTATATTGTTGATACACGTGCTAGTCTCTCTTGGCCAGTTAATGGATACAATTACCTCTCCATGCACACTGTTTTTAAGCATGTGATCACGGGCGCTGTCTATGCATCGCATCATGGTAGCATAAATTTGTTTCTTTACTAACGATTATAGATACGTCGAATCCTTGTATCGCACAGTGTATGGTTCCCAAGCCATCTTTTCCTGGCGATTACCACCCGGTCACAGCTGGGCTATCCGCAAAACCTGAGATTATCTCTATCTCTCCTGTAGTTTATGGCAATCACTTGGAGCTGTGCCGGAGCACCTGCGCCGTAAAGCACTGCCAGAGCGGCCCTTACCAGATGACCTTTGACCTCTCGCTATGTCACGCTGACCAAGCAAAGAGTCGAAGAGCGCGCCATTTACATGACATTTCATACTGCGATAAAATTACCCATTGTTGCTCAAGAAAAATAAATCGTTTGTGTACACGATTAAAAAGTATCAGTTTTCGCAGATAACATTAGCTATGCTGCATAGATATAAAGCCTGAGCTACGTGCGAAACACTGATTGAGCGCTTACATGCAGCAACACTTCTCACTGATGAACACGCCATTCAGGTAGATCTTTGTGAAGTAATACAATAGCAAACGTATCAGTGGGCATCATGTTGATCAATCCCACATGGGGTAAAAACAAGAAGTTACGCAATTTTTGCGAGACCCGATTCAGTTATTTTTTTCCAAGGTAGACGAAGCCCGGCGCGGAAGACATAAAACTAATGTTTAAATGTTAGTGTCGACGCCTGAAGGCTGGACCGTCTTTAAGGGTGCCATGGAGACGGAGTGGAAAGGTTTGCCTATGTGGTCGTGGTTGTTACGTCTAATGCCCTGTATGCTGTTCCAGGGCGCTGGGCGCAAACACCGCGATCCTGTAGGAGGTCTACAACCATTTTCCATGCAGCGTATCCTACTCGTACAATGTCCCGATTGCCGACAAGCCTTTTAAGCAACAGACTAGAAGAGGCACTCGAGGCAGAACGGTTGTGAGGGATCAACCAAACCTCTTTTGTTTCTCTCCAAGACGATACACAACTGATCCGTCTCAAATCGATCGGATTGGATTTTAGCATCCAAAACCCATTTGCTTTGACGCATTTGTTTTACATAACATAAATTGTTCAAGTATTGATATGTCCGCCTAAAATAACTTTGGAGTCAGCAGAAATAAAAAAATACGTATTTCACAGGCTTTTACTGATATTAGAGAATGTATTTACACGAAACTGTTTACATGCATTGCTTGCAAATTCAAAAAAGGAAAAATGGGTCTGACTTTACAATTTTTCCCCTTATAGTTCAATAATATTGACCTTACGTTTAAAGATCTCTGGTTAGACAAGGTTAGTCCTCCGTCGATCGATTAAAAGAAATTGTGCCACTTCGTCTAATTTAAAGATATAAATAGATCAGTGTCTATTCCGTGTAAAAAAGAGCTGTCTTGGGAATAGCTTTAAGGCTGCTGTTAAATGTATCCATGAGTGTAAACTCGACAGGTAATGAGACTGTACAACGATGACGTCACTGCAGGGGGGAGAGATTCATGGCGACTGACTTCTCTTCTGAAGTGCAAATTTGTTTGTGACACTGAGAAATCAAGGCATCGTCACCCGTCATCAGCTCGTAATTGATTTAGGTATGGTTGAATTTCCGTTTCCAGTACTTAATATAGTTTCTGTCTTTGGGCCTATTTCTTCCTGCAAATTCGAAACAGAAGGGAAGGCATCAGTGACATCAATTTTACGTCTTTATCAAGTGAAATATTTCCTTTCTGTTAAGCCAGTTAAAACACGCATGTTTCATTATCTCCCTGCAAACGTGTGGGGTCAAAATATATCAATGTATTAGACATAATATAGCTATATTGTAATGTTTATTGTAGCTATATTCAACATAAAGCTACAATACACATTGTTTCGGTGTATTGGGTACACTGTGCTCTTCATTATTATGAATGTGCTATATATCAGTAAAGGCTTAACGGATCAAGTCAAAATATACTCCTCCATCTGCTAACACCAGGGAGAAGAACCAGGGGCAAATCGTACCATTCCCATTTCCTGAAAAATGTAGACTGATCAGAGCTAATTAACACTGATTCCTTCTCCTGAGACATGTAGACTCAACAGAGTTGAACGAAGCTGGTTCCTTCTACTGACACATGTAGAGAGCTAAATGATGCTGGTTCATTCTCCTGAAACATATAGACTCAACAGAGCTAAATGATACTGATTCCTTCTACTGACACATGTAGACCCAACAGAGCTAAATGATACTGATTCCTTCTACTGACACATGTAGACTCAACAGAGCTAAAAGGATACTGGTTCCTTCTCCTGAACGCGTAGACTCAACAGAGCCATGTCTGCAAACATGTAGATTGAACAGAATTGAATCGCGCTGGCTCCTGTTCCTGAAATATGCACTCTCAGCAAATCTGAGTCGCCCGGGGACCGGTTTTGAAAAGCTGGTTTTGACTACAGTCATAATTTGAAGTATGATTGTAAGATCTGTCACACACACATATAATTTGAAATTGTGAAGACTTAATACTCAAGAAAGTGATATGAAATTCTCTTGGATCATACGCTGTGTGCTTTCATCGAGGCTTAGATAGGATTTAAGTCAAAGACTGCTTTATGGAATCAATTTCATCTTCCAGTCCCCTGAAACGTGTAACGTAATAGAGCTGAATCATAGAATTGTATATGTCCCGTATAATACGTGGCATTTCAAAACTCCGTGATATATCTGCAAACGCAGTGTCTTTGCGTCCCATTTTTTCTGGTAGATATCTTTGCTTTTCCCAGAATGTTACTATCACCCTTCCGACTATCAAGGTATCTCTATTGTGATAGTGTGTTCATGTGATCTAGAGGACAATTCATTTAATTACAACTTTGCCTCTCTGTCTTGGAGACAAATAAGTGAAGGACATTGTCTTTCAAAACATAGATGTTATATATGGTGCTTAGACAGGGCTAAGGCTTCAAAATGCACCAACAATTATATCCTTTAGTAACTTCGCCCAAGTATTCACGAGGGGGTATACCGGTACTTTTTTCGTGCCTCATAAAGCCCCGAGGGGAGGTGTTCACTTTTCCATTCATGCCTCGCCATTTTCCATCACCTTCCCTCGGACGATTTATTACAGCCACGATTTTTTTTTTTTATGACCAGGCGTTAGTCCTTGGAGGAATCATCACCAGCTTAGTTAAAGTTAAGTGTGCTGAACCTCCCGTTGAGGGCTGTACATCTCCTCAGTGGGACATGACATAATTACGGTTCCACAGCCACAAACCAACGTACTCTTAACCGTTCTGGTAGAACTAGAATTCAAGGAAGACATGTTCTGCCAAACTATGTATCTGTATTGCCAAGCCATTTGGAATTGAATAGTAATAAATAGTTAAAACCCGTCGTATAATGCTTTTCCCTATATTCTATATGGTTCTTTATATCCTTGCACCTCATATACAATAAGGTGCCCTATATGTAATTAATGTTTTACAATATGGTAAGCTACACTTAAACTGAGAGATTTTCATTCTTTAACCGTAATTTAATGTTCGAATCACTCATCCGCCCAGCATTGCATTTAAGCTGAGGGTAGAGAAGGAGGTAGACCCTATGCCCCTTGAGAGTTTTCGCCTCGTTTTGCAGATTATATATTAGTGCAAAGTTGGGGTATCAACACAGATTTAAAAATATGTGATGAATTTGTGTATATGTAATTGATGTTAGGGAAATGTGAACTGCAGCTTTATGTTATTCCGACCAAGCTTCGGCGTATATATCGAGATTTTTATATCCATTAATATATGACATTGGAATGGGAAAATCGACTTCGTACCTTATAATTTGAGAAATTCTCCTACGGATGATAAATGGACGGAGACAAAATAAACTTACCAACTTTGATTGATGTTACTTTTTTCCATTGAATTTTCAACAATTGCAGAATTGTACAGTTTGAAAACGCGATGTCTATAGTGGTAATCAGTCATAAGTGACAGATCTGGTTACGCATAACGCTATTTTTCTAAGGATGATTAAGAAAGATTCACCTTTTTCAAACAGTGTGTCATTCTCCCGTCACAGATTTATTGCTGAAATAACGTTTCCTGTCTGTAATTTCAACGCGATGTCAAGGTAATCTACAGTTTAAAGCAAATGCAATATGACATCGGCAAAATAAACCAGCCACCAATATCATTTCAAACAACTCATACGACGTAAGTGTCGAGCAGAATCTTGTGTTCATATTCTCTCATTTTGAATTACATGGCGTAGAAAGACAGTTCACGTTGTTAATCATCAGCAAGTATACCGGAAGTAAACCAAATAAACACTACACATTTGATGACATATACTTGTTAAATTTGTTCCGTTACCTTTCTTTATTCATACAAAAGAATATTATAAAACAAATCTTAAATAATTCCTGGAGAGATCCTGTGTGCAATAAATTTTCAAATCTAAGTTGTAATAATGAAAATGTATAAGTATACAAGGTTCTGACAACGCACGATTCCAGGTGTTATTTGGATCTTGTCTTTAGCCATTTGGAAAAAAAATCAACTAAGTGTAACAACGAGATATAGCATCTAGTATGAAATAGTTCAACTATGCAAAAGTTCCGGGTGTTAAGAAGACCCAGTTGGTCATTAACAGAAGTGGAAATTGCTGTGCTTCCGAGACTGTCTGAGACGTATTATTGTGATAACATCAGGGTAATCAGAGTACAAAGCATCAAATAAACCGGGGCTTATAGTTCATTACGTGAGTTTCTTTCCTTAAAGGACCAGGAGTTTTAAAGCCCAGGTAAAGACGAGATATTCGTCTAGCAGACGTCTGTTGCCACGTAATAATCACACGCTAGAATGAACCCGAAAGACGTACTTTTAGCTGGCATGCTTGTTAAGGTGTCAGGGAATGGCCTTGATGCGACATGAGCACAAGCCGGTGTGGCATGTCGTTGTTTGGAAACCAATTTGTCATCGCAGGCAGTCTATTGACTGAGAACTTGAGCTCCTCACCCAATATGCTATCGGAAGAAAGTTTAAATTATCGGACACGGACTTAAAACGTCTTCATGATCTTGGCATTCAGAGAATGGGAGTTGGGTGGACGTTAGCTCGTATTGCATACCAATCTGGGATGCTGTTCCATCACACTGCCTGCTGGTGAGTCAGGTCCACAGGCTTATGTCATTAATGTGTACCAATTTACCAACGTACCTTTCCGTGAACTCTCTGCTCTGTAACTTCCATACTCTCCCATCTCATCTCTAGTACATTTTATCTTAGATTACAGTGAGACGATAATATCCCCAAGATATTATGGTTGCGAAAATGTCGTACCGCTATAGCATTTACTCATATTCTCTCATTTTCACTTTTTCACAAGATGCAGTTCAGGTGTAGTGTTGAAGGAAATCATTGCCCTTCTCTTTGTACCTGGATTCGAGCTCGAGATCTTATTAGTTATGACCAAAGTGTAGCGAGCCTGCGGGGGCCTCTGGCGACATAGTAGTTTTGTATGTGATTCCAATAAAACAGTTGTCTACATACCCTGATGGCAACATGCAAAAAATGTTTTCTCTGTTCGTGTAAGGTTGTTTTCTTCATTCAAAACCCCACTCTGTGTTATATCAGTGTTTTAAGCAAGACCTCTTAAAAATGTATTGTTGTCTGAAGTAAGTGGAAAGGTGATACAGTGCACTCAGCCCCCCGCACACATCATTGCTGTATTCAGCCAGCACGTGTCAAAGCTGCATCCAAAGTACAGTTAGGATTGAACACCTAGAGGTAAGTGATTTCCGAATGTTCTGTTAGTGTGTTCTCTGTCAGAGATCATGAGCGTTTATGTGCAGTGTTTGTGGCGTGTGTGAGGCGTAAATAAAGACAAAGCATTCAGTGAACGAATGCCCAGATTCATAACGTATTATGATCTAGATGCATAAGGATGTTGAACCAAACTACAACGCTTTTTGCGTTCCAATAGCAGTAAAAATAATTTCGCCCCCTAAAAGATAGCACATATATTGTAACCCCGCAGTGTAGAATGGGATAATTCGCGACCGTGTGTTGAATCTATCGGGATATTTATTTTTATACCGATTTCCATAGCCCTGAGGGAAATTGCAACGTCTCTTTGTTGTCTTTAATGACTAAATATGTGCTAAACCATGCGAAGATTTGCAGAATTAAAAGAAAATTGATTCACCTCAGAGATTGTTCCCACGCTTATCTTAGAGTGTGCGATAAACTGAAGACATAGTAGGCTTATAAATCCAATGTCACTAGAAAAAGATATTCTATGAGCATATTATAAATGGATTTCATGAGTCTCTATGTATAATATGTTCTGTTTAAGCACATCTTATAGCTGTCATGTGTCATGTAACGACAAGGAATTTCCCATTTGCAATAGCAATTTATCATTTACTGAACAATGTGGTCTTGGAACATGCCGGATATTTCCCATACGAAGGGAAAATGGGTTTTATTTCAAAGATATATATGAACTTATTCTGAATGTATACATCCATTATTCGTCCTGTTTAATTTAATTCCGATAGCTATAATAATTTGTATATCCTTTGTATTGCATTTTGCATTACGTACAGCAAATGCGATAGTATCTAGGGACAATGGTGATACCATCTCGAGTGCCAGTACAGTAATTGTGTCTAAGGCTTCTGAATGAGAGTACAAAACCAATGCCACCGAGATGCACTTAGACGTCCTGGAGAGCTAAGGCGAGGAAGGCGACCAAAATAGGCACAGTTCTCCCCATGCGGTATGTTGCGACAGCTTAGATCATTCCATCTATTATCTAACCAAACGTTCTGCCAATGATGAATAAATTATATCGGGCATGGGGAGCAACGTAACACAAACCATCTGCCTGGAGGGGAATGAATTGTAATGAAGGAATTCTTTGACCAGATGTTGCGTCAGGCCGCGTGGAATGGGCGGAATGGGCATGTTTTCGTCCAGTAACACATAATCTCTCTTTGTGCGATAGACGCCTGATTTATACCATGCATGTTCTCTACAGATAATTCTGACGTCATGCTCACATGTTGCGCATTTCTGCGTGGCGCAATACTTTTCTGGCGCCACATTCATTATTTCGGGGTAGAGGCTGATACGTCATTTTCTAAGTCTGCAGAAGTGCCTGCTTTCGATTTTGGGCCCTGACTAAGAAACTGTGTATGTGGGTTGTTCTGATATTTGACACCCATCTTTTAACATGTGCGTCTTATCTTGGCCATTCGGTTACCGTGAGACTGGGTGCAACGGCGATGCCAAACTCTAAGCGGGCGATGTCAAGGATATTGCGATTTCCGTTTGTTGTCCTTATAATTCTTCAGCGTTTGTTATATCAGATGCTAGAGTAAGGCGAAGACATCGACGACGATTTCATTGTCGCAGATAAAGGCTAATGGACGTATTACAGCTTTCTTTACAGGTATCTACATGGTCATCTTTCCGACGCAACCCTCGCGAAAGTCTCCAGTTTTATGGCGAAATTTTTGCTTCGGGTTGAAACCTTATGCTATTGTTAAAAGTTTCCGCGCAGAATATATGGCTGTCTTTTCTTAAGATGCTAGTCAGCGTGGTACTGTTCAATTCGTCATTTGGTTTTCCATGACAATGGTCGAAAATATCGAACACATTCTTTCATTGAAATATGCAGAGCAGTGCGGGACGAATCAAAGTAGCGGCTACAATATGATGGAAATCGGTTTTGACAACACATAAGTGGTGACGTAGACAGTTTTTGTTCAGTTGTTGTTCACCTCATTTAACTCTGAATGAATGACAATGCTGCAAGCACCAGCCGACCTCTAGTTGCTCTGCCGCAGATGGTTTTAGACAGGTGCCCAAGCAGGGCGATTTTGTCAAATATGCAATAGTGTATATCTTGTAAAAGTCATGTGTAAGTCGAGTTTGCAGAAAGTTATTTCATTATTGTCTTTTGTGGACCCTCAGGACTGGCTTGTTGTTTTGAAAGAACGTTGGATGTCATCAACTCCCCGGAAGCTGACGTATTTTTGATATTTTTTAAATCTAAAATCCTATGAGCTTCAAACGGACTAAAGGAAATGAGGCGAAATTGAGTGGAATTAACACACGCGGTTTTACATAAGACATGACATCCGGTGTATTTCAGGGCGTCTTCCTGGGCGTCCACTACGACGGGAATCTTCAGTTCTATAACCTTTCACAAGTCCATTAACCCTCATTACCCGCACCACGGCACACGTGCTGCATCCTTTTATAGCTTGTCATTACCGCTGCTGGCTGTACCGCAAGCGGATGAGAAAAATAATTACTTATTTAAATTCATCGTCCCTGTCCAAAACCAGCGGGATTCCGTCGGGACACACTTTCCTCTACATCGTAACTTGATCGTGCCGTGGAAGTCTCCACCGGGGGGATTTCTTATAGCCGCGGTAAACAGAGCAGGAAAGCCAGAAAGATTAAACATGGACATTCACGAAATGTCTGCAAATAAAGGTCGTCAAACCTTTCTCGTTTCATACATCCTGTTATAAATGTCCTCTCATTAAACGTATAATTATTGTCTACTCCGATGTAATCTTGATACAATGTCTACATGGTTAATCAATATGTAAGATTTCCACAGAGTGGCACACTTGTCATTTTACCGATCTGCTGCACGATAAAATGTTGCTACGCAATCTTGTAAACTTGGCATCATTTATCTGGTTTATTTCTCCAGCAGCCCCAGCGCTTCATAGCGTCATAGACAACGTAGTGAATATTATGGAGGGCGTTATCGCTTAGTTTCCAGAAACGAACGACTTCGCAATGTGCATGATCGGAAACGTAGATCAGCCTTAACCCCCCCCCACCCCAACCCCCAAAAAACAAAAAAACAAAAACAAAAACAAAAACCCAAGAAAAAAGAATAAACCAAAAAAAAACACCACACTAACACTGTCATCCATTATGCCAAAATCATTTCTGTCTCCGATGCTGCCAGTAATTCATTTCTTTTTTCCATTTCCAATCTAGCAAAATTAGTACGTAATACTTATCGACCAGAATAACAGGCTTCATTATGGTAGGCTGTTTTCATTAGGTTAAGTATCCACAGGTTCCTGGCGGCGTGTAACCGGCTGATAATAAGTCCCAGTTGTGGCCTAATATTCAACACAAGTCAAATGTCTACGAAGAATTATCTATTTATTGCGACCTGCAAGGCGGGTTTCCTTCAAGGGGCCAATTTTGCTTCTTCATTCCAGTTCACTCGCTTTAAAATGAGGAATGAAAGCGGACGAGTAAAAAATCAATCGCTTGGCAACTAACATGGTGGCCTTTCTTGGAGGGTTGCCAATATGCAAATGATGGAAAGACTTAGCATCTGATATTTAAAAGTCCTGCTGGAGGCTTTTGGACATTAAAGCTTTGCTGAAAAAATCAATACATCAAGAAAAGAAAAACAAGATACCAGAAATGAATGGTCCTCTGCAAATAATGCTCTGTTGGCTGTAACTTCAGCCATTACACCGTAAAAACGTTTGATGGTTTACCAGACAACGGTTTGTGTTACCTAACGCGTTTATGTCATTTCAAATGTTTATTCATTTTCATGCTTAAAAGATCGATTTCAACTAAATTACTTCTCAGTGAAAAGAAGCATATATTATAAATTCCCAGGAAAATTCCTCATGGTATTTGCTATATGAGTGGTATGCGTGGTCTGTTGACGTCACGGAAGGGAAAACCGTCTCACATTATGACGGACAGATACAAGCTCACCCGTTGTATGGCTAACACTATCACTCAACATCTCCGTTGGACTAAGGCGTCCAGATTACACGTCAAATAAGAGATGATGTGCCTAGTCACGCCATCCATTTCTTGAAGACATGTTTCGTTTATAGTATCAACAGCACCGTGTGACTAACCCACAAATAATCTATAAACTGGACGTGAATCAGTCACACTAAAGTCAACGAAAGGCACAGTTTTATTTATGCTAGTAATGGAATACTTTTGTAATATATTCGACGTCAGGTCGGTTCCTTCATACATAGCAACGTAATTTCAATTTTCAATTCAAGTCCAAATTCACTTGATATTTTTTGTTTCCAAACAGGCTATATTTGTAACAACAGCAGTGCAGAGCAAGCAGGGAGCTGTTTAAGGAAACACAAGCCAGACCGTGTCCACTGAGAGAAAGTAGCAAGGTGATAAAATGTTATCAACATATTAATCATTTCTAAAGTATTTTCTAATGCATTAAATCGACCTTTCTGGCCGCTTTTGTCAAAGTGGATAGCAGACATATGTAAGGAGATAAATACAGACTTTACACATGAAGTTTATAAACCACTGAGCCCAAAACCAAGCTGTAAGGATGTTACAGATCCCGATGGAATGGAGACAAACTTAGTTGGAAGTCTTGGTTCATTGATATGGGAAAGAAAAAAAAAGTTGTATTATCTTTGACTCCAGTAAAGAATTCAAGTCACAACACACCAGTGATACAAAGTATGGATCATTCGTCGCTTGATCAGACAAATCGCGTATCATCTGATCCGATGGGATTGAACATTCCCTCCACATCATGTGTGCAGCATTAGGCCTGCTAGTTTTCTGGACAGGAAGCAAAGACTTTATTTATAGTAGGAAAGATTTGTGGCTTGTACTGTAATGTATTTGTTTCACTAGGTAGACATTCAGCTTCCATCGGTATCCATGCCAGGATATATTAACCATTTACTCAAAGGACGGAATCCTTGTCCCATATATACAGTGATTTTACGTTCCAATCTAGAATTAGAGTAACAAATGATAATCCATTTCGTTGTCCCGGTTACACTGCGTGCAGAGCTTTTTTTCTCTGCATCATCTGTATTAAAGGACGTATCAGTACCCGAGGTTGAGTGCACCATGAAAATACCAAGCTAAGTCCCGTAAACAACTGTTTTATTGTAATCCAGCGTATGTCTTGCATCTCCTACAATCTGCACCTATTACTTAGGGACAGAGTTGGTCCTGTTTAACGTTATTTGAGAGAAGATCTGTAAAGTTACGTGTGTTTCGACCCTTTAGTAGTTTGTTTGATTTCTTTCTATAGCAAATCGAGGAGAATGAATTATACTGTGTTAAATGCTTCATCCATGTCTAAATATTGCATATGACTCGGTCTTATATGTCCAGTGGCTCATTTAAGCCAGAATGGATTTCACAAGGCGATTTACTCCTGTAACAAAATATAAGCGCGTCTCTGGTAAAATGCTGACCCAGCAGCAACGATCTGCAATTGGAGAGGGAAGGGTGGCCGAACACATGGAGTAAAGCTATTCTTAAGCTCCACCAATGGCAGTCACCTTATTGTCGATGATCTCTTTCTCTTAAAATCTGGAATGTTTTCGTCCACCAGTGATAGTGACTTGAAACCTGAGACAGTACAACAACGACAGTTACTATTGCAAACGACCGCCTGCCCAACGACCAAGATCCTTTTGTTCCACCAGCGACAGTTATCTCATTGTCAATGATCTCAACCCCGAGACAAGCCACATATAAGCTTTTGTTCTACTTGCAATCACAGTTAATGTTTGCATGAACAATTGGGATTTCATTTTCATTTTGCCATCATGATTAACTGTCACCTCTCTTCCAGTCCTATTTGTGTGACGACCATGATTACTTATTGAGCCTTCTAGCAAGCAATAAACTTTTGGAATTCATCATTCCCTATTTGAATGTATGGATTAGCTCACTTCCCAGTTGATGGTATATGTGTGAGATTGTACCGCAACACTGATTAACTGTTCATCCACAAGCGCTCCACAGCGCTTGGACTTAAAGTTACTTATGCAAGTGGACCTCAATGCGGTTTATGAAAGACAAGGTAACGGGCAATCCGTATATAATAGATCATTTCACCTTATCTTTGTTTGATAGAGACAAGCTATACTGCCAGGCACACGGCTGTGCTAGATCGAACTGGACCTCAGTGCGGTTTATGAAAGACAAGGTAACGGGCAATCCGTATATAATAGATCATTTCACCTTATCTTTGTTTGATAGAGACAAACTATACTGCCAGGCACGAGGCTGTACTACATCGAACGGGAATAACCTGTATAGGTCGCACAGCATAGGGCAGTCTAACGTACCAGGCGTTCACAGTTGTCATCATCGGAACAATAAATAAACCACTGACGAAGTTTAGCTCATAATGTTCGCATGGGCATGTTCAAGACAACCGTCCTCAAAATCACGTCTACCTATCAGGAAAGTCAGTAAAGAGCGAAATGAGGCAATCAGTGAGATCGTTCACGAATGATTGTAATGAGCTGGGAAGTAAGGCGTTGCACTGGCCTACTCTCTTTCCCCCAATCTAATGATTTGCACGGACTGAGATGGTCTTAGAATAAAGTCAAACTCCCGCTATCGAGGAGGATTTTTTGGAGCCAGATAAATGGTCTTGATGAACCCAGTAGTCTATAAACTGTATTTTATCACAGAGTGCGTGATTAGCATTTGTGCAGTGGACGGTTTCTTTCGCGGTGGAAACGATGTTAGAGTATGGGCCTCTGCCCCGATGGAACCAGACTGGTCTTGAAAAGGTTAAGGGTGTTTCAAATCCGATCAAACTGGACTGAATACGCTTATTATCTAACACGCAAACTTTCCATTAGGCGCTAGGCAAAGAGCTGGAGGGTTGATTTGGCGTATTTGTGAAGCAACCAGCCCTTGGGATTGACCGAGTGCATGGATATGGTATTCATTTGACCAGATCGACGACATGTCCTCTTTAGTGACAGTTTAATGTTCAACCACTACAGGGGCATTTTATGACGCTACATAAATGTTTGACTTCGCACGTGCTAAGCATGCTTCGAAATTTGAGATAGATTACACAGGATTTCATGGACAATATTTATTGAAAGTATTTTGGGTTTTGCCTTCTTACTATCCTGCCAGACAGAAGGCGAGACCTGCATCTCCCAGAATTTCCTCCACAACTACTGCGGCTTAACCACCATGTTTTGCAACTGACACACTGATTGAGTACATGGCCAGAGGCCGGCACATCTTCCCGTTCAGGTCATGGTTAAAGAAATCCTTCTACAAATCGGAGTCCAATTTCCTCCACCGGATTTTCGTGTCGAATAGGTTTTTTTTCTTCTGATATTAACACGGCACTAGCTCTCTCCAAACGAAGTAGGCTTTGTAAGTTTAACGTTAGCGACGCAAGATAGCCTCTATTGTTTATCCGTATTTCACATCGATCATGTAAATGTGGTTGTATCCTTCGGTGTTTTTCACCGAAAAATCGAAATGAAAATTTACTCTTAGAGCAATGGCAGTCTCTTGACACAAAAAGAATATGTGTTTGTAAACGTGATTCAGTAGTAGAGCATCCCCTCTGTCTGAAGTTTAGCGCTAGAAAATTTAAATATGGATGTTTGAATCACAGAAATTTTTAAAATTAAGTTAAGTGAGTTGCCTCAACCTCACTGTCTCATTAAGATATGTTAGACGAATGAAACACATTAACACTGGGAAAAAAGAGATCGCCCATATTGTGTTAAGTCTAGACAGGCCCAACATTCGTCTGTCCCCTTCACATAACAACGCTCTATGCTCTCAAGGGCAAAAAAATGCTATGTCACCTGAAATGTATTTGCTGGCGATGTAGTTTTCACGTGACTTAAAATTGTCGTCTGTTTATATAAGCTCGTAAGTGATTACCATCGGGCCATTTCCCCCAAAGTCCTGGTACTTGCAAGAGTCCACAACCATAAAATGAGAATGGAATCGTTCCTTGGGGTGTATATGCTTATCCTTACCAGACAGCCGATGGCAACAGACTTGTTTGATTGAAAACGTTTATGATGCCATAGTCTGGGAAAGTTTCGATCTATTGGCGAGGTGTAGCCTCTATGACGAGAGAGAGGCAAGCGGCCTAGATCCGTTATTTAGGATGTAGTCCACATGGCTGTAATGAGCAGTCCGAAGGGTTATAAATCTGAGACTCATTTCCCTGCCAGAAGATTACGGCTATGTATAAGAGCTAGACAGGAAATGCCCAGGAAGAAGTGATCTGTAACTAACTTTATCGTAAAGAGACTATAAAGCTGGCCTACATCCACATCTAGTGAACAATATAGGCTCCTCCTCCACAGACAGAATGGACTTCAGTGGCCATTCGTATTATTCTCAGATATTTGTACCCAATCAGGCGATCAAGATGAAAGCCACAATAGTGTGTGAATTTCTTTATTCTGTAAACGACGATGAAATGAATTGAAATTTAGTTTCTAATTTTCGCAACAACTCCGAGTGAATGATCATGGCTTTCAGTCCAAATCGTAGCCACCTTGTCAACTTTTACTGTTTGTTGTTAATTGTACTTTTGTTAACGAGTAGAGATTTAGATACTGGCATATATCCTTATGAAATGAAGTAAGAGTAATAAGGTAGTCCCCTTACTGCACATGTAAGCAAAGCGTCACTTACGATTTCAATGTAACAGACTGGCAGTTGTTGTTCACAGCATCAGTTCTTGTACAGATTTAGATCGACGACATAAACATAGTTATAATAAAGGAATCGTAATTAATTGTCAGCCAGTAATTAAGAATGATTGTTTTGTAAGAAGTTGTTGTCGATTCGTCAAATGGCACACAAATTATGCAATCACTAATACAGATTAATATATCACTTTCGGACCTTCGGCTCAGGGTATATGTTTTTTTGTGTGTCATTACCTGCTTATATGATAAGAAGTGTTATTTGATAGAACTGAAATAACACTATGAACTCCGAGGGAAACAAAATTATTTCACTAAGAGTCGAAGAATGAATATCAATTTTGTTTAACTCTTTGGCGTTTTCCTTTATCACACAAAATCTTAATCGCTTTCTGGTTTTCCATACGTACGTGGGTGTAGTTAACAACGCTGTATATACATGCCCATGCTCCATTAATCACAGTGAAGCCTTCTTACAATGCCTTTGTGAAGATCATGTTTCACAGTCATTTATCTAGATGATCTGTCTTAGTTCCCTGAAGTAAACATATGCCGTAGATCAGGGTGTAGAGTATATTCTAACTCTTCATACACAGAGCAGATGTGACCAACATCAGAGATGTTCTTAAGTAAGCGAGCAACTTCTATGTATATGTATCTCGGTATTGGGGGCCTCGGTGACCGAGGTGGTTAGCGCGTAAGCACAACATAATGACCCAGAAGCCTTTTACCAATGCAGTCGCTGTGAGTTCAAGTTCAGCTCAGGCTGGCTACCTCTCCGGCCGCACGTGGGCAGGTCTGCCAGCATCGTGCGGATGGTCGTGAGTTTTCCCGGGGCTGTGCCCGGTTTCCTCTTGTCGCCGTTATATAAGTGAAATATTCTTGAGTACGGCGTATAATCGCAATCAAATAAATAAATAAATAAATAAATATCTCGATATTGCAAATTTCAGGAAAAACCCAAAGATTCGTAAATTTGCTGTTACGCGGTTCCGGTAACACCAGTGACCTAATTCGGATTGACCGGTGTCAATGTTAGGAATTATCTGGAAAAGATTTTATTTTTATATAATTGCCTCTAATTGTAACCTAACCAAGAAGGGACGCTCTTAGTTTTGAAGCTTTTACAAACACTGACTCCGTTTGTCTCAGTTGTTTGACATCCTCGTGAGAGTTAATCTGCATTTTGATTCCGAGCAAAACACCGAAGGGATAGAACCACATTTACCTAATCGAAGTAAAAGAATGCTTTTTGTCACCAGAGGATGCAATTTTGACATGAAAATATGCCTAGATTAACATCACCTCTGTCTGTAAACATTACACAAATACTGACACTGTATACCAATAATTTTTACCTTGAACATATGTTGTCTTTAGCTTGCCAGAAGTGATTCCTGACCTACCCCCTGAAATATTTCTTCTGTTGATTCAGTATATATAGGCCTCTTCCCTTTCACTTCCGGCTTATGTTGTGAATTCTTTTGACATTCATTCACACCTGCACATTGCACATTTTTTGACAAAAAAGAACGCCTGTTCTGTATCCTTGGACGCAATAAGGCCCTAGGCCTTGAAAGCATCGCTGAACATGTCATTATGTGTGCGAATTTAAGGCTTTTATAGTATCTTTGTATTTTTTCACAGATTCCAAACTCAGAGCAGATGAGGGCGAATCTCACCATGGAGACCATGTATCACGTTTACAACTATAGATGAGGCCAACCCTGCTGTTTTAATACCAAGCAAGCCCTCGGGTGAGTTCCACAGCTTGCCTGCATGTCTGTGTGTCTAAACTATTCAGATCAAATCTGATCGGTATCATTTGATGCGAAAAACATGTCTATATCGTTTGATATCAGTATCCTTGTCCACAACTCTTTCTAGTGAACAGAGAGATGATGACTTTACATCAAGACAATGGTGGTTATTGAAGGTTAAACGTTTTAGTGTACAATGTTTTTCGCTTGAGACGCCCACAAAATATAATTTTTTTCATGTATGTCAGTATATGCCAATGAAAGGCCCAAGGAATACTGTAAATGCATTTTTTTCGCGTGGTACTAACATTCGCGGATTTCGCGGCAAGCACATTTCAGCGAAAATAAGTGTCATCGAATATAAAACCCATGCGTTTCATATATGCGTTACAGTTTTAAATTCGCTGACAAGCACTACAGTAGTACTTTAATTAGAAATACCTAATTAGAATTTATTTCGGCTTTCACAAATCCAGCTTGAATCAAATCCCATCTCTTGCTGATTATGTTGTGATACCTTATAATCCACCGGGCATGAATTGGCTTCAGCGTTTCTGGAACCATGCTGAGGCCCTTCTAATCCCAGTTTATGACAAGTTCATGAGGGATGTTGTTTTGACTGATGATGTCAGACACACACTTTAGGAAAGTTTCTTTCATCTGTTCAATGTCTTCTGGCAAAATATTTACATCTTTTTGTGCCCTTTCTCTTCACATATCCCATTCATCTAAGCAAAGATCGGGTCCACGTCTCAGTGATGATAACTGTGCAGCAGTTTTGTCCTGCTTTAGAATAATGCCTTCCGCTCCTCCCATTATAATTCTGCGGTTGATCACTCCGCCACTCAAACAGACTTACCCAGTCCCTCATCATCTCTTCAAGTTTCTTGCCCATTAGTTAGGGATGACCAGTCGTAGACTTAGGAAGGGATCGAATAATGCTGCTGGGAGTTTCCTTCATCATTTTTAAGTGAGCAGACTTCATACTTCGGACTGTACTTTCGTTTACTTTAATTTTCAGGCAGCACGTGCTATGCAATTTCAGAATTAAACAGCGAGATTTATTTATATCACGTTTAATCCTTCGTTGTCTCCCGGAGTGAGTGACACGCATATTTGCTCACACAGCAGCTAAAGGCTTCGTCTTATAAAGATTAACAGCCTTCAAAAGATTAACAGCTTAGGAGGATTAACATCCTTTATCTGATCAGGTTATGGTATAGAATTTTTGTCACATCTTACAGGTACAAACAAGTTTAAATGATAACATTGTTACTTGAATGCCGGAGTTGATTCCCGCGATTGCGTCTTCTTGCCAAATCCGCGAAAGGTTATTCCCGCGAATGAAAAGGCATTTACAGTAGGTTCATCGAGATTAAGTGTAGAGCTACACAAGTATAGTCATGAGACATTTGGCTGGTATTCCCACATCCATTAAATGGTTCTAATGATAAATTGTGTGTTTAAAGTTGTAGAGCACACCAATCAGCCATGTTGCTGGTATTGCGCTTGCGCCAATACGATTGGTTTTGGTTGTAGCTCGCAGTGAAGGACAGACGTATTCATCACTGTCTCTGTCTAATGCTACAGTTCACGACGAACTCAGGACGGATCATTCATTAAGCTAGACCACAACTAGATTAAAGTCGGCCTTTCCGTTTGTACTAACGCATGTAAATGGTCGATGTTATACCAGGCCCCCTCTTCCGTTACACCTACTGTCTACCATGCATTTCAATTCGTGTTCCTGTCCAATAGTACAAACTGTTTATCGCACGACAAAATGGTAAAACCATAGTATCACACGGACTACCCGGGATCGGGGATACCATGAATACCACTAAGTCACAGAGAATAAAAGCCACGACCAAGGAGAAAAGTTGCTTACTCACTTGTGGTATACTTGTGTGTATTTATTTGTTTATTTGATTCGTGCCACACTCTATAATTTATCACATGATATTTTTATATTTGTGTCCCTTATGTTATTTTGCTCATGTAGAGGGTAACACTTAAAGTATGACAATCAGGTAGCATTGCGTGAATATGTAGTCGTGTTTTCGCTGGCGCTTGTGTCTGACTTTTTGAAAAGCTTTTTAATACGCTTAGTATTTAAGCCTTGTCTGCAGCATCGTCCATACGAGTCAAGCGTTGAAGGCAGTGAGCTAAGAAACATATCGCGTCGTAATCGTCTTGTCTACAGTTGACAAAGGTATGAACACTCCAGTAAACTGAATAAACCACAGTCATTTGCGGCGTATAGTAGAATCAAAAGTTTGGTGTTTCGACGTGATAGGCCCATGGGTTAGCTGTCAAAGTTTCGGCCATAATGTTGAACATCTTATGAAAAGTCCAACTTTCGTTTGCACACAATTTCATTACAATACAATAAAAATACATATTTGTTATTATTAAGCCATCTGAATAATGGAGCTTTAAAATTTAACAGATTGTCAAGATGATATAGGCACAATGATTTTAACCTAAAGCAATGACTTTTATTTCCTTTAATAGGGTAGTTCTAAAGAAAACAAATTGTTTTAAGATTGACCCGCAAATGCATAATAAATTGAATGGGAATTGATACTATTTTTTAACTCTCGAAAATTATTGGTGTGGTTGCAATTCCAGTACAGTAGAATCCTAATAAAATTGACAGAAGACGTCATAAACGTTAGAGGTGTATATTACTGAGGAAAGCTTGTTATTCAGTGCTCAATTAAATATTCCTCGCTACCTGACAATATTTGCCTTAACGTGGAAAATAACTTATTTAATACATATTTTGGGGGAATAAGTGGCCTGTGGTCATTTGCATTCTGCTAGTTCAGTGGAGTAAAGCATTGGGCTGTAGTTAGCGTCCCAACTTTAAGGTCGTGGGCAGGAATCCAGTTCTAGATAATTCAACTTCAGCTCAGAGAGGTTCTGAGATACATGATTCTGAGATACATGACGAAGAACGACAGCTTTCTCCGGGCATTATGGTTCTCCAATGCTCATAAACCAGATGGCAGGCGCGTATAGAAGTAAAAAATGTATTGACGTTCCTTGCATTTACTATTTCGTTGAGCGATGTACACCAAAAACTTTTGATATTAGAGTCCTGAAGGATTGTGGTGTTGACATTTCTTCCTCTCTGTTCCAGACTGGAATTTTCAAAGGCACGGGTGACAATGCTGCCAACAGGACTCGCCTCGCTTGCACATCCGAACAGAACCCCTGTCGGTCTACACGGGAATTCCAGCTATGAGCTGTTAAACGGTTCCGATTACTCTCCTGGAACAGACTGGCTGTGGCCGTGTAATATGAGCGTCTATGACTGCAATTACACAGTTTTCAACGATACAGATGGAAACAAAACCTTGCCAGTGACAGTCGTGTCGCCCTTTCCACTATGGGCTACTGTTATTTTCGGGGTCTTGGCTGGACTTATCAGCCTCATGACGATTTTAGGGAATTTAATGGTGGTGATATCATTTTTCCTGGAGCGAGCCATACGCCAGCCTACCAACTACTTCATTGCGTCTCTTGCCGTGTCAGACTTACTGATAGGTACTTTCTCTATGCCTTTGTTCACCGCATATGTGCTTCTAGGATACTGGCCGTTTGGCCCATGGATATGTGATTTGTGGCTCTCTCTCGACTGGACTGTTTGTTTAGCTTCGCAATATACTGTGTTTTCCATCACAGCAGATCGCTTCTGCTCCGTAAGGATTCCGGCCAAATACCGTAACTGGAGATCTGAACGCAAGGTTCGGGTGATAGTTGCGGTGATCTGGACCATTCCGACCTCCGTGTTCTTCACTACGATCATTGGATGGCAGTTCTTTGTGGGCCGAAGATCCCTTGCGGCTACACAATGTGAGGTTCAGTTTATGAGCAATCCCTTATTTATGTTGTTTTTAACCGTCGGCTATTTCTGGATAACCCTAGTCGTAATGTGTGTTCTCTACGCTTGTATTTATAAGGTAGCACTCGATCTTCAGAGGAAGTCCGAAGCTAAACAAAAGAAAATGAACAACGCCATTGGGATGATGTCTCAGCACCTCCGTCTTGGACTGACATTGGCTCGTGCTACCACTCTGCAACAAACTGACGCTGCCAACCGCCAATCGGATGCCGTCAACAACGGTAGTCCCGCGCAGCAAGGCGTCACCACCACCAGTTTTACCAGCAATAAGAACGCTGGTGACAGGGAGGAGGACAGGTCCAGTAGCCCTGCCTTTCCCTCCGATGAGGAGAACAGTAGTCAATCGTCAGCCATCCCCAAGAAGCCACATCATCATCATGAGCATCACCATAAACATCCGGCAAGCAAACACAAGAAAAACAGATCTAGTAAAGCTCGCTGTCAGTGTGATGAGATGAAATCCTTGGTTCCTAAAAAAAACAGCTCCGTCAGCGTAACGAAACTGGGAATTATTAAACCAGAGGCTAAGACAGCAGAGAAGGCTCAAAAACCCCTAGAAATTGTGAAAGGACCTTTACCGTCACCAACCCCTCCTCCATCGCCACCAAGATATGAAGAAATTATATCTAAAAGCGTTACGTTTCAAGACGAAACGGGCTTACTAGAAACTGATTTGGATTCAGTAGCGAAAGAAGACAACAAATCCGATAAGGGTGTTGAAAATCCAAACCACAAACCATGTAATAGAAATATGCAAGACCTAATAACTTTTAATGAAAACAATCTTGGAGACAAAAATGTCAAAAATACCCAGACACCGCCTGAAACCATATCAGTACCTGTTCCGAATACGGTTATACGCGGGTCGAGGTATATAGATCCGGAGAGTATGAAACTCTTTACGTCAGAGAATGTCCGTCTTTTGGGTGACTCGTCTGCGCAGTTTATCGAGGATATAAAAATGAATCCTGAAGAAGAAGAGGAAGAAGTGTTTAACTCAACTAACTCTTCTCCTGTCTGGCAAAAGCGTCCATGCTTCACGCGCTTTGATAGGTCTCCGGTGCGCACTATTCAATCAGATTGCTCAAATGTGAGTCAAGCGACAGTGGAAGTGAATGTGGACAAACCAAGTACAAGTTCGGAAAGTGCTCGACCCATGTCAATGGCCAGTGTCCAGTTAGACGTGCTGGAGGACGAGGAGAGTAACCGGGAATGTGCTCAAATTACTCAGATGCCTAACATCAAACCCCCAGGCGTGGTGGAGAACAGTCTCGAACGGACACCATCCAAAAGAAGCAGGCTGGGTAGTCCCTTAAAAAATTTGGTAAAGACGGTCAGTGCTAAAAAAGTCAAGAGACGCTCGCGCAGAGAGAAAACAAAGACAAAATCGAAATCGGAAAACCGTGCAAGAAAGGCCTTGCGAACAATTACGTTCATTCTGGGAGCATTTCTCCTTTGTTGGACCCCATACCATGTCTTTATATTAATCACGGGATTCTGTTCCAAGTGCTACATCTCTCATCTGTACAACCTTTGCTATTGGCTATGCTATCTGAACAGCCCCATCAATCCTTTTTGTTATGCCTTTGCTAATGCACAGTTTAAACGGACGTTCACAAGGATCTTGCGTCTAGATTGGCACAGAACGTAGCATGATCAAGGATTTTTAGATTAAGAGCGGTTCTGATGTCTCGTTATTTTACTGTTTTGTCTAGAGATTTGGTAAAAGTGCTGTATAAATGCATGCATTGTGACTGCTTTGAATTCGTCTCTATGTGTACATAAGAACTTAGAGGTTTGTTGTTATGATGTCATCAGTCCTAATCGATGGAAGACATCGGGCTAGGCTAATGCTGTTGATTTATAGCGAGACAACATTAGTTTGGATACTGACAGCGTTTGTTTTGGGTTTCCAAAAGATAAAATGGTCCTTGGTTATTGATTAAACATTATACTTTGACCAAAGTGGTTCAGTTTAAAATTGTTTTCCTTGTTAACAGCTTTTAAATCATTCAGGTTACCAGGAACAGCTCCAAGTTTAGTCCGCATTTCCTGTTGCAGAAATAGAATTTGTGAGCAATTCCTTTACATGACAGCAACATCATGCAAGATAGACGTCATTAATCTTCTGGTGGTAGTGACGTCATTATCCCGGAAGTTCCTGAATTCAACACGATTGACGTCATTCATATGGGCAATGCATTCAGATTCCGGTTAATTACATTTAATCCTCTTACGCGATAACGGTTCGTTATTTGTCGTATTATTTCTTTCTCTTATGAGCAATGCCGAAGTTGAAAAGCCATCTGGGGGAGTGTGCACTACACGTCTGCAAGGTTAATTATTTGATAACTACTTTTTTGATGTCTGCTGTTCACTTTCCAAGATGAGTTTTGATCAAAGGTCGATTATTAATTTTATATGCTGTCATTTTCAGCCAAGTTACAAATGAGCAAGTCACCAGTATGTTCT
Source organism: Acanthopleura granulata (assembly GCA_016165875.1). Lineage (NCBI taxonomy): Eukaryota > Metazoa > Mollusca > Polyplacophora > Chitonida > Chitonidae > Acanthopleura > Acanthopleura granulata. The sequence continues at coordinate 8,661,984 of JABBOT010000003.1, read as the reverse complement.
AACCATGTGTTTCTTTATCGGAGAGTTTCATTTCGTAGCGCGTAAACAGACCTTGTATACGACTCTCTGTAATTTTGTGCATCACTGAAGCATACTTCTCCTGCAAGATTTGAACATTTGAAATGTGCTCTCATTACATCAAAACTGCCACCTCTCAGACACATTATGTATTCGTGTACAACGGGACATACTCAAATCTAATGTTTTAGTTGACATGTATTTCCTTTAGGTTTATGTTTACCGTCTCAGATTCAGTTACTGTGTAAGAGAATTTTACATTCGCTGGCCATCTAATTTCTTTTGAAAAATTGTAAAGATTAGCCCATAGGCAAACTGAACCTGAGCAAACGTCTCTGAAAGAAATAGAGTTCTTCATTCCCTGGGGCTTTTTTGCAAGTCGTCTGTGGCCGGAAGGTGAACAGACTAAATAAGCTGTGTGCCTGTGCGTTAGATAGGCTACCCTCTGTGACACTTATGTGTAATTAAATCAGAGACGTAATGAAGCCGGTGAGGTTTGCATGACGTCCCATCATGCCACACGAGAATGGCCGGGCGAAGGAGAGCGACCGGAGACGTAATTCCATTGTTATTTGCCTCGCACTTCACCCAACGATTTATTTCCTCCAAGTCTCTCTGGCTGTCATCCAAACCCTTATATACGACATTGAGTCCACCCAAAGGCCTGCCGTTCAAAACCTCGCCTCTTTCACCGTTTAATTTATTTCTTTAATTTGTAAAAATTTATTACCCTCCTTTTCTTATCTTAATTTCTCCGGCACATGTCCATGCCAACATTCTGAAGGATGGGATTGTTTTATTCCCTCCCCAGGCGAGAATAAGCAATTATCAGTGAGTGGAATGAAGCTCTCTCGCGCCAGCAACCAGTCCACGACTTTCTGAGAAAAGAAGGCCTGATGGCTTTAGCCCACCCTGAACCTATAGACAATTTGAGGTGGCAAACTCCGTCTGCTTGACATAATCTATTGTGTATACACGCCCCGTATTCGCTGGAGTCTTTAACCTGACCTAAATGTTACATTGTGTACAACCCACCACAAGATTTATAACCCAATGACGCAATAGTCGTTCTATTATTTGCGTCACTTCCGTCTTCCATTTTTAAAAACCGTATTATATGTAATCGTGGAGAGAGATTCCGGCACTGATAATTGATTGAAGTAAATGCATTGCACCTATAGTCTTGTTACAGGTGGAATTAATTCCTTTCTACGTTTGTTCACGCAGTTTTATTGCTAAGTTCTTTTTTTCTGGATAATGTCTTTGTCTTTGGACCGAAAACTGTCGGGATAGTTAGATGTAATAACACAGTTTCAACTAGTTAGAGGAATCAATGTTGGAAGTTGAACTTCCGGGTTTAGCGAAGTTCGAGTCTCTTAGAGTTATCAACCCGGGCGTTTCCAGCTCTCACACAAATACTGGCGTGTTGAACAGAGCAGATCCATAAAACCTAAACTCTGTTTAATCGACTTTATCAGTATGCAGTGCAGGAGGCCGGAGTTTCAGGCTTTCAAACTGCAAAGGTAGTTTTTTTTATCGGTGATTAAGATTAGCCTTAATCCGGCTTTTGATTTTAATGGTATTCACCATTGTCAGGGGGTAACATTCGTTAAAATCAGAGATAATCACCACAGCGTGTCAGTTTTATTAGCTAAGTGTTTTTATATCGTCTTTTAATGTCGGGCAAATGCCAAATCTCGGATACAACGTCATGGGAATTGTCAGAGAACAGTGTAATAAATCCAGGACATTATCATGCTGCTGAATGCTGCTAGAAAGTCGTCTCACCATTAACTCTGGCATGTGACGAAAGGAAGGAGGGAATATCTCTTGGCTTGTCTTTATACATGTACAAACTTATCAACTGCGAATGGCAGCAAAAGCTTCCATTTCAGGGCTAGGTTTTAAAAAGTTTTTTTTCCGAGAGGACCGGGACACGTTCTGTTTTGGAAAATTTCTTGCCACAAACTGTGGCGACCGACACACGCTGTTTAATGCTGTGGACATAATCTCAATGGGAAAGGAAAAAGTAAAACGAAATACACATGATTGTAAGAACGTAATTATATGACCTTATCATTTAACCCTTTTGAAAGTAATATCTCTGACTCTAAAGTCTGTTACGTTCAAATATTCAATCAGTTCATAAGCAAGCGAATATCCAAGAAAGTAATTCTTTTAGTGAAAACACTACTTGGATTTGTCCAGTTACTAAGTTAGTGCCTTTCCAGGGCTGATTGAGCGCTGTTGTTGTCACCCCTGTTTAATAACCCGAGAAGACACAATTCGCGCACGCCTAATCTCGTAGAAAGCCACAAATTCTCGCGTTGTCTGGTATTCAGAGAACACTCTGTTGCCGAAAGCATCAAATAATTTCAAACACACCAGTAAAACCCGGTAATGAAAAACAATGACACAAGTAAAACTTTTTACCCACTTGGTCGTTTTTTCGTGATTGAGCTGGAAATCCTCTGAGCTATAGCCATTCCACGAAAAGCATATCCGAGTTCACGGACATCATGCCAATGAATGTTTGTTCATGCAAGTTGTAGGAATATTCGGAACTGTAACAGCCCGTTTGTGCCAGGCAACGTGGAACAGGTGACATTCTACGTGAACCCACTTCAGATGGGCCTTCAGATGGAGAGGATGCACCACCGAGCAGCTACCGTGGATGATATTGGACGAGCTTAAATGTCATTGGCTTGATTCTTAGAAATGCTTTCGGACCGTTGGTAACTAATGCATTCAGATGTTACCCATAAGCAATGTGTCTCGTATCAGCTTCTGTATGTTTATCAAAGATGTGGAATGTTATAATATCTAACTTGAGCTCCATCTAAATGTTGGGGTTTATTCCTATATATATACTTTTACCTTAATATCTACAAGAAACTGTTTACTTCTTGCTTCAGTTTGATAGACCCCGTAGTCTCTTCAGCGCTGAACGAGCCCGGGGCAAACAAGCAGACTCACTAACACACCATACATGTGACGACTTCAGCCCTCCAGGCAGCATCTCCCCACAGCATATGTATTTTCATTTACACAGTTTTCCCATTAATATCAACCCGCTATTTTATGCCAAGTGAACCCAATCAATAAATGTTGTAAGTCAGCAGAATCACGATTTTTTCCGATACGGTATGGACTGGTCACGGAATGACTGTTCTGGTAATGGGCTATCCTTTCCCGAAAAAATATAACTGAGCAGTCAGCTAAACAGAGTGATGGCTAGTTGTTATAAATAAGTCATATATGCCCATTAAAGCTGGCGCCGCGAAGGCCGAATGGACGACCAAGGTCTGTGATACGTATCTGACAATGCCCTATGGTCAGTACCGGGAAATAGATGTGCTGATAAATAGTTTAATGCAATTCATACTTTCCATGAATATATTAGTTAAATATGATAAACCTCTTTATCGTAAGGATGCCCGAACGATACATTGGATTGCGAGAGAGGAAGAAAAAAGTCTGTTAGTTTAATCTGTTAGATGATTTCTCTAAGCTCTCATTATTTCTGTCTTATCGATGGTTGTTCTGTGTGGTTATCACAGACCAGTCTCTAGGTTAATATGCGTCTACCCGCCACGTTGTCTTATATAGTCTTATATATATACAACAGCCAAAGGAACATACCGCCATTTTGATATGACACAGTACGGTACAGGCAAAATAAGTCTGAATTATCCCGCATGTGAAAGAACCCAAAATTGTTATGAATAAAAGCGGTTTACATCCAAAAGTTTACTTCCTGGATGAAGTTTTACGTCTGATGTCTTGATTAAATTCATGTCAGGGAAATTTGACAAAATGTTAACAGAAAGGTAAAGTACCTTGTGGAGGTTTATAACAAATAATAATTGTATAAAACAACCTCTCTGAGATGGATATTGGGATTTAAAGATACAGAGAATCGCATTGCAGCAACAACCGAAGGTATTATCGAAGCCAATGCTCAAAATCAAAAGCCTAAGGCGGTTATCATCACGGCATACGGGCTTCCAGACGTGCACACCGCTATCTTGTGAGATAACAGCAAACAATGCGCCAAAACGCTGTCATAGCATTAGTGGGAAATAAAGTAGAAAGCTCTGAGTGAACTGAAAACAATAGTTTTCTTGGGCTAAATCTGCTTCTGGGAAGTATTGATCCAGCACATTTCTGACTGACATGGCAGATCGCTATATAGGACCAACGATTGTTTTCTGTGACAATTTGATATACGACCTTTTGTAGGAAACAATGTATCCTAAAATATCGTTGAAACGCTAGAGGTTTGTTGGCTCTTGAAGTCGGTTGAATATAATCAATACTGCCAACAATGAACTCTGGACCTTGAAAATAAAACTGTGAGCCTGTGGCCTGTTGTCTGTGGTGGGTATAGGTCGATAGTTTATCTCGGCCAGACAGCTGCAGACACAGAACCAAGTGAGATAACTCATACTAACCATAGAGGTCGTGATTGCTACAGCCTTCAACTTTTTCCGGGTCATGTTTGAAGCTGTTACAACAGTACTTTATCAACCGGTTTCATTTGAAAAAACTAAAAAAAAAGAAAAACCTTGTGAAAAGCTCCGAACGACGTGATAAATTTCAAGGGCAGGTGTGCTGTGGAATTTCCAGTAGATTGCAATGCTCACCAGCTGAAGTGTTTTGCTGGAAAAAAACCAACTAATGAAAGCACTGTCGTCAAGAACTACATTTGATATAATATATAGAGAATGGCTGATTAAACAAGTTTATTTAGATGCATAAATGCACGACGAAATGCAAACATTAGGGTAGCTCGGTGAAAATGTCGTAAACTGATCTGTACTAATTACAATGGCTTTTTCCACGCACTACACAATTCATCAACGGGCCTATTTCGAATGCTCTTTGTCAAGGGAATTGAAATACATCCCACTCAACACTTGCAAGAGAAGTGAACTGTGTCGTAGTTTTAATATTTATGTGCAAAGAAACACTTCAAATATTAAGGAAAAAATAATATTGCACTAGTTGAAACATCTTTTATCCGACTGTATACTTCATTGGGGATATAGGACTTTGCGGATTGTTTCACTTTAGCCTCCACGCAAGGAGACGAAAATGCTAACGAGTTTTACCAAAATAACTGATCTGTTTGATTCTGAGAACGGGGTTACAGTTATTTATCTTTCATTGTTCCTGCTAATGTTCAAGAAAAATTTATTGATTGGGCAGAGAGAAATATACACTGGGGATCACAAACGACAAACCGAAATGAAAAGTGAACATAAGTTACGTTAGGTTGGAAACATTTGAAGTGAGAAGCTGATAGTGCCGTGTGCTCCAAGAACATTTAAATGATGGAAACTCTCTCTGGCTTTGACACTCCTCCGTCCTGCTGAATGATGGACAGACTGTGTGCTAATGAATGTGGGAACTGTCTGTGCTTCTGATTTATGGACACTCTCTGTTCTGCCGAAAGGTGGACACTCTGTGGTGTGTGATGATGGACACTCTTTTCTGCTGAATGATGGACACTCTTTGCTGCTGAATGATGGACACTCTGTACTGCTGAATGATGGACACTCTCTATGCTGCTAAATGATGGACACCTCTGTGCTACTAAATGATGGACACCATGTTCTGCTGTATGATAGACACTGTGCTGTTGAACGATGAACACCCTCTGTGCTGTGTTCCTGAATGATGGACAGTCTCTGTGTTCGTGAATGATGGACAGTCTCTGTGCTGCTGAATTGTAATGTTGAATAATGTGCTTTTAAATCCCATGTCACTATATTCATGTAATCAAGCAGTTTTAACAAACCGGAACATTTCAGTCTCCTTTACTTATATTTTATGGCATGAATACTGTAGGATGGCTAACTGCTTTGCATGATGCAACTGTGAAAATTGAACTTCCCTGTCTGTATTTTGTTAAACATTATTTCAAATAGAAAATCCCGCAAAGTGAGATACATTTATAAAATACAAACCTGTATTGGTAAGCTGAAGGATACTTATTCGCATCCAGTCAACGGACGGACACTGCAACCCAGTCACTTTGTGTCTCAGTCACATATCAGTGAACTACAGTTATATATTCGTCATGGCACTTAAGCTGAGGAAGTTTGCCTATGCACGCGAGAGATAAATGGATTATATTAAATCGTACATGTAAAGAAACGTTATTTTGCAGCAGTCAGTCAAATTTTCATTAACCGTAATTATCACAATAGAAATAAGTGTTCTATCAAAGCACTAAAACAGCTTTTTTATTTTTTGGTTAACAATAAGCCAACGATTTTGAAAGCAATATTACAGCTATAGTTTTACAGGATCAACATTGCATCAAATTACAGTGACAGCTGTAGCCATCACTTAATAACCCTCTGAACAATTGCATCACTCTGGTCACATTATACAATGAAAATATATATAGGACGTAAACATCGCCGTTATGCAGTGTGGTGCCATTCTCTATTTCTTTCACGTGAAACGCAACAGCACGACAGTTTAGTTCCTCTGCGTCATTAGTGTTTTTATCCAATGAGAGATGATCTCATGTGCATTATTTTGTATGAAGTATTTGGAAATTGCAACAACAGAGCAAAAGCCTCCAATCAACAAGGCAAATATGGTCAAGAAAACTCAACGCTTCAGCTTATTCTAAATGCCATTGTTAAGTTTACTCCAAGAAGAACAGGGTAACAGAATGGCATTTTTACATTCTTGAAATAATCTTACCACCTGTACTTGCCCTGACATGTGGTCGACAAAGAAAATGCTGCTGGGCTCCTGTTCAGCTTGCCGTTATGGATGCTATGTTCAGTGGGTACAGACTTTATCTTTCAATACTGCAACGGTAAAATTTAATAGCCAAAGTTATGCCGCCAATTTTCTCACGTTTCGTCGCCTAACAAACAAAACTTCGCCTTTCGACCAGTTCTGCGATACAGCATCAACATTATCGGTATTCTATGTGGTGCCGTTCAACTTTTCGGAAGTATTATATCTGGTGGCGATTGGACGTTTAATAAATTGCTCTTCGTATCTTCTCGAAAATTATAAAATTTGCAGACATATCAAAGCCGCGATATACTACATCAGTGATGCAGTACGATTACAGGCATGTGGTAATATGTAAGTTCAGGCAACAAGGGATCGACACTGATCAGTGAGGAGGACAGGCTCTAATCCAGATCACGGTGACCCTGTCTTATAGCATGTATACAGGATTTTTCTCACGTACCAGGTTAAGGGCGCTGGCACTCCAACTAATCCAAAGACACTCGCTTCCATGAAAAACCTAATAAGTTAATTAATGTTGGACACAGCATGAAACCTGACGCAAATAAACACATGTTATGTCATACACACAGGTACACTTGTGATCGAAGCAAATATGATTACAAATCAATTACTTCCAGCAGCAAATGCAATGCAAATGTTTACTTGGTTAGTATAATTGTTGTGCAGTACACATGCGTCAAACACAAATAGATGTGTCACAAAACAGAAATCTACACTGCAGTTGATTGATTTATTTGATTTTTGTTTTGCACTGTACTCATGAATATTTCATACGACAGCGGTCAACATTATGGTGGGGGGGGGAGGGAGGGGGTAACAGGGCAGAGCCCTGGAGAAATCCACGACTACCCGTACGTTGCTGCCGGACCTTTCCCGTTCCGAACAGAGAGGATTTATTTATTTATTTATTTATTTGATTTGTGTTTCATGCCGTAGTCAAGAATATTTCATTTATACGACGGCGGCCAGCATTATGGTGGCAGGGAACCGGGCAGAGCCCGGGGCAAACCCACGACCATCCGCAATTTGCTGGCCGACCTTTCCACTTACGGCCGGAGTGGAAGCCAGCATGAGCTGGACTTGAACTCACAGCGACCGCATTGATGGGAGGCTTCGGGGTTATTGCGCTGCGCTAGCCAGGTAACTGACTGAGCCATGGAGGCCCCCGACCGGAAACGAAGCCAGTGTGAGATGGGCTTGATCTCACGGCGACCGCATTGGCGGAAGGCACTTGGGTCATTACGTTCCATTATAGAGGGCTACACCATCCGGCACGGAGACCCTCGAATCTACACTGTAAGAACTTTTGTATTGGTGAGAGGTCTCTGAGTTATTGTGTTGCGCAGGAACGCTAATCACTCCGTCACGGACGTTCATTATGTATCAAGTAGGGATACATAAAATGACGCCTAACTTTCTTTACCATTAATTATGGTGCAAATCAGTACGTTATTGGCGGATTTAAATATATTTAAAAAGGCATATCCAAACGATTGGCAATGAAATATTTGTTTTTTTGGTCAGTAAATATAATTTATTTATTAGATTTATTTATTGGAATGGAGAACTACGCCGTACTTAAGAATATTTCACTTATACCAGTGAGAGACTCCTAAGTCACTGTGCTGTGTTGACGCACTCACGTCTTGGTAACTAAGGCGTTAGCATGCATAATTGATGGAGTTCACATGCGTGGTGGATAGTGAAACAAAAAATTCAGTGTATACGATATGAGTTGCGAACTACGTAGTTTATGTTCTCTTGTGTGAGACTACAAGCCTGTGTGGCAGATAGCAATTATTTTCTACAGCTAGCTGTCACATATGGCTAGCATTTCCCTCGGCAACCACTTGTATATCACAAGTATTTCCTTCATCTACCAGGGACAGACAGCAAATATTTCATTCAGCGAATGGTAGATGCCAGGCTTTTCTTTCAGCTATGCAAGTATGACATGGTAAGAACATCCTTCGGTAATCCAGGACATACGGGTGATACTGCCTTCAGCCATCTGTGACAGATGGCAAGTATTTTTTTCACCTATCCGTGACAGGCATGACGGGTGATAGTTTTTTTCCTACAGCTATCCGTAAGAAATGGTAATTGTTTTCTTCAGCTATCTGTGACAGATGATAAGTATTTCTGTTCGGACTCATAACCAATGGCAGGTATTTCCGCCAATTTTCCGGGACAGAAATCACTATTTCCATCAGTTACCGAGGGCAGATGGTAAGTACTTTCTTCAGCCATCAGTGACAGACGGTAAGAGAGCATATAGTTGAAAGGCTGTCAGATCATATATAGACCAGAATGGAATCCAGAATGGATTCGTTCTAAAATGGTTTATTGATAAATTATACCACACTTCACATTTGGACCCGCTCTGGAGCCGGTCCATGGACAGCAGGGATTATAGACAAAATCTCGTGTCCACCAACATCTATCAAAGCTGATACCATCATATTCGTAGCTGGAAAGTTATCTAGTAGCAATCAGACAAATCTAACGTATGGTTTATATATCTGTGTCATGAAAAACCAGAATTGCCGAGATGGAAATTGCCGCGAAAGCCAGCGCACGTAGAGTTTTGGCGCGAAACGCCCCATCTCAACGAAGGGCGAAAGGTATGGAGGTCAATGGGATTTCTCTGTCTGATAAGGCCATTGTAAAATGGCACACGACCAAATTGTCTCAAGTCACGGGAAGGCCGTCTGTCTGTCAGATCATTGAACAAGCCTATTAAATTGTCTACAGACTGGACCATTGATTAGCATACTTGAGAGGAATGGATGGGTTTATCACATGGTTGGACATTGTCTGTGGCTTGGATGGAATTGTCACGGCCAACACGTGACAATACAAGATAGTACCTGTCGATGTTGGATAATAACTACCGTTATGTATGTGTTGCTGTGTAAGAGAAAACTGAAACAAGCTGTAAGCAGTGTTTTCCGCTGCTTGCTCGGGCTTTAGCGTCGTCAACCTTATATGATGAAGGCCTATCGTGACGTTTTCTCCCTCACAAAGGTCAGCGTAAACTTATTTATAGTTCTATTCCAGTGCTTGGCCTTTCCAAACCGAGCGCTAAGCTAGGACCAGCCAAGATTGCCAATTGACTCGATAAAAGCCTTTAACCATTTTTAAAGTCCATGGGATTGAACTGTGGTGTTCAATGGGAAATCTAAGCTCTGAGTCACGGCCGACTGGCAATACACGACTTTAATAGGACAACACAAATCCTATATACTTCGGGTATTCTGCTGATGAAAAAACTATTTTCGAAAGAACTTAGCGATGAGTTATCATGAAGATAGGAAGAAAGTCGGTAAAACAGGTTGATACGTTACTTCCTTTTCGGCTGTCAGAAGGATTGCTTATAGCTTCAGTTTAGCTTGATGACAACGTCGGATCTCCCGTCAGCGATTTAAGGGTTTAATAACAATTGGATTAAAGGGGTCTGAGCTGTCTTGCGACTGCATATGGTGGACAGTCGGCGGCAGAGCGATTCAGAGGCACCACCTAAATCAGCCGCCGCACAGTCTCTCGGCGATCACCCAAACACCTGCGTCTTATCCTATTATACCATGGCCAGGACAGCTACGGCTTTATCGATGGGGACAGTAAGCTAATCACAATAAAGGTCTGTGTGGAGGAAAGTGTGACCACCTTCTCTCCCTAAACTGTGGCGTAAACAATAATGTACATCAGGCTGCTCCATATCTGGTTATGTACATGTATGGATGGCACGCTGTTTGACAGCGCATTGCCGATGTCCTCTAGAGAAACACACACAATTGCATAATAAAAGTTTATGTCTGCTGTGCTTCGGTTTGTTCTACTGCCGTGTGTTAATTAAACTAACGACCGGACTAGCCTTCGGACGTGTCGTATCACAAGTTTAATGGTATATGGCAGCTTGGATGAGTCGGTGGCCTCGGGCGAGCTTTCACCACGGGCTACAGTCAAGCGCCTGGTTCAATATTTGATAACCTATGGCTAACAGAGATTGATAATAAATACGAATTGATTGGCCATCGTCAGGGCTAGAGTAATGGACGGCCGAATTGACACTGACACCTGCAGCTAAATCGAAATGACATTATAAACAGACGAATAAGCCATGACCTAGAGTGACCTTGAGGCAAAGTGGCTGAGCAGCAAATGATGGACATCTTCCGTATCTGCGTCAGAATTAACCGGGAAAAGAAAAAATGCAGATGAAAGAAGATATTCATCAAGGCCGACTGGACACGAAGGGCTCACATACAAACCATATTATCCATGCAAATAGAGACCTGTCTTCCCGAGACCCGTTACCGACCTGGAAGGCAAAATAATCACACTAAACCTTTCACACACTTATGAACTTCGATTTCAGCGCTGACGAGAACATTTAACGTCAAAAGGTTTTCTTTCCCTGTACGTTTAAACATAGTTCGGGTCGTTTCCTTCAGATAATTGTGTTATATTCTCTTTTTGGTAGCCTTGTTCTCTGTGGGGTTGTTAACAAACTTGATAACAATTAAGTAACAACGTTTAGCTGCCATGATCTTCAAAGCTTTGAACTTTTTATTTTTGAAAAAAGTATTAGTTTTGCATATTGTAATGATAACAAAAGCACTGAAATGTAATAACATCCACATTTTCCAACAGGTCCGAACGTTTCTGAAGAATATTGATACAATTTTTGATAAATCAACGATAAAAAAGCACTGATTGACCTTGAACTGAAGTGGCACTCAGACGTGAGTAGAGGGCTCTACAAAGTGTCAGCTGGCAGAATTGATGTGCCAGTATAGGAGACATCTGCTCTGTGTTGACGACCTGACAGACGGATAACTGGTTTATTGACTACAAGAGACTTCCGCACAAGACTGATACACGTACAATTCCTGGTCTGGAATGGTTTGTTATTCTTGTAACTGTTTCCTCATCTTAGATAAGTTTCATATTTTAGCCAAAATTCTTTTTCAAAATAGCAGAGAAACCAATTTACCTCTCTCTTCTTCTGACTATCGTAATAAAATCTACTTTCCTAAAGCACTGTATACATTTGCTTGATGCATTTTCTCTCTATCGACCACATTTTTTTTTCAGACTGGGAGCTCTCTCCATCAGCAAGGGAATTTCATTCCGTGGCCCAGTGTGAAGGCGTCACACCAGACAGTATCTGGAAGTCAATCTATCACTTTTGGATTAGGTATTTGCAAGTGAAAGTCCTAAAATGTGTAAATGTGAAGTGTGGTGCATCTCGTGTCTGGGCCCTGTCTATAAACTTCTTCAGAAACTGACAGGACCCCGATTTGCTATTCGCAACCCTTCTCACGCCAGTTTTGCCTCCTGGGAGTTGGAATTAAGTGAATCTGCAGGCATTCCAAACAAGCATCAATATACCAGCTTATCTACCCAGACTTTTTCAAATATTCATAAGACTTCGCTTTCGAAATTCCAATTCAGGAATTTCAAGTCATTAAATTGTACTTTTTCCAGCATAGGCTTGATATGGTCTACTCAAAGATATGGCATCAGAGCATCAGATCGTGAGTTGGGACTCCTGGATTGAATCCTGAAAGCGTACTTCTGCATTTCTCTGCGTCACCTCATCTGTATACAGACGTATAATATTGATACATACTATACGGACTCCATGAACCGCGTAAAAAATCACAGGCAATGCATACATTTAGTAGCAGTGTCCATTAGCTCTCGATCTGACGTTGACATAGCTATAAACACTGTCCACTTCCCGAGAAGCTTATCTTTGATCAGTGATAAGGTGTGTTCGAGTCCAGCTTTTACTCTTTCTTTCTTTCTTTCAGATGACTGAAGGTTAAATGGTAAAGAGAGACACTTTTCGACTGGACACTTCACAGTTTCCTCCAGTAAAATTCCTAGTTTCTTCCGGTGCTTCCTAGTTTTTTCAGACAATTCCGTTTCTTTCGGGCCCTTCCTGCTTTACTACAGATATTTTTATGATCCTCTCCACTTTCAAACAAACCATTATGAAATCCAGAGTGTCAACAAAACCACCGACGTTTGGCGATTTACTGACCAATGTTCCCAAAGCAATATCCTAAACGTGACCATTTTAGTATATGATGTCATTCATCAATCATGTATCTTAGTTGCGCTTTGATTTCAACTGTTCATATATCCAACGTAGGGATTATACTCAACACGAGGATGATACGGCCCCAAACCCCGGCTAAAGCGGAATAAAACACAATTCTGAAGCAATTAGACACAATTATGAGTCCCAGAGAATCGAGAAACTTCTTCCGTACTGACAAGAGAAATTAAAAAGGAAAAAAAATAAATAAAAATAGCATGAATGCGTTTGGTGGAATATCACACACTAGACACTATAGTATTTACAGTAACAACCTGTGACGTTGATTAAATCCTTGCATAACACAGGCTGTAACATATGCTGCAAGGGGAGGTATGTATACGTCACATACAGGACCCTTCGGTATATTGCTATCAACCAGGAATATTATTCACAATATCGATATCGAAACTATCCCCCTTGTTGTGACAAGAAAACTTCTTGGTGTTTGGAAATCTGTGAAAAGCACCAACTAAATAACTTGAAATAAACTTAAAAGTATAAAATCCTGTTCATAAATCTGCATAAAAAGTAAGAAGATATTAAACGAGAGGCAGGGTGTGTGCCTCAAAAATAAATAAATAAGAAATTATAACAAAGAACAAAGTGTGTTTACATGCACACACAGACGGGGATTTTTGTCATGAACATGAAAAATAATGATGAAATCAGGGAAAGAAAGATACTTTGGGCATACGTATAAAACAACGCGAAGTAGGCCCTTATACGCAGATCGACAAGACAGTTACACAGACACAAAAAAAAGGGGCTTATAATTGCTCGAAAATTATGAAGGAAAATGCGCATAAACAAAGACGCCACTTTACGGGATGGTTTGCGGATTCTGAGGCGGGATGAAGCGGCCTAGCCTAATGAATTAGACGTTTTATGCTGTGGACACAACGTTTAACAGAGGTCAATTTAAAAAAAAAAACACGGGTATATTCTATCCATATTTAGACGTTAGCTTGTGTTAGGGTCATATCGGCTGTTTTAGCCCATTATTTCGGTCAGAAATTCCCACAGTCCGCCTTGTTTAGACAACTATCAAGAGAATCTGGTAATCTCCGTGATGCGGAGTTTTTTGGTGTAGGATTTACACTGTTACTTAGGGTAGCTCAACAGTCGAACACTCCAACAGTAAGGGGAATTTACGATTAACAAAAATATCTAGCGATCGGCAAGTAGTTAATATTGGGGCCCTTGCCTAAAGCAAGCGATGTGAGTTTAACATAACTGAACTGTGCTAATCATTGCCTGAGGAATACACATATTTTAAAGGCTATGCAGCGTCTAGATACGGATAGGAAAATACCCCTGGTTTTTCAAATGGACCTCTGTTAGACGTTGTATCCGTAGCATACGTCTAATTCGTTTGGCTGATCGGAGGAAAAGAAGGGATATATTGTTTAATTCAGATTCTGTTTGCGCTAATGATTCCACAAAATGAAAAAAAATTTCGCGTGCCCAAATAAATCATCTAAGTGTGTCATAAGTGGTGTTTAACGTAATATGCCGAGTCAATGGGTGAATTTGCAATTCGAAGCGTAGTACCTTCTCCACCTTGGCAAGTGATTATGATCAGAGACCTTTATGAAAGAGTCTTTTCAGATGCACCACCAAAAAGTCGTTTCGAACTTTTTGCAAGACGATACCATCGAGCACCGTTACCCGCGTGCTGTCGCGTCGTATCTGAGAAGCAATGGAAGCAGGAGGGGTCGAGAAAATCCTCCTACTAGAACAAGAATCAATCCAGGTCTCGTGGGACCTAGCGATTGAAAGGGAAGCACATTAACCACTCGACCGTGGCACGCTCCCCAAGAAGGTTTAATTAGCACACGTAGACACGCGATGAGATCATGACAAGAGTCATTATCACGGACTGTGCATCGTGCTGCCTACAAAACGAAAGTGTACAGTTTGTACTGAAAGCATGGGATTCTCGCGAGAAATTACTGACGTACACGAGATTACTTGTATTCCAGACAACTGCTCAACAGCCACACGTTCTGTCAAAACCATTCCAATCGGTCTATCTAAATGCATGCTCATCACATGGACAAAGTAATTATATCTGAACAGGGATCGCATATGACCTTTTTAGGGCTGGAACATCATGCAAATATAGCTAAACGCTTGAAATGTATGGAAGGAGCTCAAATGGGGTGCGGATAACCGTGTTAAAGGCCAGGGGGATGGACTGAAGGAAACGGTAAGGACACCGACAAACCAGCTAGGACGTATTCCCGCTCACACCTCCTCAGACTTGTGCTTAGAAAGAAGGCTTTTATTGGGTGTGGATTTGTCTTACATTTATCGATTCGTGTTCTTGCGGTTTGTTCTCCCATATCACTAATTGAAGTCAGTGTGATATAAAGAGCGACTATGTCAGTTACCTCTATTACAGCGCGAACTGTTTGTTTTCTGCTCGACTCCACAGAGTGTGTTCAATATCGTCACAGAGGTCAGCATTGTAAAGTGACCGACAAGGCGAATTGGTTATGGACGATGCTGTCGACAATTCACAGGCTTATTCACATGTTGGCAATACCGTTCGTTAGGTTATAAGTCCGTGTTGCAATTATCGTCATGTTTAATTACTCTTAATTAAAGTTTTAATTGGCTCCAAAGGAGATGGACAACAGATCCTTAGGCATTACCTCAGGGGAAGTTCTAGTCGAGAGAAACCAGTTACTTCTGTACAAGGGCATTAATAGGTGAATATTTAAACACCGTGACAGTGTTGAGTACTATATGACCATTATGTTTCGTCCATTTGCTTGAATAAACAGTGCTATTACACGCATCCATGAATGTACAAAATGCCAGTGTTATGTTGATCAGCATGACGTATAAGTGGACCTAATGTCTTTAGCCTTTGGCACGGAACATTCACTGGTCTAAATCCCATGGTACCCGTCATCAACTCGGGTCATAAACTGTTAATTTTAAATAACAGCCACAGCAAAACATGATGTGGTTAATGTAGTGTATTGGTTTCTAACCTAAAGGCTAAAGGTTCCTCCCATAAGACCAAGCCTTAGACATCTTGCATTCCATCAAATTCAAAGTTTTTCCCTCCAGAAATCATCGAATTGGGGGATATTAAAGGGTTTATGGAAGAGTGGAGCCAGCTCACCCGATTACGTCCACAAAATCGAAAACATTTATAGTAATACAAGAGCTATACACATCGAAGAGTTTCGATATAAATTAACTACATGTCTTCAAAGATCGACAACTTGCTAGGTCATCACATTGACTCAGGAGCCTTTCCCCAATGCGGTCGCTGTGAGTTCAAATCCAGCTCTGAATGGGTTCCTCTCTAGTCGTGGGTGGGACGTGCCAGCAACCTGTGGATGATCCTGGGTTTACCCCGGGCCCTGTCCGGTTTCCTCTAACCACAATGCTGGCTGCCGTCGTATAACTCAAACATTCTTCAGTACAGAGTAAAACTTCAATCAGATAAATTAATGAATCACAGATCAACACATTATGTACTGGTTTGATTTTTTCATCTATGAAGCTTTCTTTCTGGATTGCATGTCGAACGTATGTCTGTACGTCTGTTTGAATCAATGTTGTCTGAGCCCCATGTCATTTTCTCATGTCTCTTTCATACGTTTTTCATTTATTTCGTACGTGGTCGCAAGCTTTTAACTTTTGTCGCCTTTTTCTTTTGTTTGGTTGTCGTCAATAGACCTGATGCCAGTCTCTATTCATTTCTCGTTTGGTCGCACATACTATAAACCCCAATCTGTTTAGACTTCAGATTGGTCGCTTTCCCTGACTGTTAGTGATGGTATTTCATGGTTGTCGCCCTCTCTTCATGATCTTCCGTTTGGTTACCTTCTCAATATTATCATTGTTGTCGCCCTCATTGCACTTATGTTGGTCACCTTTTCCTCATTTTATATAGGCGGTTTCCACTGAACTTTATGGTCTTCTTTCAGGTTACTTTCTCAGGATTTTCTGAACTTTACCTTGCTTGTTTTGACTTAATGATGGTGGCGTTTTACTAGATCCTGATGACCATGTTATAAATCCTTGCACTGAATACAGTGTTTCATACATCCAATGCTGGTAACTTCAGGTGGGTCACTTTTCTTTGACTCTGCGTTTGGTAATCTTTCCCGAACTCCTATTTAATAACCTATAGTTGATTTCGGTGAGTCACTGTCTTTTGACCCCTTCAGTATTTCAAAACGAATGTCTCTTTGGCCTCCTGCCAGCGTATCTGACCACCTCTCATCGAACCCAGGTTTGTCTCACTCCATGATTGTTCCTTTCTATAGTTTCCAATGGATGACTTCCCGACCAACGTCACTTATCCTTACTACATGGCGTAACCAGCTCACCCCGACCCTTTGTAATTTCCCAGTCTATATGAGTCAAAAATTGTGATACATAGGTAGTTATGATCCAGAATACTTGGCTGCTCGTTATATGTTAATTGTGGCATAGCGACCGAAAGCGCTGGACTGTGTCCATGTCTGCTTCTATGGTGGTTCAAACTAACTGAACGAGGAGGCGATGGAAATAGGCTATCATCTTGTATCAACATGAATGCTGTAAATACATCAATAAATATGTGCTCTTTAACACTTCGTTACGTATGACACGTACCATCCCCTATCTTACGTAACAGACAACGAGTTGAGGATAAGGTCACCGAGGCCAGACGAGTTCCCAAGTGTCACGGGCATCCGGGTACACGACAGAAAGACGAGGGTTGATACAATTCTGAAAGTTACATAACCGGAACGGTCCAGAGAACTGGTGCGAGAGTAAGCCAGTTGGCCCGGTTCTTTACTCGCTAATTGTAAAAAGTGCACATTCATGCAGTTAATTTAGTAACGATTCATGAGTAAATGGTGTGTTGTTAATTGCGTCGGGTGTTGACGTTAGAACCCACCGAGACGTCATCTTTCTGCTGTGAGTTGAACAGGGTTCATCTGTATATGGCCCACCCACACAAGATCCTCACAGCTTCTCATTAGTATAACGATGCTCTTCATTACAAATTAATGGTGTGGCAATAAAAAAAAGAAGAAACATGCATGAAACAAAAATAAACCCCAACACATGTTACGTGTGATACATACAGCACTGTGGCTCAGTAGTTTACATGCATGAGCTCTAAGTGTTCCCTACATCAGCAACTCCTTTTGCTGTGATCATTGTCTTTTTAACCAAAGTGTTTCTTAATTGTAAGAATGTCGAAAAGGGTGGCAAGACGATGAGTTTTCTTATGGTATGTGTGGGAGATGTTTATGCCGCCTTACTTAAGATAGCTTTTTCTTCATGCGCAGGTCTGTGTTGTTGGTCCTTAAAGGGTACAAACTATACGCTGATTGGTTGACAGTTTCTTGGGTTATCTCTTTCAGATGTGTGTAGAATGCTATCTTAAAGAGCTGCTTCAGTTACATCTGCATTTGTTTCCAACATTATAACCGATTGACGGAGTATAACAATTGGCACGTTGTGTGGAAAAAAATGCATTTGTTATTTCCATTTTACAAACAAGGCGAATTATGCTTTAGGCAAACTATGGACGATTTTGTTTATGCTCACAATACAGGTACCCATTAAATTATGCTATTAAGTGCAAATATTATTGAACCAGTTCTGTATATCCTTTACATATTTTTTGGAAATTAATCTAGTTTTCCTTGGAACTTAAATAACTTTTTTTAACATGATAACAGGTAGGTGACGTTGGTTACAATGGGCTAACCAGGAAGACACGGTTGCTTTCATTTCACTCTTTTAATGAAGAGCAAGAGGGATAACTGTCTTTGATATATAGGCCTACGAACTGAAAAAGTCAGACCACGATATTCGGGGAGAGAGACAAACCCAAACCGTGGACTAGAGCTCTGTGGGCCTACACGTCAACACCACCAAACTGAAGATGTGATTAATTGGCAGATAAATGTGTATATGAACATGTGATACTTGGCTGGCATTTCTGTGCGGCGTGGATTTAGGGGACAATGCTTTTCGTATTTCATATGTCTTATTTGCCGGCCTCGGACGCCCGCTCGCGTGATTAATGGGCTGTGAAGTCTGTGGCAGGGATATTTTTGAGTTAAATTCCCCAGTTAAGGTGAGGATGACGGTGACCAGGTTTAATCCAGTCCTCCATCATTTCGCCTCACTCCCAGCAAGGATAACTCTGTTAGCAAACCGTAGTCAGCAGCCAAATGCGTCGACTCAAAATAGACTTATATCCTCATCT
Organism: Acanthopleura granulata; assembly: GCA_016165875.1. Classification (NCBI taxonomy): domain Eukaryota; kingdom Metazoa; phylum Mollusca; class Polyplacophora; order Chitonida; family Chitonidae; genus Acanthopleura; species Acanthopleura granulata. The sequence continues at coordinate 8,642,827 of JABBOT010000003.1, read as the reverse complement.
ATAATTCATGATTCTGTAATATTAGATGACGGAACTTTTTTTCAGAGTGCATCCTATGGAAGGGAAAGTGATGAACGACCGATAAACACTGCCTCGTTATCAACATTTGCACAATCGGATCAGCCGAATCCAAGTCGGGAACAATTGGCAAAATTTGACATTTCTTTAACTTAATTTACTTTCATGTGAAGCGCTGCTAATGTCTTCGGGGCTGGAGCCTCCGCACATATCCGCTGGGAGTAATATAAACCCATCAGATACTGCAGTTGAACACGTTGGTTTTTTATAGCATGTTCGTGTAAACTTCTATTTTATGTGTTTTAGTTTGTGAAGTTCTAGCGCAACTTGCCGAGGTGGCCTTCAGAGGCCCTCAGTGGCAATCCATCGGTGCATTAGTAAGATGCACTCTGTTACTGGAAGGTTCTGGGAAATGAAAGCCACTAGATTAACGGTGGGTGCAAACAAACCCACACAAACCATCGGAATGATAAAGCGGCTTCTAAAAACATAATCTCCAGTCTTTATGGTGTAAAAAATCATTACCCAATGCGAAAAGATCGGTACCGGTAATGACTGCAAATAATCCGCCACGTTATGTCCTGTTGTAAATCTGCCTCTTTTCATGATTAGAGAAACAAAAAATGCCCTCTACGACATCAAGACGCATACGTGAGTCAAACTTTGGCAGGGAGCTCGGTGAAACTGCAACATCACGATATGAATTAACTGTGTTTCCTATGTGCACATTCCTCGTTATTTGTGACACGACCTTCGTCAACTGGTCGTTACTAATACAGCTGAGAAAAGTTGCCTCGTGCCATAAACTATAGTTGACTTGTTCAATACTATTTGTCCAAACATACATGTAAATGATCACCAAATTGGTAGACCCACACATACTGGAAAATGGCAGGTGGTAGCCAAGACTCATAGGCCTAAATAGCAAACAGGACTGACTCAGGTTGTGGCCTTAATTCATACACATAAAATGGGAATGGCATACGATGGCCCAAGGTTACAGGTCTAAAATGGAAAAGGTGAAATCAAGGCGTGGACATGAATATTATACCGGCCGTCAGCCAAACTGAGCATTCGAGGTTAATAATCGCAAGGCTAGTCTCGAAGACAACGCTCAACAGAAACTACCAAAGAACTAAGAATGTTTATGGAGTAAGAAATGAAGACAGGATCTGATCAGGTTTCAGCGGTGAGGGAAACGAGCAAAGAATGTTTTAGGCGTATGGAATAAATCGGCATCAAAATCGTATGCCATACTAGTTCATTAATGAAGATATGTATCTCATTGGCGCTTTGATTGCAACGGTTCGTATATCCAGGCCGAGATTAACTGTCTGATCATGGACAGACACTCAGGTATGAAAACTGGAACGGGGCCAACCTAGGTTATAGACTGTAAATGTCAGGTGTTTGAGGATTATTGGCATACCTGCCAGCTACATAATATCTCCCGCGGCCTACATTTTCAACTCACTATTATTCACCTCATGTGAACTCAAGCATTTGATATGACATGTATTCAATTAACTTGGTTTTAGTGGATTTGCCACAGATGCACACTTCTGTTCTTCTTTATTTTTATTTCTTAACTCTTAGCTGAACTCACAGAATTATTCAGATGGAACTAAATTAGAGAAAGTACTCCTTTTATTGTAGGAATCTACTCACTAGAAAATGGATGTTCTGTGTTAATGTCATTGCGCTGCAGTGACATTTTTAAAAATAGTGTTAAATCCTACCGAACAAAATAAGAATTGGAAACTTACGACTTTGATGCCATAAATGCTTCATTACTTGAGAAAAAGGAACCGATTGTTACTAATAATCCCCAAGGCCACATAGTAGCGGCAAACCTGAATCGTCCAATCTTCGAGCATGGCCGTTGTATCTCTGTGCGATAACGGGACTCTTTGAATTCCTAAGAATAAAAGTCTGTGAGTCTGGGTTGTGGTAACCTGTGTAACAGCATGCCACTGAAAAGGGTACATTACTTCCAGAAACAAACGAGATTGGACGAGAGTATAAACTAAAGTTCTATACACAAGAGATGCTTGAGAATTGCAGACAGATTCTGGAGGAAGATGGCAGCCGCCTGTGGGCAGTAACGCCGGTATAAATGGTGAGGTGGACGAGACAATGACTTGAGTGGTCTGTGATTACAAAAGTCATGGGGGAATATCCAACAGATGTAATGTTGGCAGACAAAGGCAGTACTTGATTGCCCTTCCTGAGGGCAAACGACGAACGGCATAAAAGAAAAAAAGTAACGCAGCAAAGGGATACGAAGCTCTGCTCAAAGACTGACTTACTTATTTCCATGCAATATCGACTCAGCTTTTCAAGGTGTAGTTAAATCCACATCCGTCTTATTTGAGAGACAGGGCTGAAATACAATGTGCATCCTTTGATAATGCGTCAAGCGAACGATACGACTTTTGGTTACAAACTTCAATTCATCAATTCTTATTGTCTCATTTAAACAATGATGTTTATGTTTATTTGGTATCTTATTCACCGGGTTAATAATCTACAACTTTCACGAGCAAATCCGTTATGGTGGACGCTCACTTGTTGGCAATTTACAATAACTCCACTTCCTTGTTTAGGCCACTCCTCACCTGTGATCACTTGCGCTCGCTACTAGTGCCAAAAAGGCTGGTAGCAAAAGCCTTGCGTTATTTTGCGGAGAACATAATAACATTTTAACACCGCTTGCTGAAAATAAGAAAAGCTATAAAATCTGTAAGCTATGTTGATAAATTTTATAAAAGCTGTGTTGCACGGATTACATGTTGATGTGACATTAAAACAGGCCCATTGAATGGCTAGCTTGTATGGCTGGCATTATCGACAAAACGGCTGATGCACATTGAGATTCGAATTTGGAAGAAGGCTTATTAATATTTTTTTGGGGGGGGAGGGAGTTAGCGTACTAAATCAGGATAAAATATGTAAACCACGTAAAACATAACCGTCGCAGCTTCAAAGATTGTATTATTCAAGATTCCTCGACATTTCCGCCCACGCACGCCGGTTCGACATTGTTCTGTATCTCTTCCCTGTCAGCCGCACATGTGACCTACCTCTTGTTTTACAACACTGCTATATAGAAATAGTGACGTATTACAGAATGCAATCCGTTTAATATAGGTTACTGGAAGGGGGGTAACTATTAACGGTTGTCACAATGTGTGACATCTTTGCAGTTGCTCCCCTTTGGGCTGCAAGACCCTGGAGTTTATGTACACATATAAAAGCCGTTATTTTGGTCCAGCACGACACAAATTATTGATCGGAAATTCGCTTTGTGAAAATTTGTGCTGAGTTCTGAATTGTTTTTTCCATGGGACCAATTCATGATGATTCTGCTGTGGGCTTTTCAGAGAGTGTGTGAAGCAATTCGGAATGACCTTATATATCGGTTTTGTGGATACTTGACAGGCCTATCTATGATTGTTTTCTTCACAGTAAAGCTTATGCTGTCGTTTACAGTGACTACGTTATGTATTTTATAGTAACAGTGCAGCGTGGTTTCGGGTGATTGATCAGTGTGGTTTATAATGAAAGCGTATTATCTGTATTCACAGATAAATTTCATTGCCTGTTCACGGAACTACAGGATTTTTTCGTCAGTATGTGAAATTCGGTGACGTCATTCGCCGACAATATATAGACACATAGGCACCATGATCCTACTCATTTGCCAGGCGGTATGTTAATGACATATTAGCTTTAAACATCCCCATATCGCCAAGGCTGTGACAGAAATCTTTCCACGTTGGTTGAATTTAAAGGAGAGAACAGATAGTCCTGCTGGTTCACCTTACATCATGTTATAGGGATGACTAAGTTCCTCTATCCAATAGCCTTTATGAATTATCCTTATTTGGATAGTAAGCCTAATATACCTATAGGCCTATGTCCTGCATAGGGCGTTTAGGCCCACAGGTAGGGCTACATATCTCGCCTCGTGGCATTGTTACATCCTTTGTTCAAAATATTGAATCAGAAACAGGTGTGTTATGGATGCTCCATCAAACGCCTTATCTGAGATTTTGAAATTTCATAGCAGGCCTAAGCATGATACTATTTTTGAAAAAAGCGTTCATCTGTTGTGATCTGTGTCATAGTTGTCATAGCTGTACATAATTCCGTTTAACCAGAAGGCAACTGTTGTATGAGTATTTGAGTGTGTTCATTATTTTCACCTTGATGTTATTTATAAATAGTTGCAATCAAAGCTAAAGTATAGATCTACATTTGTATTCGGTCTGGAAGTTATTCATGAACAACATGTATAAGAGTTTGAAACTTGATTTTTTATGTCATGCCCCGCTTATCGACTGCCATCCTTGAATCATTGTGCAATGTGCTCTGCGGCAACACTGACTGTGTGATGTACTTTTACAGTGACAATGTAGCATGGCTTCAGCTCTCTGTATTGCTCCAGGAATCTAAAATTACTATGTAAAAGTGTTATCGTTACTAGAGATTACACGTCCTGAAGTGACCTTTTTCTGAAATTTAACTGAAGTCATGGTGGTTTCGAACCAACGACCTCCAAGCTAGACACCAAATCGCCAGCAAATAAATTTCAATCACCTAGACCAGTCTACCCGGATGCCTCCCACAAAAATAGAGGGTAGCTGCTCTGTAGACATTTACGGCGAATTAACATGCAATACCCATGAGATCAGCTCACCTAACATGGATACATGATATTGGGAGACGGTATTTAGAAAGTGGATTTTAATGTTTCTGTATTATCTTCATTAGGGATTTTAATTTTTGGAGGGAATCCTGTCGGCCGAGTAGTCTACAGGGCTGTCTGACCCTGAAATCGCTGGTCCGATACCTGGAGCGGTTCCAGCCAGTTTTCGGCACTAGAAAGTGCCAGTCTTAATAACTATACTGTTCCATAAAATCCAGTTTCTAAACGACATCGACCAATCTAAATGACTAATATGGTTTCACGTGACTGTGTTGTTTGTGTAACAGTAACTATGTAATGTGAACTCGAGGTGACTACGTAACTTGAGATTTACGGTATCAGTAACAGCGTAATGCAGTTTCGGGTGACAGCACAATGTGTTTTAAAGTACCAATGTAACATGGTGTCGTGTGGATGTGTAAACTGCTTTACAGTAAAGATGTGGCATGGTTTCATGTTTTGCTTGTTTTGTTGGGGCTTAACGCCGCTTTTCATAAATATTTCGTTTCAGGTGACTGTGTAATATTTTGTAGAGTAACAGTGTAGTGTGGTTTAAGTAACTTTCAAATGTTAACTTCAGTGACCATGTCATATGTATTACACTGACTTTGCAGTAGTTATTAATATGTTGATTTGTTTGATTATTTTAGTGAATTCATTTTAAAAAATCGGTGCACGTTATAGAAGGTATTATTTGGCAGAATTAGATAATGGACGTTTTTCCATTTTCGTTTGTCATCAGGTTGTATACATTTCGTGATTTATCCAACTGTTGTCGAGGTAAGGAGCAGGTGTATTGGTGTTGTCGGTTTACTGGGTGCTCTCATATGATGCTAGGTTTACTGCTCTTTTAAGCCATTTGCATAGGTTCTTGAATTTACCTCAAAGGAATGCGTGAAAGGTAAGTTTTTCTACCCGTGTTAGCCAGTATGTTGGTGGGACCCTGGTGTGAGGTAGGTGGGTGGCATGTAATCGGACTTACATTTGGTGCTCCACTTTTGGCAGGCTACAGATAACGACTACACGTAAAAAGGGGTGAATTCTGTTCATATACATTGATAACCTTTCGACCATATGCAATTTCCAGTATTGTCGAGGCGGTGAACCAAAATATATCCAAATTCGTTGAATCTAAAGAAGACAATAGGTTGTCCTGGCGGTAGAGGCCTACCATAGGATGCTGCATAAGGCATATACATATCCCGCTTTGAGGCATTTGAGTGTTAAAATGTGATGAATTCAATCAACGTCACAAGTTATTGATTCCAAAAAGTTCTTGAAGTAAAACATCTTGACTGAAGTTTCTCAGATTTCTTCAGCGAGCGGAACTCTCTTATTGGCAGATATGGACAGAGTGTTTAGGATCTTTGGCGATTAGGTTCGTAATTATGTCTAATTCAGCTCAATCCAGTGGTAGTGCTCGTATAAGCATTCATGGGTATGATTATGTATGATTATAAATTATTCGTGAGCTATGGGTTTGAAATTTGAATCCGAATTTGATAGCCTGAATATTGAATATCGCCCCTGCATCATTGAAAACTGATGACTCCACTCTGTTACATGTGACCGAGTTTAATTACTATTTATGTGTTATATCTAACATATTACTCTGGGAACTGGTGTCATGGGTTGTTGTAGAAATGAGTCTTGGAGGGCCCCCATCTCCCCCATGGTCTACGAGTGGTAAGCTACTGTCGGGACTTAAAGCTTAGATTCAGGTATCACATGATGTGTGAAAGCATCTGCTGAACACTGTTTCAAAGGTAATGTCTAAACAGAAGGGTAAGGCTTGCTAGACTTTACCATTTTAGAAAAAAGATCAGTTTTTGAGGGTATTGATTTACACAGAATCTGCAGTCAGTGGTCAGTCTTTGGACTTTGTCCGGCTTGTTTCAATGACTAACGGAGAATCCGGTCAGACCCAAGAAGGACAGAGGGCCGACTTCTAGTGGGCACACAAGCCCACTGCAGCTGGAACTGTAAAATCAATGCCACGGGAACTCTTTAGACAAAGGTGAAAACTTGACGGGTTCTGAAGAAGACGCACACAAATTCCTAACAATGCTAAATTTGTAAATGCCCTACCTAACCTTGTATTTGCCACAGAAGTTAACTTATGAACGTGAAATTGGCAAATAATTGTTTTGAAAAAAAATATATATATATATGAATATATCAGTTCGTTGGTCGGTCGAGCAAAAAAAAAAAAAATAAATAAATAAAAATAAAATTAAAGGTACTAAATTTTGGCTAACTCATTATTCAAATAATGGACATGGGTAATATAACATTTAAACTATTCGTTTGGTGTTTAGTACACAATGGAGAAGTTAGGGTAATTTAATGTCGTGCAAACGTACTTGCAGAATAAATTTTCGACGATAAAATACCGAAGTGTGTTTACACTTGTAAACTAATGTAGAAACATACTCAGAATACTGAATTGATAAGTACGTATATATGTATATATGGAAATTTACGACAGGAAATGAAATAAATACAAGTGCCGATGTGTTAAAGCTTTCACAGCTCTGGAAATAACCCGTCGAAATACAGGATAATATGAGCCTGTAATGTCTACCAGTCACTTCCTGTTTAGGGATTAGGTTTAAAATCCGTAACAGAAATGTGGTCTGAGGGACAGGATTAGTCTGCGAGGGTAGGGAGGGAGGAGAAATTGATGATAACCCGGGTGGCCAGAGGCCATGTACACCTACAGTAGTACTCAGGTAACAATCCCTACTCAGACCAGCTCAGGTCATCCTTCAAACAGGCACAAAGATGAAGAGCCCGGAACATAGGCTCTGTATGACCAACCATACGAGCAAAGGTATCACACGGCCTACATGTGCGTTATGACTATTTACAGCCCGACGCCCTTTTGCGGCATATGAATATGTATTTTGTGGTTAAAGACGTCAAGCTGTCACAGCTGTGATGTTGTTATTTTTTTTTCAAGAAGATAATTATTGCTTTCACTTCTTTATTTTGTTATTTTTTATTTTTCCCAGTGTGTGTTCAATTCTTTTTACACAAAACAAAATACTTTTGAACATGACGTTACTTCATTTCTGTCATTTTCGCGTTTTGATGGGAAAATTCACAGATGTCTCGTCGTGTTTTTGCGTATATCTGTATCATAAGGAGATGGGGGTTTCAGATAGCACGAGATGATAGAATAACTGCGTGGGGAGTCTTCAGCTCTCATGTTCCTCCCCATGCTCCGAACGGTGTGCCTGGAGACACAGCCATTTACCGTCATCCACAGGTGCCTTACATAGCCCAGTGATGGCGGCTGGTAAGAACAAGGTACGGAGCTGCCTGAGAAAGCCAGCTGTGACAATCCGGGCCTGTACAGCATCAGCTTCACACACCTGTCTGGCATGTCCGAACAGCGCCAACCGCGCTGGTCATCTCTTTGTTGTTCGTGTTGCCGTCTTGGACGGAGGAAATCTCTATACAATACATCTGCTGTGGGCAAGCCGTGCTATTTCCCGCACTCCGTCATCAGCGGAAGGCATGCCTGCTGGCCAGAATACTTGTCACAATTTCAGCCGTGATAACAGCCTGGCGCGCACGGTTCACCCAGGTGCTACATGGTCTGAGAACGCCATGAACACGACAAGACGTGCCCATCACTTCTAATTACAGAGCAATTCTCATTTTTATTGCCTTCGTAAATGTAACAAAATACAGACATGTGTGCCGGTCAGTGAAGCGGCTCCCAGAGGCCTTCGCAGGGAATAGCTGACCGTTGTTCTGGACTGTCATTTGAAAATCGAGTGAACGTGAACAATTTAGAAAATGTATGCAGGAGTTAATCTTTCTAGGATTGCATAGTGGAATGTATAGTTTGATTGACTGCATGGGCACTACGTTGAGCCTGATGGTCCAAGAGACAGCTGTTCTGGGATGACTAATGGTTTGGTCAAAACTTCATTATCTTCATGGTCTACTGAGTGAAGAGCTGTTTGATGGCTATGTGTTATACCATGTGACAGCAATTTGCCATGCCATGGTAGCGGCGATATTAGAAGAGATGATAAAATATATACCCATTATTTGTCCCTTTAGAATCGGAGGAAATTCTTCTGACAGCCTTACTAAACATTTCTGTAGCCTTGGGACAGATTATGGCAAAAATTACTTTGTACAAAGATAATACAAATTTTAAACCATGAATTAATTGAAAAATTCACGAAATCATTCAGACGTGCAAATAGGAGTGAAAAAGTGAGCCATATTTATGATAAAAACAAAAAACATCATCTTTGTTGAGTAGATAAAATATCCATCGGGATGTATCCAGACTTCTTGCAGCATATTAGTTTTGTATGCACATATTATTAACTTGTTAATATTGAGGCGCCTCTAACGAGTGCAGAACTGGTAGAATGTAGTTAGTAAAGATTATGTACAGTGAGTATACTGAAAATGTGTGCGTTTGTGGAAGACGTGAACATGTATCGCTCCGCTTAAGTTGTATTTCCATCTCACAGTTACATCCGACGTCTGAGAAAACATAGTAATTAGGAATGGACATCACGACAATAGTTTTTGTGTGTGCATTTTCTTTACCCTTCTCCTTTAAAAGTGTCATGTAATAAAGTTTTAGACTGCCCGCAACTCGATTTTATGTCGCTGAAAACATACCATGACATGTGGGACGTGCACCTTAGCAACAGTTCATTTGACATTACTTTTTTTGTCGCTGACATGTTTTTCTCTCTCTCTCTCGCTCTCCATATGTTTCTCTTTTTCAAAGAGTAATCATTGATTCTTTAGGCAACGATCGCAGGCTGCTGTCTCCATCAGATTAGCAAACATGACTTCAGTACGTATATAGACTCGATTGATGATGTACGATACGTCTCAACAGAGTTCATAGACAACACTGCATCATCTGCACGAACATGGCTCGGTGACTCTACATCATCTGTATCAATACGGAATGTGTACGTTAGCCAAGTGAGCAGAACTATCGTTGTATTCCCTCAGTTTCGTCCAAATGTGCATCTAAAGAGCGAGTAGAAAAAATTACATGGACAGATTGAATTGGTCCACTAATGCACAATTTATGAACGTGAAATCCCAAAGGCACAATGATAACCAGGAAGTAAATAATTACAAAAAAATACAATGACATCCCTGTTATCTCGATGTGTCGTAAAGCTGAAAAGCGACGAAACAGCTTGATTCTCGCTCACTTGATGTAATCTTGTGGTAGAATCGTTTACTCCACTTATGTCTCATGTCCTGCATTTACTACACAGTACAGAGATCTGACGGCACATGTCATCGGGCGACATCTCTGCAGATACATAATACGTGGATCGATCAGGACATCAAACTTGCCATTCAAGAATACATGTGAAGAGCACAAACGCCCACTACACGTCGTTTGAAATAAAAACCTCACTTAAATCAGAGCTTGTTATGTCATGCCGTGGCCATTACTATGACTACCGCCCATCAATTCCCGGAGAATTTCACCATCAGCAAAAAATTAAGCCTATGCCTTGTTATGGATGAAAACGACTAGATTAGATCGATTTTCTGCTCGTGCTGAGGTTTTCATGTCATCTTCAGCAAAACCGTTATGACATATCAATGTGGATCCATTTTTTTTTTATCCTTTGTACACAATCTTTGTCGGGTATCAACGCTGAAACCCGCTGACAGATAGAGGGTATAATGGCTTACGTGTCACACTACGACAGCACATAAGCAGGCTTATGTTTACCGGTATGAATGCGATCTAACTTGATAAGGTATACCATTAGAATCAAACCGTCCATTTTAGAGGAAAGGAAAATTTATTGTCTTTAACGATCTATTAAAAATCATACCCTACCGCTTATACATACTGATCCATGTTTTCCCACCGATCAGTCCACCTAATTAACTTATTAAAGACATCCTCTGTCTGGGGTCTCGTTTATTGTTGTACGTAGTCACGGGGATTTGTTACATTACACTTTAAAACTTTATAACTGTGATACATCGGTGATAACTGTGATACATCGGTGGTAACTGTGATACATTGGTGATAACTGTGATACATCGGTGGTAACTGTGATACATTGGTGATAACTGTGATACACCTGTGGTAACTGTGATACATAGGTGGTAACTGTGACACATTGGTGATAACTGAATTTGTCTGTATTAATGGCGTGCTTTTTGTTCATGACCCAATAACCACAGCTTCGGTTCTAATTTCTGCACTATTAAACACAATGCTTGAATCATGTACATAAGTATTTATTTGCTGCATTTTTGTCATCGTAAGTGGACAGTACGTACAGCTACCTTTCCCCACCCGTCCATCTGCGGCCTTGAGCTGCCTTGCTGAACAACCAGACACCCAAAACAAGCCGCTGTAACTACAGAGGGAGAACTTTTCAGTCGGTCCACTCTGTTCGGCGCCATATTCATCACGTGGTACGTAATTTAACATTTTCATATTTATCTTGGAGAAAAGCAGGGAAAGCTCTTCTCGACATTCCAAAATTTTAGCATACTTCTTGGAATTGAGATATGGTGCCCAATCAAGCCGTGTTTGAGAAAGATGGCCGAGAATGGACTGTTCATCACCACAAGCCGGCACAATTATGTCGACGAAAACGCCTTCTGTGGAATTAACCATGATCAACTATGTCAGTCATTTACAATTTATATTCGGAGCTGGTCACGTGCCCCCTAAGTTGACCCCTTAGAACTGTTTCTCTGTAGGTAAAGGTTGGAGAGCCGACTGTTCATCGAGGCAGTGGCAAGAACAGCTCCGAATTCATGGACCAAATTACATAAATATATTTTTATGTGATTAAGGTGACACCGCCTAGAAAATGAACAAATCAAAGGTCAATTTAAACACAACAAACAGTAACCGTGAGTATAGGAAATTTGTCATTGTTTCCATGATAATCAATACAGTCGGCAGGTAGATGTGTGGATTTTTCCCCAGACCCGCTAAAGCTAAGCTGAGGACTAGCTGTGAAGGAGCAACGGCATTCGGCGATCTCGTTGTGCAAGCATCGGACTGACACGTCGCGCCCAGAGGAGGCAGAGCTGGGCATCGGGTAGGTGGATGGCCTCAGCTGTTGAATTTGGTGGGGTGATGGTTTTACTACAACACTCGTCTCGGTTGACGGTTCCTGTCGTTATACAGTGAACACACAATAAACATTGAACAACTGGTGGCACTCTAAACCATTATGTGCCAGTGATCACACTGTCGATAGGGCTCAAACCACGAAGTTTCTCCTGTATAAACTGTATCAGATGTGAGGTCAGCTGCAGTTGGAAGCGCATGTTGCACGGTAGGCGGTAGCTTTGGGAGAAAGCGCTTCACAGTCTAGCTGCCAGGTGTCACTGTGAGCTAAACTTCTTTTTCGTAAATATAACGACCTAAAAAAACAAAGGACCAATGTCGTGAAAATTTCTTTTCATGGGAAAGTAACCTGACCTAACTGAACGTCAAATAAGCAAGTTTTCTGTCTAAAGGAAAATATTGCACGCGTGTCGTCTTCGTTTTCAAGCATGCCTTCCTGCAGATCTGCTAATGATTTGCACAGCTGTGGTTTTTAACGTAGCCTTCACACAATAAGAAAGCCAACGCTTACACGGACTGCGATACATGCCAGCGATCCGCCCATTTTCCGGAACAAGCTTAAAACGAATGTTAATAGATTTCACAGTTAAAATATTTAGTGAATAAAAATAAAAATCTACATTTTTTTCCATTTGAACACTGCCATTTAATCATCACCTTAACGCACTAAGCGCGATTCTGACAACCAGGGAAGCGAATGTCCACACAAGGTACTTTATGTCGTTGAATAAATACAGTAACAAAATGTTTTGTTCAGTTTTAGGGGTATTTTTTAGCCGTTGAGATAAATGATAATATAGAGCCTAATTAAAATCTGCACACGTGTGGTTTTCTGACCCATGCACGTGCATCCAACTTTGATTGGTGGTTCAGCCCAAAATCAGCGTTATTTCATTTACAGAAAGCCTTATTTCGAAAAAAACTCTGGAAAGTAGTCGGTTCAAATTATCGATAGTGTCCCAAGCTTTGGATTTAAATAGATTTTCCATTAAATTTACTTTAGTACTTATTTTAACACCATTCTCCTATGTTTCCACTTATTCTGTGGCAGTCAGTTGTATGAATGATGGAAACCTACATGCAACAGGTGAACCACCGATGTTTGTCAAGTTACTGACAAACTTCCTCATGAGTACAGTAAGCAAAACTTGCATGTGAGGTAAGACGACAGAGGTAATATTGCATAAGTAAAGTAAGACTGCATAAATGACGTCAGGAGAACAGTGACAGTGGGGAATGTAAATATTTCCTGCCGAAACCGGGATCGAACCGGCTTCTCGTGTCGCCGTGTTGATGCTGCCTTCCTAACCACAAGCTCTTCTTCGTTTATCCGATTTATGTTACAAATCTCTAACTTACGCGTACATATATGATATCAATATCATGATCGTCTATTATGGATGACGGCTGGTATACGAAAAATATGGCCAGACGCCATGATTCAAAATTATATTTTCAGAAGGAATGTTTACGTTTATATTTCACGTTGACCGTGTTGACAACCTAGACCTAGCCTAATAACATTACCAGTACTTTTGTCAGTTATGTTTCTTCAGGTATTGGCAGACATTCTTGTCCCAAACCAGTAACTCCTGAAAACAGATAAATATATTTTTTGAATTTGGCAACATTTTTAAAATTTGGACAAAGCAGGGAAGCAGTTTTCCGACCAGGTCGCAACGTGCTGATTATTTAAGCTATCCCCGTTGAAATATTCGATTTCACACATCAAATGTGTCCACAGAAGGCAATTGTCACGTAGAGTGGCACTCTGGTCGACCTTGAAGTCGACCGGGTACAATTATGGCGACAAGCTGTGCTCTTCCAGTGGACATTTTGTCGGCTATTCATAATTTGAGAGCCGGTGTTTGAGCGCTGCAGATAAACTGCATCAATGGGGCAGGTCAGCCGGTTCGGCAATCTATCACCCTCTGCTTGTTCACATAAGCCAACTGCTTCAGGCCCCATTCTCTTCAGACCTTGTATTGTAAAGCCGGAAAAAAGACGTTTAACAAACCGAGCCTGTCACAACTCAAACAGTCCCCTCAGATGAGATTTGGTCATTAGACGTGCTTTGACAATGATAGAACAATAGCAGACGTGTTAAAGACCCTGTGCCCTGTTCAGGTTGTGATAAGGTTGAACTGGGCTCTTGTTGGTTGTCTGATGGGAGCCGGCTAGTTGTTGAACACTCATCCTGAGATGTGTATTTGTTAGTCAAATTGTTAATTTACTGTCTTTGAAACGGCTACCAACCTAGAATGCTCGTGTGTATACAACGACTGCATAACTATCAGAAATAGAATTCATTCTAAAGCAAGTACATAAATGTTAATAAGGAAAGTGGAAAAAGGTACATGAGTTTAAATGCGCCTACCAGGGAGCGGATACGCTCATCTTCTTCGTAAAGTGTGTTTACACTTATGTATCATCAATTGTCTTCTGTGTCAAAGGTAATGATTCTCAGTATTACAATATGTTAAATCTTTATTTAGACATGCCTGGGTTTATGTGCGAGTTTGTTTAAAAGTCACTGATTCAACTGAAATTTAGAAGACATCAAGTTTAGACAATGTGTAATGTATTTCCGAGGAAATAAAATGGTTTGTCGATGTTTGAAGTTCACGACGGTTGCTCATCCGTAAACAGGGATTTATTCCCGAAAGTCTTCACGTGAATTCATGATCATCAAAATGATGTGGTTTGAGGCTCCTACTAAACGTGTTTTCTTTCGTGTTACACGGCATTCAGCGCTCATACGCCGCATGAAGTTGTAATCCGTTTCCTTTAATTTGTCGCCGAATTCAGCTATGCTTTCTTCCTCTCCGGCTCTACTTGAGTTTTACTCATTAACTCGTCATTATTCGAAAGGCGATGGCATGGGCAATGTGTTTTTCAATAGCAGCATTCAGTGTAATTAAAATAAACCCCATACAATAGCAGCCTATTACTAATAAATAACATTCTTTGTCTCATCACAAAATTTTCTAACATCGAATTCTGAAGCCATACTGTGCGAACAAGATATCTAAAATGGAAAAAAATATATATCATTTATTACGTGTATATTACAATAAAATTTTCAAGCAATTTCAAACATTGTGTCGCAATCAAGGTTTAGTTTTAAGTCGTTTAGTGTTAAGTTAGGTAACTGGTATCACTCTCCTTGAAAACATGACCGACTCTACTCGCTATTCTCTATGCAACTTTGCCACTTGTCTCTGAAGAACTATGACGTCACCCGAGGCTATGAAGTCTTCACCCCAAACCAAGGTTGTGGAAGTTAACATTATGAATTACAATGAGTGTCCTAACCCCGTTTTCCTTGAAATAGTGTATGGGCATCTTACATGTGTAGAGCTCGGGTTCTTATGTGTCAATGACTAAAGGCAATTTTGGTTGTTATTTTGAGTGGTTTTACGGAGAGCTGCATATAGGCCATCCATTGTAGCCTCGCGTAAACTTCACAACGAATTCTACTCCATATCTCGTGTCCTTATTTCGATTTTATATTAACGAATGGATAATTTGACATATGTATGGGATATTTTCTCTTGTACAGTTATTTTTTGGCATATTCATTCATACAAATGGAAACCAATTGTCACTTGTGAAGAATAAAATGTGCATGAAATTTTGTTTCATAAGCCGCAATCATTGCCCGTGATGATGTAACAATAAAGTGTGTATAGTGTACAAAGCACTGTTGGCACTTGAAGCCTGTAAAAACACCACAAAAGCGTCACATTGTGATAGCAACAACTGAAGTAATTAATAATTAAATGTGATCTAATGATAATATAACCGTGATTAAAAATATTCATGCAATACTACCCAAACCTATCTATTTTTTCTTAAAATTGCTTTTTATGTTTCCTTGTTTTAATTTGTGCAACAAAAGTAACATGCTAGTGCAAACATTCGTGGTACTTTCGTTGTATAGATATATATTTGAAATAATGTTTCCTTCTAACTGTACTTTCTTCATTAAAATTGTATCTATATTTCAAAGTAGGAGAGCCACAGCAGACAACGGACATTGACTTTGATTTGACAAACTCCGAAAATAGACTATGTCAGCAGAATGCATGCGTGCAGAAAACTTGTTCAAACTCCGGCTTGGCAAGATGTCTGTCAAAAAACTTTTCTTACATACACGTGCTCTGGAAAACGCATTGCATGCTGTATGCTGGGCTTCTTGAAGAGATGCCATTTGACGTGCAGTGCAAATTCCATATCCCTATAGAGAGGCGGTTCCCGAACAGGCCTAATATTGACCGTCGAAACGAGCCAAACACAGCTCAGGCTGGACAGTCCCATCGAGTCACAAAACACGACCGGCTTATAAAACGACAGCATGACATTAGCCGGTTACAATACGTCAATTGAGGCGTCAGACACATAGCTCGAAACGACGTCTGGCCCAGTATTGTCTCTCATGTTAGGCTGGTCACTGTCACCCAGACGAATCTTTCACTGTGATCGGGATATTGACACTGCTGATTAACGAGTCCCTCAGGATGTCACAAACTGGATTAGTGATCATTACCTGCACAGGTAGGTCAAATCATTACAGTTGTCAATACGAAACGTTTTGATCGATAATTGGAGCAAATTCTACCAAAGTTACAGGTGAGTTTAAATTATGGATTTAAGACTGAATTTTACT
Organism: Acanthopleura granulata; assembly: GCA_016165875.1. Taxonomy (NCBI): domain Eukaryota; kingdom Metazoa; phylum Mollusca; class Polyplacophora; order Chitonida; family Chitonidae; genus Acanthopleura; species Acanthopleura granulata. The sequence continues at coordinate 8,626,312 of JABBOT010000003.1, read as the reverse complement.
AGCAACGGTATATATTTGTCACCAAGGTGATCAGTTTCAACGTTAAAATAGTCTTTCTGTGGAAAGGAATGCGGTATGTTATAATGTGTCTTTAAAACAGCGTTCAAGAATCTATTATAATATTGAGAGGAGTGATATTTCCACATACATTTTACTATAGCAATTTAACCGTTTAGGGCTATTGATCTTCATGAAATTTTGATGAACATACATTGAATTTCTTTGATGCACAATAGTCACATGTACCAATGTTAATATCTGTTTATTTTGGGGGAAACCGTTCATTGTGCGGAGTTATACCTCAGGGATGATTCATGGTTTTAATTATGAAGTTAAGAACGCAGAAAAATAATAGTTTTGACTACTTGTGCAACGTATTCTTTGCCACCGTAAACATATTATGTAAGGATGAGACCAATGCTTACCTGACTATTGATTCAAAAAGAATTGTAAACACCTGCTAAGCTGTTTAAGGAAACTGTTCCAAAGACTGCATTACAATGGATGCTTGGTTACGTCAGTGGAATGTCAAAAGTAAGCATTGTTGGCATTGAATCTGGCAGATTTACCAGGATCAAAAAGCTGGATATAGCTGGTTTAGACAAAAAAAAAACTTCACAGCTTAATACTGGATAGAATCGAAAGCATGCAACTCCGTTAGACCTTGTGTGTAAGCTATGAGCGAGGGTCCTATGATGTAACGAGGTTCGTTGATAATCCAACTATATTCACATGAGATAATATGAGGGCGAGTAGGTCTGTCCTATACCCAGTACAAGGGATTTATCATCGAGGTTATGCAACGATCCCGACACATTGTTTTGGTATTGATTTTTGTTCACGGGTTATATACATATAGTTATGAATATACTCAGACAGATGTTTACGATATAAAGTTAAAGTTATGACACAACAGCTAAGCACATGTCAAATACTTGGACCTTGGCAAAAGGTTAACATTCGGCAGGAAAAGAAACGTTTTTGCCCACATCAACTTTACGCAAGTTACTCCCTTTTGATATGTAACATTGTCCGAGCTCCTATCATCTTTGTTTGGTTAAGAGGACTGTTTTGTTGCCAAGTTTTCTTTTTTTATGTACAGGTCGGTTTTTTACAATGAATGATCTACCCTTAACCTTCCGTCTTCATTTATTTCCGCCTTTAAGCCCAATTACTATCGATTTGCATCAGCCCTATGATCATTTGTATAAACTTGGAATCATCAATGTCAATTACTGATGGCACGGAAGCCAAATTATCGATACCATAAAACAACAGCCGAGACAAAGACAGTGCTTGTATTGAAGGTTATCCATCTGCTCGATGAACCGAGGCTAATTACTGCTTTGTGTGTCTTGAGACGACAAATAAGTTCAAACGTGGCAAGGTTCTCTAACAAGGACAGTTTGTTTTTGAAAACTAGCTTGAGTCCGGTATTTGTCCAGCTCGTTAGCCATCACGTATTGTGTGGTGCATCCACGTCTTGAAAGGATCCGTGATCGCTGGACTGGTCAGCCATCCGCGGACAGGCTCATGAAGGACTGCTCAGCTATAAGGGCAACAGGTCCAGAAACCAGCGAAATTCCTAAATTGCTTTGTTTCATAGTGTTTTAAGGTTTTATAATGAATGACATAGAGGACGAGGGATACTACATGTTGTCTAGGATAATATCTGGCACAACCAGAGCGATGTTGAAGTCATTACCAGAAGATACGTCAAGCTCAAGCGGATAGACATTCCCACATTTTTCGGAATATATTTACTTTAAAATGGACCATTAGATGTTATTCTAAAGAGCGTATAAATAAAGCTGACCAGTCCTTTGTTATAAGTAGCCGTTATTGAAATTCAAGGTAAAATGCTTTAGGATTTGCGTAAGCGATCTAGGCAGAACGCTGGGGATTTAGTGTAATTTTTAACAGTAACTAAAGCATTTGTTGTTTGTGTGCTAAATACAGTGGCCGTGGCAGACTGAATAAATCTTTGTTTTCCGGTCATTTGTTTTAGAAAACCCATTTGATGAGCTATTAGCCTTACAATCATCCTCACCGGTCTTTGATCTTCCTGGTTTATTTTAATACACAGTCTAGTTCTCGTCCACACCTCCAGCTTACTACAAAGTCCAACAGGGATGGTCGCGATATTGAGGCAGCAAATGATTTGACACCAGTAAGCAAGATGATTACCCATGGGCAATGTTCTCCTCCTCGCCCTATCAGGCTGTATACAGACAGCAACAGGATATTTGTCCTTGTGCTGACAGAGAACCACAGCTTTAGCTTTTAGCTCTCCCAATATTCTATCTGCCTTCAGCCAACTTTTAATCCCAAACGTTCCACAATCGTGTTAACTGGTCTATGGGCAAGAGTTTTGTCATGAGCCCATTGTGCCTTACACTTCTATAACCATTTTAACCCTCCCTATTAACCAAACAAGACTGCGGGAATCAGTTTCCTTAATCAAAACAAACGGAAACATACGTTTGCCCAAATTTTCCTTTAAATTTTCTTTTGACTGGAAAAAATTTGAACTCGATTGGCTACCTTCACGAGTGACCCTGATAAAGAACAAGGCAGTTAAATTAGATTTCGCTGATTTTTTTATATAAAGAATTATAGTAAGTAACCTTTACATGATGAAAAACTCAGACGGAACGTAAGTGAAGCAGTCAAGGTTGTGAGCTGACGGCTAAACGTAAACCAAAGTTTGCTGGGTTACACTATAAAAACATTGATTTGAAAAAATGTTGGCTGAAGGAAATCACTTTAATACTGGCCTGTTTGTGAGTGGGTGTTAAATATTAAGGAAGTTTTTATCGTTGAAAGTTGAATTAACTTTCGCTTATTATTTACTTCTATTTATGAAAGGTGGACGTTATTAGTATGAAATTATGTCAATTAAAGCAACAGCTGGCTCCTACATATAAAGTTGCAGATCGTGTTATAATGATAGCGTTTTCTACGTTAGAAATATTAACTCATGGGGTAGTCTTGTTTACCTTTTCAGTTTCCAAGCACTCATTTGATTGGACTACTTTACACAAAGATAATACACAAACACTTAAACACCTAAAGCAGTGTAATTCGTTACCATACAAAATTATATCTCAAAAATGATGTTAAACAGGAATACACTGTATAAAATAAAATGTGTGATTTTAGAAAAAAGTGAAATTAATTACGTTTACTTCAGTGTCTTGCGCAAGTATGAAGGCATAGAGTTGGCAATGTTGTGTCATAGTTCTATAATTCAAGACAACAACGTGTTCTCTCGAGCACGGCATAGTCACTGTTGTACGCAAGAAACCATCGCACAGTTTATGTGATATTGAGGTTTTTATTGCTTGCCATGGTGTTTTTAGGTACGATAGCCCTTTTTCTTTTGCTGCGATCTTGATAGTAACACTGGATGTCTAACACACGTCCCCGCTCCCTAGCTAAACTTCCCGCGCCCCTGATCCCGGCAGTGTAATACCCACACGGATTAGCACCTATCAGCCCGAAGGTCTGCAAGTAGAGAGGTCGGATTGCCGAGGTGGAGCAACTTCTTCTGTGAGAAGTCTTTGTCTTAAAGGATGAGCTCCAGGACTGAACAACAGCTTACACCGCTATTACCTTATTTCCAGAGACCCTTTAAGAGGATCTGTGCAGACAAGCGGCTTGTCATCCATCCCTTTGTGCTCCCTGACAAACACAATCTCCGAAGTAAGAATCTGATCAAATGGACTTATATAAATGTGTACAAAAAAGTATTGAAAGAGACGAAGACGTGGGTAATTCGCAGTTTTAAGTCCCATTGTCACTCTTGTCGAAAATGGCTACGTTTGGAGAATTTGTCCAATACCGGTGAAGTTGACAGGTTTCAGACATTCGATTCTCTCTCGTAGAAAACATAGCTTCTTGCTGACAGCAAACTGGGGGCAATTGAAGTTATTTTATGGAGCGTTCGACAAATTTCTCACCATTTGACTTATTCGCCTTCAAAGATGCTGTAACCTTGGCTTCTCTGTGCACTAGCTGCATTTTATCCGGATAAAAAAATCCACATCTATTTGAACTGATGATGTCTCGGGACAGTGATCTGTTTTTATCTTATATCATCGGATTCAGACAAAAAGGAGAACAGTTTATAAACAGATGATACCGAAAATGGAAAATTTAAAAGAGGTACGTCTTAAAGAATTGTATAATTTTACACTTAAGTACCTTGAAAGCATCCTCTTCATCACAACGCAAGGTACGAAAGTAAATCAGATTATCTAATAGATGTTGGATTATCGGCTCATAAAAATCACAAGATTTTTTCATATATACACATTTTCACGATTATTTATTCAACTGAAGCGTGTTATGTTTAGAGCTGTTTGTATGAAGTGTACCATGGGCAAGTTTCAATGTATAATTTTACAGACGAACTCAAATATAAACAGCGAAAAAAGTGTTAATAGCTTTACTTTTGCCAAGGCAAAGATGCTGTTATGGAATCTGTCCAATTGCAGGTTGAGCATGTGTGTAACGTGAAAATTTAACATGCAGTGTACACAATATCGGCTGTTCTTGGCAACCGAATGAACGGTTTCATGCAGAAGGCAAACCCATTATGTTCTGATCATTATTGTTTAAGTTTAGAACATGTTTGTTTCGTTTGTTAACTGTTTTAAAGCGACAACTTTTACTTTAATATGATACAGCGTGCTTCTTGTGAAAATGGAGTCTTATATATTTGATTGGGTAATGTTTGGGTGTCATATTTTATTGTAAAAATATTCTTATAATGTGTATTTCGGTTCCTTTTAACAAGTAAATAGTATTTCATTACAGCTTAAGCAAAGTATTTTAAGTGAACATGATTAAAATGATAACCCTCGCATTTTCATCGTCTGGGCCAAATTTCTTTTTCTATATTTTGAGTTGCTGAAGAATAACTAGTAATGAAAGCATAAGATACAATGAATAAATGCAAACATCGTAGATGTGTTGAAATCAGTCAAACAGGTAAGTCAAGTAGACTCGACGTTTTAAATACCTCATAAGACGTTCTTGTATCTATAGGCATTGTGAAGTCAATTCGCTTTCAGAGTGATAAACATGGACGCTGCACGTCATAGTCCACAGACGTCATGTCCTTTCGCCTGCAGCATATATCTTCTGTACACAGAATGTTGATATCTTAATGTTGATGAATATTGCGGAGCCTAAAAATTTATTCCTTGACTATTCCTTTTATTCTTTAATTATTTATGTGTTTTAGAGGACAACGCAGACTTAGCCTTAATTATTATTGTTGTAAATAATGTGAATTGTGTTCGAAATGTTATATTTTTTAATATCTAGTTGTCCATTTAATTGTATTAAATTTCATCCGTGGATGTCTTCAAACGGCCAATCGGACCTAGTTATTGTGCCACGTGTTTAACAAACAGATCATCATGAACCTGATGTTTTGATGTCAGGCTTACATCTGATTGCAAGAAATAAAATACATGGGTCTGTGCTGGTTAAGTATATGCTTGTTATAGCTTCACACGCAATAAGGATGAGACTCTACAACCACTGCAGTCTCACACTGCATTGAAGATTGAAGCTTCTGTATTAAAACAACTGTATTCTTTTCAAGACCATACACGTAGAAGTGACAGATATTTCAGAGTTTATACAAAGTACATACTCTTACGTACATCACACAAACATTTCCGGGAAGCGACTTCCGTGGAGATGGATCCATTTCCATGTGACAGAAAAGAAAAACAGTTTCCCCAACCCTTGCTGTTTGTCTTTTTTCAATTTTCTCTTCGATTTCTCTCTCTCTCTCTGTCTCTCTCTTTTTTTTTCGGATTTAACTGTTTAAGGCAGTACAATTATTGTATATGTGCGTTTTGCGAATCAAACAAGACATGATCCTTTTTCATGAAATCTTGGCATAAAAAGACCATACATGAAAAGCTCAGTGATTACAGTCACAAAATCTGCTCTATACCTGTTTAATTTGTCTAAACTAACCGAGGTGTGTTCTTGATGTTGCTGTGAAGTTGCCTCAGTAAGCGTCCCCGAAAGGGTTCCCTGCAACCTTCGGCTCGCGTCAACATGGCCCTTATCCTCCGGCAAACATAACCGATCATCTGGGACAACTAGGGGGAAACTGTTACATTAAATTGAATCGAAACGTCTGGGATTCCTAATAAATTCGGCAATATTGCAAAGAAGTGTTGCAATCCGTAACTGGGCGTATTGTGTGCGGTGGGATGCTTAGAAATCTTTGTTTCTTTCATGTTAATCCAAGGTACTCTAGACAAACCAGCATTCCACACAGGCGATAATTTCCATAAAAGGTGTGCACAGTTTCACGTAAGAGGGGAGCTTCTCTTTAACTCTGTGTTATTTCAGCTATTTACTGTTTCAAACGTCATAGTTTACAAGTTTGTTTGCCTATCTTTGATACCAAGTGCCTATTTGTTACATGTTGGTTGAGCAAACTATTAGAAGAACTCACAAAAGAGAATCCGGCGTTAGCAAATCGTACGAAGGAGGCTTTTTCGCAAATGCAATTCTAGCATATGCCCGCAGAAGTCGAAGCATAGAATTATCGGACGTTACAGTACTTCACCAGATTAAACTCTGTTTTGTGTGTTTTTGGATGTACGGGGGCTTGGCTTTTATATCACGTTTTCTTTTCCTAAGAACATATTTAACCACTTTCTTGTCCCGTAAGACTAGATTACTTTAAGGCAAACAATCACTCTGCTTTTCCCAAGAGAAGACAGAGATTTTCGCATATTTCTGTCTGAGGTTTAGGCCTACTAAAGTCTGTTGTAGATAACCAGCGTTTATCTAACAGAGTTTATATGTGTCGGTATGATAGCTTTCAAGCGATCACTTCGGAGATTTATAGATATCTTAAAGTTTATACCAGTTTATAGAATGTGTGAGAATGCACTAACGGGACAAAGACACCTGGAGGCTACGGTAACCTTTCATGTGAGGTTAGAACCTCTGTCCCAACGATGGCCATTTCTTGATAATCACGCCAACAAATGAAGAAGTCACCTGTAACGATTTTGTCATGCATGTCTATAATCACCAATTAAATTCTAAATGCCACTCTATTTATTTATTTATTTGATTGGTGTTTATTCAAGAGTATTTCACTTATACGACGGTGGCCAGCATTATGGTGGAAGGAAAAATGCCACTCTATCAGATGATCAAGTCATTTGTATATTTCAAGAAAAGCTTTTGCTCGATCGAGTCCACATTAAAAGAGAATAATAACGGGCTCTAAAATGTATGGTAAATTTTATGATGAAAAATAATGAATAATAATACTGTTCAGTAAATCTTTTTTTTTGTTTAACATGGAATTACTTAATTTGAGTTGTTAAAAAGGAGAATAGCATTTATATTGTAATGTATTTGCTTCACAAAGTTTACACAGTTTCTTCCTTTTGGTTTCAGCCGCTTTCTTGTTGGGATCTTCAAAAGGTATGTTTTATTATCATCAAATTACAAACTTGCCGACATACATCACGGAAATGTCTTAATTACCACAAGTTTTAGAATGTACATGGTAGCATAACTAAATCATAAAATTAGCAAATCAAATTAAGCAGTACATTAGTCAGCTTATTTGGTGTTGCAAAGTACTCGCTAAGTTTAATTAATTTGCGAATGTCTCATTTTAAAACCAGTTATGTGTATCCAATTCCGTTTAACCTCGGATGGGATAAGCATCCATTTTTATTACATCAAGGTGGTGAGATACCTATATTTGCACTTGACCTAGAAATTATTCACGGACTACGAACTTTTGTATTTTTGGATATCATGCCTGAAATATCGACTGTCTTCCAGACATTTCTAAAATTTATGATTGCTTCTCTCTGAAATGTTACCAGTCTTATTTACCATCTAGATGATTATTTCTGACATATTCCTTTGGCATCTGGCGTTTTCAGAGTCAGAAATGGGCCTCCATATTTTCGATTTGGAACGCCTTTTTCATAATTCACGAGTAGTACACGAATGTCGGGCTGTCACACGCTTTGTTAAAGTCTGTAAATTGATCATCAAAAACCAACAAACAATTTCAAATTTACAAACGTCAAATGCTACAACAAGCTATTGTCACATAAACAACTTCGACCAAGGTCATGTGTACACTGTTTACTAGTTATTGAATTAACAGACAACTACAGCAGTCTAGCCATAATGATATGTATGCTTTTTTGGTATCCCTCAGGCTTCATGTGCCCCACCTTGTTCGACTTCTACCCAGATCCTGAAGACTGTGCCAAATTTTACCGATGTTTCTGGGGTGCAGGTTACCAGTTTGACTGTCCAGAAGGGACGTTGTGGAACCACAAGGTGCTCACCTGTGACTTTTCCTATAACGTGGACTGTGGGGATCGGTACTGGGGCGAGGGCGCGAATTACGTAGAGGAACACAAAGAGGATCACACTCACGATTACCTATACGATTACGGGGTGAGCTCTCCTGCCATGGACACGGACGCCGAGTACGGTGGGGGCTGGGACAACGCAGGTAACCCGCTGGACGATAGTACCCAGTGGGGAGATTGGGACGAATGGCCAGTGGAACATGGGAATAGTGAAGCGATGAACGATGGGGGCGGGGAAAGTCAACCAGCGGATAGCGAGGCGAGAGGCGACGGTAATCGTCTAGAATACAACGGTCAAACGGAAACACCCAAACATGGCGGCCGCGACCAGCACAGTCAGGGCGAGAATGAGGCTGATCATATACATAGCCAGGTTAAAACTCCAAACAGTCCCCAGCGGACAACTACTGTGTCGCTGGACGATAAACTGCTTATCAATCACTTGGAGAAACTGAAGCCGTCACCCGAGAAACCAGACAGAATCGGCTCCTTAGGCAGCTTCCTTGAGCAGAAGACAGCGGACAGGTCGAGAGACGCCAACGTGGATTATGTTTATGCAAATAACAAAGATGAAAAAGCCAAAAGCCATGGGCGATATGGTTACTATGGTTACCCAGACGTTCAAAGGTCGGGTTATTACGCACCACCTTCGCATATTTTCTTCTGGCCATTCCAGAAACGAAAGTGAAATTAAACTTTCCGTTACACTTTTTTTCTAGAGAAAAGAGTCGACTTACTGAATTCCACCAAGTGGCTGATGTATATGTGGGGAGGTTGGATCTATTTTCCATCATAACTGCTTGTATATATATAAATACATATTGCTTTGGGTAATATATTGGCTTTATATTGTGAGTAACCATTGACATAATAATCTCAAAGTAATTTACATTTTACTGGTTTTATTCACGACGAAAAGCGGGAGTCGGAAATATGTTTTCGTACCTCTATAACATGTTTCGCTATGGTTCGTGGGTTGGCAGTACCTGAGAAAAATGGAACCATGACATAGTATAAAAGATAAACAGAACCAGGTATATTGGATGCGCCTTAGTGAAACTGGAGAAGCGGTGTTTTGTTAACATATTTTGAGTATCAAAATATACCCCATATTGCCATCACTTCACTCAAACGTGTCCCATAATGTCATTCAGGTTTTTAGTATATGGCAGTATGGTGTTACATAATGGATCGTGCCGTATTAGTTCTTACCACATCAACATTCGGATATTGTACACTCCAGCAATAAGTTTATAACCTCTCTCAAGGCAAACACAATGGAGCTGGCATCACACACCATGACGTCTATACAAATTGCTTCACAAAATCTTCAAAACTGGGCATCGATATTATCCCATTGTTTCACATCCTGTCACATCTCATCGATATTCATTATTTTTGTAGGGTGCTATGAAACCGTACAGATGTGAAGAAAGTTAAATGGATAGAAAACACTATTATCAAGAAACCTCAGCTGAATCATTATTTCAGAAAATTTCTTATACAGGTTCTTGTTTACATATATAATTAGCAAATGAAAGAGATTAATATCCAGCCCTATTGTGACAGTTGTATTATGCCCCCATGTCACGTTTATTCTTCTTCATTGTGGTCTTTTGGAGAACCCTGATACTCAACTACAAAGCACTCCACGGTGTTACGCTATATCAGTCCTTCTCCAAGTATCATACTTAACCGAGGCGTCAAATGTGCTATAGGTTTATAGGAAAAGAAAAAGAGAGTGCAATTACGTCTATGAAAGAAAATGTATCTCTCCCACTGATATGTGTTGATATTTGATGTTTTCTGTTAATTTATGGTCATCGAGATGTAATTTCGCGTAAAACCTGTCACCTGTTTATTGATAACAACACGTTTTGCTTCGTACTTTTTCTAAATAAAAATATTATTAAAAACCATTTACAAAGCTTTGTGTTAAATTGGTAGATTATATAAAATGTACCACAGTCGGTAACGTGCGTATTATATGAATACCGAGAATGTCTGGTGTAATGCTTCGATGTTTTGCTACTCGTGATCATTTGCCACATGTCACACTGTCATCACTGCTCTGGTTTTACTCTCTATGTTGCTGTCTTCCATAACGTATTCCTGCACAAACCAGTATTATAATCCCCTAACCATCCCCTTAACGTTCACCCTTTGCATTATTTTCATGTTATTAATTATTAAATGTGATGACAACTCAGAATTTTGAGTACCTTTAGAAGAATGACATCCAGCATGTTCCGATTAACATCACTGCATATTTGAAATCCATAGTACTAGGGGCTGTGTCAGTTGCTATCATGTAAGCAATTACCTGAAGATTCAGAACCAAAGCTTGATTGAGGTGACTTGTCTTTGAGTCCATCGGTTACGTCCCTCTTAACTCTGATTGTACTGTCTTCTATTGTCTTTTATGACGTTTTGTGACAACAGCAAGGGCCAACTGGGTACATTTCCCCGCGGAATGGCACTCTGGTTCAAGATGAAAAGACCATTGTTCTCTTGCAATACATTAACAATACGTTGCTAGTTTGCTCTCAAAACGTCAACGCATAGTCAGGAATGAGTGAATGAATGATTATGGCTTAACGCTTTCTGGGCAGTACTGCAGTTCTATTCTAACAACACGCATGAACGATAGATGATAAACCTTAGGCACGAATTACCGGGTACTGTAGGTGGGAAATGTTTCCTACTGAATTATAAAAACATACTGCTTAATAAACTTATGATAAGCTATTTAATTTTCTACAAGCTTTCAGCGAAATATACTTGACTTAGTTTTCTTTCATATTAATTGCTTCATATATCGAGGCTTGTAGCTGTAGACTCTGTACACTGAATCATCAGCCTCTCGTTTGGCTTATTAGGTCATTTTTCTATATGCACCATTTGGTTTGCTATAAAGCACATATATCCACTGAAATATGGGAATATGACATTGGAATATATGCCTTTTCCGTTTCAATGCTGGTAGAGCCTTGGTGAATGTGTCGATAAATGGTTGACGACCGTTTGCGCTGTGTTATCTTAATCTGTTGAGGAGCCTGCGTGGATTAGTCCGCTAGCGCACGAGGGCAGAGCAATGACCCAGAAGCCTACGACCAATGTGGTAGCTGTGAGTTCAAGTTCAGCTCATGCTGGCTTTCTCTCGGGTCCTACGTAGGAAAGTACGCCAGCAACCTGCGGATGGTCGTGGGATTCCTCCGGGCTCTGCCCGGTTTCCTCCCACCATAATGCTGGCGTCGTATAAGTGAAAGTACGGCGTAAAACATCAGTCAAATAAACAAATTAATTAATCTTCTGAAGATACTTCACGCGTGTGCTGTTACTGTTCAAAAGGAGTTTAGCAATGGTCGGTGGTTTCTCCCGGGCACTCCGGTTTCCTCCTGAAATAAATCTCACCGAAATTGTATAAGTGGAAAATGTTTGAGTGTCGCATTAAAGAACAATCAAATAAATAAATAAATAACTGAAGTGAAGCATACAGCACACCGACATGTTCAACAAACCTCATGAAGTCGACTTTAACATTCAGCTGCGTGTTGCAGCTAAAAAGTAATGAAAGGTAGCGCGGAATGTTTGATATAGCAACGACCAGTGCAACAGTATCAAGAAATCAGAGTCAGCTTTACAACACGACACAACTGAATCGTAGTTCTACGGAGTGTTTTTCTGAAGAAATACAGTTGAGGATAGCAATCCTGTGAAGGGTGGAGGCACGAAATAAACCGTCTGTATATAAAGTACACACTCAGCTGAAGTTTTGAGGGAAATAACCCACGATTCACCTGATTCCTCGCTGAGTATCAAGTGCGCATGTGCCATGTCAACAGAGTAACAATCGATAAGTCTCAAACTTCAAAAATTGCATCCAATTTTACACAAAGTGTATGGTATACATAAGTTATGGAGTCAGCTTTTGCTAGTTGTTTGTAAAGTGAAGATGATCCCCCAGGTGACATCCGTTATACACTTGTGGTTTTATGGTACTTGGAAAAAACATCGCTTATAGTCGAAGAGTAGCTTGCTTCTGGGAGTGAATAAGTATCAGTAGCGGACACCTGTCAGAGATCTTAGGCAAATATGACGTGATTAAGTTGGTCGTCAGTGCCTGCTACTTGTCAACGTCTTGCCTGTTTACAGAAAATGAACTTGAACTAAGTATTACGATAATTTTAGATTTCAGGTGAGTCAGCTAAATCATTTTATAGACATTGAAAAATGTGGTCAAGTACAATTGAAGATAAATTTGATTCAACAAGGGAATAGATATGACTGACAAGAAAAATTCTCATTTTTCAATCTTTTGCCTGTTTCATGGGATGAACATGCGTGAATCATTGACAGTTTAGGAGATATGCTGATATCATTTCATGGGTGATGCAGAAAGCGCCGTATGTCATTGGCTTGTGTCAGAAACAACTCTCGTTGGGCAGTCATCGTTTCATATTGTATATTTACACTTAATTCCAAATTATCCGTGTATCGAGAGTTTTTATTGTAAAGAGGAAATTATCCGCGATAGGCAAAAGATGGGACTATTTACATATATCTTGGCGTAAACTCTCGCTTAAGTAAATGGGTAAACTGTGAGACGAGAAGGTGGTTAATACGGCAAGGGACGGAAAGGCCCATAATAACGACCTGCAGAAAGACAGAAACTTGCAAATCGGCAAAGAATAAAATCTTTCCATACTGCCAGCTAAGTTCCTAATACCTTGGGGCCGTGGAAGACAAAAGATTAAAATTCACTGCCTTAAATTTTTGCAGCGGGAAGTAGGCGGAAATAAACCAAATCCTGAAGATCTTCTTCTGTTTGGCAAAAATCTTAAAATGGATCCACAGCAGGGGAAGTCATTGTGAATGTCAACTAAAAGGACAGAAAGAACATCCGGGGAGAGGTGATATTGTTAATTAAATATACTGAGAGTGTGCGTCTTTGTGTGGTAACATTGTAGCGTACTTCATGGCAGTGGATATGTACATGTGGCTTGACAGTTGCAGCCAACATGCCGGACTACACCTAACCTGTTTACAGTGAGTCTCGAGTACACGAACTTGTCGACAGAGAGATTAACAGCCTGGCTCTATCATTTACAGCTGTGAGAACAACATAAAGAAACATTGAATCTGGTTGAACAGCAACACCTCTGGTTATCTAGTGTCGACTTCTATCAAACGACTCTAATCCTCTGTAGGTGGATTCATTTACCCGGTATTGAGAACGCCCCATGTGCACGGGACCCTAGTTAAACACAAGGTCTGTAAATGGGTCTATTTACTAGGAATGAGTTATTACCAGGATGCGTTTATCAGCAGCAAACATAGATTGTCGACTTCAAGTAGCCTATTTTTAAATTAAATTACAGATCAATGGAACAAACCTTGGCTCCAGATAACATTGTTTGCAATCAGAAGTAAAAGCGCTGAGAAACATGTAAAGGGAAGTAACTCAACTAACCTTCTTTTGGGATGGTTGTTATCAGCAAATTATTTCTCACTAACGTTTGGTACAGGTACGTTTGGTATAAGTTTTTACAAACAATATCTGATATTAAAAACATTTTTCATAAAGCACTTCTGCAAAGTGACCAAACGCTGCCTGCTAGGGGTCAGAATCGCAGAAAAGTTTACGAGGCCAGACATTTGTTTTGGTAACGTGAGCCTTCACTTGTTGGTCTCTGCAACTTCTTCAGCACTAGATGTATCTATATCGTATCGGACCAAGAATCTCTTAGGTTACAATTCAAGGCTGTGGTCATTTGCAGAGACAGTATTTAGCTTTGTCCCATAGGTCTGGCCTCTTTACACGTCTGTAAACAGATTTATTCCCGGAATAACTTCTGTAAACCACTCAGTGTTACCTCCGAGAAAGTCGATGAGGATCCCTTGAGACTGACTGGTCCACGTGCTGTTCACAAACCATGCAGCGTGGGAAGTGTCACCTACTGGGAAATGTCAGCTATAAATCTTGGTCGACTTCAACGTCTTACTATATATTACATGATTTAATTGCATTAGTGAAAAGATAAATCCCACTAGTTTCTCAGCCATCACTGTAAACATTTGTTCCTTGCATTTCAACACTTCTCCTCATGTCTGACAAGTGTCCCACGATTCTTCCCTCTGCAAATGTTCGCAACTTATCCACAGATCAATGCCTAAGACAGATAACACGGATAACCTTTGCAAATACGAAAGAGGACAGAATAGAAAGTGAAACCAGAGTAGCAACAGTTGACAAATGGTCAAACGAAGATTTCTTAACTCCCCTCCAAAGGCCGTCTGTTCGAGTCTCGCTGTTTCGGCTGCTACCCTAAATCAGGAGGTTTGTAACGGGAAGGAGGTTTATGTCAAAGGATACCTGGAGGAGATCATTCGTTACTGTGGTTTGCTTCACCTACCAACCGCAATCATATAAATCATTATCATTATATCATCACCAAAAAAATTTTGATAATAAATAACGACGATCATATGTTTGTGGTGTTCGGTATATAATAACATAGAATGTAGCATATTTACGCATGTACACACAGGTACAGAAATACAAAATGTAATATCAAGTGATTACTTCTATGAATATTTATTCAAATCTGTCAAGATCTAGTACGAAGACTGGTCACAACTGCTGGTTGGGAATCAATCAAGAAATTATATAGAAAAGATTTTTGAAAATGTGAATAAGGGATACTCAGGAACCTCAGGAATCAGTGTGTCGCACTTTGTCCAGTTTATATCATGTAAGGATGGCCTCGAGGACAACTTTTCCTGAGTGCTTTTGCGTGTTCTGTTTGTCGTTGTACCTTATATAGTTGGGAGTGTCAACAGTGACGCAACCTAGACAGAGTCGTAGTTGGATAATGTGCAATTGGTGAAACCCGGCCTCTTGTTAGATTTGCCTCAGTTTGGGTTTATTCTATAACTGTTCATGTAAACTCTTCAATTCTAGTATTTGTAATTTACACAACAAGCATCGTGGCTTATGCAGCATTAGGTCCAAATAAAACCACATTGATTCCGATTGCAGTTTATTAGACGCC
Source organism: Acanthopleura granulata (assembly GCA_016165875.1). Classification (NCBI taxonomy): domain Eukaryota; kingdom Metazoa; phylum Mollusca; class Polyplacophora; order Chitonida; family Chitonidae; genus Acanthopleura; species Acanthopleura granulata. Next base: position 8,610,861 of record JABBOT010000003.1, on the reverse strand, counting down.
ACTTGTTTGGATTATCTCTAAAATATATATTTTGTCATTACATTCAATAAATATTTACAAGAAAATAATGCAAATGGATTTGACCCAGGGAATGCTTTAGTCCACCGGAACAATTCTGATATGTGAATGAGCGCAGTATAATAGACCCCAGAATGGAGAGTAAATCCAGAGCAGTGACGGTAGTGTCATAGTTGGCGAAAAGGTCACACATTCAACCTTTTGTCAATTTACTTCAGTCAGGATTTAAAGTAGCCACTTACACAACCTCTGGTAACAGGGTTGTAGCAAAAATAGGTTTAAAATGCATTTTTTCGGGGGGGGGGGGGCAATTAAATTTTATGCCATTGTAGCCATAGAATTCCTTAAACTGCGTATTGTCATCGCATGTAATAAACATTTGCTTGGAAACAGTGCAACAAGACCAGGCCCCCGGGATGCCTAAACCATGTACAAACTGTCTTAATATCCACACAAGAAGCAATTCCTCAATATACTTGAGCAGTGTCCAAGTCACAGTTATCTGTGGTGCACGCGAACAACAGCTAATGGTTTGATTCCAAGGGGGACAACTTCTGTCTGATTATCTTTTTAACAGTTCGAAAGTATATGCCATACACCATATCCTTACATCTTATTTGTGACGAACTATTCACATTTGGTCCTTGAGAATCGGTATTCAACGAAGTATTATTGACTATGGCGCTAAACAACAATGAAACAGATAAATATATAATCAGGTAACTTCAGTTACGTAATGTGCATCTGAGTTGCGCTTTAATTCCAACTGTTTATATATCGAGTGTGGCGACCTTAATCACAGTGATAGATACAGTCGTTAGCCAGTTAAGATGAATTAGACTTAATTACGAAACAGATGACCAGAAATTCTAAACACTCAATGTATACACACAAAAAAGTTGTAATCATTAAAAAATACCGTAAACATGCAGTCCTGTTAATTACATGATCATGGGGTTTTTATGAACAATTGCCATCAACTGCTGCGACAGAGATAACTATATTTATATTCGACCTGAAAATTACTTACGGACTACGAATGTGAAATTTAAATTTATATCGGCTATCTTCCCTGAATCATTGAAAACTGACAATGGCGCCTGTCTTGCATGTTTCCTGCTGTATTGACTACTTATTTGTGTCTTATTTTTTAATATTTCCTTGGTAACTGTGGTTTTAAGTTGCTTTGGAAATGGATCTTGTGACAATCGACTTGAAACGAACCACCGTGCTTTACGAGTGGTATATGAATGTCGAACTTGACATTCCAATTACAGAGATAAATCTGAGTAAGTTGTACCGTCCTGGCACTAGGTACTTTCCTTTAAATACAATAAAGGTAGACAGATTTTCTTTTCGCAGCCTTGAAAAACTTTACCGTTTGCAATCATCGGAATGCCTCTATACTGGTGATGTATGTCTTCCTGTATAATTTCACATAGGTGTCATTGATCAGAAGTTTACGGAACTCTTTGAGGAATAATACTGCATGGCATATTGACTTCCCAAGCGAAGATGTTACACGTTACCGTATGCCTATTTGGAAGAGATTTTAAAATTGTATATATACGCCTAATTCTTTTTATAGTTGCACAGCAGTGCTGTTTCCAAAATAACTATACTTCTTAATTGTTCAGGTACAAATGTAACAGATTCTTTACCACACAGTGGTGTGATTTTTCCGTCGAGGTTTATGCATTTTTGGACTACAATGAAGTGATCTTCCCATTTATTTTTTCAGCTTAATATGTATGCCTTGCATTAATTTGATTGTCTACCATGCTTATTGTGATGAAGATGACATGTAATATTCCTTATCTGGTTGGCGCGTAACTAATTATAATGCATGAAATGTGAAAAGTGCATATATTTTTTTTCGTGTGAACTGGAATGCTCATTTCGAAAACAGCTGTACGACAATCAAAGTGCAGGGTGCCTTTCATGAGAAGCACGAAACCCGATTTAACTCGCTTAGGTATCAGAATCTCATCCGATTTCCTTTCTTAACCAGATGTTGGACACTTAAATTCTCCACAATACCTGTATTAACTTTATTGTGTTGCATCAAGGAAACAAAAGTATCGGCAACGTCCTATATAGCAGCAATCATTTATTGATAAATCCTTATACAATTTCTAATGTAACAGAATGTATGAGAACGATCGACTTCAATGACTGCAAGCAGTTTCGTTGGTGATTTACTGTGTCAATCAATTGAAGAATTTATGGTAGGCGGGAGACCGAGTGCCACTTCTGAGTCTAAACTTTTAAAATGTACAGTTCTTGTTACAAGAACCTCTTGTCCCGGTATTAGTGTACAATGAACAGAGAATCTTGTTTCTGATGCCTTCTTATTCCATCTATTTTTATATATTTGGTCTGTTCATTTACATCACGATAACCAAGTTTATGGGGAAATGAAACAAAATAAGGCCCAAGGAAAGCCAGCCACCAGTCGACAAAGGGCACCTGTAAAGCGAACCTCCAGATCGAGCCAAGTTCCAACACACCCTAATGGGCACAGAACGAGAGTAGTTTTCCTGGAAAGTCTATTAAACGGTATGGGTAAATATAGTGGGAACGTTAGTTTTCTAGTGAGGCAACAATATTAATATATCTGTACATGTAGAGGCTTGCCTGCTAAAATGACATGCCGTCGTCATATGGCAGAAATCGACTATAAAACCCGAAATAAGCAAACAAACAAACAGAAAAGTGCCTGTGTGGGGCATCCAATGCTCTGAAAGCCTTGAAAACACTAAAAGTTGAACGGTGCCGTATGGTCTGGTGGATAAATTCTAGGAGCTCTTGCACCTAGAAATCCATTCAATTTAGTCTCGTCATATTTGCGTGGGGCAAATCTTGACTTGTTGAGTAGTTAAGGGTAGAACGGTGAACTGAAAAAGCTAACTAGATATCTTATGTAGGTCGCATTCTCGTGATCTTTGAGCCCAAACTTTGAAGTCACTGAGCTCCGACCTTACTGCATAGTGTCTTACACATAGCCATCTGTCCACAGCACGTATTCTTCTCGTCATAAATTTATTTATTCATTTTTTCGATTGGTGTTGTACGCTGTAGTCAATAATATTTCACTTACACGATGGAGACCAGCATTATGGTGGGAGGATGCCGGGCAAGGCCGGGTGGAGACCCACGACCATCGGCAAGTAATCCAGCGTGACCTGGGTTTGGACTCACTTCGATCTCATTGGTGAGAGGCACCTGGGTCATTACGCTGCACTAGAGCGCTAATCCTCTCGACCAAGTATGCCAGGGCTATAATAGTCTTCTGTTGATATTTGACACTTTCTGTAACAAAGACACCTTCGGACTGTGAGCGAACAATGCTAAAAGTTTTATTAACAACCCAAACGTTTGGCGATGTCAAATGTAGATGTAATCTATTTACGCAGGTGTACACAACGCACGTCTAACTCCGAACTGTGTACGTGAGTCTAAAAATTCATCTCGAAATTCATCTGCGGCTTCTCGTACATGATAAATTGCATTGATATAATTTGATATCAAATTTCCCGCCAGCACCGTTAATTAATATAAGAGGAAATAACTTTTATTTTACTTATTTATTTATTTGAATGGTACTCTACGCCATACTATAAAGGACTTCACTTAAATGACGGCGACCAGCATTATGGCTGGCGAAAAAAGGACAGAGCCCTGGGGAAACCCACGATCATCCGAAGGCTGTTGGTAGACTTTTCCACGCACTATTTAATAAGAGATTAAGGTATTATTCCTGTAGTCAGATTTGGTTTGCGATGTCAAGGAAAGAAGTGGCTTTTGGTTTATTCTATATTTGTATATCAAGATATTAGGCCTCAAAGTGTGTTCCATTTCAACTGTTCAATGCTACGTCCAAAATGAAGCCCTTTCCAACAAACATTCGACAGCTCTGTAATTAAACCGGAAATTGGAAAAATAGTGGTGTCAAGACAGAGGTGTTTTTAGCTAAATCCTTCAGTTTTATTCACTGCCCAGATATTTTTGCATTGTTTTCCTGAGGAGTTCCCAGCGCAGTTGCTCTCCGCCAATTAACACGGTGTACAGTACCTGACCGTCAGCCACCTGCATGCCCATACGCCGTGTTGATAAACTAACGGTAAATTTATCCAAGCCAGTCAGAAAGTGTAACAGGTTTTCCCCTTCTCCGTTTTTTAGTTAACCCACACTCAGTAAAAATATTGTGTCGGGTAACCTTAGAAAATTTGTTCCGGGTTGAATGCACTTTTTATCAGAGGTTCGGGTTGGGCGATGACTTTTGCCTGCTCATTACGACACGTTAGGCAATTCATATCTGTGATTTGCATACAACCAAAGCAATAAATAAGGCGTGTTCTACAGCTGGGAATTCACTGCGATGTTTGCAGCTTAAAATACTCTCACACTTGTCTAGACTTTCTAATACATGAGAAAATGAACAACAGATCGCAGTGCATACAGTCTCAAACAACAAGAGGGACTAAAGGCAGCCAAAATTTGTGTTCAGCATTACAAGCTCATTACTTTAGGAGGCTGTTTATGAGCGGTGTCCCACAGGACATAACAAACATTTTGAATATCGGGATGTTTTGCCCGAAACTGGAAGCCAAAAAATCACATAAGAGGGCATGGAACCTCCTACTAAAGAATTATTTGTAATTTCGAACAATTGATAATGTCCTTTCCCCGGAGCATAGAAAAAGCAATAATTCTTCAGTAAGTATTGAACACATAACACTAGAAAGAATACATACAGTTTATTACCTGCACCACAAACCAAAATTTAAACACTGGATCATATACACTAATGCCGCAGAAACATGTCTTTGGACGTCGGATGACAATCGTGTGATATGTTATCGAACCGTAAATTCTGTCCGGTTACTGATGTGATCATCTCTGGTTGAGCAGCAACTTTCTACAGTCCAGCAACATATTTTGACATTGTACCCTTGTTGATCACAAAATAAATCTTAACCACGCAAAAACCAAAGTCATTAAATAAGACGCAGAGTTCGAAAACGGTAAAACAGCTGTAAAAGCGAAAGTTAGCTACATGCAAACACATTGATCATTTATATTAATTATCGTTCAATGAAAATATTGAAGTGAATGCGGATCCGGGTTATGTCACGATTGTATGAGTGGTTGAGTGAATGAGAAGTTTAGTGGATGTTACACAATGATTGTAAGAGAGTCAAGTGAATGTTCGGAGAATCCGAAACTGCATGGATTTGGTGAAGGTATGGGTCAGCACATGTCAAATTTGAGTGAGTGAATGTGTAGTTCAGCATATGGGAAACAGGACTGATTCAAAATTCAGGTGCAGTGAAACGGGGTTCATTACAGGTAAATACACTTCCTAAATGAAATGTTGGAAGTTTTTTCTTATTCCGCCGTGGAGCGTGGATTCATTGCATCGCTCTATTCTGAGCACATGTGGAAACAACAACAGCAAGGCTAAATTTCCTTCACAGCGTGATGTAACAGCAGATTCATAACTGACACACCTCTAATTGCATGTGAGACACGGTATTGTCCATCCAAGCTGTCAGACATCCATTACTCATGTTTTCATTACACAGATAGATGAATCATACGGCACATAGATTATCAAGGTAAACAACCCATCTTTGTAACACGACAACCACAAAGCTTATAGTGGGTTACATAATGATGCTTCTATGCCTACATTTCTTCAACAATTTCGAATCATCATTATGCTGTTCTTTGGAATATGAAATATTTCAAATTCCTCTGCGTGTTGCATTATTAAATAAACACTTTGAAAAGTGATCGACTGTACAGTTTATTGGACACGGTACACCCTCCTCCATTTGGGATCGGTAGATATCGGTGATAGTCTCCAATCCTCGAGCTCAGAAGTTCAGCCTACTTCCTCTTGCCGATGGGACCATTGTGCCGGGCATACGCCGGCGACAGGAAATCGGTGGGCTCGTAGTGATGACGATAACCAGGGTAGCCATTTTGAAAGTAACTAACTTCGTATGAGTAGTCATCAGGGATACTTGAAGCAGTGGTAACAGTGTGTTCCGTTCTTGTGTTATCGTTGCTGTAGTCTTGATTGTGCCTCCAGTAATCGTAGACGTAGTCACCGTATTCCTGAATAACCCTGCTGTTGTCATCGTAGGCATAGTCTGGGATATAATCACGCCCTTCATACCAGGCGTAGTCATGAGTGACATCACTCCTCTCTTTGTCATTGGGAACTTCCGAACCAGGGCTTCCCTCGGGGTACAAGAAGTCAATAAGTGACATCTGGGTGGTGGAGGACGGTAGAATGCTTGGTGGAGTCTGGGGCGTGGTCGCCTCCAAACTGGGGCCAGCCAAGTCGGGTATAATACCGTGGATTGGTGCATTCTCACCGGCATCCCCTTCTACATCATAATCATGTTTCTGGTCGTAAAGCTCGTAGCTTTCGTTCTCCCAAAGGTGGTCCTCCTTCCCGTACTCATGGTCACCCTTATTTTCGTACTCGTTCTCTGTCGAGACCGCTTGTTTTTGCTTGGTTTGAGAATGATCCTGTAAGTCAGAAGTCCCATGGCAGTCTACATTGTACTCGAAATCACACGTAAGAACTTTGTGGTTCCATTTGGTGCCGGTCGGACAATGGAACGGGTAAGCGGCGCCCCAAAAACATCTGTAAAACTTGGTACAGTCATCCGGATCAGGATAGAAGTCGAAAAGGGTTGGACAGACAAAGTTGCCTGAAACACGCGGACATTAGAAGGGGTGTCAAAAAATGAGCATCACTCAACAAGTGGGATGTAATTTACGTTGTACCGGTGCTCTGTAATAAACGCCTACTGGAAAGAAACATTTAAGAAAAATTACCTTAAGAAACTAAAGTTCGACTTTTCACCTTACAGCCCTTTATCTAAACATTATTCAAGCAAAAAACCCAACTGAAATGCAAGCAGGAAATGGCACATTCTTGCCTAGGTATATCTGTTGTGCAAGATTGCGACTTACGCGCCAATTGTTTACAAATGGGAATCATCTAAAGAAATAGATTGGCTTCCTCAACATCATTTCTCCGGGGATATATTCAGACAAAACAAAGGCTCCTTTCTGTTTTTCCACCAAAGGGTATGATGCCATGTGAAGTCGGGTAAATGTACACACACAATTTTTATCAGAAAGCTTTGCATGTGCAACTAAGGGAGGCTTCAAATATTGCTGTGAAACAATTCCCAACCCTGGCACCACAGCCCCGCCTCCTTATATCAACAGATTACTTACCGATTGAGAAGACAAAGCGAAAAACTGATCTGCTGTCTTGTCCGAGACTTACCTTTTGTGATCTGTATAAACAAGAATCCTGTAAATAAATGAAGAAAACAAACATTTCATTACAGCCCCGCCTGTCATATCAATACTTCAATACGCCCCGGAGAGGCTTCCTGGATTCTAGGTTATTGCAATGTCTGTTAAGAAAAGAGTTAATTAATATTGATAACGGAATTGCTCGAATTGTGAAGTACTCAAGGACATTTAACCTGTATAACGGTCACCAAGGTCATGACCTTGATGGCCCGAGGAAAGCAAAGATAGGCAAACCGTGCAAAGCCATGCACATCTATCCTCCAAAAAAAAATCCACTTAAGTTCCATCTTCGCCAAGTACTGTGTATCTGTTATGTAATAATATCCAAAGTTAACATACGTGGACAAAGTACTGATGATAAACTGTTTTTAGAGGTTGTCTTTACATTGATAGTAGATAAACTAAACGCATAAAACGGTAGTATAATTTTCTGTCGAAACATCCGTTCCATGGTTTAATAGTTTAAAACAAAGTTTAACGAAGCAAGGACCATGAAACAGATCATTCGAGGAAAATAGAATATAGCATTGGGTTGGTAGAATTTAAGACTACATATTTTGTAAAACTCGTGGATTACCTCTTAAGCTTGTATAAACATAAACAAATATGAGTGCGTTGATCAAACAAAAAACAAGGAAAAAGTCATTTGTGAAAATGCGAAACTATATATATATTTGTATGAGTGCGTGTGTGCGTGGGTGTGTGTGTGTGTGTGATTTATGTGGGCCCGGTAATTTTGGCAGGTGGTACGTCCATGTAGATTTAGGTTCTAGTTGTGCTGGACAGTTGGTCATAAATAATAATAGTTTTGCTTGAACACAAAAAACATCAGTGTCCAAAGGAAAGTTTTAAAATAGCTTCACCTATTAAACTTGACATTATCTAATGTGGTCTGATACAACCAATAAAACCTAAACTGATGTTTAAATCTTTGTACCATACCAACAATATTTGCATTTGCACTGTCATGTGAAACAGTTATGGCAATCGTTTGCCAGAATGCAATGTGGCCACTAGGGAAAGCTGCCTAGACAGTGGGAGTGGTGTTAACGCTGCAGGGTTAAAGCACTGTAAGAATACAAACTAAAGCTTGATACACAAGGTTTAGATATCATTGGCGCATTGTAACTACACCAGCACGTTGCGTAATGGGCGACGAACGTAGCCACTGTGGTTTTGTTTAAGTAAACGTCGGAAGGGTAGTGAAGAAAGAATTCAAAAATGACAGTGTACTTGAGGGAGTAATGCGCGAGCCCACACACGGCAGGGCACATGGCAGTGTGCTCAAACACCATCCGAGCAGCTCTATAATACACACCATTGTTTCCGCATCCTGTTCCTTTTTCTTATTATTGAGTTAAAAAGCCATGTTGTTGAATTAACGTCGGGATTATAAACAGCGACGAGAAGGCCCTTGTGTCTCTCTCTGTTCTTTCCTCATGTCGCGGGGCTAAATCTGTAGATACCAAACGGATGAACTGAAGCTACTATCAACAAGGCTTCAATAGCAGAAATAATTCAACCAATTGCACATTAAACAGGTCCGTCAGATCCCGGTGGCGTTGCCTCTTGCATCAGGCAAATCCAGGTACACCTGGCGAATTAAGAGTTGGGGGAAAATTCGTGTCTATTCCTTTCTTCAGGGTCTATTCCTTTCTTCTTGCTTTGCCCGCAAAGAAGTGATGGATTGGTTTCTTCAATCTTGACCTTGCTTGTGGATTGGTATCGCTAATCAAAGAGTCAGACTTTATTTCATTTCCGGATTGGCCACCGGCATTCACTCTGTCAATTGTCTCAGGGTGATGCTAGGACTGCCTAATTTATCTTCATTTTACCAATATTTAATTGCAAGTCTGTGGGGTAAACATTGGTTGAGTTAATATTTGCCAGATTTCGATTCGTGGAACGGCCGATGACTTTACCAAACAGAAAGATGTCCAGAAAAAATAAATGGCCTGATTTTAAATACCTTGGCACGACACCAGGTTGTAACACCTTCCACTGGGTGTGCCTCCACATACAAACGCCAACAGTGTTATAAAAGTATTTAATTCTCCGTGCACAGCCCTCGTCATGATGTGTCCGATCGATTGTGCTAAGGCACTGATGCAAAACTCTTATCTAAGCAAACTTTGCGATACTTTCTCTGGCATCAAGCGAAGCCCTTGGGAATGGCTCACGGGATTGGACGGGGCGTAGCGCTCTGCCACCGGCTTAGGCAACCAGCGATTACTTTACCGGTTGTGCACCCAAAACTGTTTCTCTGTTCCTGACTTAGGCACAACAAAGTTAGTTTAAGGTTGAACTTATTTTTCTTACCCTTGTTGAAATTCTGCAGCATAACATGGGAGAATGTGGCATCTTTCGCAAAGGCTTTGTCAGTGATAACTAACTTTTGTTTTTCACTTTTCTGGCCATTCAAAAATCCATATAGTCGGCAAAAAGACATGTAATGAAACTTATCATATTTTGTGGACTTGTATGATTTTCTGTATGGACGAAAGGAAGAAATGTTTTGCTTCTTTCTCTTCGTGACAGCAAATCCAACCAATTTGAACAAAGAAGATAATATCGAAATCTCCAACAAGAGGACATAAATATTGAAACAGAAAATTTACCACAAGTCAACTTGACTTTGAGAATCTCGACATTTATTGACCAGACGCTATGTGAACATAGATGAGAGCAAAGCAAACCTCAGCCCTAAGTGATAACAAACCGAGCCTCAGAGGCCAGTTCCGACTTGCCACGCCAACGCTGACCTGGTCACGCCGCGAGATGGACCTACAGTTAACACCGATTATCGAGGGTGTGAGAGGTATTCTAGCCGTGAGAGGAATCTTGTCACGAGAATTCCCCAAGGTAGTGTCTTTCGCCCGTGACATGTTAACTGTGTATCTGAGAGGAGTTGACAACAGTAAGTGAGGTTGTATAGGACGCACAATCTCGGTACCGAATCTCGGTAACACAACACCGATTTACCTGGAAGGTATGCGCGCCACACGAATCCAAGGCTTCGATATATTTGTGGTCAAATACTTATCACCTACTGCATAAAAATAAATTTATCTTCGTGATAACTGTAATAACGAGAAGAAAAGGTGATACTCGACACACTACTTTTGTGGTATGAATGAAGACCATTGAAACAAGTTAAGACTGGCTATTGTCTATCAGCTCCATAGTCTTGGACATTGTGGAGAATTAAACCAGAGCAGAAAAGCGATGTGATAGTTGGGAAATGGTCACATGTAACCTGGGGAATCCCACTTCTTGCCACTTGGACCCAGTTATGCTAACTGTTCATGCAAATGCGTAAAAATAGTAGCAAGGTACAAACCACCCAGTGCCTTTGCTTAAGAAGAATTATCTAAGAAATGCTGTGTTATTAATTCATTTAATAAACAAAACCAGAAAACAATGCATAGCGACCAGGCCTCTGGGACTCTGGCAGAATCCAAACATAACCTATTAGTAATTTAAAGTAGCTGGGCCCACTTGCACGTTATGAGCTCATAACTACCATGTCAGGCAGTGCTGTTGGCCTTAAGGCTGTTCCGTGAACGCAACGTTAAGAGGGCTTCGTGCAAGTGGGCCCTGATTTTAGCCAAGACCGAAGCATGGCAAACGTCGCATCTAACAAAAGTGATGTATCACGTGTTAACACGATTATCTCGGTAACATTTAGGACAAGCAGACATTGGTACGCGATAACATGCATAAGCGGAGAATAAATCTAAATATACATAAATGTGATCAACAGCAAATATGACTTATCAGACAGTAAGGTTAATTTTTTTCCGGCGCCCTGATGGTAACATTTGCATATAACCTAGACTTCCAAAAGAAACGAGAAAAGTAAAAAAGAAAATATAAATTTTGTGCAGTGAAAGTCAAATTTTACACTTTTTTCGAATATCGTCTTTTATGAAACTTAAGCCCTATATCATGAGCATGCGCATGTTTCCTCCGACAGAAAGCACTCCTTTATGCGTTTGATAATAACCAGAAAGATGAACACTGAGCTCTAAATTGTTCAACATACCATTGTAGTCACTGCAGATACTTTAATTAAGACAATGACTGACATAATGATGCAAAACCGTGTACCATAATATGACTTTCCCCTTGGCCTTCAGGCAAACGATGTAAAACAAACGTTCGTAGAAGTCCGCTAGTTGTAAAAATAACTGAACAATATGCATTGTTTGTGAATATTTTCGATTTGGGCGTTATATGTATATAAAAAAAGTGATGTTAATCAAGGACGGAAGAAATTAAAATGGTTGCCTCAATTTTAATCTCCGGGCAAACCGATGGATATCATTAAGCAATGGACATGACGGCCGAGGGAGTACATCAGGGTCCAGTTGACCTCTATTGCGTGTCCACTTTAAAAACAAAGGGTTAGCCTCTCGGCAAGTTTTGCATTTTTGTACCTAGAACATGTTTAGTTACCCTTCACGGAAGATTTACGTGCAAAAAATAGCAGGACCTAAGAAGTGAAGATGCTGTTGTGGCCATGTTTGCCATGTGAAGCACCTTTTGAACCTTGCCTGCAAAACGTCCCTACAGATCGATTGGCCAAATGTTGACTAGCTAACGTGTATACGAGAGACACGGTAGTAATTAACACAGGAGATACGAACTTCATTACCTTTGCTGTTGCTTGGTGAACGGGTGCAAGAGAGCCCCAGACAAGATCTAACACGTTATACACCTTTGTCGACCTTGCCGTAAGGTGAATGTCAAACAATGGTTTCCTTCTGTCAGACGATTCTACCCAGACCGCCAGGTTTGTGTCACTATTGCACAATATCAAGATTCCGTTCTTCATTTATCTGTTCTATACTTAACCACTGCGGATAACAATGTGTAGCTTATGTTATCTTTTCTGATCAGTACGTGACGCTTTTGTCCCAAGGAACAATAATGCATCTATCAAGAGTTGTGTATTTTGTTCCGATCATGTGTCTGTTCTTAAATTGTATCAAGGGGACTTTTTGGAATTCTATGTCTTTGGAGAATGAAGAGGCCATGGTCACATAACTGGCGTCCTGGTTAAATTTTACTGGATGCCAACTTTAAGCGTTCTCTGTTGCCAAAACCATTGTTCTAGGTGCCATATTAAAGGTACTAAACCCCATAAATAACGCTCGAGTTATGCACAAAATGTGTCACAAATGGCTTCCAAGCCTGTGGACAATTACAAAGGGAAGAACAGGATTACATTACGTGCAATCTGGCAAAACAAGACTTCAGCGATGAATAGTTTTGTTGAGGGTACCTTACATAACATCACGCAACTGCCATAAAATAACAGATTCCCATATTTGCATGGGGTAATATATAACCGGCCAATATTGGATCAGGTCAAGCTTGTATATTTATCATGCTGAGTCAATATTTCAACGTAATCACACGCCAGAGCCGGAACCTGTTTAAGTCGATGATTTGGGGTTAGTAAACCAGTTTTCATCATATACCAAGCCAATTACATAAATGTCAAATAAAACAGTGACCGTAACAATTTAGCTCTTTAGTGATCTTTAGCATTGCTGAAAAATAGACCCTGCCAACAAAGCGCGCCTAAAACTTTCGAGCTGCTCTATTCCTCACGTTCACCTTATGAATGGCATTCTTTCTGTTTGAATCACATATGATGTGCACGTGACCGATGCTGAAGTATTTCACGCAGAATGAAAATAAGTTTTCCCTCATCAGAGAAGAAAATTTCAAGGCAAGATCTCAGTGTTGACCGACAAAGTCTCTCCTGGCTTCCAAACCAGAGACATTGTTCCAGTAAGAATACCCATAGCATACGAAATAGATTCAATTCTGCAACGTTGATTTCGCTGACTGGTCACTGCAGATTGAAAAATCAACAAAATTTCTATATTCGTAAAGAGCACTTACTATGCCAGCATCAAGAGAGAGCTATCAAGGCCAATGACCCTAATTCAATGGATTGTGTGGGCAGGCAAATCGCTTTGACATGCTTACATTAAGACTGATTCCCTCCAAGAATTGTGCGGAATTTAACAGATGATGACACCGACCCGTCTTCCACAGGTGAGATGCATAATCCCCATAACAAGAAGCCTTTGTTGAACGGCTGGGTAAGATCTAACCTATGGCGAACAAGGGATGCTACAGCGATGCCCCTTGACACATGCACTCGAATACTTTCAGTTCTTTCTAAAGTTTTCCAGGGGTCATCATACAGGATGTGCAAACATTGATCTAATTGAATTTAACTTGGACATTACTTTATCTGCGGATGTCAGCGCGCAGCGTCCATGTTCCATCGTGTTATTGTTCTAAACAACAATTCCATGAAATCATCGAATGTCTCTCTGGAATACGGATCTTGTTTGCTAAATTTGCTCAATAAAATGGCCCCATTCAGCAACAGAAATAATTTCTGGTTTAACAGCAAAATATTTTGGCGGCCGAGAATGATAGAAAACACTTTAATTTTACAGTTACTGGTTTATAAATTTCCAGTGTTGAGCATGCCAGTGATGTCAATGACTATGTTACACTGCCAAATAAATGGTGTAGTTTTACAGTAAAAAGTGCTGGCGATTTTGTAACCTATAACTTTAGCTCTACATTTACAAGTTGTTGTAGAGACAAAGTTAACTGTATATTTACCTTACATTCACCTCTTTAATCAGACCTCTTGTACGTGAAGAAATACACTGGTTATTGGACTTCTGGGCAGTGCATTTGTAAATTTACGGATGCGATGAAAGTTTGCCCCATGTTTTACATTCCTACAGGAATAGAGTGTAAACTAACAACAAAAATAACAGCATTATTTTTATATTTGAATTTACTGTTCCAGCTGACGGCACTTTATGCTGTAAAATTACATTATTTTTTGCAGGGTACTTCTGTATTAAAATGTGTTGGTATAGTGATTTGCAAAACTGTACCCGTTATGAAACCGTTAAAGCTATCGTTTTAAGTGTGTGCAGAGGCAAGTTCACACCTCCTCTCTAGCTGGTACACCAGTCGAGAACCAGAAATGAATGTATATGTATCTGTTCTCTCAAAGTAACTTTCAAAGCCTACTTTAAACACCTGGACTCGAAAGCAAACATATGCGGTACATAGAATAAGGCTGATTTGATCATAGAGACAAGCTTTTAACAATGAACAAGCATGTAGTGCTCAAGGTGCGAAAACTTAAAAAGTCAGATTTCAAACCGGATGTCTAAAAAGCCAACTTGGTATGTGGCTTGTCATACTGTCTTGTTTTCAATCCATCTCTATACATTATCGCCAAAGGTATTGGTTTCGTCTTCGTCTCTCCGATTCCTGTCCTATAGGTGCATCAACATTCCACAGAACGCTACTGTTGAGTAAGGCTAAAAAATGTTTACTGGTTTATCTCCAACGGAGGAAGTGTCATTTAGAGTGTCATCAGCCGTCGGTATCCTGCTCTGCAGTGGTCAGTTTCATAGGATGAATTGTAACAACTCTTTCTCCACATCGCATATAAAATGCAATACAATGGTCCGCTTAAGAAATAAGAATAAGGATCATTAAGGTAGTCCAGCACCATATGTAATGTTATCTGCATCGGTCGTGCAAGCAACATCCTAAACTATGTCCAATAACTCATCGTTCAAGGGTGCCCTCCTTAAAGATGCTTCCTTGGTGGCATCCCGCATATGGTACATATTGATAGCACAGGGTTTCTGCTTCTATACAACAAAGTTATGCAAAGTTGTAGGCCTATGTACTTGGATGCACTCATGCCTGTATAGCCTTCAATGCAAACCCCTCATGCTTTGGCGATAAAGCTATTTTTTCATTCTCACACAAAACACATGGGTAAAGGTTATGCGTATCCTCTCTCAGCGATGCTAAGTGAATCGTAGTTTGAGCACAATCCGGAAGCCTTCATCCTCTGTTTCCACACGCGTTACGCAGGATTTATCCGAAAAGCTGAGAGCAATAGCTCTTTACCTATCACAAGTGTTAACGAATATTTGTTCCTGCCATTTTTTATACAAATGTAATGGCACGCTTCTATCTATCTTGGTGAAAAGCCAACCCGCAAATATCTAAACCCAAGGCTTTCAAACGATTATACCACTACCATGTCTATTTGGCGTGATAAATGCCACAACAATGTTTTTCTTATTATGTAATATAAGCACACTGCAGAGCAAGAATTTGTGGTGTTTAATAACTAGTGGACTAAAATGGAAAATATTGATTTATAGTATCAAGTCATGTAGCTTAATATATTCACATACTTAATATGTAAAGTAACTTGGCACTAATCATTTTGACAATTTCGTAAGAAGTCTCTCTGTCCACAATAAACCCAGCAAATTCAAAGAGACTCTTCACTCGTATGACATCTTATCTGTGAAGAAAAGAAACACAAAGCTGATTTCACAGGTGTGTAATAAGCTCTCCAGTGTCTTACCTGTGACGAGTGTCCGAACAAGTTTGTTGGTCATGTTGCCAATCGCTCGCGTTCACACCTGGACCATCCAACTCCCACGGCGGAACAGTGAGATATAAACACAGAGCCTTGTGCTGCTCTATCTCCTGCCAACTACTTTGTTTGTTGCTCGGATTCATGCGCATGGGCTTTATAGCTCCCCTGATTTCTATGGCAGAGGAGAGTATTTAAGAGGCTAAACACGGGTCGTTTGCCCAGGTTCAGCTCTGTCAATGTTTGGCCAACCCGTGGTCCGCCCTTGTGACAATACCGCAGCCGTTTGGATGAAGCCTGATCTAAAGACGACCACTCACATATTTAATCATCCATAATGAAGATGTTACCTTATTGGTAACGTTCACATTGACAGATAGGTAAACTCACAATATTAGTGACACAACAGACGCAACAAGCTCTCTATCACAACTTCCAACCCCAAATGTCAACAGAAGGAGTATTTATGTTAAATTATGTCCTTTCAGGTCCATATATCAAAGCTACAGTTTTGTTATGTAGATCTTCAAAAACGAAGTGTGCCGTATTTGCACAGATCTCTTGAGAAGTGGGGTTTGGATTAGGAGATAAATGGGCATTATTTAATTTATTTGGCATGTGGTAATCGTTGTGTTTGTGCACTTCCGGTAGCGCAGATCGTTGATCTCCCAGATTATGCGAGTGTCTTGACAATGCCTTGGCGCTTACTATCTCTCGGTATGACAGACGTATAACTCGGCACTCAGACCAGTCAAGGAATTCCACAACCGTTTCCGCTGTAATTTTTGTGCGTATGTTCTGCATCTGATGAAGCCGTAACATACAATCTCTGGTATGAAAAATTGCCCATGCAAAATGATGCACAATGGGCTCCGTGCGTCAGCAAATATCCAGTTTGCAATTAATTGCAGTGAAAATGACTAATACCAGTTCGTGTATACAACTGGCACACCGCTCCTATGTCCTATGGAACCGACACTCGACCCCACTGTCGTATATATACAAACTGGCACTCCGTTTCTAGTTTCTCCTATGCTAATGGTGCCCCCATAGCCTGTCCTTTCAAATGGCACTCTATCCTGTCTGCCCTATCCATCTGGCACTCAACCCTTCTGACCTATATATATACAGCTGACACTCCAGTTGTACGCCCCTAGGACACTCGTCTATTGTGTACCATTGGCATCACTTTCATGTACCACATTCCACCAATCTTCAATTTCTTATATTAATATACCCTATACCACTGGCACTCCCGGTTCTAAGGAAGACACGTAATCTGTACAAGGCGGAGATTGCCACAGTGTCATCACCTACTGTGGCGACACTGTTGATTGTTCGGATGAGCAGCGATGTTTGCCAGGTGCAGTTCAGAAGGACACAAATCACAAACAGGAAGCCAAGGTAACTGTCAGTTCCCAGGTGTGTACACGGTAGACATTAACATTTGTCTGTCAGAGTCGTTAACAGATTTCATCCCACCCAGTCAACTTTTCCCCAATAACACGTTCCCTAGCTGCTTTGTTGCATTTGATGGACGGAGTTGTATTCCGTGCCCAATGAGTTTTAACGAATTTATTTTTGCTGTGTCTCAATGTGCATCTTTACATTGCTCTTGATCCACATGGACCTTTACATGCTGCCTTTGCTTCACACACAATACCCTTGTAGTATAGAGAGATCAAAGTCAGCTTTGTTAGTGAATGAAGATGATTCTAGTACCAGTGGTAAACTATGAAAGGGACATATAAGTGTATAAAAGATTGTATAGAGATTCATATTAATATTCCTTTAAATGCTGGCTTAGCTATGTACTTTTATGCTGAGTGAGATGCTTCGAAAATAGCACTGGTATTGGAGTTCACACGTCACTATGGCGACTATTTTGTATGGTAGTTCCTATACGGACCATGAGGTTACCTCAAGTGGCGCATTACGAACCGTTCAACGAATATCTTTTGTTGTTGATTTCCTTATGTCTTCATATCTCTATAATTCTGTAGTCATAATGAAGAGTTGGGCGTTTTTTCTCCCGAATTCATTACATTTTGCTAAAACACAAATCAAGTGACTGCATAAATAGCCTGTTTACTCAAACAACGAGTTTGAAAAAACTTTTTGAAATAAAAAAGTATTGTTTAGGAATACATAGATAAATTTTCTGAGGGCTTTTGGAAAATCTGACGCCTTTTGCCCTTTCAATGAATCTATAGTTCGCGAATGTGAAAACTGGGACAAGAACTCAAACGTGCTCATCAATAAATGCGGAATAAACGCTGCAGATATTTGGTAAACCTTTGGTTAATAAGTCATTATACTTCGATAAAGTTTGCCGATGAGATTAGTCAGTTGTTGACTATACCAGTGCAAAATCAATGCGGTACGGAGGTGCGTGAAGGGGACATGTCATCTAACATCCTTGCTGTCATAGCCTCAAATATTGAAGCTAATGATGTTAGCCTGACAGGCTTCGTCACTAATCAGATTTCCAAATCCACCTAGAATGATCCACATGTGTCATTTTTGCTGTTCACCAGATCGATGGTGTATTGATATGTTGGTGCTCTCTTTGGTCGGGAAAAGCTCAGTACACACAACCCCACACTGTCCTCACCTAAACAGATCACAGTTGTTTCGCAATTAATTGTACTTCGTTTGTCAAAGTAAGTCCAGCATAAAACCATTACGTTACAGGTCTGGACACAGACTTGTTAACATGTTAAAGAAACATGTAAACAAACATCTTACATGTGTGAATGTAAAGTTGTTTGTCCCTTGAAATTTGATGTATGTGAATACTACTGAGTACTGCCTAAAACACCAAGCCAATAAATAAATAAACATTTCACGTGTGTGATATTTTACCTTGACCTGCAAAAAGTCTTTTATAGATGGTAACATTTCCATGTTTTCTTCAAGCATTCCCCAAGCATATTTGAACAAGCAAACGATGTTTTCGAGGATTACTGCAGAATGGCTTGTTTACAGCGTTTATACCATGTACAATATATATGTATTCATATTTTTAAAGCAAAATCCTCCTTATATTTATTCCATCTGTATGCCTATTTATTTACTCTGAGAGAGGTTACAGTAGCGTGAAATTGTGTCATCAAATGGCCGTTACTGTGAATATACACTAGACCAGGTGTTATCTTCTCATGTTTGTATTAATATCTAGTCTATATACTGCTGAACAACTTGTTTAATCAACTTGTTACTAGGCCATGCTACACGCCAGAGAAACAAGAATCATGATATCGCGTCACTCGTACACTATACATGCATGGTTGAAAGGCACAACAGGGTCCGTGTGACGTCAGCGGAAACAGTTTTGTTCTTGTTTTATGGAAATATAGCCTTGTTGGTTAGATCTGATAACATGTCACCACTGACGATATTTTCAGTGTTCATGATTTTGCTTACGGTAGACTACGATAACTGTGTTATACAATAAAATGAAAACAGTTTTTCAGCTTAATGCTAGGTACTTTTTTGATGCATATATACTTTGGTATAGCCATGTTTTTTTCTTTTAAATAAGTACATATATAACTTTTTATGAAAAAGGTTGGCAAGACTATGTATAAGGAAGGCCTGTTTTCTAGGGTGATATACTGTTATTGTTCGCTGTAAGTTTTGCTTCACTCCGAGGTGGAGGATTCTGCATCGAAGGCCACCGGTGTTGTGTTTGGGCATCATGGCCTGTGGATTTACACTCCACCTCAGTGTTATTATATCGGATTTTAGAGGGCTGTCGACTGGTTTCAAACCTCTTGTCTCAAAAAGAAAACATGGCTTTCTAATTCCTGGAATATCTCTGTCTTTTTATGTTTGGTTTATTTTATTATTCTATACGACAAAAACACCGAGATAAATAGGCCTGTATAACCTTAACAAAAAGGCAGCGATCTGCAAATGTGACGAGACAGGAGTGTTTCACTCACAGCTTCAGTTTTGTCGCGTTGCTGGCAAATTCCTGTTTCTATATACATGAAATCGTGCTGCTGTTGGTATGTGCGACCTGTAGATCTTGCTTACCCGTGGATATTGCTGTGAATTCAGACCACAAAGGCAGACACGCCTGGTATGTAATTCCCCCTACACCAGTGACAGAAGGGCCGGGGCGGTAGGTTGTGTGGCCAGTGGGTTACATAACCCGGCGTTCACCATGATCTCACTCAAGACAGTACCCCCAGGGTCGTGGCCTCCCCGCGTCAGGTGCTAATACTGAATAGCTCTATACCTAATATCTGCAAGTACATTGGATCTCACAGACAATTGTTCAACATTAACCAGATTAAATCAGATCAGGACAAGATTATAATGACCTTAAGCACGGATCACAGTTGGTTTACCTATACGCCCCATTTAAAAAACCAAATCACGAAGCATAACATTTTCGTTCAACAGAATCCAGAAAAAGTCCTTCATGATTTTGTTTTTGTCTTTTTTACGTACAGTAGTTCTTAAGAGAGGTTTTGTGGAATCCTCTGCATGTTTCATCTGTTCCAACCGTCGCCTTTACAGGCGTTGGAATAAAATACCTGGCATCGGCCAGTAAATCAGCATTGCCTTATTACGACAGACGATTCTATATGGTTGTATACCTTACAGATATAGCCTTGATCGCCAACTAATCTTGTTACAGTCATCTTCGGACGACGAATTCAAACATTCAAACATCTAACATGAATTATTCGCATAGATACATCAATAATCCTTCACACATTTCTGTAGATACAAATGCATTTATCTTATTTGTATTTCAGTATCTATAGGATAAAGAATTGTTCAGTGCGACACTAAATGGGCGATAGAAGATAATCTACAAGACAAAATGTTTCTTAAAATGCGAAGTTTAACTGAATTAATGAGTACATGTGTCTGCCACCAAATTAATATTGAAAGCTGAGCTACATACATGAGAGCAAACCCACTCGCTTGCTGTTCATAAGGCGTACCTGATTGGAAACATTAGCTACCCGCCCACAGCGGCCAATATTAAGTGAGACTTTAACTTCCTCTAGATAGACAACTCGGCTTCTATCGACATCATGCTGACGATGACATTAAATACCGAATTGTGCTTGGCTGATAAAAACGCCCCGTTGAACCGAGTGTGTACGTCACGCTTAGGACATCGCCTGGCAAATACAGCAAAAAGCGACTCTCACGTTTTGGCAAATATAGCAGAAATATACCACCATATGTTCCGGTGTTATAAATCCGTGTTGTCGTTCATTTATCGGCAAGTAACTGTTTGTGTTTATGCACACAGAGGTACACACCAAGTTAACCCCATCCTACATCACATCAGTCCTACATGACAGGTTCTTTACAGCTAATGCATACTTTTCATAAATGTGAGAGTGTAAACTTAACTGAAGTGCGCATGGCAACGATGTCTTAATGACGGGATGAAAACAGTTCTCCCTTCTAAGCTGGTGACAAACGCTACCAGTTATGTGGGCTGATCACAGACGTTTTACCGAAATTCTGGACAAAACAATCATAACTAAGAATGTTGTTTACTATTTACTCCGTAGAATTTCATGCACACGCGTTGCATATGAAACATGTGAAAATTGAACTCATATATTATACCAGCGCCCTTGCAATTTTTTTCTCCTTACCAGATTAAAAGGGTTGCTATATAGACCTACTTTCACATCTACGCCACTTGATTCTGGAAGCTTTCACATTTATGTCCAAAATTATAACTGTGTCCTAATTCTAACATGATGACAAATTGCAAATGTGGCTTAAAATATCATTCAATCAGTCAGTTAGTGATTCACCAATGTCAGTCGGTCTGTATATAATATTATGTTAAATGGGCATGCAGTTCGTGTGTAAATATCTCGCCTTGTCCCAAGCAAGGAAACGTGAGTGAACGGTACATGTATAACCAACGTCCGAAGATATTACAAAAATCCTTCTTGAGTTCATTTAAGCAAACCAAAAAAAATTTCAACGTCAAATCACAGCAGTATTGTGAACATGCCATCTGACTATTTGCTTTGGATATAGATATCCAGTCCGGGGCAAAACACAGTTTCAAGACAATACCGAATTTAGCTGCGAGCATGCTTTCCAGTTACAACACTAAGCACTGTTTAAACACAGGATTCTTCTATATAATTATAAGGTATATAGCTCTTCTGGTAATTTGTTCAGAAGTGTGCTAAGAGTTAACCTCGGCATAACTATAGTCTGAACTGAAGTGATTTCAGTCTGTCTTGACTCCTACAATACACTTAGGACAATTAACCGCACCGGGATGTTAGAGTTGGCCATTCAAAACATCAGTACGTTCAGGGCTTGTATATGTTCTGTTGCCTTGCATATTCTTGGATAACGCATAACGGACTCCTGCATACCATACGTGGTTATGTTGGCAGCAAACTGATGTTACTGATGTTAAACTAGCAGTTAACCCGGCTGTTTGGTCTTCCGTTTCTAATGGATGCTTTAGCAGAGTTAATTTGCAGGTAAACCCGTCAGTTAAGTGTCATGTGTAAGAGTTGTACACGAGTTGTGTATTGCTCGACAACAGACAGCTTCCCGTGAGCTGGCGAGATGCTATGTATTGTTTTGTCCGTACGACTTCGGCGCCTCGTTTGTCTCAGGTGTTCCTGCACAACAGACAGTATTGTCTGATGCACAGACATTCTCCGCATGCAAGACGACTTGGACTTTAGATCTAGGAGATGATCATGTGACCGCTTGTGTTCTCGTTCTATCAACACTTGTAGAGAATTGCTTTCACATGACTAGACAATACATCGACTTTATGCAGTAGGAAAATTGCAGGAGACTTTTGTCCTGGAATGGGAAATATCCGAAATATAAACGTATACTACACTAGAACAGAGAACGCTATGATAAGAATTAATGTTCCATAGTAAGCAAATTTGTGATTACAACAGTCCGTCTACATAGGCCTATTTTGAAATGTTGAAACCTTACAAGACTTTACCGAGGTGTAGGCCTACCGGAATGACCATATTTCTCATCTGTGCAATAATTCACGCAGACAATAGTATAGTCCATCTAGATGGATTCAATGTGTTTCTTTCAAATTCTAATACTTTAACATTTAAGGTCGTAATAAAACATCTTGAAAACTATGATGTTTTGATTGCCGTCTGTAGGTCAAACTTCGGTCTTCAGAATACAACCGAGACATAAAAGAGTTTAATTTTTGAATATAGGTTTGTTTGAATTGTTTTTGTTTTGAATTCAGGTGATGGACTCAGTGTTGCGATGAATGTCAGAATTTCATAACACACTCAGTTCATCTAAATGGACTAGAAACAGAAATGTTCTTGCCTTGTAACATTTTTTTACTACACATCCTCTTTTCCGATAGACGTGTTAGAAAACACCTTTGCTTAGCGGAGACTGGCTTTTACATCGAAGTCAGCTAGCTCTTGTCCTATCAAGTTTTGAAATTATACCGCTATGCTTTTTGTAAGATGGTTTGTCGGATAAGCGGTTATTTACATCGGGTAACCAATGGGTATTCTGCTGTAAAAACATGACCGGTGTGAAGTAGTGAAGTAGTCTTGAGTATGGGGTAAACATCAAGCCAAATGACAAAACTCTGGTCAGAATGAACAGTTCTCAGAACCAAGGGAGACAATCGTTACCTTGCTTTAATGGATGTTGTTCACCCGGTATGGGAGACAGGCATACGAAGTGCAAGGCCTGTCTCAAAATTAAAACGTGAGTCATGCTATGTAACTGGAAAATAACTGGGAATAGTGTGGACTATAACGTACATGTCCAGGAATCCATTTCACATCAGATACAGATACTGACCTAGGCCGTAGTCAGAAGATTTTGACATAAATATGCCTTAAGGAAAACTACATGTGACTGATTAGAGCTATTACCCTGTTTATTTGCAGATGCACTGCGACCGAGATTTCTGCCCATTTGCTTCATATGCATTGGGTTGAGTGGGTGGTACTGTCACGGTGTTCACATTGAAGAGTTCATTTATTTGATTATATGTAGAGCTGTCTTTACTTCATATGCATTGGGTTGAGTGGGTGGTACTGTCACGGTGTTCACATTGAAGAGTTCATTTATTTGATTATATGTAGAGCTGTCTTTATTACATTTTCGTATGTTCTTTTTAGAAGTGATGACTGTTACCTTCGGTTCTAAGCACCAAATTCCACGTTAACATATATGTAACTATTAACACCTATTCGCGCATCAATACACATGTATTAAATAACGTGAGAAAGATATTACTTAAAAACGGAAAAATAACTGTCTTCACTGATGCGATACGAAGGACTCAGTTCCGGATACCTGCTTGACTAACTACATATGTGTCAAATCCAAAGCTCAAAAATACTGCACGTCAACCATAAATGCGTTTTATTTTATTTTATTTTTTTTTTTGTTTCGGTGCCTGCGGACAATGAGGACTCAGGTTAGATGAAATAAATGCACGCTTCAGCTGAAACCTGTAAGCACCATGTAAGTCTGTATCCCATGAGTAAAATCAGTGGTGCCCCGGTAACCATATGAACAGCTTCCCTCCGCCTATCACACCTGACATGCTCGAGGTGAAGTTTTATACAAAGTAGCCTTTTGGGGTTTTTGTTAGTTGTGCCACTGAATACAGTTGTATTTTGTTATAAACCTGACTGTGGTTTTACGCCGTGCTCCGGAATACTTCATTTGTGCGACTGTGGCTAGCCTAATGGAGGAAACCGATAGAAACCAGAGAAAACTGTACATGTTTTGCCCGATACCTAACGAAGAGCCTGACAGAGCAAGACAGCGTGAGCTGGACTGGATCATGGGACCTCGTTGATCAAAGGCCTATCAGCTTTGATGCATGAGAGCAAGTCTGATAAGAGAAAAATTTCACACGCATTTATTTATGATTGGTGTTCTCCGCTGTACTGAAGGATATTTCACTCATACGACGGCGGACAGCGTTGCGGAGTGAGGAAACCGGGCGAAACCCATACGCCGGTTGCTGGCAGACCTCTGCACGTCCGACTGGAGAGGAAGCAAATGTGAGCTGGGCTAGAACTCACAGCCATCGCATTGGTGAGAGGCACCTGGGTCATTGCGCTGTACTAACGCGTTAACCAGTCGGCCACGGAGGCAACCACGCGCATTTTCGTATTTGACATTTACAGATGTGTGGTTATGAGTTGAGGAAACGGTATCCAGCAACGAGTCCAGAAAACCACATCAACTAGCGAGATATACCTGACCCAAAACCCGACGAATGACCACAGTCGAGGCGGCTGGAACTGGATTTGAACACGGGATCGCTCACCCAGTGATAAGCCTAGGTACATCTGATTGCATGATGACATGTATAGTAAAGAGTCCTAAACATATTTCATACCTGTAGTGTAGAAAGAAAAGTCTGTTTAGTGATTTTGTCAATGTTCATTGCAGCACAATGTATGTGGTATGGAATTAACGTCAGTTTATGTGAAGTAACTATCGCAGCAAGCTTAGCATGTAGGAAACCAGTGATTCTTTGAAGAATTAAAAAAGATCACTAATCAATAATAATACATGTATGCCATGTATGTATAAAACTTAAAAACTTTAATTCTGTAACTTTTTCAATTTTCTTCCGTGAATAAACATCAAAAAAACACTAAATATTAGTGTTAATACAGCTACATGCAAATAAAATGTATTTCTCCCCTGTAAACTTGTATCATCCATTATTAAGACCAACCTGACATGACTAATGTTATAACAGCTTGCACAGCTTTTCACTAAATGCTACAATTTCTCATCTTTAATGTAATATGTATTTTCGCTCAGCTAGTTTTCATTACATTTATATACATAGCAGTATATCTCATTTACACACAATGAATCTACAATGTCAATAATATTTTTTAAACCAAATTGTTAAAAAATAGCACATATACCCATATGTTGTAGTTTGTTTTTATAAATCAATCAACACTGATTAATTTCGGAGTCTTGTAGTAACATTTGAGTCATGTATACATTCCTGTTTGAAATATAGGCTTATTACGTTTTTCTAATAAATGGACAACATACAGTCTTAAAATCTTCTTCTAAAAAGGAAATATATTTCGCTAAGAAAATTTCAAAACTAGATTTCACAACACAAAGAACCGTGGCCACACACCTCCGGTAGGACTGAAAAACCAGCATCACCACGACACAACATAGGCGTTCTCTGTCTGAATGTCTTTGATAAACTAGACCGCAGGTGACAGAACGTTGAGATAATCTAGTCTTTAACGTATCTAAACAGTTTGCATAGTCGGTATATAAATATATTTATTTATTTATATATACAAAAGGACAACAATAATTTTCTTCCTTAACTCAAGAAAACTCACGCGCTCAACACGATATGTAAACTAAGAGCATACCGTATATATGATTTCACAGGATATCGCGTCCACAATGATGAAAACTTTTCATACTTTCTTTCCAGAATGTGCAATTATGGTACAGAGTGAAAGACTTACCACATTCACAAGATACGATGCAGCAATCAAAACGGTCTATATGCTTGGAAATACCATCCAGATATAAATAGTATATAGGGTAACAAAGATAAGTCAACTCCATAATTTCTACACAATAACGGGTCACGTCACCTGTATATACGTATATCAAATACTACATATGAAAAAAAGCAATCGTGTGTGCTTCACTGTGAAAACCTCGGTAAAGAGTTCATGGTAAATACAGATCATTACGAATGCAAGGTATATGATGTCTACAGATACTTTGTCCTTGAAACTCCTCTGAAGGTGAACGCGGTAAAGACGACTTACTACATGTGCTATCACAGATACGCCCGGTCTAATGTACTCCAATGGTCAATTGTATATCAAGAAAAAAAATATTTACACACACAGCACTTTGGTTGGTCGTGTGACGAATTCGATACTGTTCTGTTGTGTGCGCGAACCTTAAATATGATTAAGCATTGTCTTCATTGTTATCACACCGTTATGTGCTTTGTGATATTTTGAGCTTAATATGTTAGAGGTACAATATCAAAAGTGATCCATAAATGGAACATACGTTTTAGTATAACTGTCTTAGTTTGAACATTATGAATGACCGATAGTTAAACATCATTGTATCAGCATTAATCAGTAAAAAAATCATCCGTCAGTAAACGAGCAGCTGATCCTTGAGCACAGTTCAAATGGCTAAACAATCAAACAATAATAGAACGTGAGTTTAAAAAAAAGCTATTCTACAGCAAACCATGGCATTCTTGCCAAAAACTTACACAGTTGTACACGAAGAAACAAGGAATTAATACATGCACACCTGTCATGGAAAAGTACTCCCTGGAAGTTTCGATCAGTTCCTGGTTTCACAGATCACCACTTCATATGTATTTTTGAACTCCGGGCTTTTACAATAAAACATGTATATCTACATATATGTTGTACGCTGTGGCCGTTTTGTGTCCTGTCGATGATGCTACCAGCGCTGGTGAACATCATCCGCCCTTACATCCATCCATCACAGATACAGTCACATCTTATGGCCAGGCCAACAACAAGGTGATCACAGTTGGTACATACACGATGTCCAGGTACTCATATAACACAAGCACCTACAGAAACGCCACACTGGCTCGAAACTGAAGAACAACGACTTCGCTTGAGCAAACTTTACCCGGGCCAGAAGGGGAAGGCACACGGTGTGGTCCAAATTCAGGTTGAAATAGTTACCACAAAAATAAATTCACCAAATACTGAAAACAGATATACTGTCTTTGGTTCTCTCGCTCTGTTGGGTCGAAGCTTGTTGGTGTTCTATACCACTGTCCAGGGGATGGCATCGATGGATAAAACATGCATAGGAAAATAGGTTCATGTCTTGTAAACGCTACGCTTTACCACCGGCTTTCAATTTTTCCACGTGCTTTCGAACGTATTTCAAATAGTCTAGTAAAAATGAACTCATTGCTTTATCTATCACAGTCTGGGGTAACCAACCCTGTAAGAAAAAAAGACAGGTAAAACACAGGTAAAAATGCAGTACTACCGATAGAATGCACATTGCTATAAAACATCAGTGACTGAAGAAACCTTAGGGCTGATGGAAAGATATACCTATAGTAAGACGGTAATTACACATTTGAAAAATGGCATGCTTCTCAACAACTTGATGTTTATATCTCGTAAGTTGGTCACCTAGATCCATGCCAAGTAGCAAAGGCGTTTCCTAGAGGTACATGTCAATATCAAAAGGAAATCCTCCAAAGGGATGGATAAAATCGACAATCTTGCCCCTCAACTTCTCCAAATTCACGAGTTATTCCCGGCCGTTCTTATGAACTTGTCCTACCTTGTGAATCCGAACTCCCAACAACAGACTCACCTTCAGGTCTGTTTTATTTATCCACTGCAACAGGGAAGTGTTGGGTTTCCCAGGAACAGGACTTATCACCCAGCCCCCGGCCCCATTCTCACCCCTAAACCAAAGATAACAAGTACTGCGGTTAAAAATAAATTAATATATGTGAATAAAAACGAGAGCGATTTAAACTCAGTAATTAATACAGACACATATCTAGCAAACCAGACAGCTATTTGGGTCATTTATGGTCCAATATTTATGGGTCATACAAACAGTTCTCATTTATTTGAACACATTTACATTTTCGTCTGATTGCACAGACTTACCGGACCAAATTTTTCTGTGGTGGCATATCTGGATGCGTGGTGGAAATGCCAGCAGATAAGTAGATGCCATTCCTGTTCCCCCAATGCCTAACATTTACAAAGTCCCTACTGGAGACCATTCCTCCCAAAGCCTCAGCTGATATACTGTATGTAATGCATGTGTAATCATCCAGCATTTGTAAAGTCTGAAAACCAACATGAAACCAAAAGACAAATTATCTGATGTCTACGGTTGATAATTAAACAGATACTACTTACAAACAGGAATCATTTTAGATACTTTTACCTGTACTACGAACATTTATATAAATTGTAAAAGTTGATCTGCATTGAGATTGTGTGTTTGGTGTCTCTACTTTTATAGCGTGAAAATCAAATTTGCAGATTTAGGCCACAATTCTATTTCACTATCTTCATGTTGACTATAGGACGGGAACAATCGTGGTGAGACATTTTAAGGCAGTTTCGTAATCCGTCAGGGGTCTATCAAACTGTTTGCTGTCTTACCCGGCTCTCCACCAATGTTGGATTCCAGGTTGGGGACTCGTCCAAACCATAGACCAACTCATGAAACAGTTTGTCTGGCTTCATCTGCACAAGACCCTGAAACATTCCACATATTCCATCCAAGGTCCTCGCATACAAACATCCTCATAAAATATTTGATTTATCTTATTGGAACAATTCACTATTCCATTTTTGTTTATTTCCTACCAAACTGTTTTCCAATGGTACGGTTTGTTCTTCACACATTTTGAAGTTATAAATTACTCCCTTAAGAGACTGCTTACAGTATGTCAACAGGAAAACTTGTTAACACTTATTAAGACCCACTCAGGGCATAATTTTACCTCCAGCATGAACACTTTGCCTATGTCCTTCTCATGCCTGCTCTTGACACAGCCGCGTACCTCATCTTTGCCAGTCTCCATCCTCCAGTCATCTTTATGAGCCAAGTCCCAAAGAGCGTCCCAACATGACGCTGCTTGGGCCAAGTATTGCTGTTCCTGATTAAAGTAAAATATGATCGATGATGAAACAACGCCGTCTATCTGTCAACTAGATAAACCTAAGTAAAAGTATTTTTTTTGTTCTTAAATTATTACTTCGTCTTCTTTTTCGCAAGGCATAGTTACATAGATACAACAAAGGTGCTAGTACACTGTGAGTCGTACTATCTGAACAAAATAAAAATGACACGAGAATACATTACGTGACCGGCTACCGGAAATGATTATTTTAATGACTGAAATTGGTTTATTCTGCATGGTTTCAGCTTACAACAAGTGATGTTGTTGAGGAACGACTGGCATTTCGGCTGTGGTGGCGAGACGCTTGGGCCGAGTGAAACCCCTTTTCATTTTCATCATCGGAAACTGAAAGACAAACACCACACTACATCAGCTAGCGGCTTTGTTTAACATAATCTTTCAACATGCGTGATATGAATTACCCCATGAGCACTATATACAAATCTTCCATTATCGGCGACTTCACTTGCAAACACAACGCTGGAGATCACCTTAACAGATTTATCATTTTCCTCTCCGCAAACGATACAAAGACCCACTGTCAAAACTGTAGGCCTAAAATTCTAATTGGCCTCCGGGTGCACGACGTCAGTTGAATAATGAACTTCTCGTCTTCTGACAAGGAAGCCAATTGTCGATGAGATATTCGTATGCAAGCAGGTCGGGTACTCGGGTGCATGAAAGCGTGGACATCGAGTCCTCAGTCGTAGTGCTTGTGAATGTTTACCATACCTTCACGAAAAAATCTCCTCATTACAAATTTCCTACTCAACATCATTTGTGGGAACAACCTGAAAACTGGACACTGATGTATACAGATCCAATACGGAACTCTATCCATATCAGCTTGAGAACTTACATCGAAAGTCCTACAAAATTGCCGTGTATACAGAAATGTTCGGGCAAACCCTTTTGAACCATTCTGTTCATTCACTCTATGTCTTTGTGTTGATGGATTTGGACAAATAGTGCGACGGTTTGTTATTAACGTCCTCTCTGTAACGTGGGGTAACGCATAAACATTTGGCTCAATTTGTGCTGTACAGACAGAAATTGATCTCGTGAGATCATTGAAGTTATTACGATTATATTCTTCGACTATTTGTCTACACGTCATTTGTGAGACTGACCTATTGCAATGAACAACCAATAATATGTGGTTAGACCTCTGCCCATTTATGGAGCTATAAACTCTAAATAGTTCCATATGGTCCGATATAATGCAAACACAGAACTACAAGAACAAAGTTTCGCAATATCCCTGTCGGACCCCGACCAGATCTATAATATAGCGATGTAAGACATCATCCATGCGCGTTTGTGGTCTGAAAGGTGACCTTTGTGAAGCCTGCCTGTATAAACACACTGACACACCGCCCCCCTCCCCCTCTCACTTCTCACATCAACCGCTTTGCACATAAGAGAAATGTTTAAAGATTCACACATCAATAATGTCTGAATCAAAATATAACTTTGGAAATACAGTGAAGTCTGGCAGTGGAACCCACATGTCTGACACAGCGACTGACCTTAGCTCCGAACTGACGTTCGAATTATACACGGCCAGATGTAAAAACGTATACATATACCTCCAAGTGGCCTATATATTTACAAAGCTATAAATACACACAAAATGAGTATCAATTACCACAAAAATACTAAGACTAAAACGTGTCCTTGGCTTAACTCATCTTAGGGTCCATGATTATGCTGTTCAATAACGCTGTATAATAGCGCTCGAAATGTCATATATGTTTAATCCTCATTAAAACAAGGCTGTATAAAACAGGGCTGAAAAATTTATCTGAAAGCCCTTTTTAATACCGGGATCCTTATATCCGCCCCCCAACCCCCACCAAAAACCACACAAAAAACAGGAAGGGCATTGCATACCAAATCTCAAACACAGAAAACATCGTGGTGAAAGGCAAAACATAATCTACTGGAGATGGTAAGTTTTAACATAGGTTATTCTTGTCTTCTTTTCAGGAGAAGGATCCTCTCAATATTTATGGTATTAAAATTCAGTGTGCAATTTTCTTTTGATGATTTACATCAACAGTGTCGTTTAATTACCACATGAAGTAAGGAATGAGTCAAAAACATGCATACACAGCTATGAATTAACGGATGTGAGATAACACAGGATGATCTGACTTTTATCTCTGCAGCAAATCCAATGTCATCTTTATCGGGCCAAATCAATACGACAACTGAACAGTCGAATGCATACGAAAGCTACGAAAACAAACATAGACTGAATGAATGACAATTGCAACGACAAATATTTAGGATACCTGCTCTTCTTCCAAAAAATGTTAACACCAGGGCTGTGGCCATCGCTGGTCACTGTGAGGTCAGAGATTCATAGCTTGGCGTCCTGACAGAGTATAGTCCATGAAGAGTAAGCCTACAGTCTGACAGCTGGTAAAGCGTATAGCCAGCAACACGTGTGATTGGTCAACAGTCTTATCAGACCACTGTTTCGATCTATACATAGGCGAGTGACAAACGCAGCTTTAGTCGTGGCTATATCGGGTGATCGTGAGCTCATGTTTACATCCTGCCTGCTTGGCTTCTCATTCATCCGGCGTTCAGTGCTCACCAAGTTTTATACCTAGGTATAATCGCATCCAGGAAATAACACCGCCCTTGTATGTCATTCACGGTTCAAGACACACACACAGTAACTGTACAAAAGGTCTGACTTGAGAACTTGTATGCACTAAAAGTAATTCACTATGGCGGGCATTGGGATAATCATTCTGTGGTTGTGTTTCACGTATTTCCTTAAATAAACTAACCAATCTTCTTGGACTCGCATCAGCGAAATCACTTCTCGTTATTAAAATAATTCACAGCATAAACCATTTACATATATTGTTTTATTTCTAGCACTCGGGCTATTTAGCAACACTACATATGGTCACTTGACGAGCCTAGAGGAGGTGAAAGGTAAGCAAGTTTACCCATGGCAAGATGGGTCTTGAATAAAATTTTACCATCAATAAAAGGAAAATAAAACTTTTTTAATCGGAAAGTCTTTGTGGAAAAGTATTGGTTATCAGAATATGGACGGCCTTCTAACATGATAGCTTCAAAACCATGCAGTATATGAAATTTTCGAAATTGTCAAAAACCTGCCATCTACTCTTTGCCAAGAGCCTGGATGTTCCAAAGTATGAATTAGTACACCAACTAACATTCCCTATCATTTTGCTGGTTTTGGGTTACATTATTTAAAGGACAAGAGACGGAAGTATAACGTTAATTGTAGTGAAAATAGTAAGGTTTGAAAATTATAAAATCACCATCCGATAATGGTTCAGAAGTTCTCGAAGAAACATATGCTTCGACAGCGTAAGCTCATGTAGCTGTCAGAAGACACTGACATTTTACGGACCCGATGCTGACTGACTGAGGTGAAACGTTATTAAGCAGTACTGCCATGTTAGTGTTTATTTTTTAAACAAATTACATAGGTGAAAGGGCAGGATTTCCAACACCCATAAAAGTATTGCTTCTTTGTTTTCTCATTTTAATATTTCACACCCGACGTTCTGATGTTCATTCTGATGTTCTAAGGAACATTTTGTTCTGACACTTCCAATCTGAGCTCAGTGCAATAACCTCAAATTACAAGTTCAGTCCACTTTAACATTCCATCGTCATGCAACAAAACATGATGTCGTACTAGTACCTGACTCCATGTACAATGTCAACTCATGATATAAACAATTTTGTAAAGGCAAACAGCTAAAAACATTGCTGTAACACTGTTGCACTTCTGCCTTTCATATGGTATTCAACCGTGACTGTGCAACATCCTCTCTGTCTTTCAAGACAGTGGACAAAACCACTCTCACAGAAACCACTACCAACCTCCTGCTGTAAAGCGGCAGCAATTCAATCATATGGGGTCAAACTGGTGTCTTGGCTGGTAAAGTGCACTTCCTACACTTTCAAATGAGGCTGTCAGAAAATGGCATGATGGTTGATTCCAAACCCTAACAAAACGATAGGTATGGTATGTACAACAACAAACATGTGATTCACCAACATGCCTTCTTTTGGACCCTATCTATATGCATGAACATTTTACCATTTTGGAAATTTAACAAGAATTTAAACCTGTGACCAGTATAATTTATATAATGAGATATTATGATGTGATGAGCAAGTGGTAAACAATTACACAAAATAGGTTACACGGTACAGTGAACATATCAGTTCATAAGACGACACACTGTGGGATAATCTCAAACTAACATGCTGTAGGAAAATCCCAAACCTTCATGACATCATACGCTCTTGAAATTATATATATAAAAAAAAACTGTTGTGGTTTTTCTTCCCTGGTATTCTGGATTATTTATTTATAATGCTACTTGGTGTGGTTTTGCAAAAATACGAGTTTAAACTCATTTCTGGAGATGATGTGACCAAAAAACTGTTACCGCTAAAGAGCCAGCAGGGCTAAACTTTTGTCTGAGTGTTGAGTTGTGAATTTGTCATGGTATAATAAACACTGCCCAAACATACACCTAATAAATACACCCCAGTAGAGCTGCACCATTCCTTTGCATATCCCATGCAGCTTTAGAAAATGTGACAGGTATTTCTACAGGCCCAGAGGCAGTTACAACAGTTAATATTCAAATTAATTTAATTGTTTTTTTAAATTAATGTAAGATTAGATTTGTCAAGGCCTCAAGGTGTATGTAGGGGTCAGAATGATCATTTCTGCAAAAGTCCATGAATTTCCTGTTAATTGGCTCAGATAGTGGCGACAAGAATGTTGATAGTTAGGATAATTAAGACAAAAAAGACACAGTTTACATCAAACCATTTTCTTCTCCTGACACGAAAGTGTTCTATATATGTATCAGGTGGTATCAGTTGGATATTTTCAACATATATTTACAAAGATTTAAATCATGCATGTCAAAAAACTGACTTCCATCAAGTAAGTGAAAAACTCTTGAGTATGTCATTAAACAACATTCAAATAATAACAAATAAATAAATTGTCATGTGGAAAATTTCTAATAATGCAAGATGCAGACTGAACTGTAGCCCCAGGTGACTATTTCACTTCTATACTAGGCTGGTTGTGGTTGAGAGTTTATAGTTTCCATTTTGTATAGCCTCACTCAACATCATGCATAATGATTTAAATTTGGTAAACCTGGAACTTCTCTGGTTTGGCACACTGTCAGTACATGAGTACAATATGTCTGACATCCAGTTTTATGTCATTTGCAGCCCTTTACAATGATGCAGCACCAGGACTGTAACATTGTCAGCTTACTGCAAGAAGACACCGATCAAATATGGCTGAAATAATGCTGAAAGCAATGTCAAAATCCAAGCAACCCAAACCATCAACCCCTGGCTTACCATCAGGTGAGTTCACAGGAGAGTAGTACTGGTTCTGATCAGCCTGCTGAGGCTGGTTGTAGTAATTACGACCATCATGAATTAAAGGCGTACGCTCATTAGCAAATCTTACTGCAAAGAAAACCAATAGATAAAACATTTATGACACTGATCAAGGATTAAATAGAACAAGTTACCGTACATGTATTAAAATTCACCCACAAAAAGTGCATTTTTAGAGGCACAAAAATGTCAGAAAATAATATTTTACACCTATCTTTATATACCCTAGAATTTCTTTTTCTGTCCTTGATTTAAACATATTTTCCTCACAACTATCACACAGGCTATGCCACTACATATATTTCCACCTGGTGTAATCTACAGTTGGCAACTTAATTTATTTATATGGCTGGAATTTTACACCACAAAAAGAAGGAGTACTCTCCTCACATGACAGCCCTTAGGTTTATAGGTGGAGGACAACATGCCTGATGGTCAAGCACCTGCCATACCCCCTGCTGAGATCAAACTAGAATAAAGTCATCACGAACAATGTTCAAACCCAGGACCTAAATGCTCAATACCTCGTCTGCACCCAGGGCTACAGACTGGATGAATAAACCTGCGAGGGCACCTTTAAACGGACGGACAATAAAGCAATTTTAGATGATCGAACGAGAGGCTACTTTTATCACATCTCTGTTCAGTTGTAATAGTTTGACAATTCCATGCAAACATGAAATGTTGACTCAATAGCTTTATACTTACAAGCATCAATGGCTTTCTTCTCCTGGGGTAAAACTTTAAAATCAAGGAACCAGGTTTCCACCCAGGCGATCACAAATGGAACGATGAGAAGTACATAGCTTAGGGAGTTACCTGACCCCGCTGACATTTTTTGAAACTGAAACAACAAATTAAAATGCTGATTTATCCTAATTCAGTGTGAGAAAAAGCTCACTCATGATACTGAGATATTTGTTAAGTTACTCCAATCTTGATATGGGTATGGAAGGTAACGTTTTGAAGCTGTCATGTAAGTGAGCCACATCAGTCTTTCAGCAAAGCAAACTAGAATTTTCAAGTAAGTCACAAATGATGAAATGTTATAAAGATTAGTTTCAAGACAATCATTCACAAGGAGGGCTAATTTTCAACTCAAAAGCTACTGTTCTTCTTTTTTGACAACTGCTCAGATTCAAAGCTGGAAACACATTAACATCATAATTCAAACAAAACTAGGAGAAAAGAGAAATGGATTTATGCAGAATCCAATGACAAGAAAAATGATCAGGTAACTTTACTGTTTAAGAGTAAGCATGTAGTAAGCACGAATTCAACAAGTATAAAATGCTAGCATATATTCTAGTTCCTTGTTCAAACCATTTAAAATAACATATCAGGTACAAGGACTTGTGTTATATTTCAAATAAATTGTCTGCGGAGAGCTAAAAACATGCCTGTATCTCAAAACATATACAACCTAGAAACTTTTGAACTTACCTCAAATATAAAGCACTTTACAAGGAGGAATGCACAAGTTGAGAAGGTTGTTACCTGAAAATACATACATCATAAAGCAAGTGAAGGAACAAGAACATACAGGTCACCTGTTTTCTATATATCTCATATAAACAAGCCTCCATCAATATGGTTGTGCCATCTATTCCACTCAGTGATTAGATATTACAATACATGTTAAAGCTGCCAACATTTCACTACCTTAAGATACTGAATTCAGAGATTTTCTCAACATATAGGAAACTATGAACTTGTAATCTCTTTTGCATAATGTGTCATTTTGAAGTTGAAAAAATTTAAATGAGAAAATAAAGTTTATTTACACTCTTGTTGACCTAATTTTGAACTATGTCTCTTGTTGACAAAGTCTGGGTATTATCTTAATGATATCTCTCGACAGCTGTTCAATATCATTCTTATGGTGATACGACCTGCAGGGTATACTGTATCAGAAGCAAACACTGATCCCATTGTATTTCCCATCCAAATATCCCAAATTACACAAACAGCTAATAACATGTAGGCCTACTGTTCACACAATACAGCAAAGAAAAAATGTATAACCTGACAGTTACAAAACATGCAACTATTCTAATTGCAGTAAAAAAACCCACACACACAAAACCCCACATTAAATCCACACATATTTCCATCCTCATCTGTATTAAAGTGACACAAATATCTGGCAAGAATTAATGAGGTTAAAGAGTTTCAAGTCAGAAAATCCTAAAATTATACATTCTTAAGTGAAAGTTTTGAGACAAAAGACAGTACATGCTGTAATATCAGATACCACAGTGCCAGAAACATAATGTAAATGAATACATAAAATTGTCATCCAGAAATCCGTCCCTGGAAGGTTTTTCATACCTCATCATGTCTCATGTTTAAAGGCCATTTTAAAGACACAAGTTTTACTTCAGTATTCTTGGTACTTATCAATTCTACACATTAAGTTTAAAGTTAAAGGACCAATTATAATCGAGAACAACAAGGTTGAGACTATATACTGTACTTGTGAATACACAAAGTGTGCTTACAGCTACAGGCCACCAATGGTGTAATCTGAATAGAGCATATGCCAGCAGCAGGACAACAAACCGGAACCCAGACACCATCTATGGGAGAGAATCATGTTAGAGAAGGCTGAGTCACATACTACATGAGGTCTGCACATGCGTTTCACAACCCTGCACACTCAGGGAACATTTCAATTACAAGTAGCCATTATGATTATTTTCATACATATACCAGTACTACTTGAATAATCAATGCTATCAACTCCACCATCAAGTCAAATCCTTCTATTAAACATCAACTAACAAAATGTCAAAATCCAGTTAAATAACAGGCAAAATGACAATTTAATTTACCAACAAGGGTTAAACTTGATATCTGTACAATGTGCTGGTTGAAAATTCTGATCACTGTACTATAACTGTATATCTGTGATTCTACTTTACCATAATAGAACACCAGCATGTGTGGTTTACGTACCACAGTATCAAACAGCGACAGCTGAAACGAATAATTTTCTACTTGATCTTTGAAAGCTTTCCAAACTGGAGTTTCCCCTATGAGCTGAAAACAAAAGAAATATAGATGAATGAATGAATGAATGCTTATTGTTTAATGCCCTACTCAAGAATATTTCACTTATATGAAGGCGGCGTCTCTTTGGTGCAGGACGGATTTCCACCGTATCTTTTATCTGGTGCTGCCTCACCGAGACGACTTGCCGAAGACACCCACCAACCCTCTCACCCAGTCACATTATACTGACACCGGGCCGACCAGTCCACCCTCTATCCTCTTATTGCTGAGCGCCTAGCGAGGAAGCAGGATGTACCATTTTTTTTAAGTCTTTGGTATGACCCGACCCAGGTTTGAACCCAGATCTCACCGTCCGAAAGCGGAAATGTAGATGAAGTACAAGAAATACAACGTATGGGTCAAAAATTCAGTCATCAGACAACAAAGAGCATGTAACCAATGTAAGACTGGCTGTATATGACTACTTGTACAAAATCTTAAGTGACGAACTGAGGTGATCGAGGTGTTTGGAACCCATAAATTATGTATATTGTTGATTCATTTAATCTGTTCATGAACATCATTCATTTTTAAACATCATCATTAAAGAGCTAGTATAAGGAGTCAAATATTCTTCTAGAAATTTGCTCCTGTCCATGCTGTGTTTAAGCATGTGCATCTTTCAAAGACAAAATGTCTAAAAATCTAGGTAACCATGCTGGCAAAGCTACATGTAAATAAAATGTTCCTGTTATTAAGTCTTATCTGCAGGAAGAAAAATGCACATAGTATGTATGAATGCACAACTTTTTGGTAAAGACTGATGATTGGTTTTAAAACCATGTAAGAGCATAAGACATGCAAGGTTTTCAGAAAGTTAAAATAAGTGGCTGCAAAATGCAATCATTGTCCTTTACCAACATTATGACAGCATATCCCAATAGCATTTTTGATATAATTAAATTTTACTGTTCAATTTACTGTTCTCTGAGATTAAATAATAGCAAGGATCAATTGTTGCAGGGTAGGCTTCATGGCATGCTTCTAGTTTCAGTTGTTATCAACAATTTGGCTTACTTGGGTGTAAATGATCCACAAAACGCTGGTTAAGATCAAGTCAAATGTGACAAACAGACAGAAGGTTCTGCGGACTGGAGACATCTTTCCATCTTCCAAGCCCTCCAGGGCATCCTGGGAGAGAAGGTCTGTGCGCTGCATACTGTTTACTGTTCCATTCCTACAATAACACAACAAACAGAGATCAATGTATGTGTGACAACCACGTGCTTCTCTGTCAGATTCCAAAAGCCATTTCAAACTCAAGCTAAAATGTAATGTAATGTACATGACAGTATAAAACTTAATGATGAAACTGAAATAGAGATGTACTCTTATTGCACTTATAAGGACTTATTATTTCAGGCCTTTGAATCTACGAACAAGTCAGACCTAATGCTTCAGTGGCACAGTACTCATAGTGCCTGTTTCTGGGTTGGGAGATCCAGGACAAATCCCAGGTCGCGTCATACCACAGACTTTAAAACAGGTGCTTCGAGCAAGGAAACAAGCCCTGTGTCAGTATAATGTGAATGGGTGGGGTGTCCTATCTGGTGTCTCTGGCATGGAGTTACAGTGCAGTAGCACTTGGGCATGACAGACTCACCCTGCCACAAGAAGACACAGCATACACACATTTTACAGATATGGACTCCTCATTCATGGCCTCCTTCTCAAGCAGGCAGACATGCATGCACCCAAATAATTCTTTAAATCACTCTTCCAATGGGATTCCGGCAGAAGTCTCAAGGGGGACATGTGACTTCATTTTAGTGACACTGAAGATTCTAATGCAGGGTCAACAGTGTGACGTCACAATGTGTAGAGTATACACGCCTAAATGACAACGTTCTAAACAACATGTTTAACGAAAACAAAGGACTTATGACACCGAAGCTTTAATTCACTGCAGTGACACAGGTTAGGAGAAGAAAATTCACTGCTACCCCATTCTAACAAAAATCTTTCCTCTGTGCCAGATAGCCTACATGTTTAAATTATTGCAGACCAAGTATATATACCTGTGCATACTGTGTACACATAGGCCTACATACACGTACCCATGTACACTGACTGATGACCTGCTCTAGCCGCGATTTAACATCACCTACATGTATAACACTGATTTGGGGCATACATGTATTAAGATGCTTATCCATATAGCAGCATATTACTCATCTCATGTAAGTGCACATAAAAAGTGCTGCTCCGATGAAAGGTCATAGTGGAAACCAGATATGATACTCCACTCATCAACTATATAATTTGACATCAAGCAAACAAGTCACTGGATGTTTGCTACAATGGGGACCCATCAAAGGCTTGACAGCAGGACCTTGACATCATTTTATTAACGTCAAATGATCCGTTCCCGACTCATCATAATGACATAAAATCACATTACAGACAGCCCTACGTTACAACAAAAACTGATACATTGTAACACACATTGTAGACATTGCATTACAAACAATTTTTGATGTAACAATGGCTGAAGGTCCTGCTTCTCACTAGCACCACCTCCTAGGGCTAAAATATATGCTACCTTCCCATTCTCAGTTCTGCACATAAAAATCCACAAAAGTGACATACTGTTACAGTTACCGTTTTAGTTTGTGGTGTAGCCTAGCTGGGGACAAGCAGTTCTGTATGGAGAGAAAATATAAAACTCACGAAGCTGTCAGAGAGTTCTGGCTGGACAGGATAGCTTCATAAAGGGTCCTTCCCGCCTCCTGTGCCTGAAGGTCCCTATTTGTCTCCCTTGGAATGTCCCGTGGAGACTGAATAGAACAACAACAACAAAAGATAAATCTCATTACAGATTGTACTGCTCAGAGTTTTGTTAGAGCATATGGACCTATACACATATGACACCACTGACATAAGTCACATTAATAAAGCTGACAGCATTAGTCTCATAAAAAACTAGAATCCGTATTATCAATACTGGCAGTATAATTTTATGCAAACACTCAACTCGTCATGTGCAGGTAAGCACAACGGGAAGGCTTGGATTTCCTCATGCATGATACACTGCAAATGATCTGAGAAAAGTAGGTAAACATCACAAGGCTGTGACAGGCCCAGTTTTACAGGCAGCACTGCACACTTCAGCAAACATTATGTTTACCCATATCTACCCGGTAGTAGCCTCTACATACCTGGGAAGTAAAGACAGACACCTTAAAAGCATCCAGTGTACAATATACAAGTACCTACGCATTATTTTAAACAGCAGTGTTGCCACATGTATACTTGCACTATCCACTGTAGGCCTACATGACTGTTTAATTCAAAGTCATATGTTAAAACTCTGGCAGCATATTTATGGGAGAAGTCTATATTCCTATATGTATCTGGAAACAACATTAAGGATCAGGCCAAGATAATAGGACAATACCTAAATGTACTAGCATGCATATTACCATCAGTATTAAACTGATTCATTCAGCCTGACATCACAGGAAAATACTCCCAACAGCCAGCTCAGAGTACATGAGGCACATAAATGGTAATTTCACTAATTAAATGTATGGCTGAACTCTAGGTACATGTACATGTACCTCTTCCCTGTGAATCTTTTTGTAGCTATACCTGTCAAACATGTACTGCATTATCTACAGTCAATGCTCACACATTCTCTCATTGATCCTGGCTAGTAGTAACAGTCCAGCCACAACGATGCCCCGTGGTACCTACCTCTCTGATAAGCATCACATACAGACACCAGTATCTTAATATAATAGAGCATCACAGGATCTGACACCAAATTTGAACTATAAAATACATGTAGGCCTATACCAAGGTCACATAGTCAACAGCAGCTGACAGATATCAACACGTAAATACTTTCAGATTCTAAATGGAAAAAGGAATGCAATTTTAGTGGAGTTATGTCTAAGCTACGCTTAGCCCAGTTTGATCATGGCGATATTCGATGATCTGATAATTTGACTGTCAACTTTAAGTTCATCAAATATCACCACAATCGACATTTAATTTGATTGAACTATACTTAGCCCAGTCACTCAAAATGGTTGGTAACACAAATGTAGCTTCAGCAAGATTGTTACACAGAAACAAAAAACAACTGAACTTTTCATAAAAGACATATATGTCAAAAAAATCTTTTAGAAATGTCACAAGAGCCTAAGACCTAGGATCCTTGTTATGTCTCACTGAATAAGATGTGAATTCAATGACCCAGGAGCTTCTCACCAATGTGGTCTTTACCAGGTTCTGCCTGGTTTCCTCCCATCACAATGATACCTTTGTTGCTGCTCTTGTTTAAGTGAAATATTCTTGAGTACTGAGTAAAAACACCGATCAAATAAATAAATAAGATGTACACTCATTCCTGACATCTACAATATGAGCTTCGTACATGTATCAATGTGTCTGAAGACTGTGAATACTGAATCTCAGCAATTTTTACACACAGAATGTTAAAATGATTTATTTATTTATTTATTTGATTGGTGTTTTACACTGTACTCCAGAATATTTCACTTATACGACTGCCACCAGCATTCATCACATTATGGTCCGAGGAAACCGGGCAGAGCGTGGGGAGTACCAACGGCCACGTTCCGCCGGAGAGGAAGCCAGCATGAGTTGGACTTGAACTCACAGCGGCTGCATTTTTGGGAGGCTTCTGGGTCATTACACTAGTGCGAAAATTATAATGCAGATATAAACATGTCATAAAATGTTAAAAATATTATGATGGAAAGGGAAGACACAGTAAGTGCTCAGCCAGCAGCCATGAAAATCTAGACTACATTTTCTATAAAATGACATCTATTTTTAAAGCTCTTTACATGGAATATTAATAAATAGCACCCCATAATAACTGAGGTTGTGACCATGTCGATACATCTGTGGGTCACACCTGGGTCACACTTATTAAATAGACATAATGACCACTTAAAGCCTAAAGTTACATGCATCTAAATCTATGAAATATTACATAAACTGCTCCCAATGGTACTGTCAGTGTACTGGTACACAATAACATGATGCTTTACAAAACTAAAATTAAAGCGTGTTAGACCCTACAAGCTTGTCCTCACATGTATGTGGGCACAAAGCCTAAACACAATAAGCAGTTGGCCTACGAAAAGTTTTGTTTCCAGAGTTTCACTTCATAATTTTCCAACATTACAAAAACACACTAAAGTTTGAAATGTTTACAACATGTGTCATTCAGCATTAATGCACCAAATACATCACTTTAGAGCGAGAAGACTTACTTTCTCTTTCAAAGGGATCATCTCCTCATTAGCTGCCCAGTGTTTACCCTTCCCAGTGGCCATCCTGATACATTTCTTGCCAGATTTTACATCACCGGAGATATGCTTAGCTTCACCATCCGCACAATACTCGGCATTACCTGTAGGTTTGTGGCTGGGTGTGTTCATCAACCCAACCAGGCGGGCCAGAAATGGCAGGATGATCACAGGTAGAC
This sequence comes from Acanthopleura granulata, assembly GCA_016165875.1. Classification (NCBI taxonomy): domain Eukaryota; kingdom Metazoa; phylum Mollusca; class Polyplacophora; order Chitonida; family Chitonidae; genus Acanthopleura; species Acanthopleura granulata. The sequence continues at coordinate 8,567,346 of JABBOT010000003.1, read as the reverse complement.
AGACTATTCTCACCCACAGGCTAGTCTGGAGGTGAGCAGAGGTTGGGGATACAGACTGAAGCCTTGTCATCATGCTAATTAATTATCAACCTCAATGAATTTAAAAGCCTGTTAGGGCTTTTCTAAAGAGGACTCATAATTATAGTGTACACATCCATAATTATTCGGCCATTTTACATGCACAGGATGTGCATCAGCTGGTGTGTACAGTATCCATTTTGATTAAGGTCATTCAATCATACACAAGCAAAGCAGTATGTGCAGTGATATAGAGAAGTTCAAAAATCTCAGCTAGTCATTTTATAACCAGCATGCACATGCGTATCAGCTGACTTCTAAGCCTTCAATCCTTCCAACGTCTTGTCACAATCAAGGAGGCAGGTATGCTTATCCAATGGGTTCAATGAAACGGCTGTTTATAAAGAGACACTTGTAGCCATCCGTTGGGAAGTGAATGCACTTTCCTGACAAAAGTACAGATGACATTCCTCGAATTATGCCTACATTTACCCATCCATTCCTATGAGATGCTCCAACGCATCTTCAGCTAACACTTCAGTTATTCACCTTTGGATAACACTTCACAGTAGATTGGATTCACGGCATCGTAACCCAAAGAGTACATAAGTTTATAAGCATTATGCACCTATATAGGTATAGGGTTACTGGCTGGATCACCATACAGGAATCAGTAATCAATATGAAACAGGTGTGAGGCTGGGGGAGCGGGGTGGGGCCAACAGGCGCTAAGCCACACACCCTCAAATGGGTGGCATCAGAGAACAGCTTGGAAAAACATAGTACTCACTGGACGGCATTTAGATGGCCTTACATGACGGGTGCTGTGATCAAAGCAAACTGAACACCTGCTGCCAGGATAGGAGTAGGAACTTATGAAAACAATCCTTTGCTACCCAATGTCATTTTGTATTACCTACATACTGAACTTTACACATATCCATAGTAATATATCTGATATATGTCACACCATTAAGCTATTACTGGTGAGGTATTTTACGCAATATTATGCACCACATTCAAATTCCTCAAAGTCACTGACTTCACTGAAAATTTGAAATTAATTGTTAAAACTATTTTGGGGCCATAGAAAATGCATTTTGAACACTTGACTATTATCATCTAAGACAAATTAATGACATCCTCAAATACATGTAGGCTTCAGGCCCCAAGGTGACACAACAGCTCTTTACATGGTCTTCAATACTGCTACATGTTGGTAATATGTGCCACAAGCACATATATGTGTACCTAAATACAAAATCAGTTTTTGAAAATGAATGTTTATGTGACTTTAATGAACTCTTTAAACCCCCCATGAATTCTATACATCAAATGATGAGATGAATCAATTCTTAATATTTTTTTGCTATTAGGGTTAGAATGTTATTTCTTTCCTTATTTCTTCATTTAATTTTGTTTGTTGACATTTTTCCCGGTATCAGTAACATAAAATTGTTTTCTTGATAACAAAAATATATCACAGTTTACCAGTCAGTATTAGATTCACTGGTCATAACCATAAATACATAAACAGAATTTATGTCCTTCCTCACACTTACACATTATATTTGTTGAACTTGGTCGAAAACAAGGGCTGTTCTGGCTGTAAATTTGTTATTTCATGGGGAAGATGTAATGCAGCTGTTATAAACATACCACTACTGCAGAGTACAAGTGATAAACAAAATGACTTATTCACAAACATGTTTACAATATGGCCACATCTTTCCAGAATATACTCTTTATGTACAATGACGTGAAAACACAGAATCCTCAACAACATGCAAATGATTCCAGTGCAGGCTATCACCCATACAGAGGGAAGATGTAGGTCAGACACTGACCTGGTTAGCGCAAAAACAAATAATGATAAAACATAATACAATATCTTCAGAACAGGGTTCATAACACTGTGTAGCACCTTTACAATCCCTCTTTTCGCATATCCAACACCTTACCTTTTGTGGTTTGAGAACTTTCATTGCAATTGCTGGCATGTTTATGTCTGTAGTGGTTATCTCTCAGTTGCTGTATCTTTGACCAGATCAATGTGGTCAGAATATAGGCCAGTCTTTGTAATCACACCTCCAGGTCTTCCATCCCCTCATATAACAGGTAAATCCTTCATGGTAGCAAATTGTCTACATAGGAACTTATTGAGACTCAATGTATCACTGACTTTAATTAGAAGTACTGAGATATCTGTATCTATGGCTCATCTATCCCGAAGTAGACTTCTCAAAGAATCCTTATCAATATCACTCTGATTTCAGTCCCAGTCAGACACTGGTGTAGAAGAGAACTAAGATTAGCATGTTGTCTACTTCGATAGACACATAAATGCACACAACTCCGTATCAGAAAACACAAATCCTGGACCCAGATGTTCCCTGGTCTCTGATTTTTACAGAGGACAAGTTTTACTGTCAGTCTGTTACTCCTCTGGTCTGCTCTGCATGCACCAGGACTCCCTGTGGAGATTCAGTGCGCACTTATATTTTGGGGCAATCATGCCTGACCATCATCAGCCTCAACACCAGCCCATCAAACAGTTATGCATGGGCACTCAACCAACACAACACTACAGTCAGTACACATACATGTACTAATGCATATAGGTGCAGCTAGAATGTTTATATGGAAAACATTTATTCAACACTTATTTTTTTTATAATGATATGACGCAAAAAAATATTCATTTAGAAATTCTACAGGCTACAGGACATACAAAGTATATACATCTTGACAGTCTTATTCAATGTACCAGTACCCGCATCTCCTGATTTTAGGTTTTAGTGTAGATTTCAACAAAGTAAAAGAACTCTTTCATAAAACATGTGCTCAAGAGAAACAGCATAAATCGCCAGTGGAAAAAGAAAAAGCATTTCTTAGAAGTAATTAATATGCACTCAAAACTTTTTGTCAATAATGATACATTGTTTTTTTTTTCAAATCAGCTCAAGACTTATAACTCTCAAATCTGAACTTTATATTAAAAAAAAAAACCCAGTATCATGTAATTAAGCTTTAACTCCGTTTTATTTAACTCCAACTTCAACATGCACAGGATAACATTATTATAGACCCGGAAATGAAAGTATATTATATGCAATTCATAATGGGCTATTTGAGAGCAGCTACACACTCATGAAGTTACACAAATGAATGAATGACTATGACTCGATGCCACTTCAGCATGTAACAGCTTGAATGCCTGCAACACGAAGCACTTCAGGAAGTACTGTGTAGATTTTTAGATGTACATGTACATGTAGCTTGATAGTACTTTCCAGGAGTACATTCCCTCCCAATAACACCAACTCCACACTTCATTTTGCTTTAATACGCTTTATCCTGACATGGAACATACAACATAAAATGTGTAAAGTGGCGTTATTCTTCAAGGAAACTTAGATGTTGATTTGTAAACACTTGACTATATACATAAGAAAATGACACTTGACACCTGTAGTGTACAGGTATCATGAACCCCTAAACACTACATATAGTTAAGCTGGTAAATTAACAGGGTTAAAACAATGCAAATTGAAAACTAGGACAACAGCAGGAATTAACTTGAGCCAATGTTACCATGATATCCCAGGTTATAAGGCATATCGTTGTGATAGATTACAAGACAGATTGAGTGGAAATATTTTCCTTGTAAAGGAGAGCACTGTACACTTATATATGGGCTCAAATAAGGTAACCACTCACTGGAATCGCAAATTATCCAAATATACCACCACAACAAACCAATTCACATTGTAAACATATACTCTCCTGGATGTATGAAGAAAATATCTAAAACAGAGCTTGAGAATATTATTTCCTTGTTCAGCCCAAGTCCTATTATCTCCGGTGACTTCGATACTAGCCATTATCCTTTACAGGATGCAATGTGTAAAGATAGTGACGATCGTGGTCACACAGTACAAGCGTGGTTGGAGGAACACAACCTATTTCTACTCCTGATCTCGCTCCTAAAGCAGCCCGGAATGTCATACCAGACAGACTCCGGATTGACCATTTCACTATCATAACAGAACTTGGCACTGTAAGTTACCTCAATCGGAAGCAAACCTCAACAACCCCAACTTTCTGTTCCTCAAAGCCAACTGGGAAAATTTTAAGAAAGAATGCCAAAATCTATTCATGGATGATGACTGCCTCTCTGAGATAGACCTTTTCATCCAAAATCTTACAGATGATATACTCAGGATTGCAGAAAAGCATGTCCCTATTTCTTCCCAGAATAAAAGACTCTAGTGGAACAGTGAATGCACTGAAAATATAAGAAATAAAAAAGGGCACTGTGCAAATTTGAAAGAAACAGGTTACATACAGATCAAAACAAACACAAATTATCAAAACTTAAGGTGGCAAAATCAGTCTCTCTTGCAAAAGCCAAATACTGGGAGAACTCTTGCCAGATGATTGATACAAAAAAAAATTCCAAGCATGTATGGAACAAACTTAAACATATACAAGGCAAAACAGTCAATCAAATCTCACCTTAGGATCACAACACAAGATCAAAGGTGAAAAAGTAGAATGCCTAGCAAAAACATTTGCAAAAAAGAGCAGCGATCGAAACCTTAATCCATCTTTCAAACTAATCAAGGATAACATAGTTCTACAACTAGAGCTTAACACAGACTTAATCCAACAAGAATATCACCGAGCCATTCGCTGTAAAAAAGAAACTTCACCAGGCGAAGACAAATTAGGCTACAAAATCCTAGAACACCTACTGCTACAAACACAAATTATAATAGTGAAGCTCATAATTTCAGGCTGGAGAAAAAACAGCTGACATAAAGCTTGAGATCGTCCATTGTTATTTATGACCAGGTGTCCTGCACTGGTGACAACTTCTTAACATTTTCTTACATGTGTCCTTATAATAAACCTGTGTGTATTGAAGTTACCTACATCACTGTTCATCCTCTAATCAGTATTTTAATGAATACTCTGTTATAATGTTTATACTTATTATTCCTTTGTTCATACATGTACAGTCCATGTTAAGGTTAGCTATGGTAACGCTACCAAGAAACCCACACATGTACAGTCCATGTTGAGGTTAGCTATGGTTACGCTACCAAGCAACCCACACATGTACAGTCCATGTTGGGATTAGCTATGGTAATGCTACCAAGCAACCCACACATGTGCAGTCCATGGTTGAGGTTAGCTATGGTAACGCTACCAAGCAACCCACACACGTACAGTCCATGTTGAGGTTAGCTATGGTAACGCTACCAAGCAACCCACACACGTACAGTCCATGTTGAGGTTAGCTATGGTAACGCTACCAAGCAACCCACACACGTACAGTCCATGTTGAGGTTAGCTATGGTAACGCTACCAAGCAACCCACACACGTACAGTCCATGTTGCGGTTAGCTATGGTAACGCTACCAAGCAACCCACACACGTACAGTCCATGTTGGGATTAGCTATGGTAACGCTACCAAGCAACCCACACACGTACAGTCCATGTTGAGATTAGCTATGGTAACGCTACCAAGCAACCCACACACGTACAGTCCATGTTGAGGTTAGCTATGGTAACGCTACCAAGCAACCCACACACGTACAGTCCATGTTGAGGTTAGCTATGGTAACGCTACCAAGCAACCCACACACGTACAGTCCATGTTGAGGTTAGCTATGGTTACGCTACCAAGCAACCCACACACGTACAGTCCATGTTGGGATTAGCTATGGTAACGCTACCAAGCAACCCACACACGTACAGTCCATGTTGAGATTAGCTATGGTAACGCTACCAAGCAACCCACACACGTACAGTCCATGTTGGGATTAGCTATGGTAACGCTACCAAGCAACCCACACACGTACAGTCCATGTTGGATTAGCTATGGTAACGCTACCAAGCAACCCACACACGTACAGTCCATGTTGGGGTTAGCTATGGTAACGCTACCAAGCAACCCACACACGTACAGTCCATGTTGGGATTAGCTATGGTAACGCTACCAAGCAACCCACACACGTACAGTCCATGTTGAGATTAGCTATGGTAACGCTACCAAGCAACCCACACACGTACAGTCCATGTTGGGATTAGCTATGGTAACGCTACCAAGCAACCCACACACGTACAGTCCATGTTGGGATTAGCTATGGTAACGCTACCAAGCAACCCACACACGTACAGTCCATGTTGGGATTAGCTATGGTAACGCTACCAAGCAACCCACACATGAACAGTCCATGTTGAGGTTAGCTATGGTAACGCTTCCAAGCAACCCATACATGTACAGTCCATGTTGGCATTAGCTATTGTAATACTACCAAGGAACCCACACATGTACAGTCCATGTTGAGGTTAGCTATGGTAACGCTACCAAGCAACCCATACATGTACAGTCCATGTTGGCATTAGCTATGGTAACACTACCAAGCAACCCACACATGTGCAGTCCATGTTGAGGTTAGCTATGGCAACACTACCAAGCAACCCACACACGTACAGTCCATGTTGAGGTTAGCTATGGCAACACTACCAAGCAACCCACACATGTACAGTCCATGTTAAGGTTAGCTATGGTAACGCTTCCAAGCAACCCATACATGTACAGTCCATGTTACCTACATCACTGTTCACCCTCTAATCAGTATTTTAATCCCTTCTCTGTTATAATGTTTATACTTATTATTCCTTTGTTCATACATGTACAGTCCATGTTGGGATTAGCTATGGTAATACTACCAAGCAATCCACACATGTACAGTCCATGTTGAGATTAGCTATGGCAACACTACCAAGCAACCCACACACGTACAGTCCATGTTGAGGTTAGCTATGGTAACGCTACCAAGCAACCCACACATGTACAGTCCATGTTGAGATTAGCTATGGTAACGCTACCAAGCAACCCACACACGTACAGTCCATGTTGAGGTTAGCTATGGCAACACTACCAAGCAACCCACACATGTACAGTCCATGTTAAGGTTAGCTATGGTAACGCTTCCAAGCAACCCACACATGAACAGTCCATGTTGAGGTTAGCTATGGTAACGCTTCCAAGCAACCCATACATGTACAGTCCATGTTGGCATTAGCTATTGTAATACTACCAAGGAACCCACACATGTACAGTCCATGTTGAGGTTAGCTATGGTAACGCTACCAAGCAACCCATACATGTACAGTCCATGTTGGCATTAGCTATGGTAACACTACCAAGCAACCCACACATGTACAGTCCATGTTGGGATTAGCTACGGTAATACTACCAAGCAACCCACACATGTACAGTCCATGTTGAGGTTAGCTACGGTAATACTACCAAGCAACCCACACATGTACAGTCCATGTTGAGATTAGCTACGGTAATACTACCAAGCAACCCACACATGTACAGTCCATGTTGAGGTTAGCTATGGTAATACTACCAAGCAATCCACACATGTACAGTCCATGTTGAGATTAGCTATGGCAACACTACCAAGCAACCCACACATGTACAGTCCATGTTGAGGTTAGCTATGGTAACGCTTCCAAGCAACCCACACATGAACAGTCCATGTTGAGGTTAGCTATGGTAATGCTACCAAGCAACCCACACATGTACAGTCCATGTTGAGGTTAGCTATGGCAACACTACCAAGCAACCCACACATGAACAGTCCATGTTGAGGTTAGCTATGGCAACACTACCAAGCAACCCACACATGTACAGTCCATGTTGAGGTTAGCTATGGTAACGCTTCCAAGCAACCCATACATGTACAGTCCATGTTGGCATTAGCTATTGTAATACTACCAAGGAACCCACACATGTACAGTCCATGTTGAGGTTAGCTATGGTAACGCTACCAAGCAACCCATACATGTACAGTCCATGTTGGCATTAGCTATGGTAACACTACCAAGCAACCCACACATGTACAGTCCATGTTGGGATTAGCTACGGTAATACTACCAAGCAACCCACACATGTACAGTCCATGTTGAGGTTAGCTATGGCAACACTACCAAGCAACCCACACATGTACAGTCCATGTTGGGGTTAGCTATGGTAACGCTACCAAGCAACCCACACATGTAGAGTCCATGTTGGCATTAGCTATGGTAACGCTACCAAGCAACCCACACATGTACAGTCCATGTTGAGGTTAGCTATGGCAACACTACCAAGCAACCCACACATGTACAGTCCATGTTGAGGTTAGCTATGGTAACGCTACCAAGCAACCCATACATGTACAGTCCATGTTGGCATTAGCTATTGTAATACTACCAAGGAACCCACACATGTACAGTCCATGTTGAGGTTAGCTATGGTAACGCTACCAAGCAACCCATACATGTACAGTCCATGTTGGCATTAGCTATGGTAATACTACCAAGCACCGCACACATGTACAGTGCATGTTGAGGTTAACTATGGTAGTACTACCAAGCAACCTACACATGGACAGATATATCAGCCCTTTCTAACCTTCACTCGAGAGAGTAAAATGTAGTGAATAAACAGAAGAACAACTTTCAAGACAAGAGTCCTCAGTCTTTCTTGATGTCACCAATAGTCTGAAGACCAGAGCCCCCAGGCAATATTATTCCCATCCAAAAAGCAGGAAAAAGCCCCTCAGATGGTACCTCCTACCATTCAATATCACTCACTTCATGCCTATGTAAACTTATGGAAACTATGGTCAGAAACAGATTATAGGCCTAATTTCATCTTGCCAGCAATTAAATTCTGAATGAATCACACAGTGAGTTTAGAAAAGGACCTAGAACATGCATTCATGTAACAAAATTACATCATAAAATCTGAACGGGAACAATTAGGCGCAAATACACTATGGCTCTCTACCTAGAAAGACAGCCAAAGTGTATTCACTCCTGTGTTGGTGTTCTTAAATCGAAATTCCAAATTCCGATGATCTACATCAGCCAGTTTCTTTACCATCAGGTAACTCGGTGAATTTCGGTTCATATTTATAACACAAAAATTCATGAAATTAACATGAAGCTGACAAACAATCCATTGGCCACCTTTTGGAGACAATGGGGACTGATCCGACCACAAAAGCAAATTCTAACCAATGACAGAGTGCACCAAAACTTAAGGCCAGGAACTGTTCTACTGGTCTATAAAACATGCTGTCTGCGCCGTCATGGGAGGTCAAGAATAATAATGGAAACAAATAAGGAACACAACTGCAGAAAAAGACAAGAAAAAAGAAGACCCATAGGGCCAAAAACTAATACCAAGGAAATGCAGACCAGGAACTTTAAAAAAATTTATATTCACAGGACTTTCTCTTGCTTCAGCTAAGTGGATGAGGCTTGACATCCTCACTCCTCAATTATACTTGTCACACAGTTACAGGCACAGGTTTCCAGTTTGCTGGTTTTTCCTAGACAGCATCCGGTACAGGTAGCAGGAGCATGAGAACTGCACGTCACAGGGTAGGAAGCAAGAGAACAATACTCTGTCTTCACATTAATGAAAGCATTACTGCTGTTTTCTGTCTGTATAAATAATTTAATGTAATCCTGTAATGTAGATCTATGTAAATCTAATGTAAACATATCGTAAATCTCTGTAAATACCTTACTATCTAAACTCTTGCAGAACCTGAACTTATAAGCGATTGCCTGGATTAATTCCAGTAACTAACTCACGTACATATGTAAACAGTATATAACGCACTGTAACTGTCTAACAGTAATATTCATGTGTTGAAAATAAAACACAGATTTGATGGACCACGATATCTGCTAGGAAAGAAGCCCTAAAACCAGAATTTAAACCAAGTGCTGGGCAGTTGTGGTTAGAAAGGTCTATGGTCTACCCATCCAGCTGGTCATGAAATTCAATTTATTTATTAATTTGACTGGTGACTTATGTTTTACTCAAGAAAATTTCACTTATACGACGGTGGGCAGCATTATGGTGGGAGGAAACCAAGCAAAGCCCTGGGAAAACCTACGACCATCCGCAAGTTGCTGGCACACATTCCCATGTACAGCCGAGAGGAAGACAGCATGACCTGGACTTGAACTCACAGCGACCGCATAGGTGTGAGGCTACTGGTTTGTCACGCTGTGCTAAGGAACTGATCCAGGAGGCCCCTATGAAATACAAAATCATCTCCATGGCTATCCATGGTGTGTTACGTTCTTCCTGCCTACTATATAGCATCCCCAGCGACTATCACCCATCCCAGGCATGGTAACAATATTATTTACAGGGAAATGGCAATGTTGTGATGATGCCAGCTCTAGGATTACGCTTAAGTAGTCTACATTATATCTAGTGAATAACAAAGTTGTGATCTTGCATATTCACTAATAATGCAAGATCAAAGGGCTTGTCAGATGAAATCAAACAGAAACTTTCTTTGAAAATGAACGTGCATTTGTTTCAATAAGAGATGATACATACATTAAAACACAACTCGATCTAATGGGTCAGAGACAAAGGACAGCTGCCTTGTGTCGTATGCAAGTCAAGTATCATTATATGATCACTTGACACTATCTATGACAACAACAACAGCTAATTCTGTATCGTTGCTGATGTGTTCACTGCTTAATTTTAACCCAGTTATATACATATTTTGCATTTATCTACTTTGAAAATTTTGGATACGAATGGAGTGAGTGAGCTGGTCTAGATTATTCCAACAATAATGAAATGAAATGTGAATATTGGAAAATGTAAGAAAACCTTCGAATCAATCTCACTGTCACTGCCAGCCATCCTTCTGGATCCAGTGCTCAAAATCAACGGTCAAAGATGGTTCCGCACGCATCATGGTAATGTACACTTACCACATTGATGGACATAATCAACAATAGGTGGGTAAAATCATGTGACTTTTCCTGAGCAATCAACAGGGATATGTTGATAATGATAGTTCAGGGTCCAAGGGAAGTTCGACGTCTCAAGCACCGGTTTCTGATGGTGTCACGTACTTACCTCCCTTCTTTCTGTGCTTGATCTCTGCCATACAGGAGATGGTTTGCGAAGCTGTTATGTTGTTAAATCCTCAAAACAAGGCACAGAAAATATATTTATTAGGGCATAAGACAGATATAATGGAGTTAAAATTTATATCTGTGTCTACAAAACTCCAAATAATTTCCCTTACTTGCAGTTACCACAAGCATAGGCACATATCAGGACGTATCTAGACACAACAAAGAAAGAAATTGTATACCAGATTTATCCAGTTCTTATTGTAACGTTGGGGTTACGGTTCGCAATAAATAAATTTTGATTTCCTGTAGTCTGAAAACAGTTTAAACTCGGTTTTCTTGGTATTTCAGGCGGTGACAGGGATTACGTGATAACCATGACCTTCAAGTCGAGGTAGCCGAATGACATTGTTTTTCCGGGTTCAAAGGTCAACGCTTTGCCAACATTGTGGAAAAGGTGATCCTGTCGACTGCTGACGTGTTTTATCGGTTTGAATATAATTTCGTATGACCAGGTAATAGAAATGGTGCCAATTCTCTGGTTTTGCTGGATTAATTTTCAAGTGTCTTGTTGGTCAAATGTCATCGTGACAGATTTGCAATTCTGTAAATTTGCAACGAAAAATGGCATCTGTATGATATGTGATAGTGCAATCGTGCATTGTGTGATTATACCTATCTTTTCCTCGTGATTTCACCTGATGATTAATTGTGTCTTATGTCATATTTCAGATCTAACTACAAGTGATCCAGATTTATACCCACATAAAGAATGAGGTGGTTTGAAGGATCAATCCCAGATGCCATTCAGTTGGCAAAATCGAAAGGATCAGTCTTTATTGTGTATATTGCAGGTAAGTGATGTACATTGGACAGTTTACACTAAATTTTGCAAATAGTTTAGTTCACACCTGCTGCTGATTGTGAAGTCTCACCTCTGCCAGGGGCATCCGTGGCTGAGAGAGTTGCCATGCCAGTGCAGCGCAATTACCCAGGTACCTCTCAAATGTGTGATGATTTGTTTTAAGAGATAGTCATTGGATTTAGTGTTACTGGTGTGGTAAAAGTTGGAGTTTCAAGACAACACATGGAGCCCATCTAGAACAAATACATTTATCTTCTTGGTCTGAAATGAGAGAAAATCCTGTACACAAGTAGACAAATTGAAAGCTTGCACATATATTTACTTGCACAAAATAGTCACTGTCTGTGTGATCTGTAAAATGTACATGATCAGAAGTACTTTAATATGAAATACTCCGTTTAGGCTTCACTGCTGAGCTTACCAGAAACCAAACAGATTTTAGCTCTGGTGAAAGAACAGGGCTCATCTCCTCACAAATGATGGACCCACATTTAATATAAAATGATTTTGTATATCTTTTAAAAATTACAGACTGCTAATTTAAGGCTGTGCTGAGTTGCAATGAGATTTGTCTGCATGTACATATACCTGCCTGATTCAACTTTACAGGTGAAGATGAAGAGTCTAAGAAGATGGAAGCTGTTTGGGAGGATGGCGATGTTATACAGACATGTGAATCTTCAGAATGTGTAGCCATTAGGCTCATGGCAAATAGGTAATTGATGATTGACACAGATCATATTCTGATCAATGAAGGAATACCTACTTGTGAGTTCAAGCCCGGCTCATGCTGACTTCCTCTCTGGTCATACGATGTACATGTATGTGGGAAGGGCTGTCAGGAACCTGCGCGTGGTCATGAGTTTCCTCTGGCTTTAATGGTTTCCACTGTCGTATAACTGAAATATTCTGAAACATGGCTTATAATGCCAATTGAATGAAAAAACAAATCAGCTACGATTCCTTGGTACTTGCTCAAGGTCTTTGTTGTCTTGCTGGAGAGTGAGAATCTTGGTGTTCTCTTTCCTCACCTTACATTTAGCGTATTGTGACTGTCAAGACTTGAAATTATGGGTATGTGCGTGAGCACATATGCACCCAACTTTTAACCAAAACAAGCTACCTGGTCATCCCAAATTCTCTTTCTACTGGACCCCTGTACATGTAAAGGGCAGCAGAATGACTGAAAATGCGAAAGTGATGTGAACCTGGTAAAGAGAAAATTATATTAGTTCATTTTGTGTTCATATTAGTTAATCTTGAAACTTGTTCATGAATGTGTGACAATCTGTTTCTTTGTTTTATAGTGAGACCTGTGGACAGTTTGCCATGTACTGTATCCTTTGTACACTTGCACGTTTATTTGAGAGGGTCTAATGACCATATTTACCTGTAACCTCAGAGTTTCAAGTGCCCTGTAATTTATGTAAGCATGATTAAGCTCTACTTACCTTGAGAAGGTACAAAACAGAATTTTCCTCTAAAGGAGCACTGCAAGAGCTACATGTTGAGCCTTTGTTCTGGAAAATGATGGATATGGAATGTTCTGTCTTCATGTCGTTTTTAAGAAATTTTATTAAAAATAATTTTAATAATGTTTCTTTAACGGGATATCAAAAGATCCTGTTGTTGTCGTGCCGTCTGTGTTTTTCATAGGCAATAATGGTATTCCTTTAGAGGTGACTGGTGGGGCTCTATCAGTCAAGGATTTCCATGTCAAGGTGGACTCTGCAATACAGGTGAGTCCAACTTTATTTTGTCATTAGTATAGGTTTCTGTAAATAGCAGAATGAATTTGTCTGATATGTAGATATATTCCTGCATTTAAGGAGATGTTAGCTGTAAATGAAAATTAAATATATATTTATTTATTTGGTGTTTTATGCCGTACTCAAGAATATTTCACTTATACAATGGCCTCTGTGGCTGATGAGGTTAGCGCGCTAGTAAAGCACACTGACTCAGGAGCCTGTTAGCGATGTGGTTGCTATGAATCAGGGTGAATCAATAATCACTGTGTGCTTTGACTTTTGTTTCAGATTGAGAAACTATATGTGATAGCCAGTACATATAATAGGCAGAAACATATAGAAACTGTACAGCAACAGTATTCATGTGTGCCTTTGGTATCAACCTGTACAAGTCTCTGTACATGCAGATATGACTTCCTGCTCAATGGTATTCTACCTTTTCATGACACGAACCAATTTGTATCTATCTAGACAAACAGAGCCCAGCAGTCAGGGTCATCCGGTGGAGCCTCGGCCTCTCCTGAAGGTTCAGCACCGCGTGACCATCCACCCTCTGAAGCCTCGCCCAGGGATGTGTCTCAGGCTGAAGGAGCGTCGGAATCTCCCAAAGACATACAGGAGAGGGTGGAAAGGTTTGTGTCACTATGAACAAAGAAGGCCAAAAACTAGAGTAGAGGGTATGCCCAAATTAATCTACAGCTCTGACCCTTCAGTTAGCATAATGGCATACTAGCCTCTGCCTTTCCAGTGGTTCATCAGGATGATAGTGGTGTGGTTGCAGATCGTCAAGGTTGACTGCATGTTTAATCCACTGACTATAGCAGAAACTTAAACACTTTAGCAAATGGGTGCTAGTTTAGCAGGGCCCACTGAATTACCCCCCCTTGCAATCACTCTCTTATAGAAATACACCCTTTCAAGACAAGCTCTGAGACATGCACAGTGCCTTACTTTGGCTGGCAAAAAATGGCAACAATAACTAGAATTCTTTTTTTATCATTTTCAAGACAACTTTGTATGAAATAACTCTTCTGTCCACTGTGATGTTACAATTGAGACCTGCGTCATAGCACAACAAAATAATAAAGTGACCTTGCCATGTTATCCCAAACTGATCCATTAGAGTATTGGGATATTGGTTGATACACCTGAAGTTAAAGTCAGTGACATATAAAGTTGAGGATATACCTGGAATATAGATCAAGGCATGCATTGAATTTAACGGACAGTTTTACTGTACCACAGCATGAAACGGTTAAGTGTGAAAATTATATGCTTTGTATGCATGCAGCTTTCCAGAAATATGACCACTTCAGTAAGATTTGAATTCTATACCCCTCCTGTGTTAATTTTGTAAATTTACTTGGAATGTCCAAGAGATACAATTTTTTTTGTACCTTTGTAGAAAATTTAAAAGTATTCCTAAATCGACTTTTGATATTTCATACAAGTACCTGTCTTTTCTGTCACTTCCAAGGATGAATGCTGTATGATATTTTTTTGTGTAGGTGTTGTGAGTTCAAGTTCAGCTCATGCTGGCTTCAACTCAGGCTGTACATGGGGAAAGTCTGCCAGCAATCTGCAGATGGTTGTAGGACTCCCCTGAGCTCTGCCCGGTTTCCTCCCACCATAATGCTGGCTGCCATTGTATTAGTGAAATTTTCTTGAGTACAGCGTGAAACACCAATCAGATAAACAAATAAATGAATTACCTTTGTTTGACTTTTACATTCTGAGGATTCCTCGTTGTCAAAAAATGTTGAGTACGACATAAAACCCGAACAAACATACATTGACTTTTGATATTTTATACAAGTACCTGTGTTTTTGTGGCTTCCAACTTTGTAACATTCAGTTATTCCTATTAAATGGAGTCATAGAGCACAAATTTTTTGAGCCATACTTTGTAGTGATTCCAGTGTATACATATAGTGTACACTTAGTGTAGTTTTTCTCTGAACTGGAGTAGCTTTTTAATCGTGCAGGAACCTGAATCATGAAACACTTACCTCAGAATTTCCATCCAGGAGCCACAATGGTTACATGGCCTTTCTGATTTTTGTTGGAGAGCCATGTTAGCGAGATGGAAAAAGGTTGGTTTTGACAAAAAAGCTTTGTAAGGAATTGCTTGCAGTATAATGGCATTGAGATAAAGCATTAGCCTAAAAGACATTATTTATAGAGGTCAGGAGCAATGCTTTATAATACGACACCTTGCACTGTGGTTTTGACATGTTTTTCTTTGTACTATGTACAGAGCCAAAAAGTTGATAGCTGAGACACAAGCCAAGAAAGCCTTAGAAGAGAAACAGGTAAAATTAAACATACAGCTTTCTTATCAGAATAACCAACTGCAAAGCAGAATGGGGCAAATTCAGATATATATTAGTGTGATATTTCAAATGTTAGTATTTTGTGGTTCATCTGTATTTGGTTTGTTTGGAAAAATATTACAGGTAGTACTGCTGACATTTATCTGCCAGTTTCTCCAGGAAAGAAAAGACTTGTTGTTCATTTGTTGGACTAATCATGGGAGAAAGAAGATAGTGTGTAGTCCTGTTACAGTGACATGTATATCCATATTGGCTGAAAAAAGGCAGACCAAAATGAGAAGAATTAGGGTAATTAGGTCAGCATTGGTCAGCATGGAATATTATTTGGTTCGTTGTGTATTTTTTTTTTTTTTTAATTTTTAGAAGCACATTGTATACATGTAATCATTGGTCTGAAATTCTTATATTTTTCTATGCATTTTACTTTTCTTGCAACAAGAATACTGTATAAAGTTTCTTTTTTATTTAAAGGGTGAAAATTTTTGTAATTTTGCAGAAACAGATTAATGCAGAGAAGGAAAGACGCTTGTTAGGCAAGAGTGTATTACAGTCTAAAGAAAGGAAAGAAGAAATGGAGGCAAGAGAAATACAGAATGAGCTGCGCAAACGAAAAGAAGAAGACCGTAAGGCTAGAGAAAGAGTTAAGGAGCAGATAGCTAGGGACAGGTAACAAAATGCATATAATGTTGATGACTGAAAGAGCGAATAATGATTTAAAAATATTTCTGGAAAGGTAAATAACATAGTTATATCTGATATTAGTTCATAGTTTGCTCTATGACAATGTCATTCTGTGACCTTTTTGCAAAGAGAGGGGTGGGCTTCTTTGGCTCTACGACATCACAACTCGACAACATGACCTTGAGCTTTCCGAAGTTAAAAGAGCATGCCACAAGGAGATGTTTTTACACCACTGAGCACTTTCCAACAGACTGCACGATGGGTAGCATGGGTATCAACTAGACTCACACGCAGGGCTATAATAGACATGATCTCTGTCCTATGCCTTGACTGGTGTCACAGCGGTATGTCACAGAATTGAATTAAAAAAACGATTAGGCCAGCTGCACAGCCAGCTGAGTTAAATTCATCTCATGAAATTCCCCTAAATGCCTATCGTGCATGATGTGTTGAAATTCTTGAAGTCAGTAAAATCAAGGTAAATAAAATTCATTTCTGTGCTTACATCTGTCTTACATTACTCAACTTGATGACCCCTTTACGAAATCCACGAACTTCATTTCTGGTCTCGAAGTTCGTAGCAGCAATAGATGCTTAGTCTCACTAAAACAGGGCCTGTACACAAACCAGCGGCAGCAATATTTAGAAACCAACGAGAGACTCAACATGATGAATGCGAGTCGAACTAGGTCATTTTCAAGGTCCTGCGAAATAGTTGTACTATTCAACCTGAGTTTTGGCGATACAGCGGCTTTGGAAGAGTTTCAGTCTGCGAAGTAATAGCGTCTGATGTCACCAGTACATGTATTTGTAATTTTAAAACTTGAAATGAACGCAGCCGCAGCAAAATCGTGTCTAACTTTTCACATAGTCTCAGGTGTTCCAGTCGCCCAAGTGTTCATTGAAATTGATTGAACTGGCCGTCTCACATCACCCACATCTAATGATGTATATCACAATAGTCTTTAAAACACGGGTAAGCCTATACAGGGCCCAATTTCTGGGATTTCCTAAGGACACTCGTTCTTAACATTACAACCAAATCTTCACCAAAAATGTTAAACTGGCTTGCAGGATTTCCGTGAAGACATATGTAAATCCAGGGACTATGTCCCATCACTTCATGACAGGTAATATGCACAAGAATGTGATTGGTGCGGCAGCAGCTCTGGAAAACATTGATACCTGTGACAGTTCAATTTATGGGAATTACTGTATTACAAATAGGCCTATATAGAATTGATTGTATGTAAGAATGGATTTTGCGGTGTGTATAGATGATTCAGACAGGGTGTACCTGTACAAGAAGGAAGCTTTGGCACTGCTTACGTACACTTTATGAAGTTACAAACCTGCAAGTTATATGTACCAGGAAGCCTACTGGTATTGTAAAGGTGAAATGGGTCTGAAACACAGGCGACTGATCAACAAAACTTGCAACCGAAATTTATGTGTGAGCCAGTAAGACAGATATTTTTTGTACAATGACAGTTGTGGGTTTGAAAAGTACGGAAGTGATATTTTTGTGAACCGGTACACAACATGCAGAACAAGCATCGACAATTATCAAATGCCAGTGGATTATGACTCAACACTTGAGATCTTCACTTCATGTACATAGGCAAGCATCATGTACTAGCTGGAAAGTGTCCTTTTAACCTGTCACTCTCATGTGAACTGTAGTCAGAGAAAAGTGGGCCAAACTCTCTGAATTACTATCGAGAAAACTACATGTATGACTGTGACAGTGTATAACTACTGCTCTTGATCCAGGTGTTCAGTTAAAGTTCTTTGGCAATGTGATGTAAAATCGTTACTTTGACAAATGCTCCGAGGTTAATGTACTGCCGGTGTAATTAATTAGAAAATGACAGCTATTTGCCCACTACCCAAAATGTAGAATGTAGACACGTGCATTCCGCTATGCTTTCTGGCTGGCCAGTGTTGTTGTTGTACATGGTGTACTACCGGTAGCACATGGTACATCCCCTGGAGTGCAGCGTGTGTCTTCAGCGAACAGGATTACCCCAACCTCCACATTTGCCAAGCCGTAAACCGACCCCAAGGTTTTTGGCATGGGGAATCCCCTCCACCAACTTGCGAAAAGGTCACGGAGTTATGGTAATAGGTGGATGTTTTAGGCAAAAAGTTTTTTAAAATATTCTGGCAAGAAGAATATGTTTTTTTGCCAATGTGGTCCAACACCTGATTTGTCAAATTGTCAAAGGGCATAAAATTTTTGTTAAGTGTGGTGGTTATTAATGAGTGTCCAGCACTAAGCATACTAAAGGCCCCAAACAAAGTTGTTGTACAAACAACATACATGTGACAATTTGTAACACACCTATTCTTTCTATCTTTGTTTCTTTGAAATCATCAGTATGATAGCAGCCATTCTGTTTGAGATAGATGGTTTGTGTGTCTATGCCTTACCATCAGCTGTTAATTGCTTGTCTGTAAATCTAATTGCATTCATGCAAGTGGATTTTTTCGGACATCCACACGTGGTTCATAGTTAGATATATGTCAATTTTGTAGGGCTGATAGAGCAGCGAAGTTCCACAAGGAGAAAGAAGAAGTTGCCAGAGTTAAGGAAGAACAGAACAAAGCCAAACTAGAGGCCCAGCAAATGGCTGCAGCAGAACTGGCTGCTAAGAGGAGGTTTGTGAAGTTTTTAACTCTGAGCAGCTCTGGTACTCAAATGATTCATTTGGTTGGTAAAATTGTTGAGTCCTATCTTTTAGGCCTCCTATCAGTTAACAAGTGGCCTGAGTACAAGACAACATAAAGTCCAATATGAGGGATTTGGAAGCTATTGTTTTCAGTTTTAAATCGTATCCAAATTTCATCAGATACAGGTAATTATTTCCTCTAATTGTGCAGTGAGACAGCTCGACTACAGTTCCGGTTACCTGATGGATCTTCAGTCACAGAGACCTTCCCATCAGGAGAACCTCTGTTATCAGCCCGAGACTTTATCACTGAGGTGAGCAAAATCTTGGTTTTCCCACTCTCAATACATGAGTGAGCAGAGCTATGGTTTTGCAACTACTACTAGTCTGCTTACACGAAGGGATCATAGCTGTAAACGATTGTAAACCCTACAAGTGACTTTAACATTGATAATAAAAATTGGTTTCGCCAATTGCACAAATGAATTATAAGGTGATTGTAAATTTTTGAAGTTATTACTTGTAACTACTTTCGTAGACAATTAAATTGCACACTTTTAACAAATCAAAAATTACCAACCAGCAGTCCATCTAAGGCAAGGATTTGTACTCAGAGTTAATTTTAGGACGAGTGTAAATATTTACAACTGGGCCATATCGATTGTAATTTATAATTATAAGTTACGACCATCGTACTTCAAAGTTTTGCAAGACGCTGTCGATTGTAAGTGAGGGCTACAATCTAGATCGTAGTAATTTACAATCAACTTACACTTACGATCTCTCTGAGTAAGCAGCCCATGGTGATCAGAGGCAAGATTTTACCACTATCAGCTTTAGGCTTTACTTCTAGGATGAGCAGAACTATGGTTTTACCACTTAGTCTCTGGTGAGTGTAACCACAGATATCATTGGCCAGACTGTCACTGGTCTGTAGTGATCTTAACCATGACATTGTTACTACATAGTTTGTCAAATGAAAACTGCCCGTCAGTGGCTAGGTTACACAAAACATGGATGATGGATGTAATCCCATTGTCGGTTTTCCAGAAATTCCCTCCAGTCTAGAGGTAGATAGCACTTATATACCACCTTATTACATGCAGGCACTCTAGTTTCTCCCAGTTTCTCCACCATTGAGTTAGGCTGTTATCCCACAAAGTAGATGCATGATTATCACATGTATGATCTAGTTTCTTCGATTAGTAAATCTGACAACATTTTTGTAAGTAGATTTTTGTATGTCTGGATTTTCTGGAATAAACAAAATATATCTGCTATAATACAGCCTCTTTTACATGTTTGTTTTCAGTATTTGGGTCCAGGCTTTGGGTTACCAGTGTTATCAACTATATATCCAAGAAAGTCATTTACAGATAGAGATATGAGTGAAAGCTTCAGTAGCCTTCAGCTGAGCCCTTCTGCAGTCATTATGGTTTTACCGGTAAGATAATTTTATATTGCTTTAAAAACCAGACACTTTTGAGTGTGAATACGATAGTAGAATGCTCTTGCTTCCTTTAATATCTGAAAGTGTGTGACAGGTTTGGATCATAACAGTAGTACCTTTCTTTCATCTTTCTTAGGCAACTGCATGGATATTAAACTTTACAGATGTAATTTGTAGCTATTTGGGGTGTATAGGCTAGGCCTTGCCACATATAAACAATCTCTCTATTCTTAAAGAGGTTGCCTGGTAAAATACATGTATATATCCTGTACATTTAAATGCAACTGACATGTCATAACTTTTCCAACTTACAGTTTCATAGGGCAGAGGATTTACATCTGCTTTATGAATTGTCCATGACAGTGGAAAGTCAGGCCAGTGCTGGCCCTTGTGGGTTTATAGTGGGATGAATGTGTAGCAAACATCTTGACAAAATGCACATTGAATAGCTCGTACGGTAGGTGACCTGGACCTGTTGTGCAGTAGTTACATCACAACACAGATGGTACATTTCATACCATGGTTTCTGTTCTTAACATACAGCCTTGTAAATTTAATGTACATGCACTTAAGGCCGATCAACTTAACAGTCGCTGTTTTTGTTTATTTGCTTATCAGGCTCAAAGCCCTTCCACCAGATCAGCAGTGTCATCCTCCAGCTTTATTTCTCTCATCCTAGCACCTTTGCTGGCCATCTGGAATTTTGTCTACAATCTGTTGTTTGCCTCCCCGCCTCGCCCTCGAGGAGCCTATAATCCTGGGAGAAGCCCCCAAGCCAGCAAGGCAGCTGATTCTGACGATGACAACATTCCCACAGAAACCACATCAAGACCTGACAGACCAAGAACGTATGTGGTAGTCTAGATGAAGTGTTTAAATGTCCTCAGCTCAACTAAAGATCGAAGCAACCATTAAATCAGTACTGCACTGAACAGAATTCTGCATTTCCCCTGATGTTTAGCATTTTTCAAAGGACACATTTTCATGATTGTGATTGATTCATCCCATCCTCTTCACACAGCCACTAATTTTATTGTGAATCTTGATTGATTTCTTATCTGAAAAAGTGTTGGCATCAAGAGTATCATTTCAAGGCTTTCATGTGCATCTGAAAGGGCATTTCTACTAGCCAAGCTGTCGCAAAAGCATACACATTACAGCAGTGGTTGTTCAGACATTCACCATGGAAGAATTCATACTTAAGACTTTTGAATCTGGTTGTTTGTAACTATCACATGTGTATACCTTTCAGTTATTTTGGTTATTTATTAAACCCATCATAACTGTTGCCTCTTGTCACTGCCTGCAACTCATTTTACCCTGATTGATGTCACAGAAGTGAAATATCCTTGAGTATAGTTGAGAACTGTTTT
This sequence comes from Acanthopleura granulata, assembly GCA_016165875.1. Classification (NCBI taxonomy): domain Eukaryota; kingdom Metazoa; phylum Mollusca; class Polyplacophora; order Chitonida; family Chitonidae; genus Acanthopleura; species Acanthopleura granulata. Next base: position 8,545,228 of record JABBOT010000003.1, on the reverse strand, counting down.
TCATATTTTTACATTTATCCTTATCTTTTTTTATTTCAGAGCTTACAAAAGGCGAAGTCCAGCCTCAGTGAGTCAGAGAGATGGAAACATTCACAAGTTTTCAAATGCAGATGACGACGATGATGAACAAGCCACATGGAACGGCAACTCCACTCAGCAAATGTAAAGCGTGTAGATACATGTACATGTGGGGATTCCCCTCACTTGTGATCTGACGGTATCTAGAAGGTTCCACACAAAAAAAGGAACATGTTAAATACATGTTACATCTTCATGTTCATGGCAAACCTTTCTGACCAGTTAATTAAGGATACTGATTTTGTAATGTTCCACACATTACTGCAGTCTCGTGTACATTTTGTCTGTGACATCACAAGGACTTGCACATGTACTTGCAACCAAGTGTAAAAGTAGCATGATCATGGCAAAGGTTGGTGGGACATTGGTCTTGTCAAAAACATCTGTTATTAATGGTGGGATAGGTACGACAAGTGCATGTGTTACTTTTGTCAAAACAGGCAAGGTTAGCAAAGGCACACCTTATTTGTTCAACATACATGCAAGCAATCAATATCTGCAGCATTATCTGTCTGAATCAGTTAGAGTGCATAATATTTGTACAACAACAATTGTGGTTGTACTAGATTGGTCCTAGCATCTTTTTATGAGGTGTCCACAATTTGCACTCGGAGAGCTCAAAGACAGGTATTTAAATGACAGATCCAGAGGGCTTAATTCAAGGCTGGTTTTGAAGAGCCTTGGTTGTCACTGCAGATATCGTCGTCAGAAAACTCTTTTCTTTTTAAAGTCTGTGTTATTTCAGCTCCAGTGGAAAACACTGTTGATGTGCACATATGGTTTGACGTAAATTTGTATATATTAATGAATTAAACTTTTGAGTGATACTATTTAATGCAAGAAGAAGTTGTACATGTTTGTATCTATGTCATTTTTAATTTCTCAAGATTTAACCATCATGGTGCTCTGACGAACATGTACAAGTAAATGTAGAGGGGGGAAGACTTTACCCTGCATGAGGGGTTCTTTTGCTTATAGATGTATATACACATGAAGGTTGCTCCCATTTGTTTAATTTGCATATACATCTGTTTCTTTGATGTCAGTGTTGCAAACATGTACTTGAGAGGGAAATGAAAATTGGAAGATGTTCTGAGAACTATACCTTATAATATCCACATGTGAACATTAAATTAACACAATGCAGTTTTTGATTTGTATCGATGTGTGAAGCAGTGTTTCGTATTAACTTGCATGATTTTAGAAATTGTCTTCACTACTGTGTCTTTAGAAGTAAAGCATGTAGACGCAAGTAAAATTACAAATGCCCGGATGTTTATGGTTGTGGATATCCTAATGATCCTTAGAGTGCTTTTGTACAATTTGTGCAAATCAACATGAATGGAAACACCAAGCATACCATAACTGTTGCTTTATTGTGTCAAGTTGTATTTAAACCTGAGTGACTGATGTACTGGTCTGCCTACCTTTGTATGTATCTAATAAGTCTGATATAATCTGCCCTGGTTCATTTCTCTTTCTCAACATACATGTAACGCCTGATCCCCAATCCAGATAAATTTTGGCTCATCATTTACGATATGTAAATGTAATGTAAAACTAATTGCACACTTGCCTGTTCACAAGTCAGATAAAAAGTTTTGTTACTGCATGAATTCTCAAAGCTGTAGGACGTTGCTCTTTTGTATTATGTTGGTTGCTAACATTTTTCGCTATCATTGGACCTGTAATTTATGTGGTTGAGTTTTGGAGAGATATACCTGAAGTAATGATATCTATAAACAAAGTCGAAAATAAATTTTTTTTCTGCTATAACCAAGTTGTTAGTTGTTTTGGACAGAGTCTGGTGAACTTCTGACTGATACAAACACTATCATGTGTCTTACTTGAGCTCTGAAAGGTTACAACTGATTGAATATAGCGTGACCACAATCAAGTGTCACATGCTCATCAGAGCGCTTATCTCCTCATGTCTTGGAACACAAAAACCGTTTCGTGGACTGTGTTGTGTTCATAACACTCCGTTTTATAGGACAGGGTATGATTTGAACTATGAAGGCCATAAATGTCGTCTGCAAGTAAACACTTGGCAGGAAAATATTGGGAAGAAATACATATGAAGGAACAGACAGACCGAGAACAATGTCACGTGCATGTTATAATAATGAGAGCCCAAGGGCCGTGAAATGGGCCTATCGTTCTTCTTCTAATTGTATTCTTCTTGTAACTACTTGTAACTAGTTACCAGTACAATTGCAAATGCAGTACAATTCGTTAGTCTTCTCCCTGCACGAAGTGCCTATCTATTATTGTGTCCGTAATGGAGGACCCGGGAGCAGTACTTTGCACCATTTTATGTCGATCTTTTCTTACCCAGCTCATGACATTAGTTTCAAGAGAATGCATTACACTATAATGTCATATTGTGATATACTGTAAGACTGAAAACATTTTACCTAACAATATTTTCCAAGTAAGTCCTTACCATTTCTATTTGTTCTGTTAGTGTGAGCACCAACTGTGTCTAAAATAACTTCATTATTTGTACCACTACTGTACATGGCAAAAGGTCAAGGCAATTAATACATCATAATACAGTACATGTATATAACAAATTTTTGTCAACCTTGTATTGGGGAAACTTTTTGGTCCGATACTAGCTGGTGGCTTTGAACCCTTCAAATATACCACCATTGCTTGTAACTCGTGAGGGGCATCAGCTAAATGTATTTTGTCAACTAAAAAGTGACACCACTTGATAATGGTTTGAGGATTGTCAGCTGACTTCAGACCTTGCACAGAATCACTCAACTGCTAACATCAATGTTATGTAAATTTATTGTTATGCACAAAGCCCCATAGAAAACAACTGATATGAAATGCACGTCTACAGAAATTTCTCTCAAATCAAATGAAATAAAATGCAACATCAGAGCTAACAGTTATTTTTTATGTCAAAATTGCTGATTTGAATCACACGATTGATTTGTGATGATGGGGAAGGGGCACATGCTTATACATGTATACTAAACCGAAAATCCAGCAACCTGCGGATGATCGCATGTTTCCCTCAGGCTCTGTTTCCTCCCACCATAATGCTGGTCACAGTCGTATAAGTGAAATATTCTTGAGTACAGTGTAAAACACAAATCAAATAACTAACTAAATGAACCGAAAATCACATATTTCTCCAACGCTCAACAATGAAAATCATGTGAAGCTGAGCAACACATTTCTTTCAATACAGAATCAAGATTGTCCACAAAGCTGCAAATTTTTCAGGATATCTGTTTTATAATATGCTCATTAAAATTCTATAATACCAAACAAATGCCTGTGGGCACTTTTATGCCTAGAAGTTGAAGCACTGTTAAAGTTACCCTGAAACAGAAGGCAAAGGGACAGAGAGGTGAAAAATTGCATGAGCTTTGCTAAGGAACCACGAAAGCATAACATATTTACTTTTTTTGTAATATTTATAAAATAAAGTTAAATATGTTCCTACCTTGCCTAATGAATGTAAAATGCTGCGGATACGTCTAACATAGGTCCATCTCCAATACGAGAGGTAGTTTACTGTCCGTATCTGTACGCTGTCTAGCCTTTAAAATCTGTATGTTTATCAATCAGCTACGATTAGGCGACAGGATCGCACAGTGCAAGAGATTAAAAACCCTTCTGTTAAGCTCACATCACTTGTTTTAGTCAGCGGCCCAATTATTTACTACTTGCCGGTCACTAGACATTTTTGATTATCATATTCCCCGCACTGTGGGAGCGATGTTTTTCAACTACCCTATGTAACAGCGTGAATCCTGCATCGAAAAACTCCACAGCATGGAGATTACTGGATTCTCTTGACGACTGACTAAACATGGCAAACTGTGTGAATTTTTGACCGAAGCAATGGTCTAAAATACCCGATATGGATCGAACACGTTTTAAAACCACTGCGACATGTCATCCCCCCGGCTGATCATTGCTGATCGGGGAACACAAATTTTACAAGCTAGGCAGCATTTAAATGCGGACAGGAAAATACCCCTCGTTTGGCAAATGGACCTCTGTTAGACGCTGGATCAGTAGCATACAACGTTGAATTCATTGGGCTAGTTCTTATCCTATTATCCCATTAATTCAGCTAATGAAGCTTATTTTTGATGTGACTGCTAAGAAACGAAAGTTTATATGTATCAGGGTGTTCATTATTAGCCAGTAAGCGGCGATTTTCCGTGCCTGTTGGTGGCAAACTCGCCGCCTACTGAAGCTTACTAGAAAATAAAACGTAATACGGCGTTGTTCTTGTTTCGCTCTTTTGAATAACGCTAGTACCTTTGAGTTTTGTCACTGTAAAAGCCTCATTTTCACACTGTTTCTCCTCTATATCTTGTGTTTATCATTGAAAATGACAACGTTTTAATTCCTGTGACAAATTTGATTAATTAATCTCCCTGACTTACAAAACTTGCATGTTTTCCAAACGTGAGCGACACTTCCTGTATGACTTCTAAATTGCCGAAAAGCCGTTCCATCGCTTTCGAGTTCGGAAATCTGCAGCGATTTTTTATAGTAAGAGTGATGGACTCAAGGTTGCGATGAATGTCAGAATTTTAAAATAAAAACCTGAGTGCATCAAGATGGATTAACACCCCATCTATTCCAGTCCAGTCCGTTATTCTCGAGCAGTAACCCAAGGGGTCAGGTGAAATCGCATACCTGCCGTCTGATAATGAACTTCCACATTTATTCCACCATTTTAATTACTATCCAAGCGCCTGACTGCCTCAAGGAGCCTAAAGACAATTTGGAACTATTAAATACATCCATGTAGGCTATCTTACATAATGTAAATCTCGCTACATACGCTACCACGGGCAGTTTCACAAAGCAATGAAGGAAATTAATATTCCACCCTAACACATTAAATTTCTCCACAGGTTTCTAGCCTCTAGATTGGGCTTCTCACCAATACACCCATAAAAGTGGATGTACAGTTAAAGTCTATGACTCTTACTGAATCTTCCCCTGTAACCAGATGACATTGTGGTCAACATAACTTGACCTACATGTACTTTTGTTCATATTAAATCTGAAAATTTATGTGTGGGTTCAGACATGTCCTGAGAGAGTTTGTACATTCCCCCAGTTGTCACTGCTTGTGGATCGTCAATGCTCGTTTGGCCTTCAGCATAGCCTCACCTTTGTAGAACACCACTTGTCGTCCACTAGTATCACAGGGCACCCAAAAATCCATCAAATGTGTATAAGTGAAAAATTCTTGAGCAGGGCGTTAAATAACAAATCAACAAATTTGGCAATACTGCTCTTATGAACAATAATCACAAGATATCCATACATGCTTAGTGATTTTTGAATGCCTTTTGCAATGCTGAGCATCAGAGACGTGCAAGGGTTTGGGGCTTAAGTCCCTTAACTGGAAGCATAGGTATTCCTCAGCCAAAATGTACTGTTGGTTGTGTAGTACATGTTTCATGCCTAGAGTTTGATATTTTTTTTTTTATCCCTTGACCATAACTTCACATATATGCATGTATACAGGCCAACACATATTATACAATCATTTAGTTTCTTTTAATGCCGTATATATTTATGTACATTTTCCCCAGACAACATGATGCCAAGGGAATTTTTATCCTACGCCACCTGATGGCTGTGCAAGCATAAAGCCACCAAGCATATAGAGGAACTATATGTAGTTACTCTATTTCACGTAAAGATCAGCTCATTTTAATTGACACATTTTGCTTCGTTCTGATTGATTCCTCCACCATATATAAGACACTGAAGAGGTTTGTTTGTGAAGTGTCATTAATCTCTAATCAGATAAATTCATGAGTTGGCAAGAAAATTATCTTTTTTAAAGACCTTCAAGTGCTTCTGAAAGTCTTTACAGGCTGAACTTCAGGTGAAATACAGTATTTTAAATCACTACACTACAAAACACACAGAAGTTGCTTAAATAGAACAGGCACATGCCTTTAATAAGACTGAAGAACTATCAAGCTGTAATATTTAAGTCCTAAATTCAAATACAACAAACTCTTGAAGGTTAAATGTAACTGGTACACAACGATGGAATTTTTCCACATGAACTTGAAAGCTGCGAAGTACACCGGATCCCATTAAATCAACCCTCAGGATCAATCATCACTTTATCACAGTCTTAAATCACAAAACCATGCATTACTATGTCCCTTTCCAAAACATGTCCACAAATATATTATATTTGATCCACAATACCTAAGGACCGATGTCATCAATCTTTCTTCAAAGGAAAAATGATGCAAAATGTCTTATTTCTCCGATACCACATAAGCTCTAGTAGTATGTGTGATGCCCACCGCTCAGATCATTACACCAATGTTACCAATACACAAATTCAGATTATAGGAGAAAATTCTACCTTATTGATATTCACTAATATCACCTAGAATAGTATTCGTTTACTGACTATCAACAATGAGCCAGGGACAAATCTCGCCACAGTGAAAGGCTACTGGTCTTAAAATAACCCCAAGACATTCAAAAACTAACTATTGGTTACACTTCTATCAAACTAAGGCATCATATTTGATAATTTTCAGGCAATCCTCACAATTGTTTTACTTCAAACATACCTGTAAGTGTTTGAACTGGTCAAAAATGTACAGCATATTTGCATCAGGTGTGCCACATTTCTGAAAAAAACATTTTGAGTTGACCACTTTTCAGCAAATTTCAGCCTAAAATGAGGCGAATCCCATCAATGGGAGCACAGCACATATGTAGGCCTACTGGTCCATTAAATTTCCAAAGTTAAACACTAGAATCCAACAGGTGGCTGTTTGGCTTAAATGGAAATTGTTGGCTAAGATAAATATTTGACTACTGAAGTGTTAGTATTGGATTTCAATACTCCAACTCTCTGATTATTTATGGCTTATACAGATGTATAATTTACTTAAAACAACCAGACGCAGAACTCAGTATATGTCTAAGTTGTCACACCTACATGTATCTAGTAAATTCAAGTCATGGTTACTCAGTGTCATCTGAAAACTGTGGTACTTGGTGGAAAAACACAAAAATCAGCTTATAAAATGACTGTGATACACAACACCATAGTGCAGTTTTTGCCTGAAGAGGTTAAATGTAGTTAACACACCTGACAAGCTGCTAAACAGTAAACACATCTCTTTAAAATCAGACATGTAATATGTTGCAGTATACAATTTATAACAGAAATCAAAAACATGGTTTTCACCATCAGTGCTGCGATTTGTAACACAACCTGATCTACACATACATAAGCCTCTGTCCACATTATACCTCCTAATAGAAGGCAACGATCCATTATCACAATAAAAACACTGCAGAACAAAAACTGAACAAGTATAACCTTGCATATCCACACGAACCACAGGAAATCTTAAAAACAACCTATTACATCCCAGTGGACAAATTTATAATCGTGTTATTCCCTATTGCCATATTACCAATGATTTGTATCCATCTAGGCATGAAACTCCCAAAACAAAAGTTTTCCCTAAAAATACTGATACTTTCACAATTGATGCTTTATGTGTATCACAACAACCTTTACATAATAAATTACATTATTAACTGCATAAAATAAATAATACCGTTGACACACCAAAACAGGATACACACTGATTTGCACTGAACACGGTTGTGAATACGCCTCATTCCATTTATTTACAACTGCACATTAGTGTGCAAGACACAGATTTTCCTGTATATGCCAAAAGTATGACATACCGTGACATCATTAGGAAGGAATTCACAACGAGACAGGCCTTTTGGAACGGCACCAAACTGAATCCAGTGTGTCAATCCACATCGATGTGCATTGGATGGCTATGTGTCAAAGAAAAATCTATTCAGATGAATGTAAATTAAATACGATATTTGGAGTGTCAACGGCATAAGATTATGTGAATCATGATCCTGACTAACCACAAAAATAAATACATCATTTCTGCCCTGTAAGTTCTAATAGCACTTCGCTGAACCATTATCTATTCAGTCATAACCAGGTTGTTATGAGATGAACTTTGCTCTTTGCCAGTTATGATCATGTTATAGACAAAATGCCTCGAGCAAGCTCTTATATAGCTGTTGATAAAGAACATTAAATGAATTGATGAATTGAAAGAATCAATTCTGGTACTATGGTGTATAAGGGTCACATATCCAAAAATCATCCACGTAATAAAACAAGCAAAGATATTTTTTCCTTTGATGCCTAATACTTACAATGAAAGGTAATAAACAGAATGCATGGACTCAGATCTAAAAAACTCAACATATGAAAAATAAAAATTGACTTCAACAGGTTGGAGTTTAGTTTAATATAAATTTGGCACTTTTTAATTGTAGACTAATATGCTGGGGGTTTTTGACAATTCTTACACAGTAAATTGAAGTTACAACCTTAATAAAATTCTTCAAAGTCATACTTAAATGAACATGTATTTACATTTTTCCATAAGTCATGAAAGCAATATCTGATATGTTAGAAACTGAATGAAAATTTCTTGTCAGAAGATCTGCCTACCAACCAGTATCTGCCATGTACTTATAATTTCATTCAAGTCTTCCACATTGGACACCTTTTGCAACGCTTAGCCGTTATTCAAATACATGTAATAGTCAAGGCAGATCATAAGTAATGAAGTACTTATTGTAATCAGGTTTTATAGTTTCCATCGTACGTAAAGCATATCAGCTTGTACTATGAGCTATATCCATGCATATACATGTATACTTCACATATTCAGTATCTAATTCCATCATTGCATCTACAAGTACATAAGAAATACATTGTGAAAATATAAGAAAGTATTTTGGTTTTGCCACAATGCTTATAATGTGTCAATTACACTTATATATATAAAAATACTTTAAGATGTACAAATCACATGCAATTCACAACCCGGGAATTCATTGCCAAAATATCTGAACAACCACAACGAACAAAGACAATCCTAGAACAACAGAAACATTACAAGTAAATATATTTATATATACAATGCACATACATACATACACACACACACATTTCTCTCTCTAAATATGAATAACAACTGGTTGACAATGTTGCATGAGGAGCATTATTTTCGTCCACCAATAATCATCTACTCATAGTCAATCATGGAAATATCATTTAGCATATTCCACTAATATATATATATATATATATATATATATATATATATATATATATATATATATAATGCTATGAAATATAATAAATATTGCATATCCATTCTCTGAGGCTGTACCGACTTCTACCTTTCCATGACACTAGATTTGTTTCTCGATGGAAAAATACTATAGATCTATTCTTCACTAAATAAGAAGATTTTCACATTTATGTATATGTATGGCAATGATAAAAATACAATCCTGACTAGCTTTAGTTATAAGCATTTTCTCCCACATCAGATGACGTGTGATACTGCACTTGCATTATAGTTTCATATATGGATAATAATTAAAACATTAAGCTGTCATATAGCAAGTAGACATTCTACCCTGTATCAATAAAATGTGTTCATGCTGAAAAATGAATCTGTTTTTCGAGTGTTCAGTTCCATTTGTAGTCTATCGCTACAGAAACAATGAACCTGTCTTTGAGCAGATCTGTGAACCAAGATGTAAAGTACGAGTCAGGTTTAAGTAGAAAAACGGGTGCCAATTCTCTGCATATGTCCTCATCTACAACTGTACTGTGAGCTATGATGACATGAAAGACTACATTCAAGGCTCCTTTATCAAGTACATCAAATTTAAATAACTTAACACTTAGGAAGTATTTATTTACATCATTTCTGTACAAAAATAACACTGTTTTATTACATACAGTGTACTGATAAAGACGTATGTATTTATCGCATTCATGCTTACAATAGAAGAGTTGCATTACAATAATTTATAATACATAAGAATGCTACGGTACAAGTACACCAAAGTATACATGTACTTAGATGAAGCTCTTATTTTAAAAGGGTGCTTTTTGCAGAAAAAATATGTTTTCATTCAGAGGTAACTGCAGCTTTTATACATGTATAAATATACTGAACTTGCTTTACAAATCTGTAATTACAATTTATTGCATCACATTTAACATTAAACAGAGAAAAATAAGATAGGAGGCAAAAACAAATCACTCGCTCAGCATAAAAAACAATACCAATGCATAAAGCATCACAAAATTGCCAAACTACATACGTACATCTTTGGTGTCTGACAAACAAACCCATTTATGGTATTCAAAATATGATCTGCTAAGTTACAAACTTTAGATGTAATGCACTGTACATGTAGTATTGATCTTAGCCGAGCTGATAACAGGCTTCTGAAATAAAAATCAATTAAAAAACCAAAAAAACCCCACTCTTCTCATTTACATTTGCACTTCAGTGAATGTTATTTTATAAAAGCTTGGGAGTATCTCAGGTATGCAAATGCTGTGGTATTTCCTTGAAACATACAGTGGCCACAGGATAAAGCAAAATATTTCTTTCACTGAGGTTTAACTATACCACGCTCCAACATACAATCTGTCACACTGTATTTAGAGGACACAGGTAAGATTTAGGACTTCGAATTTGCACTTCATCCTTTTGTTTTTTTTCCAACTTTTAACTAGTGCTACATACATACATGACCACATCCTCACGGCAATATAAAATGTTAAGGAAAACTTGAAATGCCACTTCGTCGAAAGGGTATTAGATCAAAGTAAATCGTGTATGCAATACAACAGAGCCAGATTATTGAGTGGAAGTCAGTTTTTGCCAACTACATTTTCAGCCTACATGTAGATGCCTTGCCCAAAACATTCACAAATGAAAGCAAAATAATTTTTCAAGACAACAAGTGGTAAAGTCCCATTTCAATCGTTATGAAGAACGCTCAAAAACACAGAAAGCAATACTTAACTGCTGTAAGTTCTCTGATATGTTCGCAATGCTTCAGCTACAAAACTGTACTCTAACAGAATGCAAAAGCAAATCATGTAGATGCTCAGAATAAACTGATTCAGTTTCAACATTTTTTGAAAATATTTCAGAACAAAAATTCACCAAGACAGGTATGGAAAATCACAATACATTTGATTCATAAGCAGTTGCATTGTTGATTACATTATCATAAAAATAATTTAGATCAGACATGATAAAACTTGTATGATTATTTAATAATTTAATTTTCCCAACATACTGCAAGTTACAACTGAGCAGGTAAGAAGTGTATAGTTTACTTAGTGACGTGAACATTTTCATGCACCCCAAAGCTCTATGAATACAACACCACTTCAGTCTACTCAGTTTACTCAGCCCAGTGAAAAATAGCATTTCAATGACAAAACCCACTTGCTCTGAACCATTTTGATTTTACCTGGCAAAACTCTTATAATATAAAATCAGATCTAGAACCAAGTTCAGCAGCTCTGTGGGCCATGTTTCTGAAGCCTATATATAAATTTCACATTATATTCTATAAGACTTATCTTAAAAGCTCAATACACATTGGACAACATCTAAATGCTAAACATCTGGAAGAAAAAAATAATGAAAAATAACACAACTAACCTGAACAAAACGATCATGAGTGTCACAAGCAAAGCATCAAATGATTTCAACCATTAGAAACTGAAGCTGGGGATGAAATAATACATTTGGTTCTCCTCCTTATTCAAAACTGTTAAAGAGAGACAGTTGCTTGTCAAAAAATGAACAATGGAATGTGGGTACAAAAATGGAATGTTCTGACATGAAAACAGCTTGAGCTTGACTGTAAGTCCTCTATAATATATGTAATTCATGCTAAGTCTTAATGGCAATGAAGTTGGTAATAACTATCAAAAAAACTATATATATATAAAAAAATAAAAGAAAATAATAAATATATATGAAAATTAAGTATCCACACGAACATATAACTGTTCACATCAACATAAAGAGCAAATTAAGCACATTCAGATAACATACATATATTACCACTTCATGTCTATATAATTACAGTTTCACTCCACCAACATGCTTCAGATACAAATTTACCTTCCTGTACTGAGGAATTAGAGCACATGTACTACCACAGAAAACTCTTTGATAAATGCATCAAAGCAACACTGAATAATGATTTCCTTTCCTGACACAGCACTATATGGTGATAATTGTAGGGGTGTGGTGGGGTGCAGAAATGTAACAAAAATAAAAAAATAAATCTTTAACCCATATCAGCAGAAAACAGTATTTACACAGTACTTTACAAATGTACCATACCTCAAACATCTGTAACAATCAACAATGAATGAACTTGTCTTTCAATATCTGCAAAGTATTACATTTACAAAGACAAATCTTTCAACAATCATACTGCCTACATGTGAAACAACATGTACATTAGCAGATGTTACTGGGCATTTTGTTCTTTCTCTTTTCTCACTCAGCAAAGTTATGTCATCAACAAATTTAAATCTATACTAAAATGATGAACTGAATTACGTATTGACATACAGCTGCATCTGAACTGTATTCGCCAAGTTTTCTGAGGTGGAGTTATTCTTAAACAAAAATGGCCATATAACAGACGACCATCTTGTCAATGTCCTTGCTGACAGAGGACTATGAAAATGGGAAAATTTATCTACAAGTTCTGGTGCAGTTTGTTTCAGAGAAAACGTTTATCAGGTACATCTTTGCTAGCCATTTGAAGAGCGCACCAAGTAGCAGTTCGAGCACGTCTTGTTGACACCGACAACATACCAATACTTGTTGCCAGCCCAAGAACATCTGTAAAGAAAGAAGTAATTCAATCAGGAGTGATGTGCAACTTGAATGAACTGAAATTATAATTTCATAAGTCTTAATTATAATAGTGAGAGCCAGACACAAGCAAATATGACACTTAAGCCCGCCACGAGTGGCAGTTAAAACGCCTAACAGGTTATCTCAGGGAGGATATTATTAGTACCTGTCTACATGTATATACATGCTCAAACATCAAGACTACTACAACTCACTAATGACTGGAAATATTCAGAAAGTAAAAAGAAACCAGTCACCAATCACAATCAAGGCAATCAGACAGACAACCAATAGTTGAAATTGAAAAATGATACTACCAATTATGTATCTTGATATTACCACTTATGTATCTTGATGTATTCTGCACTTGATACAACTTGAAATCAGACAAAAACTGTAGTAGGTGTGGTAGGAGTAGCGTTTTGAAAATGCTAACATATTCTGGATGAACAAACAGACAACCTATCATCGAAACTGAAAACTGATACAAGAAATTATGTATATTGTAGTTCATGCTAGAACCATGTTTCGTTGAAATCGTTCAAAAAGCGTAACAGGAGTCAAGTTTTGAAAGAAAAGTTAACAAATGCCAGACAGACAGATGGATGATGAACTTACGGGTACATATGCTTTTCTGATCTTCAACCAGTAGAGCTAAACAGGCACATATGGATACGACCAAGTGCACCACTATGGTTTCAACTTCATTGATTTAACTAAAAAGACCCAAGTTATTTCCATAATTAAAGTAAGACCAAACAAGAGTATGAAGTTACCAATATGAGTGCTAGAAAGAGATAACTTGACACCATGTATCCAGGTTTCTCTAATAATTTCTCCTGGCCTCGCAAGAATTACATATTAACAGCTGATTTATAGAACACACTGTCAAACATGTCAGAAAAAGATACCATGGAATGCACCTTAAACCCCTCAGCCTTAAGCACATGTATAATGTAACAAATGGCTACAAATAGCTACAAATTCCAAGAGACATTATGTATAATACCAGCCATTCGTAAAAGTATGTACACGTAGGTGTGGTGTAAAAAGTCTGGTAACCTTGGGCTAAACCGTTCTAGTGGTATCATATTTAACAGCCTGTCATAAAATTTACCTTAAATGACCTTGAAGAAAAAGGTCAAGGTCACTGAAAAGCAATAGGGTTATTCCTCACGCCAAAGTGTGAGTACAGTGTAAGTTTCGTGATCTTGGGCTAAACAGTTCTGGAGATGGAGTGTTTACAAACCTTGTATAAAATATAATTTAAATGACACCAATGACTACGAAGAAAAAGGTCAAGGTCACTGAAAATCAATACAGTTTATTCTCATGCCAAAGTGTAAGTGTGGTTTAAGTTTGGTGAACAAGGGACAAACCTTTCTAGAGATAAAACATTTACAAGGATGCTGAAGGACGGATGGCACCCGCTATGACAATACCCCTTGGCCAAAATTGAACGAGGGGTCAAAAATGGTTATGGCCATTCAAGTCCGTTTCCACCAATCATCTGCCTTCACTAAGTTTGTATTTGTATTACATGTATTTGTTGTCTTTTCTTTGGAAATGTGCTAAACTTACATAAAGATCTGACTAGTTTAGGTATTGATCTCAGATTACACGGTGTACAATGCCATGAAATGACCCTGCACCAAAAATTTTATCAAAATCTGACATTATTAGAAGCAGTCACTACACAGAAACCAGTGACCCATGAAAATCACTGAATTCATTTGAGATTGGTTTTCAAATTAATTACATGTTTCACAGTGAATATGCACGCAAAGTAAGATAATATTTGAACAACATAATGCATGAAAATTGAGGACAGACAACATGACATACCCAAGTTTAGTTGAATATGTCTGTGTTATTATTTTTTATTATTATATTTATTCTGTATGAATGTTCGACGGATTTGGTCAATAAAAGTGGAGTGTTTGGATGACCAGCAGGTAGTCAAAGTAGACTGTGACCAGCAGGTATCCCTGTCTCATGTTTCTACACAATTAGAGCATGGAATAGTTCATTCATAATTTGCTTTCATAATGGTGTATACTTCGCACAGGGTTGGCAAAATATGCTGTGACACAACCACACCATTCCTTGTTACTTTCTCACCCCTATTACATATGTCACAAAACTCTTTACACTATGTAAACAAGGTCAAATAAGTCTGCCTGGTTTTTGATCAACTTGTACAAGAGTATGAATCTCTACATAAAACCTGTCCCAGTTATATTTACTATCGCTGTATACAGACTGGGGTCAAAGTCTGATGCATATGGACACCATTAACTATAATGTGGTAGCTTTCAACAAAGTACAATATTTTTATGACAAAATAATTTAAAGTTGCATGTCATACTTTACACATCACTCTGGTTATAATCACAAATGCAATCTGACTGTGAGCATGCAGATGTAAAATCAACCAATTGCTCACCTCTCCTGGCCCAGACCTACATTTCATAAATAGTTACATGCACAACTGACCATCAGCTTACCTTTGTCATCTGGGTGTCTCTGGCCTCCATGGTGATATCTGTCTGAAGCATTGATGATTTCTTCCTTCCTCATAGTTTGAACTTTCATTATAGCTTCTAGCCACTGGTCAAGGGATGTCTGGATATTCACATGTATGGATTCAACTGCAAGTCTCTCCATGCGATCAACAAGAGTTACTATCTGACAACAAAAGATTACATTCTTCTAAAACAGAACACACCCACTTTAACAGCAGTGTAGAGATCATAGCCCCTGAAGGGCACATATTGATTCTTTGTGGGACAAAATTGCAATGAAACTTAAGGCTTCTCTTCGTTTCTCCAAAATCTCTGCAAATTTACTTCCTAGGCATACTAAAATGCTTTTGAATATTGAGTGCTTGATGGGAAGAGTTTTTTGATTCATGAAATATTTGCACTGTTTCAGACAGTCATGCAATAAACAACAATAGTAAGCTTGTAGTGCTGGTATGGTAGGCATACATTTAGTCACATTGAAGGAAGATTTTTCTTTTTTCTATGAAATATGTAACCATGGGAATCATACTATAAAGCTTTAGTGAGGTGTCTTGAATGAACTTGAAGCTAATGTTTTTCAGCACAACACAAAATAAATTGTGCACCTGAAAGTGAATAATTGAGTTGTCAACATCAGACACTCATAAAGGCTCAACTGATTCCTTCCAAAGTTGACCAACATTTTGATACATGAACTGGCTTACTGGCAACTTTACATGACCGATGCCTACCATGGTCACGCAAGTGATGATCTAAGAGCCACTGGGTTAAGTTTTGAGTTGCACCAACCAAAATTTTTGTTAAATATACATGACCAGTGAACTATTAACTTCGAGCCCTGAGCAGGTAAAAGCTAGCTTATGATGACACTGAGAGAGGAGAATCAATGTTACCCTTGCATGCTCCCGAAAAGAATCAATTATTAATCTGTCAACTCTTGATGGGTTTGGTGGGAGCCTTGGAATTGGCAAGGTATTATTACTGGTGATCTTCTTAGATGGATTTTGTCTTGCAAGCTCAGCTTCAGTCTGAAAGACGAAAGACTTCACATAGAGAACACAGCCAGTGACTCTGTATTTATAAATAACACCGTCTACTAGGACAAGTACATGTACAAGTAAGAGAAATTGCAGCTTGCTGGACACTTTGTGGGAGACCATCTTGGCAAGCGAAGCCACACTGTGGACATGTAACCAATTGTCAAACTCAACAACAAATCAAGGTTCTTTCTGCTTGCTTGCCATCTCTGACTCCTACAATGAACTCTTGCTTGATATCTGTCCTTGTCACACCACATTTACATTACTTGATACCTGTTTGAGTCAAACTATGTACACTTCAGGAAATTGGGGCCAATTCCACAAAGCAATTTTGTACTTAAGTAAAACTTTTAAAACTTAACTAAAATTAAACCTTCTTGAAATTTTAAAATAAGGGCATGGTTGGTGCATGTATCATGTCGAAGAAACAAGTGACACAAATTTCAAAGTCAGTTAGAATCAAGTAAGCTGTAAAAGTGAGATTAAAGGTTTGATGCATGTCAAGAAGTGCTTTGCCCAATTGGTCTCAGATGCACAATGAGCTTGTATGATATTCTTAAAGTGAGACTGCATGTACATCTATTTCTCAAATGCAGCCCACAGACTATTTTGCACCACATTCAGTGTGAACTACATGTACAAAGAACTTCCATCAATACACTTAAATGATCTGTTCAACTCCATGAATTGTCAAAATGGAGGCCCCTACTGAATGGCTAGTAGGCTACTGAATGACAGAGTATGAATTCAAATATAACTCAAGTCCCAAATGAAATAAAACTTGCAAAAAATAAAATTATTAGTACTTACTATAAAATTATTGCAACAAAATTTTTAATTTCTGAAACCACGATCCACATGAAGTCAGATTATCAACTTTCCCTACCTTTCTCTTTAATCTAAAAAAATAAATGTAACTGAACAGCATGGAAAACAAATAAATGTTTGTCTACTGCTCCTTTCAATATTATTTAGGAATAAAGTTACAAAATCTACCTTTTTCCTTTCCTTTTCAATACCTTTGAACTGTTCATAGCAATCTTCAAGTCTGGAATGGAGCTCATTTGATGGACCAGTCCTATTTGAAAGAGCAATATATAAATATATGTGTACATCAACTTACAGAAGTACATAATCAAAATGCTGTTAATTTTGGTATTACACGATTTGTTTTCATAAAATGAAAAAAGTGACAAGTATACATTACATGTCATCTAAAAAAATATTATTTACTATCATGTAAACTTTAAAACAGCTATAATGCCTAGGCCTTCCAGGCTTACTGCACAATCAAGGCTTCATTAATGTTGCCAGGTGGAGGATGTGATAAGTGTGCCATCTCAACTCTGAATAGGGTTTTCTAGTCATATGGTATTCAAACTGTATTTATTTACTTATTTAATTATTGTTTAACATCATACTCCAGATTTTTGACCCACACAATGAAGGCATATGGCCAGTTATTGACAAACTTCCCCTCATGACACACACACCATATTTCATAGTGGATGGCCCAACAGAAAAGGATGTGAACACTGGAAGACTGAGCTCACTAACCCTATCCAATTCACCGAAGGTTAGATTTCATCCCAAGATAAACATTAAAACCTGTGTTTTCAATTACACTATAAGAGTATTTGTGAAATGAGATGAAGATACCAAGACTTACAAAAAAGAAAAAAATGAGCTACATGTAGAGTTCATCTAATTTTCATTTTAGTATTAAGTTTTGGCAATACAAACCGTGGATGTCTGAATCCTGGATAAACTTGTCTCACTCCGAACACTGGATACGGCGGAAGGTCATAAAACATCTCAGGACCATAGAAAGCAGGTGGAAGCTGGAGGTAGGGGTCAACACAATACTCTACGGGTTCTCCATAAAATGCTGCAGAATGGGGCCCAAATAATGGGTTGGGAAAGCTTGCTGGAATCTTTACAATAGGTTGTCTTGGAAAGTGACCAGCAGGAGTAGACAAATCTGCTGGAAGCTCACCAAAGTAGCGTTGGCGCACACCTTCTGTCTGAAGGTTTCTGTTTGCAAGGTTACATGTAGCTGAATTAACTTCACGTTCCTCTCTTAGTGCCGCCAGCTCATGTGATTCTCTCATCACTTCAGGAGGTATTTTACCTCGTAAATTAGACTCTTTAGGTAGGTTCTGCCATTCCGGTATGTTTCTCTGAAGCCTTCCTGACAGTCTGTTTTGCAATGCAGCCCTTTCAGCCATCAGCTGACTATACTCATGTGACCGCAAGCTTCTCTGTGCACAACTGAAAGCATTGTCTCGGTGGCTTGTTGTAGTTACTGTTGGTTTGACTGAGTCTTCTGGCAATGTGCGAGCATTTGGAATTGACCAGCGATGTGCTTGATCACCTGAGGTACTCGTCAAGATTTGTATGGGATGAGCAATATTTTTCATCTGACCAGAATGATGTCTTTTCTCAGGAGTCTGCATTTGCATTGTGTAATCTGGCTCACTACATTCAACTGCAGACTTGTGACGTTCTTGCTCTAGGCAATTTTCCTGAACTGATTGGGGAACGTGATACATGTGATTTTTCTCGGAGGTTGTGTTTCCCATTATTGATGGCTGGCTTTTAAAAGCTGATTTGGCAAAGTCAGGTGTATTAAAGGAAGACACACCTCTTCCACTTGTGAAAGACATTCTGGGATTCTGTGCTTTGTCAGTGGCATGTTCACGTGAAGGGGGATGTGTACTGAGCTGTGGGTATTTCATTCTTCCAGGCATCTGTTGATTTGCTATTTGAGATGGAGGAGATGAGACATGCATTTCACTTGAGGAAAAGTCCCTTGTTAAATGAGAACCTGAAGATATGCTACATTTTCCATAAAAAGAGTTACTCAAAGATTTGCTTCTATTGTCGTCACCACTAGAATGTTGAGTACAAGAAAGAAAATTGTTGTAGGCATTTTCTGGTGTTTGTCGCAGACTGTGGTGTGAGGCATCCTTGGCAAAACAAGGTAACTCATTTTCCATGATATCTGTCATGTTATCCTCCCAAAGCGTGAGGTTACAAGGATGCGAGACATCCAAGGTAGCATGTGGTTCATTTCTCATTGAGGGTAACTTCTCTCCTCCATTTGACCAAACACTAGCAAGATTAAAACTTGGAGACCTGCAAATCAAAAATATACAAGTATCATTTAAGGGTAATATTACAGCTTGGCAGACTCTGATCAAGTACAGGTGTACAGCCACTGGTAAATAGATAAACAAGATTTAAAAGTGTAACTGCAAAACAGTTACTGCTAAGGTTTAGTATTCAGTCTAATATTACATAAATTAAAAATATATCTGGCAGGAAGGCTACCAAGAGCTTGCCAGTGGGACACGTGTAGTAAGGCTGTAGTTAGGACGTTGTCATTTCCCACCCTTTTGCTAGATTGGTGTGTTACGTTTCACAACTTTAAGGATAAAATTCATAACTAGTTTATAATATTATGTTGGGATGTTCCATATGAGTGTGGCCCTGCCATCATGTACTTTAACATCGTCACTGTTATATTATGATAGATTTAAAATAGAATTAAACATGACTGAGTTGTTTCTTAGGGATTAAATGGTGTGTAGTTGTTAGATGTATGCATTATAGTCTCTGTAATTGCAGTGTTTTTGATGTTATAAAAACACAAATCCAAGTCAGTCTTGTGCTGATTGGAACTCTCACAGCTGGGCAATTAATTGTCTTCTGTGCTATAAAAGCCCTGCCCTAATGTGTGCTGGAGGTCAGTCTTGCCGTCAGTCATGTAGTCAGTCTTGCAGTCAGTCTTGCAGTCAGTCTTGTAGCGAGTTATCAGGAGTTACAGTAACAGAGTTATGGTATTGTATCCAGTCAGTACAGGATGCCAAGAATACAGAAAGATGTCTCCACTTCTGTGTTGTGTTCCTTTTCTGTCAGTCCTACCAAGCTAGCCTCCCCAAAGCTTAGATAACTGGTGGTCAACAAACACCAACAACCAGCTCGGTTACACACACATGAATGCAAAATTTCAGCATTTATGTGATACATGTAAATATTCTTTCATACCTTAAACTTTTTTAATCTTACAACTGATTCAAACACAAATAAGAGATTATCGTGTAATATGAGTATGTCATGTAGATTCTGCCAGATGAAGTACATGTAGATCAAAATTCAGTACTTCAATATTATCGAGTATTAATTTTTTTTTCAAAATAATCATTTCAACAACTTTTCTCCGAAAGCAACATTGAGCAGTACACATGAACATGGATTTTTTCTCAACAGGATGACATTAATCCCAAGAATACAAGAAGTAACTTTAATTTGTTTAAGTGAGTTCAAACCCAAACAAAGGAAAACATACCCATCAAACGAAAAAATGTCGGAGTTACACTGGGATGCTGAGTCTTCACTACCATAGAGACTGTTTGAGGTGAAGAGAGAAGAATCTTCCTGATCATCAATAATTCGGGCCACAAGATCATCCATTGCTGTAAAACGGTCGTTGGCAAAGTTGGAATTTGAACTGGATGGGATACCATCACAATCAAATCCGAACAAATTATACTGCATGTGCTGATCAGAGGGATGAGATGTAGAAACCTGGCATGGCACTGAGTTAATGTTGTTAAGGTACCACTCTGCACAACCCGAGTCTCCCCTTGTCCCATCCATGTCTTGACTTGAAACTGGTGCCATATCAAGTGGACAATGATCAAAAAATTTCATTTTCTGAAAAGCAAAGAACAAAAAAAAAAAACACAAACAAATCATCACAATACCTGTTTTCTCAGTGAACACTGTATAAAAATATGAACAGAAAGTATTTCTACCTGGGTAAACTCCTGACTTACAACTACAGCCAAAATCAGCAGAGCTGAATTACAGCCCATAAGTTAGTCTTAATGTCAGATTAAGGGCTAGCAAACTTCTGATACAGTCTACAGCTACATTCACACCGGGCATGGAAAACGGTTCCTGTTTTGTGGAAAATGGGAATAGTGGCAAAACATACAGCTGTTTACATACACCGAAGCCAACTTTGTGTCAGGTCATGGACCACTTTTTCTGGTCCAGAGAGTGAAATCATGACAGTCCACTGACCAACCAGGATCATTCAACTTTTAAACATGGCGTCAGATACAGATCACACTGAACTGCTGATTTATGAAGTGGACAGAAATAAATTGTTGTACGATCTTAAAGACTGCAACTACAAAGATTTGAGTAAAAGAATGGATATGTTAAGTGAGATTGCCGATCTTGTCTGATTTGAAACTGGTAACATGATCATTGTATTTGCTGGTCTAATTTACTTTGTTTAGCATCGAGAAATGGCCACTGTATAACCTTGTAAAATCCATCAATTCTCATCAAAACAAACACAACACACTATGCAATTTCTTTCTAATTACTTACACTGCTTTCTAATCGTAATGTCTGGTGCTCCATTGCTAAACTAAACAACAATTAGTTTATGAACAAAATAGATTTCCTTGGAAAACGAAATCTGTGTCTGAATGTCACAGGTGTAAACGCCACACTCTGAAAACTTTATCTTCAGGCAACAATTTGAAGTCAACCAAAGTCAAGAACATTAGAAGAACCACCAAAATACTTTCTCTGTAAAAGAAGAAATTCCACAGGGGTTCTGTTATCGCAAGTGTGTAAACCCAAATTCAAAAGTTTCATAGCATGGAGAGTGGAAATAACAGAAAATGTAGATTCATTCTGATTATTGTGACAGTTATTTTATTTGAGGGTTTATTTTTGTTTTGTGTGGGAGGATGATTTGCTACAATAAATTTGTTTATTTATTTGATTGTTACTTACATGTAATGTCATACTCCAGAATTTTTGTTTCAATGGTTAAAATTACTGACTGCTGATGTTGAAGACTGGACTGATCGGTGAAAGAAATGCACTTGCCCAGCAGGGCAGGCACACTGGCAAAGTTGGTTGCCACAGACATCTGCTTGCCCTGGGCAATCTGACAAGCATTAAGTTACACAGGGCTTCCACTGGTCACCAAAGGAAATACAGGACACTTTTTAGAAGAAAAAAGGCCAAACATAGGACATACCAACAGAACATAGGACAGATTTCAAAGATGTGCAGTATCTAGAGGAGGCGGAATATCATGACCTGGGGTGTCTGAAGCACCCCTGAGCTATTATCTCAGCCCAACATTCCCAGGGGATCTCTGGTATTTCAGATAACTGCAGAGATATTTCAGATGATTTCTGGTGGGTAGAACTGTAAGGGGAAGCAAGGATAAACAGTATATCGCTTTTTCATTAAAAAAAATGTGTCTTCAGAAAGCAGTGGAACAACCATTCCATCCCCCAAAACAAGGGTCTAGGGGCTGCCTAGGCCAGAGATGTGTTCTAGACCTTTCCTGATGACTAAAAATTTCAACCCTTGCTGACTGAAGCAGTGAAACTACCATACTAGACCTTCAAGGAAAGATCCACAGGCAACCTAGGCCTCACATGCTCAGGTATTTCAGCTGGCAAGAGACGTGCTCGAGATCATTTCTGATGGCTAAAAATTACAACTCTTGCTGAATGAAGCAGTGAAACTACTATCCTAGTACCACAGGTGAAAGTGCAGGGGCCTCCTAGGCCCCAGAAGTGCAGGTATTTCAAATAGCTAGAGATGTGTTCCAGAACATTTCTGATGACTAAAATTACAACTCTTGCCGACTGAAGCAGTGGAACTACTACAGTAACAGGCGAATGTCTAGGGGCTGCTTAGACCCCGGAAGCTCTGTGATTTCTGTTAGCCAGAGATGTATTTCAGATGATACAAGTATCTAATCTGGTGACTAAAATTGCAATTCTTGCTGAATGAAGTAGCGAAACTATTAGGCTCACCCCACAAGCTCTGGTATGTCAGCTGGCCAGAGGTGTGTTCTTGATGATTTCTGATAATTAAAATCATAACTTTTGCCCACTAATTAAAGCCGTGAAACTACTATCCCGGCCCCACAGGAAATTGTCCCCGTTTTACCAACACCCCGGAAGCTCTGGTA
Organism: Acanthopleura granulata; assembly: GCA_016165875.1. Taxonomy (NCBI): domain Eukaryota; kingdom Metazoa; phylum Mollusca; class Polyplacophora; order Chitonida; family Chitonidae; genus Acanthopleura; species Acanthopleura granulata. Next base: position 8,521,767 of record JABBOT010000003.1, on the reverse strand, counting down.
TTTATGCCTGCCAGAGAAATATATTCAAATAATTTCTGGTGAATAAAATTACAACTCTAGCTTGCTGAAACAGCAAAACTGTTATATCAGTCCAACAGGCAAGGGCCCAGGGCACAGCTAGGAGGAATACAGACATATTTCTTACTTTTTCATTGCAGAGATCTGGCTAAATTGTAGCCATAAATACGTGCAAATACTTCTCAAATTTTTCTGATATCTTTCCCTGCTGAAGGTTTAATAAGTGATCTAGGCTCAGTCAGGCAGTACCAGAGAACAGAAAATGAACTTATCCTGGCCTTACTGTACATTTATTATTGGCCCATCATGTTGCCTAAATCTTAAATCTTTCCAATGATAGTCAGCCACTTCTATCTCGTCTGACTTTGCACAAGCATTAAGTCCTGTTCATCAAGTAGTTTATAATCCACTTACATAATGGCTGCCCATGTAAGTTTTTCTTTGATCTAAGATTAAATATTCTACAAGCTTCTGCTTTTTGAAACAGTTAGAAACAGTTTGTGAAGGATTTTAAATTATTATTTTCTTTTCCTTGAACTGTCTGGATCACTCATTTAATTCTTTATTTGATTGCTGGTTTACCCTGTACTCAAGAATACTTCCCTTACACAATGACAACCAGCATTATGGTGGGAGGAAACCCACGACCATCTGTAAGTTACTGGGGGACTTTCCCACCAATGGCCAGAGAGAAAGCCAGCATGAGCTTGACTCGCAGTGACTGCATTGGTGAGAGGTGCCTAGGTAGAGTAGATTTATTTATTTATTTGATTGATTGGTGTTTTACGCTGTACTCAAGATTATTTCACTTATACAATGGTGGTATGCATAATTGTGGGAGGAAACTGGGCAGTACCCTGGAGAAACTCACAACCATCCGCAGGTTGCTGGCAGACTTTTCCACGTACAGCCAGAGAGGAAGCCAGCAAGAGCTGGACTCACAGCGATTGCTTTGGTGAGAGGTGCCTAGGTCGAATAGAGAGTGAATGTGTGGATAGATAACAGATCTCACATGAACATCTGGTCACATGCCAAAACCATAGCTTATAGTGTCGTAGCATTTAAGATGTACCGTAACTGTTTTTTTTCTCTCAAACTGAAACTCATAAAACTCCTTTCTCGCATTTAACAAAGTCGTTCAAACTTAAGCTATGCACCCTGGTGATCTTTCCTGGAGTGCCACTCTTTCCGGTGCACGCTTGCTCATGAAACACTTGAGCGACAGAGAAGCACTGCAGCGTCACAGCAGAAAATGACGTTTTTCACTGCGATTTAGACGCACTTGTGGTGTCTCAGAGTCTCCTACATGTATTTCAACCAACAACTGAATCCTGATACCAGTAAATCAAGACAAATATATTACCTGGCCATTTTGGAATCCTATGTAATTCTGGTCCTCATCAAGTTTTTCAACAATAAGCCTGTCACCTCCACCATCATGAAAATTTCCAATTGAGTTTCCATATTGCGTTGGAAGAAATGGCGTTGCCACAGGATTATACTTAAATGGCTGGAAATAGAACCATTGAAGAAAAAGACAATGTAATGTAAGGATACATGACAAATATTCATATTCTGGTTAACCTACATGCAGGCTTGGCAGTATAAATTTATTAGTAAGTTAACTATAAACTTAAAAAGTTGTTTGCCCGCCATAAACCTATCTACCTACCAAATGAAAAAATCACCTTTCCTAAAAGTCTCTTCCACTAAAACCAATCTTTTCATTTTTGTACATTTTATTTTAAGTTTGCTGCAGCCAAGATGATATGTAAAAAATGAGAACAGTAAATCATTCTATTAATTATCCTCAACCCCCCTTGTAAGTTTTAGTTTACAGGACAAATTTGTGGAAGATAATGTAATTTGTACCCTCATCAGGTCTTTAGTGGGAAATCCATTGATCAGAAAATGTAAGTTGACCTACCTCCCCAAAATTCTCAATTAAAAGCTAATTGCCAAGAAACTAGTTTCTTTATTTGGCATTATTATCTATAACTTGATGTGACATTTATATACAAGCCGACATCATGGGAATCAATAAGCGACCACTCCCTTGTCAAACAACTGCAGTTTGCTATGGGACAGATGAAACTTAATTCCTTGTTTCCTGCCTTAATATCGCAGAAAATTAGTGCAGACAGCGGAACAATTTTCATTATCATGATTCGGGTAGATTTTGTGAATTCTCATCTTCTGATAATTTCTGGCAGAAGATAAAATAATGAGTCTCAATGCAGGGGGTAAAATGATGCACGGGCAGTGACAGGGTAGAGGAATGAAACATGAATGGCCCAGTGCATGGCTAGTTTTTCTTTCATGAAACTATAACTGGGACCTCATCAGATCTAGTAAATATCAGTTCATCAACATTCGCCCAATCTTTCTATTTTAATTCACTACAGTTAAATTTTAACTGTTTTTTTTTAATTTGAAACAAATATTACAGTATTTTGTATACTTTCTCAGTATATCCAAGAGTGTTTTTCAAATTTGTTGACAAAAACAACATTCAGAATTTCTCTTTAACAGAATTCCACTGATGCTAAGACCTAATGTCAGTGAAGTGGTCCGTATTCAGAAAGCTGTGGGCGAGCACAGTATGGGATTAATCATTTTCATACATGTAATGACACTGTTCATCAGGTGAGGTAACGTCAAACTGTCCCTTGCATTCACCAGTATTCACTGAGTATATATATGAACATCTCTATCTGGAAAGTACATCCTTAACTTATTCCACTTTAACTTTGTAACCCATGACCAATTTATACAGAGGTCCCTACAATGCACCGCAATAAAAGAAAATAAAAAAAATAAAAAAAAACAAATAAAGAAGCCACAAGGAAAGTAGTTAGGTGAGGTCCAATACACATGTTCAACATTTCAACATTACAACATTGTCATGATTTGTCGCTTTGTGCCAAGATGTCATCACGTTACACTGTACTGCACAGAGTGGGGAGAATCAGTGACTTTTAACAAGGACAGTTATATAAGAATGAAATTATCTAAGTAATAAGTAATACTTATTTCCTGAAATATTTGCAGGGTAAGTTAGATATTAAAAGCCATCTCATGGAATTTTTCAGTATCACACATATACACATGTGCCTGTCCATGTTAAAATCCCCCAGCCCATCAATCCACCACAAAGTACAACCACATACGTCCCTTCACAAAGTGATATGCCACCAGGTAAATCAAGACGTCGTAACATCAAAAATCACTTTATTATGGGATTATAAATCTCCTGGGTGCCTCTGAATCTGCCTATTTGATGCCTATTCATATTTAGTACTCAACTATACACATCATTTACATAATACTATTAACCTGAACAGCTTCACTTATTTACTAAAGGTGAACTGTCCCTGTTGATCATTTTTCATGCAAAACTGGATAGCAGGTCCTGGAGGTGTCTGAAACATCGAGCCAGAGTGACTTAAAGAGTAAACATCCCTAGATGTTTTAAAAATACATTTTTTAAAGACCAATATGGCAAGTTTCATGAAGCTTGGTATTTTCTACCAGCTCATTTGCCCTTGATGTGCCATTAGTGTATGGCGTCAAAGTCAGAGTTTTGTGCAGTTATCAACTGTACTAATCACACATCAGATTAAGATAGGATTAGTTTTCATGCCTTCCCTTCATGCAACAAAAGTTGATACTTGCCAGGCGACACGACTATTTTGGACCCATATAAGCACTCTAAATTATGTTCTATCAATATTGAGGAGACATGTTTTGATCCGGAATACAGACTAAAAACAATGCACTTCAAAACTCGAAATCTGCTGCAGTTATATTATGCATATTTGGCACACTAGTGCCATTCAAGGACAGACAAGCGATGTGTGATTTTCTTCTCAGAATTCTTGATATTAACTATGTTTTATCATATCTGGTGGTCAGCTATATATACTACCACCAGGTGCCTCTCACTTATGCGGTCGCTGTGAGTTCAAGTTCAGCTGATGCTGGCTTCCCCTTTGGCCATATGTGGGAAGGTCTGCCAGCAACCTGCGGATGGTGGTGGATTTCCCCAAGGCTCTGCTCGGTTTCCTCCACCATAATTCTGGTCACCGCCATATTTCACTTTGAAGTGCAATATTCTTGAGTACAGCATAAAACAACAATCAAATACAGATATAATGCTAAATCTTTGCCTACATGCAAGGACTAGCGAGAGGATAGAGCCAACATTTAATTTCCCTATCACAGTGTGAAAACATAAATAAAATTGATGTATGCATTCATTGTGAAAGAAATAGAAGGGATGAACGTGTACCTACGTGTACTTGAAGTGTAAGTGCTGTGCGTAATTTGCGTCCTCGATCTACAGTACTGTTCATGTGTTCTCCGTGAGTTTTGAGCAACTACAGTGTAGTTTTCTTGCCCTCTTACAATATTCTTCTGTCAGAACTGAACTGACATGCGATGATTTGTACTTTGGCAAGACGCTCTTTGCGCCTCTATCTTACTATTGAAATTTTACACATTTTTATTTAGCGTCAATAGGATTAATCGCGCACTCAATCTGTATTACTTTAGTATATTCATCTCAATGTATCGCAAATTCAAATGGCCATGAGATAATTCTCATGTAATCATCATGTCACTGTCACTCCAACTGCGACTGTCATTTTTGTTGTTTACTTGGAACACCCACAGAAATGTGGAGTTCAACTTCCGCTGAGAATTCCTTCCTCTGTCATCACGTACTCAAAATACCTAAAACCAAACATTCACAAACTTCACCTGTTGATCCAACTGATTTTCTCCAGTAGGCCTCATCAATGCTATCTGGCGTTTGTCATATTTTCTGCTCTCGCGTTGAATCGAGAGCGCCATTGACAATCATCTTGCTGTATGCTAATAAGCTCTTACATTTCCCTCCCTCGACAACCGCAAAGGTAAACAACAGGTTTTACCGCACATACTTATATCATTACCATAGGCTAAACATGAACGTATCTATTACCTAAGAGTGTAATTATTTCTTTCATTTATATTTTGGAAAGCAATGTACAAAGTCTTGAAATATAACTTTCTTCTGTAGCAGACGAGAGTCGTGTGTCCATATGGAACGTCAAGGGAAGACAACTATTTTTTTGTGTTTGCGTCTAATGATAGAGTTACCTCCCTGTTTCTATGCTCTCCATGACTGGGTTCAAATGATGCGGCTTATTGATGTTCATTAATCTCAGTTAAACATGTTTTAGACAGCCGGAACTTTTGGCAAAAAAATCAACAGAACAGAGCAGAATGTACAAAATTTCATAAGTCCTAAGAAAGTTGCATTGTATTAAAACCTTTTTTGGGGGTCTTAGAGGATGGTAACAAAATATTTCTGTTGTTCCTACTTTTTGCCAGACCTAACGTCACACAGAAAGAAATGTCAGTCACCACAAATAATAAAACACCTTTAGAGTTTTTCATGTCAACATTCCTTACATATGTTTTGCTCTACCGGTATTGTAATTTCCTTCACATAAGGTTATATATTCTGCTGTTTCCCATGGAGCTAGATTAGCAACATAAAGACTTAGGCTATATACATCTTTCTCCATTTTGTGTATCCTTGTGAAACTTCCAAAGAATTCTCTGCAATAATGCTGCTGAGATCTGAGTTAATGTACCTTCCGCCTGAGTGCCCATCTCATGCATGCATGTGGACACAATACTAACCGTGCGTTTCATTTTTTACCAATACAGACATGTAGGCTTATGTATGAACACAAGTTGGTCTAGTAAATTTCAGCATTTATTTCATAGCAATTATTTATTGCATGAATCAATGCAAATTTATTTCAATGTGTTCAGCTGATATATACGAACAGGAGAATACATGTACAACAAAAGCAGCCATGTTCAAAATACACTACAACAGATGAATTTCTTTTAATGAGCACCGGAGATTCATTACCAGACTGAGAGATATTTATGAAGGCAGATAATTTGCAACTGAAAGCAGAGAATGTAATTAAATCTGTTAGTTGGTTTTCGCAATGTCATCAGTCTCAGGCTCCAAAGCTGCACTATGAAGCTGGTCTTAAGAATTAACAGAGAAGCACTGTTTATGCTCTTGGTTTTCGCCAGTGACAGCTCACCAGTGCATAATACCTTAAATGCACTTGTCACATAGAGCTTTCCTGACACATGGGTAAGCAGACCTCATGAAGGTGTAACAACTTCACTCAGCAATCACTGCAATGACAAAAATCAGGATTTCTTCTTCTTGGATGGTGACACTCCATTTGACTTTCCTTTAGCCTTACTTTTCGTTGGCTTAATGTACTTGGCCTCTAAATTTGCCAGAAAATCATCCATCTGTGCCCCTCGTGACTTTTGATTTTTCAGAATCAGGGCTTGTAATGAGTTTTCTTCTCCCAGACCCAGCTCTTTTGCGTACTCTTCTGCTTCCAAAGCTTCAGCTTCAGCCTGAGGACACACACAAGGAAAGAAACACACTATACATGCAAGAAACTGCTTCTATGATGATAAATCTGCTCTTGCCAATGGATAAAAAACTCATAAACATTCAAACACAGCTGAAAACTTTAACATGTCATGGATATCTAGCCTTTTCATGTAGACTTTAGGTCTCTGCATTCACACTCAATAAGAATTAATACAACTCTTTAGAACTGAAAGTTAAAGCCAAACAAATTTCAGGAAAGATGTGATATATAATTTTAAAGATTCCAGCCTGTTATACACATTTGCGATACCGATGCCCTTATACCCTTTTCCAAAGCAGGGCAAACGCATGAAAGTATGCTATGCTAGTGGAAAATTAATAGAGAAAAGCTACATTTATTTATCTCATTGGTGTTATATGCTGTCCTCAAAAATATCTCACTTATGCGACAGAGGTCTACGTTATGGTGGGAGGAAACCGGCCAGAACCCCCGTGAAACCCACAACCATCTGCAGGTTGCTGGCAGGCCTTCCTGTGTACGGCCGGAGAGGAAGCCAGCATGAGCTGGACATGAACTGACAGCGAGGCATTGGTGAGAGGCAATTCAGTCTTTACTGAGCGCGCTAACCTGCTCAGCCATGGGGAAAATCCACATGTATGAGAAATGACTATAACCACATGAATACGAAATACTTCATAATTTATACCTTTTTCTTTCGTTTCTTTTTCTTCTTACTACTCTCTTTTGTAAAAGTTTCAAACTCTGGGAGGTCTTTCCTCCCAATACAATCCTTCAGAATAGAATGGAATCTGTCTTCATCCTCCACACTGGCACAGAGAACCCCATCAAGGATCTTATCCATGTCTCCTTCATAGTCCAGGTAGGCACTCTTCAGGTCAGATAACTCTTCCTCAGAACCTAGGACATACAGTGCAATGAATGATTAACTGGCTTACTGTTTAGAGAACATCCCATCCTGCGGGCTGGAATGTATACTTCATCATATCAAAACAGGTAGGCCCTATTCTGTTACATCGGTGACATAGGTCACTCGTTCGCACAAACGCCCAAGATTAAAGAGCAATGTACTCTGTTTAGTACAACACAATGCTTTGAGGCAGTGAAGGTCCTTCTTAACTACAGAATAACTGCCAATCTACACTCTCTGGAGTCAAGAAAATACACCCCAGACTATCATTTTTTCTGAGCTACTTAACTGTTCAAGCTATAGCCCTCAAGCCTACCTACCAACTGCCTATATCTCATTTTACCACTACATCTCTCTTGACCACCTACCTACTCACTGGACTAGCACAGATCTACATGTACTCCTTTAACCACTTCCCTATCTACCTATTGGACTAGCAATCTACACTCTGGACCCAAAATCCTTTCTCCAAATTATCTACCTACTCCCTGGGCTACCAAACATCTCCTGGGACTTAAAAGCCTGATGTACAGGAACAGTAGCCTACTTTCCAGAATACCTCCCCACTCGAATTTCTACCCACTCTGTTGTTTACAAATCTACTTTGAAGTACTAAACATATATTTGTCTTCTGTACATGTGTGTCTTTCAATATGCATACACATTTGCCAGTTTCTTTTGCCTTTTTACACTGTATCCTGATATGATTATGTGTTGTCACTCTACCCAGTGCATACAGCAAAATATCTACTGATTCTCTGTCTACTAAACAGTCTTTGTGTAGAAAACTGATACTTTTGGACAGATAAAAATCTACTTGCACATATCAAAAGACAGAAATATCAAACTAAATTTACATAAATGACAGTTATGTATCCGGAGGAAAGTGCCAAAATTCACGTCAGACACCATTTTGACATTCTGAGACCGTGGTAAAGCCGCTGTAAACACAGCCTCTTCCATCAGGCCTTCCTTAATCCCGTTAATAAATGGAATACTCGACAATTAAAAATCACCTTTGTATTTGGCTTCAAATTCCTGTATATCCTTCACAGAAATCTTGGCAAACAGAAGCCTCCAATACTGAGTCCAGTCACGTTCTTGTGTGTCGTTTTCCTCATCAATCTCTCCTGGTAATAAAACATCATTCCAGGCTAAGTTATGGGAAAACAGACAAGGAATTTGCTTAGAAGAGGCAATACATACAAACTGCTTAAGCTGGAAGAGCAATCTGAATCTTGACACAATGGTTATTTCTTCCTAGAATTTTATTTCAACAAAATATACGAAAGGCTCATAATTTTCTATTCCTCCATTACTATGTTAATTCAAACTGAATAAATATAAGCATAACACATTAAATGTGCTTCAGAAACTAATGACCTGTCACATTTTTAACAGGTTTCCAATAACCTAATTGTCTCAAGAAACATTTCATTGCATGGAATAAAAATATCATGAAAATAAGAGATGACTTTTCGGATTGGCATGCATTGTTTTGTTGGCGGATTTCTTTATCGTTTACTTAGTATTATAGTATACAATGAAGGCTTTCTCATATGCAGTGGTATATATCACTTGTGTATATCCTGAATTTGTTTTTATCTCACACATAAAGACTTATTACAAATTTGATATTACCTCTGCGGATGAATAAAAGAGAGACACTGTGTCTTGTTCAAAGGTGAATAGCTTGAGTACTTAATGTTCTATGCTACATGTAATAGGAAAAAGCATACCGGACTCATCATATATTCTTCTCTGGTCTTTGTCTGAGAGGACTGAATAAACCTTCCCCAGAATCTGGAACTTTTCTGTGGCTGTCTCTTTGTCTTCCTCAGCCACTCGATCCGGATGCACGGTCAGGGATAACTTGTGGTAGCCTCTCCTCACTGCAATACATTAGCCTTGTCATCAGCAACAAGGGAAGACACAGCACTCATTTACAGTGAACTAAAGGCTAGGATGCTATTACATGGTAGAGTGAATTCAATTAAAGAATCTCCTTTTCACAATGAACATCTGAAAAGTGTGTTACAGACCAACAAAGACATCAACCTTGACCTCACAACTCCCCAATACTATATTCCAGGCTGGGCCGAGCACATATGTTGAGGAATGTCTGCATTCAGGGACCCGTTTTACAAAGCCGTCCCAATAGCATTTGCAACGATGGTATGTACCTTAGTTCAGTAACACTGGGAGCAGTTGTGGCTAAGCTGGCAAAAGGAGTATTATATAGTAGCGAACAGAGTGAGCTCTACAGAAACCCACGGTTTCCATAAGAGAAAAAAACAATGCAAGGCTGCTTCATCAACGCTATCAACAGAACAAGTTTACGTTTAATAATGTACTGTAAAAATACAGCCAGAAGAAGGTGTAAGTCAATGTAATCCATGATTTATTTTGTTGCTGTGACAAGATATATAGACAGTCAAACAGCGGGAACAGGACCATGATGTCATTTTAAATTTGTATTGCAAGTCCTTACAGATGCACAGACTAAATCTTTTTCAAACGCTATTGAAACACTCTCTAGTAACGCGAACTCACGTTAGTAGCAATCTTGATTTGCATCACCCAGCAATGAAATGATGTTCGAGCCGATTGCATACATCGCAAGACCTATCATTTAAAAACAAGCCGAGTCGGCATTACAGAAGTTTCTAAAGATCACGCTGGTTCTGGGTGATACAGGATGGGAGTTTTCATGCTCAAATTGTTAAATGTTAAATGTTAAATTCCATGAAATCATGGTAGTTTGCGAGAACCCACACCCTGTCTCGTCCTAAACCAGCCAGATGTCCACAGATATCTCCAATGCCGATTTGGCTTATGAGTAGCAATCCCAAACCCCTCAAGGTGGTGCTGCGAGCAGTGTTTTTGTTATTACGGAAAGCTGACCTCAACTTCCCCAAACATAGTGCACTCGTTGCACCACTGTTTTCTATATAAATATGTTGGTGACACAAACTGCAGATGATCGGGTTTTTAGAACAAGGTCTTGAACCCTGCGTATGTGTTATTTTAGCACAAGATTTTTTCCAAAGAAAGAATTGTGAGTGTGTCACCTGATTCAGGTAAGATTTTTTCTTCATTTCATTGCACTTTTCTGTAACTCAGCAGTGTATTTAAAGCTTATCAATGTGGACCAAGGTGATTATTTATGATAGGAACACCATGGGGGTCTATCTATTACACAAATAAAAGCTGTAGAGCGAATACACGTAGTAGCTGTCTATGCAGGAGGCATTGACATGTACAGTTTACAAATAGGAATATTCATTCCAAAGTGGAAATGAATGTGGTGCTTTAACATTAATGTAAGTGCTGGTATTGGGGTTGTTTATCAACTTTTTGCATTAAGTATTACTTTTTCATTAAGTATTTCTAAACTATATTTTAGTCACAACAGAATATTTGATCAAGGCCGCACTTCCAAAAGTGTTTACTTCTCATCCAAAGCCTTCACTACTGCAATGTCTTTTCTATGCAATACAACCAATTATCCAACATACAGAACCATATTTGGGATTTTTAAAGAACAGGTTGAGCTATTGTTCGTCACTGGTCCACTTTTCGGATGTTCATTGAGAAATGGACATTTTTCAATAACTGACGTCACTCTACCACGTGACATCTCCCTCATCCTTACTACTGCCCCATATTTTAGTAACTTCATACATTTTTTTCAACCTAATTTCAACGAGGTTATTTCTAATCTTTTTCAGAAATTTTCATCCAAACTGGTACCCTAAATTTGAGGCAAAGAGTTGGTTGCACATCCTTGCAGAAATCAGAATATTGCGTTTTCGTAGTAAACAGGTGTTCAGCTTTCTAAATATATATATTTTGTTAAGGACTTTACTCTTTTCCAAAATGGCATGTCGATGCTATTATAAATGAAAATGTTGATTTTTGTTCAAAACAAACAACAACAACACAGACTGTTTTATATTTTCGCTTAGACTAGATGTTTATGCCAGTTCAACCTTACCTTCGGAAGCTGAAGCACTGGTATCAATTCCTAGTACATCGTACAAAGTCGTGGCTCCAAACAGCTTCCTACATTTAGCTAAAAGACTGGGCATCTTCGTGATATTGTCAATTTCCAATTGTAGACATTTCACCACATTAACGCGCGCTTCCCATTTCGGACCATATGATTGGAGCAGATTGTTTTGTACTCCATGGTCTAAAGATCAACAGGATGGGAGACAACTCTGCCAATGGACTGATCACTGCCTTTCAGACGTTATCAGCCTCTTACCTACAGGTAGGCCTACTATTTATACTGTTAAAACCATTCTTAAGTTTGACAAGGGTATAAATTTATAATATTTTCAAACTTCATTACCGATTTTGAATTCATGATGGTGATATTTTGTAAACAGTAATTATTTAAGATACGATATTCTAAAATGTACCGAAATGATTTGTGCCTTTGGCCAATAATCTCCGGCAATTTAGCCTCACTAACCGAAAGCTCATTCCTCTTTTAATACAGTCAACAGTTTGCAATTTTGTAGCAGGAAATTAATGATGAAGCGGGTCCCTATTCATCATGTATTAGGCAAGCAATATAACAATATCTATAGCGCCTAATAAAAAAACTGCAAGCTATTTGTCGTGTACAGGAGTCGCGATTTGCGAGAATACTTCATCATACCACATCGGTTTTTCAATCAAGCATCATTCACTTTTTCTCATATACTTTGCGTTACAACAGATTGGACAAGTGAACTAATAAACATTAAAGCTTTTGCGTTTCGCATTTTCACAAACATATATATACTGTGGTAAACCCGCAACCGAATGAACTCTAGGTGTAGAGGAAACAGGTATAGAGGGCCAGTAGCCTAACCTACATGTCGCCATTGATAAATTTAATTATGGCCGATTGGATGGCAAGGACAGGTAAATCTGAAAAAGTTCCTCAACTGGTGTCAAAATTTAAGTGCTAGAAATGTGTATTAAAGAACACTGTTTCCAACATTTATGGCAATCGTGAGAATGGACTTCTTGGCAAATTTAAGCTCTATATAATAGTGATTTCGATAACCTTTGGTTGAGAATATATTAACGTTATCTATAGCCTATACTCTGTCTTCAGAGCAAAAGGTTTAGACCTCTGCATTAATTGTGACATACCTATATATGCTTTCACGGGTGTACCACTACATAGGCCAATATGTGTATGAAATGTTGACAAATTGTTCCTTTACTCACTAAATCATATACATACATACCGATACTCACAGGCCTAAGTACACACCTATAATCGAGCCAGTAGAAGGAATATTATTTACCGGTACCTGACTTCATCCCATGGATGAGCTATATGCATATTACAACTATATTTACCGGCGTAATACAACATTCTTATTAGTTGAAATGGATGAAGCATTTGGTCTCCATCTGCTTGGAAATTGTCAATCTATATAGTGTTTCCTTAAACCAAAGACCCACACGCTAGAATTTGTATATTCAATTCCAAAAGGCTCTAGCTTGAATCCTGTGCTACAATAGGCCTACGTATTAACTCGCCAAGCCAAGTGTAACTTTCAAAAATATCTTTAGAAGTGCAGACGTATGATTATATTATTCATATAACCTGTATGTTCGTAAAGTACAGTATTATGGCAGCTCAATTAAATGATGCTTGTCAGCAGAAATGGAAATACGGTGTTCTCCAGATTGTATTCAATTTGCAAGCGTACCATCAAACAATTTGTATAAATGCTTGGTGTGCTTTCGCCTTCATGCATATGAACTCACTGAACGCTGCACTACAGCGGCATGATCTGAGCATTTATTTCTTCAACATCCGTGTGTCAAGGATTGCTCATAAAGTAAAAGACAAAGTCATTGTTTTCACCATGAAGAAAGTCGTGCTCCAAAAAGTTCTTTTCCGCAAAGATTCGAACCAATGAGAAACAAACCGTATCCAAATTGTACTGTGGGGAACAAATCAGGAATTGAAAAGCTACAAGACTTCATCAAATTGCATCGATATGAACATTGGACCATTCTCAGTTGGCTATATAACCTCTATAATCATACCAGAGTAACAAACTCATGTTTCAAAGTTATATAATTTTTGGACTGATTTAAAGCATCAGGTGTGGTCCAAATCCCCGCCTCAGCCCCTGATCTCCTTTGCTGTCAGATCATTTGTTCGAAAAATATATGGTTCAGAAATATAATCGATGCGCAGACTATTTAACGACATATGTATTATATTTATCTATCCTTAAAGGGGCATCCAGAAAACACAGAAATAATGCAAATATAATAAGTAAGGCCGTGAAAAATTAGTTGTATATACTGTCTCACAGATTTTGGGGTCTTTTTTTCTTTGGAAAATGACATGTGAATACCATTTTTATGGTGGGTGTTGGGACCTCTTGGAATAATGGAAATTTCACACTCATGATGGGTATAAACAACAAATTTACATCAAAAACATTATTACTGTCTGCATTCAAATTATACCTATATATATACAGAGAGAGCTATGAATATGTTTGCGGAATGATCCCAGAAATGAACTATTTTAAGCAACTGAAAATATGGATGTGACCTCATTGGTATACCACTGGATCCCATGCAGCCGACCACCATAAAATCCAATGTTTGTACAGTTTTTTATCCTGCGTAAAAAAAATTCTCCAAAAAAGAAAAACAGATAAATAAAATAAAACAAGTAATTCAAACCATTTTTCTGGACAGAGCTCAATGTTCTCTCATCTGACATGTGCTTCACTTCAGTGTTTTCTTTGCCTTAATTTTGGAAATAATCGCTAAAATCCAGGGCATGCAATATGTGTATGAGTTATCGGCTTTTTTCATGTGACAAGAAGCACAAATGGTTCGACCTGCCCACGGCTTCCTGTAATGAGTTCGGCCTATCCCGTGGCTGCGTTCTTGACGTGCATTATTGTATTCCGGCTCCGGTCTTAAATGTTTGCTAAGCCCTATACTCTTCTCAGTGCTCAGAGTATAATCTGTATTAACATTGTCTTCACACTGACATGTGCTACTTCTTTGCTGACGCAATAAATGTTAGACGGCCTGAAAACAGACACTCGAGGTGAATATAATCTCGATAAATTATTAACTAAAGAAGTTTGCTCGGGAATTTTCCTTAATTATTCACCGGGGTTTTAACATGAATAGGTATTGACAGTCTTTTAATGTTTCTGTCACGCAGACGTGTTGGTGCTGCTTTTTTTCCTATATGGAACGTTCAGGTCTGATAACAATGTATCAAATATTCCCTACCAGTACCTTAATCCTTTTGGTCAAAGTTGAACAAAATGAGGCACTACAGCTCACAGAAGGTCACATTTATTAATTTACTTGCGTTCATCTTTCAAATAAATTTCTTCCAAATTGATCCTATTCCCGCTAAGTAATGGAAACTGAAGTTATTCAAGTTAACTAAAAAGTGTAATCAGTGAAACAGTCTCATAACACCATGGTGCAGGGTTAAATTTAACTTCACAGTTTACTAGAATTATTGTGAAATCAAATGGTCTGTGGTGTAATAACAACAGCAGCAACAGCCGCAGGATAGGACGCAGTGAGTCCTCTAGGCTGGCAGTTTAAATGCTCATGTCGGAGGAAAAAACTTGCAGTCAAGGTGTCTAGGCTAATAACGAACGTCAATATACAGTCATCATTTTAATTGATACAACCTGCATCAATTAGCATTGACCCATCCTTTTATAATAGGCTCTTAATGCTGGATAAAAGCATCGACAAGTCGAACTGTTTGTTGAAGAAAAGAATATATAGTCCTATAATATACACTTCAGGCATTATTGTTCACCGTGTAATAAAGGATCAAGTAAGTGTATTTTCACGGAAAGGCATGATAAAGCAGAGGAACACCTGCTAGTCTACACATTATATAATATACCATGTGTAGACCTGATATTAAAACTTTTCAAAGACATACAATTTATACCTGACGAGGGTTGACAGAAACAACATTGCGGTATAATGAGGAGGCA
Source organism: Acanthopleura granulata (assembly GCA_016165875.1). Lineage (NCBI taxonomy): Eukaryota > Metazoa > Mollusca > Polyplacophora > Chitonida > Chitonidae > Acanthopleura > Acanthopleura granulata. The sequence continues at coordinate 8,506,378 of JABBOT010000003.1, read as the reverse complement.
GCCAGTGCAGTAGTTGCAATCTGTAGCCTAGGGAAGGGAATCAGCCAGGGAAGCTGCAGCCCCGCCCCCCGAAGACATGCACTGATAATGTAGCACCTCTCCCGGTGATGTTCTGTAGAGCAGCCTGTCAGAGCAAGGGAATAAGGACAGTGATGGTTATTGGAAGAGAGGGATTTCTCTCGCTCCATTAGACAGGCGCAGCCTTGAAGGGCAGAATTAGCGGCCGAGCGTTATGAACAATTAGAGACCGGGTTAGCCGCTCCCGCGACGTGTCTCCAAAACGGCGTTTCTGCGAAGATCGGTATGAGCCAGTAGGCAGCACACGTGCTAATTCACACGGCAATGAGGCGGGTAAAAGACAGATCAACTTACACAAACAACTCCTAACTACTCCCCTTGTCCCCAAAAGACATTATCCTCGATTACATGAAAGCGCCTTTAATTTTCCTGGACAGTTAACACGTTAAAAGAGTTGCCTTGGGGGATTTCGTTTCACTGAAAAGATGGTTATTTGCCGCCGAGGATAATCTGAGTGGTCGGACAGGGAATGTTTGTTGGATCCAATCAAATCTGAGAAAAAGTCCAAATTATCATTGATAAAACGGGATTGACGATTAGATTCTTTGAGATTTATTGTTTCCAGTGTTTGCTGAAAGTTTGTCGTCAAGATGGGTGACACTAAAATAAACTCGGCGGAAGATTCGAATACATCGACATCCAGTCCATTGTTTTTGCCCCACACAGTTTCGAACCCTGAGAGTGGGAGACCCTCAGCTTTTACCACGGTGAAACATCGAGCGTGGGGACCGGAGTCAGAGAAAGACAGAAAATGGGGTCCAGATACAGACAAGCCATCTTCCCCTGCCAGAGACGAGAACATGGAACCTAGACCAGCATTCCCCTTCCTGACTGGCGACTTCTCCTTCTTCAACCCTCCTCAAGCTTGGTACCCTGGTATTTCTCCTTACCATCTACCATCGTTTGCTTCATTATGTGAGTACATATATATTTATATTTTTATTTAATTGTTCATTCGACTGGTGTTTTACGTAGTGTGAATACACATACCCATATACACATACATACATTAAATGTTCATAAAGGTGATTGTGTAAATGAACCCTGCCGCAATTTGCAGATTGTGCTGACGCTTATTTAAAATCAGAGGTTTTAATGACGGAATTATTATGTAAAAGCATATTCAGTTATTAATCACTGGACTAATTAATGTACACATTATTTTATTGAATTAAAGATGTCACATGTAAGCCTTAGTTTCAATTTAGCTGTTTAAAAGTCCCAGATCCACTGCTTTGACTTTTGCTCGCTTTGGTAACAATAAGTTAACGACAGCTACAAGTTGTTTCCACAAGTGTGAGTCTTCTCCATTTGGTGATACAAATGTACCGATGGTACCTAAAATATTCTTCTTTGGCAGGCTCACCACATGTACTGAATGTTTCTGAAAACGGATTAATTATCAATAGGGAAAATAGACATCAACAATAATACGATAAAGATTAAATTTACAACTCTAATACGACAATGGAAATGATTTCCACAACAATAGTATATTATTATAAGCATAAAGACAAGCTGCAATGCTTTTTGCTTTTAAAATACACGATGAAAGTTGCATTCCATGGATAAACCCTCTTTCTTTGCAGCTTTAAAATGTCACGGACATAAATATGATTATTAGACAGACGTGTGAAACCCTCCAGTTCTTGCACATTAAACCAGGAGGGTAGACAGTCTAGATAGTTCTGGGTAATTATATTTGGAATACTTCAATGTGAGGGAAAAAAAGTTTAAGATTTAATGTTGATGTTTTGTTGTTGTTGTTAGTTTTGTTTTTTTTTTTGTTTTTGTTTTTTTTTTTTTTTGTTTTTTTTTCGTTTTTTTAACCAATTAAACTGCAAGTGAATGTTTGAATTCTGTCATGAGCTGGTGGATCTGACGCGATTTTCGTTCTCTTAAGTATGGTCGTCAACGCCTTGTTAATTGTTTTATTTTGAATTTTCATAACATTCAAGCATGGCACCGAGTACATTCTACATGCGTATAACGTGGGGCATACATGTTCCTCTTAGCGTTTTATTTTGGAGCTTTGTATAGTGCTATAATATACACAAGCCCAATAACGTACATTTTACTTGATTGTTCTTTAACGCCACATTCAAGAAAACCACCGACATTTGGGAAGTTACTGTCAGATTTTCTGGCGAACTTTGCCACTTGTGACATGCCTCATATTTATGCACTTTATACATATTTTTCAAATACTGTAGCATGTGTGTTTTGCCGACAAAGAAATGCCTGTAGAACCGTTTATTTATGTATAACGTAGTATTGATAATTAATGCATATGTAACGTATGTAAGTTAAGGCAGAAGTCGGACAATATATTATCAAACTTGGCACGTTTATGGAAATTTTTAAATGCAAATGTGTGTCCATAATTAAATACGCTATACCATTAGATAAAAGATTATTTCCTCAACTCTGACCATATATACAAGGCTTTCTTTACATGATCAATGAAATACGCAAGTCTGTTTGTTTAAAATGTCAGGCATGCATTTGCCAGGTGTCTGCCAAACCTCCAGTATAAAAGATCCAACCGAATTAAGCATACATTGATTATGGTTATATGCCCTTATCACAATTCACCGTTACATCATTCACGATTATGTGTAACTGGCTATTTTCTGTCTATTATTATTTCAGCAAACACTTGATATTTACTTTCTTGATTGTTGTTAAACGCTTTTCCCACGGAACGGGCCGTCGTCGAGCGGTTAAGGCGCTTGCCTTTTTAAATGCGTGCAAGCACACACAAGGCACGGGTTCATCCCCGGCTTTGGGCAGGAGAAGGCCCCCTGCAGCCAACCCTTGCGAAATTGTTACTAACTACTGTGCTCCTTTTTTTCTTGTTAAAATAGATGGCTAATGAATTTTCCTGTAACATCTATAACAACGTGTGGTTTCATCGTTTTCTCCATAACTGCTGTATGTTAAGCGTTAAAAATGTGTAACCAAAGACAGGATTCGAACTCCATATCCAACATGTCAGCTACATGAAATGCTCGCCAGCACTGGGCCATGGGACACCACGGGTCAGAAGTAATGAAACATCATAGTGAATGTATAGCTCAAATGGCCCAGCGTGGAACCAATACTTCCGAATTGTTTACAACTCTCTAATTTGATATCACACAGGCACAAATAATTTTGGTTTACCTAATCATATCATGTTTTTATTATGATGAGAATTCCACCAAGAAAAGCCCTTAAGTCCTTAAAGCGAAATATGCGTTTGACCCTTTTTTTGTCTTCCTTTAAAACACAAAACATGAATCGCAACACTTTACTTTTTCAATGGCGTCTTGTACTGTATTGTACTTAAAGATGAAGTAAGTCTTTTCCTATTTTTTTTTCATGAAAGGAAATACACTTTACTGCTGCATCCCATGTCGGGCGATTTTCACTGTTTGCGTGTAAACAGCCTGTAATGATATCTGAACACTACTCATCTTCCACTAATCTGGTGTTCTGAGGAAGGCAAGCGCTTTCCGGTAAACTTCATGTACCTCCATGCACACGAAGGCGCGAAGTCACACAGTTTTATACACAAGTGGTTTAACTCCGAAAAACGAAAGCATCATTTTGACTCAATGTTTCACTATTAGTGTATCATGTTAAACTTATCAGTGGATCTACTGGATTAAGCACTTCGTGTCACCAAGAACACGAAAGCTGGAGAGTTTTGAAAATTGCCTGTCACAGAAATGGGATTCAATCCACGTTTCCGTGTCACCAAGCGTTTTAAGGGCAAACAGCTTAACAAAGGACTTCCAAAAGTTTGTAAATTTAAATTGTTCATAATATAAGGAAAACACTTCTCGTGATTCTTGTTCTTCAAAACATGCTCTTTATCCACCTTATGTCATCATCCTCTTACTCGACAGCAATGTTCTCTTACCTTTACCGATTCTAGTTGAAAGAAGACGACGAAAAGAGAAACGCCAAAGGCGTCAAAGAACAACGTTTACCAGCGAGCAGACGTTACGGCTTGAGCTGGAATACCACAGAAATGAGTACATCACTCGTACCCGACGATTTGAACTGGCGGAAATGCTCAGCTTGACGGAGGCTCAGATCAAAATATGGTTCCAGAACAGGAGAGCCAAGGACAAACGGATTGAGAAAGCCCATATGGACCAGCAAATCAGGTATATGCATCTTGTAAAACAACGCCCAAGGATTATCACTAATCAAGCTCTGTAGATAAAACATGTTTGTAGGTGGGTTGAAGGCTTTCAGTCATTACGTGAAATTGAATTAAGAACTATAACGTGTTTTCAACTCATCTCGCGGTAGTAGAGTATAAAACAAAAAGAAACAAGCTGCAGGAATTTTACGGGCGTCTTTTGAGCACTGAGAGCTTTAAAAATCGTCATAATTTGATGAATGGAGGAGAGTCAGTTTAGGAATTTCAGATTAATCTAACAACACTGATTTCAAATTCGTACCACCAAAAACACTTTCATACATATAAATTAAGTTAGCAGCTCCGTTCGAAAACCATGTTGTATTGTCTATAGATTATTTCTGTCTTAACAAATAATGGAATTATTCTTAGCACGCCGTTCTTTATCTCGTTCAGGACGAATCATATATGTCTCTATGTTGTGGAGGGAAGATCTAACCATCAACGGTTACATGTCATGTGCAGTGAAATGCCTTTATAGATTGTTGTTTTCAAAGATTCAAGTTACATGGTTTCTATTATATATATATTTCAATCATATTTTCTCATTGCCTTGCAGGGCTCTTGGACTCAATTCCACCCCTCGGCCATTCCCTAACACACCCTACATGAACTCTCTGTGTGCCCCTTATTTACCCCGGCCCCCGGGACAAAATACACCCATCCCAGCCATTAAACCATTGTATCCGATCCCTTAGATCCTGCAGGACATACGTTAACTAATTTGTCGGACTGACCGACGCATGGCATAAGTGATGTTTTATGGAATGGACTACTGGTTTAGCATGCAGTGCTCATTATGATTCCGATTAATTCGGCATTGAAACGCCCGGAATCTACGAATTTCTCTTACCTCGGAGTAAATCTACACATGCACAGACATGTGTATAGCTTAGGTCTAGCGGAGAGGAAATGGAGTAATGAATTGCCAAGGCGAGAATATTGCCCCTGGGGCGTATATATGGCTTACCGTGTAGCCACCGAAGAACATGAACATTTCACATGACCACAAGCCATACAGACGCCCAGTCACTGGAGGTAATGTACGTAGGCGTAGGTTATGTTCCGGGGCCTCGATGGCAACAAGATTCATTATGCCATGTCATACATTTTATTGCACAAGCAAATCATGGGCAGTGTCGCAAGTTCTAATCTGACTCTTGCTGACAATGCCTCTGCTTTTTCTCGTAGGCTTTTGTCTGTGGTTTGGTAAAATGCACCAGATCGTAGTCGTATTAATGAAAAAGTCCTTAGAAATTGTAATTAATACGGTATTCGTCATCGGGTATTCACGCAAATCCAGTGAAAATAAAGTGGATAACATTTTGATTTACATAGTAGATAAAGTCACGGATTTATTTGAGATTCAGTTTTTCGATCATTTGAAATTTTCTATTCTTGTAAACCTCGTGTAAAAAGAACATAATTTAATCACTTGTTTCAATTTATTTCATTGTTTTCAATATTATTCCCGGAACCAGTATCACTGTGGCTTGATTGTACTCTTGAACATTGATAAAGTAGAATCAATGAACTTTTGCTGGAATCAATAGCGCATTGATGACCGATGTGAGGTAAGTGGTGATAACACTGGCGATAATAGTCGTTGATAATGTATTACATTACCACAAGGTTAACCTTAACGATAGAGTTAGTGGTTTCCTTATTCTGGTTTGTGGTCTTTCCATTGTGGCCCTGTATGGGAGGGGTCGGTTGTGTGAACCATCCATGTGTACGCGGAGCCCGTGGGTTGATTACCAGCCCAGCCTGGTCTTTAATGACGTCCTATATCCGAGTGGTTTAAGCCGGTCGTCGTTATGCCGACCCGGCAGGCCAGGGGAGCTGGCAGAGCTGCTCGCAGATGTCTACCAGCTTCCCCCACAAGCCGACAAAACGAACAGGAAATTGCCTATTAGGACGAAAGAAAATCATGAAATGAAACGAACATGTTGTCATTCCAATCAAATCAGTTACACGATAGCACAAACTCGTTTTTCCCCTAGGTTGGCGTCGAATAGGATATAAAGATAATCATTTATTTAAACGACCAGTTAACAGCGATTAAAAATTAATGCGGACTGCCATTCTTCCAATTAAAATGAGAAACACGTGACTGATAAAGCTCTAAACGAATCTCCGCAAGTCGTCCATGTGACACGCAAAGCTGTCAGGTCGAAATATCAAAGACGTGGCTCTGGCTTTGAACGTACAATTACAGAAGTGGCCGTGCTATTAAACTGTTATGTAGAGGTCATATACTGTGTTACAATTGTTCATAGGCCAGGTGTCTTTCCCTTCACGGGAAGACAGTGTCTTCGGGAACTGTTTTACTCGTCGCTGCGGACATAACAGTCATCCATTCAGGTGCTTGCTTCCTTTGTGAATGGGTACAGGATTAGTCACTTTTTTCAGTGATATCTTAACAAAATCCAGTCATCCTAATATTGCCGTATCATGAGATGTCTCGGAAGACAAGACCAGTGCCGTTGCACGTTCGAATCCAGCTCTTGCCTGAATGACAACGACTTTGAAAGCTCAAGAGAGCCGTACTATGCTGATTAGAAATCAGTTTGTTGCCACAATACATGCATACTATCAACAATCAAATTAAAAACGATTGTGCTTTCTGGAAAGTTTCGTGCCACGTTCCCCACAGCAAAAGTCATATGCTTCAGTTATAGCTTGATGAGCCTCAGTGCGACTTTAGGTCGGGTTTTTAGGTGTAGTCAATTGTCCTGCAACGACAGTTTGCCATGTATGGTCACCTCTCAAATTTTGATGAACTAATTGTTATTTATCGCCATGATCATTATCAAGAATTATTTACTTATACCATGGCGGTCAGTTTCATTGGTTTAGGAAATTGGAGTGCCGGGAGTAAAACCACATATCTCTGGCAAGCTCCTCACAAAGTGTACAACTGACCTGCGCGACATGTTGGTGGTTATGGATTTCAACGAATTCTAAACCGTTTAAACTTAAAGGAACCACGAACAAATGAGAGTAGAGGCCTTCTACAAATTCCCTCTCCAACCAAGCTCTTCTTGAACCAAGAACCCACATGACCTGTGCGCATGGCTAGATGAACAGCATTCTTCACTGAGCTACATGTACATCTCGATACCCCTATATTCTGATGGTGGTATCAGTTATTGTGATCGGGGTTTGGTCGTGCTAATTTAATTCCGAATCGTATATACATGTATTTTCCTGTCATATACTAGTATATGTCAAACAGCACAATATGTTGGTACCACATTAAGCTGTTATTAGTTTCCTTACCTTAAGACACAGGGGCCTAATGTTATAGAAAGGGTGTTAGTTGTTTCTATTTAAGTATTTAAAATAAAACTGTAAAAAAGGTAGAAAGAGCCCGGATTACATTGACGTCGCTGCTCTAGTTTAACTCTGTGTTGTAGTCTTTTTTCGTATTCGTTTGCGCCTTTATGGCATGTCGTATACGGACTAATGGATACTGCATGTATGTGAATTATGTATACACATTTAATTAGGGCCTACTACTCGCTTGCTCCACATGCCGCGTGATCTATAGACTGACACATTATCATTACCGACGACAGTCTCCAAGAGACAAAGCGCCCAGAAAATGAGACTCTCTGATCTTGTGAGCTATGAATGATTTATCCCATGACACGAATGACTTAGTAAGCCAAAGACTTTACCTCTACCAAACATAGCCATTCACATGATGGGTAACGCTGAGGAAAGAATGCGATCGTCTGAAGCAGGGGTTTCTTTTTGTTGCTCCTGTTTTTGTTTTTGATTGATAGTCTTGACGCTTAAACTCCACATTCGGGCTTATGACTTGAAGGTGCAGAACCCGAAAGAAACCATTTACCTTTGTCCGGTTCATGGTAAACTTCAAGACTTAAAGTCATCATCAACAATAGGCTTTTAACCACCTGGAAAGCGTTAAAGTGGCTGTATATCTGTAAAGAAAAGACTCCAAACATTCTCTGACTTAATCTAAGGAAAGTTATACGAGTGTTTCATTCAGTACCATGGGAATTATAATAACATGCACTGGACAACAACGAATTACGTTCATTTGTATATGTTCATTCATTTTAAGATGAGTATTTTTATCTTTGATGTGTGAAAGCTTCTTGGAAAACATGTGCTTTTTCACGAGCAAAATGACAATGTTTAGTACCGGGTAGTGGAATCTAGAATGAATCTAGAAAAGCAGAATTTAAAATTCCAAAAATCTTGCTAACTTTACGGAGGCTCCAGTAGATGTTACATAAAGCTTGTTCTAAAGTAACATCATAGATACACATGCCAGCACTCTGCATGTTTAATAGCACGTACATCGCTATAGCGATGGCGTCGAATCTAACAGCATAGCTATTATACGAATATGTCGTTTATTCTACAGCCGGCCATTAATTGGTACAAAAGTTGTGCTTTGTTTTAAGGGGTAATTTGATAACAATTAACAAATAACAATTAGGAAATAACAACAAGTAAACAATATGCGCTGGTGCACATGCGTATGTATGGGACAAAAGTCAGAGAATACAGAACCATAAAAGCAGCTGTCCAGAATAATGACTGCAATGAAATCCATCAGGACTGTAATTATAAAATTATTGCTGCAGCAAGGATCACTGTGATAAGGGGAAACAACTGTAACAGTCTTATTCACCTAGATTATTAATGCTTACAAATTAAGGTGGTGGAAGCTTCCTCACGATCCAGATGCGTCTAGAAGAATGTATATTTGTATAAAAAATTCAATATGAAAAACCCAACAGAATAGAGAGTAAAGCAGCAGAAGGGACGACAGTTTGATAATTCCAAACTTACAAAATGAATTGTCTGTCAAATCGTAGAAAGGTAATTTAATAGATGACCATGAGTCACACGTATAAAATATATCGCTATAGAGAAGTTTGAAAATGTCATGAGCCTCCTTTTAATGAATGAACTAAAGACAGACCACGATGAGTGAGTGAAATTTGGTCTGGGGTTGTGACAAGCATCTGTGCCTCTATAATTAGAAATCCAGGCATGATTAAACAGACATTGGTATATTAATCGTAAACCCTATTGGACATTTCAGGTCAACAGTCAAGGGTCAACTTCCGTAACAATCAACCGATACACTAAGAAAAAATATAGAAAATGCAACAGTGACCATAATGTATTATAGTGGGAGGAAACCGGCCAGTGCCCGGGGGAATCCCACTGCCACTCGGAGGATGCTGGTGGACCTTCTCACATACGTCCGGAGACGAAGCCAGCGTGGGATTTCATTTAAAAGTATGAATTTTTTTTTTTTTTTTTTTAACAGGGGGCCTATACACCACCTATCACATCCTCCAGATCGATACATCGGAAGCAGACATAATAAAATTTATAAGCTATCCATAAATGAATTGTACTTACCTGTAAAAATTAAGAAAATTAGATTGAAACTATAGGCGTAGAAACCGACATTCGTATACGAGCCTTCAACAAAAATGGGCATTCCGGCTGAGTAATCAAAAGACCAGTTTCCAAAACGACAAGTAACACAAATCACCAAAGATTTAAGAAAGTATAAGAAATAAAAATCAGGACAGATTTATGAAAAGAGAAACAATCAACAGTTTCCACGTCTGGCGACAAGATAAAGAAAGTTCTAGGTGGATGAATAAATTCAGTATCCAAATCGTGCACCAGTTTGGTGTATTTGTTGTCTTCAGTCCAGTATATTGTTCCAGATTGCAACGGTTCATCCATCCAATGTTGCGATGAAGCTCAACGCGATGAATATATATATGGCCCCTATAAAGCCCCGGATTTTGATGGAAAATACAGGGCACACTTTTGTCAGCCACATGATATAACAAATATTACTAAGCCACGGATGTACATACCATGTATGCACAGGACCATTTGGTACATATTGCTGCCCGAATCACATTCTGTTCTGTACATTCCGGACAGTCTGAACTGCTTCTGTAAATGCCTGAATTAGGTACCTTTGATACTATGGGGCTGTGATACTTTCCTAATAGCTGTGTGAAGATATGTAGAAGATAAGAAGGTCATTTCATCATCGTTCTGCCGTAAAAGTAGGTCACGGGTCGTGGCAGCGTGATTAAGGTGCTTACATTTCTCTAATCGCCAAGTCGTTCAGCCCTTTTTTGCGGATATGGGAATTTCAAGATTCCTCTGTCTCGGGACCTTTGTGGGGATCCTGAAGCCGTCGACGGTTCTGCTTTGAGTAGACTTACATCAAGATTCATGCAGGTCACTTTCCATTCATCAACATTACATATGTCACTCGACGGACAGTTGACCAATGACGCGTGAAATCAGTTGAACACGGACATCCAGTTTCCGTCCATCCATAATACTTGCAGCATTATATAATTATAGAGAAAAAATTGTTGAGACAATTATATCATTGACAATCAAGCCAATAATTCAAATAATCAGTGAAAATTCTTCTGCACACCGTTGCACACATTTTTGTGCCTTAGTTATGAATCACAGCTTGTTTAGACTTGAATCTCCCGTGTGTCACCGAGGATAGTCTTTGGCTGGTAAAAAGGGATGATATCTCCAGCATCCAGTAGTATAAAGTTGCAGAGCACCAGAAGTGAGTCAAAAGTAAGAAACTATCTCACTATGAACTTGGTCCAAACGAAACCCCAATAAAACACGTACCTAGCCAAAAAATATTTTTAACTCCTAATGTGCAAAGAGTCTTTTCTCACACTTTGGTATGGTAATAGCTGTGGTTCGCACAAATGAGCCCTTTGACAGGTGAGAGTGGTCTCCCTTGCGCCGTATTCCTCAAGTCAGGCCGGCAGACAGACAGTCTTTCTTGGAGTGAAGGTATCTGGCGAACCAAGAAAGGCAAGAACCCTAAGAGTTTTCTTGGCCATTTTCCTCATGTAAGGAGTCTTCCTGAAGGATATCGTCAAAAGCTTTTTTTTCAACTTTGAATCACACGATCCCGAATATGATTGGTAGAATTAGCTTTTAAGACAGAATACAACCTAGAGAACAGATGCTCTATTGTTTCTGTCAGCGTAGAATTCTACCTTTAGGATATTTTAGCGTGTCGTAGAAAAGAACAATACGTCTGTAATTTTAGGGCTTTGAAGCAATCGTGGAAAATCAAATGAAGATGACACAGAAAAAGCCCAAACCTAGTGCTACCTAAGAATTAACTCTCAAAATGGCTAATGGTCGATATGCTATGCTAAATTCTGTATTCATTCCTACATCGATTGCTCGTATAAACGCGGATTCACAATATCCTTCCAGCTTTGTATAAACTCTTCTCTGTATCACTTGGCTAGTATGCATAATTCAACCCCCGGAAACGTTTAATTGCGAACTTCATATCCAGGAATCAAGTAGGCCTGATATTATTCGGAAAGTCCATGTACACACTTCACGATAATGGTTGTATAACGTAATCACGGTAATCCTCTACATAAAAATGTGTGATTCGCTGAATTAATCTGGATCACTTTAATAATTCATTCCTTTTCAGTAATGATTCACAATTAATCTACCGTCTGTAGACCTAGCGGTCCATTTTTGCACAATTCAGTGCATGGGACATGGCTTCTTAGACTTGTTACAAAGTTATGTCCCTTGTATGAAGTGAATCACACGAAGATTTGGTATCTCATTTCTAGGCCTGGGGTAAAACCGTCTGCAAGTTTGATGACAAGCGTCTCTCATTCACAACCAGTTGCGCAATACATTTGGCAATAAATGCACTCGATGTATCAGCCCAGTTACCAATCATAATGGACACCCCAGGTAAAAAAAATGGCAAGATAATTTAAAGAGAAAAAAATACACAACCCCCAAGACAATTCATCACAGAATTAAGAAAATATACAAATTAAGAAATTAAGATTATGTTGTAAAGAGTAGCAGTCAAAAGTAAAATACTGCTCTAGGTGCGTTAACTTAATCAGTATACAAATCAGCTAATTTTTAAGTTGCATTAATCAAATATGCATGTCGCACGTGTTCACTTGTGGCAGGTTGGATATTTCCTTCCACAAAGTTGTCGTGAGTTTCACCGGGCACTATCCGGTTTCCTCTCACCATAATGTACCATGAAACACCAATCAAATAAATACATAAATAAATTTACTAAGTTTGTTTCAACTCCCGATGCCGAGGAGAATTATGTATAGGCTGCATCTTAAGGACTGAACTGAAAATTCCCTCATAGCCAAAGTATAAATGTTTAACGCACTTGCTTACGTATCAGAAGATATTAATTATCACAGATCATTTCATCTGAAGCTTGGACCCACCAGTTCGTTTTCTTGCCTTATTAATCTCTGATATGTGAACTGCGCACACGTAAGCCTTTTTCTACTTTGATTAGGAAGACGTGAATCAGTGTTAGGATGCGTGATTTTTAAGGAGTTAATTCCCACACTTGTACATGGTATGGAATGGGCATACATTTTTCCCCCGCACTAATTGTTTGACGGTTTGCGGTCGATGATGTTGGTGATCAGGTCGTTTGTGCATCCTTTTGTTCTTTGCAGACCACTTACTTGTCATTTAAGGCTTTCGCCACTCGTGGGAAAGCTTGTCAGTAACATGCAAAAGGTCGTTATATAGGTCGTGGTTTTTATAGGGCACTCCCGTTTTCCTCCACCAATGAACCTGACCGCCATTCAATATTTGTAAGCATGCAGTTAAACAAGTGTAACAGTTATAATTGCATAAAGCCTTTGATTTAACTTAAATCTATTAACGGCCACAGACTGTTTTGCCCTATAATCTGTACCTTGAAGAATAATTACTTTTCATAGGTGATCAACTGAAACTGTGAAGCAATAGTTAATGTTGGTGAGATAACGGGTATAAATTCTACTCATCCAGGACTGTATCCAAAACCGTTAGTAAGATGGTCATATATTGTAAAATCCAGTCCTCTTATTTTTCACATTCCAAATGGCGTTTATGCTGTAAGAAAATTATTCGTGCACTTAATCAACATTTCTAGTATTTTTATCTTAGAGTTTTTAATTAAGCAGAGTTGTGAAGGGGAAACCCACGACCATACGCCGGCTGGTGGTGGACCGCATGAGCAAGTTACGGCAACAATCGTGTACCACTTTGTCCATGACGAGGACGGCGTTCGTCAACACTCAAAAACCCATTTCCCCAAAAATATCCTTTCAAAACAATACTCAACACAATTATACACAATTGCTAAACAGTTGACAATCTCTAATGATCTCACGAGAACCCTAAAAACTGTGAACATTATCTCAGAATAAGAATTAACATGTTACTGAATTGACAATGCCGATACTATACTGAGAACATCGGTTACACACATATCATGACAGATGTATACAGCTTCCAGGACTAGAGGACACCTGTATGCCGTAGATGTCGTAGGCAATATACACTCAGTGGAAAGACAAGCTGCACAATGTTTCTTTAGGGGTTAGGAGCGGAGGATGTATAAGCATTCAGGTTTATTACACCATCATGGTACTTTTTAGGAACAGCTGTAATAAAAGCGCGACCGCGATCTCTGTATATCAGTATTCCATATGAAATATTTTCACGTTTGAAATTTTATTTGGATATAGAATGCTTTGGATATCGGCTGCCTTCTTCCATTCCTTATTCATTAGAATGGAACCGTCATCAAAAGAAAACATCATCATCATGGTATATTCCTTTGGGAACTGGTGTTTTAGGCTGTTTATACACATGGGTCTTACAATTATCGACTTGGAATGTCCTGTGATGATCTACAAGAGATATATACGAATATAAGGCTTGACGCGTAGATTTAGATGTTTGTACTTAGAGTAACCGTCAGTCATCTCATATTTGACTTTCTGTAACACGTAAAACAGGATGTACACATTTATTTTGCGTTTCATGGGCCATTCGAAAAGTGCTTAATCCTCTAACCTCACCACCTGAGTATATTTTCAAACCATACATTGCATGTATAGCGGTGAGTGAGTCAGTGATTCTGGATATTTGGCGCTCGCCATGCCCAAATTGGGATACAAGCCACACTGTAATACAACAAAGAAGCTACTTTATTTAACTGTTAACCTTACAGAGCTAGAAACAAAGGAAAACAAGACCAAAATCTTCTCGAATTCACCCAAAACTTTGCAACCTGACTAATCTCATATCTTCATGTGGAGGGTAAAGAATACAGCTTCTACATTGTCCTGAAAATGCTATAAAGATTAAGTTTCATACATTTGAGTTCTGTAGCCACGTTACATGGAGGGCATCTTAAAACAAAAATAAAGTTTCAGTTTCATCCACATCACACAGATCACACCATCCAGTAGCATGTTGATTGTTTCTCAATCCCTGTAACATCAATCTGAAAAACAAAACATCATATAGCCGTGGAAATAAACTTAGATGACTGTAGCCCAAAGACGAAACGTCCATCATTCAATATACTGGTGTTCCATTCCAGTTTGAGTACGTGGGGGTTTTCACTGGTCGAGCGAACATATTACTATGTTCCTTGCAAGGTACATCTCGTGTTGTCTTCCGGGCTGTTTCAACTTTTTTTTCACTCATAAAACTGCGCCCTGACATTAATAAGTGAAAAACAAATCAAATATATTTATTTGTAAATCAAACATATGTTGTTACCTATTTCCATACAGAGGTTTGTATTAATGATTTTCGTTGGGATATAATAATTATTGCCTTTAATATAGCTGTAATAACGGCTGACATGAAATGATGGTCTTACGTTTACAAGCCGAGTTGTCCATTCAGCAGGTTGTACAAGAATTTTCGGGTACGAGGCCTACATAAAGGTTTCAGACTATGTGGATATTCTGTATTTCACTGGTGAGCATAGTCGTGAAAAGTCAAATTGGAATGAGCTAGTATTCTTGAGAATGGTAGCTTTGTTATTCCATGTGATTATGCATTTTCTGACTAGTGTTTATGTACAAAAATCTATGATGTAAACGTGAAACAAACATAATTCACATGGTACACATAAATATATAGGCCATACGTTTTATATTATACCACATTCTGTAAGCAATTGGTGTGTACAATTTGAATTTTATCATGTATATACGCCATACACTTCGGACGAAAACACTGTATTGACAGCAATCGTTAACATTTCAAATAGATATATAGTGCTCACAGGAATTGCCTTTTTAATGTTGCAAATGTGTCCCATTCAGCCATGTCACAAGGTCCCAACTGGACGTTCATTGTGGACCTTGGTGACGTTCAGTGTCGTCAATAGGTTTTAACTGCCTTTCTTTTTAGGGAGAGTATTTCCGTATATAACTGCAATACAATCAGGCCTTGGTTCTTGTGTTGTATATACTTTTCTAGCCAAGATAAGACATTTACATATACAGAGTACAACACACAAATGCAACTTTAATAAGCCAGATAGCTCTTTCGACTGCGCATGACCGGACTTCCTTCGTTGGTAGATAAACACTCGTGGCTGTGTTGAAGGTATTGTAACCGTTGGCAGTCACACACAGTTCAGCCCATTTCGTGCATTTTATGTGTCTGTGTGACATTTGAAACTGTGCGTGGGCTCTGAGGCTGTTTCAAGTGGAAAACTGTGAAAAACACAGAAAAAAATTAGAATTAAGCTCTACATTGGGCTGTTGCCGAAGTCTGTAATATTAAGAGATAGACATGACTGGCATGTGCTTTTGTCTACCGTATGACGCGTTCTGCTCATGTGCAATCATGCGCAACTCGAAACGGCTATATGGCTTATTACTCCTCCGAATAGCGGTACCTTTATAAAAACACATGATATAAAACAGTTTTTCTCTAAGATTAGCTTGAATGCCTGGGTGGGGAACGGTGGCGTTAGGAGGCTTTGGCACATGTGTTGAACGGTTGGGAAATTCTACACCTCAAGTCGATGCATCAGATCAACTTTGTCATGTTTACTGTAATAACACTCCTTCAATGCTAACACTAAAGGCCCATTATATAGGCGTTTATACCCATCAAAAGCCACTCGGGTTTCTTTCGTCCACCGGAAATAGATGAAGGAACCGGAAATCCCATCTCATTGGCTATCCACGGAACTGACATCGGCAGACATGATCTGGATAGGAAATTAACATTAGTCGTATTTACGTATTCAGAGCCGACCCTTATTTCTGACAATGAATGAGTTTTATTACACTTGTGTGACTTAAGGATGCTACTTGTGAAACTCATTAATTGATTGGAATGGTAGGTTAGCTTATTTATAACATACCAAGCTGTGAAATTCCTTGACTAAGAAAATAAAAACTAAATCAGCTCTTTGGGACTATAGCCAAAATGTGAAAGCCTCAATTCAGGCAGCCAAACATATGAAATCAATGAAAAACCTTGCCACGTTAGACACTATCATTTGTGTTCTGGCATCATGTCATTGAGAGCCATTACTCGATAACTAAACAAAATTAACACAAATAAAAAGGAACTTTCGCACTCGGTTAGATTTTTGGACGTATTTTTGGGCAAATGTCGCTATGATTGTGAACAAATCCGACATGCATTACTGAATGGAAATGCAAATCATTTCGGATATTAGATGAATTTTTACTGCTTTCTACATGCATTATTATACTACATGGTACGCCTAGATGCGTTGTAAGGAAAGCCCGAAGGTGTAACAGCACAAGTTACCAATTAAACGGGATGGTGGCGTCATTCTGCCCCTTTATTGCTGACAGAAAAGAACAATGGGCATCAAAAGTTCAATGTAAAATCTTTGTAATTGCATAAAATATGATTAAAGGCACTTGGCTTAGATTTTGTGTGCTGATTGCCTCGGGAGGCATTCAGTTGGAGAGGGACAGGAAGAACATTAAGAAACACTTGGTCGAAGCTGAAGATGGGAACAAACTTAGGATGAGACAAAACGATGCCGAAATTGTCTGTAAGAGGACAAATAGCTGCTAACTCGACCTTTCCAAATTTCTCAGTAAAAAATCATTTCAAATTTGATCAAAGCTTTTGGAATTCCATCGAGAAGCTAATCGCGTTTGGTCGTGACCAATATTTGCCGGACTTTTGGCCTGGGGCATTAGAGACCTGTCAAATATAGAAAGATGGCGAGACTCAAGATCGCCTAGTGCCAAATTTCCTGGGAAATGTTTGTGTAAATCAGTGTTCAAGTGTAGACGGTGTATAAGAAAGGTTTGGAGCAGTGGTGTGGCACAGATCCAGTGAGCTGTCATCGCCTAATCTCTCTCTGTAACTCAATCACACCCAGAGCACTGCGCATTCGACTCTGGCTCCAGAATGAGATATTGTGTCTTTTCATTAACACTTTCTTGCTCGATTACGCGCGTATTAATAAATGTCAATTTTTGCCGACCCCCGAGGCAAAGACACGCTCACGAGAGAGAAAGTAAACACACATTTAATCTGTGACTATTTGTGTGTAAATATGGTGATTAAATCAATCACTTGAGCTTCCGTACTCTAGCCCGCTGGCTAAAAGCATTGACTTAAATTAATCTCTTTTATCGTCTTCCTCTCTCTCTTAGACTGGTCGCTAATAGGCCTTAAACGAAGCAATCACTGCCAGGCGAGGCTGGTCCATAATGCTGACGTTTTATGTCATTCCGGGAATAGCCACTTCACCAATACACAATGAGGTTTCCAATTTTACCCTCGTCTGCACTGAAATAATAACATATAGAGAAAAGTAAGGTCTAACGGAATAGGTTCCCCAGAAGACACGACCGAAGGAGAATAAAACCAGTGAAGGGCCGAAAGACGCCAAGTGATCACTTACGCTATGGCATGACAGTTTACGGTATGGTAAAATCAACAAATGTTTCTTAATATGTGAAACTAAAAGTTAACACTAACTTTAGGGAAAACTGGAAACTGAACCTAAAATAATGTGATTATGGACACACATCTGAAGAAAAAGCCATATAATTCCAAATCATGCTCAATATACTGAACAGAAGTTTGGACGAAGTAAAACTTTTTTTAAGTTCTAAATTAGATATTAAACGTGACCACCTGTGTTTAAGCCTAAATGATGCACCGAGACATGTATATACCATGTCGTCAAACCACAACTGCATCAGATAAGTATTTCTCATGAACGACATCTGAAAGAGAAGAGACTAGAACGAGCTGAACACTGACTTGAATACTATTAGACATCACTGAAAATTGTTGAGCTCGCTCATTATAACGACTATTAAGTGTGTGTATAGTTAAGCGTTAACTGTAAAACGTTTTTTGTTTTTTGTTCTCTTTGTCTCACAATGTCGTTACAAAGTCGGTTGGGTATATGTAAACATTCTTGAAACTCCCCTTCTACAAATAAACTTACAAATGTAATAATACAAGCTGTGACGAGTTTAAATAACATTACAAACTAACGCAAACATCAGCAAAACACGTACATGCAGAGCCTCATCTTTGAATGGCGGCTTCCGTGGCACAGTTGGTTCCCGCTCTAGCACGGCGTAATGACCAAGAAACCTCTCACCAATGCGATCGCTGTGAATTCAAGTCCAGCTCTTGCTGGCTTCCTCTCTGGCCGTACGTCGGAAGATCTGCCAGCAACATGCGGATGGTCGTGGGTTTCACCCCGGGTCTGGCCGGTTTCCTCCCACCATAATGTTGGCCTCCATCGTAAAAGTGATTATTCTTGAGTACAGCGTAAAACAACAATCAAATAAATAAATAAATAAATAAAAAAATAAATCATCTTTGAATGCTTCTAGCATAAATTGTTTAAAACACAAGACTGAATTTAAGTCCTATACTTATTGAGAGCTTTAGAGACGAAAACATATGTATTTAGAAAAACTATTTTTCACCTGTTTAGCGACAAATATCTTTTGTTAAGGAACCTTAAAGTAGAATGCATTTATAATTGTATATTATATACATATGCTACATGAACAGCCGTACATGTACATAAGACATGAAGCCTATTCGTGTCTGCTCTACACGATTGCTGGAAAACAACAAATCAAATACAAATAAATATGACCAAACATAGACGATTATTGTGTGACATTTTAATACTCAAAACGTTTGTGGAATAATCAATAATATTAAACTGCAGTACAAAATATAGAGCACTGTTTGGGAATGGCAGACTCTATGGTACATTCCTGAACACATGAATCTGGGCAATGTAAAAGGAAATCAGTGAGTGAAGCAAATCTATGTTTGGGATGTTTCAATCAACTGAGCCACGAAGCCTGACGTGGATTGCTTGCATGTTAGACTCATTTACATGCAGTGAATGACTGTTCTCACAGTAACGTA
Organism: Acanthopleura granulata; assembly: GCA_016165875.1. Classification (NCBI taxonomy): domain Eukaryota; kingdom Metazoa; phylum Mollusca; class Polyplacophora; order Chitonida; family Chitonidae; genus Acanthopleura; species Acanthopleura granulata. Next base: position 8,486,808 of record JABBOT010000003.1, on the reverse strand, counting down.
AGACCTTGTTACAAAGTGCAATTTTTGATTTCCCTCCGAGTCAGTGCTTCGAATGCAACTGCCATCATCATCAGGGAAGACATCTGTATACACTGATACTGGCAGGACGCTAAAATCGACTCCAAGTCCTGCTTTCGAGCCTGATTCGTGCTTGTATTTTCAGTAGACTATATAAAGATGTTTTGGAAATACAATATATACTGATGATCAACGAAACGGAGGATTTTTAGCTTGAAGTCAGTTAACTGAGGCATTCTAAAGGTGTATGTCTATCTCAGTCTATGCCGATCGATGCCAGAAAAATTAATGAATGCATAAATTTAGGAATACAAAGTTGTTTTTAAATAATCTAATTAAGTATGCCATGCAAGTCATATTGCTAATATTTCTGAAAACTTTCAAACTATGCAGGGAATGGTCAATCCTCAGTAATCAACTACCTGAATACCATCATCATAAAGAGGCGCATGAAATATTCTTGGTACAATCACTCAAGTGATTGTGCATAAATAAATGTTGTCTAGCGGAAAAATATATCCATAGATGCTGCGTGTTATGTTGAAAAAATACTCCTCAGCTATCGCCGACAAATAACTTAAAATCAAACAATGTTTTAGATGTCTAAGCTACACCATTATAATGTTAAAGAAAAAAAAGAGAAAAAGGTTAAGCCCGATTGTCAAACCTTGCGATAGATAACGTATGTGTGATCAAATGTTGAGTGCGGCACTTAGATTTACGGGCGTAATGTGTAGAAATTAATATAATGTAATAAAAGAGGGCACTCCAATCATTAAATATTGTCAGTCTAGTGATAAAAGATATACATGTAGTTGTTACGATGCTGCAATTGTCACGTGTCGTATTCTTTTTCGTCGGAATGACGGGCAACTTCTTCACATTCTCAGAACCACAGTTTTATTACTGTTTATTTCTGACAGTCCTTTGATCTCCTGAAGCCGTGGGATATAAAAGGCTTAATCTCCTTCTGGGGTGTGGATATTTCACACGGTTTTACAACTATGTAAAAAGTGCTTGATTTATGAAGCAGATAGAGTTAACCGATATGAGTCAAATCAAAATTTAATAAGATTTTCACACTGTAATGATCTAGACAGACGACTGTGTGAGGAGTGTGTGTCGTTATTGATAAGACACGATCTGTCCATCAAAGAGATTTACAATGTTTGATCCGGGGAATTTTACAATGTTTAAGATGTATTTAATTTCAATTTACTTACACGGAAAGATCACACAAAAATGAAGTTATGGTGAATGAAAGGACCATGAAAAACTGTATCAGAAAATACCTACATTCAATGTTTTAGATTTTTGTTCATCAGTTTAAACGCAGTCAAATATTTTGATTGTATGGTGGGTTTTATGTACTTTACTGATAATGTGGTTTAACAGTGACGTCACACAACCTTTAGTACACCTTTATTTTCAGCTCTGAATGAAGCTCTGGTGAAGAGTACTGTAATGTTTGGTTGTGTGTGAAAACGCTTAAATGACATTAAATTTCTGCTCTAGGGCCATAGAAAAGTTGTCGTGGCGTCATTAGTGAACCCACCATACAATCGAAACATTTGACTGCGTTTTCTTTTTTGTTTTTTTTTCCCGTTACCAGAGAATGAGTTTGTTCACAACAGTGGTTAAAATCCTTTGGAACATTCTAATGCAGATTCCTGGATAACTTTAACTGATAATACATTAAATCAAAGGATTTAATTTATTATCAGTTAATGGCAGTTGGAAACAGCTTTCTGTTGTCTTGTAAGACTATATAGATTTACAGTTCGAATTAATGTATGTAATAACCAAATTGTAATGAAACGATAACCTTCTAACATCAGGAAATGTACAAAGACAGAAAATGTTCAAGGTCTATAAAGGTGGAATCCCTAGATCATGTTTTCATATCATGGAGCGTAATGTATTAAATGTAAAGTATAGATGAAGCTGTGATGCTGTGCACCATGTGGAGTACAATTATCATGAGGTGGCCGAACAGATTTCACGAAATCAAATCTTGTACAAGTAAACAGACACGTCCAGCCGCACTTTGGCGGCATGATCTCGCCCTGCTACTGGAAGACACAATATATGTACATTCTAAGGACTCCTCTTCGTCATATGACTGAAAAATTGTTAAGTACGCCTACATACATATTTTTGTTGTTGTTGTTGTTTAATGGATACTCAACATTTTTTCACTTACACTATGGTGGCGAGTTTGTGCGTTAAGGAAACTCTATATACTTGGACTTGGGAATAAACCACCGATCTTCACTGACGAACTTTCCAACCCTGACGTACATACCTGCACGCTATATATGAGTGGAAGGGAAGTGCTTTTGAAAGGACATAAGTAACACTGAGCTTTAACGGCCGCATATGCTCCATCACCCACTTATTATCACCATGGCCGCACAAACGATGGAATCGCTGGAATCTCAAGACTTGGACTGAACACTAACGTGTGCGATGTCCTGCTGCCAACAGTCAGATTAATCATGAAATTTTCGTTAGGAGTGTTAATCTAATTGTATGTTATTGATATGTAGATAATGAGATGATCGTCCAACATCAGCAACACAATGTTCATCATCTAAAACTGAACAAGTCCTATTTGTGCTGAATATTCGAAGGTACGCATTGAGAGTAATTACCTGGCTCTGTTCGCTAAAGCTTACAAATCCTGGTCGTGTGCTCGGTAGTTTGCTTGATAGCAGATCGACTTACTCGGACACCGCCTATCGGCCTGTAGTATGACAAGGGGGAAATGAACGATTTCAGAGTTATTTTCCCGATCCAGCGAAAATTCTCATTAAACACATTAGGTCCAATGCTATAACCACTGCGAGGAAAGTTAAAGAGCTTTTTTTGTTTGATTTAATCTTCATATTTGTCGGACTTCCAGCGAAGATAAACTGAGCATTTATGAAGCTGCCGCTACTTTTGTCCGACTTAAGAGCTGGCTGTCGATGGGTAGCTTTCGAGCTGCCCTGTAATCCACCTCGATCACGCCAATGGAGGAGAAAACCATTTCATTCCTGCCATTATCCGGCAATGATTCAATTGGACTGGGTGAAAATTCCCGACAATTTATTCATTTAGTACGTATTTGTATGAAGCAGTTGTCGGCGACGAGGTCTAAAGGCCAGCCTAATGTTCCCATAATTTCTTACCCTGTTTTATGAATTCTGTATTTTTCACGGTCAGTGAGAAGCAATCCTCGGAAGTTAATGCATCATACAAAGAAGGCAATGACGTTAAGCTGTCCAGATTAAAATGGACTCTATCTAGATAAACACATTATCTTCAGTTTTTGTCGTATCGATCCAAGTCTTGCTAATCGTCTATCTACTTGTAAGTTCCAGGGTTCATTGCTCCACCACACTCAACCTCTCTTAGCACTCGGATATATTACTTTTTCTCTTGATAGATGTCTCCGTATCACCAAAGCGTGATTATACTCTATTACAAAGACATGGTGTCATTACGCCCATGGCAACTGGTGTAACAAAATTTTAGACCGGCCAGGAAAATATTTCTCTCCAAATTGTTTTCATATTTTCCTAATACATCGATTACATAGAAACAAATCTGCTATTATTCTTGTATAATATAATTCCGAATGTGCTGCCTTGAAAATATAACCACGTTACCACGGGATGCTGTAGTAGACAGACGGCAGGTGCATGTAGTTTGCCATGTAGGTTATGCTCATAATTAATACGTCTTCATGAGAAAGCTAAATTTTACACTGCTCGCGAGAAGGAAAGATTCTTTTACAAGACCATACCATGCACATACAGTGCAATTCACCTCTTGCTTACATCTCATTCAACTAACTGATTACAATGTTATATTATGTGTTACAAAACACGTTGTTTTGCAACCCTTCCACCCTGCGGTTTACGGCCGCTGAAGGGTTAAGTCGGGGTGGTTCGTATTCTGTCCGCAGGACAATAGTCTCTATCCACCGAGCGTGGCTGGAGGACGAATGGCGACAATCATTGTCGAGGCCTCTTCAAGTCGGGAATTTGTTCCTTTGAGGGGCGAAGGCGCTGTGTCAATGTTGATATAAACGGCTCTATCCCATTAGGCGGAGAGTCAATTTAATCAGGCGCTGTGAATCATAAAAAGGCTATGTAAGAGCTAATTATCCGCAATAGTCCGGCTGATTTGCCTGTTAGCGGTCAGATAAAATTGACCCCTATTCGTCAGGGATGGCGACCCGTTCCAATCAGATCCGCGCGCAGAATGGGACATGATCTTCTGCTCGAAGTCGTTTAGAATTCTCCAGTTCAGAAAACCTGGCAACCAAATGGCCCATTTTCATTTTGTCACACGCCACAAACACCTCAGCACGGCCTTAATTAAGCCGAGCGGTACCGGGATTAACGACTTTTCACAAGTCTCACCATTAAACGGTCAGGACAGTAGTTTTCTGCAAATAGTCACATTTTATTGGTGGAGATATTCACACCCAATACTTGGCAGACAATCGGTCACGTGCATGCTGACAGTCAAGTGACGATTGGACGTGCGCATGCATTCGCTAATTAATTCAAAATCTTAGTTGGCGCTTCGACTTCGAAGCACTAAGAGTGCATATATTACTAGAAACAACGCGCCGTTATTTGGGAAACAGAACTCCTTATGATAAACAGATGTTTTCTTTTTTAAATGTATTTTTAAGGATATTGTTCTTTGTTTGTATTCGTATCATTACGTATTCGTATCTGATGAAAATTTTTGTAAAGTGAAATGTAGGGAAAACAAAGAAAAAAAGCAAGGTTTGAGATATTCTGAAAATGATTTTGTGATGAAAAGTGCCATTTCCATTTATTGCAAAGAAACTGGTCGATAGGAATGGAACTGACAAGGGAAATCGTAGACTGCGTTAATACAGTTGCGTTTTTTTTCTCTGATGACATGGCCGGGCCTCGCAGCTGGGCGCCGGCCATTTCATCAGCCTATGTCAACACTGTTAATCACTACACGCGGACCCCACTTCCATTTACTCAATGAAAAGGGGACTCAATTTGTTAATTTAATTTCCATTTTGCTGCCATTATTGTAAACTTCAGCCAGTTCCTCTCCACTCGCAGTCACCTCCATTTGTGGAAAGTGGTGCAATGATGGTTGTGGAAGGGATCGTTACTTAGTTGTTGGCCGCTAGTTTGCTGCCATCAGCAGAAGTGCCAGGGGGATAAGCGGATATTTCTAAGTGAGCAGCAGTCAGTATAAATATACAACACGTGCCGGGTTTGACAATGGATAGACAACTCGGGAAGAGCTCTTAAATTCCGATAGCAGAATTACTCACTGCTATTTGTGAAGCATTTATCTGCCCACTACCACCGTAATGTGATGTGATTTCACTAAATTTTCACAGCTACGTTTCCTACATATTATATGATAAATCCCTCGGAGAACATTTCGATATAGTACATAACAAAACCTGTTAAATTAAGATTTAATATTAGACAGAAAGTCCGAAAAATGTTCAAAACCTACATAATCGTATCGCATTTGAAATCAGGTTCGCAATATATGCGACTGATATCGTCAAAATCTGCAGCAATAATATTGAAATATTCTATTTTACTTTATAATCTTAGCACCTTAAGGATATATTTATCATTAACTTAACATCATATAATTGTCAATATTAAGGACTATCAGAGACAATTCCATAAAGTTGTTTTTCACTAAAGTAAATGCTCTAAATGTGATTGAATAACACACATTCTACATTCTCTCAATAAATCTGGAGAATCTGGATCGTGTTGAGGCTGGGTATAATCAAGACGCTTGTCCTTAAAACATTATAGGACACACGAGGTGCAGGTTCAATCCCGGCCTTGGGCAGAAAACCTCTGGTAGCCTTGATTGCTATCGTTGCTAGGGCCTTCATGCCAGTAAACGGTTGACGAGTTTGTAAAGCCGTTTGTGCGGTGTATCGTTAGTTGGAAACCACTTGTGTTCTATTAAACTGTTATGCATGCTCGTGGTGCCACCCAGCCACCTCCATCCATAAAACTAACTAAAACTAATAAACTAGTATAAGTAAAGAAAAGTGTGAGTGTGGTTTTAATCAAGAATCAAGTAAATGAATAAATAAATAAATATTTTTTTTCATAATAATGTTCGTTACCTGTAAGCATGTAAGATATAGACGAATTGTATGACAATGACCAAGAGCAAAGAGGGCAATGTTTTCAGAAAACTTCAGAAATAGACAGTTTCGATAGATGGCTGATTTTGAGATATTTATACTGTTAGAGAATCGTTCAGCTTCATTATGTGTGATCAGTCTTAAACAGAAAACAACATCTGAAGACACATCCATTTGACAGTCTATAGATACCTGCTCTGGGTTTAGTCCCAGATCCACTGTATAGTTGGCATCAATTCCCTAACCTCAACAGATCAGATGGATTAATCTTGCCTCCCTATTAACTAGGAAGTCGACATTTCATCACAAAATGCCAACAGTCGCAATGATCAGCAAGAAATTAAAATTGTATTTGGCAGCCCTGGGGTCCCGCTTTTTCCCTAATTTAATTTTCTATTCAGCGCCTATCACTTGGATTGCTATTCTATTAATGCGTCGTTGAGAGACGATTTGTATACGTGGCGGTTAACGCCCGAAACGGAGCCAGACGCCCCTCATTGAATGAGATTAGCATCTGAATGGATAAGGACGCCGGGGGAGACTAGTGATGATCGGGAGGGGAATTGTGTATGAGCAAGATAGAAATTAAACGTAAGGGAGATGAAGAGTTGGTCACTAGAGATTAAGAAGACTAGAGCGACACGAGGCTCTCTATGGACTCTCCGGACGAGACTGGATGAAAGACACTCTAGACGAACGGGATCAACCCTTAATCAAACCTCTTAAAACGTCTTGATCATGCCCAATTATAGGCCAAGCAAGGCTGAACTGGAAACTTATAGCCCCATTTCATTGACTCTACACTTCTGGACTCTGCCCACGCGGAGTCCAGCCAACGGACCCTCTGTTCTTGGATATAAAATATTCGGCCAATTTGTGCCTTTTCTTCTCGTTATGTGTCCCTTGATTGACCAATTAGAGCTAATCAATCGAGCATCGACCCAGCAACTGGACCGTTTACCGTGAGCCATCTGAAACACACAGTTAATTAATTTATATAACGGAAACGCAGCACCTATGCTTGGTCTTCCAATAAAAGCGAAAGAGTGTTCAGCGTATTTGAGTAACATTTTGCTTTCAAAATTATACTCCATTCTTTATACCTCGTGCCATATTATTTGAAAGTGCACATACTTCTTATGTACAAATGCAATATTTGTACAGAGTATTTTTAACTGATTTCGGTGTTTTTTCAAATTTACCAATATCTCCTCAACTTTACATACTTATTATATATTGCCTCTTGAATATAACGTATCAAACTCTTCTACTAGTATTTTACGCTGTACTCAAGAATATTTCGTTTATACGACTGCAGTCAGCATTATAGTAGGGGGAACCCGGGAAGACCCCTGGCGAAATCCACGACCATCCGCAGGTTGCTGACGACCTTCCCAGGCACATACTTGAATATTTTGGGACAATTACATCTTAACATGGCTCGTTATTTACACATATTTACATGTATGGTTACTTAAAAGTAGTAACCTTGGGCAAATCTGAGGGTTGTTGTATGTGCATGCACGTGTATTATAGCTAAATGTTAGAACTGTTTAACGTAATACAAGACCATAACGTTAAACTTGTCGGAAAGGTAATTTAAACTCTGGACACCTTTTTCAGTACTGGGAGGTATTTCTTTAGCGTTATATTTAATTTACTAATTAACTGAATAATGATAAATAATCGTTTTCACTAGCATGCTGGCAGAGAATCAATTCAAGTACATCTACTATTTTCTTACAAAGTTTTAATCTCAACATTTCAGTCATAGGTGACACGTGCTATTTCTACACTTTTATACTCTATATATACAATGTGGTAGAAATGTACACAATTCAATTACACGGATTAATCTGTTAATAACGTCACAAAGCACTGTTTTATGCAAATTAACATTACTGGAAACTCTTGTCATCGGTTTTTATTGTGTCTTCAGAATACCTAAAGTTCGCACAATGGTATCTCCACTGGCGTTCAAAGCACACTGACTCCTCAGAATAAATAATAATAAACGTTTTTCTTCACCAATCTCAAGTCAGCAGACGTTGCTGACAACACTAAGCCTGTGCTGGTTGAAGTCTGTTTTGAATATGCAAATTTTCGGATATTTGTGACCCTGATAACACGTGACCCTCTGGCCTCTTGTCATCGGAATAGCTGACGTCAATCAAGTCGTCACAGTCTGAGTTATCTGTGTCTATGTCCATATTATTATCATCAACGCCGTCTCTAGCTGTCTCTGCTTCTCCTTGTTTTGTCGTAGTTACATCAGCTTCCGTCCTCGGATTTTTTTCGACCTTAACAGGAGTAGTTATATGCTCTTTTAGCTTATCTCCCTTGGTTTTCTCCTGCGACGGTTTGGACTTCGCTTCCATTATGGCTTTTTTACTTCTCTTCCACTTCATCCTTCTGTTTTGAAACCAGATTTTTACCTGAAATAAAGACAAATTAGAACGTAAAATCTGGACCATTATCATATTTTATATTAAGTGTGAAGTCAGGTAAACTACAATGAAACAAAATTACTAATTCTCAAACCGAAAGAAACGGACACATCCAAGAGGCTAAAAAGGGTGACTACATATCTTGATCAACTTTGCAGGCGATGGTTAAAGCTACATTCCTGAGGAAACCCGCCACTTGTGTGATAATGTAACTCTTGTCGTCGTCTTGACTGGTGCATTCCTCGACATCGGAGTATTGACAGACTTATCAATCATCGGGTTAGATAAAACTGAGATTAACACATATCCTTTTTGTTGTATTTAACAGGAGGCACGCACGGATACGCCTCTGTCACTGCCGAATTGCACGGCACGATTTACAGTTGTTATGTACCTATTCTGTCCCCCCTCATCTTTCGTATTGTCGACACCCCCCCCCCCCCACAGAATCCCGGCAAACTTCGCTGCTCAGTTATCCACCCGTGTGGTTAACCCGAGCGTTTATGGAATGCCCTTAATCTGTTCAATCCTATCATTGGATTTTAAACTGATACAGAGCGAGATTTAATTACTAGAACGTTATTGACGTCTTAGCTTGTCAAATTAAGAGACAATCAAGATAAATCAGCTGTGTTACAGGTGTAATTACTGTACATAGCTCTGGCACCAGGGTGAGCGAACTTCGGCCACTGAATTGTCGCTTAGTGTCCAACGTAGGCCAGCTCGAAGCCACAGTCTACAGGCCACAGGCTTTCAGCATTCCGTTACCTCTAAATTGGAACATCCTCTATTTGTTGGTTGACAAGCTAACAGCACAGCTATTGTGCACACAGATATTTTTCTTTCTTGCAAAAGAGTGCATGATCTCGAAAACTGTTACACCACTGGTAAAGGTGTCCCAAGGTAAAATTGTGTACTTTAAACCAAAAACAGTCCGGACCAGACGTACATGTATATTTCGCGACAGTAAGGAAATACCTTGCTTCTATGATGTCGCGACGTCTGCTGAATCCAAAACGGAGGAATTTACCAAAAAATACAAGCTACATATAAACTAGATGAAACCTGGGTTGATCTCGCCACCCTGTATAATTTAAAACTACTACCAGTGCCCACTCGAACAAATTGGCGTTTATCAAAACCTTTTGAAAATATATGAAATATACGTGTTTTTGACGTGAACCACATAAACTTAACTAATACAGTTTTGGTGACATTTCCCCAAAGCAGCAAATATCCTACTTTGGTCTAAATAATCTGTGAATACCACTGTACCGTGGGCAACATTATTAAAGGGATCAAATCCAACCTGAGCAAGCGGTGTTCTGGTGGTGAAAGGCGTCAGGAACACACGAGATGCGGGTTCAAATCCGACGTTGGACAGCATATTTGTAGCATTCTCCGCTACTCACTGCTCGAGGGGCATTGGTGAAAATAAGCTGTTCGACGACGATCATTTGGCCGTTTGCCTAGTGTAATGTTCGTTGAAGACCATTTATCTTCCGGCAATATGGTGAGTAACTTGCCAAAGGTAGGTTGTTTACGTCCGGCAATAAAACCCCCACCCACAAATCTGACCCGCGTCGCATAAGTGAGTCATTGTTGAATATGACGGTAAGCAACAAGCAATAAATAAATAAATATATCAAAATTAACTTTTTTATCATATAAGGCAAGTCTAATGACTCATTATGGAAAAAATGAAAAATGTCTGTTCCATATGAACTTGTGATAGTATGTATGTCTCTCACACTGTACTGCAGTTGGATCATTGGGAATCTTAATACTAAGTTGGAGTGTCAGGCTATGACCTTACCTGTGTTTCTGTTAACATGAGGGATGTCGCCACTTCGAACCTCTTGGGTCTGGACAGGTATTTGTTCAGTTTAAACTGTCGTTCCAACTCCAGAAGCTGCTGGCTTGTGAAGGCGGTACGGGGGCGTCGAGATTTACCCAGCATGTTCGCCTGCGCCTGACCTGGATTGAAAGAAAAGATAATGAATATTATTGATTTAAATTCACGACTTTGTCAGAAATTGTAGAGTTGATGATAAAATAAGAGATGACAACGACATATTAATATAACTAACTTAATATACTTAAAAGAACAGACCACATTTAGCCAAGTACACATCATCTAAAAGGGATGCTGATCCCAGATATGGTCTTCCTTATTTTCTGGCATGTTTTTTGAAAGGGAAATGGAAAATGGAAATAAATACTGAGATGCTCTGGAGGACTTTTGAAGTTGAAGCACAGCGACGTCGCAGATTCTTTTTAGCTGCTAAATATCCTCTGATTGCCACATGTCTACGCTCGTGATTGTGCATGTATATGTTGTGCAACGTCTGTATCTGTATTAACGTGGAAATATAACAGTCACACCATATTTAGAAGGGAAAATAATTGCGACGTCACTGTTCTAAAGTTTGTTCAATATGGTCCAAAAAGTCCACCGTAGAACCTCAGGGTTTACTTCAGTTTTAATCACTGTAAAAAATGCCAAAAAATAATGAAGACCATATTTGGAATCACCATCAAATGTCTTTTTAGATGATGCGTACTTTGTTTAAATGTTTTCTGTTCTCTTAAGGAATCGAAGGGCATCATAAAAAATGTTACAAACATCGGTTTGAGGGGATTCAGAACAAAAAAATGGTTAAGTTAACAATTTTGCCTAAAAGAGTGTGTAACAAGGGATTTTTTCTGTAAAGTAGATGTTGCTGGCGTCACATTTAGACTTGTAAACTGTCAATTTTAAATATTGGGTGTCCGTGCAATTTCCTGTTTCATATTTAATACATGCCTGTAGCGTGTGTGATTTATGACGTGTCCGTGAGGAAAGATTTAATGTCGCTCTCTCAAACTAATCTATACCAATCCGATGTAGATGGTCTTGGCGTTTGTTCTCCACACCTGGTATGTACACATCAAAGGGCCACCGCTTCACTTATCACCTTGAGGGGATTTAGGTGATCAAGTCATTATAAGTACTCCGGTAAAGACCTTAGTTTGTGAGTCAGGTGATAAAGGCTGATAAATGGTGGACGGAGTTGGAAGTACCCAAGCAGCCCAGGTGTGACTGTTTGCCTGTCTGTTTTCCTGATAGCCCACTGATTGTTTACACATCAAACCCTCAGATTATTAATCTTTTCTATCCGACCATTATTGCCTGTCCAATCTATGGTTCGACCAATCTTGTTACCCGATAAGATTCACCCCAACTATAGTCGTTGTCCTCTCGCTGTAATATATTATTCGGCAAATTGTTCAAAACGGAATGATCCGTTTTATTTTTGTTAAATGCACATCAAGATGAATTTAATTCAAATTTTGGCTCAATACCTTTAAAATTCATGAACCATTTTTTCACCGAGATAACTGGAAAAGGTGGAACGAATTTACTGAAAATAAAACTTGCATGATGTCTCAACCGTATCCTAACATCCTTACATGAAGTTGTCATGTATAAATTTAAATTGTTTGCACCTCTCAAACATATACAGCTGCTTGATATTAACATTGCTTTGATAACCCAATCTCTTTAATCGAGTGATGTGGAAATATACTGGTATTGTTACAAATATAAATAAGAATTCGCCACAAAAAGAAGCAGGTATTTATACTATTATGTCAGCATCATATGATAAATTATATGAACTTCCTGCTCTGCATGTGGGCATGTGCGGAAATACTTATAACGTTAATGCGTCGAATATAGGCAAGTAATGTACACACAGTAACATGAATGACGACCACAAGATGCGTTTTCCAGCACACGTGAAAGACTGATGCTTTTCACATGCAGACTGGTTTGTAGTTGAGTGAATTCTAATAAATTCGGTAGCCGATTTCCAATACTTGAAACCAGAGAGTACAGATTTTGTGGCGAAATTGTGACACAGAACACGTAACTACGCAGCTAATTACTTTAAATTTATACCGCATTTGCTGAAACAGTTAATGTAGTAATTTCCGAAATTATTTTTAAACCGCACCACAGTAGTCTATAACTGTTTACTACTGCTTCAGTCGACAAGCCAGTACCGGGGCTCCTTAGGGTATTAAGTCAGTAATTAAAGCTGTCAGCAGGTGTAGTAGCTATTTTTACTCGAGGACACGACAACAGACACTCAATAAAACTAAAAGGGTCCATACGGCGATATGTCTCCTGAGATTTCAAACCATGACATTTTTAATTAGGAAAAATTTTAGGACATTGAAAATATAACAGGTAACAATGTGACTTAAAAACAGTTTTGACCGATAAAGATGTTATAAATAGACAATATATTCGTTTAAATGTTTGAGCCATTGTATGTTGAAAACTGATCTGCGTCTGCAAATATTTTAGTAAGATATTTATACACCAGGTATTTGTAACTCAAAGTTTTGCCTTGGGATAATGAGACAAAAACCTGTTAATTTGTTAAACGTATTATTCTCATTTGAATCGGGTATCCATGTTGAATGTGCGCAATTATATGCACATTCTATCTTCCAAAAGCTAGTGTGAACTATTTTAAATTTAAAACTTCGAATAAATCTCAGCGTGCAATGCTCACATTTCGAATTATCAAAATACTCGTAATTACTTAAAATGTGTGTTAACGGAAAATAAGGTTATTTCGGTCAATTTCCCCCAAAGATCTTCCTGAAGAGTACAGAGGTTAAACTATAAATCAGAGATTAAACTATAAATCTTAAATTCGTTCAATATATTTAAAAATACATGAACTTCCAGATAAGCATATAGCTTTGAAAACATCTCATTCATTTCTTCACCTGCAACACAGTTGTGTTCGACTTTCATCTCCAGTATGGCGTTGATATACATTTTTGAAATATCCCATGAACGTCTTAATATCATAAGTTTTAAAATATTGAACAGCATTGTATTGCAACGTTTTAAAAAGCCTTGGCATTAGAGGGGTTTAAAACGCCTTGGTATTACAGAGGTTTAAAACTCCTTGGTATTATACGGTTTTAAGCCAAATGCATCAACGTCTAGGTATTACTTGATATTATAGGGTATAAAAAGGTAGATGTAACACTTGGGTTACTGCCTGGTGCGTTTCTGCTCATCACGTTTCGCTGATAAACTTAACGATAAACCTACCATATCATTGCCAAGCAATTAAATTTTTGTATTCTAAAGGTCCGTTTTTTTTACATAAAAATATTTGTGTTTTATGTAAGACAAAAGCAGCTGACCGTTAGCCAGCTGCCTGTAGTTGTGACGAAACTATGCGAAAACCGCGCAGACAGATGTTCTAATGTGGGACCATGTGTCCACCCCCGCAGTGTCGCGGTCAAATTCAACCTCGGCTTATCACTCAGGTCTACCGTGTTGTATCACACACACAAAATTAATTGTCTAGTGATGTTCCGCTAATTTGTTACAAGGAGTCATTACGGTTAAGTGATATATCAGTCCATGCAAAGCTATTAAAACTTTACTCTGCGTAAGTCTTCGTGCCTTAGAAAGATTCAGCCTTTAAAACCTATGGCGGTAGACGTGATGCCAACGTAACTTACCTGACGTCGCTTCCGTCATTAAGAACAAGGTAAGCAGTGAATTGACGTACCTGCATATTCCACGACCCTCTGATTGAGGATGCCTTGCCTAGCCCACCACTCCAGGGAAGCTGACTGATGGGGTTGCAACATTTTGAGAGCTTGCTCACTTGGGGGGTGAAAGGCGCTACCCGCTAGCATGGGTAATGGGCCAGGTTGACCGTGGTACTGTCCGTTATTCAGAGAGTAAAACGGGTGAACAGCTAAAATACTGTGAAAAGCCGCAGGGATGTTACTGTGTCCGTGGTGCTGTAAGGGGTGACTAGGGTGCAGCATCCCTGGGCGGGGCACGAAACTGGGCATACCCACACGAGCTTCCCCACTACCGCCCTGGGGGGACAGGCTTGGGGACATGGCCCCGTCGTCTGAGGTATAGACGGGCAGAGAGTCCACGGAGGAAGGCCGGGAGGAGTGAGGCGATGACACCCGCACGGCACCAGGATTCACCACCTTCATGTTCTTTGGCAGTTTGTTGTCACCGTCTTTACCAGTTTCCTTGCCGCGCGCCAACAAAGCGTCAATGCTAAACGACTTTGGTTTAGACTTTTCCATGTTTTCTCTCTTTTAAAACCTGTCGAATTAAACACTCGGTTTTGTGTTAATACTTATCATTTACTGTGGTACAACCTGACATAAATCGTCCACTTTTGCACAGCTTACATAGGTGACAACATTTGGCTGTTCAGACCTCAGATAGTGCCAGTGTTCCTCACAGGACGCTTTAAAGCGGACACCACAACTGCTGTCCCAACCCCACGGAAGGTGACAGACTTTAACCACGCAGACGGTCACTCACTAATCTTGCCTGCACATCGGACGGTTGACGTTCTGAAGAAATCAAGAAAACAACACGTTTTTAGATCTTTACCCCATCAGCCCCCTTTTACTACGGGGTGAGGAACGCATGCGCAAGAGCTGGGGCTATTCAGCTCTGTGGTTGGCTGTAGGGGGAACAAATATTAGCGACTACTGCACGAGACAAATGTAAACACTTCACTTCTGGCACGTTTTTCGGTTCTGTATCCATGGAGTGAAATAAGGCCCTGGCTTGTAATGTGTGAGAGTACTTATGGACAGACGTGGGCCCGACAGAATACGTGTCCCTCACACTTTCACTGGACACATTCCCGCGACAAACGCTCTCCACATCCCATTATCTAACAGGCAAAACTTACCCGCCAACTAACAAACACTTCAATGACGTATTTCCTCACTTTACATCCAAAAGAAACAAATATTTTGCACATTTAGAGTTAAAGTTTTTTTTTCTAAAATTAAAATCAAATCATTTCCTCTATTATAATAATTCCCACAAATTGTTTAATTGCCTAGAATCAAGATGAAATGAATGTGAAGTATTAACCTACGAAAAAAGTGTATTATTAATTTTTTTTAGGTATGGATATTTCTTATTCAAGATATTGGCATGTCCACTGAATATATATAACACGAGCGACACTGACAGCTTGGTTTATAATCACACGGGCAGTACTTTGTATTAAGATAAAGAAACAAATATACAGAAACTAGTATTAAATTTTACAATTCAAATTGTTTCAACGGAGGCGCGTGCCCTTTTTGTGTATAAAATAACGCAAAACAGATGAGCACTTTAAGTCAGATATATATTAACCTCTTTTGAAGTGATCTTTTTCCATATCTCTATTTATAGTGTTAAACTGGATCAGATCAAGTAGAAAGAAGTTTTACAGTAGACATGACAATGGTTCCGTTTGTGTGTATAAATATGAAAAAATTGTGATTTATTAGGGAACATGTTGACCAAAATAAGGCAAGGAAAAAGCATAAGTTGATTAAAAAGTCAGTAAGTTGTTTATTATTTAGACACCAAAGTCTATCATTCGCCACCAGTTAGTATCACGTCACAACAGTCTAGTTTGGCCCATTTCTCGGGCACACCTTTTCTGCGGAGCACCTAACAGGCCTGGCCACGTATGGTCTATTGTTATTAGCTGCCTGGTAACCATCTGATTCTCTAACCTTCCGTTTGTGTTTAATCTGTGCTCATCACTCGATACTGTAATAGAAGACGTTTTTCTGGAAATGACCTTTAACCTTCCTTGTGGTATAGATCACTTAGATTGGTCTTGTGGTATATGCATACATAATTAGTGATCAATTAGCTTTTAATAAAGGACTAATCGGTTTCAATTAAGACGCGCAAGTGTTGGACAGATGTGATATGTTTTCTTCATCGCCATTTCTGAGAGGTTGTCATGACGACGGCGAAAATGGAAACTTGAACTTGTCAGCTTTTCGCATAATAACGACATATCAAGAGATGAAAACAAACGTGTTCTAATCTCGAGTTCAACCGGATTTCTTGACTGGAAATATATTGCCAAAAGATTAGGAATAAAAGTTGTTATTTAATTAGTGTATGGCGCGAGTCTCAATGGCTGGTCGACAGAGACGCAGGCTATAAATTTTAATTCTATGGTGGAACGGAGATTAAATTGCGAAAGTGACATAATTAATAAAAGTGGCAAACAAATAATGTCCTCGGTGGAAATTAACTGCTTGGAAGCACACACAGGGGCTGTTGGCTGGTTTACGGTTTCGAGGGGGTCGTATTTCAACGTTGCCAAGAAGAAGTTTAAATTGACGAATTCTTAGTAGATAGAGCTATGTTGACAAGGCACGATTATTTCACACGTTCTTGTGTGGCTAGGATATCTTATTATAATCAGGTGGGGATTTATGAGCGCCCTGCTAAAGCCGCTAGTAACCCCGCCAGGTACACCACAATCTATAACACAGGACATAATACTTCCACTTGCATGAAACAGTTTTCCTGGTTTATTTAGAAATTCAGCAGACTAACTTAGAATGAATTGTGGGATCTTTAACATGATCACCAAGACCACATCATATTTTAAGTAAAAACCCTAATGCATATCCTGTAAGAATCCAAAATGTTTCATACTGTTGAAATATTATAATTTTGTGCACTCGGATGATAGGATCTTCAAACATATCTTTAAATGTAACTGCCGAAATCTATAAGAACGACTAAGGAAGTATGGGTGTAAAAGCATCAATTCTGATACAATACCTCAATTTCAAGTTTATTTTTAATTTCTGCCGTAGAAATGATTTCTCGCTTTTGATAAAGATTCCGGAAACCAGAAAAGACATTCTGCTCATGTTTGCTGTTGATACTTAACTTTAAATTACCTGGGAAATTCGCAAACGTATACAAGGATACATT
Source organism: Acanthopleura granulata (assembly GCA_016165875.1). NCBI lineage: Eukaryota > Metazoa > Mollusca > Polyplacophora > Chitonida > Chitonidae > Acanthopleura > Acanthopleura granulata. The sequence goes on along the minus strand of JABBOT010000003.1, from coordinate 8,469,362 downwards.
TTCACTTATGTATGGTGGTAGTCGATAATCGTGCATTAAAATGTAAAAATTTTCTTCCGGAAATCATTGCAACAGTGTTTATTAGTGAAGGTAATTATATATACTAGTATATATAATTATTATATATATACCAGCGGGACTTGGAGGGGGGGGGGGTGCATAAATATTCATGTGTATTGCATAAGTTTATTTATTGATTTATTTATTGATTGATTTATTTATTTATTTATTTATTTATTTATTTATTTATTTGATTGGTGTTTTACGCCGTACTCAAGAATATTTCACTTATACGACTGTGGCCAGCATTATGGTGGAAGGAAAAGCCGGGGGCACACCCAAGACCATCCACAACTTACTGGCAGACCTTACCACGTACGACTGCAGAGGAAGCCTACAGGAGTTGCATGGACTTGAATTCACAGCGATGGCATTGGTGAAAGGCTCCTGGGTAATAGCGCTGCGCTATACATATATATCGGCACAATGAAAGCTTGACTGAGATACATACATGTATGTTTGTACTTGACCTGGAAATTATTCGCAGATTACGACTGCCGATTTTAAACTTTTTAATTCATGCCTAGAATATCCCCCATTCTAACAATTGAGAAAATTCAGCTCTGAAACTTTCCAACGTTTTCTTGTACGATTAAGCAGACGTAGAATGATATTTTTATGAATGGTTTATGGATCATGGGTGTGCGAATATCAGTCAGTCTCTGTCAGACAGAACTGTACACTCCCTCAGTACAAACTATATGTTATCCCGTGTCGGAGGTGGTCGTGGAATCGAATCCAGAGACTGGGTGTTTATCAGTATCTTTAAGACGTTTTTCATGTCTGACATCTAACGTGGTATGGTTCATGTTATTCTGCAGATCATGTCCTAGCTTGGTGGTTCTTCACCTATAGCCGTGACGGCCACCATTGTCTATGAAATATTGTAGATGTCAGAACGAAACACGTATTAGCGTGAAAGCAATAAACAATACACCATGAATACCAGTTGCCACAAACGTTTCAATGTTGAGTACAGAATACAAAGGAAGGGGTAGAGATGTTTGTACGCGTAAGATTGTTTTTTCATATCCGAAATTAGCTTCATAAATTCGTTGAAATAAATTGGGACATAAATGAATCCGGAAATAAAATATTAACTTTCAGGATGTGCGGTATGTATATGGCAATACTGCTTTATCACAATCATGTAGGAGGGTAATTGTGGATGTTTGTGAGATGTGACAGTTGACCAGTCTAACAGAAGGAAGGCCGTGTTTGAAGACGCTGGTGTGTTTAACTTATTCATTAGAGAGACAAAGAAAAATCTCTTCATTCACGAACTTTATTATTTGAATGAGTTATTTTCCGGTCATTTTGGTGCGTGTTTTCCTGAGTGTATATCCCGGGTGATGTCCAAGTGGGCACGCACGTTTTTGGGTGATTATCTCTGTCCGGTCAGTGTGATTCCTGCTCATTGGATTTTATCTAGTGTTCATGTCATCTGATGTAACTTTTATGGATGTACAGGGTAACGCATCAGGCTCTTAGTAAAGAGTTACGTAAAACTGCCGAGATATATACTCGAACTTAATCTCTGTATCTGTGTGATCTTTTCTGGGTATATTGATAAAACACCATCAAACATATTGTTTTGTTACATAGTATACATAAATTAAGTACAAATGAAGAAGATTCAACGTGTACAGGCTTTGATTGATTGCGTTATGTGAACAACCCCCACCTGTTCTTGATTGTTTGTGTTACCTGTCAGGTGAGGTCGGCCTCCTAACATTACGGTAGCCTGATCAGTCCCCCATACATCGGCAATGACCCGCGTAAGGCGTCGCCTGTTCTGCAAGTCAGAAAGTTCTACATTCATGATATCCGCCTTTCCTTTGAATTACACGGCGGAGATGTATAAGAGTCTGTGGGTAAATCTTGCTATTTTGCATTCGCCTAGTTATTTTACCGCTTTCCGCATGAGTTCCAGATGAGTGACTGCTCATTTAAAAAGGCGCCCACCTTGCATATTTATCCAGTGGAAAGCGAAGGCTGTGAGAGGCTGTGAGCGAGCGGCGATGAATTAATGGGCGGGAGGATTTCTTGGCCCAGTGCGTGTCTCATTATCACCACTAGACACTGGCTGGTTGGCCGTCAGTTAGCCAGGAGCGTGAACCGATCGAGTCTTTAAGCTCTCTTGAGACGTGCCTTAATTGCTAGTAGAGAAAATTAGCTCTTCTATGGAGCAGAGCGATCTGATCAGTTATTGGTGTATGCAGCTCGCTTGATCCTGCACTTAGTCCGCTAGTTTAATGTGAGTAGAGCAAGCAGCTCGCCGGCACCGCCTCATCGCACGGCCCGTCTCTATGTAATCATTCTAAAAGCTAGCTATGATCGGCTATCATGAGTGAGAGACAGACGATTAACTGGCCCCGGATTTCGTGTTTTTCATTAAGAAACACAGACTACTCCAACTTAATGTAATTAAGTGACTTGGAGGGCGCGCAGGAATAAACACAATTTAGTCCACAAAGGACACTGGGTCCGTTTCATTTTTCCCTGAATACGTGATGGACAGACGCTGGTAGGCTTTCCAATGCATCCGTCGAGGCTAATTCACGCTAGCCTAGCCACAATTTTACCGTCAATTACACATTTCATCAGCGAGCCATCGTTTTTCAGAGCGCTATTAATCAGTTCTCGACGCGTCCCTCTTCTCCAGGGATTCCTCCGTCAATATGATGTGAGCCTTACTTCACAGCCATCCTACTCATATACCTCTATAAGTACTCACCTCTTATCATTCTTTTCCATCTCTTCCTACAACCCAGGCAAAGTCTATCACACGTTACTCACACTCATCAAAGACAAACCCGACTTCTTGCGGCTTTTTTAGTCCATCCGTTTTCCCTCTCTGTAATCATCTCTCTATGAGAAAACATATTACTTGTAGACGTGTGTAGATTTTATCAAAACTTGGCACATGGACTTAGAAATTAAAAAGTGAGACATTAATTAACTGAAATATTGCATAACATATATATTAAAACCCTTATAATACAATCATTTAATATAATTAATGTATAATTTAATAATATGTTGCACATTCCATGTTGAGTAAATTTCGGGAAGGCCAAGTTCACAGTCATATATAGTGAGGAATGTATCGCTTGTACGAAGGTGCTCAAGTATGTTATGAGCGAAGTTTTAAGTAAAACCTGGACACCTTGCTAAATTACCTGAACGATATATGAAACCGCGGGAGTGGATTGAAGTTTGTTTTTCAGATCACTACCAACACAGCTTTAAGCAGCAAACTGGCCATGATTCAAGTCATAATAGTTTTATCAGACACATCATACCAACACGGGGCCTATCACTACCCGATTTGTTTTCTGATGATGTGCACTAAGAGAAAAAAACAACAACAACATCTAATGGCGGGATTGAACTCGTACCTCCTACAGTGGGCACACGATTTGGCAATATTGGCGCTAGTCCTGATGTGGCCTTTGTAGGGAAATTGTGTCTTTCACAATTGTCTTTCATAGTGTTAAACACATCTGTATTTGAGACTCAATGCTTTGCCATGAACCAGGTTCGGTTTTCCGATATTCGAGCCAATAATCAAAATTTGTCTGTACTAATTGGGTAAAACTTAGACATCAGATTGAGATGTTTGTCGCTGACAGTCGGAATATCGCGGCCTTAAAATGGCCTGAGTGGAATCGATCTTTGGTAAGATAACTTTAGTAAATCTGAATTACTGGCGTCTCCCCACGACCCAATACCCCAGATGATAAAGCTGGACTGATCAACCACTAGCTCGTGGCCTATAATCCCCAAGATGACCATATACCGAATGTACACTCCAAGACACTACCTAGTGTTATCAATAAAGGATTCTTGGAATTCTTTCAACTGTCTCAAAACACATGCGTCCATTTAAAGTCAAAATGACAAAACAATCCGTCTATATATATCGTATACAGAAAAAGACGAATATATTTCCATTTATAATTGCGTAGAAATTATAAAAATATGAAAATGACCACAAAACGATACGACAAAGGTTAAATTAAGAATTTTGTCACCCAAGTGATGGCCAAGGGCATTTCTTTTTTTTTTTTGTAGAATCTTCCGTGGGTGGATTTGTCATACGTTACACCTCCTAGCAACTGGAATCACGATGAGAGTTACACGGTGAAATGATCTCTAGAGAGTTTCTCTTAGAAGTTAGTTACTTAGAGTGGAGTTAGATTTGACTTTCTCTTTTGCAAATGATACTAGAATTCAATAATTGTTATGCACAAAGATGGGAATTAAACCAAAGTCTGTCGTCATCTTTACGTGTCTTCACAGCTTTCAGCTTTTGAAAGGTGCTGCTTTGCTTTCAGTTGGAATCGCTTTGACATATGGTCTTAAATTTACATATGCTCAAATCGAGTAACACATTTATGTGTTACTTTTTATGTCTTTTCACATTTCCTTCCCCAACGATGAAAAGGATAAAGAAAGGCTGAATAAAGGCAAATACAAGTGCGACACTACTCCGTCAACTTGAAGTCTATACTAATTAAACTTATATATGTTAATGTCAACACTTCCCGTGTGAAATAATCCAATTTAGAACACTGTGTATTTTGTGCTACCTCCAGTACGTTTTCCTGGTTCTATTCTACCTCACACGACTGTATATATCAGGCTCTAGTCTTTTTGTGTCGCCTATGTACATTAGTGCGTCTTCGTGTATTGGGGTTTGGAGGATGTCTTGTTAACCAATGTAGTCAATTTATAAATAGGTCTTTACCTGACTCGATGACCCCGTGGGGTGAGGCGGCCCTGGGGGGCTGTTTACCCAGCAGCCGCTGACTGAGGCCCTCTGACAATTACATAGGTGTAGAGTGGTCTACATTACACGGTTATATATTGGCGACCACCGTGGGACGCTATTCAACCGATCACGTCTTATCAATACAGCTATTAATCTGTCTCCAGCAATATGTTCATTTACCAGCTTGCCTTTTTGTCATTTGTTACAGACGCCTATTGTTCCTTTTGGCTTCTACAGCAATTTGCACACCGACCGTGACTTTAGCAGATGTATCATTGACAAAAAACTAAAATAATTGTTAACTTCAAAGGAACGGAAAATGTATCGGATGATCCAATTTGTGTAGGTAGATGTTTCCCGTACCTGCTGCTGATTATTGGAGCTGCTCCGGTAAGATAACAAATGGAGTGGGCGTGGTACGGCAATGGAGAGATCATGCCAATGGTGCGAGCAAACTCAAGGAATCAAGTACCATTCTGAATGTCACCTCTATGCAACTATCACTGTTATCACAGATATAAATCGCCGCGAACAGAATAACAAATCTACAAATCAGACAACGATCAACTAAACGATTCAAATCACAAGTAAAAATCAATGCTTTATTAAAAAGTTTTTCAAGTTTTGAAATCAATGCTTTATGCACCCGGTTTGGCGACGAACGGTGAGGGGGTGGAGTTATTGAAATTATTTATGTATATGGTATTGTAGTCCTTTCTTCAGAGCATTCCAGTTGCATGACGATCGACAAGTTTATATGCGGAAATCAGGTCAGGTGCTTGGTGCCTTATGGCCTTTGTGCCTTACGGCATTTGAAGGCCAATTGTCTTCCACCAATGGGGCGTGAAAGTCTGTATACCACATGTGGAAAAGTTACCCAGTAACTTGGTTGGTGGTTTACCCTGGTCATTTCGATTTTTTTCACCCACAAAACTGAGCAACATCGTCTAAATAAAAAATCCTTGAGGACTTTAACAACAAACAGGAAGTCAATCATTCAGGGTAAACATGACTTCTGCTTTAACAGCAAACAATCAGCCGGTCATTCAGAGTAAGCTTGACTATTGCTTTAAGAACAAACGATCAGTCAACCATTCAGAGTAAACTTGGCTATTGCTTTAACAACAAACGATCAGTCAATCATTCAATACTCAGTAAACTAGAGTAGTACTAAAATTGACAACTGGTATGAGCATGTGTTTGTGAATCAAGAGATCACGAGAGTAGGTAGAGTATTCCATAACAATTCTCCTGAAAACGGGTGACATACACATGTAAGCACCCGATCTACTTGTCGACGAATTTTTCTTGGGGCGTCTCCTTGCCACTTATTCTCTGTTGTTGTTGTTGTGTTATCAGATGGATATCTGTCTGTCCCGATGACCCTGCTAATCTTGTTGCTACGCTGATCCGAACATCCAGTGGTTTGCCAGAACTGTCGTTTTGCTTGGTCAGTGATTTCTTTTTGTCTAGTAGCGTTTGTTCGGTATTCTCACACCCTGTGTTGTCCACTGTATTTGTGACAGGCATATTCGGCAGTTCCTTCTCGGCTTTCTCCATTTTTAATATCGAAGCCTGACTTGGTTTTTTGTCTTTGTGGTGGTCACCTGACTTCTTACTGCGCTTCCACTTCATTCGTCGATTTTGGAACCATATCTTTACCTGTAAAAATATCAAAATGTTTACAGAAGATTACGGAAAATATGTGCTGATAGACGGACGACAGTTGCCGACTGAGTTAACTCGAACAGTTAATGTATAAGGACAGTTGTGGCCGCTGTTTTGGGCGCACCAGGATGAATGCGCTGAACAGGTCATACAGCGGATATACAATAGCACATGGCCGTACACTTTAATATTAGAGACGCTGGTTACAGAATAGAACCGAGTTTAAGTCTTTATGTGTATTTGTTTTAGAGTTTTGAACCTAAGCTGCAGCTAGTATAAAGTCGCAGGTGTCCCGAACATTACCACAAAATACACATAATTTGCAAATTTTTTGTGACTGCCGCGGACTAGAATGCCTTTACATAGTCACGCGGGTTTGATTGTCCCCCAATGAAGAAATCCGTTCATGTACACTGGAAACAGCTATATCTCTTTTTGTTCATTACCTGCAATTAACCTCAGCCATTCATGTTTGTTTCTATGGCGATAACGTGTCTGATGTATATGTAGTAGAGGACCTATACCTGTGTTTCCGTTAAGAGTAGCGAGGATGCTATCTCGAATCTCTTGGGTCTCGACAGGTATTTGTTCAGTTTAAACTGTCGTTCCAACTCCAGAAGCTGCTGGCTGGTGAAGGCGGTACGGGGGCGTCGAGATTTACCCGTTAGAGGATTCTGGGAACGAACTGCGAACAGCGAAATTTCAACAAAGAATGAACGAATATGACATAAATAAGCCCGATGTGAATAATTGTTATGACTGAAACAAAAGGAAGAAATGCAGCTAAATAACAGTCTGCAGGTTTAAACAACAAGACATACATGATTGTTCCACAGAATATCGATAAATTCTTCCACCGAGAAAGTTTTTTTCGGATGCATTCGTGTTGTGATTGTATGTACAAAAACACATACATCAGGCATAAATATACGTATTATACTGTTACTCTTGGTTCCCATAACTAACCATAACTATGCAGAGCTTCCCACTAATTGTTCCTATCTAATTGTTTATCTCAAACCAACCTCTAGTCAATTCAAATAGATCTTCCCCAAGGCAGTGTGGTGCCATTTTCCCCATGGCAGTGTGGTGTGTAACCGGCACAAACCTGTAACTGCATTGTTGCCAACTATAGAAAGTGTGCTAACCATTTTTTAAGGTTGGAAATAAAAAACTTTTCAAATACGACAAATAATTGCATCAACTGATAATTTGCCGTAGGTTTGTTTGTTCGTTAGAATGGCGAAACTTCTGGTCTGTACGGTGGCGGATGGCCATCGTCTAATTAGTTCTAATAAAAGGCTCGTTAAGTGATCAGCCCTGGGGAACAACAGTCATGCATCTGGTTTTCTTTTTTGGGGATTTCTTCCCCGAATTTAACATTCACGGCTCGAGCATTGTTTTCTTTTAATTCATTACCAGGCCAATCTGGGTCTTGCCGAGCGCTGGCTGGGGAAGAGAGCTGCGGGGCTCGGGGATAATTACCACAGCCCTGTTCCTTAAGAGGGTGAAAAAGAGAAACACAAAACGATGAAGGCTATAACAGACAGCTCAGCGCGCTTTCTGACGACACCCTCCATGATCCACCCTCTAATAATGTTCCGTGCCAATCGCTTCACATAGAATAAAGATGCAACTATCAACTTCCTGGGCAAATAAAAGCACAAGGACACTGGAATCTGGCGAGGCTTCAAGAGGAATCGGGCTGATTCCCTTTGAGATGCTAATCTAATTAGTCCGAGAGGAGGGCTCTACGCGGAAGGTGATTATAGCGATGGGAGCAAACACTTCGGCTCCCGTAACCGCCTGGCCAAATACCGGCTGACGAGCCAGAGCTCACTAAGTTCAATTAGTAAATTGCGGGCTTTCTCCCAAAAATGAGGCCTTAATCTACGCTTGATGATTAAAGATGTTGACTTACACTGATGAAATGGCCAGTGCCCACCTGCGAGTTGTTCCGGCATATCGAGTGGAGACGGAACCGACCGTAGATTAGCTCTCGCTTAGACCGACCACAAAATCACCCCGCTGAAATGGCCTCGGAATAAATGACATTTCATTTGCTAACGGAATATCACACTCGTATTTCTTCCTCATTCAGAAGACTCTCAGAAAAGAAAGTAGTTATCCCAACATTCAGTACTTTGTCCGTGGAAAATCGAGTTTATCAAACAGCGCAATATCTCAAAATAATCACCTAACTTCGACATGAGAAAGTCGACAAGAACTTACAGAAAAGATTGTCCGACAGAATTGGGCTCTTGAAGAAAAGCACAAACCTATTTACAACGAAAAGCCGATTTCTGGATTTAGAAATAACTGATGACATCGCTGAAAAATGGCTATTAGCAGACGGCATCCAATCGAAGTCATCTAGTAAAACGAATGCCGACGTTACATTAGGGAATTCCAGTGATATTATGCAATAAGTGGATTATCTGACCTGAAAAATACATTTGAAGTAAAATATGGTTGAAGAAAAGCAACAACATACGAAGTGTTACGAAGAATCATCATGTAATGAGGTATTTGTAGGAATTTAACAAGTATAGTATTCCTATTTATATTAAATTATTTATTCGATAAAAATGTCGTTTTTGTTTAATTTGAGACATTTAGTGTTTCTTACTTTTGTCTGTATTGTCTACCACCCTTTCGTTTAAATCAGTATAATCGGCAATGCTGTACAATGCAATTGATGAGTAAGCTTGACGACGATTAACATGTTATAACGCTATGTACTGGAAGCCTGGTCAGTATTAGAAAACGGTGGAAAAACTGCAGATTAAAATTTGCTGGAACTTTGTCAAGCCTATTGTGCGCGAGTAACTAATTATCTGAACTGCATGTTGGAATAGTGGGTCAGCGAGAGAGAGGGGAGGCGGGATCGGTCAAACATTCCACTGATGATTGGAACTCCGCCGCTTGGAACACTCACTTATCGACAGATTTCATCCACACTATCAATGCTCCCATTTCCAATTAGACCATTTCCTATTGATACATTCTATAAAAACTAGCAGTTTTCCTCTCTATCTGAGCTGCTTTTTTTGTCTGGCTGCCCTTTTCCTGTCTCCATTACTGAGGAATCTTAGTCGGCTGATAGATTAGGGGCCTCGGACGGCCTCACCCAGGCTTCATCCATCAGGGATGCTGGGCACTGCTCACTCCGCAGAGAAATAATCTGTAACGATGCCTTGTTTACCAGACTATATACAAACAACCCCTGACTCAATCGTCTTAATACCGTTTCAGCGAGTCTTAACGATGACAGGTGATAGATGTGTGCGGAACAGGAGGAGACAACCCTGGCTGGGAAAGCAGTGTTCCCAGAAAGTGTCCGTTTATCTGTATCCCGAGGAGCCTATATCCAGTGATGGTACATTTAGAATTAGAGATATTAAGGCACTCGCCAAAGAAAGATCCACCATCGGCTCCCGGAAAAGCCTTACTATCCGGTGATGGTGCGATGAAAGATATCAGGGTACTGGTTCGAGAAAGAGAAATTATCAGTTTCCAGAAGAACCTATATGCGGTGATGGCACATGTACAAGTAAAGACATCAAAGCTCGTGGCCGAGAGAGCCCTTATCAGTTTCCAGAAGAGCCGTTATCCGGTGAAGGTGCATGTAAACTTAGAGATATTATAACACTGGTCCCAGGTAGAGCTCATGTCAATTTCGGAAAGAGGCTAGCTATCTGGTAAAGGAACAAGAGTATATATTAAGGCACTGTTCCATGGCATCGCTTATATAAAAACTGTACCATGCAGTTAGTTGATGTACAGCCTGGGAGGTCGTCCATTTGACGTATGGTGATTATAATGGTCTGCTTTTGATTATGAAATTTGATTTTGAAAGTTGATTATTTTTCAACATTTTCTGCATATAGGTTTATTCATATTTGTAAAAAAAACTTGGTTAATAAGAGAGTGCAATTATAGCACAGCATTAGTTCAAATATAAGGTTTCTAACTAAAAGTTGTCTTGTGATCTCTGAAATTTATAATGAGATGGCCAGTTTAAAGAAAACGATACAATTAATTCACTGTAAGGCGTTGGATTAAATATTGATGAGGGATTATAGTGTATAGAGAGTCGCGAAATCCGATTTAGATACACGTTTATGTTGCACTGGACTTTTCGAGTTCATACATCTCACTGTTAACCCTAAACTTCGGAAAAAGATTACGTCGAATGTGTTGCCAGGAGCAGAGTATGTAATTTTTGTGGCTAGTCGACCTATGATTAACCTTCTTCAAGTAATTTACAATAATGTTAACTGCAGAAAAGATTTGTTCAATATAGGCTTATAACCAGATCCCATATCAGTTTTCGGAATGCTAAGTTACATCAGAACAATTATCATGCATTGATTTAATTGATATTAGGTCCCGAGTTGTCATGTTATGTCATAAAGCATGAGAAAATATTCATACGCTAAAGGTTTGTTTGACATATATCTAAAAAATATGTCACTATACTTTTAAATCCCAACTGAAGGGGAATGATTTTTTTCTCTCCGGTAAGAACTAGAAAGATGTCAGTAAAGTGTATTCTATATTCAACGTCACCCTCCGTTCGCAGAACAGCGGTTGGCGGGCCAGACGGAATCGTCACCCAACGGCACTGTAGATCACATCGAGGCTCTACCTTACAGCCCAGGGAAGACAAACTGGAGCTCTTGTTCAACATATTTGTCAAGGTGGCTACAAAGTTTACTCTGGTTGTCTTCTGGGTCTCTAACAAGCGCTAAACGGACAGAAAATTAACAACGTTACCTATTGTATGCTGTTGTGGTCTGCCGTGTTTATTGTATGGGTGACGCACGTGGATGAAAGAGACAAGATGGCGGCCATGTTGACTAGGACGTGCCGGTGGTCACCTCTCGCCGGCGTGTAAGATACTAGAGGGAAATTCAGAAATTCCAATTATCATGTTGAGGGAGAGGGTGATGATAAACAGCTGGATTACGGACTCGCCATTCTCTCTTCAGTTCAACGCTGTTTGTAAATAATTTTCACACGATCTAAGCCGGTTCTGAGCTACCGGCAGTTTAGAAACCCATTGTCCTTAGCCCAGTTTATCTTCGGAGAAGTCAAAAAGATTATACGATAAAAGAATGTTTCTCACTTTTCTGCGATGAAATCGACGGAGCATGTAACAGTCTCCCATTGTGCTGTGCTAAGCGATACACTGATGTATTTGTTGAAAACGGAGAGCTTTAGCGACTTACACATGCATCTTTGTCTAGAGCTCCAGACGAGGTCTTGACGGCAGCCAGGTTCAAGAAATGATTTGGGTCCACGTCGGCCTACTGGATTAGCGGTCAATAAAAGTCATCATGGAAATGTGTTTGATTAATCCTGATATGATGGACATATTTGCGTACAACGTCAGTATATACATGTCTGGCACAATATATGAACCGCCAAATGTTACTTTTAACAGAGGGTTAGTTCTTCAGTGGGGAACCGTTTTCGCCAAAAATAATTCGTGTCAAAGCTGTGTAGTCTGCTGTTCATTCCTGCATGTACGATGGCGTTCTGTGGGCAAACTGACAACGTACTACTCGAGCAGAGGAAGAGAACAATAGCCAAGTCGACTTGGGCCCCCAATCGCAGTTGTGCGGGAAAAGGTAGCCCATTAGGTATTCTATCCGAAATTTTAAACATACGGATTCAACATAGTAGAGCTGTTGCTTTAATTTGGAGACCTATATTTTTATTAAGTTGTTATGAGAGATAAATCTGCATTCACGAGGAAAACAGAATGCTAAGAATCTGCATATTTCACGAGCTACGAAAGCAACGAAGAACTGCCGTAGATGACCCTGTTGCCATGTAGACGCCACTGAAAACGGCGTGTGTGCGTTTGTATATTTATTTTATGGTAGCGTTACCGGATACCTTTCAGTACTATAAGCTGGTATCTTCTTGAATCGGTCTAAAGTTGAATTAAAATTGCATTTATACATGAAATTTGATATTTAAAATTAAATAAAACGCAAAATAAAAAGGATAAAAAGGACCCATATATTAATTTAGGAATAGATCTATTTCTCATTTAGGTCAGTATGATAAGGTTGAGGTCTTCTTTCTTGTTTTTTAATATCTTGTGATTAACTTCTGAACAAGCCTTCCAATCGGTACACAGCTCATATCAAAGTTAAATTGTTTTTATATTTTAATTCATAAAAATGTTTCAGAAAATCAGCACAGGAAAAATGTGTCCAGAATATCTCAAAACGCCAAAAATATGTTTAGAATATTTTGGAACTCCAAAAATGTATCCACAATATAATAAAACACAAAAAAATTTAAAGTAATTAATTTTATAACTTGAAATATATATCCACAATATATTAAAACACAAAAAATTTAAAGTAATTAATTTTATAAATTGAAATATCTTCTGACGAAAGTGAAATAGCATTATGGTTTATCAAGTTTAAACACGAACAAAAATCTTTAACGTCTGAAAGCGACTATTGAATTTAAGGATCAGGCTGGTGTACATTTTAAGATGGGATATACTCTTAGAGAAAACAAAATTTCTAACTAATAATTCCCTGTATTTCGCGGTCACCCCTCCATGTACACCCCTGTTTTGATTATACGTGGAACTCAGAACAATCTTTGGGCCTAGCCATTATATCGCGTATTCACGTATATGACATTTTTAAAAGAAAATTTGCCATGCAATATATATATATATATATATATATATATATATATATATACACTGATTGCAAATATAGCTGCATTCAGAGGTAATTTTTAGACACACGAATTTTTCGAAGAAACAAAAAATTCTTTGGTTTATATGAAAATATCAATCCATAAACCGTTTTAGAGTCTTGTATAATGATACTCCACTTTACCAGAAAATCCATTGTAATGGTTGTATGTTTAAGGCTTACAAAACAGCACAAGCTCAGAATTGCGTTGACACTTGGTGTAACCCGACGGTCTGTAACTATAATAAATCACTGGTTATCACAATCAGCCATCTTATTGGCTGAACTATTTCGCGTCCCCCGTGTAGCGGCAATGCCCTTGCCACAGTTATCATCGTGTTCAACTTTGACCGTGTGGACACCGGGTTTACCGTAAGCCGAGTCGGAATTCCGCTCTGAGGAGATTTACCCGGATTTATGTATCATTTTAATGTGGTGATGATAGAGCATGAATTACCTGCCTCTAAAGCCTCTGTAATCCGAGGGTTATTTACCTACACACTCTCAGCTAGATAAGGCAGGTCGTTAGCTACCTGAGCAAACTCCGCACACCTGTAGGACGTGTGCTTATTGGATGGATGGCTTTATAATGCGGACAACCCTGACAAACATACACCCGCAATAAAGATTTACGGCCTCCTATATTAACATTCAAATGATAGATTAATGCACAATTCAATCACCTTCAAAAGTGACACTAATCTCTTTAATAAATCCGTGCAGACATATAGTGCAGTACGCGAACAATATCAATCACACCTGGTGCGATCTTCCACTGAAATTCCCTAAGCTGTTGATCTCCCTCGGCCTCTAATTCTGATATACTTAATCAAGGTCATAGCACTACAAGTCATACTTGTCCCCCCCACATCCCGCACCCACGGAAAAGTAATTTAAAATAAAAAATCAATCAACGTTGGGCTACCCTCCAAGAGGTGCATGTATTCGATCACTGAAAGGGACGAAGGTATAAAATCAAAAGATTTTAATTGGAATCTAGCCGAACAGAATAGAGAGAATATCATTTCCTTATTTTTGTTACGTTTTTACTCATGACGCCAGTTTGTAATAAACCCTATTTCTAAACATTGGAAATATAGGGGTATGCACTGTTTATAATTTCGTGTGACTTTCTTCCTCTTTTATTCGATAGTTAAGGAAAATAGGTCTTGCTACTTATAAATAGGTCAACCGTTATGATACATTAAAACAAGTGTTACAATATTTTTACACGAATCTTAACTTTGCTAAATAGGTTTACTCGATTTTGCAATAATCTTTAATTTATCGTTCCCAATCTACACAATGTTAACTGTGTATAGTTTCTTTTGTACCACAAAGAGATATTGTTCTAATGGATTTTCGTTGGGTTTTTTCAACCGTGCGTAAGTATTGAGAAAATTAAATAATATGTATAAATGCACAAATTGTGGTTAGAAGAGCTGTTATGTTGTAATGGGAAATTTACCTGAATAATCTAAGGCAGAGGGAGACAAAAGTCCATTTCTTGCCAACCAGTCCAACTGCAGATCTTGACCATGACTCAGCGAAAACTTTGAATCCTGAATGAGGCGAGGACGATGGAAAGCACTTCCGGTGATGAACGGTAAAGTGTTCCCCATTTGTGACGGTATGTAGGAATACAAGGGGTTAGCATGGATGAGTCCGCCGAGGCCAGTTAGTCCGGCTACCCCTCCCCTGGGTGGGAACACGCCCATTTCACACACCCCAGAGGATGCTGATGGTAGTGGCGACAAAACCGCATACCTGGAAACGAATTCATCCTTGTCAAAGAGTGAATTGTACGTGTAGACCGATGGGCTTTCTCTACATCCCAAGTTCATCCCAGTGTCACGCTTTGTGGGGGTCGGGGACCTCCAAGCGGCACGGACAGTCGCCTTGGGTGTACCAGCGGATACAACATAAGGGCCATTGGCTGGTGTACTGACCGACTCTTTGAAGTAACACCGGGAAGAGTCGGGGGAGTGAGAATCCGGAGATCTAGTCGAAGGAATGGCCAAAGCGGGGGGGCTTAAGGTCTCCTCACGCACTGACCGACTTCTTCCCTTTTTGGTTCGATTGTCTTTGGAGAGTAAAGCATCAATCGTGAAAGCTCGCTTTTCCATGTTCCAGATTGACTTTTACCTCTTTTTTCCCATTCATTGAATAATGACCTGAAAGATGGTCAAGTAACTTTTCCCGCCTTCATAATGCCTTACAGTTCACAAATAATAAGGGCACGGGCATTTACACATCACCTAATGTTAAAAAGTCACCAATGGTGGAGACGCCGCCATAATTCGCCCGGCAAGACTGTCATGGATCTGCAACAGTATTAATTTGGCGCGACTCTTCGGTGAAAAGCCACAGGCCGTGATAATTCTCTAGATGTGTGTGAGAAGATTTGTTGGATAACAGAGTTGAGGTGTCGTTTGACCCAGGGAGTTTGCTAACTCGCGAGGTCACAGGCTGTATAAGGACAGCACTGCTAAACAAACGCGCCCGCCATTGGCTCACAGACTTTGTCAACCCAAGATCTCTTCTCTCTGGCAATATATATAAATATTCCAGTCAGTGCGTTCAAAAACTCAGTTTGTCATTTTAAATCGTTAATTCTGCAAAATTATAAACCTCGTGGCTTGTCACCTTAAGTATTTATATGCATGGTATTGTTGAGAGCTGGTATAGATTCGGCTTTTACTTTGAGCCAGCATGCTATTTCTCATTCATCAGTGCTATCTAAAATAAAAAGACACCCACCACAAAGTACCACTATTGTTATGTTTGCGTGGACAGTCAAAACGACATGAATACATACGTACAAAAACTTGTAGAATCCAACATACTTTTGACCACTTCTCGTTGTCATTTTGAAATTCAGTTTCGGCACAAAGTAAATTCAATTTATAATCACCACGAATTAAGTGGCCAGTGTATACATGAATGGGTTTTATCATAAATGACATAATTTGTCAGTAATGTTGAGAGTTGCTGTTAATTGCACATCCGCTCAATTTCAGCACATCCTAGTAGGCACGTGATCAAATATGGTCATTTTACTCCGTTCAAAAGAAACACCCCCAAAACGATCAATGTTCCAAGAATGACTCGGGGTCCCATCAGTTAATAAAATGGCGGAGTTTTAATCCTTGCCTCTCATATCCTGTCATTTCCCGGTGGATAATGGCGCGGGACTGCCGATGGCTCATCTCCCAGAACTCCCCGCGAAACCCGATCCGAGGGCCGCCCAATCCCGACCTCCCCTTACTCGCGCCGCGGCACGATCCGACGACAGATAGACCTTTTTGCAGGTCACATTTCACAAATATGATTACTTTTGCCAATTTACAAATACCTGGCGCTAATTAGACAACTATCGCCCCGTCTATAGTCCACCGGTAGTCGTCAGATAAACATCATCACAATTAGACGAGAAGAAGAAAATTATTCCGCTGGATCGGAGCCAGGGTGAAACTGTTTCGGCCATTATGGGGATCACACGCCAGATTTATTTCAGAACTGCTTTCAAAATACGACGAGATTAGATCACACACCGTATAAAAGAAGATCGGTTATGACTTAAACAGCATGATAAGAGCACAAATGGGAAAAGCGGTAAAAATAAAAGAAAGAAATTAAGAAAATGACGTCTACACATTTTTGGATTCCTTTAAAATACTTCTTAATACTTTTCGTTTTTACACAAAGATGCCATTTCTTGGACTGGAAAAAGGTGCTATGCGAACAAATGTTCAGTTTTCGTCCTCATAAAGAAATAGTGCGAAAAAGTGTGATTATGTCGTTCAAAATGTAGCGTGGTTACCGCAGATCTTGTGATTTGAATGAACCTAATTTTTACTTTAAGTTAAATTAATGAATGGTTATGGACATATTGTGGCGCCTTTTCACTGAAGACACCTTTTACATTGATAGGAAGTGTACCTTCCAGATTTCTACTTTCAAAGCTGTTTTATTTTGAACATAAATATCTTCAATAATGATGGAGATAACAATTCAAAAATAGAAAATGAAAGTTTTAGTAGGCGTATATATACCTAATGTGATTATGTTGTTTCCGGCCTTTTTGTCCGTAGAAAATAATCAAAAGTTCACGGCTTAATAACAAAGTATAGGTGAATCAGGATAGCTGTAATAGAAAATACTATGCAGAAGTATACAATTAAAAACAACAACAACAAAACCCAACCGGCCGAACACCATGCCATATATGTACGTAACAAGTTGTCTACCATAATACACTATGTACGGTCACGATGGTGTGGTTTTTTGTGCCAGCCGAATTTCAATAGACAGCATTGACACGTTCAAGTGGCCTGACACTTAAACCATCATTAAAGTACATTCGCTGTATGGACTATATTGTGGTCAAATTTGTGAGACAAGGTTAATGCAGAAATCATAATAGAAAGACAGCTGAAGCAATATAAACTCTTCCAAACGACTGCGCCGCAAGGCACAATTATAACACACATTTATGGCTGCATGGCTGTCATGAACGGCTCTCTGTGTCTAAATGACGAAATGTCGACAAATAAATATGTTTTAAAGGACTAATAAAGAAAAAGGTGACAGACATGAGTAAAATAAAGATTCCGCTCTTTTAACTATTACCATTCAGCGATAATACACCCACATGAAAACTTGCCGTCATAAAAATGGCAGAAGGAGAGAAGTGCTGTTATCGCAGAGTTATGGCCCTTCAGCAGACGAGTTTACAAACAGAACCACTTCGTAATGGTCAAACTGGATTTATACCTGCGTTGTAAAACCTCGCTATTAAAATTCCCTTTATGTAATAGTGAAGTGTCGTCTTATGTAAATTGTTAAAACCATCAGATAAACTTGTTGTAAAAATGTGCCTTATAAGATACTTATCAGGGTGTTTCCCAGCTTGTACCTTTCACCGTTTTGTTTCTTCTACAGTTAAACTCGGAACTCAGCCACCTCACCATGCAGACACAATATAAAAATGTCTTTAGCGATTTGAATGAAACAGAAGTTTTGGGGGGTCATGGGTTATTTCACCATATATTGTCCCATCAATATGGCGACAGTTGACTGATGTTTCTCTCAGCACCAAAGTGTATCAACATTGGGTCTGCTATGAAAGCCGGATTTCGCCACGTGTTCTCGAGTAATCCAGGACATAAAAACAAATGTGGCATGAACAGCGCAATTGTAAACCTACTTAGGTATAATTCAGCCGTTATGACCTGTATGATTAGATACCCGGTATTACGCGTTGAACATAAATTACTTTCGTTTCCTTGAGTTCGTTGTTATAGGACACTGTTAAAGTAAAAAATGCTACAAAGACGAAGTAATCGCCAGTGAAAATTACCACTAGAAACTACATGAACATATCTAAAAACACCGTTACTTATTGTGAAGATTTTTTGGAGTGAATACACAGGGGACAATTCCAAGCGTCAATAAAGTTTTTTTTTCCACAGAAAATGCCATATTTAATGCTGGAATAACTTGTGCATGAATATATGTTATCGTAAGTAGTGAACGTTTCGAGAATTTCATCCCACGTTGTATAATAAAGTTCATAGCCTGAGTTTCACATCATTGGGACCCAACATAATAAAATCATCCATGAAAACCGACATCCAATTCAACCATTCAGTGGCATATATTTTTTAGTAAAAACAAATAGATAGGTAATTTGTGAAATTCCCTACTGTGGTCTTCCACTCATTCTTTTAGCAAAAAGACCGAAGGAATCCTATCTGGTAGAGTATACATTTCTTTGGAATAAATAACTGCTAATTTTCAATTGTAAAGTGGATATTCTGGGTCTTGATGACGCGTTAAGTGCAAAGACGTCACACGGATTTTTTTCCATTTTTATTCAGTTTATATTAACATATTCTATGGTGCATGCACGTCATACATAAAAGTGAGGGCATGGAAAGCATTCTCGGTATTTTTCTCTAATTACGCATGTACAGAGAATTCTACATGCGTCGAATGTTTTATTCATAAGTATCAATATTTGTACACATGGTTTGTGGGACGAGGAAACCAGACTGACCAGAGCAAACCACCGACCTTCGCCAGGCTTTCCACAAGCCGCCGGATTTAAAGAAACAATGTAACCTGCATTCGAAAACGCGACATTATAATCGTTAACGGCGAGTCTTCGCTTCAAACATATGAATCAGTGAAATGAACAACTTGGCCAAATGAGGAGATATATATAGTGCTGGCTTAATACGCAAGCAAAGGCCCTAACCAAGGCACCGGACATAACGAGAAAAATATCATCACAAGACGCAGACATATGACGGGAGAGTAGCCCACTATCCCCAATTCCACAATTTCAAACGCAGAATTTATTTACCGGTATTTATTTATTTATTTGTTTATTTATTTGCTTACTGAGCACGAAGTTATATGTGAACAGCTATAGGGTAGTCGCGTAGACAAATCTTAACAGATACTCCACAAATAGCTAAGTCGCACCTGTGTCTGATGTTTATGTTCACAAACGTGGTAAGCAGTGATGACGGGTCAAATTGCCAGCACCCCAGCGCATATCCACAAATCTGTTCCCCAGAGGTGACTTCACAGAACTCTTCAGTGTATGAGGATACTTGGACAGTGTTGTCTTAGACACCAGCACTGTTTCCATTTTCTGTTAGTTTTCTGTTAGATTGTGTGGACACTCCACATTAGATGTGTTATTTCCGAGAATTCCCCACTGCGGTTCAGGGCCGACTTGCCGCAGAAGCACTCTCGGTATGCGCACTCTATTCTCCAGCGTGCCACTCGACAAGCTTTAGTGGTTGACTGTTAATAAATACTTAACGTTGTGACCAGCCATAACCCAAAGGGGCCATTGTCTTGAGGCACGGCACGCGCCGAGCAGACGACGCCGATATGTACATTTCACCGGTTGCAGGACAATTTAGAAACAATTGAAGTGCAAATTGTCCTCCATGCTTCCCGCCTCTGCTATGGATGATATGTCCGTAGCTTCGGGGCAATTCCCATCCGAAGGTAAATTACGTGACATAAGAGAAGCATTCGCCCCTTCACAGCAAACAAATTGGAGAGTTCCAATCGCACTCTCCGCACAGATCTGTTTCTGTTTCTAACATTGGTGTATAGACAAAGGGGATATGAAGAATTCAGATAACAAAACCTCTGGCACACAGGCGGTATTGTGAGGCGCAGAGGTCTGTCTACTCTGCTGGACACCTTACAAACAGCTTCACAGAGATCAGCTGACGTATTTGGGTATTTGGTCATTTGAGCTCAATTAACAATGCAATGTGTTCATTAACAGATACTCTTGTCTACCACTTTTCAAATGGCTTTCAAATGAAAAAATAGCCTTTTGACGGGATGTAATTCTTAAGAACGGAAAAATCAAACACATTCTTTATTATGACACTAGTAAGTTGAAAGAATTTAGATAAACGATGAAAATGCTGACTTGTGGAAATATAAGATTTTTGTCAAATTACACGTGGGCATACGTGTGCAGAAAGACAAAGTTCCGCTCTTACAAAAAAAATCACTTTAAATTAATTCCATTTCGGGATTTTTAGTTTTTCGCACACACAATTTTTTTCGTTACTTCACAAGATTAAGTGGCACTGACTTCCGTTTGATGGCGTATTGATACACGGAACGTTGGTTCAGGAATACGAATTACTTTGTGATATTCGGAAATCGACTTAATCATTGATTAGTTTCTGCTCTAGCGATCCATTTTTTATCTTGCCCTGAATATCAGTAAACATCGGTATGGAAATGGCGTTGAATCTCCTGAGAAATCGGCAATATGGACCGATTGCTCGCACCATTTCTCTGGTTACTGACGGGCAGACGCTGAGGCGCTCTATCACAATACCATGCCCCGCTAAGCGGAAGTCCTGCCTCTCCCGCTCACACCTTTCCGGTAAAAAATATGTTTTAACATTCATTACATTTCTCCCTGTTATACCTTAACATTAGCTAAGTCTTTGTGTAAAAGATAAAAGTATATAACAAAAGAGCTGAACCACGATTCTGACCGGTAATAAACCTTCACATGAAATTTAGTAATTTAACACTTACCTAAGTTCTTTAACTCATACACTCCTTGATACTCGTGCAGCAATTGTCAACAATGTATCCAACGAGGGAAACCATGATCACTGGGCGATTTTAATTAGAAGCAATTTTTTATCGGATGATATTTCTAAATTTATTTGCCGCCATTCGTACCTAAACATAAACAAACAAAATATGACCCTAAGAAGTTTTCTCTGGTTCTTATTGTATTTATAAACAAATAGTAAAAGCTAGGCGTAATTTTAATCCGACATTCATATGCCAACCGTCAATCATTATATGGATGCTCCAGGTAAGCAGTTCCAAAAGCAATTTCCTAAATAACACTCAAGGAATAAAAACCAAAGAACTAGGGAAATATCAGAAGTAAGAAATTAGGACCGATTCATATAAAGAGGAGCCGGCAACAGTTTCAATACCGGTAATGTAACGCTGCAAAGACCCAAGGCCAATGTTTTTCGCACATAAATGTCACCTTTTCCAAATGGTGTATCATTCTAGTTTTAGAATTTGTCATTAATCAAAAGTTGTCTCGCTTTCAGTGATGGTGTTCTTATATTCAGCATTGCGATTTTATTCAAGAGGTTGCTTATACATTGTTAAAAAATATATTAATTAAAAAATACCTCTCATGGAAGTGATGGTAGGTCCGACAAATTAAATTTCGGTTGCTTTTAATTAACACCAAATAACAGATGCAAAGTAGTAATTTACCTTGTCTGTAAATGTGCGCCTTTCTCCCGGTTTCCGCAAAGGAAATGTTCCATTTTCATGATTTCTTGGCCGATGTGATCAGGAGTTGTCTCCCATGACTTGCAATTGTACCTTTCTTATGTGCAGAGCAAAGAAAATTTCCATCTTTCCATAATGGATGTAAAACTTTACTCTCCTACCAGACAAGAGAAAGAAATAAAAAATCGAAAACATGAACACGATAATAAAGTAAAATAATGAATTCATATCATTACATTGTCTAAGGCGCTTTTTTGTCATAGTGTGTTGCCCAAAGTTTAATCACGTTCATACCGTTCCTCCACTCTCATAACTAACCACCATAATGTGAATGAAAACTTGTCGTGTTCAGCATCTCCGGCAATCTGTGTCGTAGACATATCTATTTCTTACTACCCCGGGGCTAGGGTCGGTATAAACACCCATGCTTATCCATCCTTCCATCAACATGACGCTTTTATATATATAAAAAAAAAACAAAAAAAAAAAAAACATGCAATCAAAGCGCCACTGGGATTTTTATATTTGTGTTAGACCTTGGAATAATGCAGAGACTTTAGTTTGAAATATGAATTGCATGTCATACCTAGAATATTGATTGTCTGCCTTGCATCAGCTAAAACTGTTGACTTCTCTCTGTATTTCTTTCACATGTTTGGGCTGCTAGTGCTAATATAGGCCTAAGATGTTTTGGAAATTGGTTCTGCCGTCATCGATTTGGATTACCTCTTAGTGGTCTACGAGCTGCATATGGACTTGACTCTTAGACTAAACCGGCGCCTTAAGCCTAAGTACTTCTATCATGACCATGATAAAGGCTGACGCATTCTGTTACATTCTCTGCATGTATTGGGGAAATCAGGAGACATGAAGGGAGACAATCTATAATGCGGAATGTGCTTAAGCGCCAGGCCGATGAATTATGCCCCTTGGAATACCGCTAATCGACTATGAATGAAAAAAAGCACACAAATGGACCAAGGTTCTTTTTGTATCTTGGACTAGGAACATAGTTAAATGGAGCCCAGTTATTGCTGCTTTCATTACAGCCTCATAAATAAAGGTGCTACATAAAACCTTTACAGTTTCCTCAGCTCATGACTCTAACATTTAAAGGTATGGGGTCTCCGTGGCCGAGGGGGTCAGCGCACCAACGCCGCGTTATGTGGTCATTGTGAGTTCAAGTCCAGCTCATGGCTTCCTCTCTGACCATACGTGGGAAGGTCCTCCAGCAGCCTGCGGACGAACACGGATCTCCCTCGTGCTCTGTCCGCTTTCCTACCACCATAATGCTGGCGGCCGTCGTATAAGTGAAATATTCTTGAGTACGGCGTAAAACACCAATCAAATAAATAGAATCTAAATTTAAAGGTTTGACATGAAATCATTTATGAATGGTTCTATGTGGAACCAATAAAAAACGGTTCTGTATAGAACCATTCTTAGTAGAACCATATCAAGATAGTACCATACAGAATCATTTGAAGAAGATTGATTCGATATTGAACCCATCTAGAACTCACGCTCCGGATTAAATGATTAAATTAATTTTCACCTTAACTGTGTCAAGCGCCCAAACTGAAAAACTCTCTGGCCCCAAGCTGTCTTAGGCTTACGTCACACTTAGTCTTAACTTCAAAACAGCTTATGGCTCAAAATTTGTGAGGCACATGAATAATTTTTATGTTTTTGTCAACTGTTGTCTAACACCTTCATGATAATATAAAAATTAGCTTTCAACTTCAAATCTAAGTTCAGGAATGATACTATTGGTAAAGAAATATGTATCTGACTACTCAGTTTTTCTGTTCTGAAAACAAAATCAAGAGTAGACATTTCATCCTGCACACACCGTTCTTTTCCTACGCAAACTGAATACTAGTGCTAAGGGGGAACATCACCTGTTACGTAAAGATCAATTCCAGAAAGGCAAAATATGGAAATAAAAATTGAAATGGTTAGCAAAACTATCAAAACACGCAAACATATGATAACTTTAGTTTGCGCAAAGAAAAATTAATGTCCTGAATATTGATGTTTACTAGTATAATGAATGTTTTGTGACACATATTGTTTTGACAAACTTTTTCTTCACTATGTAAGTTATCTTGAAGACACGCCTGTTTGACGAACAGATTCTATTTTTTGTGTACAATGGTCTACAGGTCTATGGCGAGTCACATTCTAAGGCGCTTCCAATGGTTACGAACAGTATGGAAACGTGACCAAAAACTAAAAAACCTTAAAATTTGGACAGCAAAAAAAAAATTACAAAGTGAACATTAGGGTTACAAATGGGTGGGGGTGTCTTTTACCGTCTACAATAATTTTCAAACGTTCGGCTGAGGCTTTAGGTGGGGTTCATTCGCCTTCAGACTTTCGTCTCCCATGTCTTAACAATGTGTGGGATTAAGCTCGGATAGTAAGAGGAGCAGTTACCATAGCCACGAGGTACACAAGGTCCGGATTCATAGCTGGCCTTGCAAGTGAAATTTCTAGATCCTTCCACTCTCACTGTTTGGCAGACGTCTCTCTGGCGATAAGCAGTCGAGAAGCCTCGTCTGGCCGTTTGGGGGGCCCATCTTTCGCTGAAGACCACTTGTCTTTAACCAGTATTTGGAATGCAAGTCTGTGTAAAAGATTACACTCGAGAAAGAACTTCTATAACTAGTCACAGGTCGGTGGTTCACACTGAACACAGTGTTTCCTCCATAAAAATGACCGCCATCTCATCAGTGAAAATTTCTTGAGGATGTCGTTGACACCAACCAATAAATCGAATTTTAATACGAGTAATGTCTCGCCTTGTGTCTTCTGACCTGCCTTATCCTGCAGCACTCGTCTAATCACTCGTGATTAAACCACTATGAAAAATCTTTAGAACAAACATTCGGGCTGAAAATGATATACCGATTCTTAGCCGTTAAATTATTAACAAGAAATAATATGTTAAGAATGACCTTCACCAAAAATATTAATATATTATCTATTCGTTGGTACTTTGGTAAGTAGTCAGTCCATTTGTTATTTTCCAAGTCGGCGAGAGTTGAGATTAAAATCATAACAACAGACACTACCTTTGAATTCATTCCTTTCTAAAACTGTCCGCACTGACAAAATTAAGATAAGGCGTCCATTTCCATCGTAGTCGAGTGTCCAAATGTGGCTGCTTTGGCGAGGCACTTTGGCTTTTCCCAGTCTCTATCTGATCTTCTCTATTCATAAATTTGACAAGCGTAAAATAACACCAATATTCTGTGAGATCAACGTAAGAGATCGTAATTACATAAATAATTAAGACCGTCTCAAGCGTGTGCTCCAAGACAATTCTTACAAGGTGTCTAAGACATAACCCGACTTAATTGTGAACGCGGGCGGCATGGCAGATATTCATCGTCCATGCTATGTCCTGGATGCTGTACTCATGGCGCTGGATGTCAACAGCGGATGGCCTCCCTGTCGACCTATAGATTGACTGGTCGTTGTTTGACGCCAACTTTAAAATGCTCCACGTAATTGACCTATTGTATATGACATTATGACATTCATGTGATTGCAATATTAAATGTCATGACATCACAGCATTTTTAGGCATTTTTATTCTATAAAATGCTATTAACATCGCTGTATTTTCTTTACTTAATTCGGTTTCAGGGAGGGTGATGGGGGGGGGTGTAAGCTGTTACTATCTAAGCATTTACTGGAACAGTTAGAATAACCCCTAACTGAGGAAAATTGTCAGGAGGCCGAATTCCTAGGTTACGCCGGATAATTCAAACTCTCACAATATCGTCGCTGCTCTGGTTTTATTCTCCATACTCTGGTCTTTTATGCTGTATATCTTAAATTTCCATTGACTTATATCCTACAAGTTACATAGAAATAAAAGAATAAAGCTCGTGATTAATCGCTCAGAATATGATTAATACGTGTAAGGATGTAGATATCACATTAAAATCGAATTCATCTTATGACAATGTAAATATTTCAATTTTCCTTAACCAAGGCTGGATGCCCCAGGGACAGTGACACTACAGGCCCGAGGGCGGGGCGTCACTGTGGCCGTGTGAAGACACACAGGGCTAGTAAACTGTCACACATCTTCACCTGAAGATAATTAGCAGTTTACTTGTGAACACAGACCTCAGAGAGAACATCAGTCACCTTCATCTAACGAGAAGTTAATGAGCCCACCTGTCGGTACGACTTGTCGACCAGACCCCAGTATTAGGGCGTGGTTCATCTCAAGGGCTAATTACTAGTCAGGGTGGGGACTCCCAGCTTCAACTCTCAGTCCACTGATAAAGTCACCGCTTTCCCGGCAAAGTCACTGACTAGCTGTATTGTTCGCTATTATAAACTCTTCAGTGACCATCCAAGACCTTGGTGTTAGATGGACCAAGGGGGTCTGCATCTGGTAGAATGTCACCCTACAGCTTGTCCCCTGAGTGAGGGAGAATCCCTTCAATGCCCACCGTAGAGTTTACATAGCCATTACCCTGGAATGGCAGAATTACAGTATTATTATTGACTGACTTAATTACATGGAATTATTTTGTTAGTTGGCTCAAAATTGTAGACATGTCTTGTACCAGGCGGTTAAGATAAGAACGTGTAGCTTATTGAAGGACAAAGCAAAAAAACATTTCGAAACGATAATTATATATATTAATAATTGTCACCATCGGTTGGTTTCATTAGATATACTAACACTATAGTTTTGCGAGGTGGTAACAGATATGTGACAACCTGAAATATTTCCGTTCCAACGCCTCCTTAAATACTGCCACATTCATATGCATGTATTTAGCAAATGAAAAAAGAAAGAAAAACGTATTTACTGGAGGCTGGCATTAATTAATCCTCATGGTCAGCTAAATGTAGTAAGTTTGTCTCTAAATATATTAATCCTGTAGTAACACTGATAAGTTTAATGTAATCCACAAATAGTGTCACTCCGAACGTAATCTTACGTTTTTCACAGTTAAACTATTTGTGTGTTTCGTTGATTATATAAATATTCGCCAAGTAAACTTTTAGTCACTTCTTCAAACCTGCTAACGCAAGTGCCACACATTTAGACAATACTTGAGTTATGCACAGAATTACACGAAGCAGGCGGCACTGTCAACGGATTTAACGCATGTATATGGTTAGCAGCGGTCGTCAAAACAAAACGGAGATCAGGCGTGGGGTTATCCCTCATCTTTATCACGATTTATCCCATACATTGTAAAAACCGAACTTTATCCTACATTCAATCGAGCAAAAATATGTAATTACGACTCGGTCAGTATATAGTAAACTAGGTTTGGTGAGTGGGAGCAATAAAACAGCCTACACACAACCTTAAGGACATGAGGATTTCACCGCCCTGTTAAGTGCATGGTTTTGAAACAGCACTTCAAACATTGTCTCATTTTGCTGTGTATTGTACATTTATTCAGTGTAAGTCAAGCACCACAGGGGGCAGTTGGTTCATGAATAGTACTGTAGAAATATACTGCATCCATAGTCCTAGGTTGTGTGTTGATGCTCAGCTCTTGCTGTGCCAGCGGATACCATGCACCTTGACGTAGAATGCACCCGTCACTTGCGTTACATTTTCGAGTGCGATCATATGAATGGTATACCCTTTAGTATTGCATAATGCAAAAATGCAGTCTATATTTGACCTATTTATGTATATGGCTTCTTTTTTCAGAATGGGATTATAAGTGGGATAATCAGAGGAGGTTTTATACATACATTGATTTCACTCTATACGTGAACAGATTGCCGGATATAGCATGTAGTGCTATATTTTTTGGCTCAGAGATTAACAATTAACGATCATATATTTTATACAATATTTGAGATTTTCAGATTTCCCTGCGCAATATTCTGCACGGGTGTTATTCATATCGATTATCTGTATGATATAAACATGACGTTCAAATGCTAACTTTTGCTCACGTAACAAAAACAAAATGTGATTATAAATCTGAATCACCTTTAAGTAAAATAAAGAATGAAACAAAGATGTCAGTAATATTTTTTTGATGGCAATTCAAATCGGACTGACAGCTAATTATGAAAGAAATCTAGACATTGTTGTCAGTACAATTCAAACTATTGAAAAAAATCTACTCGTTGTATTTTCATGAAAATATATGGTTCTTTCATTAATATCAGATTTAATCCGGTGCCAAATACCTTTGGAAAGCCTAACATATGTACTGTGACTGGTCACCCTAATAACCCATATACCCATATAATATTTCATGGCAGATATTTTAACTTAACCTTTATCTTCATTTTAGGCTGCCCTTCATCTGGAATATTCCAAGCCCACAAGTCTTGGACGGCTTTTGTTTGCTATGCAAATCGTTTGGCCTAAGCTTAGAGACAATCTGGAAGCGATTCATTGAGCACAACAAAACGATCGAATCCAGGCGGGATCGAGTCGACCAGTAGTTTGTATAGAGTTGAGAGTTTTTCTTTGAGGACCCCGAACACTTATACAACGGTGCCGGCCAGATTGAGTCGGAACCGAAAGACACTGGTAGCTCCTGGCGACCAGTCCCATCCTTCTGGTTGAAAGAAACGTTTACAAGGATGACAAAGTCGCATAATAACTCTCCGCGGCTCTTGTTTCAGGCCCAGATAATAACAGAAAATTGCTTCTTTGCAGATTTCTTCGATCTTTCCTCTTGTCAGAGAGAGCAATGAAACATGGGGAGAGAGCAAAAATAATGCCTGCCTAGGGAAGCGTTTTAAGTCAGCATATTCCACTTGAGGAGAAAGGGCCAATTAGACGGAGAGAGCTTCAAGTCAGGGCGCTGCGGAGCTATGGCGTCCGTATCGAATCCATCTTGTCTAGTTCACCATTACCCCGGCAACAAACCGGGTAATAATGACATATTTCCTAGAAAATTATAGCTCATTAAAGTCTGGTAATTGAGGATGTGTCGGATGCTGGAGCCGTCCGCTGATCGTGCCTGCACAGTCAGGCCAATTTTGCCCAGGCCAGTTGGCTTGGGATCGAAATGCCATTGGGGATGGGCCGAGCTTTGTGATCTACTGGAGACCGTTATTTGCCGGGCCAGCCGGCGGCTTCAGGAAGTGGAAACCAGGTCCCTGACAGCGCCCAAGCAATAGTACACTGGATTTACCCCGGCAACTACATAACTTATCTAAGACTTACAAAACGAAGCATTATTAAGTAAGACATTAGAGACAGATTCTTAATTGTTTTTACCGCGATGTTTTTAGCCCTGTCAGATTTTTTAATGGACGTAATTCTAATTTTGACTGAGAAAACCTCTATGCCACCCAACCCCCCACCCCCACCAAAAGATCGCATGACGTAAGCAAATAATAAATGTTAAATATTCCTGTTACTGTCAATACAGTCTGGAAACAGTAAAACAAATACACACTCCACTACAATATTGATTTGTCCCGTCAGTTGAAATTGTAGCACTTTGACACTAACAGACAAATTATAACAATGATTTTACCAATTACCCTGTCACCCCATTTCAAAAGCATGTGTACAGGGGGGGGGGGGGGCTTACACTTGTACATTGTGAGAACTGATTTATCAGCGCATATGTTTGTTTGCATGCTTGTTTCTTCTAAAATATTTTTTTTCCAGTGAATCGCTGGTATACAGGTAAACTATTTCACCAGCTGTATTAAAAAGATTTAAAATATAGATCAGCAAAATCTATATTGACATGTTACCAACGATTAAACTAATGATAACAAGATCACTGTATAGCGTCGTACTTCAAAGCTGACATAATACATGGGCTTCATCAGAGGACTGTGAACTTAACGGATTTCTGGTATTACGATTTTAAATTTTAATTTTTGCTATTTTAAAGTTTCCTTCCTGGATTACCACAGCTAGTGAAATAAAACTATGATAAGCTGGTGGGAACTAGTTGTCAAAATTTACAGACTCACTGTATATAGCGCTCCTGTTAGTTCCTATATTAGGGAGACTTTTTTACTGTAAAAACTCTATTTGCGCTATGGTGGATTCTTCCTCATTAAATGCACACCCGCATATAACTTTCTTGTAAAGCTATCTTTAGAACTGCACCGGTAAGCAGTTTGGCTAAAATTACACAGGCCCTTTAGGCGATGTAGAGAATGTTTGTGTATCCATGTATAAATGTATATGGATATACTATATATGTGTTCACAAACCTGAGACACGCCCCGAAAGAGTGTATCTATTGATTCAGAAAATTCCGGGTTATTACAAGAAGGCATGTTATCTGTCAATGGGAGACTGTTGATCTGAAAGATAAACACGCATGTGTGTTTGCTTGCGCAAAATACCTCCAAGCATTATCTGCCGCCAATGCATCGGCGGTGTTGTCAGAAGGTATACTGCATTACGTCAGTGGTGTTGTATGAGCTTCGGAATTACAGCCAACGAGGTGTAAACTTTCCATGTACACTCAGTTCGTACAGGAGTTTGTTTGGTTGTCGTCTTTTTAACCTCTGCTTGGTTATTTTGGCGATAAAGTTTCGGTGTTACCAACTTAAGGTATAATTTTCCGGCCTCTGCACGGTTTGATAGTAGTAATCGGGATGGGTTTAACGGGTGCTCTTTACGCTTCCCGTCACGTGTTAAAACGCTCTGACCGAACAGTTGAATAAATTAAGTGGTTTGACTTCTTCTCGCCAATTATCCTCACAACATAAGCCCCCAGAGGACAATCAGCTGATGTCAGTGGCTGTGCTCAGGGGATTTAGTGCAGGTTGATCTCCACGGGTCTCTGGTAATGCCAGTACAAACACACAAAATACATCCCTCTAAGGAGCCGTACAAGCGACGACCCAGAAATATTTCATGAAGAGAGAAATTGTTCGTTTGTGTCTTTTTTTTTTTCGTTCTATATTTTGTTTTTGTACCTCTAAAAATATAATTTTTCTGAAATAATACGCTGCATTACTATCATGGTAGTTATAATGTAATATCCAAGCACGTGTACAATATGCACTTCACACAGCTGCTTTGAGATTAACATGCATTCATCTGTTGAAGGCTTCCTCCCTTGCAATTGCCTGCTAGAAAATGTTAGAGGTGAACTAAAAGGTAAAAAATAGCAAAGAAGGGGAGAGACATGATCTGTATTCCTCGGTATAAATATTTTCATGTCTTAGTAAATATAGTTGTCTCTTCAATAGCATTTTCTGCGCTAAAAAATTGTTATATCTTCAAAAAATATTTCACTCTGTGAGACGTTTCTGGCCTTGCACTAGGACTGTTTGGAAGACTGTTCAAGCATTGGGTTCGTCCCATTATGGAAATGCAGGTTCAGAACACAGAGCATGAATGGAAATGAATGCACGATACAGAAAATCATTTTCTTCCCGTGCAAGGAATCTTTTCCAGTTGCTAGGTCTTCTGAACCAACAACCTATTTTTTATATATCCCTACAGAGAAACAGTGTAGCCATGCTGGACCCTATCAAAATAAAACAGAGAAAAAATATGTTTGATAAAAATTAACAATGTGTTTAATAAGTCATTACTCCCGTGTGGTATTGTCTGTCGCCAGTATAACACCACAAGGTCCACAAATTGCTATGTTGGACGTACTTGTTATTGCAAATAAGAAGAAAAAAAATCATTGCCCAGGGTGTCCTTAGAATTATTTAAAAAATTGGTGGCATACCGGACACTGGGCATGGAAAGTAATTAATGTTGCGACATGCATGTAGCAGCAGCGACTGGGACAAATTCCGAACACTCACAAAGCCTATTCACTACTATATTCCTGAATATAGGCTACATTACTTTTCGATAAGAGAGTTTCCTAACATTGGAATCTGAAACTATACTGTCGTGAGGTTATATAGCTAGAAGAGATGGAATTAAATTTCATTTATTACAATTATATTGTACTACAACTTGAAGACAATTTCAAAGAGGGTGTCAGAAACAGGGTGAAAGGTAAAGTCTCACAGTTTTGGTAACTGTCTCTCTCCGTCTAAACATGCTCTACTCCTTGCCAATTATCCCGCTTGCCACATGTTTTTGAATAATAATGACGTCACCTGAGGCCATGAAGTATCCTCTCCGAAAACACGTTCATGGAGTTACATTATGAATTTGAAGAAGTGCCCTAACTGCATTTTCTTTGCAATGGTATGGACGTCAACATATCATAGTGTGTATAGAGCTTGTTGCGTTACTTTTTAATGAATAATCCAATTTTGGTCACAGATAGTTGCTTATATTTATTTATTTATTTGCATGGTGTTTTCACGCCGCACGCCAGCATTATGGCGGGCGGAAACTGTGCAGAGCCTGGTGGAAATCCAAGACCATCCGCAGGTTGCTGGCAAACCTTACCGGGTACGGCTGGGGAGGAAGCTATGATGAGCTCGACTTGAACTCACAGTGGTCTCATTGGTGAGAGACACACGGGTAATTACGCCTCACTAGCGTGCTAATCATCTGCGCCATGGAGGTCCCTAGCTGAATATAAGCGGCAAGTTAGCAGAAACTGACCAGATCAAACAAAGAACACGAAGACGCTTGAATAATTTCAATATATATATTTAAACAAACTAGACAAATAGTAGAACTGTCAATAGCATACAACACAATACAGATAATAACAAAAAATATAGTTTCTTACTGATGACAACATCCAAATCGGGATGGAATACTCCGGCTTCCAAAGGCAAGTCAGTCCACGTAAATATCCAATCAAAAAGTTCTTGGGAACTCTCGAATCGAAGGATGACAGTCATGTAAGTGAAAAACATCAGTAAGCACGGTACGCCGATAGACGATAGTATATATACTAACCTCGGAAAGGTGCAACTTGCCAAGGC
Source organism: Acanthopleura granulata (assembly GCA_016165875.1). Taxonomy (NCBI): domain Eukaryota; kingdom Metazoa; phylum Mollusca; class Polyplacophora; order Chitonida; family Chitonidae; genus Acanthopleura; species Acanthopleura granulata. Next base: position 8,436,449 of record JABBOT010000003.1, on the reverse strand, counting down.
GCACGGGCTGACAATAGTGTCCGTGATGCTGAGCTGGCGATGTATGTTTCACTCCTCGGAAGCCACTTTCAGGATAAACTGGGATGAAATGTATGTAATCGCAGAAAGAGACAGTGAACGAGAAAAGCTACAAAAGAACGTCTCAGGAAAATAACAAGTGACGAAACACAAACTCACAAAGTCAAGTGCTACGTACGAAAAATGGAGTATGAAATGACAAAATTGTCGAATGGGTATGAAAACCAAGATACAACGATATCCCAACAAAATCCTCACGAGGACGTAAATATGACTGCTTTCAACTGGATATGGGTGAATGACTGCGAAACTTCTAACTTCGTCGCTCCTATTTATAGGGTTACGTAAAGATAATTCTGGATAGTTTGATCGTAAACATGTTTACAACATGGGTACAGTTTTCCAGAATGTACTCTATGTAAAATGACACGAAACTAATAAACAGAGAAAACTCGAAAACACGCGACTGAGTTCCAGTGCGGGCTACAACGTACACATAGTAGGTCAGAGACTGACCCGTTCAGCGCAAAAAGCAATGAAAAATACAGTATAATATTTTAAAGACGGGGTTCGTAACAACTGTGGAGCATCCTGGCTCATTCAGCCAAAGCGTCGACCTGAGGGAAAAAGAATGACCATGGTTCTTTGTAGGTTCATCAGAATGAAGACTAGTCCGCCAGGTAAGCAATTAATAATTTATTTATTTCATTGGTGTTTTACGCCGTACTCAAGAATATTTCACTTATAAGACGGCGGCCAGTATTATGGTGGAAGGAAACCCATGACCATCCGCAGGTTTCTGGCAGACATTCTCCAGTACGGCCGCAGAGGAAGCTAGCATGAGCTGGTCTTGAACTCACAGCGACCGCATTGGTGGGAAGCTTTGGGTCATTGTGCTGCGATAGCGCGTTATGGTGAGAGGTAACCTAACAGATACCCAGGTTGCTGGCAGACCTTCCCTCGTACGCCCGAAGAGGAAACCAGCATGGCCATGTGCATGTAGACAACTCACAGCGACCGTATTGGTGAGAGGCTTCTGGGTCTGAGTTATGGAGGCCCCCTCTGCTTCTCATGAGGAACTGACTATATATGTTAAATCATATATGTATTTATATGATAAAAACGTTTATACAAAGTATAAACCAGTAGTAAAACAGTGTGCTAAAAGTGTATATTAACCGCATGCAACAATCTGTTCAACTTGACTTCTGATGTTTGCTCCTGGAAAAGGTGACATCGTCAACGTGTACAGACAAGAGACAGTCCGCTTGAAATTTCCTTTTCAAGACATTAAAATTACTTGAAAGTAAAATGCAGCCTGATCATTTATTTGTTTGCCAGAAGTAAACTTGAAGGAATCAGGTTTAATGCTGCTTTCAAACATAAGTCAGTTTTATGACAATATCTCCTTGAAACGGACAACCACAGTACTCTGGGATTTTGGTGCCGTTTTTGAACTTGAATTATCATACAGCGCTAAATGTTAAACACAAATTGAATATAAAGTTATCTTGCTAGAGCCCCTATGTTTCTCATGAGGTGGGAGGCTTCTAGGTCACTACGCTGCGCTGGCGCGCTAACCGACTGAGGCACCCTATGTTTCTCATGAGGAACTGACTATACATAGACACCAGGCCCACACATATATACCTCTCTTTAATTTCTGTCCCAGCAAATCCACACAGAGTACAGTGACCTACTACTACTACTATTACTTTGCCATATATACATGATTTATCCGAGATAATAAGGAGACCCTTAAACCAGTACTCTATCAGACCAACTTTCAAACCCACACACAAACTCAGAAACTCACTCGTACATCCCAAAGATATGCCAGACTAAGAAAAAGAGAGTGGTTTGGTGTATGGAGTTGTATGCAATGGCCCATCTTGCACTGAGTCCTACACAGGAGAAACCCGACAACCTTTAATACACTGTGGAATAAAACAACACAAGAAGCATCTATCTAATGGAAAACGACTCCGCGGTGTTCCAACACTTATATAATTCTGACCATAGCTTTTCTGATGAAAATGTCAGAGCTCTTAGCAGGGAGCCTAGGTAGTTTGACCAAAGGGTGACAGAAGCAATTTTGGCCCGTCTTAATAATCCCACACCCAATCGTAACTGGGGGGTTAACCTTTCCGCTACTTGGGACCCTGCCTTAGAAAATATCAGAAAAAAAGTTTAATTTAAGTCAGGATTTTTTTTAAGCAGGCTGCCCAAAATGTACCACAACCAATGCGATTTTTGATATACATTTTTTCCGATGGTTCCCAAGTTACGCACATTTATTTATTTATTTACTTATTTATTTATTTAATCAGTATTTATTTGCTTCTTTTTTATTGATGTATTTTTATGCCACTATAATTTTTATATATCAATCTTTTTCTTGTCTGAAAAACTTTGTGCATTTAAAAAAACTTGATCCTGAAGTTGTTCTACCAGCCTTCACGTTTGCCTCTGTCTTGCTTCGCTGAATTGTTCTCACCTGTATGAAAAAGCCATTGTATTCATGCAATCTGTACAAGGGGGCCTGGTAAAGGTAGGCCCGGTGAGTATATATAGTCAGTTCCTGAAGGGAAACATTTACTCTGTTGAAGGTGATAGGTTAACACCGCAACGTTAGTGCTTAAATGTACAAAAATTTCTTCCAGTAGATCACTTTCATATTTTACTTTATAGGTTCAGTATCCACTGGTTTGGCAGGTATACATAGTAAGCGCACGGTAGTTTTCATGTAGCATTTTTTATCCACCCAGAAAACTCACCTCCATCGTATAAGCGTACAGAAACATTCTTGAGTACGGCGATATTCATATCACTGAAACCAATGAAGTGAACAAGGAAGGAGTTATTTAAGTACTTTATTAGTTTTTTTTTATTAAACTTGAGAATGATAACATCGCAATTTTTACTTTTTTATTCTCATATTTGATGGCTTCGACTTACGGCAAAGGATTTCACTTAGTGTTGATTGAAGACCTATATGCGTATTTGTGTCAGTCCGATATAAGTAAACACAATCGATGGCTACGTCCTATGTGTTAACTAACTTCCCCTAATGCTGGAATTCTGGCAAACATTGAGAAGCCCTTTTGTTGCAGTTTATTACCAAGATAAATTAACGTTGCCTCTGTAAAAATAGTCCCGTCATGCTAAACAACATTTAGGCAGAGAGTTGCAATCAAGCTTATACAGCCTATTTACTACATACATATAAATGCTCTATGAAAGTTAAGGTGTTGTACCAGCTCGGTTTTTCCATCATCAGTATAACTCTCAGACCGGAGGTATATCTGTCAAATATGTCAGCAGATACGTTAGGTCTTAGTATTGTCTCCCTCAGTAGAATATGAGGACCCATTACGTTACCACAACCCAATCAGACACGGCTAGATTACACTCGTATCCAATTCGCTGCCTTCTATCGGAGTAAAATTTTTCTGGTACATCATGAATACTAGGTAGAATTTTAAAAAAGGGAATCATATTAATATAGCAAACATTCGGTGGCATATTTAGGACATTTTATGAGCAATGTTTTGTCGTAAATTGCTGTAAGTTGGTTTAACCAGAAGAATTGCAGCTTAAGATCCAAAGTGTGGTTGTAAAGGGCATTCGGCATTGTTTTCTTTAATGTGGCCATGATAATTAGCTTGAAGCGCAAACTTTTATCGAAATTCACAACAGAATCAAACAGCTCTGTGGAGTTAGAAACTGTTTCGTGACTGGAACTATTAAAGCGACATGCTTTAGTTTGGCAAGTCTGAATTCTTGTTTCATTAGAACATGGCATGACGGCTAAACACAATGGTGAGCTGACGAAGGCTTATCTGCGGCCAGTCTCCCCAGGTTTCTAACGTTAGCATCGGCGAAGACAATAATTGCTGCATGAAAGCATTTCGCTCCACAGAGCGAAAAATAGACCGGAACCGAGACGCGGGGAGAAGAGGAAATAGTGCGTCAGTCTATTGCTCGGGATCCATTTTAAAAGAAACAGTTTGACGGATGGAACCGGAAGTGTAGCCATGTTGGTTTTGGTTTTAGAGGGTATACGTCTTTCGTCTGTCGCACGAATGAGAATTTAATGTAAAAATGCGGCTATTTAATTTCCCGTCGAGAAATAAATACTGGAGAATGCGGGGTATTTAATAAAGACTCCTCCTTTCTTGTTTCCTGTGGACCCTCTCCACACGCGACAACCCGAGAGTCTCTTGTCCCCATCGCCGACATGTCACCGCTGGGGTTAATAGTATCCTAACAGTAGCAATATTTCCACAAACATAGTCGCAGCTTGTATGACCTTTCATTTGAAGTCGTTCCTAGCTTCACTGGCTCAACATTAAGATGATTGTAAACGAATTTTGATATGTCCCCAGTGAGAAAGTTCTGTCTGAATTTTGCAAAGATAAAAGCATAAAAGTTCCTTAAATTATCAACAACCAGTGTATTGTTTACTAATAGTTACGGCACCAGATATGACAATGGACTTTTTAGCATCTAAACCATTCAAGCTTAATCGGTATTTTGGGGCTGTAAAATTGTAAACTCTTCAAACGTGATAAGCCATCAAGACTCATTGTATGCTTTATCCAGCAGGTATAATATCCATTCTTTATGTCTGCATCTCTATCAATCACTCCGCATCCCTCGTCTCTGACATTTCCCCCAGCACCTCACCCCCACCCATCTCTTCATCCCCCTCACGCTTCCTCGACGTACATCTCTCGATCACTTAAGTTTACGGTTGCCTTAATGCACACATCGGAACCTCCCACAAAGTAGGCTTTGTTCTGTAGTAGTGACATCTCCAATTAGTCATATACAGCTAAAAGGTCAGCTACACAAACCTTCCGGTTACACGATTTCTTAACCATCACATTTACATGGCATTATACAGTGTGTTAAAAGGTGAATATTTAGGTCTGTACCAAACGGCACTAGTTTGTGATAGGGAATTTCTAGAAAATTTTTAACGATATTCCCTTGTTATGTAAAATGAGGTCACCTAAACCTATACATATTTATATTGCTGAGACACCACTGTAAGCTTGTATATGACGGCCTTCATTGATCTCATTTAGACAGATTTGTCCAATAAACATGTTAAGCAAATCAAAATTCATATATTGCAGAGAAGCTAAATTTCTAGAAGTAGAAGAGGAAAATCAATAATTTGTTTGCACGAGTTTATCACTGACAAATGTCATTCCAAGTAGTTTTTAAGGCTAACATTTTCCCCGTTTCCGGTGATCCTTTGTAACAGCATTAAAATGATTACGGATACGAAGCCAGGCAGCGGGTCGTAGTGAAATGCTTAATGTCAAACTTGCCTGTCAATTTTTCAGTCACAGCAGACATGGGTTCAAGCTTCAATCAAGTGGCAACTCTGGAGTATGGCGTTAAACAACAAACAAAATAAATAAAATTTCTGTTTAGCGAATGGTGTTACAAGAGTCTGCTTGTCTGGAAAGTTCGTATATGAACAGTGTGCGCAGATAGAAGGTCGTAATGCGCAATCCACCTCACTCGCGCTACCTCAGATGAAGTAACACTGTCAGCTCCTGTCGTTGTTATCAGTTTCTATCAGGACGTTCGCAAGAGATTACGTCCTTATTTACGTTTACGCCGCATTCCTTGCATTTTTTTTCGGTCCGGCGGAAGTTGGACCAATATTCTCAAGAGGACAGTGACAACGCATCGACACTAACTAATTTATCTTTGTATAAATCGTCAGATATTATGGATATTACTGTTGATGTCGCCAAAAAACTGGGCACTTGTGATTACGGGTGATTAATTAAAAATAGTTAATTTTGAAAATGACGTTGAGTTTTTAAAGACAGGGAAGTGAGTAATTAAGCCTCAAGTAAAAATATTTTGAGAGCAGATGGCATTAAATAACAGTCAAATGAGATAATATACAAACATGTAAGATTTCATCCTGATGTTACAAAAGACGGATATACCCTTCAAGTTTATAGTGAAGTGAAAACATGGCAACACCCCCTGTAACAGATTACTTTTGCATTGTATTTTAAATATCTAAACGGATAGAAAGTATCAAAGAAATTGCATTTCTAAACGTGATTAACCTAAAGATTAGTTGGAAGCCAGTATATATATAGACACTATTGCAATGTTTATTTTGTTAACCTTACAGACTGCCAGTTTTATCAAGACTCTACATGCGGTAGATTATAACTGCAAGAAAAAGACCAAGGTTTCTCTGTCATTGCAAATGCTTACCAAACACTTGTATTTTGGCAGCCTTCCTCTGTGCTAAATTTATCGGAATTGATAGAGTATAGCCTCAATCTACATCCTCACGGAAAGCACACATACATTTTAGTATATTTTCCCACCTTGTATAGTTAAAGTTTTAACATGCCGTCAAACGATTTCATATTTCATGTGCATGGAAAGGAAATTAAGAAATCCATGATTTCTGAATCATTCCAAAAGTTACCATTGTAATCCGTTAATAATTAAGAACTGTTTATTGGCTCTCTCTGGTTTTTTTAACACATAAATCAGATGTCAGTCGTATCGGCAAAACTTACGAAAAAACCTATCCTGTATATAGGATAGGTCGAGTGTGATAAGAGGAAAAGTAAAAAGACGTAATGAAGTAACATTAAATTTTAAACGAATAACAAACTGGGCGTAACACCAGTTAACTGATGGACGTTTCAAGGAAATAGGCGTGAGAAATCTTCCTAGACTTCACAAGATTCGAATTCCTATGGAAAAAAAAACAGACAGACAAACATATAGCAGTGACAGCAGTCTTGGTTGTAAGGGAGGAAGTTCTCAGTTTTTAGTGGTACGTACAAGGGAGATCTTGCTGATAGTTCTGAGGCGATGCTCAAATTAACCAAAAGTTCCATTCTACTGCCAATATTATCGGACTGATAGACTGTAAGGCTGTGAAACTTTGTAGACACTGCATGCATGGAGGATGGATATGAGATGAATTACCGTCTATCGTGGATTTTCACTTTGAATTATCTTATTTTTGGTCCACTATCGTGTGTCTGATTACTGTTCCCGCAAATTGTGCGCCATTTAACAACTATGCTACAACAATAGTGTGCTAATGGCAGGTAACTTATTCATAAAAAGGATTACCTTTAACAAATCGTGACAACTCTAGGTATAGAATGGTTTCCCACCACAATAACAACGACACAACAGCTATGGCACAGTTCTGTTTATTATATTGACTGAGCAACAAAAGACTTGAAGATTTCCTGGTGGGTCTAAGTCATCCAAATAAATCACAATGTTGTCCTAAGCTGACAGGGGCACATAAGGCGCGCATAGCTCTGCATAACAAGTGACAAAAATGTTGGTTGGCTCCGCGGTATTGGTTTACAGTGTCACCGCGGACAGCTGCCGGCGGAGGGATATCGAGTTCTGAACTCCATGTAATCAAATCTATGCAAGCTCACTCCGCCATTGAAGTATAGAGCTGTATTTTTTTTAGAAAGACGCCACAGCATGACATGAAGCAGAGCGAGACTTGCATGAGTTACTCGGCTCAGAAAAGCCAGCGAACAACGGGGCGGCCATTCGATCATAGCGTGCCGAAAACACATCTTCTCTCACATACTTTGCCACATCTCTAACACCATTATATGGACTTGTATTAGCGTATAAAAGTATCCTAGATCCCTCGGCAGATATGTCGGCGTTGATGGATATAGAAAAGGCCAATGTGCGGGAAAAACATTCTGATACAACACAGTAAAATCAAAAACCTTAACTTCTCCTCGACTTGACAAGGAGTTCGTCTTCGTCAAGCCTTTGTCCTCTACTAGAAGAGAACAAGTGAGCATTATTTATTGGGCAAGTGAGTTCATTAGCTCATTTTCACATGAAGACGGATTAGAGTTGTCCCGCACAAAGATCGCTGGAAAATTACAGCCTGTCCCAAGAGTGATGTGACAGCGTTAGCTATAAATAATGAGGCGCGACTCCAGCACATTGTCAGAGGCAAAGCGCTGATGCCTCGCTCTGTAAACGTTTTACCTACTTTCCTGTATATTTAGTTCCTCTAATTTTAGCTCTACGTGGGAAAGCGTCTTTGTAGTGGCATAGACGAGTCCTCGCACTTTCCAGCTGAAGAGATGATACTGTAATTATCACAGGATTTCTGCTGGTATCCGATACACAAGCTTCCAGGGACCAGCTACTGACGTGTTAATCAACATGCACCAGGTGATATAAATCCTCAAGGAGTCAATCCTTTCTGTACAATGTTACTGTCTAACAACAGACTTGTAATCCACCATCGCTTGTTTGTAAACAACAGGTGAATGTAGGCTTTCACTTGACTTTCACTTTATTTAGGTTTTACGCCGTACTCAAGAATATTGCACTTCTACGACGGCGGCCAGCATTATGGTGCGAGCAAACGGAAGAGAGCCCGGGGAAAGCCCTTGACCATCTGCTGGTTGCTAGCCGAAGTGAACATGTATGTTGACTTTATAAAGTGGCAGCAAACTTTATGATTATGATCCGATAATGAGTCTGCATGTTTTAGATATGCGCCTTAAAAGTCTTGGATCAAAATACACCTTTCAGGTGCATGAGGTTTCGATATATAACCATGTATTGCTCTTTTTTACCTGTTGTAAGGTTTCGGAAATTCATAAACATCGCACATTGAAAACCACCATGCAGATGTATATAAGTATGAGCGGTATTAGTAAGAACTCAAACACGGATGTTTTTGCGAGGAATACAGAGGACAGAACCATAGGGTATCACATCCATTAACACATGGCATGCATACCTACAGTCCCAGTGCTTCACCAAAAGGAGACTTTTTGGTCTATCCTTTTAAATGTAAACACAGCTGTTATGCCGGATAGCCTCAACCCTTTCCAGTACAAGTAATCCCAAGAAGGAACCGAAATTATGTCCATTACTATCGATTGAGTGATTGATAGATTGATCATTTGGTGTTTAACGATGTGCTAAATTTTTTTTATTTATATTACGTCGGTAAGATCTGTGGTTGGTGAAAACCGTCATGCCCAGAGTAAACCATGGGCTTTCGGTTGGTATACCTGACAAACCTCGTGACTTAAAGCCGCAACTGAAAGAGCGAAAGGCGGATTTGAACACGTAACTTCATACGGCTTGACAGTTGCAGCAGGCCAGCGCTTTAACCATCGGAACTTGGGTGAAAATGGCTTTCCTCAGTGAAGCAATAAATTATAATTGTATTTAACTTTAGCAACACTAGACTTGACAAATTTACAGTTACAATGAAAATGTTGACTTTGCCAGTCTTTGTGTTTATATTTACTGAAATATTGACGTATTCAGCCAAACTTTCGTCACATATATTCAAAGAGAAATATTCTCGCGCTTCACTTGGAAATTGAAACCGTACAATGATATATATAGCCCTTGAGCGACTTTCACATCTCTATTGGTTAGATGCTTTGAAAGCTTGCGTACCGATTAACCCTGAGTTGTAACAAGGCTGTTTGTCATCCAAGAAGATAGCACGAGACAGTTTAACTTCTCTCATGTACACTCGATCACAAAGAGAAACTATATTGTCTTTGAGCAGAGCTTACATTACTGTTGTGGCGATTCTATAGACGGGAGCAATGAAAGAGGAGGCAGATTGAAGTTCAAGGCACCGGTAAATGGCGATATACCACAGTATCCAGTCCCTGTGATAGCTTAAATAAGTTCATAAGTTATATATGACAGGTGAAGAGAGTTAAATATTTCCCTTTGCACAACATATCAAGATTTACGGTCTCCAAAAGGCAATTTCAAACACCTTATATAACTAATACTGGCCAGATGCTTAAAGCTATTTTAAAACACGTCTGAGTGTTTTTAATAATTTGAGTGTTTATAATAACTCGAGGAAGATATAAAGTGCCTGAAGTGTGTATATGCATGCCGGTATGCAGTGGAGTTTATACATAATCCTAGAGACTGGGACAGTTCGCATTAAGCTCAGTGGAGTTTGGGCATAACCCTGGACATTGGGACAGTCCGCGTTAAGCGTAGTGGAGTTTGGGCACATCCCTGGACATTGGGACAGTCCGCGTTAAGAGCAGTAGATTTTGGGCATAACCCTGGAGACTGGGGCAATCCGCGTCACACCTCAGCATTCTCCACATGGATCAGGAAAAGAAAATGCGCAGATAGTTGGCAGTTTAAATTATTTATTTAACTTGATCACTTTTAACAACTGTGTGAACATTACTTAATCTGCACTTTAACAGTGATGAGAAAAATATATACAAAATCATTCAAATAATTAATCAAGCAAGCCATCCGAAGAGATCAGTAAGTACAAAGCCATCTATCACTGGTTTTCTAAATGATTGGTGCGTGAGCCAGAACAGTGTTGTCTGCGTGGTTATCGTCTAGGCACTGAAGTTTGAAACCACAAGAATTTCCGAGAGGCTTCACATAACTGTCGTGTATAGCAGGTTCCCTCTTGCACGTATACCCATTTTCCATATGAAAGATAAAACTTGAGTTCGCTGGATATAATGTCCTGAAGATCCCAGGATCCCAGCTGGCGATAGGTGTACACACGTATTCGAATCGATCTCACAGGAACACTGTGGTAGGTACGTCTCTCAAAGGTTGCACAATTTACATAGTGAAATATAACAGATACTTTATCTTTGGACCACGAATATCGTCCGCTGTAGGCGGCGAAACGAGGTTTCCAGTCAATCAGCAATGATTCTTTTGCTACCTTTTACGCTCACTTCGTATGATTTTGACTGATCGCTTGGTCTATAGGCTTTTAAAGTCATGCCCGGTAGTATTTCACTCATATTTGATGACTGTAGGATTCATTGGCTAAGGAAGCCGGTGTGCAGGGAGTAAATCAAAGTAACACGCGATTTTCCCCAAATGTGGACCGCAGATCTTCACCTGCGAGGCTGTAGTTCAATTTTTGTGACGATGAAAGACAAGTAATCGCCATTAAACTCACGCAAGCCCACCCCAGAAGAACGCCGACTACCGGATTTTGGTCACCATGGCCCTGATTTCTTGTACAATGGTTTGCACCGAGAACTCGTGGCCATCAACTGACAGCACAGCAATTTGGTTATGGCCCACATTATTGCAGAAACACCGTTTGAAATGAAATTGGATTCCAATGTATTTATTTATTTATTTATTTGATTGGTGTTTTACGCCGTATTCAAGAATATTTCACTTATAAGAGGGCGGCCAGCATTATGGTGGGTGGAAACCGGGCAGAGTCCGGGGGGAAACCCACGACCATCCTCAGGTTGCTGGCAGACCTTCCCACGTACGGCCGGAGAGGCAACCAGCATGAGCTGGTCTTGAACTCACAGCTACCGCATTGGTGCGAGGCCTCGGGTCATTGTGCTGCGATAGCGCGCTAACCGACTGAGCCACGGAGGCCCCTGGATTCCAATAACAACACATGAAAACACACTACAGTAATATTAGACCGATTTCATGTTGTATGGGGAATGCATTACTTACAGAGCGAGAGTTTTGAACGTTGCAAAATTTACGCAAAATACAATAGTTGTTCTCTGTACATTAAAATGTATTGATGCAAAGGTTAGCTTTACACTGCTCAAGAACATCGTGTTTCAATAGCCTTACCAAGCCTTTATATGGCGCTTTTTATACCTTTAACCAGGGAAACTTTGTTATATCGTTAGGTTTGTCGGATGACGTCGAGGAGGTGTAAAAGCTTGAAGACACAGCCATATAATGACAGGAGTTGTCTAAGTTGGCCACGCGAAGTTGAAGGGGCCAAGAGCTATCTAGCAAATTAACAGCTTGGCCTGTAGCGCACTTTGCCAAGTCTGTCTGGCAGTTGCGTGTGGTAAATTGGAGTAGAATCAATTTAAACATCTCATACTTCATACAGAGCACAATTCTTTTGGCGGTTCATTGACAGCCTCGGTTGAGGACTGACTTTTCTCACCGAACCAAGCTGATGGTCAGATAACACATCACGTTTTCTCTCAGTAAATCAAAAAACACTAAACCTCAAAGTTACGATTCACACTTGTGTCAGCAAACGGAAAGAGGCGTATCATATTTATACCGACATACATAACCTGGAAAATATCACTGTCATCTACGCGTTGATTTATAAGTAAGAAATATTCGAGACAAAGAGTAAATATTTTGGTAATTGTATCCCTTTTAAGGAATTGTGACAGTTTGATTTTCAGCCGTGTCTTCTCAGGTCAGTGGAGGTATTCATGCGGGATTTAGCAAAGGCTCAAGATCACCCGAGGCGTCAGGAACTGTAGGGGGCCCCGGGCTGACCTCCCCCCGACTGATAGCGGAAATGATTGCCTACCAAACGGCTCTGTTTATCAAGGGAGGCTACTCACGAGTCGCTATCTGCCAGCGCATCTAATAGTTCTCCAAGATATCACGTTTTGTGACAACGCCACTCGCCTTTGTTGGTCTATCTAGTCGACTAAACAAATCGGGATGGATTACGGGGGTAAACCTATCATATGGACCGATTCAGAGGTGTATCAGATAGCCTCATTTTGACAGGCTGAGAATAGCGCCTGTCAAATTTCTCAAATCTGATCTAATATAATATCCAACAATGAAATCTCTTGTAGACGCCGTTTCGAAGGTTTCATCCGACAAACAGAAACACGTACATTTCCAAATCAATTACTGATATGATTCTTAGGCTTTAAAGCTTCACATGGAAAATATGTGCACCATATAATGGCTTTCCAACATGTGAATTTCTAGAGATATGTCGTATTAATGGCGTATACAAAGAAACGCCTGATTTCCAAATTATGAATGTTTCTGTCAATGTACATATTTTATTGTAAGCCTACATGATAGTGAACTCCGATATAATATCTTTGTGTGCAAGGTTTAACCTTAAACGACAGTGTTGCTGACCTCCACAAGAGGAGTAAAATGCTATGCAAGCCGTCGTAAGGTATCCTTGGGATTACTTGTGAAGAGGACGGGTTGTTGCACCTGTCTTAATGACGCAAAAGTTAGCCTGCATCTTTCCGTGCACGAGAACAAACAACGCACGTGAAGCATGAACCGACCGATCGCAGGCTCACGTGGGGGGACCATTCACAGCTATAAATGTGAAGAGCACTTATGTTTATTAAGAACCACTACTGCACATTCATCCATGTCGAGAACTGCCTGGGAAATAAAACCCCTTCTTTTACTCTTTTCTAGATGTCAAGAGGAGGGACATGTTTCTGTCTTTTCACGTTATCGTGAAAATACTGTCGCATTCTCCCGGTCAACTCATGCAGACTAAGTTTTTGATGTGAGACGGACTATCTGGAAACGGTCTGCCATTGTATCTGCTCGCCCTATACTGTGAACTGACCACTGCCGTCAGACAAGCGTAGAAATCTAACAAGAGCCAAATGCATGCTGCCTTAAGAAACCAGAGGGGCTGACCAATGACGACCTGTCCAGGGGTGTTGAGTGACGCACCGTGCAGGTATGATATGCAAGTTTAGTCCTACTCACCTGGAGGGGAGGTACAGTCCCATGCCATGGCCTGGCCTCGGGGCTTCCAACCCTTAGAGATATGTATTTTAAAAAAACTGTTTTAGGCGTGAAGTCTACGTGTTGACACTTGAAGGAAGTAGGGTGTACCGTGCAGTAGGCCGTGAGGGGCGGGGTGTAGTGCGACGACATACTGCTGAGCGAACACCCCGTTTTACACCTCAGACAGTTTATAAAGCATGGAGTTATTACCCAACGTCTGAAAACCGCGTGTCTGTTCATTAGAAGAAATAAAGCAGTGTTTGTACGAACAGATTATCCCAAGGCATCAGTGCATGGAATCCACTTCTACTTTTTTATATGGCAAATAAATATTGCGTCACCACTAAGAAACGTATAATTATACCTGAACTAGAAAGAAATCGTTCTATGGCCGTGGCATTTCTTTTTGTTATGGATCATGTTCGGTGTAATAATTACACCGTGTCGTCAGACACGGAACATGGTGACATTTCCCGAACTCAGCTTGTAGGGACTGTCACAAAGTCTGCATACACAGATGCATGGAAAACTCATTGTGTTACTACATGTGGTATTTGTACTTTGAACAAACAATCAGAGATGCCATGCAACTGGTCGAGTTATGTAACAAAATTTTCCGTGAGAACGGAACGACGAAAGAAGTATAAACTTAAGATCTTTCTAAGCTCATACATCTCGAGTTATGTTTATCGAGGGTAGACCTATAACGAGGGAAGCTCCCGGGGGTAAACTCATGAGGATGATCTGATGTAATGTTTTAGCCGATCTGAGGAGACTAATATAGAGTCGAAACCCTTACCTGTTTGGTTACGGGTCAGATGTTCCATCTTACTGCATATGTGTGAGATTTTCTCAACGTTTGCTATCTTTTTTAATATTTTGCAAATAGGGATTAATCAATCGAAGTTGATTAGTGTGATCTCCAATAATTTGTTTGTGTATATTTAATTCTGACGAAAAATGCCAGGCGATTTTAAATTCAGAGAGGGGAATTTTCTAGATATTCACACATGACCAGCGTTACAGAGATGCTCGATTGTACCCGCATCTGGTGGTAACATAATAATTATTTGGTTCAATCCTGCAATTCCCTTCTCTCTGTGTATTATTCAAGATGTAAAAATGGTCTTTTTGTGTAGAATATACGACGGCTGACTATTTACTATACTATTGTAAACACACTTAAATGAAGCCCACTGAATGAAATCGTGTCCAGTACTGACCGTCTCTAGACTTATCACTGATACGCTTTCCATGGTCTTCGCAAGTATTTTCTGTAACTGATCAAGACGTAAACTAATTGTAAATTGATAACTTCTTGTCTGCCTCTAAAGCTACAAAACCATATTCATGTCAGCTGGAATGCTGTTAATCTACTATAAAAATTTGTATCATAACAATGACTGCTAAAGACTGAGGGAATTTTCAAGGCGGAATATTTATAACGCCTTTATTGAATACATATTTTATAATGCACGTGCTATAACACATGATCCGAAACTCATAAAAGTTGCACTAAAAATGCCACAAGGAAGAGTTAGTTATATACACAGGCGTAATTTATCTGTGTATGGTGGCGAACAATTATTGTCCCTCAGGACTCTGTACAAAAAGTTTTAGTGACGTCGTATCATCTCTGGGTAGAACAAATTGGATTGCTATCCATTGAGCGAGGGTTTGTGTGTTTTCACACCATCTGAATGCCGATTTATCTACCGTCCAAGGTCTGACAGGCAAATGGCGTAATGGCGGAACAGATCCAGCACTGGATCCGATCCTTCATTCAGGCTACGTGTGTAATTTGCCTTGTAATGTGTCCAGACGCCACAACTTTCCGCTATCCACTATACGCCTATGTAGGCTCTATAAGGAAAACATTCATTTTATGCCATGACAGCCAGAATTGGTTTAAATTATTTGGCAATTTTGTTTTCTGAGTCATGGATAATTAACCCTTAATTATGTGTGGTTATCTCAAAATTGGCCTTATCATTTTCACCCGATATTGGGAGAGCAGTCTCCGCATCTATGACCTTCACATGATGCGGTAGAGAAATCAGCCAACCTACAACCCAGCAGCTAATGTAGCACCAAGCATACAACCACACCATATATAATGCAGCTTCAAGGACATATAACGTTGTTGACCTAACCCTGATCTCTGTAGATGGACGTGGGAACGCATGTCCTGCGTGGAGTTTTCTCCCAGCACTTCATGGTGTAATATCGTTGTGGGTGTACACCTAAATTTGTGCTGATTTCAGTATATGGACTTGAAGAAAAAGTACATTTTACACACTGTTTGTTGCGGGGGATTAATTTTAAAATATGACACCTTATGACGAAAAAGGCAAGACACCATTTGCACAACGTGTAAAAGCAAATCCTATCTTAAAAAAGAAGTGATTCCACATGCAATAAAGTACCTTGTTAACATTTGGAAAAGTGTCGGTTCTATCTTGTAGAAATTAACAGTGTGGTGTTTCTTCTATTACTGCGCGCTGGTACACACACGCCGACTTCTATCTCAATGACAGACTGTTCATATCCACAGATAATTTTCGACATGAAAGAGAAAGCAATGTCTGTTGTGAATCATCCGTCTCCTTGCTTTCACTGAGGACAAGTCCGAAATATTATAAAGCAAAAAGCACTTGATTCTTGTGCATTGTCGACCAGGCATGGACAACAATAAATTCAATCCTGGCTTCAGGCAGCAAGGGGAATTTCAGTTAAATTGTTGACTGACAATAATAAATCGTGATAAGTGGCAATTCTGTGCAGTTTTGTGAAATGGCCATACAATTACATGGATCGTACATTATCCGCATAGAGGTAACGTCTACATGTGAGACTACTTCATGTTGTTCAAACTATATATACTCTACCATATGCATGGTAAAAGAGATAATCGAAGGCCTGGTTATCAGCATGTCCAATCATGCCTTCACTGTGGCTAATTTCTTCAAATTAGCCCTAGAGATTCCTCTGTTATTTATCAAAATAATAGGCTGTCTGGTCCTGGACAGAAAATGACACAATATTGCCTACTATGCCGGGGTATTATCGGGCGAATTTTACTCCTAATAACCACATTCTTCCAAAGATACAATAATTATTTCCTAAATTGACTTATTAAACCCTGCAGAACCCAGCTAAAATATCTACAAATATCACAACTGTATTATTTTCTGGGAAATTAACTGGAGACTTGGAGAGGATAATTAATACAAAGACTTGGAACGTGCAGAGTGGTGCTGAATGGATAAATGACAAAAAGCAACAATTTAGCTGTTTAGAGCAGAAATAAACAACATACGTTGTCCAGAAGTTGAACCCTATGTATAAGTGCATGGGTTTCTTAGACTCCACACATATTTGAAACCGTTGTTATTGTCATTCTTGAGGAGAATATGAGCACGCGACCTGCAGAAATCGGGTGTAATTCGGCGAGTAAATTAGGGTCTGAGAGGACGTACAGTTACCGGCGTAATAACAGGACACGAAACACCAAATTGCTTAATGACTCGGGTTTTAACATTGTCAAAAGGTTACGCAAATTTGACTGAATATTTTTTTCAAAATCGCCAAGACCGTAGTGTGAACAGTCATTTGGACAGAAGCTATAGGACTGTGTAGATCGTGGACTTACTTAGTCTTATTTCTTATAACTTTAGATGGTTATCTGTGATCTTACTCACCTGGGACAGCTTACCTGAGAGACGGCTATCCTTAACAGTGTGGTTACCTGTTCACATGGAGGACTTAGAGGACGTCTCTCGCGCTTCTTTTTCTCAGTGATGTCGGACCAGAGGAAACCAAAAATGTCATACAGTACCATTACAGATGTGAGATATTAAATTTATAAAAATGAATTAACAGGATGGAATATGTGACAGCCGGAAACAATGTACGGATTCCAAATGTCTGTAAATAGTTTCGATTCCTGTCGAGGATGTTGATCGCGTGGCCAGGGGCTCATGGAATACTTTACTCGCTTCTGAGGATGGTTATGTTCTAATGGTATGTATGCCTCTGCCAGACCATTATTGCGTATGCAGGATGTCAACAATAAATTATCTCCATTACTAATCTGATTTCTTATAGTGGTTTTCTAACATGTTTCGCAAACCTTGGTTGCGTCTGCACGCCAAGTCTCCCAGATTTAAAATCAAGCGTAGAAAATGACCATTGAATGATTCCCCAAAACTGTTTCTGAGTCAAATCAAAATTTAAAATTTCATTACATTTCTTAGCTTCTAGTACTACAAGTCGAATTTTCAACAGATTTGTCCTAAGACAACATTTATAAGGTCGTCAAAATCTTAAATCCTAGGACCTGAACAAAAGATGTAAACTGTATGTTAAATATTATCTTTAGTCAGAAATGGCTTGGTAGAATCAGCTTCCAGATTACTATAACGTTTCTTATGTGAAGCCCATAACTATTTATATTGTAGACCCGATGCTGGACAAGGTTGTAGTGCTCCTATGTGATAGTTCTAGTGGGCCCATATCGACCCTTTCACGGGTGTCACTCTGTATTAAGACAGATTACATGAAAATCTAACTGTTAGTTACCCGTTACCTAACAAAGACCATCGGCTGGGCCATAAAAGGAACGTCATGCAGACTTGCACGTGCTTGTCGGCGCGAGACAAACCTCTGGTGACGTATGATGACGCCGATAAGACAATAATTGAATTTTCATTGTTCTTGTCCAGCTCTCTGTAACTGATTTGGTTTCGTCTACAGCCACGTCAACAATACGACCTCTCTCATTTCGCCATAATTAAGGTATATACATCACTGCTGGGCTATGTCTTGGTCGCTTAGTTTGATAACAAACCGTTGTACAGGCCGAAACAGCATAACTCTGTATAGCGTGTCAAATGGCGCTTTACCACCTGCACTAACCGATCATAAGTTCGCTAAACACACCAATTACACGGGATGTAAAGAAAGCTATATTTTCGTGATTTTAACACTTATGTGGCCTGACTGATATGACGCAAACGTTTGCCAGTTTTAGTGCAGTCCAGAATTTCTAGGCTTTTATCACAGCCAGTAGAGAATATAATCTGTAGAAAACAAAACGCTTGGTAATAAATTAAACTGACAGGAACAACAATCCATCTGTCCATCGATTCCCAGGTAGCCAACAAAGTGTCAAAGGGGTTAGACCACAATGCCACATATTCATACCATTTTCACTTCCTTTATTTTATGACTAATTAATAAGTGGTTCATTCTGAATGTATATAATACACATTTTACATTACCAGTCGTGGCACAGAGAACGTGCAAATAGCTCCTGTGATAACCCCCAAGGGCCGTCTGTGAATGCTGTAAGATCGAACTTAAACGAAATGTCACAGTCATGTAGAACTGCAATCTTTTTAACCAAAAACAATTGAAAGACTTACTACAGGTTGAAAACATTTGAAGCGTACACAATGTAGTTGTACTGTTGGAAACAATAACAGAGGGGTGCGTGTTATCTTAACAATGATATTTTTTACACTTCTCTAAACGACAATATTGTTTTCACAATGTTTACGTGAACGTAAAGTTTTCCATCATTGTTCTCTGCTTTAAGGTGACGCACAAGGCAGAATATAATAATATGTGATATCGGAAAGTGTTATCAAAGTGTTGATTACCACAAAACAGTCGTCTTTTGCCATTATAATGAATTCAAAAGGCAGAGGCAACGTTCTTCTATAAAAACGAATTTTTATGGTTGTGATTTAAAATATTGCCTATAAACCCTTGTAGCAAATGCCACAAAAATGTGACAGTTTTTTTTATATTAATTAAACATTACATTGATAAATGAAATGGTATTGTTAGAATATAAACATCATATGACAGTTTCAAGAAGAATTTTATACTGATGAAATTAAAATTATTCACTATCGAAAACTGTTTTCTTTTTTGGTATTCTAAAACCTGTTTATTTTCTTTGAATTGCCAAGCGCTTAACAAAGACCAAAAATTAAAAGATTCATCATATACCTGTTCAGATGTTGATGCATGTATTCGTGTAAGTAAATATGCGTGTAATGATAAGGTGCCTGTAGCGAAACGTACATTAGAAATATACTTAGTTAATAAATTATTCTTAAAATAGTGATAATGACAAATTTATTACTGATAAAAGTGAACTTTATCTCTAAAGCGCAACGTGTTTCTGCTAAACAGACCGTAAATGCTACTGGTATGAAGGTTTTTGTGAGAAAAAATTATGATAATTATAACATAACGTTAAATAATAGTGCAGAAACTTCAAATAAGATTAACCCGCTCAGATATCAGATTACCTTCAATTGGGGATTTTAAAAATCCGCATTCTTTATTAATTGTGTGATCGTGGGTATACAGTGGGTACATCAAGCCTGTTGATTGCCCTCTGCAGACGCCGATTCCTACCGCACACGTGATGGTCGGGACAGGTGCTTTACTCTCTCGTTATCTGTCTAATTGGACATAATGACCGCTTTAGTGGAATCGTCCGCATGTAATTACATGTGATTATATATACGGAAATTAACTCCATGGACTCTTCCAGAGAGAAATTGCTTGATCACAGGCAGAATATGAAGGCTGCACCCAGCCATCACGTTGGGTTCACAGGGATGCACCAGTTGATAATTGCCCGTATACACTAGTATGTTTACATGAGTATATAGGTGGAGTAACTACATCCACCTGGTGAACTATAGCGGATGATTGTTGGGGGGGGGGGGAGGCAGCTGTTGGACCGTTATAAGCTTTTAACGACAAACAGTTTTGTCATTATGTTCTTTACCAGGAAAGATAGATGCTGTACGACATAATTTTATTCCTCTCTGTCATAGATTTTTTTGGCGAATTAATATTTTCATAAATATCAGGACAAAAGTATGGAAAGAAACATAATTAAACGTGACACACTGTACCATTCAGTTTGTTTAGGATTTTGGTTGTAGATTTATAAATTTCTGCTTTAATTGCTTTAACACATTGCTTTACAGTTTTATAGAATGAGAACTCCATCATAGTTTTTTATTCAAAATTTACCATTTAATATACTCTAAGCTATAAACCAAATGTTTGAAAATCTCAAAAACAGTTCATAATTATTATAAATATGTCGGCAAAAATTTAATCTACTTAGTTCATATGACCATGAAAGTTCCGTTTTTGAATGTAATTTCACACTGTGGGCAAGGAACGATTTTATTGAAAATTGCCTTGTTGTGTTTCCCGTCCTCTGCAGCGTAAAATTCTCACCTGCTGTCGAGGTAAGTGCTCAGTCGTCTTCACGCCAATCTTTGACAAAGTGTGTTACCCTGGAACCCCGTCTCCAGCAGCGACCACGCGCTGCCCGAACCTTATCCAAACAGAAACCGATTAACCAGAAAATAAATACAGATATTATCACATTACACTACAGAAGCTGTTAGTGTTCGTCAGCTTATTTTCCCGCACAAATCACCTGCTTGTCTGTAAGTAAAATGGTTTGATCTCTGCCGGCCGTGTTGTTTTCTGTCATCTGCTGATGTTATCGCCTGTCTTGTTATGCCAAGGTGATCTCAATAGGCACTGACTGGATCACTGCGGGCAGAACAACAAATCGTCTGTCATAATAACCCATATATCCAGGTAGTTGGTCATTTTGGCTGAGAGAGAACACCTTACATTGTTTGCTTTTCGACATTGATATATGTATGTTTACAACAAAAAGAAGATTGTTGTTGATATTTGACAAAATAGCTGCACACCAAATAAGGTATACATGCCATGTAAATTCAGAAGTGGTTGCATTGTTCTAAACTACTCACTTGAGGTATGCCCTCTTTAATTTGTTCATCACTAGGAATTATGTGCACTTCGGTAAAGCAGCTAGTTCAGCTGTATGAGGCGTTTTTGTGGGAAGTATACAAAATACAATACAACTGAGTATACGCAAAAAAAAAAAGAAAGAAAAGGACAACACGCATAAAACTAAAAATACATTAAGTTTATATATAGTAAAATTAACATATGGCTCTACCAATGCATTCATTATTTTTAAAGGCATGAATGAAAATAATATTAGACTTTTCTGAAGCATACACGGGGATATACATAGATGATAAGAGAGTTTGGTGGTGGTGAATGAACGCATTCTGCACATTGACTATATTAAAGATAGACTATATTAAAATTATGCGAATCATAAATATTCTGACATGGCACGTGAAGTCGCTTTGTCTAGAATGTTTCCTCAAACTCCTTCATTTTAAGTTTTTACACGGAATTATAATGCCTTTCTCTTATGAATGAATACGAACGGGGTGTCCAGAATCTATGGTGCTTTTTGTGTCCAATAATTGTATCTAATTCGCCTTGACTGGGGACCATACGGCCTAGCTGTATATGTACGTTGTGGATAAAACGAACGCGTGATAAATAAAAAGTGCAGCTATACGACACATAATTCCATTAACGATGGCATGGTAAAGACGATTTGTATACTGTTATATTCCCGGCGTTTGCCCGGTATCATTGAAAACTGTTGACTACTACTTCTGATGTCATAAGAAACACCATCCTAATTTCATCCACCAATCTTGATGACCTAGAACGACCTTTAGATTTGATGGCTGCTGTATGAATGGATGAAATATCATATAATGACATGCAATATGTTCGTTTTTAAGATTTGTGCTGCGGTATACCCAGGCACGGCAAATATAACTGCTGGTGATTTGATCATCAGTGTCAGTCATGCTTGGTTTTCAACTTTAACATATGAACAGGATCAGAGTATGACCTTGTTTGATCGAGGGAAATATATGCCAGTGGCCGAATAGACATTAGGCTATAGACGCGAGACTTTGCACACACCAATAACCACGCAGGGTATCGTTCATGTGTGCCAGAACTAAATTGGCAGTATGTGTGATATTTTTGTAAAGCTTTCTTTGCAAGAAGATGGAAAGGTATGGCTGGTGGTTTCCTTCTGGTGGTTTCCTTCTGGTGGTTAACTTTTATTTAGGTACCACAACGCGTTTCATGCAATGAGACTGAACTACAGTGTGCGTGTGAAGGTCTCGCATATATAGGTCTATAGGCCTATCTGGTTGATTATATATATAATGATATATGTATATATAGTAGACATCATCAGTCAAAACTTATCTAAATGTAATCTTTGTAAGCCTAGCCTGATTTTATAGATCAAGTATGATTGTCGAGATTTGGCCGTATGGGCATGGGCGTAGTATTTATTTCAGATTCATTCACCTCAGCATGCATTCTCTTAGCATCGACTGGCAAAGTATATAATTGGTATCCTTTGACCTAAAGTATCTCCATGATATGTGGACAAACGCATTGGGCATGTATCTGAGAATTTACATACATACACGCATTTTAACTGATTTTAGCATTCAGTTTACATGTATACAGTTGCTATGCAGGCAATTGTTATGCCAATATGCCAAACCGCAAAAATGTGGAAACTCCTCCAGATATTGTTTGAAATTCTTCCATGCAAAAACTCTAAACTCTCTCTCAAACATTTTGATGGAAGAAGCCTATTCTGAGGCTGCATGCATATACAATGCCTTCTTTTGATGGCATCATCATATGGGTAATAGTCGTGGACGAAATTTGGGGAAGCAGTGGTATTGTTTTTGTTCCTAATATATGGATTAATTGAATTTGAATCCTATGTAGTACAGTGAGGGAATTTGATTATTTGGCGTATTCGTATTAATATTCAAGGCCGAAAATAGGGATGCTGCACTCCACACCTATATAGACACCGCGTTAACACTTTTATGTCATTGTTGAATTATATCACCAAAAATTATTTCTCTATTTAGAAAAACCATGATAGGTGCAACACGAAAAAATACTTTATATACCAATTACTGGAGCTTCCATGGAAGCCAAATTTAAAATTATAATCGTGGAACAATACTCAACACGCATCATAATAAGAAAACACACACATTAAAATGAAAGAAGAGATATACATCGTTTACTGAAGGATACTTAAGAACAATCCTTAGCTTTCTGACAGGTAGGGTTACCTATATGTAATTTACTATTGATGGCCGGTGGGAGCCAATCGCTCAATCATTATACAACACCTGGCCATCTTACATGGAGATGAACTATTTTACCGATGTGCCGACACATGAATTGTCATAAATCGTCGACACTGCATGCTGCAGCTGGAAATAAATCTCGGCTTTGCGCTACATATAGAGATCGTAAAACCATCTTTATACAGCCTTTTCTCTGTGTACGCCTTTATGCATTGTCTCCTTGCAGATTTATTTACCGTCCATGTTGACAATTGTATCAGTCTATAATTATACTCCCTCTAACACCTGCCCCATTTGTCAACATTTTATGTCGCGCATGTCGGTGTATCATTTCCATTTTTTTAACAGATTATAGTTATGAGCTTAATTTACGTCAAAATTCTGATAATTATAGTGTATATTTTGCGTCATCAACATATAGTATTTTATATACTTATACAAAATCTTAAAATACCTTTGTGTGGATATAAACTCGAGGCTAGATACAGCGAATTGGGATGGCATTTGATACGATTTAAATGCGTGAATGTAGTAAATTAAAACTCAAGACGCATGGCGTCATTTGCACAGACTGAATGTGCTATAAATGGAAATTAAAGCAGCAGGTGTTTTATTTATAAGGCACAGTACCGTTATTTCAGGCTTAGTTTGATTAAAACGTCCATACTATATCATGTCTTGGGGATAGCATTATGAGAGCATTGTTCCAGGATAGTATTATGACTGTGAAGAACTTCTCTAAACCAATTTGTATTAAAATAAGAAGGTGCGTGTACAAGGAAAAAGAGAGAATGTGTCGATGCTATTTCTCAGCATTTAAATTTACAGTAAAACTGATCCCGAATTATAAAGCCCATATGGAGTTAGAAGGACAAGGTCGCCGAATTTCTCGGGAAAGGTCAGTGTGCATATAGGCCTACTATACTCAGATGAGAATCTCAGAGACTTCATTAAGGCTGTCCAACAGAGACCTTTCACTGTGAAGGGGTTATATGAGAATAAACGCTTCAGTTTGCTCAGTGTATAAAATGGCACTAGGCCAACCGAGATTATGTTGACCTTTTCCTCACTTTTTCCTCACTTCATATGTTCGTGTAAAATTTCAATCCTGAAAACATTTCCACAGAATGGTGTTGTTTTCATTTTATGGTTTATGAAACATTTCACAATTTGCAACCTTAATTTAAACCGAGATTATCACGATTTTTTTACTTATAATGCCAGAAGAACAAGATGTCTTAATGTGCTATTATTGCTAGCAATATGATGGTATGAAATGTTCTGATTCGGTTCCAGTGATTCATTCCGTGAAGTGTATATTTGTAAGAAACAGATCTTGTTTAAATAAATTTCCTACTGATTCGCCTTGTTTAAATAAATCCCCTGTTGATTTTCTTATAAACATCGAGCTGATGAATTAATGGTAACCCTTTTCTTTGATTCGGACATTGACGTAACGGTTCCTTGAAATATGGCACCTACTGGACTGAGAAATGATTGATATTTCTTCTTTAAAGCTTCGGTGGCAAAGATCTTCAGAATGATGTCATTGTGGATGACTAGAAGCAAGAATAGACCGCTTTGTAGAGTAGTTCCCGTCGCGTGCGGAACGTTTGCAGTCCAAAGAGGACTAATGATGGAGTGTAGAATTCTGCGCAGCAATTGGTCCGGACAAAGAGCTTGTAACTAGCACAACATAGAGACATCTCGAGAAAAGTATTGGCCCAGCGTCTGATAGTAGAATAGAGACACAGCCGCCGCATCGCGTGAAAGACTGCACAGGAAGCAAGCTGGGGAGACTTCCCTTAGCCCTCATGCGGCAGGCCGTAGTGGACAAATGTAGAAACACTCTGATGAAGAAAATTGCGATTTAATAACTTCCTGCCTATTAGCCGTATATTCAGCCACTCGGCTGTTTTACCGGAGTGGAAAAGCAGAATGCCGAGAGCAAGGAACAAGATCACCAAACAAAATCTTCTCCCGACTTAATTGATTTTCTGCCCTTTTGATCCTTGGCCATCTTAACAACTACCAGTGACCTCCCTTTGCCCGCTAGCAATAGCGCTGACTGAACCCTTCAATATTACTGTCCGTGATAGAAATAGTGGATTTAAAACTTGAGCATTTTATTTTGCTATCGAAGTCGTGATATAACTGACGATTCAAACCCATGTGAAATGCTTTTAGTGTTTGTAACAATATATAATTAATGATAATGTGTGAAAAAATCTTATATCCGAAGCTTTATCTAAGTTTTCAATAACTTTTAATTTTCTTCAGAATTCAGTGAAGTTGTAATTAGGGTTGTCCTATGAGCAATGTATTCATTTCACATATCTTATGGCTTGTTCAACACAATGCCTGTCAAAACTGATGCCTGTGAAATATTGGGAATGCAAACAAAACGTTTAAGAGACCTCTATTGGCCAGCCTAACGAGAGTTGGAAGGGTCTCATTATACGACCGCGAGGAGGCGCTGCTGATGCCACGTGCTCAAGCGCGTGCCCGTTGGCCCTCGGGAATGAATAAACTAGCCCTAACAAAGAGAATCTATTGTTATCTCCACAACAGGCTATTAAATGAGAATTTAAACAGTTTCTAACATACCTAAAACAGCGAAATCTCAGCCGAAGCGACTGTATGAGAAATAAGGGTACAGACCGGTGACTGACAGTAACGCACGTACAATCGATTTTAAATAAGCTTTGGTTGTGTTGGGATTTCATTGCGATGGCAGCTCTGACGTAAAACGTGATAAGTTGGAAATGGATGACTGGCCGTTAAAATGATGTCAAAGTTAATTGCCAGTTGTTACCACGCATTGTTGCATACAGCACACGTCTGTATTATGTCAGCTTCTGCAGGTACTTTATAGCTACCAAACAGCAGAAAGTTGAAAACAAATATAACACATGCAAGGAACTTTATACACGTTTCGTTCGAAAAATCACAGACAAAGACCACTTATCAAAATTTTCAACTTCGACATAAAACTAAATGTAGGTCCTTCATAGATTTGTCCTCTTGAGAGTAAAATTGCATAGTCTGTGCGACGGACAAATCATATTACACGTGATTGAAAATTGCTACCATGAGTAAATATATATGGTAAAAGATAAGTGAGGAAAGACTAAATAAAGATGGTCGGAGGTGAGTTTTGCCCTTCATTCAAAATGTGTTAGGTAAATCCGACTAGCCAGTATCTCTGTCTTTGTTAACTTCCTTTTGGTTTTATTATTGGCAACCAAAAGTCTTATTAACGCAGGACATGCGAAAAATCCCGAGCAACAGGATCATGCGTATGTTATTGTTTACATGTAGTCATTAATAAGCTGGGTGTAAGTGTCCTATAGCTGTTCTTGGGTGTAAAGAGTTTTATACTACCGATGCAATTCGGAATTTCTGCTTTCCGGCCATTGGGAATCCTGTCTTTCAACGAAAGACATATAATCAGTGAAATACACTTGAGCAAAATGCTGATAGCAGAGCGTCATAATTGCAATGTTCGCGGCTCGTCCATTGCACCTTGGGATATTCGTTCGCTTACGGCTGCTACAAAATTACACGGCAGAAGGTAGAGACATTACGGAGGATCAATTTACTCCGATATACAGCTATTGTTTGAGCACCAAATACATGCCTTTGAATCAGTTCGACTTTTCAAAAAACATTGAAGTTCAAAGCAAATGGGATTATGGATGAGTCAATGGGTGGAATGGTGCCATTGTAGCACAAAAGACAAGCTAGCACCAGGTACACAGGTCAAGGAATCCCAGTTTATTGCCTGCTCGTTGTTACGTGCATCTCGTGGAGTACTCTTTGGCTCCGCCCCGGTCGGAAAGGGGGACCATGCTCTTTCTCCTGTCTCTCCCCAAATGTGCAACCGATGACATTGTTAGCAAGATCCTCTCAAGTACTGGAGCTACTTATTCTTTAGGCCACAAGAAAACTGTGTCAACAAACCTATTGAGGAGGCTAAACCGATGAATAGGCATTTCACGAGGCGCAACAATGGGCACGGGCCGGCACCCCCGTCGTGAAGTAAAGATTAAGGGCTTCAGACGACATGTCCTCTAGTGGCTCGTTGGGCTTGAACCAGTGGGTGCCGGCGTCAGTCCCCGCTGTTCCTAAGCCTGTCCAACAACGGAGGAGAGAGGGGGCAGCCCAGGGCGCAGACATGAACCCAGCCCCTTTACCTGTGACGGGGCACACGGTGAAAGAGACCCTCGACACGTCACACGGAATTACGATCAATTTACTCACTACAACTGTTAAAGCTGACAAATCCTGAATGAGCTTTACACTGACAGCCGGGAAACAGTGTATCCAATTCTCGCCCGGCCAAGTTGCGTGTCTTGCACCTTTCACTGGGCTAAATGAAAAGTTGCTGACGATATTTGATCTCGGAAGGCTCGCGTCGCATTTTATCTGTCCCGGAAACTGATTGTAGTTGAGACAGTACAAACTGCCCGAAGCAAAACCATTCCCCAAAGTCTTGCCCGTGAATGGACAGAAACAATAAAAGAAAAACCTTTCAAAGATCGTTTCACTACCACCCCCAAAATGACACATTGGCGTTTCAACCCTCACAAGCAGTGAGAATTCATTCATGAACGTACATTTTCGTCCAACGGAAACGTTTTGTCAAAACCTGTATATATTTCTGCTTGTTAATTGACGCTAATTAACCAAACGAGAAAATAATTAAAAATGTCAACCTTAAAACATTTATTAATTATTTACGAAAAGCTTTACTGATTGTTTTAAGGGAGAGTGTTAATTTCATGTTTGTTTCTCTTTCTTAAATGGTTAGGTCCTGAACAGGGGAAACAGATTTTGTCACAAGATTAACGACGATTAATTCAGCAGATGAATTTGATTTGCTGTACCAAAGAAACACGACTTATCATGCATCGTTACTTGGCCTGGAAGTAGGTGAGATTGTCCAAGAATGTCGAAAATATAACCAGTAGGTGAACGGAATGAGGCCTTGAACGACCTGATAGTCGATGTCACCTGCGGAACTGTTAACTCTTATACGCACAACACCAGGACCAATTCGTCGGCGATTACACATACAATGGATAACTGAGGATTATCTATGGATTCATGGAATTATCACCTGTGTCTTACGAATTCCACAGAACAACTTTTAAAACGTCGCAGCGATGCCGTAGCTTCCGTCTGCACATGATTTTTACGGTACAAAACACTGTACTTGGGGAACAGACGGCATCTGTGTAATTATGCTCTTAAGTGACAAGAGCGGATCAGGATTATCATGTGACAGAGTGTATTCTTTCACCAAGTAGCAGAGGTTACTGAAAGATGTTATGACAAATTATCCATGGACCAAGTAACAATAGGTGTGGTTTTTATTATTTGCTGAAATTGGTCGATGGCATTTTGTCCTGCATGCAGGTACAGGTATCAGCATTATTACGATAATATTTACATGACTCCAACTCACTTTTAATCAGGCTCCCACTGACTTCATGTTCAGGGCTATTTTAGATGACACTCCAGTTTCTGAACTCAGACCCGAACATTGATAATTATGCGATTGATTTACTGAATAATTACATAAGTTGTCACCAAGGACAAAATTTACCCCGAATTTATAAACCAAACACATTATTTGCATTGCGATCAAGTACCATGATTTCTTGTCTACAAATTGATGGCAATAGTTTCAGCCTAATAAATACTGTATATTTGGTTCCAGTTGAGTCTAGTATTATTACTATTATTTTTTAACACTGCGGTTAAAATCACGTACCCAATATTTGCATTTGTTGATGCACAAAATCAAACGTTTTCAAAAGAGTTGGTTAGATTTCTCTAAAACAAAAGGCAGCTTATCTACCAACGTGCGTTTTCTGCTTCAGTTTGAAAACCAGCAGACAGAACATGATATGTGGGAAAAATTATTGTAATTTTCAGCTCAGGGAAAATTGATCCCGGCGAGAGATCACACTCTCAGGTTGGATCAGGGTTTGATACACCGCCTTTTTCAAACATATTCCCGCATTTATATGGGATAATGAGATTAATTGGTTGTTCTAATACTTAACTTCCCAGCAGGTGGGTCGCTGAGATGGGGATTATAAACGCACGTAAACCCATAATTTAAACCTACAAAACTATATTAAATCAGACCTGTGGGAATGTATAAAATTTATAAAGATGTATATTTAATCTCTTTTGGAGATTAGAGAATTAAATATTTTTTTCTAATTGACCTATACGATGAGACCCTGCTAATCCAGTTACAAATGTCCAGACAGTCATTAACCCAAGACAGTCAGGTGTGAAAACCTCTACAGGGGCTGTGCCTCGGAATCTCGGAAACTAGCTCACCTGATTCTGTTTGACTGTTTGGAAGGTAACGGCGTCTGGTGGCCAAACTGTGGACAAGGTCTGTCTCGATGGTTTCAAGCACACGGCTAAAGGCACTCAACAAATATGCGAAGTCCCAATGTTATAAACAGAATCTGTCTATATTAATGGCAGCTCATTGCCATAGCTAAAAATAAAGTGAAAATTAAATCAATATACACTGGCTAAATAAGTTTATTCATGTATCGTAGCTGGCGAATAAACACAAATCTACAAAAGATACTAGCATTAATATCGTCAAAACGCATGTTTTGTTACTTTAAATACTATATGTTTGAACGCAGTCGGTATAATTCCTGTTGTCCTCTGTGAACGGTATAGTAAGACGATAAAATCAGAGTAGTACTCGCGTGGCCTATTTGTTCAGCATTGTTCACGAGACACCCTAGTTAAGATAAGAGATAGGGAATAAAAGAGATAAGTACTCGGCAAATTCTTCTCCAAATCACCGGTGCTTGACATGGTATTTTCTGGAGATGACATATCGACCCCAATTACCGTGTACATTGTGCATTAAAGCGCAACACGAACAACATTGGTTTTCACTGGAGAACTAAATTTAGCTGCAAAGAAAATATTACGCCTCACTCTGAATTTATCAAGCAATATGAAAGTCAAGCGAACAACTAAAACACACAAGACCGTGAACGAAATCTGGCGAATTCGGGAGCTCTAGTTACGGCAAAGAAAAAGCCGCGTTCCTGGAGGTCGTCTGAGAATCCGTGTTGTCTGAGTGGCTTTGAATGATCCTGATCTACAAACTAACAAACTATCACACGACGAGTACCTCTTGAAGAAACTGTTTGAAGTTTAATGTTAAAAAACATGATTCATCGACAACACTGGAGACATTTGTGTGAAACAGAACTCTACACTTTGTCGTTCACTACTCTAGACCTGTCTAACGACAACAAAAGGCGAATAAAATTCTGTGTACAATTCCCTTCATGGAAGTCGCTCAACTGTGACAATAAAAATAGGAACTCGGCGGACAGAGTGCAGTGCACGATCACAGTTTGGCCTCGGTTCTCAGCCAAGAAAGACACGCCCCTTTCCAATGGGCTGACCGCGGCCAGAAAGGCCAACCAATCACAGCCTGTTTGTCGCGCTATTGGGCGGGGTTAATGTCAAGCCTATCCATATTCATGTTTATTGAGGGCAGACACTGTCGATTTAAGTACTAGGTCGCTGCAAATTTTGTTGTAAAGTAGTTTACCGAGCATCTCATCAGCACATCGGTCACACTTAGACGAAAATTACCCCTAATCAAGGTGTAGTGGCGAAAGTTGTTAGTTGTATGTGTGTACGAAGCCGTGCTAGTATAGACAAGAGGCCAGCATCACTGTAATCTACAGCTGCGGTCAGTCTTAACCTTCAAGGAAGGTAAGAAAATAGCAATGTTGAACGTGGCTGGTAGTGTGGACCATCTGGACCAGGATATGTCCGGCAAATCGGCCTTCATGGAGCTACAGCAGCAGCCTGTTCCCCCAGCCATGGGCCATCACCACCCCGCCTACCCCATCCGATCGACTTACCCGTCCCAACACTCTCAACACGATGGCGTCTTCTCCTCGTCCCAGCATCACGGCAGAGGACACCTGGGCTACTCTTTCCATGCCATGAACAGTATGAGCCACCCAAGTTACAATACTCCGGCTCACCATCACTTCTCAATGCCCCCGTACCAAACCCCGTCTCCCCAGAGAGAAGGTAAGCCCCTCTATACCTACCCATCGATTACCGATAGTCCACTCGTCGCAAACCCTAAATCAACTCAATAATTATTGCTATTGACTTAATTTTCTCAAAATGATAATGGCGGCTAGAAAATTGATGTTATTATAGTTTACGAGATCTAATTTCCGTGTAATTTACGCAACCTTCTTAACTTCCCCGCAGTTCATTGGCGATCCAGTTTTATTGCGAATTATAAAAAACATAATGGTTAAGGTCATCTACTTTGTCTACATCAGTGCTGTAGTGTAGGTTAGGCTAGGCAAAACTTGAATGGATTGGCAAAGCTAAGTCCGGAAGGCTCTCATACGTGTGATTGAAATTGGCCCAACACCGGTATTTTGTCATCTTTAGAAAAAATCAGAACGGTTCAGGGTTTTCTTAAATATGCACAAAAAATACAGTATAACAGAAGAAGTTTTTGAGCATTTCCTGAGTTGTATTGGGAAAGTCAAAATAACCGGATAAGTTTTGAAGATCAAGTGGTGCTTGACCAAAACCCTGACCGCTGGTGCCACTGAAATGTTGGACAGAAAGTCTTTAATCTCAGAGTAGGGGGTTAGTCTTGCGTGAATAGGGGTGAAGGGCTGGCACTCCTGGGAAAATGCTGAAATCCCTGTGGCAGCCTGTAGTACGAGACTCCCGCGGTGTGTTATAATAGCTACATAGACAAATATATACAATGTTGTTCACACAACGTAACTTGACAGTTGTACAGAGACCCAGCAAACCGTTAAGCCCAAACCCTTCACTCACAAATACGGCAGAGGAATTTACAATGTATATTGTATAAGCTATCGTAGAAAATAATTCATTCAGGGAAGTTTAAAAATCAATTTTAAATAGTCCTATAAAGGTATTGTTGACAATAAAGGTAAAGCTAGTCCCAACGTTGTAATGGGTACAAAAATAAAAGGGACAGAGAACGTTACGAAATCTAAATTCAAATTCGAATACAGACAAAATGATCTGAAAATGTGATAATTTAAAAGATTACAGAGGAAAATTACCAGCCACTGCATGTAAAACAAGACAAAAAAGTACTAAAACCAAATTTATGTAAGAAAAATAATAATGGAATTTTACGCTTATACTTGGGCAAGAAAATGTCACATCGCCTAAGATATGTGATGTTTTTCTGAAACTGTGTATACATTTTCTATATTTCGAGTAGTCTTTTCTCTTCCGACAGCAGAAAAGACTCAGGTAGAAGAGCAACTCCGAATTAATGGCAAGGGGAAGAAAATGCGAAAACCCAGAACGATATACTCAAGTCTCCAGTTGCAACAGCTAAATAAGAGGTTTCAACGAACGCAATATCTGGCCTTACCTGAGCGGGCAGAATTAGCAGCATCTTTGGGTCTCACCCAGACACAGGTAAGTCCAATCACAAGGCAGGAAAATATAACAAACTCAGAATCTCGTGATAATTTCACTGTATTGGCCACCAAGATGCACAATATTAAAATCCGGGTAGGAAAACCAACGCTCAAAGTGAACAGTCCTGTTAAATCATTCCGGTAGTGTAAAATTTACAGGTGTGTCGGTAACAATCCGGCAAAGAATTATAAGGAGAAAATTGAAAATTAAAAATTCTAGATAAAATAGAATACCTAAACGTTTTCACGGATGCTGTATTGAAAGCAGACTTCCAGTTGCGTATACGTACAATCCCAATTCCGCCAACTCGTCGTATGTATAAATCTGTGTGCGAACAAAAGAAATGAAGCAATCTTGTAGACGGCTTCTCTTGCTGCCTGCCAGCCTTGTGCTATTTTCTGGTTTATATACGCGTCTGTGAATAGCGCAATTTCAATCTTGGTTCATTTTCTCCGAGTAAAAGAGGACTTGCCATTTTTGATTACACTAAAGTATTAGTTTTGTCAACAGCTAAATTTGCCTTGATTCCCGAAATTATGCGCAATTTTCTCCTAACGGTCCGGGACCAACTTTCATAATGACGTACATGATTAGCCGTTTGAGTTTCCATAGTTAATTTATTTGACAAGATAAGTCTCTCTCTACATACGGAATTAGACGGTGTTTACCAAATCTTTCATCTGAGCGGATGTTACCTGTTCTCAGTCATTGATTTGACTATCATAATCGCTCTGCCTAATAACATACAATGGCCGTCAAATTAACTATCATTTTCTCCAAGTCTCTAGTCTGGACAACTTCAACTGACGGTCGAAATAATACCACTATAACACCCGCCATTTTCCTTTCTCTTTTTTCCCGGCCGTATATAAAATGTGTGGTGATGAGCATGTAAAGTAGCGGACTGGGGCTGTTCGCTAGCTCTTCCCCGGGCCCAGTTCACCACATGCCTATCATTTTCCTCTGGGCATTTGTAATCGGCATCATTTGAAATCCGCAATTTTTACCGTTCGACGTGGACATTTTTTCTCTGAACTCGGATCGGTGTCTTATTATCTATCATTATGCAAATGATAGCCTCTCGTGGGAGGCGATCACTTTTATATCACGTGGCCACTCTCTAGAGGTAACATTAGAGGTATTTTCTCCTCGCTGATTGAGTTCGTATTGCACATTTATCGGCAGACGGGGCTGGACTTCTATGTCATTTATTGTCAGGAAACGTCCTCAAGTCAGGATTTCTCGTGTCTTCAATTGCATCCCCAGTGCGCCTTAATCCATCTCTCTACTGCCGCTGGATTCTTTGGAAACCCTTTCCGGTGATTGTTATTGCTACTGTGTTCGACTTGCATTCAGTCTTATCGAGAAACATGTACACTCACTCCTATAGGTGAAAACAGTCCTGAAAAATTCGAGAAAATAAATACAACTATATTATTATATACATGAAGAATGATAAAAAATTTGATTTTTTCTGACCGCCAGTGTCGTTCTGTTATTCCGAACACATAACTCCGAGTGTATTTTAGCCTAATGTGTTACAGTAATGTTGTCCGACCTGATTATCCCCGTCCCACGACCAGTCTGGTCAGCTGACAGGACTCTCCAATCCCCACCCTAATTACGTGGTCTACCTATACTCCATGTGAACTCGGATCAGACCCTCTTAACATTGAACAACAAGCCTTGCCCAGAGCTAAGTTGATCTCAATGAATCGTTGATGATTGTGCACATGGTCGACACATGCTTACTCTGCTGTCCCCGTCTTTGTACCTGTACCCAGGACAACGTCTCTTGTCGCCCTGGGTGTTTGAATCCATGTACCCGTCCACTACAAACGTCAGTCAGCATCTCTGAAAGTTTCTATGAACAAGACCTTTTGTTGTTTCCGGCATGAGATTGATGTTCAGATAACGGTT
This sequence comes from Acanthopleura granulata, assembly GCA_016165875.1. NCBI lineage: Eukaryota > Metazoa > Mollusca > Polyplacophora > Chitonida > Chitonidae > Acanthopleura > Acanthopleura granulata. The sequence goes on along the minus strand of JABBOT010000003.1, from coordinate 8,401,356 downwards.
TGATAAGATCAGATGGATCTCAGATAAGACACCACGTGGATCGAACACTGTCCCACTTTCCTTGGTTCTCTGAAGCCGTCCACTGTTCGAGTCGTGGGTGGAGTGAGCTTTCCACAAAAGTCTTTGTCCGTTTGAACAAGTTACTATGTTCCAGGTAGAATACGACAAGAGAGACATTTTGTTTTCGCTCTTTATTCTGCCCTTAAAACCTATAACAACTTTCCAGTTCGCGGACCATTCAGCGGACAATCGGACCTTTCAATGTATGCTATACTACGTCCAAAAATACTGAAAATAGAATTGCTCTCGATTGATATCCATACATAAGACTGAAAAAAAAGACTAGACAAGTATTGTTAAAGTTGTCAAACAAATTTTATCTTTACATAAATTTTTTAAAATTCAATAATTTCATTTACGGTGCAGTAACACTTTTCCCACAAAACTGATTATGTGAATGTAGAAAAATAAAACCTCCAGAAGTCAGATTAACAAATGCCGAATATATGCGGATCTCACGTTCGATTACTGCTGGGAAATATCTTACACGTCTCTACCGCTAAATCTGTTGGCACGCTTTATTTTTACAAGAATAATTTAATTTTCATACATGACGTATTTTTATTTTCAATTTAAATTTAATTGAAAATAGCGTGATATGTTTCTGTCGGTGTTTCTGTTTAGAAAATTATACATGCAAGTTAACCGATAGCTGCTGCAGGCCAGTTCCCCAGACAACCGGGCTTGCGTGATGCCGATTTTATTCCATCAATTTTCCACGCCCGTTTTGCCATTATGGTCTGATTAGCTCGAGTGGGGACTCGCATTTGATCGGTGATCGTTTAATTTACAATTCCCCCGGCGACACTCAGAAAGCCGAGACGATCCCTCGGTCCCTGTGGACTGCTCCCATCGGTTTCCTTGCCATATTTATGCTAATAATTAAACTGCTGAGCTTTAATCGGATCTATATTAGTGAAATATCTGTTGTGTGATTTTTGAATGCAACTGGTGGTTGGTTTTTTTTTTATTTTTTGAGATTTGAATATTTGTCATTTACGATAATATATACAATGGAAATATCGCTGCGTGATTTACATGTAAGTTTTCACAGCCAAATCATTCTGTATTGTGTTCATTTCGAAATATTCATCGCCTAAGAAATGAGTTATACGCTAAAGTAAATTGGTAACAATTTGTGCTAGTGTGCCGGTGGTCTTGTCAGTATGCGAGATCTTGCCCGCGCGGAAGGATAGCATTCAGATAGAGAAGAAGGAACAACTTCAAGCTTAACAGATTAATAGCTAATTATTACACCTGGTTTCCTTGTAAATTGAGGAGCCGTCTGCTGTACCTGTCAGACCCGGTCACCAGCCTTCCCCAGCCTTCTGATGCCTGACAGTTGGCCGGCCTTTGTGTCCCGGGACTGCGGGAAAGGCAGGACTATAATGTGGTCCTGATATCGCTGCTCCCTACTCCCTCGCCCAGCCCTCGTTGGTACGCTCCCCCGCTGTGGGCCTGCCACCTTGAAAACCAACAGAACCCAGCCAAGCGTGGTCGCCCGATCCGCCATTGCCCTCGGCTCACAGAGTTTTTTTCTGCCTTTTTGTCCAATCATTCAAATATTTGTATTAGCAGTTAGAGTAGAAGCGATCCTAAGGTTGTGTCATGAAGCACACTAAGGGACACTTTGTCAAAACGGTGAAACCAGACAACAGCTATTACAGAACATCAGCACACAGAAACGTGTTTAGCCAATGCACTCTAAAGAAAAGCAGATAAGCAAATAAGGAATTAATTCGGTAGACTATAAGTGATGAAATACACATTATCGGAGAGAGTTTCAGATCTTGATGATTTTTGAGCTAGTGAAAATGTCGATACCATTATTCCTGTCATGCCAAGACTTGATGATATATAGGACAGATCTGGCTGTTTCTGAGGATAATCAGAGGTGTTTTAGCCGGAGATTCACCGTACATTAACAGTGGCAATGGCATTTATTATGAATAAACGCATATCCTGCTTTCGCGGTAGTTGTCAATAGATCAAAAAATGAAAATGTTAAAAACATGCATCAGCTGAAGTTGGTGTGGAAGAAATTTATCTGTATGTTAAAATAGAGTTAAAAGAGTAGGGACGGGTACAGGGAAAAGAAACTGTAGACAGGTGGAAAGAAAATGGAACTTGGTGTGTGAGTTCGTCCAAGGCGCCTTACCGGCAGATGTCACCGACACCATGGGCTGATGGCAAACACAATAGTCGGCTACAAGACTCGCAGGGTGAGGCACCGCCCTCCGCCTTGTCTCCCGCCCTCAGAGTCGGCCTCCACGGAGGAACCTAGGGGCCAGCAATGAAAGCCTAACCACTATCTAATAGCCCTCTCTGGGAACTTCAACGGTGCCGGCGAGCACACATCGCCGCCACAAAATTACCTGAAATACCTTTTCTTGGTCAGGGGTTAAGGTGGCTACCGAATGACATTGGGTACTAAAGATTGTCAGCAATTTTTTTCCTTAACACATCACAACTATCGTTTGCGACTTACTTCCACGAAAAAAAAAATAGAAAACAGGAGAGGTAGCTATACAAAGGTAAAGGTATACAAACAGGCATCCACCTGTTTGCCGTTTTATAAATGTATTCTAGATTTTTGTACCGCATCTAATTTTAAATAATTTGGGAGTAGCTGTCATATCAGGTAATTTCAATGTAATGATCACATCTAGTGATAGAAGTAGACAGTCGTAGAGCAGCAGTGCGAACACCAGTTTCCAAACCGCCAGAGAAATAATGAATGTATATTATGAAGTAAAATATTAGAACGGATTCAGGTGAAAAGAAATAGTCAACAGCTCTCAATGATACTCAGCGTGTTCACAGCGTGTGGAATTATTTGGCATCCTTGCTAGTTTATAAGTTGATTAGTTAATTTAGAGATGTGTCTTAGTTGAGCTTTACTTGCAGCCGTTTATCCATCCAACATGGCAATAATTTTATTCAGCTGTGTGCATATACGCCCGGGATTAAATCAAGTAAGACGCAATTATGAATAAGAGCGCCGGAAAGTTTTGGATACTCCTTCTCATTCAATGAATCATAAGCGTAATTTTTATTTTGCAGGTGAAAATCTGGTTCCAGAACAGGCGGTCAAAGTACAAGAAAATTATGAAACAACAACAGAACAACCCCGGTGCTCCTGGTCAACAACCCAACAGCCATCACTCTCCTACAGGACCCCAGCAACAGAATCAGGCTCCTCCACAGCAACCTCCTCAACCTCACACACCCCAGCACCAGCAGGGCAGTCCAGTGGCACCTCAGCAGGCAGCACCAATGCTCCCACCACCCTCTTCAGTGACACCACCCTCCACATGGGCAGATATGTCCGCTTCGGCACAAACTAACTCTTACATGTCACAATACCCCTGGTATACACAAAACGCCATGCAGCAACAGTCCTTGCTAACATAACATCATAAACTACTTTATGAACTGGTCTGAAAAAAAACGACGCCATCTGGCGGCAATTACTCTTGTAATTAAAATGTGCTGACAACAGACCCTGCCCAGGACTGACCATACCGGACGGTCAGGGGGTTGCGGTGGCCAGGGTGGTCAGGTGCGAGCAACCTCCGGAAAAACTGGGCAGTTTAAAAGACGGGAAAAGACGAGGTGGTGTGGCACGCCGTGGTCACAGAAGGAAAGGAATGCGGGTTCAGCTGTGTACTGTGACACGTCAGGTCGAGTTATGTATAAAACTCGTGGAGGTGTATGTGTGATTGCGTAAGAAACTGACATGTGCATGCAGACGCCGGTAAAGTGTGAGACAGTACAATTGTAGGTGGCTGTGTTGATGCCGTGTCAAGGTTTTGACCGCAACGGACCGAACCGGTCAGTGGATCGCCGGCATCTAGAGGTGCTCTTCTGTTGCGAACAATCAACAGTCTCAAAACAATGGCCAGTGTGCGGGAGATAAGCAAAACACCCTCGAAACCCGTGAAATCCATGTGTGGGAAAGCGAACACAACTGGGACTCGAAATGCCACACGTACAATGCATGATGTCAACAGCTTTAAAGAGCGTAACATAGGAGTGGCATTCAAAAAACAATGTTCACACTTGAGACTCCATACATAGGTAATACCTCCCATGCTAGCTGTACACGCTGAATACCCAATCTGGGAATAGTTTCCAGGACAACTGTCTAGTGAATCCAGGAACAACGAGCTATGTGCTCTATTGTATTCCCGAAATGACACTTGTTAACAGTCAGAATTCACGTATTAATGTTTTCCATGTCCTCTGTCAGTAGTTGTACACACTGCACAACGAGTGACTGATGTATAAAGTATTTGTATTATAGAAGAACGTAATATGTCAAAATTAAATTTTGATGGTGCCTATATTATTTCTTATATTTATTTAAAAGCTTTAATGTATACGCGTTTACTTTATATCATCATAGGCCAGATCGGCGATATCAATCCCATAGCGGTCATCTGACAACACAGTAGACCTACAGGCTACTCTCTGTTGAATAATCATCTAATTCTAGCAACCTCACAACTGTAAAAAAAAGTTTACCGAAATTTTTGACATCCCAACAACAGCTCTGTTTTAAGTCATTCCTTATGCCATTTATTGTATATCGATGGTTATTCTGTCTGTATCTCTAAACATACATTCATTGTCAACTTGTTATGTTTAATTGCTGTTGTATATTTTCTGTAAACGATACCCCAATCTACGCGCATGCTCAGTCTTATTCGTCTCTTGGCGTATATTAAACCTCGATGTCATATATTCAGGTACGGTTCTTGGATTTCTCTTCCGCATTGGTGGAAACCGTTATAATGAACAGTTCGTCGAAAATAAATGCATTAAGTGAAACTGATATCACTTTGTGTCAGTGTGTTCTTTGCTTTCTCCTTAGGTATACTGGGTGTCTGAAAACCGAATGTAGGATATTTTAGTGATTTATAAATGCTAGAACATAATTTAGATTGGATAGAATGGATTTGTTTATTTATTTATCTGATTGTTGCTTAACGTCACACTCAAGACTTTTTCACTAATTTAACAAAGATAAAGATGCATACAATACAGCTGTCGTATTTAACGTCGCGAAAGATACAAGCGAAGCGTCAACACTCTGGCATCAGTTACTATGAGTTTTTTTTCTGATTTCAAGAATACTTCACGTCAATTTTCAACGTTATATTTATGATTTATATTTAAATTCCACTGGATCATGCGAATGGGGAATACAGGCACTTCGTTTATATCACCTTCACACGCTGTAAATCAGTGCCCCAAATGAACTCATGTCGTAGCCGCCACACATTATCAGACGGTATGAACATTCAGCTGCACCTCATTTCTGGATACATTAATTTTAAGTGGACTTCAATAATATTTTGCCTATTTTTAAACCACTTCCGGGCGCATGAATGGAATTTTGTGGCAAGGCCATTAGATGTCCGTAGGATGTACGTAAGTCAAGACAGACAATATGCAGGAGTTCGACAATTATCAGAAAACAGATTCCACTCGCTCAAATTAACCGAAGAAACATTTTCTCAAGACGCAGCAATCTCAGTGAGAATTGTATGAAGTTATCTGGATGTCAAGACCGTCAAATTAGCCAGGGATTGGAGTCGATGGAAAATTGCCTCTGATTGGTCTGCTGTTCGACCGGCCGGACCGAGTGAGGAGAAGGCCTATCATTTAGACTTCATTATGCCCTGTCGGAGAGCATGAAGTCTTCTCTCAAGTCAATGCACATCGATTTTGAGCAAGAAAATTATAGATGATGACTTTATCAATATATGACTGTCCGAAGACGCGGATATAAAATGAGTGAAGTGAAGTTGCGTGCCTATATTTGAAGTAAGGTGGGTTTGAATGGAAGTGATATAGGAGCATGGCCAGGGTCCTGTTGCTGCACAGCTCGATCATGTGCTCGGTATACGTTCTCACAATCCGATCGGCTTTCCTTCCATACAGTACCGAGGGCTATAGACTGCTTCAGACGGAAGAAATGACGTCTTGCATAGTCTGAACACAAAGCCTCATTTCATCCGGAATACGATCAGAAAAATACATTGTTACGTGTTATACTGTTTGGCGATTTTGGCTGAGTTAGAATAAAGATGTTTATGTGGTATATTGTGTGTACCAGATCAGTCGCTACCCCATGTAATGGTATTGACAAGATGCCTTTGATCTTTAGTGTGCCGTCGTAAGCTGAGTCCAAGACCTATAGACTTTCTTCATCATTATATGTGGAGTGTTCTATCCGGCCTGTCTCAGCGTGAAACCAACGGCGGTCAGAAGGGTGATAATACATCACAAATAACTCAACTAGTCTAGGATCACCGCTTCACATTCACCGATTCTAATTTTTCATTCATTTCGAATAGTAAATCGGACGTAGCGCTAAATTTAATGTCATCTCCACTTAGCTTGTCGGCCTCGATGATATATTGAGAAGGCTTGTATTTAGTACAATTATATGTTCCGCGGTGGAGCGATATGATCTCACACCTAATTGGCTGGAGATTCAGGCAGTGCCCGGATGATCACTTTGGATTTTATCTCAAACCCGGGAAGGACAGGGTTAACATCATGGCAATGCCGCAGCAGCACCAGAGTGAGTCTCAGAACGTAGGAAAGTTGACATGAACGAAGTTAAGGGCAAAACTGCTTTTGAGTGTCTCTAAGGTTTATACAAGGGAAGAGAGAGAATCGCTTGCTTTTTCACCCGATCCACACGGATTTATTGAAGTGAAAAATCTACAACCTAAACCCTGTCTACCACTTAAAATTAGTTGTATTATACTGTCGTTTCGATTCATTAATCGCCCATAGGAACTCAGTGGTGTGGCGACTGCTGGGAGCCGACCAGACTAATGTTAGAAAGGCCGCCCTTTGTCACATCTTGTTCTCCTTTTTTCTTGACACTTTATGCCCTGTGCTTCATTGTGGTTGTGGGGAGAGTCTATTGAGACGGGCTGGGAGCGGCTGACTGGTCATGCTATAGTTCAAGGTATATCCAAGGCACGCCCCCTCCCGATACATTCATTACAACAAGCCTCTGACTAACGTCAGTACACTCAATACAAGCTTCCTCTTCCCAACAAGGCATGATAAATGAATATTTCTAAATCTCAACATTTCTAGGAAAACATGTAAACTTTTTTATCCATGAAAAATTATTTATTTATTGCTGGATATGTAATGTCATCTTTTATGTTTATTTGTCTTGCACTGGCTTGAACCAATTCTATTTTATTTTACATTTTTTAAAAGAAAATGTGATTTATTTGAGTAATAACGTATTTTCCTGATATTTTCCAAACACTAAGGCGTTTTTCAGATACTTTTGTTTTTAAATTAGTAAAAAAGTAAATTAACAAAGATATTGCAAATGATATATATATACATTGATGAACTGGTGTACTACGTTTATTTTACAATTTTGATCTAGTTTATCTAAGAAAGCCGTATGATCCTGTCGCACGTTCATATCCTAAATTTTTAACTCTTGTTTGTTTTTCTTCGCATTCCGAGAGTTCATTAACGATAAATAAAGTTTACATTTTATTCCAAAGACAGAAATGGTGCATGACTTCAACATCACTTTAGCTTAAATCCCAACTTGGCTTCGAAATCATTGAGTTATTGCAAAGAACATGGCCGAAAGGCCAAATTATGAATGAAAACTGGCATCAAAAATTCCCCCAAATATCCTTTAAATTTTACTTTATCAAAATTTGCAGATAAAGATTCCAAAGGTTTTGCAATGCACTGGATAAGTCACTACACTCAATTAAGATGCTGAATACTTTTGATTTAAAAAATTTTTTTAAAAATGAAAGTTTATATCAAGATCAGCGCATTGATTAATCTCGGCTAACAGTTTTTTTTGGTTTCGGTAAACACTATCTGACGACATCTCGCAATATTCTAGACTATTGACATATTGGTAAGTTATGAATATATTGAAAAGTACGAAGAGAACTAGAAACAAACAACTGCCAATAAATTTTCAACAAAGCCTCAAAATATAAAAGAATTCACAACACACAATGGATTTTCATATTAAATGTTATATATTTATACACATCCTATTCGAATTAACCAATTTGCGTGAGCTTCAAGTGTGAAGTTAAGGTTTTGAATAAAGTGGCACTATCATCGTTTATCACAGATTAACAATAGTATAATGACTGATTAATGGAGCTTTTATCAGGATATCGATGTGTCAATCCAAGATGGATGACACCACAATTACTTCCGGTTCAGGTGGCCATGAGGCCGAGGTTCGGCTAAGGAGCTGTCCGATTGGTTAACTAACGGATATGGGTCCTCCGTTATTTCCGAACCGTGACAATATGTGACCAGGAGGGTAACACCACTGCGCTTTTGTTTTCCCGGTACAGGCATGGAACACCTGGGATAGCCAACCTCCATTATACTGTGCTGTGACTGCAGACGTCGGGTCCGGGACCTGTCGATCTGAGAGAGACTGTGCATGCGGGTGCACGTGTGGAGGCCCTCTTACTAGTTCGATGGCCCCCACTGTCGACTCGCATCTGTTTGTTAAATATATTATTGGATTTTATCGGAGACAATAGAGTGATGTTGCTGGCATTAGGCTGGCGCGTGCGGGCTGTTCTCAGTCAAGTGATCATCAATAACACTACCAGCAAGCATCACACTGTGGAGCATTGCTGTTTATAGTTATCAGTGTATCAGAAAGAAAGCATTTTATGTGTAGAGGTTCAGGAGAATGTGACAATCCGTCTACATACACAATTACCAAGATGCTCCAATGTGATCAAGTCATTAAAAGGGCGGCGGCGTCAACTATAACTGTACTCCGTTAATCCCACTTCAACAGGGGTTTTATCTAACCACACACGTGCCTCTTTCACCAGAGACCTTGGATGCACGTTTGGATAATGAAACCTGCACTCCGTTTCTTCATTTTACAACAAACATTAATTCCATATTAGCAATAAATATGTGTTGACCTACATCAGTGGGTTCTTTTGTTTCGTTACATACAATATTTATAGGGACCTTTATTTTTACCATTTACCTTTATTTTTATTTAAAACATAAACAGATGCCGTCACTGACTGGGTGGTTTTTCCCGAAGAAGGCTAATCTCTCATCATTGAAATTACAGTTCAATCAAAGAAATAGTTTAAAAAAAACGCCTAAAAATAAATCCCCTAAAAATATAACAAAATAACAGAACTCTGTAACACGCTTTCTCCGACAAGCGGAGACAGTACTCAGACGTAGTTTCAGTAACATATACACGCATATACACCGTGGAGGAAGTTTGAGTTCAGCGTGCACCCTGTCTTGAATTATATGTTCTGAAAAAGAGCGATTTTTCAGTGCTTACAAGCAGACTTACAGTATCCAAATTGTGTCATTTTTGGAGCAGACTTGTAACTTTATTTATTAAACGACTAAGCTTGCCGAATAAGGCAATATCACTGATGCATGGAAACTAGAAATGATTTAGCCGAACGTATGGGTTCCGCCCAAGTAAGTACAAGGATTCTTTCTTATCTCTGGAGTACAATTTCTGCACGGCATTGTTTTTGACACACTGAAGATGAAGATAAAAAGGATCAGTTAACGTGTAGTGGATAATAGATCATAGGAGGCATTATTTCATATGATGAAACATATAGATTTAAACATGAAAACTGTCTTGACCATAACATTTTAGTGTTTTTTTGTGAGATAAGGTAAGATAATATTTATTTTTAAAAATCTTGATAAAAACCCATTAGGTCAAATACCTCTTCTCGTGGAGGTCAAGCCCAAGTGACAAAGAAATAATTTTTACAAATAGGTGTCATAAATATGGTAAAAATATAGGTTTTAATATTTTATTTTAATTTTAAGTTAAAAATTTAAAATAACTAACTGTACATTTTATAGGGGCTTTATAACTTTCAGTGAATTTTGCAATGTGGCGATTCTTTACATTTTGCAAAATGTGTGTCTAGAGCCATTAAACTCAAAATGAATTTAAAAAATTACAGTATATTCTGGAAATGTACGTATAGAGTTAATCTGCGTTTATAATTTTAATCTGGTACATGTCATGCCATTGACTGTACAGCAGATTTTAGTGTGACACTTCGATTAACTCATGTAGCTGTAGATAATCTTACAGGAAAAGACTATCTCGATATATTACCTACATGTCAAACCAGTACAATACATTCGAAATTGTCCTGACCACGTTATAGGTGTGGGAAAATTTCCTAAGGCCGTGTCTCTGGTGTTGTGGCGAGTTGTCGGTTCAAGTCATCCACCTGAGACAGGTTGCCAGAGAGATAAAGAACACAACCACGTCTCCATTGCGCAGTTCTGTACATATAGGTCTGAAAAATGAATCTTCAGTTCCAACACTTGGGGAGAAAGCTGGCTCTGCCGGAAGAGAGAACTGAAAGTTAACACTTCACTATTCACGCTTCTGTAACAATATACTCTATACTGGAGAAGTGGAGTAGTCAGTTGTTCACGGGAATTTTATATCCACAGTCGCCGATCAGCTTCTTTGAAGTGATGACACATTTCTATACAAGCACACCCTTGCCATTGCCCAAACTGAACTACTCTTGACATTTGAGTAGCTTTCGTTCACTTTTACACGCACGTTTGCATGGCACTACAATGTTGTTCATCAGACATGCGATGCGTGGCGGACATCGATAGAACCCCGCCACACAGCCTCTTATCAGGCCATGAAGCAGACAAACTGACACCTTTTTTGCTCATACTGGGGTATCTTGATGGGTTTTCCTAACATGATATCGTGACATAATGATCTGCTAGATAACGCGATTACGGTAGTGTGTGTAGAATACTTTTACACTTTATGAACATTCGTTATATTTTGTCTATTCTTTCATTCTAGAATGAGATTTCTTTCTATAAACGTACCCTAACTCAAAATCAAAATTATGTAATTTATATGTGTAAGAATTTCTAATATGTCTTCATCTAGAGAACATCGTTTTTAAATTTTTCTTCCTAATTTCTACAGATAAATTCGAGTGAGCGATTAAAAACCAGTTCACGAATATAAGAGCACACGCATGCAGGGTATTTACATGTTTATAAGTAAAGATATGTAATACAAAACAAGAGCCAATTTCATTAGTGCATTACATTTTTAAAAATTTTTCAGTCACTGTTGTAAAAGTTCACGTGTGAGGTGTACGAAAGGGGTAAAATTTGTTTTTCCGTTATACTGTCATGTAGAGAATAACGGGCCCTGTCCCAAGACCCCCGGCATGCCCTCTTCCCGGCCCCTCGACCCCTGTCAGACTGTGGTTGAACTCCAGCCCCGCCACCACCTGCACGGCTGTCTTTCTCTGATTTAACTGTATTTAATTACCAACGGCCGCGTAAAATAATACGGGCTCTCTGTGAACTTAGTGGTAACGGCAATTTAACGGCCATAAAAATCATATTCTGCGAAGGATCGTAATCCGTGTTTTATCGCCGTCAAATCCAACATCAAAAAGTCGTTTGGTGCCGTTTCGAATTTTTTTGTCATTACGATGAATATTTTATTGCACTGAATGGGTGGATTTCTGAGAGCAGTTCACGGCATTTACATAAACTTATGACAGAATTTATATCCACATAAGAATGCAAGCTGAATGTTTAAAATCATCTACACGAATACACTTTGCTACAGATGAACCGATCTATATTTTGTTCATGCGCCTGTATGTAATTTGAACATACGTTTGGATTGGTTTTCTTGCCAGTTGTATTAAAAAACCGGTTTCGTATTTCAAATACTTTCTATGAAACTTTCTATGAAACTCGATTATAATAGTTCATACTATGTTTTACCTTTTTCTTACACTTTCACGACGGCGAACGGGTGCACGACTGTGTCAATATAGCAAATATGAAGTGTACATATATAGAATAAAGGTGCTGGACCCTCTGCGTGTGTCGAATGGAACATCTGGCCGGGAATGCAGTGTGATGGGAGGACGAAACGAGTGTAGTCTGCTGTCAGTGAGGACGGCTTAGCACGAGTGTCGTTAAGAAAAAGCCACAAAACAACCCCACACAATTCCATTCCTTAGAAGAATACCCTTTGCTGCCAAAGTCCATTTTCCAAGCATGCGGCATATGGCTACTTATTGGCTTTCTAACTATGGCTGAATTGTAACAGAATGTTTCTGCCGTTTGATAATTATTGTGTTTTTCCTGAATAATCCATCTCTTCTTTCCATCATCGACTTACACCGACCGGTGGGGAACAATGTGAAAACTTGTCAATGTTATAAATTTGTCGTCTTGTTTGCCCTTTTCCGGATTGAAGATAATGAACTCTTCAGTCAGGGAGGAGAATAATGTGGCCATCGATTCTGTTCAAATCAAGGGTACGGCACACGCTGGCTGTATTGTCTCAGCATTAATGGAGTGATTTCTGTGTTGTTAATTCTCAGGTGGCTCGGTATTATGAGGTACATATGTTCATTTGCCCGCTCCTCTCCGCCGGATTAGCGCTATTAAGTACTTGTCGCTTTTCTACAATAGGATTCCGCCCTGTTTCATCGTCCACTAGGGACCGGTATCTTACAATACCCTTCCAAACTTCAGCCAGCAGATATGGAGATTTTTCTATAGACACAAATGGACAGTTCTTGAAAGGAGGGTTGGAGAGAGCAAAGATGACTGTCTTTGAAAGCGATAGTCTGCCGCGAGGCTCGTTCGAATAGCGACCGATAATCGGTAGTTTCTGGCCGAGTGAAGAAATTATGAGACCCCATATGGTCGGCCGAACATCGTGGTCGGCGCTAAGGGATATGGAATTCCAATCACGGCAGATTTCTCGTCCGGCTTTCATATGCACCTTTCTCACTAATTCGGACGCTTTATGGGCGTCAATAGCTCAGGGGCAGGGGCAAATTGGGAGTTGTCTTAGCAAATAACCGGTTAGGGGACGGGCGGCTCGGAGACGTAATAAGGTGTTATGGGAGATGCACGGTGTTCCATATGAAGCAATAACTGCCCGCAGGACACACTACTTCCCTCTATGTTTGAGCAGAGGCGCAAGATGACTCGTATATTGTGGTCTAATCACGTGACAACAGTTCCAGTTGCAATTAAACGAGGCATGCAAATTTCCCTATGTCGCGCCAATTATTTCCTCATAAATTTTCAGCTCCTTATTGCGGATGACGTTTATTTATAACATCGCGCGCAAAATCAAAAGAGTTTCTATCCTCGTAAATTTGAAATAGATGGCTTATATTTCTGTGGACGATGCCGCTGGAAAACCACAGCAGAGATACCGACCACTCATTACAGGCGACAAGGGCCCCCAGTGTAATGGTAGCATATGCCAGATTATCAATGCACAAAGAGCAAAAAAAGTCATGACGCAAAACCATCCTAGATTACTGTAATCATGCTTGCCACGTAAGCATAAGACTTTGCAAAAGTTATTTAAATTTCGTGAAGAAAGTAACTTTCCACAGAAAAAGGTCGAATTCCAATGTTTGAGCTTCGGGAGATATACCAGGCTTGTAATACGGATTTGTTTTATTTTGTATTGAACAAAGTCTAAATTACAACTCTTTAGTAACAATCAGTTTTTTTATTTTGTGTATTTATTTGATTTTTGCTTACCACTGTTCTCAATAATTTTTCACTTATACGATCGCGGTCAGGAAATCCCCGAGAACTGGCAAATAACTGGCTCACTTTACCATGTGTGACATAATGTTACCGGAGGGTGAAAGGTCACTAGGTAACGTCACGTAAGACAATGCAAGAAATTACCGTCGAACACCTGTTACCACCATAAGGCATCAAGAACAGTGGAAGCAGTGGGACATAGAGAATGACACTGAACCAACGTCCATTGTGCGATACATACATTGAAATGTCAAATAGCCATAGATTCAAGTAAAATTCCCAATATTTAATTTAATGGTGGTTACATATGGGTCTCTACTAGATTCAAGCTCATTCAAGCTTACTTGCTTGGAGAAGAACCTCACTCTGTGCAATGGTATCTTCAAGTATCAATGCTTACATACAAGTATTTTAAAGCCTTTATCATGGTATGATTGTGAATGATTGATGTCTTACAGAGTGAATGCTTTTTGCATAATTTATGAATGTTCTTTTTATACTTTTTTCAGTAGAGAATGGCATCAGGCAATATCTAATATTTATTATAATACCGATGAAATATTTTTATAAATGTATTGATTAACCATGAAAATACCTATATTGTCCAAACTGTAATCACTGGATTCTAGGTGGGGGGAGGTGGGGTGCGGAAGTGATAACACCAATTGCAAAACACTGTTTTGTTCAAGACTCGATTTACTGGTCTTTTTGCAGACTGAACAAAATGTAGACGTGGATAATGTAAAAACTTCCATCCCAAAGTCAGTATTTACTGGCACAGTAACTCATTTAAGTACGTTAGTATACATTAGGCTATTGCATAGATATCAGGCGGATTTTTCAAATGGGGGAAAAAAATATCCATATTGTCCATAGCGGTCTAGAGCCCAATTTCAAGAAACCTGTCACAAAAGGAAAAAAGTAATAAAAGTGTTATTACAGACCTATAGGCCTATTATTACTACATTGTGGAAATGCCTTTATTAAAACTTTCTTTAGTTCAGTGTAAATATAAGTACATTCAATCCATGTTATCAAGAAAGGCTTTAAAGTTTAAATAATAATAATAATTTTATTTCAGACTGACGTCATATCATTTTTGCAGAGCATGATATACTAAATAATTAAAGGAAGAAACGGGAGAAATACCTACAGGATATCAAAAAGCATACAGTTGCTTTTGCCAGAAGTCATTCAGTACCGAGAAGAAAGTGATAATACAAATGTATTTGTACTTTCGATCTGCATTATTGTAATTGTGATGTTAACAATGTAATGTCTTTCATGTACTATATGGACCTAGTAAGGCAAACTTCAGACCATGTAAGTAAGTCTCGACATGCATGCTATTTATATGTTGCTCCTTGAAATACTCACTGTATTCCTGAACAACGTCCATATTTAATTCGACTATTAATATTTTACACCAGATATCAGTAACATTTCCCTTACTTGGCGGTGATCAGGGTTATGCGATGAAGAAATCAAGAGATAGAGAAAACAGCTAGACTTCGTCAGCAGTAAGGCTGTAGTCTAACACGTGACCTTTTTGGTCTCTAGTAGCGCATTTTGGGGGAGTATTGAATATTGTAGGCATCTCGAAAGATATGTCGACACAGATATTCGTATAAACCGGCTGTCCACTGGGTCGTGATTAATTTCCAAATCAATACAAATATATCGGCATATTTTCGGCGCTTTAGTTGCAACTGTTCATGATGGCACTTTTTCATGTTATAAACATGAATACTTATACATCCCTATAGCAGCGGGTGAAGCCGAATTATAGATACAATATACAAATACAACATGAATCATGGTTTCGCGGGATGTTATAGCCATTGGAAGTAGCAATTTCGTATAGGTATAGCAATCCTTGCTTAGGTATATGCCGTGAATAAATTACTAGAACAACTCACTATACTCTCAGTAATCAGGTGGTCATTGCCTCTCACAAGGGCAAGAGCGGAGGCTCCAATCCATAACCCGGGCAACTGTACGTTTGAAATCGTGGCTTTCGTGAAATGGTAAAACCATATGTGCTCTATTAAATTTATAAAAAAATGCATCATCATTTTTGAAAGCTGAACAGTTTAAAAATAATATGTACCTTTTCTGCGTTTGGGTCACAATTAATGTCTTTCATTTATCAACCCGGATTTATAGCTGAATTAATCAAATTGCAACACCTACACAAATTACTAAAATATACATATAATTTCTTTAGCAAAAAATAACTTTGTAATCACCTTTTTGCAGATACCACTGGGACACCAAGATGAAGAGATAACATATGAGTTTTTGTCAAAGGAATAGTCGTTTTGTGTTTCTCTTTCTATCCACTATTCACAAATCCCAAACAAGATTGTTTGACGACTATGTACGATAGCCATGCATGACACAACAACATATTTATCTATGGTTTGATGTTACTTGTAACAAATTTATGTATTTGTTACAGATGTACTTAATACTAAAGCGGAAAATTGTGTTTAACTTCAATATGCCTTTTTTGAGCAAACTAAAAAAACTATAATAAAATTTTTTTTTTACTAGTGCAGATATTAACTGAATCATTACCCCAAGTATGTCCCAAAGCAAATATTTCATGTAAAAATAATTAAATTCAATAACAACGATTATCTCATGGATCGGCACCAAATCTCGAGACAAGATCTTTCGGTCCAGATCTTTCCAACATAAAACTACATGTAATTGTTTTTGCTTCGGGATTTTGCTTCGGGATTTGCTTCGGGAGACATCGGGATTAGGATCGGTGCCAAGACATTTAGAAGGATGCAGTGGGCACTACACATTAGTGCTGTGATTTCCACTTTACATTACAGGGATAAATACAAATGTACACGTCTACTGCTGTACGAAACATTCCACATGCTGAGCGCGTGCGTCATGGACGGTCAAGTGCGTATAGCCACGTGATTTCTTGAAAGGAATTCTGTCCTGGGTGATATGAAATATGTTTTCTTAGTCGAGAAATTCTTACTGGAACAAATGTTTGTGTCTTAATATAAAATTAGTGTCTTCGAGAAAATTTCACGTTTTGCAGTAAAAGGTGTGCGTTAGAGATATTTCCATTTTTTATTGAAATATTCTTGTTTTGCGTAGAACCTGCGTGCCTGTAACTTGACCCAGTACTGTACTATCAGCCACAGAGACACTGATTGGTTAACTCAGATCAAGCATACTATATAGTTTGAAGACAACAACATTTTCTTGCCACATCCGAACGTAACAAATTCCACGCACCTGTATTGATGTATATCTCCTCTAGACTCAGCCGTAAGCACACGGCCCTGACTACCCTCAATACCTGGAATCGAGCCCAAAACTATAACGCCACCGATAAATTATTATGCTGCGTCCGCCATAGCCCTAGTAGAGACATCACCGGAATAGCCTCCCTTGTAACAAAACGTTGCATTTTGGTATTTTAATTTCCTAATGGTGGCGAACGAAGGATTAAAAGTATACCGCTGGTGGTACTGTTGTTTCCGTACCAGGGCAGTCAGGGCCTTGGGCTTACGGTTGAGTCTGGAGGAAATATAAAACAATAAAGGTGTGTGGAATTTGTTACGTTTGGAGGCTGGAAGAAAAGAGAAAGCAATCTCTCTGCGGATAATAGTCAAGTACAGGGTCAACCCATTGAGACACGCAGAATCTAGTTTTGTAGGTTAATGTAAATGTGTTGGTTTTAAATATTGTCGGTACATTGAAACTGAGCTAATATTTCTTCTTTGGACTTTTTCTGCTTTGCCCTTCCATACAAATCTCCATCTCTTAAAAGTTTGATCTGTCACCTGGGGAAAAAGAAAGCCAGAAAACGCACGATGTACCATCATGCACCTGTTTGATTAGCTTCCAGCACTATGCTCTAAATGGACAGATCAGCACTTAAAGCAGAAAACCATTTTCCTGAGTGACTTCCGGTTTGCATGCCACTCGGTCACACTCGGCTAACTCCGGTGTCACGGGACGCCGTCGGGTGGGGACGGCCGTCCGATCTCCAGGCTAAATCCCACCGTCCCACCAAAGTGCTGCCGGCAAGTAAGCTTCAGTACTGATGTGAACCCATTTATGCCAGTCACCTACTGCTTGTTTTGTAGCATACTGTGTTTAATGGGTATGTTAAAAAGGGAAGTGTCATGTTCATGAGGCAATTTTCACAGAATCCCTCAACGGACGACAAGTCCGATTATCTTGGAACATCTCTAATTGGCACAAATACCTGTCCGATTACACACAAATTTGGGGAGAACTATTTCACAACATTATACTGTCTAACCTTACGCTTGCACAATATTCGGGTATTAACGCCCAACACCGGAAACTACATTTTTGGCTGTGTCCGAGATTTGCATGCGTTAGTAAGTCGCGACTGTGAGAAATCCCACATCCGATAATAACTGTACTTTTTTCTTAACACAGTTTTATAAACAGTTAGAACCGGACATATGTGGCATTTCCACCTCATTCATTTTAGAGCATTATGAATCGAATGGAATTCGGCAACAACAAAAAATGGAAACTGGTAGTACGATAAAAACCTTTTAACTTCTGACAATTTTTTTTAACATAGAACACGAGCAAGATATGGTATACATCAAACGTCAACAAAACTATAATATCGAACCGTGCACAGACGAGAATTCTCGCCTGTAGCTGAAATAGTACTCTCCTTTTGGGACGCTTAGATTACTTATATACAGAATTTCATGACAATACGGCCTCAGATGAGTTGCAAGCAAAAAAGACAAGACTCAGTTATGAACTCCTACCCAGAAGAACATCATCCACCCAGAAATACGACGATTGTTTAAAAATCTAGGTACAAATTGACTGACTCAGCACAATTAAAGTGCTGTAAGCCAAGCTTTCTGCGTTCACAGGAAATGTAACCACCAGAACTCACAAATGGAATGGGTAAGTGAATGATTTTATCAGCAGAAAGTGTAACTGGCAGAGAGAAAGTCTAGTTATTCGTTTGACATGCGTGGCTGATGTTGGCATTGTGGTCTGTTTCGCCGGCTTTGTTTTATTGTAGGAAGTTTGTGGCTAACACGAGAAGGCCATCTCCTGTGAGCGGGTAGCGTCGCCTGCCAGTCGTTTCCAGGTGAGTTCTCCGCAGGTAACTGGGCGCCTCAGGCCACACAGCCCGCACACACGGAGAGTGAACTGTGATGTTTGCTTGGCGCTATTGTGGACCACCGTTCCGCTCAGACGAAGATTAATCCAATACATCAATATGGAGAACAAATAGGTTAATTTCATAAATTTGTATGTTTGATCAGCATTTCCGCAATCGGAAGCGAGCACTCTGATGGGAGACTCGTACATTTTGATTTGTGCCATACAAAAATACCACGGAAACAGTTTTGGCCATCAGTGTAAATTTGGTTGTCTTTTTTATAATTGTCTGTGGCAAAATTATCCGGATGGTATGAGCTTGCCTCCAAATAAATTAACCATCCTTCTCGCACTCTACCTAAGCAGGTAGTTGACAGAGTAACATTCATATGGGTTATCAGTTATGAAATAACGCTAGGACTATCTTTATATCAAAAGAAAATGTACCCTATATTCATTTAGCCACATCTGCGAAAAAAACACCTTCATTCTTAATTAAAGTATGTCTATGACAAATCAGTTACCTTCTCGAGTGCATTACAATCTTTGCCACGTGTTATACCTTAAACACAGATTTCAGTATAAATCTTTTTTCGACCATTCATTCAACCGTGGAACGGATACAGCGCTTGGGAACAATGCCGTGGCCGGCGCTAATGGCAGTGACAATACGCGTGTTTATTCCAGTGAATTGTTACAAACTCCCATTCTACATGACAACAGAAACTCTCCATTTAGACAGCGGCTCTTGCAGACTGGAGTCGACCGCTGTTCGCCCCACTTCCGCCCCCGAGATGAGCCAGGCACAGTCCAGACCTGCACGCTAGGTCGATGCCGTCTCGCTCCATCTACCCCTGGCTTATTGATTTCCACTTGCCAGATAGACTTTCTCAGCCCTATATGACGTGTTGTAAAGTCAGTGTGCTTGCCTCTCCTAATTGTGTAATTTGTATGAAATTATTCTTTAGAGCTTTACACCTAGCGTACACTGTATAACAGTATTATTTACATGGCTCAACGGAAAGAATATATGGCGGTGTAAGGTACCGCCAAAGATTGATGCGTTCATATAGCGAATAATGCTTCCTGTTGCGAAGTGCATTCATCAGTAGCAATTCACATTATTCCTGGACAAATAAATGTGGGACTATGTATGGGTTACGTCATGCATGGATACAGAAATCTGATAGAGGTTTTGTAATATATACAGACATCATACAAAAGGACATCTGTATACGAATTAGCGGTTACCAGTGATGTACCCTTATCCGCGTAGTGGGACAGTGTATTGCAAAACAAAAAATTTCAGCATGTTAAAAATTTTAATATCACATTTAGGGGCAAAGAAAATATAAAAATGAAAAAATGTCCACGCCTTGCCGGTAAAATCCGACATGTTGTAAATGCCCAGAAGTAGCAACGTACACATCCCCTAGTACCATAAAATTAGAGAAACATACAGTTAAATTCAATTTACTACACGTCACCGGTTTAGAACTATAGTTTTACTTTCTTTTTTTTTTTTAGAATGTTGTTATACCATTTTAAATGCAGTGAAATATATGACCTCTGAGGAGGACATGTATAGTGACATAATTGATAATGTTTGTCTCCGGTGACGTCACACAACTTTTCATATACCTTTACATTCAGATCTGAAAAATCTTGTGCACTTTACCCATTCGCATGAAAACACAAATCTGACACTAACTACCAGCTCTAGGGACAGCGAAATATCAGAGGCATATCATTGGTGACCTACACTATACGTGTATTAACATGGTCCATAAGGCCTACCTTACAATCCAAACATTTGACTGCATTTAATTCAGTGAATAAAATCTGGAAAGAAAAATTGGTGAGATTATAATGAGACACGGTTTTCAATGGCTTCCTGGTGGTTATGTCATTTCTGTAAAGATTGGTGTTGACAATAATCAAATGAATGATTTCATTAACATTTTTAACATGTCAAAAAGAACAACTGACAACATGAAAATAGCCATACCACGACACCAGAACTGATTTAGTTGATAAGTGATAAAAATGATTTGTCCATTTCTTCTTTAATTTGAACATCTGCTGAAATGTACAAAATACAGGAAGAAAATTAAAAATAAGCTAGTGTGAAAAAATGGGCTTCAAGCACGCTGAAAGACTTTCCCAGAAAGTAAATATTTACCTATAAAATTGCATAACTGTCGCGGTATAAATGAAACATTATGATGTTCTATCCAATAAATAATTCGCCATAAATATATCTGGAGTACTGTCATTTGTGGGCGTTCGATAAGCGAATGTCAGTATTTGGCAACATAGTTTATGGTTGAATGCAATATTAGCATCAAAAGTCAAATGAAAGTTGAAAGTTTGAAAGTTGAAAATTGCTTGGAAATAATTGAAGACATATATATATATATAAAAGTCTTCGTGGGGGTTGGGCTGAATTGGCTCATTCTCACTGGTACTGTTCACGAATGCAATTTTGAGGGCAATATCGCCATAGTGTTGGCACACATTTTACAGGTGGCTATAACATACACACGTGGTGTCATTCGAGATTTGATATCATTATGCATAGGGAGACTGGGATTTTTCTGTCATTTTTTTTATACAGCATAATCGTTAACATGGCAAGACACGGCCCAAAGATAATTTTCCTGTTAGGCCTCATTAGGGGAATATTTATTTATTTTGTTCCCTGTTTATTATACGGAATAAACCAAAGGCTATGGGTGATCTACTGGTGAACTCTCCTACTTGGGAATTATGTCATATTGGTTGGAGGTAAGTGGTCTCTATGCAGTATCAAAAAAGAAATCACCATCAACATTTTTTTTTGTGTTAATGCTAGAATTCTTTCCATATATCTTAAGTGGCATTCTTGATGATTACATGAAAGGGAAGAGTGGTGGCATACGCATCACTGTTACATGATTATTCCATGGCCGGAGCGTGTGGCGGCTATGCGCATTAACATTACATGATGATTCCATGGCTGTGCTGTACGCATCACTGTTCCATGATAATTCCATGACCGGGGCAAGAGGTACTCTACGCATCACTGTTACATAATTATTCCATGGCCGGGGCGAAGGATGCTGTGCGCATCTCTGCTACATGATTATTCTACGGCCACAGCGAAAGGTGTTCCACGTTATACAGACAGTGCATGCCACAGGATTGTCTACGATTGAAAATTGTAAGCTCGAGAGAAGTGATGTTCAACGAGTGGAAATGTTTTAGTAAATGTTATCAGAAATAGTTGCCTAACATTTTTAACAGGTCACATGGTACAGTAGGGCTTCCCTTGCCTTTAGCGATAAAAGAGTTCGAACTCGAAACTCCTCCACTGTCGTGTTATAGTCAACGGCAATAGTGGTATACATACTTGAAATATTACGTCGTTTTTACGAGCAACAAAAGACAATTTCGTTTTAAGTCGTACAAATAGGTAATACATCAACTGACTGTCACATATTTTATAACTTCACCAGTTATACGGAAATCTTCAGACAAAGGAGATGAACATGTCACCTACTCAAAGCAGTGGTGTCGCCTTTCCGATGACGATCTGGCTTACGTTTCTGCCTTCTGATCCCAGTTCTACATTTGAACCGGTCGGGTAGGTTTGGAGTAAGAAGAGCACGTCCCCGAATTTTCTGACAACAGATTCGAAGACGGTGGGCCGCCCGGGAAAAGAGGCTTATATAGGTACATAGATCGAATTGCGTTCATTTAGTACACACTTCGGTGTGATTTATAGGCTTGAGACAGCGGCTGTTTAGCGACAATGTTCGACCAAGTGCTCCTACAGACGCCGTATAACGGCGCCATGTAATTCTGTGAGACACTAGCCGTGACCTGCCGTAAGCCCACCAAACCGATGAAATACCAGAAAGCAAATATCTGGTTTAACCTGAGAGCAATATTACTATCCGTTCCACAAGTGAAGGTATTGTTACTCGCAGAGGTTCGCCATGCGTAAAGAAGCACCACAGAATGTCTCTTGTCCTGCAGGGTTAAAGATTTCAAATTTCAAGGTTTAAGAATTATTTTAATATATTCTTGAATAAAATGACAATGCAATCTAAAGAAGATAAAACTCTAGATCTTGAGACGTATATGAGAGACAAATTATTGCGCCGTTGCATTTTACTTCCTTTCAGCATATCAAAAAAATATGCCGTTGACATACATTCATAGCGTCTTATTAAATTTTTTGCTATGCTCTGCTGCATAAAGACTGATTTTTGAAATGTGTTTTTACTACATACACACCATTATTGCATCATGCATAATGCACTGATCCTTTACACTTACTTCATGGGATGAAATGTATCCGTTGCAATACTTTAGACGTAATTTTGTTCAACGAAGGCAAGCTTTGTTTTTATAAGACGCCCATATACGTATTTATAACATACGTACACGACAGCAAAATGCAATCACTTTGAATATCGGTAAATACAAAATATAAGACTTGTCGATTATTAAAATCAGCGTGATTCTGGATTATAGTTGATCCTATCTGTTGTTGATTTATGACAATTTTACACTGAACTGTTTTGGCGGTTTGTAGAAGCTGCATGAGCCATAATCTATGCAGTGTTAAGTACTACACAGGCCACATTTTACGGTGTGTGTTACAAATTGGGGGGAGTGGGGGGGGGGGGGTCCGTGGCTCAGTCGGTTAGCCCGGTATCGCAGCACAATGACCCGAAGCCTCTAACCAATGCGGTCGCTGTGAGTTCAACTCCAGCGCATAATGGCTTTCTCTCCGGCCGTACGTGGGAAGGTATGCCAGCAACCTGCGGATGGTCATGGGTTTCCCCCGGGCTCTGCCCGGTTTCCTCCCACCATAATGCTGGCCGCCGTCGTATAAGTGAAATATTCTTGAGTACGGCGTAAAACACCAATCAAATAAATAAATAAACAAATGCATTGCCTTAATGGTATATATATATATGTATGCAGACACAGATACATCGCAAGAAAGGACTGCGCATATAGCCCTACCCAGAAGTTCATCAAGCATATGCATGGAATATTACACCCACCCACCCTTAATGTAGCTGTTGACATATACACACCGTGCCTAGTGTAATTTGTCATACATTCACTACGATGAAAGGCCGATGACATTACATTTATACTAATCACTACACAGCTTAAATGGC
Organism: Acanthopleura granulata; assembly: GCA_016165875.1. Taxonomy (NCBI): domain Eukaryota; kingdom Metazoa; phylum Mollusca; class Polyplacophora; order Chitonida; family Chitonidae; genus Acanthopleura; species Acanthopleura granulata. The sequence continues at coordinate 8,377,321 of JABBOT010000003.1, read as the reverse complement.
TGTACGTAGATAGACATCAACTAAACATGCAATATTTGGCATCAAACCTCACGTTCAGTTAAGACTGTGCGTGAGGCCCACGGCATTTAACCTATAGAACAGCTGGACGGACCTACAGTAATGCTATGCAGATTAAATGTCAGATGTTGAGCAGTGGCATGCAGAAGACTTGATGCCTCCAAAAAGTTCCGTGAACATCAGATATCCCATGTGATTCAAAATTATGGTTTCTTTTTAATCAGCTTGCTTTAGCTACAAAATAAAAAAAATGACCCGAGCCTTTACAGTGAATGAAATGTGACAAAAAACGAAACGTTTGATTGCAAAACTTCACTGTCGTTTGTCTGAGTAGGATTTGATAACCTAATTTCCACATGTGTTCTTAACGCCCTGTATACGTTCAATTGTGTAACATGTCATCTGCTGTTCAAATTGCAGAAGACATCTTCTTAGAAATCATGGTGTCGTCTAAATCTTTCCTCGATCCCGCTTATAAAGTCGGACTGTCGGTTAATATGATGTGTATGTCTCATGTATAGACAGGGTTTGTTAGCCAAATGCCCGTGAACGACTAGTCATTATCATGAAACAAAACGCCATTTAGTCGTGGATGACATTTTCAGCTGCAATGACATGAGCACATCAGAGTGTTGAAACTCCAACAAATTAAGATGACCGGAAAGCTAATAATGTTGTGGATTTTCTTTCAGTGCGTGTGTGTTACTTTTTAGCTACCGAGTCATTGTAAATACATGTAATGCCATTTATAAAAGAATTGCAATTTCAAGGATTTTGCCATTTATATAGCTACTGACATTTAATAATTAAAAATCAGACTAATTTCATTGAGACTGTAATTTTTTTTAACAATATAGACCTTACTACAAGTAAAAGAATTCCCGAGGTTGACACCTGAAGGTATGAATGTCCTTCTGGTCATCCTCTAAATAAAACTGTCAACACTGAAAACCAATTCTTTCTTCGCAGATTCGTCATATATAATAGACGCGCATTTTGTGTGTGTTCTGCTACGTGTGGCACCTCCCAAAGATAAACACTAATGTGTACTGCTTATGCCACAGGCAATACTTATTAGGCCAAGAAATATGTTAGGCTATGAAACATTTACAAACCAACTCTGAATTTAGGATATCTGTAACATATATGAAGGCAAACATGTAGTGAATCAAGAAATTCCGGAATAAAGAAGACAACAGCTATATAAGGCGGCGTGAGCATGCAGCTAACGAATGTGATGATGTAGCATGTGCTAGCCGAGTCAAGTGGATGCCGTTGTAACCATACATGGGCGTTCAACGCCGATAATCGCACGACACATTCCTTAATCAACCTAAAACACCAGTTCGCATAGGAATGTGTAAGAATAATATTTATGGTATGTAAGGCAGGTAACAAGTAAAAGAGAGGCAGCCAACAGTTTTCAGTGATGCAGGAAATACAGTCATTATTATAGGCATGACAGCCAATTCAAGTAGGCCCTATCTGACTCCTAGTGGTGTTTAATTTCCAGGTTGAATACACCATTATACCTATCTCAGTGAAGTTTTGCTTGCAGCTGTTCATGATAGCATAACGCCATCATGTGCGAGATATAATATTGATAACTGCATAAAACACGAATTAGATAAATGAATAAACCGTACCATCATCATTGTGTTGGTGTAATGCACATGAATGCTGATACATTCCTGAATACAGTGATATCAAGAGTCTATATAGCGATACTTTTATAAATTAATAGAATTTCCTAATGTAACATTGAAAATGGTGATAAATAAATACGCTAAGAGCAACAATATTCCCACTGGGAATAATAATTTTATTAAACGTACATTAAATTAAAACAAAACCACAAGGATATATCCAACAAGAGTAGCTGTTTAAATTAGTGAAGATGTGCATCGTTTTTTGTCTCGCTCGGATATGGACAAGGATAAAGTTGCATGATTTGTGGCTGAAGAGAGCGATTCAAAGAGGAGGCTGTGAATACTGATGAAAAAGATGGAAAACTTAGGTGAAACTGCCATTTGTTTTCAACTGCTATGGCTGTTTCCAATAAACCATTAATAAGACGTGATGGCCTACAAATTGCCACCGGCGCCAATCATCTGTTAAAGGGAGCGTATTCGTCCTGGGAGTTAGTGTATCAGAGTTGCCTCCCCTATCGTCGACCGGGTACACCGGGCTTGCTGCACTGACAGGCGTCCCCTCCCATCTGTATATAACACAGGTAATCACATATATCGGTCGTGTAGGCTGGCTTGGCAGTTGTCCACGGCAGCTTGCCGAAAACTGGGTCAGAGTCCATGTAGCTCACTAAAAGCAAACATCAGGAGGACATAGCTTAAAACTTTGAGAATTAGTAGTAATGAAATCAGTTTAACGACCCTGGAACAAGAAATCATCACAATTGACTGTGCCACTTTTCACCAGGATATGCTACAAACAAACCCATATTGTTTTCACGCATGCTAGGACCGTAAACATGCTATTTGTCACTGGGTAGCGAATCTATTCGCACAACCCTGATCAATGTTATACAACAAATAAATGCATCACTATTGATCGCGAAATTTGCAATAAACTTACCTGACGAAGCCCTAGAGCAGAAACATCCGGGCACTTTTAAACCAAACGCACAGAAAGCATGACAGTTGCTCTCATCTTGCTCACGTGCTGTTGTAATGGCTGCCAAGTATATTGTGCACACAGAGAGGAATGCGAGTGATTTCATTATGACCAAATTCCTGAATAAAACAGATGAAACTATTTCAGACAAGTTATTGATAAATCAGTTGGTAACTGAAATCGTCATTTCGAGAAATCATTTAAATTGACCTATATTCTCATCAGTGGTGCATTTCATGTAACTACCGATAATGAAATAAAATCGCTAAATAATTTGCATGTATTATCTCCTTCGGAACTCGATATACTATATATAGCTGGACATTTGTTCCAGATTATTTATATTCATATTGTGCACTAATTATTTTGCCCAATCTGGGGAGTAAAGTAATCCGAATTTCGTCTTTGGGGACAAAAATGTGCATACTTTAGATAAATATGATTTTTTGTTTCTATTAATTATCAGGTTTTGAACTTCAAATGTTGTGTCGCTGAAAATTGTTCTTATATTGTGCTAGTGTTTCACTGGTTCCAGTACATCACTTTTCATAAATGTGAGTAACAAACTTTCATACGTATCTCTTTGCGATCGGTATTATTTGCATAAAGCATTCAGAAAAGTGTCATGACTACAGTATTTATTGCACTTTTCCACATTTTGATGAAACGTGTTAATATTTTCGTCAGACTGAAGTGATGCAGCCGGTTTGGAGGCTTATAAAGTTTAATTATATGCCAGCAAACAGGCCAATATTTGAAACAGAATTTTCACGAAGATCATATGATTTCACGAAACTTTAAAGTGACTGTATCAAACTTACCTGGCGCGATCTCCGGGTTCAACGTCGTGTTGTATGTTGTGGTGATTTACCTGACGAAGGTTAGTCTTTGTGGACAGTAGAAATAAGCTGACAAACGGTACTATGACGTTTACAGCATACAAGCATTATTACGCATTCAGAGAGTTATCTTCTCCCCGCTGTGCGTTTTTATATGAAGACAGAAGCACTTGTTTAAATGATAAAAGGTAAGGTTAAGGGTTGTGAAGTGTTTATCTTACAGGATTCAAATGAAAGTCTTCACGCCCAACAGGGAATAGAAAAATTCGTGTATTTACATTGTTCTATAGTCAATAAGATTCGGTGTTCTAAATACCAGTGTCTCCACAAACCATCACACGACTTCTGGCAGGACATCACATACATTAAGAACATGCGTACTTCAACTGAAGTGGGTATAGAGCCTTGTACGCCCACATTTGCTTGTCGCTGCCTGGTATAACTGTACTCTTATTTACAGGTAGTTATAACATATATGACCACGTTATAAGACAGGAAACTTAATCATAGCTACATGCAATATATGCATTCAAATCCCGTCTGAACGTTGGTGGTTAATGTCCGTCGAATTGTTTGCACAAGCCAACTATAAATGTCGTGGTATAGGCAATCCTCCACCCTGTAAATCAGAAGTATTATCGGAAACATATCTCACAATATAAAATACCACAGCATGGAGAGTAAAACCGGGGTAGCGACGTCAGTGTGACACTTACCAAGTTTTCAATTTACCTTAGATAAGCATTTTTAAATCTTAATGTAAAGGTAGCAACTTAATACCAAAGCACCATGGTTAAATAAAAACGCATAAAGAGCTTTAGACTTCATTCGTTTTCCTACAAACCCCTGTACCGGACATAGCACCTAGTTTACAGACGACTTCATATACCCTCTCTTTGCATGAAATGTGGCATAAACACTTGCCTTTTAATTACTTTCAGTTTTAATTCGCTATTGTATTGTCTTTTGCAGTTATATCACAGTTATTGATTTATTTATTTGATTGGTGTTTTACGCCGTAGTCAAGAATATTTCACTTATACGACGGCGGCCAGCATTATGATGGGAGGAAACCGGGCAGAGCCCGGGGCGAAACACACGACCATCCGCAGGTTGCAGGCAGGCCTTCCCACGTACGGGAAGGTATTGGGCCTGAACATTTTATTGTTGCCAAAGACGTTCTTACGTTCTTTCTTAATATAAACCACATGTTCCGGTGATATAAGAACGTAAATATATTGAAAGGAGCACTAGAAGTGACACATGAGATTTATCTTAATGTCGAATCGAATGAAAGGCCTATAGCAAATCATTTGACAGTTTACACGCTTCCATTTTATTGAATTTTGCAACTCTAGACAATACTGATAACACCATGAAGGAAATATACTTTACCATGCACATTGCGTATACAATTGCCGTATAGTGTAAAATTTGAATATGCCCATTTCGTGTGACCGTTCCTTTAAGTATCTTTTGCTGATCTTAAACTGTTAAACATACACGAATGATAAAAGTCAGAAGATCAAATCGATCATCTGAACAATTTCCATTTTCCAAAAGAACGTGTTTTTCATTTTTTTCTAATTACACCAAACGTATTTAGATCTCAGAAAAATCCACCAATGTCAATGGTCACTGATCAATAGCGGTGGGGCTCGTTCAAGATGGCCTCATGTTGTAAAGAATGTTGAAACCATCATCGGATAACCATTTCGAGTTAGTATCATTATAGGTACGCTCAAGAAGGGCATACCTGGGATAAACAAAAGCGAATGCTATCCTGCATTTCATGTAAAGCTTGAGATGTAATGGGATTACCGGTAAGTTAAGATGCAGGGAATTTGTCCCCTGTGATTGGCGACTGTTACAAAGTTTAAACTTGGTTACAGACAAGTCGCGTGGGTTTGTTTGTCCTGCTGCGAAGAAATTCAGGTCCTGTATACAATCGCACTCTCGCGAGAAGCCAAGATACATGTAGCTCCCGTACGCAGTTACGAGCCATTGACGCACTGATATTCGCAACTAAAATGGGACAACATTTCTGAAAGCTGCAATGCAATAAAGCACAATCCTGGCTTCAAAGTACCCTTAGAACTGTGCGTGGAACAAAGGTGGACGATATATCAACGAGGGAAAATGAATGTGAGGTAAACAAAGTAAAGTCTCAACATTAATTTGAACGGTACATTGACAACAGCAACATATCCAGCCCTTATATGAATTTAGATCACATGATGCTTACACGTGATCGAATGACCTAATCGGCTGACCTATGAAAAAACAAAATGTCTCATTTGTATTTTAGAGCTGATTTCTCGATGTCGGCCTGGCGAAGGAAGTTGGATTACTTCTATTTTAGAATGATCTCGCTCACTCGGACCGCTTATCTCGCTCACTGGGCTTCTTGTATATATATCGTTTCAGACATAACGCTCAACGTTCAGGGACCAGGTTTTTTTCCAAAGTTTAAAGGCGTATTTTACATAACTGCTATATCCAGTCCTATAACATGCTCAAAACTCAGTTGCACACACGTTTGCGCGCCGCTTCAGGTGGACATCGACAACCTATATACAGTGCTTTAAAAGCTAACCTATTTAAAGCTTGATGCTTTATGTTTGAGCCACTGGGCTTTGATCTTCAAGTCAAAAGTGAGCCAGTAATAAATCAGGAATATTAACCCCAAACAGTCAAGTGATGAGCTAACACGTCAGCACTGAAGATAAATCTGTTTGCGCTGCTGATCTTGCTCTGGTTATCAGGTCATCGTAAATAGCTGGGAAGGGGGTTAAGTTGAAATGTAGGTCACACTTGTAAATTGTAATTACATGTATTTAACCAAACTTCACTTTGTGGGCTGTTGAAGTTTTTAATGAGCTGAATTTTTAAAATGTTGAGTTTTAACATAAAACCCCATGGTTAGAACCAGCTTGAAATACTAATCAGTATACTTAATTCATGTATATTGAGCACATCAGAGGCGTGAACGATGACGCCATAATTATTGTTCTACATTTAGCATACACGAAAGAAGAAGAGGAAAATGGACGGGGAGACGCCGAATAAGTTCCGAGGATTAGAGAACGGCCTACTTGGGATGAATTCGAACACCCATGGAATGTAGACATTTATGTAGAGAGATGCGCCATAATGGAAGTCTCCTCTCCGATGAACATTCACAGCCCTCACTTCCTGACCGAGCTTGTCTCAAATAAACTTATTTCATTACTTATTTTCATTTCAAATCTACATTGCATGTAAACATAAAATAGCAAATACCTAAATACATGAGCATAATGGATCTACATAGGCGTGAATATGTATAAGCAAACGTTAGCAATGATTTGTAAAATAAGATTTAATGCATTAATATTCCACAGCTTTCAGTGAAATGCAGTTTCATTATCGTATAGCATCGTGTGTTATACATGAAAGAGATATTTACCTGTAAACATTTGTGCCAGACAAGAAAAACAATCTTGCTACGTGGTATTCTATGGAGTGCGGTAATAACATCCATATGACTCATTATTAAAAATGACCTTCCTAATTTCATAGAGATTTTTTGGAAACGAATGATCATAAAATGAGCTGATAATTCTGAAGAACTGAGGATTTCATTTATTTGCAGAGCAAAATCAAATCAATGTCTCATTGTATAGGATGCAATCAACGTACATAGTCTCCAACGTGTATGTAGCCCAAGGAAATGTATATATATTGGAAAATGTTTTATCTAGTATTGTATCATTTCATTATAGAGTAGACAAGTTTAGCATGTTATTTTTCATTGCTAGAGCTTTTATAAAACATCTCTAGCTCCCGGAATAAGTGGCGTATGGTCAAGTTCCCCATTTCCTGAATTTTTTCACTTCATTTAACGATACACCCAATATCATATGTGATATAGACATATTTATATGTGATATAGACAAACATGTGACTTCTGTCCTAAGTTATGGAACCCACTGCATAACTCTCCAGTTCTACACATGCAAAGCCAAAATGACTGAAAGTGTCTGTGTTGATCACCACCTGTTCTCCTCATGTGGAAAAAACAACAAAACATCTCCATCCATTTCACTCCTTAGGAATCCAGTCTCTGAATATGGCTCCATTAGCTAGGGGTGCCACGGCTCCTCGCTGTTTGATGTGAGTAAAGAGTTGTGTGGAGAAGTAGGGTACTCTACCAAAGGGGATGGGGGTAATTGTGGAGTGCCAGGGGCTGAGGCCACAGCCGTGGGGTAGGAGAGGCGCAGATGGGGGCTGCAGGCAACCCAGGGAACCAAAACCAGGATGCCAAAATCCCAACTCATTCGCGTACTTTCTCTTCCACTTCGTTCGCCTATTTTGAAACCATATCTTCACCTGAAAAACCAAATTACGTATGCATTTATTTATTTATTATTTATTTATTTATATATTTGATTGATTGATTTATTTTGGGGTGGAAGCGAAAACCAGCGCAACTTGCAAGGTATGTCTACTTCATAAATGAAGCTGAGTTTTTTGGACTGTAAACAATGCCACCTCATCGATCAAAGGTATGTTTTCTCCAGAGAAATACTTTACACCGTTAAACAAATTATAATTCTTGTATATCTAGTTGATTGCTGGTATTTTGTAAACCAACAAAAATCAACAAAATCTGAATCGTAGCTAAGTTTTTTATTATGATTCCCACAATAAATGCAAATTTACTCTGAAATCGATGGGAAAGGCTTGATGTTTCCAGAATATTTTGATGAGGAACAGGCAAGAGTTTTTGAAACAATGTGGCCTTTTTCTTATTAACATGTCAAGCCTTGCGTTCATGTCTAATTTACAATATCAGCTGTTCCAAATAAATATCTTTGTCTTAGCGATGCAAAAGATGACATGTAATCAGATATCAGCATTTGCACAGTTGGGAAATCATGTGATATAAACGATACCTGAAGTAACAATTGACAACTGACATACCTGCGTCTCCGTGAGTCCCAGTGCTTGTGATAGCTCCACTCTCCTCGACACCGACAGGTATTTGTTCACTTGAAATTCTCTCTCCAACTCCTTCACCTGGTCAGCGGTGAAGGCTGTTCGGGGACGCTTGCGGCGGTCACCTTGAAAGAGAGCAGATCATTTTGGTCATAATTGTCGAAGAAAGGCCATGCAAACTTAATGCCAAGGGGACATACCAAGGGGACTTCCAGGAAAACAAAACCAATCTTGTTTTTAGTTAGACTGAAACAACAGGTTTGCTATTCATGAAGTTTGTTGATTACGATGAAATGTTTAACTTTATGCCAAATTGTAAAAGCCAAAACCAGAACTACTCTGTCCACATGTAGAATTGAACTTCTTGAACTTCAGTTTCAGCTCCACCATGTTTGATATAACAACATACTCGGTGATCAAATGGCCACTCGTTTATCGCGACCTTCCGGCAAAAATCGTTTGTTGTTAGCACAAAAGTTTTACTGACCTGAATGGAAGTTTGTGTCCGGTGGCTGGCTGACATTGGTAACGCTTGGAGCTTCCGGTGAGCTGCTAGTGGGATGTGCAGACGTGTCCGACACAGCTGCACATGGACTACATGGTCTTTCCGTGCAAGATGCTCTCCGAGGCATCGGAAACGTCACATCACCAAGGATGTTCCTGATTGAGAACGTGTGATTTGGTACTCTCTGGACAAAATGGCGTGAAGGAGTTCCAGATTTAGGGCAGCAGTGTCGCACAGAGATATCAAACCCCGTATGGGCAGGTGGAGGTGACGCCCTGGAAGACTCTTGCGGTTTCCGCGACACAGAAACAAGGGCCTCATCGCCATGCACCCTGAGACCGGGACTCCCGGCCGGGTTCTGTGCTGGGCATGCCAGCCTAAACTCAGAATCATCGCCAATGGTTGTCTCTGTTGATTCTGCGTATGTTACAGAAGGATCCGCTTCACAGCTGTCACAAGGCGTTAGGCAACCCCCGAGACACATCACAGATTCGGCCATCTACTCCTCTAAGCAATTTGAAAATTTTGTAACGGTGGAACTTAGGAAGCGCTAGAACTCAACTTGACAAGCATCTATCCAAATGAGTTGTGGGTGTCTTACAGAAACCAAGTCTGTTTAAAATAAATATCCTAAAGGATTACGTTTATTGAACAGGTTTTATTCTTCAAATGGCGATCTTATAGGGAGATTTGCTTGACAAAAGTGCGATTTGTGTTGATCTGGTGTAACACCTGTCCGATGCCGGTTGCTGATGAGGAGAGCATCCGTGGATGGTTGTTCTTCAAAGAGGCTTGTCATAAGCCGATTAAATAGAAGACGGAACTGACCGTGACTGGCCATAGGCTCCGGCCATTTCAGACTCATTATCCAGCAGCAATAGGCGGCGATGATCGTCCCGTGAGATGCTAATGATCCACCAACAGGTCGGTGAAGAGCTCTCCGATAGTCCTGAGGTTACCTCTTCGCTCCACCAACACCGATGTGCTTAACATAATATCATTAGCGCCCTGGCAACTCCTCTGCAAGCATTATAGAGAGCACTTGGCTGATGAGCTGGGGACAATCCTTACAGGCGGAAACAAATCAGCCAATTCCAGGAGCATTCGTCTTCTGTTTGGGCTGAGAGTGGTCGTACACTGCAGAATGGTCGATACTGAAAACCTGAACAAACAGTCTTAGCGATCTGTCATTAGTGGATGCATACTCACTACCCGAATCGTTAATTTTCCACAAACTTTCTTAATAGCTTTTGTTTCAATGTTCATTTTGTCAAATAATCACCCGAAAAGTCTTAAGAGTATTAAATTCCAGTACGATGGGTCATTTTGTGGCCCCCGTAACAGGCAAAAACCTATTTCTTTACATTTTATAGATGATTTAAAATCGATGAGCAATGAATTATAATGATTTTGCAACGAAGCTGTCATACATGAACAATTTTTCGGGTTTACACTCTTACAAATTTGCTCTTACAGCTTTTTCACTAGCTTCACACCACAACTTACAAATCTAGGTTTCAGCGTTTGCAAAGCATCATTTGCTTCAGAGTAATGGCAGGAATTTCAAAATCTACAGTTCATTATATAATATGTCATAATTGATCAAATACTCTCTTACTTCTCTTTACACTGTTGAGGAAGACTAATTTACCAGGATGACATAGACGATACATTGTTGAAGAAACCGGACAATCGTAAACCAAGACAAGTGCATTATGTAAATCAGTTTTAATTTCTGTATCAAGTACAAAACCCTTGTAAGAAATTTTAATATCAGTGGAAAACGTGGAATTTCTATGAAGGAACGTCTACCATATACGATCATGCTCCAAGAGTTCAAACCACAAGACTTTTTATATATTATACTGGGCATGGTGTACATTTAATACCAAAGTTCAACTAGCAGAAATTATTTATCAGACGCTAGGATTAGCACAGATGCCTCTTTGATTGAACTTGTAATAAAATTTATCTCTACACAAAAGCAAATTAAAATCCTTATTTCATCTGCTATCAGGGATACGAAAATGAATAGCTTGCATTATATCTGACAAAACATAAATATATATGATAATATGACTAAATAAATCATAAAACAATTAGATATGTATATATCTTTATCAGGCACACACATATAACATAAAACTCTACTCACACACATGTAACATATAACTCTCCTCACACACATGTAACATAAAACTCTACTCACACACATGTAACATATGACTCTCCTCACACACATATAACATATAACTCTCCTCACACACATTCAGCTGTTGATACTGGAGATATGGCCAGGCGTCTGCAGTATAACTTTAGTATGTTTAGCTCTTGACCAATCCCGTGGCATTTCTGAATATCATAATGTTCAGAGTTTCTAGAGATATTATTATAATTCTCTGTGAGGACATATGTTTACATGTTTGGCTGACTTATGTTTGCTTTCTCTTTCTGTAGTGGCTGGTCCAGATCGTGTTATTAAAATGAGGAATATATTTAAAAGAACTGCACACACTGTGAGGCCACACATCATAACAAAGTTCCACTTGACGCAGATGAGTCCATAGCAATTTGTGGCCTTGGGATCTGCGATGAAGCTTTGATAAATCATACCATAACCCGCCTGAACACCTATACCAGCCAGTGCAGAGAGCAGAATAGCTATGCCCCAGTTCCTGCCAAAATCACTCAGCCCGAAATACTCGCTGATTACGGCGGGGACAAAAGTCCATAAACTACCTATAGAAATTCCGCTGAGGATGTTGGCTAAGATGAAGGCCCAGGATCTATCCGCCAAAAAGACGCACATGAACTGAGCTGCAGCAAAAACCAGGTTGGTGATGAGCAGTATGTTGATACGGGCGAACCTCTCCTTGATCTGATCCGACAGAGGACCAAGGGTAAACCTAGCAACGATTCCTGTTACAGGTATTAAGGCTGTTACCACAGGGTCGATTTTGGACAACCCTACTGATTTTGTTACCACGGTCACGTTATTGACAAACGCCAGTCCGACAACAGAGGCAAACACAAACATCCATAGTAAGTATTCAAACTTCCAGTCGAGAAACAATTGTAGAATTTGCTTCATTTCGCTTGGCTTGGAAGATTCATTCGTCACCTCTTTGCTATTTGGCGCATCATTATTAATACTGGCACTGTGGTCTAACGAGGAGTAGGTCTGAGCGTCACTGGCTGAGGCACCAATGGATTTCGTGTCGCTTTCTCTCGCCTGTATGCCATTACTCTTAGGGACATCGTGGGAACTGTTCTCTGAGTCCGGGGGATAAATCCTGAGGAACACAACACACAGGAAGTTGGCTATAGCAAACCATATTACGAATAACAGCATAAACCCGGCCACGTTTTGGTTTTGTTGATCGTTCACGTGGCCGTTTGTATAGAATTCCGTGTAGATTAAAACGAAGAGTGCGGGGCTTCCCCCAAAACAAGCATCTAGCAGGCCGATGATCTTTGCTCGGTGCTTATCCCGGAAGTTCCGGACATTTGTTCCTAGTGCCGACATGTATGTGTAAAGGGACCCGTGGCCTGTGAAATTAACATAAAGCTATGAATACAATTTCTATGCATTTAGATATAATTAAAATTACGTGAAATTATACCTATCTCCACTTAAAGAAAAACACTCCAACACTAATGTGTATATCAAATATATCATATATTTGGGTGAAATAAATGAAATGAAAAAATATCGCAATCAATTGGTTGATACGACACACATTCAGGCGTATAGTATGGTTGTACATTGTTTTTATTTATGTAAGTTTTCCATCAAAAAAATGAATAATATAAGTATTGACATATATATAAACAGTCATGCCTTCCACAAGTGATCAGAAGAAGTATATTTGCCTTCTTAGGTTAAGATTATGTGTATGAAAATGTACATTATCCAAGATGCCTTCTTGAAATTTTCTTACCAATAATAAAGAAGTAAAAAGACATCAATGGATTTTTCGTGCTGTAGAATGTCGGATTCTTGAAGGAACTCCAAATGAGTAAATAGCCGGCAGACGTGCTGAGTAATCCAACCAGAGAAGTGACTACAGGGCCAAACTTGTCAAACACCAACCCTGCCGGAAGCCCCACGCCAAGGCCCAGGTTAACCATGGACGCCAGGAAGAGAACTGAGAATGTCAAATGTTTCCTAGAGCTCAACTCAAACTTCAATATTTACGATGGACAATCAAGTAATGTAGGATGGCAACGAGTAATAATATGATACACGTGATAATAAAAATCACACATTATACATGTAGTTAAAATTTATAAATATGAAATATTTCATTTGATGTCATTTATTTATACATTGTATATTTTATCGATGTCCCGTGGTCGAATGAAACATTTGTACACTAATCGTCCAACATAATGGATGTTTTAGATAAGTAATCGCAGGACAAGTTTCCAAACCAACGTTCAAGACATGCCACCACATATCTAAGAAAGCATAGAAAGTGAAAAATTATGATGTATTCAACAGCTTTTAAACATGCTGGAAAGTTACAAGGAATGCTTAGGCGCGTAGATTTAACCGCGGTATCCAAATTTCATGCCAAAATCGTGGATATCTCGCTTGTATGACCGAGCAAGCGAGGACAAAACCTGACGAATTCGAAGGCAACCATCGCATATTCTTAATGGTAAAGGACACAGCTTCCATTTTAAGGTAACGTATGAGAGCTTACCTTCAGTCTGCGTGTAGTTAAAGGTGGCTTTGATAGCATTTGAATACACATTGAAGGCGAATATCGAGCCTGCAGAAAACTTCGCCAGGCACCCGACGACCAGCACCAGAGCCCGCAAAAGATTGGCTTTGGATGGTATGCATATCCTCGGCATTTTGTGAACGTTTAACCTGCGGATAGTGAACACTGGTCATGCGTCTTCTGTGGGGTATATAGGTAGTTATATTCTGTTGTGACCTCAGAAGATCCAAATCTACATCTGACCTAGGTAGAAGTTTGCACCTACAAAAGTAATGTGATACGAACGAATATTTAACAGTGTGGGGGGGGAAATTGTTGCAAAAGATATGTATATGTTACATCGTATAGAGAAGTAGAGAATAATGTGATATTTTCTACGGATATATATGTACAGTATTGACCCGCGTGTACTACCTTATATGATCCGCCAAAGTGTAAGAAAACGAAGAGATTCTATGGCTTGTACGATCGGGTCTAATGAAGTGATCCACAATGATCCGGAGATTGTGTGTTCTATTTATATGTCGTGTACGTCTTTGAAGCTGTCACTTATAGGCTACATCTCGGTCAGCGTGATCACCTCGGTCGTGATCAAGGTGAGAGTTCAGTCCTTTTGACGATACTCAGTTATGTCTGTCCAGGCATGACTCCACATCTGATTAAGTTATCTGTCCTGTCTTACTGCCTTGGTGTTTTCATAGAAAAATTTTGTCAAGAACACGCAAAACGAAACACTCAAGTAGACGGCACGTTTGTTGACTGTACATGTATATTCATACCTTCATTTGGTCAGGCTGCACCCGATTACTCAACATCGTCACATCACTGTGTCTTGCAGAGCTGGTTTTATTGCCTAGTCTGGTTTGAGGAAATCGGGATCTGCATAACTAAACCGATTAAAATAGCTTTCTGGAATTCGTCACAGCTTTTATATCTGCCTAATATTTCCGAATATAAACTGAAGAATTACAACAAGGATAAACTGATATACAGATATACATATGCATGGCACACTTTATCTGGGCTAAAGTCTGAAGATTTGCTGGATTTGTCAGGCCTATGTCGGGATATGTGCGCCGTATTTGTCAACATTTTATATTCTGATTATGAAGAACCAGCTGTGAACTGGAACTGGATTTATAACTTATTAAATTTCTGGCCAAACAGGAAAATCTCTGAAGAAGTAGTCAATTTGCTAAGAACAATGTTTGACCAGAAGTCAACGGACCATTAGGAAGAAAAGGAGTCTTCCTTTTCAACGTATGTGGGTGATAACCTGTGAAAATAAAGGTTAATTCCCTGTCATTCATATCTTGCGTCGTTGAAGTACAGCACTCTGCTCATATCGCTAGTGTACATGCACATAGATATATCCGTAATCGCTTTCATTCTGTGTGAAAGCAGCCTAATATACCATTGCCAAACACAAAACACCTTGAATGCTGCATAAATGCTCATATCTTGATTTAGTCAGCGCAAATCAATGTAATATGTACGGATAATGTAGGCCAGTCTTATTAGTTTATCTGATAGGGGCTAGATCAGCATGATATTTATATATGTGGTGTGAAATATATCCAGTGTGTACCTGTGACGAGCAGGTGCCCGCATTTACATATGTGGACATAGGCCTATGTATACCAAGCTTCTAGCCTATAATTCCTTTCTGGGAATATATTCTCAATAAAACTGAAAGGCGATTATTAAAAGAATAAATGTATGATAATTTATTTCACTTTATTAAGCTATGGCAACTAAATCTTAGCAACTGAGCAAGGGTGGACATCCGTAATGATGTTGATGCAAGAGTCACGGCGAAATACAGGTATGTAAATCAGCTGTCGATATCAAACAAGCAGCCTCATGAATATCAGCCCTTAGTAAAATATGGAAGCTTCAACGAAACTTCATAACTTAAATTACCTAAATAACCAGAACCCATGCATGCAATCACCTGTTTATAAATGCATAAGTCTAAAAATATAACACTTTTGCTTTACACTGATTCTCGATAAAGTGCTCTCAAAACACCCCGTATAGCTACGTTTCATGTAGTAGTACATATACCGAATTTTGAATCAGTCTCAAGGTTTGATTTCATCACATTAGCATGTAGGTGGGAGTTTCGTCCAAACAAATGAAGACAGATGTTTTCAGCCAGAACAGTACTGCTTGTAACGGTTAGCAGTTGGTAAGATGTATAGTCCTGTACGCTACAAAAAAGGCTTGTATAGATGTATACGTAAGACTTGGGAAGAATCTATACACAGTATATGCTATGGACACAATGGCTTGAAGCAAACCTTCATGATTACTCAATTACCTTCATGTCTCATCATTCTTTGTCATTTACCTGTCAGTGTCCAGGGCCTGTCGGACAACATTAGATATGCATGTTATGACCGTGCATGAAATAGTATTCATTTATAAACACAATACATAAGGACAGGACTGCAAGGGGTCCAGCAGGCAAGTCGTATGAATAGGTTCCTGGTAGCAGATGTTATGTACTACCCATCTCATCATACAGCCCGTGCTCTAATACACTGTTAACGGTCCCCGGGTAAGGATCAATAAACATTTACACATAACCATCCAGATTTGCAGGTCACTAGCCCTTTTAATAAAAATCAGCCTGTAATTTATCGTTCAATATTCCGATGTGATAAGGAAGACAAGAGGTTTCAGATTAAATTCCTTAAACTCACGTTAACGATAAAATACTCACAGTTAATCAGTCAATTATGTGTTTTTATACAGTTGCTATCAAACCTGTATGTCGTATATACATACATATAACAACGATAAACTGTCAGAGGCGAGCAATCTGCAATGAGTTGTATAGAGTGAATAAATTATTTATCAGCTAATTACAGCTGTATAAAGACATTGTGTTCAGTAAAAAAAATAAATAAATCAAAAAATATAATAATCACTTTATAATCACAATGCACGGCAAGCATTCATCATCTTAGGCTGAAGAATCCGTTCAATTGACAAAATATAACGTTGTTGTGGTTGCAACCGACAGGCCCTTGGCCGGCTCTCGCCAGTTGAGTTTGTAAAGCTTTCAATAGATGGTTTATAATGACATGATGTTTATGACTGATGAACATATACCACAAGGCACGGAGGTGTGTCATCGGTCGTAAACATCACGTCATCATCAACCACCCAACGAGAACTGGACAGGCGCCAGTCGGTAGCAACCAGGGCAACATTTTAGCTTGTTTATCAAACGGATTCTTCATTGTAAAATGGTGACTGTGTTGCACCGTGGTTAATTAGACAAATGGCTTCCACAGATGAATAGGTCTGCCAGCAACCTGCGGATGGTCGTGGGTTCTCCCCGGACTCTGTCCTGTTTCCTCCCACCATAATCCTGGCTGCCGTTGTATAAGTGAAATATTCTTGAGTGCGGGGTAAAACACCGATCAAATAAATAAATAAATCATAGATGAATATTGTAGCCTTTATTGAAATTTGAGTTTAAGTTTCCCCGATAATACTCATGGAATCCATAACCTACAAACAGTTTACTATATGAACATTGTTATAAAGTCACTTATATATGTTGCTGGTTTTACGATTTTTTCCTGTCGTTGCGCTCTTATCTAAGTTTTTATATTACTGATTATTAATTATTTACGAAACACTGTTTAACGGCGTACCATTTCCCGCGTCGTGGCTATTTGGTCCCATGCTGACGTGACTGTTGCTCTCTTGCCCTACACGAGTAATACGTTATCGGTTGCCCGCAGAACGTCATCGTAAATGTAGACATGAACACCAGACTGCATGGCTTTGACACGAATAACCTTTGGCGGGAAAGATTCACCTTGTAACACATCACATAGCTTTCCTGTGAGTTCTTATATAGTCCATAGAGAATGACTCATTTTTGATCGCACCAAGTAAATGAAACCTTAGGCCTGCGTGTGAGGAAAGCGCTGCACTCTCGTCATGATTCCGATGTCATTCGTTTTGGTTGGAACGTATCAAAAACACTGAGACAGGCATGAATCGTATGCATATTTGTGTCACGTAGTAGGACCTACCTTTGATTTCAAGCAATTGCGTGACTACAGCCGATAAATTGGGATCCTGCAGGAGTCGATGGGTCAGTTTAGGTGTGACTGGAAACACTTTGTTGGGTTTCAATCTGGGTTATTCGAACGTTGGCCATGCTCAAAATATTGCGACGAATTGCATAGGTCGTTTTCGGTCGTAACTCTGGTGCTACTGGGCGTTTACACTGCATGTGGTGCATGTCGACAGGCTTTATTCTAGTGTCGTGTTTGGTTTCTA
This sequence comes from Acanthopleura granulata, assembly GCA_016165875.1. NCBI lineage: Eukaryota > Metazoa > Mollusca > Polyplacophora > Chitonida > Chitonidae > Acanthopleura > Acanthopleura granulata. Next base: position 8,359,310 of record JABBOT010000003.1, on the reverse strand, counting down.
ACATTTCGCCTGGTACATGCCTGAGGTAAAACGTTATATTTAACAAATCACCATTGTATAACCCAGTCTGACAACCATTATACGCACTGCTGTAAGCCACTGAGCAATGAGAAAACACTTTAATGGATAGATGAGTTCATAGATTACAGTGTAAACGAGTATTGCCATTATGAACGCGTTTTCTAATAACGGTATATTCCTTATTTGGAATCTCCACTTCCAAGTAGGTTCGGGAAAACTTTATGAGAGAATCCAAGAGGATCAAGCAGCTTTCCGATCCTAACTGTTCCAGATTTAGAGGACACTTTGGAGAGCTTTTTATGAGATTTCTAACACTATTTTGATGGTAGAAAATGTCAAACTCAGAAATATATTCAGGTAGGTAGGCCTAGATATCTCCTTATGATTAGTAGGCTATAAATTCTTCAAAAATATTGTTACATATTGCAGTACAAAAGCAGAACGTCAGTTACAATACAAAATCTGAATTCTTGACGATGGGTTTATGGGCAAACTAATGCTGAATCAAGTCAGTGAAATTTAAAATTAATAAATTCGGTGACCTGACTCATCATTGCCGTGATTTTTGTGTGTGGGGGGGGGGACATGACATTCTATACAATCTGAGTGTCTCTGTGAGGTAGAAACCATAAATTGCACGATCATGGGAGGTCATTTACTTGGACATGTACTTATATCTATTACAACAGCACCCTCGGAGATACGACATGTATACTCGACGTTGTCTGTTACCACTCTCAGTGTTTCACTGTAGCAATCCCATGATTGATATGGGGCGAAAGAAGGAATGCATACTGCCTTATCGGTAGGCTAACACAGTGGCGACTGTTGTTGTCGTGTAAATGTAAAAGAAAGTCATTAAACATTCATGTTGGAGGACACCATCCATCGCTGATAAAATTGTATGTGGCAATGTTCATCAAAATTTATTATGTTTTCCCTACGCAGTAGAAGGCCTATAGTCTTATTATTTATGAAGAAAAGTCATGTGCAAAACTGGAACAATAATAAGGCCTATTACTACATATTACCTCACATCCATCCACGCATAAATGGTCTTAAACTAATTCAGTGAAATAACAAAGCGCCGTAGCCCTAGCTATTCTAAATGCCATTCACTATGGATGCGTATGATACCGGACCATGTTAGTCTTGTTTTGAAGAGAGCGTTACTTATTTATTTATTTATTTATTTGGTAGTTTACGCCGTACTCAAGAACATTTCCCAAGCGGCCAGCATAATGATGGAAGAAACAGGATAGAGCCGGAGTGAACCTATGCCCATGCTCAAGGATAACATGTGTGCAGCGACTATGGGAAGACAATCTACACCCAACAGAACACTAGGTTAACCGCTACTCTCTGTGAAAGCCCATTCTGAAGACATCGCTCAGTAAAATGTGGTAAATAAATATTACACTGGGAATACTGCATATTCCACATCACGCATGCAGGGGAGTTAACTGCTACATGTATAAATGGTGCCTCGCATAATTTAAGGAAAGCAGGTCACAGTGAAAGGCGAGGAGTCTTAGCACTTGACTGGCTCTGGTATGATCTGCAGGTGCGGTGGCAGCGAAAGATAGAGGAAAAGAAGGAATAACCATGACTGAGGAGGAGAGCTACAGCGTTGTGGCGCTGGAAGAACTAAGAGCCTTCGTTGTAAACTGTATGAAAGTTGTAGGAACCCGTACCGATCACAGCGAGGCGCTAGCCGAGTTGCTAGTGGCCGCAGATCATAGAGGACACTACAGCCACGGTCTTAACAGGCTCGGTAGGTCACAACTGTCAATAGTCAACACAGATTATCGTACCCATCTCAGGCCCGATAATTCGCCACGCTGTACCCTAACTCAGCATGCGGCAGTAACCTCCCTTGGCTTAAAATCTATATATCCATATCTCATACTAAATATTAGAATAGCTCAAGAATATTTGTTTATATGATGACAGTCAGTTTCATAGGTTGACCTGGAGTGCGTATGGTAAACCACTGACTTTTGGCCACATTAACTGGTGGAAAACAACTGAATTCGTGCCGTCCAATGAACGCAAGACAGCCTAAACTACGACAGCTTATCGTCATCTGAATTTTACACAGTACATGTGCACAACCACAGAGCACACATACAAGGGCGATTCTTAACTATAACATGTACACAACTACAGAGCCCACACTTAAGACCGATTCTTACACAAAACATGTCCACCACAAAGCCAATCCATAAGACTGATTTTTACGTAGCACATACTTACTACAGAGATCACCCGTAAGGCGGATTCTTACAATGCCCATGCCCACAATCACAGAGCCTCTCCTTGGCTGAAAGCTAAGCGTGCTGGCGTATCGCAATGACTCAAGAGCTCCTCCTCAAGCGGTCGCTGTGAGTTCAAGTGATGTTCATTCTGGCTTTGGTGGAAGGTCTTCCAGTAATTACCTGTGGATATGGCCGTTTGTTAATTACTACTTCCCTCCCCCCACTTCCCATGCCGGTATACCAAAGTCCCATCCCTGTTGTAAAAGTGAAATACTCCAGAGTACAGCGTAAAACTCCAATCAAATAAATAAAGAAATCAAAAACACAACACATCTGTACAACTATAGGCCCAGAGCCGTAAGACCAACATTAACATAGCGCATGCGAATAACTACGGAACCGACCCTTAAGACAGATTCTGATTTGCAAAGCGCATGTGCACGTGTTAACTGATTTACAAAGCACCTCTGTCACTGCGAAATATCAATTAGTCTTATCTGCAAAACATTTTAAATAGTTGCGTATTCAGTAGGGGTATCCTATTTTAAGCCACTCAAATATAACATTATACTGACCATATGCCAGCGACGTGGCCAAATTATGAAGTCATATTTGTTTGAATGATATTGAAAGATGATGATTCTTTTCAGATATGTATATGGCTGACAGGGAGGCTGGGTTGTGCGCATCAGGGGACGTAACTCCTGTCATCCTGAGCGAAAAGCTGTCTGTGGCCAACGTAGATGGGAAACATTTATTAGGTTGGTAAATAGCTGTTGAATGAACGTATGTTTACAGCCAGCTCTTCAGCCAGCTAATTGTGTGCATTTACCAGATTGTTGTTTGTGGCGTCGACACCTTATTTTAGTATAAGAGAAAAAAAATGAATGTTCTTACAAAGGTGCAAAATTATTTGTGTTTATTGTAGACAGCTGTTTGCCATTCGGAATGATCACGTGGTTTAAATTTTTGGTAGGTCCTGTAGTTGGGAAGTTTTGTATGGATATTGCCATCAGAAAAGCACAGGAAACAGGTGTGGGATGGGTGACAGCCAGAGGTGAGTAGTCTAACTGCTTACGTGACACACTTGATCATTTCACTGCATCCCAAGCTGTTAATCGTGTCCACATGCAATTTCATGTTTTTAGGTCTGGCAAATCAAAGGTCAAAAAGCCAGTGGGGTGAAAATTCAAACGCGAGATTTTAAAAACAGATAACAGTTCAGGTATGCCCAGCAGACGCCCAAATAAATATACTCCTGTTTTTAAAGTAGGTTTCATAATGGTTGGCATGGCAACGCCGTAGTCAAGAATATTTCACTTATACGACGGCGGCCAGCATTATGGTGGGAGGAAACCGGGAAGAGCCTGGGGGAAGCCCACGACCATCCGCAGGGTGCTGGCAGACCTTCCCACTTCCGGAGAGGAAGCCTGTATGAGCTGGACTGGAACTCACAGCGACCGCATTGGTGGGAGGCTTCGGGTCATTTTGCTGCCATAGCGCGATAACCGACTGAGCCACGGAGGCCCTCAACACGGCGTAAAACACCAATGAAATAAATAAATAAAATTAATTTGCATGTATATTGTGGACATAGAGAAATGAGCTGTATCTTTGGTAAGGTTGAACACATATATGTAGATATGTAAGTTTCCTCAGTTGTTTTTCTGTATTACTATCTTAACAGTTCCACCATATCGTGGTCCCACCGAATCCATAAATGTGCGAGTTTCCTTAGATATCTTTGCACATGACGGCTAATACTTTGTAGGATTTATTGTGTGCTTTGAATGTTTCAACCTGGACCTCACCTACTAAACCATGCAAACAAAGCTGAATGTCACCACAGATTATATCAAAAAATCATTTCTGGCAAATTGCAACAGCTGAGAGAAGTCTTTTTCACCTGTATGTTTGACCTGGGTTTAATTTCACTTTCCACATTCTTTTGGTCACATTACAATGATGTCTCCATTACAGTAGGCAAGAAATAATGCCAACATTTCTATAACGCTGCTTCACTTAAACACTATGCATCAGACAAGGTGCATCAACTTGTCCTGTCACATGGCCAACTAATACTTGGACTATCCTCCCTTTTCAACACTGGAAAAAGCTTTAAAAAGGAAAACATTACACAGTTCAGGAAACCTTTGCACACCAGAAAATATACATTGTACTGCAGTACGTTACTTGCAGTTCAGGCGTGTATCCTTGCTTATGAACAAATGTCCAGATTTTGCCAAGATTCAAACACCTGGTTTACCTGGTACTTTCGTAGCTACATCCACCGCGTCCATTCCGGTGACTGAATTATACATGTATATGTAGCTTATGAACTGCCCCACTACCATAAGTGAAACATTCTTGACGTTCAGGTTGTTTTACACCACACGTTGACAATGACACATTGAATAAACACTTCGTGAAAGCTCAAGTCCAAGTGTTTTATTTTGCAGGACAAACAAAACTGCACCAACATCAGCTTATAAAAATTACCTTCATGTTGTTTCTGTATAAAATATCTGAAGCTCAGCAATTTAACAATGAAGCAAACTAAAAAACATAATCAGCTAATGAAATAATTACTCACTTTAAAGTGCACATCTCTACAACATAAAATACCAAAATAAAAAGAACTTACAAAAACCATAACTTGGTCATGATGAACTGGTATCAATGTTTAGTACTAACAAAATTGTCAGAGGGTACAAAAAAAAAGGGGAAAAAAAACAACAATAATTATACTGCTCAGTATTTGTGAGACATGTAACGTCCAAGCATTCACTTCAAAAAGCCCTCTCTGCACGGCCACAAAAAAAGGAAAACAGTGAGAGTATGGCATGCACATACTTCACGTCAATACAAAAGTTCGTCAGTGTTACTGCTTCTGACGTCCCCCCTGCCTTCTCTTTACTCGTCTCTGGCACGAGACAGGCCACGCTGCGACCATCTCAACATAGCTGCACAGCGCTGAAAACTTCACTTGTGAGTAATGGGAATGGCAACGTCCTGTTTCTTCTGTACTGGGGCTTCAATGGACAGAAACCCGTTTTGGTCCAGCTTGGACTTTAGCGTTTTCACGTTGACGCCTTCAGGGATGGTGTACTGACGCCGGTATTCCCGGTACGAAATTCTCCCGTCGCTCTTTTCTTCGTGCTTTGCCTCAACGGTCAGCTTGTTGTTGGCAGTCGTCAAGTTGATTTCTTCGGGTTTGAACTGGCGCAGGTCGAACTCGAGGTGGAATTTCTTGTTGCCGTCTTCGTCAGTGACAATGGGGTTGTCCATTCTGAACGCCTCATTCAAGCCGATGTCCATTGGCCGAGATGGCGTTAAGCTGTCGTATTGGTCGTTCATTCGGCGCATTTGCTGGTTCATTCGTTCCAAATCTGTGGCCAGGGATCCCCAAAGATCATCACCAAGTCCAGTGGGTACGTATCTGGATAGAGCCATTGTGGTTTACATGCAAATGATAATCGGTCAACCGTGATGGTTGTTTCCTGAAAATCACACTATCACCGACTTGTGTTGTTGTTGTTGTTCACGAACGCAGGCTTTCTTCCCTTCCCTTCGCTGATAGCTAATCAGTCTGAAGTCGGATCGTTTCTCCTTGCGGTTTTATAGCCCGGTCAAGATCTGGAGAAGTTTCTCGAGCTAGCTGCAGATCAATGACCGATCGGACCACGTGCACTGATGTTTACCTCTACAAGAAATTTCTCGATACTGTCAGATTCAAGATCGCCGCTGCGTGTGGTATCATGGGATAGGGTCAGTTCAAAATAGGTGAACGTTGATTATGGTTAAAGAATTTTCTCCGATTTTCCACTAGCACACACTTTTGGAAAACATATTCAGTTATTTTGGTGGCCGCGAAGTATTAAATGATGGAGTATTCACAGCCTAGATGTTTGCAGTTCATAATTAACGTTAGACTGGCTTTATATTTTCAAAACAGAAGATTGATTTGCGTCGCATAGTGCAATACAGCAACAACACACATAACAACCAGTGCACGTGTTTTTGTTTTTATTCTCGAAATCTTTCCAACCATCGATAAACACGTAATAATATTATTACGCACCATTTCGTGGAGCTTACATAAAATGAAACATAGCATATATTTTTATAAACAAGGGGCTGTACTTTGACCTGGCATAGTGCAAATACAAATATCACAACAACCGCACGTGTTTTTTTGTTTTTGTTTTCGTTTTTGTTTCAGATTCACCAGGGTTAATTCTTTTCAGCCACCAAGGTTAATATATACTTTTATGCAATCAAAAGATAAATTAATATTTGTGTAATCACAGGTATTGAGATTTCACACCAAATGGCTATGTGGCACAACCTCCCAAAAATAAACAAATAAATAAATAAACAAATAAATAAATAAATGAAAATATTGAACGAATTTGGACATTTTGATATTTGGTATGTGAGACGTTTTTGACGTACATGTAAGAAAGTGTAGATGTTGATAAAAATCCGACATAGCCCTCTTACATGAACTGGTGGGGGTCCCGAAAACAAAAACAAAACAAACATGCATGGGTCTCGCATTTTAGCCTTAATTTTGGAATGTGCCGGCTTTTTCGCCTGGATCTGATTTGTGAGACCGAAAACCCTGAACCCCGCAGTGGTGAGCTACATGTAGGCCCATATCTCAATTAAAACAACATTTCTTTGTCATATTATTTTCATGAAAGAAATATACATGTATATGTTTGAACAGCATCCCGTTCCAGAAGTAAATTGTATTTATTTATTTATTTAGATTATTTATTTGACTAGTGCCTTATGGGCCTACCACGATTAACAATTTTCTTTTTTTTTTTTCTTCTTTTTTTTCTCTTTCTCAAGTTATCTTTTACTGTTTTAAGTACATTTTACTGTAAAATACTTACAATTCTGTCTTACATTTTGTTTTGCAGCATCCAATCATTTTGGGATAGCTGGATGGTACAGTATGCGAGCAGCTTCACGAGGCCTTCTGGTCAGATTTGATACCTTTATAGTCACCGTAAACAATTGTCTGCATTTGCATGACATTAATATGTCACATAAGTGTGAATTTACTTACAATTTCACTGTACAATAATTAACGAATAAGTCAACTAAACTCTTCTCCTGTACAGGTAGGCAAAATGGATTATTTTACTTTTACACAGTCTTTTTTTCTGGGAGGGAATGGGTAGGAATATATTTATTGATATTATTTTCAGACAATCAAAGCCTTATAATCAAGTTAATAATAATACTCGGGGATAAACTGGTTATAACCTTATATACTGATGGATCATATATTTGTGATACACAGGGCTTGGCGTTCACCAATTCTTCACCTGGTATGGTTCCAACACGATCCAAGCAGGTAAGCCTGTCCTATAAATGGCGTGCATCGGAAAACCTACTAGTCTCATATGCCATTAATACACGAAAACAAAACACCGATTAGAGTTTTAGTGATGACCAAGACACGTATTAAGGGTGACTCGGGTATAATACCGAACACATGGTCAACTGTCTCATATACCGAATCTTGCAGGTACTTAACCATCTTCCTGGAGCACAACGTTACCCTATACCAGCAACAGATAGATTTGAACACACAACTTATAGTGGGCAAGATCATCAATGTCGGGAGTTCCGGGATCAGCCTCGGGTCTGGTCATACTTAAGACTTTAAAAATCGTACTTGTTGCTGCCTCGATTGGCGCAGAGTGGTCTGATCGAGGAACCAGGACTGGTAGGCCCGGTGTCCGCATAATGTGACTGGGTGGGGTATTCTGTCCGGTGTTGGTGGCATAATGTTGCCGTGACCGCAGCACTTTGGCGGCATGCCGACTAGCTCTTTCACAAAAGGAGACAATACAAGTATATGGATTCCTCGTCATCATGTGACTAAGAAATTGTTGAGTGAGTGAATGGGTGCTTGAGGTTTAACGTCGTATTAACACCGGGCCGACCAGTCATGTTTCCTTGCTGTAACCTCTCGGTGCTGAGCGCCAATTGAGGCAGCAACAGAGAAATTGCTGAGTACGAAGTGGAAACCCATGCAAGGGATACCGACGCTTTAAACTACGTATACGTACTGCATCAACCTGTCCTGAATAACACACCAAAATCTGCATATATTGAGATTGTTTGGCGGAGATATTGCTCAGTATCCTACTGTAGATGTGATTCTCTCTGCGTTATAAATGTCACATGCGTTCCGCGTGGATTGAGGATATCCACGTTACATTTATTTATTTATTTGATTGATGTTTTACGCCGTACTGAAGAATATTTCACTTACATGACGGCGGCCAGTATTATGGTGGGAGGAACCAGGGCAGAGTCCGGGGAAAACCGCAGGGTGCTGGCAGACCTTCCCCTGTTCGGCCAGAGAGGAAGCCAGCATGAGCTGGACATGAACTCACAGCGATCGTATTGGTGAGAGGCTTCTGGGTAATTAAGTTGCGCTAGTGCGCTAACCAACTGAACCACGGAGGCCCTTTTTCATGCAGGATACTACTTTCTTTACGTTATGCATGTATATGTCTTCACGTTGCTTGGCATCTTCCATATTTACCGCTTTAGGATACCCACTCTTTGCGCGGTACTTCTCATCTCTCACATAGTTTACCGCTTTAGGATGCCTACCCTATCCTATCACGTTATACATCATCCATCACCAGGATAACCATCCTCTTCGTTCTGCCCTAACCTATATACATGTACATGTTTTTCCCTTTAAAGGGCATCCTTGGGACAAATCCTATCAGTCTCTCAGCACCTACAGGGCCCGATGATATGTTTGTACTCGACATGGCCACAGCCACAGTGGCTCTTGGAAAGGTAAAGTTTTAATGCACTCTATGGGTCTACCAGCAAAACCGGAAACAAACAGTCCTACCATTACCATGCCCCCGTGTCCAACCAACATCAAGCCTTCAATCAAAAAATTAAAAAAAAGATAAAAAGATACAAAAAAATAAATAAATAAACAAACAAACAAAAACAGTTAGTTAATAAATATGACCTGCACGTGTATCATTCCCGAACAAGTTCTTGTTGCAAGGCAGTTTGCAAGAAATGTTAACTTTTAACCGGTGAATTATAGCGTATCTGCTGCAGCACCTGTTGCAAAGCCAACTGTCAGACTCTAAAAGGCATGGGGTTATAAGGACCAATGTATCTGCACCGGCGTTGCAGCAAACATTCTTTTCTGAAAACGTAGATGGCACGAAACCCGAGAGTTTTACCGATACACAGATGGCAGTGCCATTACATACAGGTATCACACAGTGACTTGAAAACAGTGTAGCCTCCCTGCATCACGCTTATACTGGAGCAGATTCAGGGCACCTTCATATAGGGTTCGTATAGCTTCTGTTTTCCCCTGCAGTGTATCATGAGTCTGCGAGATTTTCGTTACCTCTACTATTCTTACAGGTGCTCTACTGTTTTTGCTGTTGTTCTTCAAACGGGAAAGTACTTCGGGCATTAGCTAACGGCATTTGATCTTCTGCACATACTCGTTGCAGGTGGAAATTTCTGGGCGCAAGGGTCAGCCGATTCCACCAGGCTGGGGGGTGGACAGTTCTGGACAGGTAAGGAAATATCACACAAGCTAAAATGATAAAATAACCATTTTGATACATGCACTTGCAATGTTTAAAGTGTAAACTATTGTTTGAAAGTTCAGCGCTGATGACATTTACAGAATCACGAAACGTGGTTGATGTATATCTTGTTCAAGACCAGTAATCATTTCTTACCATTTGGTAGGCCTGTGAAACACGACTTTTATATGAAACTTATAAATATGGGAGTTCGCACCCTTAAATTTCTCTGAACTTGTTACCTATATAACAGCAATCTGTATGTATTGTTTTCCAGGAGACGTTTAACCCAGAGGAGGTGTTACATGGGGGTGGCCTGCTGCCTTTGGGAGGCTTGGAGCTTACGGGTAATATATCTCATTGGTATATATATATAGGCAATATGCAAGATTGGAACACTCAGAAAACTTATCGGGTCAGTATTGGGGAGTATTGGGCGCAGCTATGTGCCTAGCAATTAAACAGCAGCGCAATAGCTTGGGACACTTGTAAGCCTAGCCTTTCGGCAATATTACAGGAGTTTGACTCGCTTAACCAGTGGCAGTGGAATACAGCCATTATATCTGTAGATGGCTGGAAGCTACCATGTGCTGGTCGCTGCAACCTTTATGCAAATGTTTGTTGTAAAGACACGCAGTTTGCTGTAAAGACAATACATGTTTATTTAGACTCATGGTATCTGGTCTGTTTTACAGGTGGATATAAAGGCTATGGGTTAGCAATGATGGTGGAGATCTTCACAAGTATCTTAAGTGGAGCGACATGCAGTCCAAATGTACGTAACTGGCTGGACAAGTCTGCGGGCGAACCTGCAAACCTGGTTTGTATTCATTTGGTTTCAAAACGCAGTAAAAGAGAGATTTTGTTGATAATAAATACATACACCTATGAAAGGCATTTTGTCTTACAATTATTCATGCATGTTTAATGCATGCAGTAAACCTTGAATTTACAAACATGTGCAATACAGCTGTGATGTGTCAGTGACATATTAACTACATCTACTCGTAAAACGTCTTTGTCTGTTACAGGGCCATTGTTTCGTAGCCATAGATCCGGATGCTTTCGCCCCAGGCTTTGTGGACCGACTAAGTGACTTAATGGGTATATGTAGATCTCTAAAACCAGTAAGTTTGAGGTCACATTTTCAAAAACGAGCATTTTTCAAGTTTAAATGCCAAACATTTCAAAAGACAGAATAAAGCTTTGCAGATTTGTCGTGCATATATTTTCAGGCGTTCCATGCAGGAGAGCCGAAATCAAGGAAACAATACATATACACATTTATACTCTTCTGCTAACTTCTTTAAATAAATGCAAGTGCATATATATATATAGCTTTCGTGTACGGGATGAAGTGAGTATATTTTTATTCGATCATTAAGATGCAATCAGAGGTTAAAATCTCAAAACTTACATGGTTAGTGGTACTATGTAAGTGTGGTCTGTCCAGGTAGACGGAGAGACAGAAGTACTAGTCGCGGGAGACCCGGAACGGAAGCACATGGCTAAGTGTCAGGAGCTGGGCGGAATCCCATACCACCCCAACCAGATCAAGTATGCGGTATGTCCACTTCGCTCCTATATAACGTTTAAACTAAACTTGGTTTAAAAGGAAAAGTTTGTCCATACTGTTAAATGTAACTGCCAATTAATGGCAGAATTTAAACCGCACTTTCAGGGAGTGCATAATTATATAGCTATAAATGATTTACTAACGGTGTGTTAAATTTAAACTGAACTTGGATGTAGCAAGTACAACTTCGATTGTTGGCCTCAGAGATACAATGAGACAAAATACTGTTATGAGCAACAGGCTGTAGTGTAATTATGATGGATACTGTGTGAGAACAGCACGGGTATACAGTTGTGAACTGGAAGGGATTAATTTCATTGAATGTTTCCTTGCCTTGCAGAATGAGATCGCCGAAAAGTACAAGGTCCCTCCAATGAAAACGCTTTAAACAGAGTTAGCGGAATGAATGTATTTGCTTGACTCTACATGATACACGGTAAGGAAGGTCTAGACATGATCAAGCCGCGCCTAGAGGAAATATAGGCGCCTTGAAAGGACGTGTTTTACTCCACGCGCTGAATGCATCTTCAGGGAAACTGGATCAACGATGGCCATACACATAGGCTGTGTGTATGTTCAACCTTGGAGGTAAAATTTAACCTCCATGGTTCAATGATCTGTTGGAAGCAACACTCATAGCATACTCAAGTACATGTTACGGACAGCACGTGCAGAATTGATGTCATACTCGTGTAGGAAGGAATATACTGATTATATATCACGTCACGAAGCGGTGATAAAACTTTATACATATTTTAGCGCGAATTTTGTGTCTTGATATTATTTATTAATTCCAGTATTCAGACCTATGTAACATTTTATCATTATTGCACCAACATCTTGAGCTCAGTCAATCTTTAGTTCTTGCAAGGTAGCCTACATTTGGACCTATATGTACCAACAGCGTTTTTTGTAAGCGGTTTTACGTTCGGAACACTTTTTATGGGTCTGTTGGTGAGAATCGCTAGAAGCCCATTACAGAAGCATGAAAAAAATGTGGAGAAATTTCCGGAAGTAGTTTTACCGATGCAGTGTCAGTGCGTTTAATGAAATAGCCCGTGTGTTATGGTCGAATATTACCTTCATTCCTTGATATTTTCGTCATTGTTTTGTTGGAATTTATATGCAATGATTATACATTGACTAAAAATTTGCCTGGAGTGGTGCTTTCATTTATTATTCTCTTATTTTTATGCCACGAAAGGCCATCGAATGCGCTTGCGCTGTTTTGTGGAATGGTAACGGTCCTGTGGTAAAGTATGTAGCGAAAAGATTTACATCATGTAAGACAGCTTACATGGATGTATTTAACAGATCCTTATTCTATTTAGGCCTATCTTGCGGCAATCAAACGCTTGGGTAGTCATTAAAATGCTGGAAATAAATAATAATGTTGAAGTTAATTATCAGACGGCGGGTATGTCATTTGACCTGACCCCTTGGCTTGCTGCCCGGACTGGAGTAGAGTAAAACCGGAATAGAGGGGGTGTTAGTCCATCAAGATGCAACCAGAACATTATTGTAAAATTCTGACATTCATGGCAACTCTGGCCGAGTCCATCACCCGTACTCCAAAAAATCCCAGCAGATCTCCGAACTCGAAGTCGATAGAGCTGCTTTCGACGAGTTCCGCGCTCGTGTCACGCATTTGACCTTAACCCCTTTGGTTACTGCCCAAGAAGAAGGTACAAGCGTTCTCTTTCACAAGACAACAACACCATATTACTTTTTATTAGGGGTCCACACAGGTTCCCTGTTTGACACCTCGTGAAATTGTTCCGATTGTTATTATTATTATTATTATTGTTATTAGTCCGCTCGTAAAATTGCAATATCTCCCAATCTGCTGAAGGTAGAGGATCCAAACTTTACAGTCTTAATAATGAATATATGAAGCAACTTTTGACATTGAGTGTTCATTGCCCAGTTACATGATTTAGCGGCTATTTTGAATTTCATTGTTATGCTTAAAAAATCTTCTCAAAAACCGGTCAAGATATCGAAATGAAATCCCATTAGCTGTGTCTAGGTGGATGACCCTACTCAGTTTCCTTTAAATTTGACGTGCAAATTAGGCTGTAATTGACCTCGGAAGTTACGTGAAAATTACGTTACCCCTAAATACTGTCTAAAATGATTAACCAAACATACTATCTGGTGCTCCTTGTTGTCGGGATTACAAATCTGCAAGAACTAGTTTCGTACATTGTATAGTTTTGAAATTTTGATAACGAACTGATAACCAAAGTTGTCACGTGACCAAAAGTTTTTCAATTTAAATATTTTAAGTATGTTACCAGATGCAGATTGACGTCCTGATCACGAAGCTGATTTTATTTTGCACTTACACTTTTGACGCAAATTACGATCAAAGTTCGAAAAAAATGCAATTTTCCCCATATGTGAAGGTTACTTCACCGAAAACCGTTTCAGATGTAATGCTGAAAATTACAGAGGGCATAGGGCCACATATGTACTATACAAAGTGCGCAAAATCAAAATCTGTCTACATTTTAAGGTCACATGATAGGAAACCGTTACAGTTGTAAAGCTCAACATCGCTGAGCGCAGTTTACGATGAGAATGGAGATCACCCTTGCTACACTTTACTCTTCATGTCTTTTGTAATGGGCTATGGGCAAAAGATCAAAGCTGAACTGCTTCCAACTTGGTTTTTAGTACTAGGTCCATTGTATATTATACTAGGCAGTCACGGGTTCAAATCCAGTTCGTTTTTTTTTCAATCTTTTCAGGGTTGTTTTCTGTTTTTACTTACCATGAAGTTATCAGGGGACCACCAGATGTGGTAAATAGGTAATAGTGTGGACCCCAGCAACGTTGTTGGATAACAGCTTTAATAATAATAATAATTGTTATTGTTATTGTTGTTATTATAATTATTATTATTATTATTATTATTATTACGATTACTATTATTATTATTATTATTATTATTATTATTATTATTATACCGTGAAATATTTAGAGGTTTGTGGACAATCTTAATTCTGTAGTGAAGAAAATGTGTTGCCCAGCTTCATATGATTTTTAATGTTGAGTGTTAGAGAAATATGTGATTTTCAGTTCGTTTATTTATTTATTTGATTGGTGTTTGACCCCGTACTGAAGAAATATTACTTTTACGGCGGCGGCCAGTATAATGGTGGTGAGAGGAAACCGGAGAGAACCCACGATCACTCACAGGTTGCTGGATTTTCGGTTTAGTATACATGTATGCGTGTCTTGAAAATGCCCCTTCGTCATCCTCACAAATTAAGTGTCTGATTCAAATTAGCAATTTTAACATACGAAATAATTGTTACCTCAGATGTTGAGTGATAAATCTGTAAACTTCTTTAAAAAATTTATTTCATTTCATTTGAGTGTAATTTCTGTACACGTGCATTTTCATATGACTGTACTACATTTGTTGATTAGTTGTTTTCTATGGGCTTTTGTGCATAACAACAAATTTCCATAATAATGGTGTTAGCAGTTGAGTGATTCTGTGCAAGGTCTGAAGTCAACTGACAATCCTAAAAGTACAACCAAGTGGTGCCAGTTTTCAGTTGACAAAATACATTTAGCTGATGTCCCTCACCAGTTACAAGCAGTGGTGGTATATTGGAAGGGTCAAAGGCCTCCAGCTGAGATCTGGAAAATTTTCCCCAAAACATATTATGATGTGTTGCCTTGACCTATTGCAACGTACAGCAGTTGTACAAAAAATGAAGATATTATTCTTAGTTGCTGCTAACCGAGGAAATAGAAATGGTAAGGACTTACAGTTGCAAAATTTTGTTAGGGAACATGTCTTCGGTCTTACAGCATATCACAATATGACGTTCTAGTGCAATGCATTCTCTTTAAACTAATGTCATGAGCTGGATAAGATAAGATCGACATAAAATGGTGCAAACGATAGTGCTGTCGGGTCTCCCAGTATGGACACAATAACGGATAGGCATTTGGTGCGTGGAGAAGACTAACTAATTGTACTGGAAGACAACTGGTCACTAGTTAAAAGAGGAACAAAATCAGAAGAAGAGCAATAGACCCATTTCACAGCTCTTGGGCTCTAGTTTATTCTTGGAATAAAATCAAAAAGCGTTCTTATTACAAGTCCGTGTGGAGTGTGGCTCGTCCGGCCACGAATTTGCACTCAAAAAGTCATATATCCACGTTTTCTTGGCCCACACGCTGAATTAATAATTTATTCCTTAACTGAATTAAGCATGTGTTCCTTGGATTTGTGTTTAACAAAGTAACTCAAGAATATGTCACTTATATGCCGACAGCCTTGCTAAACGATATGGCTGGAGGAAACAAAGCCCCCGAGTTTAAGTCACAGTCGACCCAGCGATGACTGGATTTGAACACGCGACCATGTGCGCCAAATCATGACGTCTTCTGTGGCGAGACCGGTACTTTAGACGACTGAGTGAGTGAGGGCCGCGAATAGATCATTCATCCGCATGCTATATCCTCAGGCAACAGCACGAAGATAGGATGTTTCATTACTTTAGATAACAACGATATCTGGTGCAGCTGTTGTAAGATTATCCTCGCTGCACTGACGTGTTTCACTCACCATTTAGTTCATCAATAGTACCGGTACATAGGCCCACCCAAAGAATAACTAATCTTGACTCTGGGCTGATTTTCGATACAAAATATAGTACTAAACGTATGGAAATAGCACAAATCGCAATAGCAAATTTAAAAAACAAACCTGCTTGGCCTGGTCGAAGTATAAATGCATGTTAAAAAATTATGTACTGGGTGATCATATAGTGATTCAAGCTGAGTTCTTGTACCTTTCAGCCCGAGACAAAGCTGGGGGATCTGAATTTCCGCCGTTTATGAATTCAGTCTTAAGGGACTGTGCACAATTGCTTCAGGGGGAGGGGGTTGGGAGGGGGTGGTGGTGGTTAAGACCCCTGCAAGTGATACTTAGACTAAAAAAAAAAAGCCCTTTGGTCCAAACCAATTTAACTCTTCATCATTGTTGTTTATTGCACTTAATATTTTTACATTTTTACAATTTCATACTTTTACAAATTGGTTTAAAATATTGACGAAACTTGTCATCATAAAATGAAGGCTGTTGAAAGTGGAACAAAGACTAATTCTAGTAAATATATGTCTTTTAGTATTTTCATTTTACACATTATGGTTCTACTGGAAAAGGATGAAAACATTCTTTGAACCCCAGTTCGGACGGACAAATAAAGTTTTCGAGATTCCCTCTATTTTGCACCGGTCCTTCCCACTTGATGTGGAAGAGCTGATGGCAACTTTGAACAACTTTCGAATCGCCAACAGCCAAATGCTGGTTAATTCACACACTTAAAAACCTGCAGTTCTACATATTCCTTCTTCTCCATTATGAAGGTCAACCCTGTATGCCAACTGTAGGCCAATCGGAGCTCTACATCAGGGCAGAGGCCTGCAGGTATACTTTGTTCAAACACACAGTGTCGCTTTAGGCGCAGATGCGACCGGGGACATATATGATCGATTTTCAAAATCGATAATTTTGTATAGCTATATATAATTAACTTATTTCATCAGGCTATACGAATTACGTTTTAATTTTAAATCAGGCCATATTTTATATCGTATCTAAGCCTATTCCTGTGACGGGAGTTGCCTATATATTGTAGCGCTATAAATTTAGGGCCTGTTTGAAAAAAACCCAGACCGCAACGCGGATGTCTAACCTCGCCAGGTTCTCGGTTTTATTACATTTCCTTGTTTCATTTTCCGGGGCACCGTGGCAGAGGTGGTTAACTCACAAGCGAAGCGCAGTGACCCCGGCCGAACCTCTCGTCAATGCAGTCGCTTTCAAATCAGGCTCATGTTGGCTTCCTCTATTTCCATAGGTGGGAAGGTCCGCCAGCAACCTGCGGATGATCATGGGTTTACCCCGAGCTCTGTCACTTTCCCCCACCATAATGTTGGCCGCCGTTGTATAAGTGAAATATTCTTAACTGAGTACGGCGTAAAGCCTGAGAACATTTGAGCAGGTGTGTAGGCCCCATAACCCAAAGAAATTTTATTTTTATGAATAACGTCACATTTGAACATAACGACGTGTTGATTTAAAGGTGCGTGTACAGTATAATTCACACTTTATTAAATGAGGAATAATTACTTTTCTTTTTAAACAATGTGCATGCTTTTACATATGTTATATTTGATTCTGCTGCTTTACCTACCTGTCAAAATCTTGACCTCTACATACATGGGCAAAATATTACCTTCCTTTTGAGAGTTTTCAAACAAGTTTTATGACACAACTTCTTAAATATTTATCCCAGAAATAAAGATAATACCTTAATTTGTTCATCAATCAATATTTACATGATATAAATTGTTCAGTTTGTTAATTTTTGTGGTATTATATTTATTTATTGTATTTTATTTTATTGGCTTATTCTTATAGACCTGCAAAACAGCTTATAATTTATTACGGTCAAATATTGCTATGCCAAATAACAATAAATAATAATAATAGTATTATTTTGTTAGGACTTATGGATTTCTTTCCCAGCTAAAATGATGCAGACTGAAGTCAAACATGTACAGATCAACAAGTTGAAAAAGTTTCACTAGGAAGATCATTTTATATTCAATGTGGGGTACAATATGATATCCAGGGTTCAATTCACAGACTTAATGACAGTATTTTCACACTAAAGACATTTAAGTTCGAGTTCTTCAAATATTTAATAAGCTGTAAAAAGTGTTTGAGGTGAAACTATTGGGATGGATTCAGGATTACAGGAAATTGGAAAGCCTGCCACTGCAAAACAGAAACAAATAGGCCTGTCGCTCAAACTTGTTAGATACGAGACTCAATTAATTCATCCCAGGATACATGTCACACGTTACATGTACAGTAATACTGTATCCCAGGTATATTATATAAAAGCAAACAAATACTATTGTGAATGTCACACAGTTGTGCAAAATGAAATATTAGTAATATTATCGCTTGAATATCATAAACATATCCACATCTAAGAATGTCCATGTCGACAGATTGTGTTTCCCGCAAAAACAGTAGCCTTTGTTCTGATCAATCAAGTCTGACAAGCAGCTAGGCAATGCCGAGTGTTGCCGAGTTTTGCCGGAAACAGACTGCTTGATGGGACGAATGTTCAGTTCGTCCAGGTCTGGTTAACGCTTATCCCAGGCGAGTTTGACCCCAAGAATAGTCATGAGATAAGAATAAACCTTTCTCGAGTCGTCCAGATGTATACTGGTGTTCGATTTGACAAAATCGGGGAAATGTCACCGACGAACGTATGACGCTTTCATGACTTTTAAGATGGCAAGTGAGAAACCTTTAGATTATTATACGATCATAGGTTATCAAACATTGCAGTATTTTATATTTCTCTACTGGTCGGTTCCAAATGCCTGTGCCCGTGACCATGTACTGTTGGCCATGTATTTTGCACAGGCAGGGCCAAGCCCTACTATGAATGAAGTACACGTCAGCACTTTGGAGAACGCTTTCTTTTCTGTGTCGTTCAAGTGAACATATTTGCAAGACATGATAAGAATGCCCTTTCCCATGAGACGTCAATACAAATGCCAAGACATTAACCTGTCAAATACCAGATGAAAGCAGCGAATGAGAAGTCACAAATTCAGAGCCGGAAGTTTACGTGTTCGTAGAAAATGCGCAGATGCGGAAACGTAACCTTCACCAATCACATGTCGCCACATTTGCCGGTAAGCGGTGTACACATGCGAAAGGAAACTACACATGTTCAGCGATCACTCAGGTTAATATTATTTCAGATGCTAGTTCAGTGACGATAATTTGTGCTGCATCCGCGTCTAAATCAAGTAAGGTAAGTACCTGGGGAGTCAGGTAGGGGATTAATTTCGCAAAGCCGTCACCAAATCGTATTTTCGTCTTTACTGATTTCTATTATGTGACTATGGTTTCCACAGTCCAGGTCAAAGTAAATGTATGTTAGGAGACATTTCCATTTACCATGCTGTCAAGTGAACAGTTTTATGTAACTACTATATGGGGAAATATTTACCATTCCTTACCTTTTAAAAAAATTAATTATGTGAGATCTAAGATTATTCTCTGTAATGTGCAGCACAAGTACAAGTTGATCTGTTGTACACCTTGAAATAATAATATACCGGTAGCCTACCGTGTTCTGGGTTCTGCATGGATACAGTGAGCAGGTATTAACATAATTAGATCGTTCAACACTGTTAATGTTATGTTTAACTCACATTTGATGTTATTTCCATATGAATTAAAATAATTCAAAAATGTAAATTTTACTTTTAGTGGTATTCAGGGACATACCCCTATTCACTCACACTTCTAACATGTACAAGGAAGCAAGATATGTTATACTGGAACAAACACTTTAGCTCAAATCTCAGTACGCACTACTGTGATGGTCTGAGTGATTTCTGTTGCAAATAGTTATAGGTCTTGTATTGGAAATATATATATTAACGGAACATCAAGGGTTGGATTCTTTGGACAGAGTTACTTTGCTTTATTCCATTAATACGTGCAGTGATAATCTGCTGAGTGGATGTTTTAAAAAATGTGATTATTTTAGAAGTTAAATTATTCCAGGATAAACAAGTATCGTACATGTAGGCCTTTACGTAAGTCCTGTGGTCATCTTCTGAAATTGTGTCAACTTTCATGAACTCTTGTGAAATAATTTACAGTTTCAGAATTGTAGATAGGAAGATACAAGTTATTAGTGTCAAGATGAGGTGGAAAGCACAGGTGGCTGTCTTGGGCATAATGACAGTGATGTCTGGCCTGGTACTTTTTTCAGGTAAGCTGATTAGGAGTTTAGGCCTAAAATAAATAACTTCATGCTTTCATTGTTCTCCTTTATCAGTTGTACTGCAGCAGTGTAGGTACTCCAGGGAAAAACGCAAACTGGTTTTGTTAATTTATGTTAGTATATTTTTTTGCCCTACTGTAAAGAAACGTTCAACATATATATGATAATATATGAATTAGCATATACATTGCATGTTCATGTATAATAAGGAAGTTGTTCGTTCAGACTTAAATAAGCACTTTGCTCTTCACCTTGCAGATGCCTTAGCTGTAATGTCAGCTGATTTGGGAAGTGAGTTTCTGAAAGTCGCCATTGTCAAGGTAATTATCTATTGCATAACACAAGACCATTTGCCATAGGAATGCAACAGGTGCGGGCAGTTTTGTGCTCGTTTGGCTTGGATTAGGCTAAGTTGTTAGTAATCTGTTGATTCTTTCCCTCAGGTCATCTGTATTATTGATGTGACAGTCCCTGGGATCATTGATAAGCTTATAAATGAAGAAGCACATGAGCATATTGATGCAACGTGAGGATAATTAAAGATTAATTAAGATAATTAACACTGAATATGTGCTTGCCCACAGATTTAACCTGTTTCAGTGGTGACGATGAATGGAATATCAGTTTATTCAGTTCGAGTAAATGATTTAAGTCTACATGTAGCTACAACAAATCATCCACACCATACATGGTACTCATTGAAAATATATCTTATTATTAGTTCTCTTACCATTATAAGTTTGATAGCCACTTGTGAATGAGGAACTCAGATTATCATGGTATTACAGAGTAGGTGGGACATGTGGTAGCCACTGTGTAAGAACAATCCATTACCTTCACATTGAGTCACATCTGTCTTTTTATGACACATGTATGTTGCCTCTAGATGTTGGTTTCTGAAGAATTGTTGATGTGTTAGATGTGGGATGGGCTCTACATCCATTCTTATGGCTACAGACCTGTCTGGAAACTAGGTTATCTCCCCTTGATGTGTGTTTCCAGGGAATGATCAGGCCCCTGCTTCGGAAGCACCGTCCAGTGATCAGGAAGTCAATCCTGTGCCTTTAACAATTTATGTGCCCTTTATGTCATTAACAGCAGGATGTAAATTTAGAAGCACTCATGTGATTAGTCCCCATAAACAGAAACATTGGCACGAACACACATTTGGAGATCGGGGGAAGATAACCTACTTTTCAGAAAGGTGTATACATATATTCAGCTTCAAATCTTAGTTCTTAAAAGTTTAACAGAGTACCAGAATCAGAGTCTTACAGGTATGGTTTCAAACATTCAGGACACATGTAATTTTGTTTTTCAGCCTGGGGTACCTATGGAGATTGTACTCAACAGGTAAGGTTCAAGATCTAGGTAATCTAGGTTTGCTTTTCACATTCAGCAAATGTTTTCTCTGCAAGTTTTCACTCCACACATCCGACCGTTGCCACATGACTCTCAACTCAATCTGTCTTTCGGGTCATTCCATATTAATTGAACCAAAATTCAGAAATCTTCCCAGGTCACCATCTGAGAATTGGCTGAAATTTGCACGAAAGTAGCGCAACATGAGTAATGAAGACATGCAAAATTTTATTGAGTCATTACTGTTCCATTTAAACATGTTTGTTTTGACAGATTTGAGTTACTGGTCAAAACTTACCTACAGGCCGTCTAGTGAAAGAGAGGAGAGAAAACAAGTTGATATTTTATACAAGTACAGTTAAGATATATACATTAATGTGTAGAAAATTTCATTACATTGGGTAATGGCCCATGTGGTGAAACTACTACCCAAAAGGTGACAAAATAAATCGTTTTTGCAGCTGGAACCATTTTCAGAGGCTAATTACAAGAAGAATAACACTTGAAAATACTCCATTTTTCAGTTATAGAGAGTCCTACCCGTAAATACCTGGAATACAGTATAATTAACTCTCTGACGCAGACCTTGAGCTCACAGGGTACCTCTGAAAATGAAATATTTCACTTCCGCACATGACAAAATCCATACTTGAGAAGCCACTAACTCAAATAGGAAAAGAAACACTCTGATGACAGATTCAGTTGTATTGGGTACCAATTACTTCAGGTATATCAATTTTAAGCACTGCACAAGAATTCATTGGCAAGATATTTGTCTTCAAAACGAACGCAGGTGATTCGTGAGTGCAAAGAGTGGATGTGACCTCCAATTTTTTGGACCTGCCCGGATAGCGCAGTTGGTAGACCGTCTGCTTTCGGACAGGGAGATCTGGGTTCAAACCTGGGTCAGGTCATACCAAAAAAATGGTACATACTGCTTCCTCGCTAGGCGCTCAGCAAAAAGAGGGTAGAGGGTGGACTGGTCGGCCTGGTGTCAGTATAATGTGACTGGGTGAGGGGGTTTGATGGGTGCCTTTGGCAAGTCGTTTCGGTTAGGCAGCACCAGATAAAAGATATGGTGGAAATCCGACCTGCACCAAGGAGACACTGCCTTCTTATAAGTGAAATATTCTTGAGTAGGGCGTTAAACAGTAAGCATTCATTCATTTATTCATTCCAATTTTTGGAGGTCCATATCTCAGAAACTATTTGAAGTTTAAGACTAAAATTTGACATGTCTTCATTATTTATGTTCGGATACCTTCAGTGCAAATTTCAGCCAATTCTGAGATGGTGACCCAGGGACCTGGTTGAGTTCATGAAATGACCCGATAGTTATAATTAGTTATAACATGGTGTCTCTCACCAGTGTGGTTGTGGCTCAGGGTGGCTGCTCCAGTTATATGTGAGGTCTGTCAGTAACCTGAAAATGGTCGCAGATTTTTCAATGGGCTCTACCTGGTTTTCTCACACCATAACGCTGCTTAGAGTCATATAAGTGAAATTTTCTTCGATATATCCTAAAATGACAATAAGTGAGTGAATTAAAGCTGTCAGACAACAGTATTTAGCCTCTCACCATATCTGCATTTGTGTGAAAGAGAAAAAAGGTCCAGAGTGAAACAGAATAAGCTGGATTTGAACTCCAGGCTGCTAAGTACTAAAAACCCAATGATTAGAAGGAATACACTCTTTGAAGATTACATGTACTAAGGTCATCCTTCACAGTAAAGTTCTCTGGTTGAGTAAATAGGAGAAGTAAAATTGTGATTGGCTCAGCAGTTTTTGAGAAGATTCTTAGAGGATTTAAAAAAATTCAAATTGACCACCAAATTATGTGAGTGGTGTTGTTTTTAATTAGCTTGTTCATTCACAGTTTATTACCTAGATTTATGGTGTCTTATTCTCTCTGACAGAGAATCTCAGAGGAAAAGCCCTGTGGTCGTGTCTATGAGAGACGGTGACCGAATGTTTTCTGATGGTGCTCTGCAAACAGTGAGTATCTCATTTCTTGGTTGTCTCCCTTTGTCAGTCTGATGGCAGTCTGGTGTTTCTACATTCACCTTGGACATTACTATTTTTTATATATAATCTGGTAATTTAATAGTCAGTGGCAGTTTACTCAGGAGATTTATCATGTAATTCACAAAATCAAATCAATTTGAAATAGTCAAATCAGACAAGTAAATACATGATATTTATTATTTGGAATCTTAGGAAGAAAGTTGACCCTTTTTAGACAACTAGATATTTGGTGTGGTGTGAAATTCGTACTCTTATAATCACAACCTTGCAATGAGTACCACTCATAATTGTATTATGTACAAGTTGCTGCACCATCAGGCAACTATTCTTCTATGTACAGACTACATCTGCATGCATTCTGTTTCTTTGCTGTAAACCTTAACAGGCTATAAACCATCCACGCAAAGCATTTTGGTACTTGACCCATTTAGTGGGGAAAAGATTTGAAGATCCAGAAGTTGAGTTATACAGACAAAGATTCCCTTATTATAACCTGGTGAAAGATGAGAAAACTGGAACTGTGAGGTTCAAAGTTGATGAGTAAGTAAAAGTATAAGCTTGTGAACATAACTGAATTGTTTGTTAGAAAATTCTCTCATTCTCAGTTTATAATGATTATGTATTGAAAGTAAAATCTGCTCCATGGATGTAATTGTTTACTAATTATACATGTTGCTATTTAGATAATTTTTACAGCTTAACCAACTTCTGATGAGTTTCTAAAATTTTCAGTTTTTACCATGACCTTGCACTTTTATGGAGATTCTGTGACTATGTAGTTAACTGTTGTTATGGAAAGGAAACAGTTTTAAAGTATTCAAAACTTGAGCGGATCTGGTTAGAAGGCGTAAGTAGAGGTTAAATTTAAACATTTTAATTATGAGGTTGGTTAGCTTGCTAGTGCAGCTCAGTGACCCTGGAACCTCCCACAAATGCGGTAGCTGTGAGTTCAAGTCCAGTGCATGCTCGCTTCCTCTTCGTCTGTACGTAGGATGGCCTGCCAGTAACCTGCGGGTGGTCATGGGGTTCCCCCGGGCTCTGCCCAGTTTCCTCCCACCATAATGCTGGCCGCTGTTGTATAAGTGAAATATTCTTGAGTACAGCATAAAACACCAATCAAATAAATAAATAAATAAATAAATAAATACTTATGCAGGGAAACTGAGTATAGCCCTGAAGAGCTGCTGGGCATGATCCTAGAGAGGGCCAAAGATGACGCCGAGACGTTTGCTGAGCAGCCAATCAAAGATGTTGTTGTCACTGTGCCAGCGTTTTATAACCAGGCAGAACGACGTGCCATCACGCGCGCTGCACAGATGGTAGGACTAAATGTATTACAACTGATGAGCGATAATGCTGCTGTGGCCTTGAACTATGGGATTTTCAGAAGGAAGGAATTCAACTCATCCATGCAGTATTACATCTTCTATGACATGGGAGCTACAAGTACTACAGCCACTGTTGTAGGTAAGCTGGACTGGAAAACCTTTATATGTTTTCTTGCATTTATCACTGATTCCTTGGAAATAGTCTAATCGATGCATTCTTTTTTTTCTGAAAGTGTATTAACAATGTTTATGTTGTTTGAAGCTCATTTCAGCGCTGTGTAGCTCTGTCATGGTAAGTTAATAACTACAAAAAGGGTGTATTTTGGAGATATGTGTAGATATCAACAGTCCATGTTATTGTCTTATTGTAGTGTTTAATGAAATCCAAACTCATTAGTCTTTTATTCCCCTTCTTAGGAACGTATTTCTGTTGTTGTTGCACAGGCTATCAAGTGGTGAAGACAAAGGAAGGCACCATAGTAGAGACTAACCCACAGGTTGTTGTTAAGGGTGTTGGGTGAGTTACAGGAGTTTATTTGCTTATGGGACCCATTTGACTAAGATGGTGCAACAGTTTGTTAAACCTATCTGCCGTGGCAACATGTCTTTAAAGTATGTGTCGTCATGGGAATTACCTTTGATAGAACTTACCACCTGTTTGTAAAATGGTCCCCAGGGATTTGGTGTGCAAACTCTCAATTGCTCTGCCAAATATGGAAGTCTGGCCAATGGGAAAATGCAAATAGTAAAAAGTAAAATGTCGTTATTATCGGACGTTCACACGAAACGTGAAGGATACCAATGTGGTTCTGTTCGACCCTATGTGAGGCTTTGATTAACTTGCTCCAAAAATATTGTGCAGTTAAAGTTTGAAAACTGGAGCGATCCGCAAATAAGTTTTGTACATATAATGAATTCTGTGAGTGTCATTGATCTTTGGTTTTTGGGCAATAGCCCCTCCAACTAGAGCCCCAAGTTTTGTGTGCATGTTCATCCAGGGTGTTGAGCCAGAGTCATTCATCCATTTATACTGAGGAAGTCTTTTCAGTATAAACCTGCAAACTTTCTTTTATCTTTTTACTTTAATATTTGGTGTTGTCCTAATTCTACAATGTACTCTTCCAGACAGATGAAAATGCATGTAATACATCCATTCTGACACACACTTAAATTGTCGTGTTTCTGTTGCAGGTTTGACAAGACTCTTGGCGGGCTAGAAATCACACTTCGTTTGAGGAAGCACCTGGCTCAGCTGTTTAACGATCAGAAGAAGACGAAAACAGACGTATTCACAAATGAGAGGTCTATGGGGAAACTGTTCAAAGAAGCAGCTCGAGTGAAGAAAGTGCTGAGCGCTAATAACGACCACTTTGCTCAGGTGAGTTTGGTGAAGTCTTGAAAGAAAATGCATTTGAAATTTTCAGAAAACATGAAATCAAGATGATTTGGTTGGGCATGTCTGAAGCAGCATGGTCACATGGGAAGCTTTGTAGTAGTGACTCACTGTGTCAGACTAGTCAGATGACAATAGGACAAAGATTGTTTAGTAAAATTTTTGGCTGACGACTAGAAACAGTTGATACACCACATTTCCATTCATTTCAGTTGACTTTTATGAGTTAAAACAGAAAATCGGACCATATAGATGCTGCTCAAGGCTAACGTAAAGTGTCAAATGTGCTTTCCTGTTCAGTCATGTGATCACTTATTGCAGATGTCTGACATTTTGAGCAGGTAACAATTCAGTAACATGTACTTCAGATTGTAGATAAGGTTGTTATCCTTGAAACGAGCTGCCAAATCTTGCAGCCATTACCTTCATGACCAGACATGGGGATGTAATCATTGAGCTTGTCATGAGTGAACATTTCATTGGTCATTCTGGAACCGCAGAAAAATGCATGGTTCTCTCATTTTCTGTTTAATGTATGAATTAAAGACTAGAGTTGGAATTATAAATGAATTAGGACTTTCTAAATTTTATTTTAGGTTGAAGGCCTTCTGGAAGAGAAAGATTTCCGCGCCAAAGTGACACGAGCGGACATGGAAACTCTTTGTGCTGATCTCTTTGAGCGTGTGACAAAGCCTCTTGAGGATGCCCTGAAGGCTTCAGAAATAACCTTGGTAGGCCTTTAAATATTCTGATCTGATGTGAAAGAGCTTAGGACATGTATGCTGTAGTAAACACAGCCCTTTTGTTAATCAACTTTATGTATTTGCATTATTTTCTTTTCTCTCCAATTCTTCTTCTTCTTGAACATTTATTAACTACAGTCTTTTACATATACATATAATTTTCCATTTGACAGGAAAGATGAACATGGTGCTTCAGGTTTTTGCAAGTTTACAGCCTACAAGCTTTATATTTTGTGCATTAAAATAACTTTTCTTAGGTAAAGAACATGTCTAGAAGAACCATGAATGTAATTTTGCCTTTTGTTTTTTCAGGCAGAAATAAATGAAGTCATTTTGATGGGAGGGAGCTCAAGAATACCTAAAGTACAGGAAAAACTGAAAGAATTCCTTGGCGGGTTAGTTTTTGTATGTTTTTTGTACAAACCTGCAAATAGGTGCCAGACATTTTTGAAAACACCCATTTGTTGGAAGTGGTGTGACCCAAGTGAACCTAGTCCATTACTGCATAACATGGAAAACATGGTTATACCACTATGTCCAGTGGGTGTTTTCAGAAATGTCTATTGGCAGGTTTGTTATAGCATACCTGGTGCCTTCATTATACTACAGATGACTCCATCACGGAGATCCTACATTAAATGTTAAAAAAAAAGAAAATACAAGAAAACAGTTTCTCCTGTAAAATCTTTTACTTTAGTTAGACTGTTAACTATATCAGTTGCGCCATGTGGATGTAGATGTAGATGCATGACTTTCTAAATTGTTTTCAGATTTTGATTGATTCTTTCTGGCAATTAACTGAAAGGGTCGTATTATTTTTTTTTTTCAGGAGAGAATTAGGGAAGAGTATCAACACCGATGAAGCAGCTGCTCTAGGTTGGTTTCTGACAATCAGTACATGCAGAAGAACTGTGAGACACTGTCAGAGATTGGAATGATTGAATGATTATTGCATTGTTTCACCCATGTCATTGCAGCATTGCAGAAAGAACAGCTGAAAAAAAATGTAACTTATAAAATTACCAGTAGTCCGTATTTGTTGTGGTAGGACACCTTATTTCTGTTGAAATTCATATGTTTTTTGTATGAGATAATTTGATGAGAAAAAAGAATCAGTCAAGATATTTTTAGACAAAAGTTTTTAATAATCTTTTTGCTCATCATAACTCCATATGTCCGTTTTTTAACTAGAGGCTACTTGTGTTTACAGGGGCTGTGTACCAGGCTGCTCATCTCAGCAAGGGCTTCAGAGTGAAAAAATTCATTGTGAAGGAAGGCAATATCTACCCTATTGTGGTAAGTAAACTCTGCCATGAATCAGTGATATCAAGCCAACATGTACCTGATAGCTGAAATGTCCTCTGACAATACGAATTTCTGCAATAGCAGTATGCTGATATGTAGAATAAAATAATTATTATTTTACCATACAGCTCGAAGAACGGTATTTCAGACATGTGCATTGTAAATGCACATAGTTATGGCAGTGTGTTTTACATGTATTACCTTTGTTTTTTCTATTTTTGCATTTAAGCAATTTGTACTTTTTTTGCAGTGCTAAAAAAAGTGTAGTGCTAAAACTGAAGAAATGTTCAATTCACTTTATATTTTTGAGACGACACTTTCACATCTTTACCATGCCATAAAACCACATGACTTAGGAGGAAATTTATCAACATTTCAATTATTAATCCACTGATATATTGTGCTGTATCTTGTAGGTTCAGTTTGAGAGACAAACCGCCACAGAATCAGGGGAGACAACCACCAAACTAGTCAACAGGACCTTATTTGGCTTCATGAATCCTTATCCACAGAAAAAGGTCATGACCTTCAACAAACATTTCAAAGACTTCCACTTTTGGGTCCGCTATGGAAATACTGCTATGCTGAGTGAAGAACAGCAAAGGTAAATAATTAATTGATTCGTCACTATTAATTATGTAATTTTTCTTGGCTGCTTCAACATGTATCTGTTGTCCGTGTAACTGATTGCTGTCACATATGAGAGTATCCTTAGGTAAGATGTTAAGCCTCAATTCAACAATTAAATATTAACCTTACCCTGTTGCTGTTTTGTTCCTGTCATGTAGGCCTTTGGGTACTGGTGAGATACAGAAAGTCAAGTTATCTGGTGTGCAGGAGAGTTTTGACAAACACAGCAAAGATGCAGAAAGTAAAGGAGTCAAGGCACATTTTAGGCTGGATGAGAGTGGCTTAATTGTCCTGGACAGTGTAAGAAACTTTACATTATACATTAGATTTTATATCAGTGTGGGTATTGGCTCGGGCAGTATATTATAACTTTACGTTATGCATTAGATGTTATCTCAGTATGGGGATTGGTTTGGGCAGTGTAAGAGAACTTGAGGGCTTTATATTCCCCTAATTTGAGCGTAGTCAGTGTTGAGCACTGATAGCCAAAGTCCCCCAGAGTAACAGCTGTCCATGGAAATTTGATGATAGTGCAAGAAAAAGGGAAAGTTAACCACCAAAGCCTTTAATGTATTTATAATTAACATAAATGATAGAAAAAAGTATATGAATTGATCATGTTTACTTTTGCTGTTGTAGTTGTTATTGTTCTCACACATGGTTGTTCTTTTCGTTCAGGGTTGAGGGGAAAAAAAAGAGAATATGAGCAAGGGGACATATGGCCACTAGACTTAAACTGTCAGTAGGCAGGTCACAAGGCTAGGAGCCATAATTTTGTGTCTTCCTTTTTCAGGCAACATGTTGAATAATAAATTGCATTTCTTAACATTTCAAATCAGTGAAAATATTAATAATTATAGTTGTTTTATAACTTAAAGGGCTGTATATGTACATTCAGAGCTAGAGTATATTTAGCACTTTCAGTTGGCTATTTTCTACCCACTGTTAGTGTTTATTGTACTGGGTACTGAAATCTGTACAGAAGTTACACTGCCGCACACGTGCGTTGTTGTTGTATTTCATGAAGAAAGTTGGCATTCACAACAAGGTCCAGCAAATGTCTTCAGTTAAAGGAAATATTTCAGATCATGCATAAGAGAATCACTCCTGAACAGAAATGAAAATTTGGTGAAGACATTCTGGATCATGAGTCATGGCCACGTGTCATATGTGTCTTGCCAGGCATTTTGGCAACCTACTGAGTTCTGTGCTCAGTGAAGGCATTGTCCAACTTTGAATAAAAATAAATACCTTCACTACAAGCAATTCTACTCAGCTAGTTTGGCTCCAAGTTAACAAATAAAGGTGGGAATCAGTTTTCAGTTCCATTAAAAGCCACGAGTACAAACAAAACTTATCATTGACACGCTTCTGTTATGGAGGTTCATATGGTGTAATATTATGGTACTGCAGGTATTTCTGTGCGAACAAAATGTGTCTGAGCTGCCTTGAGTTCAAATGTGCATGCCATTTGAGCATTTCTTGTACCATGCACTATCGCAGGAATGTGGCAGAGATTATTGGCCAGCACTCCAACTTGACATCTCCGGTTCACTCTGTCATAATGTTAAGTTCTTCTTTGTGTTTGATCCCCAAATTTTAATCTAAGCAAGAATCTCATAGGAAAAATAAAAGATATTGATTTTAAATGATGATTTCTCCTAAACTATAAATTTTTTTAGTGGATCTTAATTTGGGTGGATATTTCTTTGGCACGGTATTTGGGGGAATATAAAGGCCTGAACTTTACAGCAGGTATTATACTTTATCTCAGTGTGGGGATTGGTTTGGCCAGTGTAAGATAACTTTACATTATGCATTAATTCATTTAGGCAGTAAAGATAACTTAAAAAGTGTATTTTAGTGCACAGATTGTTTTGGACAGTGTAAGGTAGCTTTCCAATGTGTGTTAGAGTGTAGTTCAATTTACAAATTGTATTTGGCGGTGTCAGATAATTTTACAAGATGTACTAAATAGATTGTTACTCAGTACACAGATTGTTTTTGATAAGATAACTTAATAATGAGATATATATATATATTTGATTATAACTGTGTGATGATGGTTGTTGACAGCAAAAGGTCTGTTGATAAGTTGAAGATAGGTTGAAATTTGTAAATGTCTACATAAATTACCTGTGTTTCTGCGCACCAGGTGGAGTATGTGTTTGAGAAAACGTCTGATCCTGAGGTTGAAGAGGAAGATGAATCTACGTGGTCCAGTAAGTAATTGCTTCACTTTAAGACTTTATCAGGTCTGTGTTCATTAAAGTTCAATCCAAGTGCTAACCACACCCTAATTTAATAACATATATGGCTGCTTATTTCATGAGTTCAAGAAAACATACATTCATGATTTCTCAAGGTAGGTTTTTCTCTTACTCGTGTGTTACAGAGTTAGGCAGTGCAATTGGAGGACTTTTTGGGGGTGCTGATGGAAAGGATAAAGAGCGGTCCAAGGAGGGGACTGAGGAGGTAAGAGGGTGCCACTGAGGTTTTACCTGTCCTAGTTTGGTTGGCTAGGTGATAGCTCACTGTGTTCACCTATCCCATGATCTGTCTGCTGCAAATTTGTGGTGTGCACTTTTTGGTGCTATTCTTATTTAATAAATATAAACTTGTAGGTGTTGGGGCTCTTAGTTTATTTCTGCATGTTGTTACATGTACTTTCTTTCTTCCAAGTTTTGTTAAACCAGTTTTACCACAAAGGCATAATATATGCATGATAATGCATTTCTACATTTACTGCCGTCTATTCAAAATGTGTGATGTTAGCGTTTGTTTTGGGCCCTTGTGTTCTCTGTTGTTAGCCACTGGTTTTCACTGCGTGTTGCACATGTACCATTTTTCTTTGTGGATGTTGTTTTATTTTCCCATCACTTTGCTGTGTTTGCCCTGCCTCTGCAATAGGCCAAACCTCCAGGCACCAAACCCGAAGCAGGAGAGACTGCAAACGCCACCGAAACTAAGGGAGAGAAGCCAACGGAAAAAGACACAAAAAAGGAGGAAAGCCTGGAAAAGGTGTTCTACAGAAGCCTAGTTTTTAGTGTGTTCTCTTCTGATGTGGAAGTGATTTTTTTCCTGGAACTGTCTGCTGAAAACTTGTATCTAATTTTTTAACAGTTCACTTGCTTGTGGGCTTACACATGGGGCTTTATTTAGGTTTTGTCACACAAATGATGATTTTTGCTTTCTTTTGAGAATAATTTTTATAGCCTTGTATCATACATGTGTAACTTTAGTATGTGGAAATATTTGAAAAAAATCTGTCAGGCTCTGGAAATTCTGGCCAAATTAGCCAGGCCCATAAACAGTTTTTGAAAAGTGTGACATCACAATTCCCAAATATTGTTCTCTTGCACTTTGGCCTCAGTTGTTCTGTTGTAATATGTACTGTATCACACAATTTTCAAAACTTGCATCTAATTATAAATTTTCTCATAAATAGGTAAAGTCCATTTCCCTGAAATAGATGAAATATTTTATAGAATATAAAATTAAAGTGTTGTCAAAGTTCATGTCCTAGCAAATGTGCATGACAAGTCTCATGTCCTGTCTGTTTTCATTTGACAAATTAGGAACAGGCCTGTAAAAGTCCATGAATACACAGTTAATTAGTCCCAGAAGTCCTGGAATTTTGATTGGGTTAAAGTGTAGGAACCCTGACTACCTCACCACTAATGCATAGTTAAGTGAAACTTAATACTCAAGTCAACTGAATAAATAATCAGTGTTGATGCTTACACTTAAATGATTCACAACCCGATCCTGAAGATGGAAAATGTTAGGAATTCTTTTGCTTGACTCTCGGTATTTAGGAGGACACAAAAGCAGAAGAGCCCAAACC
This sequence comes from Acanthopleura granulata, assembly GCA_016165875.1. NCBI lineage: Eukaryota > Metazoa > Mollusca > Polyplacophora > Chitonida > Chitonidae > Acanthopleura > Acanthopleura granulata. The sequence goes on along the minus strand of JABBOT010000003.1, from coordinate 8,326,363 downwards.
ATCAGAAGAGAAGAAAGCTGAGGAAAAGCCAGTTGAGAGTGAAAAGCAGGAAGAGAATGGTAAAAAGACAGAGGACACTAAGGCTGAAGAAGGTGGGACAGAAGATAGTAAAGATAAGAAAATTGAAGAGGGCAAAGATAAAGACACAGCCTCTAAAAAGGGAGACAAGAAAAAGGGTGGAGAAGATAAGGACAAGGATAAAAAGGTTGGCTTAATTTTAGAGCTGTTTTAGAAAACTGGCGCGATATAATATAGTCCTTAAGTCAGTCCATAAAGGTGAATTGTCTCGGTTCTGTTTTTCACTTTAATTAAATCAATAATATACATGTGATTCTAAAAATTCTATAAACAAAAAAAAAAAATGCATCTGGTGAGTATTTTTACTTGCAGAGAATAAAAATATATTTAACTCCAAATATTTCAAGGAGAAAAATCACATGTCGCTTGTCTACACTTGAATGGCGCTAGGTTGCCAAATATACATGACCTAGTTGTGTATTTCTGGTTTCCGAACTCTAGTTTTAATTTAATCAAAACATGTCTCTTTAAAATGGCTAGAGCATGATTTAGAGTGCTTATTTGGTTCCAAATTTTCACATCACTGGGCATTATCCATTTTCGTTACATGCAGAGGTCCGATAGGAAGGCATGAAAGTCAATCTCATCGTAATTTGTTGAGTGATTAGTTCAGTTGATTGCTGCACAAAACAGCATATTGCCAGTATGTCCATGCTGTACTGGGGCATCAAGGGCAGACAGGCATGTAGAGAATACCAAGCTTCACGAAACTTGACCTATATCTTAAAAAAGAAAATCTGGCAATTTTTATTTGTTGAATCTTATGTTTCAGACAGCTACAGAATACACTGTGCCAATTTTGGCAAAAAAGGCACAGTTCCCCTTTAACAAATCAAACATTGGTTTGAATCCCACTCTTGCCATCCTCACTGTAACGTTCCAGCTGTAGTGTGTGATAGTCCGTTGTTAAAGGGCATTGTTTTCCAGTTTGGGATGAAAGACAAATGTAATGCTAGTTAAATAAATAAATGGAAGGATGTGTACCTTCATGTGTTCTCCTCTGCCACTGAACTCCAGTATAACCCCAATTCTCAGAAGCCAAAATGAATGTGTTTGTGGAATCAGGTCAATAATTTCCTAAAATTTGTTGTTAATAAATGCAATTTTTGATTTTAGGATGAAAAGGAAGAAGAAAAACCAAAGAAACCGAAGGTTGTGATGATCAAAGATGAATTAAAGGCCAAAACTAAGATATTAGATTTGCCAGAGCCATCTGAAGACAGTCTCAAGGAGTCCAAGTCAAGGTAGACTATGCACACAAGCTGGATAACTCTAATGAGTGGAAACCCAAGTTCTTCGAGCACATTTTCCATGTACATACTATAATAATCAAAAGGGCATTAAATCCATAGTTAAAGAATTCTATTTAAATTTGATTACTTCAGTTTCAGAAACTAATTTTCAAGCCAAGAAGAAACAGATTCTGATTTAGATAAGTTAGAACGAAAAAAAGAAACAGTTTAATTTAGCTAATTTCAGAACAGTAAAAGAGACAGCTCTGATTACAGATAAAGTCTGTTTTTTTTTTACATTTTCTTCATGTGGTTATCATGAAATACAAGATACAAATATGGTATTTTTTTATGGCATTGGTGACATCTTTCGTATAGAAAGCTTTCTTTGAACCGTTGTTTATTTTAGGGATAGACCATATATTATTTGACAATAGCCTGATGTCCCATATTCCACTAGGTTCATTTATGGTGTCATTTCTGAGCAACAGAAATGAACTGGGCCAGCAGACTACTGTGGTAAGAGGGGTTATTAAGAACTGTAACATATGCCTCAGAATTGAAAGGCTTAATAACATAATTTTCATTTTGGAGTTCCTTTCCTACAAGCTTTACACACAGTTACTTTTCCACACTTGTACTGCCTTTATTTTGATACATGTCAGCTTAGAAGTATTATGTTCTGTGCTTAACAGGTTAGCTGAACTACGGAAACACGACCAGGAAAAGTTATTACTGCAGCAAGCAAAGAATGAACTGGAGTCATTTATATTTGAAACTCGTGACAAGCTGTACAGTGAGGAATATGAGAAGTGCTCTGTGGAAGAGGAAAGGGAGAGCCTGCGGTCTAAGCTGATGGAAGCTGAGGATTGGCAATATGAACAGGAGGATTCTGCAGGCAAAGATGTAAGGCTGCTGGAGGAGAATGGCAAAGGTTGCACGGACTTATGTCAAACAACATACAACATTCGAATGTCACACAGAAATTCAAACAACAAAACGGAACAGCCTAAGGCACCTGTGCCACAATGATGGCTAGTTACACTGTAGTTTTACATTGCAAGATTTGTTGAACATCAGTCCTCAGCAAAGGGCAGTGGTGTTCCTTGTCTCTGTTGGGTTTCCTCTACCCATAAAAGTGTTGTTATCTCAGTGAAAATTCAAAGATAGACAAATTATACATCCTCAGGTGTGTACATGTATATAATGTAAGGCACTGAAAAAACGCTTACCTTCAGATGTTATAATAAAGGTGGTTATTGGATTTATCTCTTAGAAATTACCCATCACATATGAAAACCTTTTTATACAAAGTTGCTTTCATTCATTAGCTTTCAGTGCAAGTGCATTCACAAAGAATTTCAGTGCAAGCCAAGTGGATGTAGGGCATCATTTTGAACAAGCCTATTTCATAACTGCTTTTTGCTCACTTTAGTTACTCTACTTCTAGCTGGCTAAAAACTATTTCTGTTTTTATGGTCTTTATTTGAAACATAAATTTTTGTCCATATTTTTCGAACAGCCTGGAATAATTCTGAGAATGGAGCAAATTAAGAGGAGCTAACTGGTTGTGCAGGAGTAGTCTCCCCTCACATGATTTTACAACTTTGACTACAAAATGCACATGCACATTATTCTCTGTCTTTGTTCCTCCATTAATAGGTGTTCATAGATAAGTTAAAGGAACTGAAGACAGCGGCTAAGGATTTGTTTACCCGAGTAAAGGAACTACAACTTCGTCCTAAGGCCATTGAAGAACTACGCGCTACCATCAAACAGGGTTGGAATTTCAGTGCGAGCGTCCTCAATATCTCCAAGACAGAACCCGACATCTTTACACAAGTGGAAATGGATACCTTGGTCAAAGTACTGAATGAAACAGAGGTAATAAAAGTCATGAAATTTAATATGCATCATAGAATCTCTTAGACATACAGAGGAAATTATCATCTAAGTTTTATTTTGAAGTAGTATGTTGTGATTTGAAGAGCCAAAAAGAAAAAATGAATGAATAGACTTTGGTGTAAATTTTATGTGCAGTATGCTCTTCATCTAGGCTTGTACAGCGTGTATCTTTATGATTCAGCAGAAACAGTGCCATACTGGCATTAAGCCGTAATCATTCATTCATTCTGAAGTGTATATGATATTTCTTTTTATGGCAAGTGTCCATTTCGTCCACATTTTAATAGTCAGTAGTATCTACTCTGGCATAAATATACATGTCTCAGTTGTGATTTTGTGTTTCATTTTATTTTAGATATGGTTAAATGAGACTGTGAAGCTTCAAGACAAGACACCTTTGTATGAGGCAGCTGTGTTGACAAAGGCAGCCATCATGGAAAAAGGCGTGGCTGTTGCCAGGGAGATGCAATATCTCATTACCAAAATGGTCTCTTACAAACAGAAGCCTCCCAAATCAAAAACCAAAGAGGATAAAAACACCACAGATAGCACGAAAGGAAACACTACAGTTGATACAGATGACCCAACATTAGGTAAGGTTTACATTGGTATCAACACCTGCATGTTAAAAAAAAAGTACATGAACTAGTGTGAAGTCCAGCATAGCCATACTGCACCTTCTGTTTTGTGTAGGGTGTATCTTGACAGCACTCTAATTAGATACATTTTAGAGTGGCTATAGTTTGACGTGGTTGTAGATTTATTCTTGCTATTCTTCTAGCTTCTGGTTCTATTGGTTGAAATCTTTCCATCTGTTGTACTTTTCCTGTCGCCTTGGTTTCTCCAGACAAGCAGGGTAATGATACCTCTGCTTCTGAGCCGTCTGATAAGGAGTCAACGCCTCCTAGTGGAGACAAGACGAAGGGAGATGACTCTGCCTCATCTGATGAGAAGTCAGCTGAAGAAACTCCTCAATTAGGTCTGACTGCATGCTTTATACTACTCAGTCTTGCATGGCAACATTCTGCAAATTTACTTGTTGCTTGCTGAATAAGCATGTCTTAAAGATATCTCTGCTTGGAATTAGGGTAGCAAGGGCTGTTTGGTACTCAGTGTCCACTCCTTAATTAATTGTAAAATGCTATAGCCATGTTAATGTTTCCTGGTGGAGGGTTTTGGTCATTTGTGCATCACAGGTATTCAGCTGGTTTACATTGGAAGGCGCTGATGGTTTCTCAGATGCCTGTGACATGAGTTTACATGCTCTCCACAACAGATCCAGCTAGCTCACCCACACTTGAGTCACAAATGGCAACTACTTCAAACTAATCCGGCAATCATTGTCAGTTTGTATAAGGTTTTATTTGACTGTACTACTGTGGGGTTATGGGCAAGAAGATTCATAGATCATAATGCAGCTGTATTGTGTCAGTACTTACCAGATTTACAAGCGTGCTCTGTCAGCCGTGTATGGTGTTGGACATCAGTGACACATGGGGCTATTCATGCACTGTGATGTATTCTTCTTCAGCGTGCACGATGTAACTATTCATGGGGACTTCCCTTGTGATGAACAGTGTGGGCTTGCCAGGTTTTAGTCTTAAAAATGTATTAATATTTATTATTGATTAACATGAATGAAAAGGATTGCCTAATTATCATAGCTTGCCATGTGGAATGTCATTCAAATCCTTGGTAACACTTCAATCTACCGCTTCTTGAACATCAACATTGCAAGAATGGCCCATTTGTGTGACACCCAAAACTATATTGATTAGGCAGCGCCAATTTTATGTTGTCTTTTACGTTTGAACCAACACTAAGAAATGCAAAAATTGAAGAATTATGAAACGTAAAATCCACCTTTTTATTTTGTTGGAACGTATTTCTGCTTTTCAAATTTTTCTGGTTACCATATGCGAATTTATCTTCAGGAGGACAAATAGTTGGACAGTTCAAATTTAGAAAACTTAAAGGTTTATATATACGCCACCTCCAACAGTAGAAAAACTTCATTGGGCCCCAAAAAACAAATTTAAATTGGTGTGGCCTTGGTATAAAGCCGGTGTTATGGTAATACTAGTAACCTTCAGTGAAATAAATAATCAAATCAAAGATGAGGTATTGTCTTTGTTTGGAGAACTTAAATGTCCAGAAGGTGACACATATTACTGCCACAGGACCCAGTACTGCCGGTTTTACGTTGTCATTATTTCCATGTACATGTAATGCTATAAGCTCATTTGACTGATTTGACTGGCATGTACCCAGTGGTTTTGTCTCGGTATTCTACATGTTGCCTTAGTGTTTAGGAAAAATGCTGCTTTTTTGCTTGTAGATGCCCCTGATACAGCTACTCCAGAAAATAGCCCTGATACGCAAGGCACCCAAGCACCTGGGGACACAAGAGAAGCAGAACAACCAAGGGCCAACGAAGAGACCAATCAAAACACAGATAGCACCAAAACTAAAGACGATGACACAGATTCACCAGAAAAAAATCATGATGCTGGAGAGTTATAATGTTAATTTAATGGTAGTATTTATATGTAATGGAATCGATTACTTAAAAAGGTGAAATTTATATGTGTAAGAAGTCTGTAGTTCCATCATTTGTTTCACAAGGCTTGTACCACCATTAGCTCTTGGACATCTCACTAGTACCAGTTGTATTAGTAGAGCAAGTACCCTTGTGCTCAGCAGGCCTTCTACCAACATGGCTTCTAGAAGGCTAGAGCCACAGGATACTTTCACTGTTCTGCGAGGTTGGAACCACAGGACTATTGCCAGTAATATCACTGGTCCTGTAAGACCAGTATCATCTGACATGGTGACAGTGATATTCAAGCATAGGAAGTGGAACACTACATGTATGTCATCTGTTTGTGTCAGTCACCTTGGTGTGACCTTGGCATGGCAGCCATATTAGAAAATCATCAGATTCAAAGATAATGTGAAACTCTGATTCAGAAGTACCATATTGATGTGTTATTTAAAGAATATGTGTAAATACTATTGGTCATTATCCATCAGTAGCTGTTATCTTTGTTATTATATTTGTTGTGCATTCATAAGCTGAAGGACTGAAAACTTCTGTACAGTTGAGTGCTGTCTTGAATGTGGCAGTCTGATAGAGGAGTGGAGGTCATGGGTTTGGGTGTGGGGCAATTGGGACAGGGTGTAGGTGTGGGTGGGGATAGGAAGAATGGTTTTCAATTGTGGGTGAGGTGAGGGTGGGACACGGATCAGTACTGGGGATAAGATTGTACATGTTCATTACCACTGTTTGAGTTCTTGTACAAAGGTAAATTTGATTATCTCCTTTCGGGAACAGTAGCTACGTGTCTGTTGAATGTAACTTGTGAGTGAATGGTGTGGTAGAATGGATTGGTGTCTCGGTGCTAAATGTTTACGTGCCTGTTTCTCCCTGCTCTTAGTTTACATGATGCAATTTACCAGTGTTATTTCTCAGAGATTTTGGTTCAAGTGTCTGAGCAGATCTGCTTACATATATATTTATATACAGTCAGTGTACAGGTGATAACTTACCAGTGTGTGCCATGTACTCTCTGACGCTGCACTAGTGAGTGTCAGGTGGTACGTGTGGCTAATCTGCTAGGTTGTTGTGAACATATTAATAGCTTTGTTTAAAATCATTTAATTTTCATTTTGTGTCCAACAAGGCCTGCTCTAGTTGTGGCTACCAGCATTGCTCAAAATATGATGAAGCACTTCTGCATGTGAATCAGATCAGCAAAGTTCTGAGGTTTAAAGATTCAGTGTAATAAAATTGTACAAAATAAAAAAAATCATGATTATAGCGTTAGTATAGTGTCCGTTACGGTACTATTGTTTACACTAGCACAACACATCGAGCAGACGACATTCCTGTATATACAATGGCTGTTTGAGATTTATGTTCGGTGATTAGGTTGTATTGCACATGATGGCATTTATATGTACAAACATATTCACCTCGTGGTTCAGAAATACTACTGGGTAATTTTAATAAAATCTCTGCAGGAACCGACATTGTGACTGAAAGGTGGTCATTTCTTCAGTGTGCACGTTTCCACAAACTATTTCTGATCAGTTCGCATTTAAAAAAATTATCCTGCCTAAGGCGTTGTCGCCAGGAAGATAAATGGAAGTAAATAAAGAAAGGAAGGGGTTCAAGTTGATGAAGATCTTAATTTAGTTAGGCTTCAGTTTTTTGAATCTCCACAAATTCAACATACAGACTGGTCACACTGAATTTTGCTGAAAGGGTTTCAAGACAAAGTCCTAGAAAAAACGGATTATTTTTGGAGAAGTCCTTGGAAGCACTTGGTTGTTCAGTGTACTTCTGAAATATCATATCGCAGAATGTCCGAAATAGTCCGATAAATAAGCTTTCAAAGTAGTATCCATATTTACAATAATCTCCACACAAATGGCCATGATATGGCTACAATTTTGCCAAGACGAGGTTCATGCGTTGGGATTTATTCATTCCCCTCGTGAGGCTTGGTACAACTGAATAGTTGACAGTACATACAATCGTTTCTTATTTATTTATTTACTTATTTGATCATTCCTTTCTTAAAGGAGAAGAAAACATGAAAATGATGCCAAAATCAGTTGAAACAGCATCAAAACTTATTTGCAAACATGGTCTGTTATTTTGGGGTGGGTTTTTTTTTTTTGGTTTTTAGGAGGAAAGGGTATTTCAAAATATTTTTGTATGGTGGATCTTTGGGACCAACTTTTGGTATTTATTGTTGTTGCATAATAATGTTCTAAGTAAGAATCTAATGCATGTCTAATAAATTTATTTCAATGTAAATTTGCAGTTTATATCCACACATATGCATGGAACCTGAAATGTGATAATACTTAAGAGCATACAGGTATTAAAAATATAACTATGATCCAAATCCAGGTTGAATACATTTGTTAGTTGAAAAGAACAAATTCTGGCGAAAAAATCTTTATTAAACATGTGCTACACCCTCATTAATAACATTATTACTTAAAGACTATGTTTACCTGGCAACAGGGGAGCCCCAAATACCCACCATACAAAATTATTTTCAGTTGTCTTTTTTTTCTCGCTAAAGAAAAATCTAAAAAAATATTGAAGGCTACATTTACAACTAACATTTCGCACTCTTTCATCTGAACGTTGTCATTTTTGTGTTTTCTCCACCTTTCACACAGCTATAATCTGGAACAATAAAGAAGAACACTATATATAGTAAAACCGGCGTTTATGCCAAACGTACGCTTAAAACTCATTTTAACAACATTAAACATACTAGTTTCCAGTTGTATAAGTATATATGCATATGTGTTGATGCAGGAAGATTGAGAAAATTTTTTTTTTAAATAACCAAACACTTACATCTCCATACGCTGTTGTATTACAGAGAGACCCTCTTACACTAATATATATGTTTTACACAAATCGTTTATTTCACTAAAGAGGGGCCTATGTGGCCGAGGGAGTTATCGCGCTAGCGCAGCGTGATGACCTAGGTGCCTCACACCAATGCGATCGCTGTGAGCTCAACCCGCAGCTCACGGGGACGTCCTGTCCCTTCGTACAGTACGTGGGAAGGTCTGCCAGCAACCTGCGGAAGGTCGTCGGTCTTCCTCAGGCTCTGTCCGGCTTCCTCCCACCATAAGGCTGGCCGCCACCGTATAAGTGATATATTCTTGAGTAGGCCTGTGGCGTAAAACACCAATCAAATAAATAATTCAATAAATATATTAAGTTGATACCAAAGACTTCAAAAATGGTTCTTTTGTTGCCTCGATTGGCGCTCAGCACGGAGAGGTTAGAGCATGGAAACAGGACTGATCAGCCCGGTGTCTGTATAATGTGAGTTGGTGGGTGTCATGTCTCATGTTCCAGTTGCGGAAGCATGGACTCGCCACTAGAAGACACAGTATGTTTATACATTATATAAGGAGTCATATAACAGAGAAATATATATATATGTGTATATATATATATTAAGAATTAAACACACTATACACACCTTTTAATAAGTTATCGCCACCCACCCGTTATTTTCCATGTCATCTTAGTGAAAGCAGCTGTGACTCTGTGATGTCAATGAAAGTTCAAACATTTGCAGCAACATGTACAGGATATCCTGTTGATCTACATGTTCGGCAGTATTGATAACGATTGCATGATCATATGCATGGTCTTGATTGGCAGTTCAGGCAGGTCTCGTGCACCTCATGAGAATGACATGATTCACAAATAGCATGCAGTGTGAACACAGGTAGGCGTGTTTATGAGTCTCTTCGTGGAACTGCACAAAAGAGGGGTAAAAGCACGAGTCACTGACCATTGTTAGGCAGAGAAAAATCTTAATAGAGCTCCATGTGCTCATTTACATGTATCCGGGTGCAGGGAAATGCATGATATCAGCATAATTATGGCACGTGTCTCCTTTTAAAAACAAAAGATTTGCACATAATTTTTAACGGCTGAAATGTGCACCCCATAAATACATTTTAGGTACGGTGAGCTTTTTACTCCATATAAATAACAAACATTTTGAACTTCAAATTCGAGAGTTTTTTTCCACATTTTTATATATCATTGTCGAACCCGAGCCTCAGCCGCGCACGCGGGATCTTAGGCGAAGCGGTGAGAGTCGAGTGGGGGTGGTGTGCAAGATTGGGGCAGCAATTTCTTGAGTAAAAAACTGAGGCACGCAATGAGTTGTCGCATTAACATTTTGGCAGTTTCTACTGCCCGTGACATTCGTCTGTCTCAAGACATGGATAGAAAATGTGTGCTGCACGTTCGCAAAATTCTTAATGGCAACTACACAGGCGTCTGAAGGAAATTAAAAGTGGCGGGAGGGCTAGGCCTAATTGTCCCAGCATATCAGGCGACGGTCCATGCAGTGGTCACTTTGGTCCCGGAAGCCCCGCAACCCTATAGATTGCTGTAAACGAGTTCTCGGACACTTTGTGACACTGAGAGATAGGATCTGAAGAGATCTGAAGGGTGCATATTTGAAGAGTGTGGTGGGGTGCTCCCTTGGACACCCTGTAGCTTCATCCTGAGCCGACACCATTGCGGCTTAAAAGTTACCAGAAACAAATCTTAACTTTCAGCATGCACAATGTACATGAACATGGTGTACAGCTGTAGCAGCGGTATTGATGTCCCAGGCCAATATACCAGTGTTCAGGAGCCGCCTAGGCCCGGCAAGCTCTAGTCTTTCAGATAGGATGTTTCAGGTGCTTTCTGGTGGCTAATATTATGATATGAGAAAATGGAATTATTACTGAATATTTCTTCTTTTTGAGGGAAAGCCATGTAATTTGGGGATACTGAAACAGCCAAATTTGTATGCAATGGTTGCCTGTGCGCCACTAAGATATCCGGCGGCAATCTGCAGGTGATCTCTAGACTGCACAGCATATTAGTTGTTTTCAAGGGAACGTGGTGTAACATGGGGGCGGTGACGCATTGGATTTATGTCTCATGCGACTGGCGAGGGACTAGAGTAGTCTAGATGTAGCAAAGTATAGGTAACAGCTGCAGAGCTAGGGCTTGTTCTGCTCAAGGTATATAGAAATATAACGTTGCCGACAATCTCGAACATTTAAATACGATATGGTAATGTTTTGTATTGTTATTTGAGATTTCCACTTTCTAGATATATCACAGTTTGTAATATTGAAAATTACACTTTCTCGACAGCGCGGATTCCAGTACTGAACATTAGCGGGTATCATCGTGGGTTTCCACGCAGTGGCCTGAGTCAGGTACTTAATCGCGGGGAATAAAGTTCGGCCGCCTGGACCATTCGGCCAACAGGCCTAACTCTTTAGTTAGTTGGGGTGCAGTATTTGGGGTGGGGGTACCGTGAAAAACAACTTACACTGCCTCGCGATGTTTAACAGAAACTAAACAAAAGGGAGAATCCGACGATATGATAAAGGGTTAGGAATGAAAGCTTGGGACAGTGCTTTCCCAAACCGGGTTAATTTTAAGCAAATATTATCCGAGTGTTACCAAAAATTCCCTGTACATTCATTATTTATTTCAAGATGTCGTAAATCCTGCATGTTGCTGACTTTCAAGGATCGAAAACCCCAGCTATATTTGAAACACTTTCAAAAGCGCGACAACCCGCCGAAATAATAGATTTTATAATTAACTGCAATGAAGTGTTATACTTTAAATACTTGAAGATTAACATTATCACTGTGAGCTAACACCCTAACCTGTTAGATTGGTCTTTTTCTCTCAGTAATAACAATTAAATTGCACTGAAACTTGCCACAAGGCAATTAGCTAAAGTGTACTCTAAAAGTAGTATGCATCAAAATATCTTGTTGACATAATGCTCTGATCGTCATATCATCCCTGGTTTTTTACTTTCTCTTAAGACACTTAATTGCGTAAATGTATGAACTTAATGCAGCAAAACGACAAGTGCATGTTCTTCATGTTTCCACTGTATAATTAACCCTGTAATTTTTAAATATTATATGTACCAAGGTTTACCTTATAATTTTTTCTCGCAAAATTATTGGCTTTTTGCCATAATTGTTATAAACTATGTTTTGGTTATGATTTGCATTATGCGTACTGAAATCGTAATAAAGTCGCATTTTGTTGCGAACATACGTTTTCAGTTTTAGTTCAGCATCATGAAATTACTTAAAACATCTGCCATGTGGATAGAGGATTAAATTACTTTTTTATTTATCTTCTTAACATTTATAAAATTGATACATTGTATTATGAAATGATACATACCGACTTTGTTGGATTTCTTTGTAATTTATCATAAAAAGCCACCCTCCCCTCATGAAATCAGGAATATCCTCCCCATGGTTTTCACTATAGATCCCCGTAATAGTCGCCTTTTCAAATAAATATCCCTCATTACAAATTCACAAATCAAAATGACCTATCCTCGCTGTGTGAATACAAACTGATATCTGAAACGCCACTGGGGTATATTTCAGATAGAGAATTTATCGTCTTCGACAAATCGTTTATCTTTGGTGTTAAACCAGACAGAGCCTTTGAAATAATGAGCTGAGTGACTTAAAGGGCAAGACCAACGATTTTTGACTTTTAGTTATTTCTAGAGCATCTTTCATAATCATAAGGCCCTCGCATACTTAAATCAGTTTTAATATAAGCGATGAATTAATTCATTTCTAAAACGGAAGTGACGCATGTGCTGCATGTGTGAGTAGTGCAGCAATAACACACTTCTCTGTCAGCATACACTCTCTGGTGTATCATATCAGAGGCTTTTTATCAACACTGAAGTGCATCATGTGATGTATATGTAGCTGATTGCTGTTTATAAACCTGCATATTAAGGTCACACCTTACTCTGGACCGTCGCCGTATTCATAAACCTATAACCTAGGTCTATATATGTCTTCGATGTAGCGTTGTAACAGCGGATAGTTTTGCTTTGCGGAAGCCCTCTACATGGTGTTGTTCAACATACTAGCTGAAAGCACGCATATTTTTAGGTAATTTAGCTTTGAATGAAGGAGCTCACTCGTGTATATGGGTATTAGTAATTTTAATATACGTTTTTTTTTTCGCAATATGGCCAGCTTAGACAAATCATATGGTGTGTGACGATGGCACTACCTATCTTCAATTAAATCCCACCCAATCCGTGTAACATGTACTCAACCATGGTCAAGTTATTTGAAGCCATTTTAACCGGGATGGCCTAATATTCCTACGTCTTGGTTTTGGTAGAAGGATTGGGGATCAAGCGCATGGCCTCACGAATGTATGATATATGAATATATACGAATTATGAATTAATATTGTTCTGCTAGAACATTTATTTAAAACCTTTGTTAATTTCCCGTTGGGTTGTTTTTATTAGTATAGAGTGTATTTTATGCCTGCTGACAAAATATTTGGTGGGATCTATGTGATTGTCTCAAAATAATATTTTTTCGCTGTTATTCCGTAATATCTGCAAACTTCAGATCTGTAAAAGAAAGCACTGAGAATACGATTCGCCATCCACTTTTGCGCTTATAGCTTTATACAGGTGAATGTAACATTTGATAAACATGCTGTGATGTTTACTTATCCGAATCAAGTAGGACGTAGATTCACATATACATAGTATGCCACGCTGATTATGATAATTGTTACGTCACTCGAGGCAACTGAGACGAGGTGTTCAAAACATGCTTATGGGAATATAACATTATAGACCACAAAAAGTGTGTGAACTTGAGTTTCATGGCAAATACAGAGATGTGATATATATCATTTTGTAGAGTTTCGGGAGTTACATGTCAATGAAAGAAGGAAATACCGATAGTAACAATGGGTTAATTTACAGAAGGCCAAAAGTACCCGACAAAAAATAAAAAAAAATAAAAAATACTATAGTACCGAACTCCTAGTATTCTACTACTACCCCATTTGTGTTATTCTGGTTTCGATTAAGAATGGTTGCTGTGGTCTTCTTGAATAGAGAAAGTGAAACATATTCCAGTGCGCCATAATTATTGGACAGGCACACTGATGGTAAATCATGCGCAACCAAGCAAGCTATGTGTGACTACGACTGCTTGGATATAGCACGTAAACTTGGCTGGTACTTCAGTTTTGAAACTAAGAACGCAAAATATACATAATAGCGACATCTAACTGTCTGAGGGTCAAAAAGATTTAGAGTCGCTTTCGACATTATTTTCGTTATTTCACAACGTTCGTTTTGTCCGTGTGACGAACTGTTCCCAAATGTTGACATATTTGTAGTGTTTCCTCTTTGAAACACCATGCCACAATAATTACAGGAACGCCATGCCGATGACACTATACACCATGACCATGTTAGTAGATCCATAAACTAACCCCTCGCGGAACAGTACTTGCCCTCTACACTGCCTTATCCTAAGCACTACAGGAGAGAAGCGAATTCAAACATTCTATGCATATGCGCGTATGATCCCCCATCACCCCCATACTATTTTTTTCCTTTTCTCTCAGTATAAATTACATATCTCCAACAACATTAGCGTTTGCAAAGTTAAAAAATGCTGACTGCCCGCCTTTGCTTGTCATTTGTCAAACCATCCACCTCTATGTATTTCCATCATGCGACCGTCGACTGACACACGGAAATATCAGGGCATTCACAATATAAAGCCCTGTCGTGATGACGGTAGGAGAGATGTATCATTTCTTTTACAGTTTCATTTGAGCACCATATTATGTCACAAATACTAAAACACGAACAATCTGACCGTGAGACTGTTTGATGGCATCATCATTAAAACCTTACTCAGGAATTTTCACTTACAGCATTGCACTTTTATCTGTGGAGGAAACCGGGGAGTATTCGAGGTAAACCACTGACCTTTGGCAAGGAACACACAAACTTTACCACTTGTGACATAGACTTGCAAGTAGCACTTACGACCAGCATTATGGTTGAAGGAAACCGGGCTGAGCGATGTGGAAACCCACGAGCACCCGTAGGAAGACCTTCCCATGCACGATCGGAGAGGAAGCCAGCCAGAGTTGGGCTTGAACTCACAGCGACGCATTGGTGAGAGGCTCCTGCATCTGTAATTGAACCCTACAAACAATGAGAGCAGGGAAACTGAAAACTATGTGCCCTTGGTCAGGATTGGACTAACCGTTGACCATTTCACGAATAAAACAAACACACATTAAACGGATAAGTTGTTAGTAACATAAATATATGTAATATACATCCAATATATCATCAAATACACTTTACTAACTCTTTGAGCACCGTGACGAAATAACAGTGGAAAATACCGAATTACATGTAAGTCAACACATCACAGTAAAAGAGACATTAACCTTGTAGCTGTTTACATATGGATGGAAACCATTCGAATATACTGACAGGCTTTATGTATATATATAAGGCCTCAAAATTCTCACATTTGGACTCGTATAACAAGTTATATTCAACAATTAACCTGATTTAATTCTGTCAAATCACCGAGACCTTTATATAGCCAGAAATGCATGGAATAGTCCTGTAAAGTTATGCATCGGCACTGGAGCTGCTGAGATCTGAATAATATGGCATTTCTACACCGATATACAAAACAAGCGGAACACACATATGGTCAGAAATACTTCAAAGGTAACGTAATTTCTAAAGTTGCTCGAAGGTTATCTGTGAATTGTGGTAGTAGTGTGGGATTTCTGGGAAGCTGAAGTCAGACTGATAGTCATTAGCCTGAGATAAGGCATGAGAGAGGACGAAGTTAGACAACTCTTGGGGTAGGTCCTCAGCTGCAAAGGCCTGGTCGGCCTGCTGCATGCCATAACCATAGCCCGACCAGGTATCACATCCCGGGGTCACGTGATTGCCCTGATCGGACCACGTGTCATATGCGCCATCCATACGACAAGCTTGTTCCCGTTGAGGAAGTGTGTCGTGGTTGGTTTGTCTATAAATGTTTTTGTTTGGGGATGGGGGTGAAGTAGTGAGGACGTGATTGGGTGTACTAGGGGCACGGGGTGGCGTACTGGGGGTACGAGATGGAGGAGATGGGGCCAGGGAGGGATTTGGGCTCTCCCTCAAAGCACTGTAAGCCCGCACTTGTGCGAAGAAAGCAAAAGGGTCGACAGCATCCGAGTTCCCGCCTCTCAAAGCTCGCAGAATGGCTTTGAAATTAAACCTGTAGGTGTAGCGCTTCCCTTGCACCTTAGACAGTATGAGTTTGTCGTAATAGTATCGTAAAGCACGGCTCAATTTGTCGTAGTTCATTTTTGGTTTATTTTTGCGAATCCCCCATTTCTTGGCTACCCCTTCTGGGTCGAGCATCTTGAACTCTCCAGCCCTGTCTTCCCAGCGGATGCACGAGGTGTGGACTCCTTCATCCAGTAGTTCCAGCAGAAACTGCCACAACTGAATCTGTCCTGTGCCACCTGTGGATGACCCAAAACAAGGAATTCATTGATATGACAAATCTGCATTTGGTATGAACCAACTATGTCGGGTTCCAAATCATACGACAATGCACATTTAATTTCAAGACTGTGTGGTTTATTCGTGGTGATATATTGGAATTTTGCTGTAGCGTACATTATGTTGGATTGATTCCTCCTGGAAATTGTGTGTTAAAGTGAGCAAAATAAATTTGGTCATAGCTTTATAATAATTTTCAACCGATAGGTCTGTGAGTAAATTTGTTACGCATTCAGACTCATAGCCTAATAGCCCATGACACATGAGGTAGAATTTCCCAGATCCCACAAGTTCGTCTGTGCTATAAGTCAGGAGGTTTGTCAGATACCTGACAAAGGGCTGTGGTTTAATCCCGTTTTCGGTTTCCTCAACCTTACCAGTGCATGAACCTGCCCGCTGATGTTTAAATGAAAACGTCCTGAAGTAAGCGTTAAACACCAATGAGATAGATTAAGAAGTAAAATTTCTAAAAGCACGACATGGATAATGAGAAGTCCAATGGCTGATGTGTTTAAGATTGAGTACAGTGAAATCTCACCGGAGAGAGCTTCAGCCAGGGCTTTTCGGACCTCTTCTGGCGATAGGGAATCGATGTAATCCGGCCCGTCGTCTGCTTAACAAACACCAAACAAAGCAACGTGAGAACAGTACAGGAATCGCCTGCAGACTACTTACTTTAGCCATTGTTCGCGCAATAAAAATTCATGTCAAAGAAATCTGACATAGTCCGTCATGTATTGCAACCATGCAGAAACGCGTAAGCATGTAGATACCGACTATGTGTACCCGAGTTACCTTCAGGGATTGACGAAAACTCGGTATACCGCGTTGGTGTTCTACATCTGCACAACACTGAGGAGAACACAGTGAAATGCCTAATAAATAATTCATTCTCTTATAAGATTCTCTTGCTATTTATCCCAACATATTTTTTGTAAACAGAAAGTAATTTTATGTTTGCTCATAAATAGCGGAGATGAAAGTACATTCACACACTGCGCCATAGCTTGAAAACCGGAAAAGGTTTGGTGTTTCTGATGAGAAAAACGTTCATGCGGTGCTAATTGGAATGATCTGTAAAAGCACGCAGCTGTACCATGTCTTCCTTATAAGAGGCAGTTAGAAGCTAATGGGAGGTAGACAATTTCGTATACATAACAATTTTTCTTCTATTTATTTTTACACAACCACTTGGTAACGATTGTTGTATCGGCATCGAAACCTGGTGTGAAACTAATAAAAAAGAAATTGTTATCTTTGAGACATTTTGATTTTGAAGTGCTACGTCTGTTTATCTAACCAGCCAAATTACTGGCTGTAAACTAATATCAGCAATAGAAATTATCAGCGTGATTTTTGTTCTTGTGATTCATGTCACTTTCAGCTAATCGTATCACAAATTGTATGTGAGGTCTGTATGCTCAGCGAAGTGTAACCTATTAATGGTGAAAGCTATGTGTGACAACAGATATAAAGACCTGAAAATTGTGCGACAATACCTGAAGTGATTCGCGTTGATGTAAGGACAGCATAACAGTATTGCAGGTGTAGCCCTGTCACAGAACCTGTCAAGAGCGTAGGTGCTTTTTTAAACGCCTCGGTGATATTCAGTACTGATAAACTAATTACACAGATTTCCTCCTAAGATTTATTCCGCCTTTTTCATTCTAATAACAAGCTGACTGGGGGTGGGGGTGGTAATTGTTTGCTGTGTGAGTGCAAACGAAGTGTGCGGGACAGTTCGATTGTTCCGCCTGAGTACTCGCCTAAGCAGGTAGGTCTGCCTTCAAAGACAGGCCCAATTGGCCAGTTGATCGGGTAATACAGTAGCGGTGTCTTTAAACCTGGAATCCGTTCTTACTGATAACAATGGACACCCCCAGTAAACGCGTGTGTCTTACAAACGAGGTGATGTTCAGGAAGGTCAGTAGGCACCTGTGGCATGTCAGAATAATGAAGCTAAAGCTAAGCTATCTGCGATCACCTCTTTGAAGCCAGGCTATTGAGTAAGTTCTAATTTTTGTGGTTTGGCTGTTTCTTCGAACAAATCCGTATTTACCGATTGACATAACTCTGATGAGGACATGGTCCAGAGATTTGCACTGAACGACACAGCAGATCTTTGAAAATTATATTCTTAGTGATGTTGTTGTTTATGTATAGGAAAAACACGTTTGATCCCTAGGATTGGCGCCGGATTATGCCAACACTCGCATCAAAGAAGAACCAAATTGTTTGAGAGAGCTGTCCGTTGTTGTCGTCATTGCAGATGTGTCATGGAATATTAGAGTTTTGGATGATTACATTGTCGGTCGATTAAAACTCTGACGTTTAGCAGCCTACACTAGAGACAATTTCGTTTTTCCTTTGGTAAAGATTTAATACTTGTCATTTATTTATTATTGATGTATGTTTACAGCCATTGCCATTTGTTAAACTTATCGCTTTGTGATTTATATTCAGGATGGTTAAATTTTCAAGCTTTGGGATTATGGATCTTTTGGGTAGGCGAAGACACATCTTGTGCACCGGAAATATGTACGAGTCAAAATAAATCTAAAATATTCGAGATTGGTAATACTTACGTTTCCAGTATTGACATATATATTACTTTCAAGGCAAGAAAAAAGCCGCATTCTCTCAAAGAATCTTGTAGTCTAACCAGTATAAGAGCACATGCTTACCTATTTTAGCACAGCCAGATGACTCCCAAAATGCCTGAAGACATTTTGTTTCTTCAAGAGAGCCCCAGTCGGACATCGGCTGTGGAGAACTGGTGGAATAGTTAGCGGAGGAATGACTTGACCAGCTTCCAACCTGGGACTCCGGACTTCCACAAATCGACCTGTCTTCCGGGACACTATTTTGTCTTTTCTTTAGTTGGAGATGCTCCGCGTACGAAGGAGGGGGTTTATAGGAACAAGGTGGACACGAGCCAGACGGAGTCTTCCAGCTTTGAGGATTTTGCTGACATGCGCTTGGACAGAGTTGATCGTAGAAGGATTCGTCTGTGCCGCAGTCAAAGTCCAGGAGCCGGAGATTGCCGTAGTCGTTGATGGATGAGGCGCCGTCATCCGAGTCCTGGGCCGTGTTGGTTGGAGAGGTGTTGTTAGAGGAGTAAGGATCCAGTGGTGAATACGGGCTCCCGTTAGAGAACAGCATGTTAATATCTCAACCCAGCTTGGACGTCAATTATCAGCACAACTATCTTGGACGAATGTCTGCAATATTAAACAAAAAAGTCAATGACACATTAACCAGAACAGCAAAACATACAAATTTGTTAAAACTACTCCAAATAATTTTGGGTGGTGAAATGTTTTGGTAAGTTCTTAAACTTCAACAATTGGAAATTGTAATCCATCAAGTTTGGTTATAAATGCTTAGCAATGGCAACAGCTATGCGTCTATGCTGGCACTGAAGTTGGCCTAATCAAGTTGCGATGGTCCTGTGGATCACGTTTCTGTCTATTATCACGACCTACTTGTCACGATATGTCGAAAGCTGGCCACACCGAGTCACTATATTAATATGTCTCCTTACTTCCTGGTGTGGCTTAGAACCGGTAACATAGGCTGTGGGCATGAGCGAATGATTATAGACAATTACTTCACAGACGCGTAACAAACTCTCAACCGTTTGCCTATCACTATGTTCTTTTATAGAATGAAGTGATACATGCGGCCATGCAGCCAATCAGTGGGGAGTTAACAAAGTCTCACCACACCGAGAGCCATTCAGTCCGCACCACAGAGGAACTGCCCTCTACCCACGGCTTATTACTGATATATATATATAAGTAACGACAGCTATAGGGTTGACCGTGAGAAAAACACAATGGTTATAGCCTTTAGCCATGAAGCATTGTTATCCTGTGTAGGTTGTGCCGCGAAGTCGTGACTCACTTGACTTCGCGAGCTAGGGACGGCCTGAGCGTACCGGAAACCGTGCTCGGCCACTAGAACAGACGTAGACGACTCAATTCAACTCGCTGTAGACGATGTCTCAGTCTGCAGTACCCTCTCCCGCTATTCACAGCGGCTTGGATATACTTGGTATCTGATTCAGCTATAATATCAAATCAAAGTTAGTGTCTGAGTGTCGAGCATGTGGGAGCCATGGTGTCTTTGCGGTTTGTTCTCAGCGTATACATTAAAGCGTATGACTAATCATAATGCCACGATTTATACAGATTTGGAAACTTTCCACACAAACGCTCACTTTAAATCTGTCACGTTGTTATTTGATACAAACAATGTTGACAGTACACGGGTTTGTCTTCCACAATATCCGTCTGTTCATAATACGTACAATTCTATGTGAACACTTTCAATAAAGTTTTATGTAAATTTCAACACTAAAACTCACGATTACAATGACAGAGACTTTATGAACGTGTTTTAGCAACGCCGGGAGGAAGCGAATAGAGGGATAAAAAAGGTGCAAGCTTAACAAAAGGCAGAAAGATCTATAGCAAGATAGTTATATGGTAAAAGAATAATAACATTGTTCAGCGGAGACATCTGTGGTTTATGAATGCATTAACGGGTATATAAGTGTGGAGTTTTGAGTCTTCGCAGACTCCTGTGTCTGAATGGAACAGACATCGAGGCATATTAAGAGGCTTTGTTCCCTGGCTATAAAGGGGACGAAAGAAAAATGAAAACTTGTGTCAAGCAACCCCCTGCCGCGAGTCGGTGACGAGAGAGTACTATTCCGGGGTACCAAGCACCGGCCCCTCGTGTTTCAAACGTGTGCGGTCTCCACTGATATTGTAGAATAAATTAGGCATTATCACCGGGCTCTCTATCGGTGTCTATCACCGCTTTACTCCTTTTGAGGTACTGAAAAGTCAGACGTCAATTTCCCCCGATCATCTAGGCAGTTTACCGGAAGTAAAAAAACTTCTACCTTTGTGAGAGATGTTTTAATGCCATCATTTTAATAATCTTCTTAGTAATTTTAACACAAGCTTACGGGTGGTCACATGGCCTTCAACTATCTACTTTCCTTATGTTTAGTTGGATCAAAATGAAACTTGTGAGAAGTCTTTGTATCGGTCTGGTTAATGTTCCGGATAGAGTTAGTAACGGTAATGGAAATATTTCTATTCAATTAGTTAGTCGCCACTACTGAAATATGTGTGTTATATCTCAGACAAAATGAAAACACGTACGTGAGATGGAATGATGTAACGATTAGCACTAAAATGCTTAGCTGTTGAGAATATGAAAAACATAGCATGGGAAGTAAAATCAAAACAGCTACGACGGTGTGACAGTTGGCAAACGGTCACAACCCGTCTTCTAGTAGGATTTTATTCTAACCATTTAATGCTTAAACCAAGAATACAGCAGAATGAAGGGAACAAAAATCAGAGATGTTAACTGCACTTTATTAGACGCTGTTGTCATCATGGCATTTCATAAATATTCGCATGAAAACGATGCCGTCACGGTTATCGTGTCGAGTCACACTTGTTGAGTTACCTTTTTAAAATCTTGGGACTTTTTTTATCTTTTTGTTTTACAGTATAATTTTTTTAACAGGAGAAAGATAACAGATTACGCCTATTCTTAGTGCCAGTATACAGGTACAAAGCGTGGAAAGGTAACTTTTTTCATTCCGATAATATATGTGGACTTCGAGTCTAGAACTTGATTTGAATGTCGTGTATGTGTCTTTCAGACTACATAGAAAACACAACATATTTTGTGTTATGATGCAGTTATATTTTCTTGAATATTTGATTTATTTTTCTTGAAATGGGTTCCATTCTGAATGATTTTGGAACTCCTGCCTCCAGTTGATGGTTTCTATGCAAATGACGGTTTTGACACGTATGTTAAGACTACAACATGGATAGAAGCGGAAATGTCTGATCGTCTAGACTTGGCGGCTCTTCCATCCGATATACCTATAGCTGTATATTGATACGCGATAAGATCGTGTGACACCTGAATTCAGGAAAGTCCTGATCACGATTCAATGACCAACGACCAGCTCATACAGGCGACAGAACATTGAGAAAATGCAAGTCACCCTGCATTGGGCGAAGACGCCCTGCAGGCTTTGGGCCGTACACCGCAAATACGTCAGGCACTGACGAGGAAGAATTAGCACTCTTTTCGATTGTTTGTTTGTTTCTTTATATACTACCAGTTCGTTATGTGAGTAATCTAACTTGAAATATCTGACAATCCGGTTTCCTTAAAGTTTCGTGTTCCCCGAGTGTCACTGTTATTAATGTTCGCTGTTTTCCTTCCTCTTAATGTTTAAGGGGGACGGTTAGTTCAATGAGCGCTGAAGGCGCTTGACCTTATGCGCACGACATGTTATGAAGAAAACATAAGCAACGTAGTTCATCAAAAGAGCCAACAAACAAGTATGCTAATTAAAAACATTTGATCGAACTTCTGTAAATTCTGGGGTTAAAAGCAAAGCTGATGCGCGTAACAGATTCGCACCAGTCGATGGCGCCGGCATCTCAGCCAATGACAATCCAGCCCTCAGTTCCTGGTCCAATGGCAGTGTCGAGCCGATGGACCAGTTTGCACCAGTCGTCCGCCGGCATGTGACTGCTGGCGGTGTATGTACGAGCCTGTGTAAATGTTGCCCGTGGCGACGAAGAAGTCCGTGAGCCGTATCGCAGAGGCGATGTCGTACAAGATGGTTACTGAAGAACCTCTCAGTGTCAACCCTGAGGGAGGCATGTCTTTATTAGCTCTTCAAACATGTCTCACGCAGGGACAAAGCTATGCCGGCCTAAGCCTTACTACAGCCTGCTTCTACATAAGCAAGATGACTGTGCTCATAAATATTTGATAAATTTGAGGATGATTAAGCATTTGGACCCACTGGCACGAAACCCTCTGAATGTTACGTGTACGTAACTATCATGGTAGCCATCAATAAGGGCATTATACGTCGTCATGGGAGTTACCTGCTCGTAACTCTGCTCGATTAGCGTGCACAGTCATCATGGCAAACATGCTGTGTTATGAAGCCACAAAATCTGGTATGTTACCACTGATAATATACAAGCAGGTTCTGTACGATTAGTATGCACAGCAGTCATGGGAAGCATGCTGTGTTACGAAGCCACAAAATCTGGTATGTTACCACCGCAATGTACAAGTAGGCTCTGTACGATTACAGTTCACAGCAGTCATGGCAAAACTGCTGTTTGAAAGTTACAAAATGAATATTCAAGTGAGCCCTATGTGATTAGAGTGCACAGGAACCATGGCAAACACGCTGTCTAAAAGTTACAAAATCAATATTCAAGTGAGTCCTGTGCGATCCTGTGGGTCCTGTGCCATTAGAGTGCAAAGGAAGCATGGTAAACACAATGTGTAAAAGTTACAAACTCAGTATTCAAGTGGGTTCTGTGCGATTAGAGCACACAGGAAGCATTGCAAACACACTGTCTAAAAGTTACAAAGTAAATATTCAAGTGGGTCCTATCCGATTAGAGTGCACAGAAAGCATGGCAAACACACTGTCTAAAAGTTGTAAAATCAACATTCAAGTGGGTCCTGTGCCATTAGAGTGCACAGGAAGCATGGCAAACACACTGTGTAAAAGTTACAAAATCGGTATTCAAGTGGGTCCTATTAGATTAGAGTGCACAGGAACCATGGCAAACACACTATGTAAGAGTTACAAAATCAATATTCAAGTGGGTCCTGTGCAATTAGAGTGCACAGCAAGCACGGTAAACATACTGTCTGAAAGTTAAAAATTCTCTTTTGTTTTCACCTCCGTATAAAAGTGGGTGTTGAAGTTACAAAATCTTGTAATTAGTCAGTGTAATATACATATTGTGGGGTGCCAATTCTGTTTGTACGAAAAGCGGCTGTACCGTATTTGGAGACACAAATGAAGCCACAGATTGGTAAACGTTAAAGACAAAAAAACTGACTCTATAAATGAACAAATGAAGCGATCGAGAAAAACTGGTTCACTTCAAACGTCTCATAGTTATCATCACATTATCATAGAGCCTGAAGCGTAACTGACTGAGCTATCATTGAAGATGATTCGGGCATTGCAGACTGCTGCATGGACACGAACAGGAATCAGTGGCCATAATTAACTATTAGCCCTTGGAAGCACCTGTCATTTGACAACACCTGATTCATTTTACTTTAAAGGGAAAGGTCTCTTTTTGCTCACAAGAACCCCAAGGGATGTTAAATTTTTTGAAACAAGTTAGCAAGATGAACTTCTTACCTGATTAGTTAAGCACGTGAAGACAGACAAGAAATAGTGTTACAACTGCATCTTTATACAAAGTAAGCGAAGCAAGTAATTAGTGGCGCCATATGCACACCACTGAAACTGGGTTAGAAAGTGTACATCGACATGTCATTATAGCAAAAACAGGTCATACAGGTGTGAAAAAAAATTTAAAAATTATACCTTTGAACTTTCCTTTAATTTTGAAATTAAGGTGTCAGCAGAATTAACGGAACTTTGTTACATTTCTAATATGAGTAGATGATTGCAATTAATTATGATAAGAAGATGTAATAAATGCCTCCAGCAATAGATTTCAAGTCCTTTCTAAAGCTCACTGTCACTTTTGAAAAGGTTATCCTGCCATCGTGCAATTACTGGTCTTCTGGAGAAAAGTGTAGTTTTATTGGCCTGGACTAGTGTATGATTGTTATCATCAGGTCGCGGAGGACACGTTATGTATGGTGAGGCTGACCCCACAACGCGTTGTCGACCCTCCTGCATGTTAATCTGGCTGAGGTGGGTGGTCTATGGTTGGGGTCACGCTTAGGTACTAAAACGGTTTCAGCAGGTGGTGAAGTGCTGATGTCATAAAGTACAGACTGTGTTACAGCATTCGTTCATTTTGTATTAGGCATTTGACAGCCTTTTTTTGGTACATAAACCAGACAATTTTGCACACAAACCATGTAAGGAAGGAGAGCATTGAGCACGTGGCTTTGCCATCGTGAAACCTGGCTTAAATTGTGTTATGAAGTCCCCGAAATCTGGGAAATAGTACCTTGACTAATTTTCACGAGACTGTTAAAAACGAGTTCTTATATTTGTCTAGAATGAAAAACTTCTCAATAGAGAAGACAAATCGTTTTTAAATTTCTGAAGATGTGTGTGCTAGTCGCAGAGCACATACATGGAGACAGGAAGCCAAACGTGGTGGTTAAGACTGACCACAGCTCTCACGCTCTTCAGGAAATCCCATATCTACCCGGTAGATTTACCATGAAGCAGGTTTCAGCTTAACGTGCTCTTTATTTTCACTACAAAAATAATGCAGCATGGAGGGTGTAAAACAGAGAAGCGCTGACAATGTGACAACAGCCACACGTTACCGGTGAAATCGGGTCTCTTGTAGGTTTACCTTAGATAGGGGTTTATTCTAACGGCTCATGTCAATGCCTTAAAAGTAAAAACTTACACATCCCCATAGCAACATTGTTCATGCAGAATTAGGTGAAATATGCAGTGATCCACGGTACAGTAGTAGTTAGGCCTGTATTGACAGCTGTGTTTCTGCATTCATCCCACTGCACACAAAACCCTCTAACGACTCTGTATACAGAGTCAGTGTGAATCCATTGATGACTACACATGTAGTCCGGAAGTGAAGACATCACAGGTTTAGGCTTGCAGTTAAAACTAACACCTCTGTCTGTTAAAGATCTTCGAATGGTCATTCTAAAAAGTGTTTAGCTACTCCCACCCCCTTCAATCCCAAAAATGCCATCAACGTGGCAAAGGTATTGTTTGCATGGGATCATTGTAGAGACGCTTGTAGACACCGGTTGCAGCAGGCTAAAAGACAGCTCTGTTAATTCTCTGAATCGAGGCATTTGTTTTAATGCCAGCAGAAAGGTCGGTAGATTATCACATCAGGCCGCAGCCTTATATTTATTTATTTATTCATTTAACTGGTGTTGTACGCCGTACTCAAGAGGGGGGATACCGGACAAAGCCCGGAGGACACCCACGGCCATCCGCAGGTTCCTGTCACACCTTCCCAAGTACGGCCGGAGACGAGCCAGAATGAGGTGAACTTGAACTCATAGCGACCGCATTCGTGAGAGGCACCTGGGCTATTACGTCTAGCTGGTACGCTGATCCCCTGGGCCATAGAGCCCCCCCCCCTCACACACACACACTCCCCCGCCATGTTATAAGTTGGAAGTTAAAAGTACAGCTTTAAACATCAATCAAGTAAATAAAAAAATAAATATTAAGGCCATTTTGTTGGCTTTTATTATTCCAGGGCTGTCCTCTCTTGTACCTTCGTTACTCACATACAGAACACCCACGGGTCAGCCAGGTAAGGGTAGGTCATTCTGATAGTGATATACGTTTTAGATAACCCTCCTTCTAAAACAATGCCCATATTGTCTCTTCATAACTTTGCGAAAAAATCTCAGCTTCATTATCTCCCTCTGTGGTCAAATCATACCAACTGATACTTCAACTAGAGGCATGTGAAAAGAGTGAGAGACAGCTGGACACGAATAAGTAGAAGTGAAAACCGGAATCATTTTTCCATCAAGGGAGCGAACTCCGACTTCAAAGGTCCAAGTATTGTCCAAGGCAGACAAATTAACACGTCTGGATGAGCATACTAGACGCAAACTAAGTAAAGTGGGGTATGAGCTAACAGAGACAATGGTGCGAACGATAATAAAGAACAAAGTGGTTAAAAATGCACAATGGGGTGATTATATTTCAAGGCTGAGATATTATAATCGACGCATTGTTGATAACTTCCGCTTAATTTCCCCGAGCTCTTAACTCGAGCAGCGCGGGACGAACATCCGCTCGACACGTCACAAAATCAACATTTGGATGGTGGCACCTCGTCTGCTCCACCAGTGAGAAAGTTTTGAAAAAATGTTGAAAACAATGACATCGTTGTTGTAATTCCATTGTCTTTTCGTTTTGTTTACCCAGCAGAGTTCACGACCAGGGGAGACTTCTTCTTATCTGATCTCCACAATGGCGCTGTTCATCTTGTCCTTCATCTATAACATTCCGTCAACTAGCTCCTGGTCATACTAATTTATAACTGTCTAATTAAAATTTATCGGCGCGATTAGAAACTCATTCATGTTTACTGTTCCCCGAGGTAAGCCTCGCACTACGGGCACGTGTCGAGGATACACTTTAGATATACAGCAATTACCCAGACTGACTACAAACAAAACACAACCCCGAATGTTTTTTGATAAGCACGAGAGCATTACCAAGTTGTAAAGTGACTTGTGACAAAGAATAAAATAAATGACTTGTGCATTAATAATGTCGAATAAATTTGTGGCATTAATAATCAAGACCTGAGGTGTCCTCATTTAACTGTAGAATATTTCCGGGTTTTACACTCCTATGCCTAAAATGATATGGGTACTGGCACATTAAGTGAGACTTTGGTGATAAAAGAAAAGTTGCTGCTACGGCTAAATCTTTCAACAAAAGCGATCGGCGAGAATTCAGTTCATCAGCAATTTTTCTCTCCCGCCATACGGGGAAAGGTCAGCCAGCAACCGGTGGATGGTCGTGGGTTTTCCCCCACCATTATACTCGTCACCGTCGTGTGAGTGAAACATTCTTGAGTACGGCGTAAATCATCAATCAAATAAATAAATTATAAGCATGTTGCAGGAATTTAGAGAAATTATCGACACTTACATAAAGCATAACGTGCATCTAATGCAATAAATAATACACTTCTTATCAAACATTTAAGCAGAGATGTCGTGTATGTACATAAAATTGATGCTGGTAAGCTAATTATTTATCTATCTATACTCTAATTTACTTTGTTAATTCCTACTAATGAAGGCCGATGCGGCGGTAACTGCGAATGCTTTTCTGTTGACCTTTGCATACAAGAAGCTGCAAGTACAACCCGTAATGTTCTACTAACAAGAACTCTTCTGTCAGCTATGTTGCTCCTATTTTCTTCATTTGAATGAATCTCGCCTTACCTTTATTTAAGAGAATCCAGTTTAATATTAAATCACAACCGGGTTTATTTTTAACATAAACTTGTATTTAGTAGCGTTTTCGTTCTTTCAACCTACATTATTGTTTAAAATAGAAGAAATACCAACATGTATTATTAGTTATAAGTAACATCATAAAACTTACCAGGATTTAAAAATGGTACACAGTACTTTTCATCATACAATATACAAAAATATTACATAATATACTGAAATAAAATAACATATTGTAGAAATAGGCAAAGCTTCTAGATGTCAAAATCTTATAAAACAATTGCTAGATTTTAAGACAAGGCAACTAATGTCTGTAAAATACTATACACAAAAACATATACGTCACACACAGAACTGATATATACATACCATTAACTTAAAAGAAGTGTGAAGTTTTATGGCTCTGGATATCGTAGGACAAGACCTCCAATAAATTATGCTTGCCTCGGACGGCATTGAAAATGAATTGGCTATCACGGAATCGACTATAGAGACGAGACCAATTTTCGTTTGACTTTCACTTACACGGTTATTTTGAAAGACAGATGTTAATTCTTTATTGAACAGCAAGGATGTGGAGCATTGTCATGCACGAAGTTAGCTAAATTGAGTAAACGTTTTTATGAAACACAGTTAACGGAATTCTATATTGAAAATACTATGTAACATTTTGCACAGTATAAAATGAACTAGTGGTTTTTATGAATGTAGGCCTACACTTAACATATCAGCTAATAATTCACATTCCGAAGGGTAATTTTTTTTTATCTTTCACGTGTTTAAGAATAATATCTTTGTCTGAAATCCTTTTTTTCTATTCTTATTCACTTGCATGTCTTTTTCAAATACAATATCTACCATAAAGTTACCCGTAGTGTGCCCTTATCCCTTGATTACGTTTAATAAAGTATAATTCACAGTTTCTAATCGCTCTACTGATAAGATAAATCATGAACACGTATTTTACCTCCGTATGGTTTGCGCAAGCCGTGGCGTTCCATTATTTGTTTTGGAAAGTGGCATGTATAATACAGTTGTTGTAGTAATGTCTTAAAACTATGACTACCCTTTTCTATATAATTTAATCCATTTCTCCTCTCAATACGTGGTGTTAAATAATTACCATGACGTTAGAGATGTGAACAATTGCAGTCAAAGCGCAACGAAGATACAGAATTTTGTTGTCTTCAATACATGTACACTGGTATGGTAAACGATTTGGATATTGGCTAAAGTTATACGCGAAGACCATTCCGTATCCTTTTCCAGCATCACTGAAAACTGTTGACTTCTTCGCTGAACGTTGTTTTGGATATTGGTCTCGCTATTATTGACCACGCAGGAATTTCCATTATGTCTGACCATTGGTGTACGAATGTGTGTTTCGACGTCTAAACCGAGGGATAAACCAAGCCTAATCCTTAACGATATACACGGTTCAATGAAATGGCAATGAAATGAAAGCCAATTAATGAAAACAAATCCTGACATTTGACTTGGATCGTTTCTTCTTTTGTTTGAGAACGGCATCGCGGGTTGTCCACAGGGGTTGTCCAAGGACGTCCTGCTGAGGAGCAGTAGCAGTGCAGAAATACAAGCAGTACGATTCGGATCATCTATATTTACCATTTCATTCATTGCTTCTAACGCCATACTCAGGCACTTACTCGGACTGCGATGGCTTCGTTAGGAGCAAGAACTAATTTTCAGTTCGCTCTGTCTTGTAAAATTGCCGAAATTCCAAGTTGAATGGTTACTTACTGTATATGTGATGTAGAGTTTGCTGTGTGTAGAAATGACAAGGAGTGTTGTTGTTGGGTCATCGCACATTTATTTACTTATCTATCATAAAAATAAAAGAAGAACTATTTTCAAACAATATTAAAAACCGCCAGTTGAAGCCATCAGATTGCGTTATGTATTGAAGACTAACATATTCTTAGCAGCAAATAAACAGATAGATGATATATGACGGGGTTAAATCTCATGGCTATATATATAGTTACACCAAAACTGTCAGCAGTCCGCAAACGTCAACTTACAAGATGTGAACCCTTTTCACCCAACAATACATACGGCACAAACTTTAAGTTAATTTACATAGTCGATGAACTGTCCATGACAATGTTCAAGAGAATACAAGTGTCACACACTGGATATATAGCGGAGTATAATCATATCTTAATTGTTTAACACCCGGGGGTGCATTCAGGCAGATCTACAATTTCCCGAAACAAGGGTCACAACTGTACAAGCTGATGGCAAAGTTCAGGGTAACTTAGGCTATAAGCTGTTAATCTGAAGCTCTTCGCTGGGCGCAACGATTATTCTTTTTACAGCTTAAGGTGCTTCATGTGAATAAAATGAGCTGCAGATCACCGTAATGGATGAGTTGTATGGATTGTTATTACAGTAACTGGAGCAGGTACAGACTATTAGACCTGTACGTGTAGTACCAACTGCTCTCTGGCCAAGATCCGCTATCTAGTACAACGCTATACAGTGTAACATCGGGTCTTTATTGACAGCTATTATTGTTATTGTCAACGACTCCACAACAGAAAAAAATTGAATTTTAATGATATGATAAAGGTATGTTTATGCACGTCTACTAAAGTGTGACGGAGAAGAACTGAGAGAAAAACTACATTAAAAGTACTATCTATGCGGATGAAACGCATACGCAGCAGACGATCTAAGTACAACTGATCTTTATAATCAGTCCCAAAATCCCTTTTATATTCCTCGGCGTCAATATCAAGTGAATGTATGTTTATACATTTGTATCACATTACAATAAGCTGTGTAACTCGATTCTGCACTTAAACAACCTCGTATACAGTAGGTACCCACAAACTTTTACAAAACATGTCTTTTTTTGTCAGTGTATATTCTAAGGATACTGTCATCTATATAAGGTCATTCGGTGCATATACGGTACACAGACACGGTCTGGTTATCTCGTAGTGCGTGCATGCTTACACTGACGGGTGTACATGAAGGTAAGATGAACTGGTCTCGGCAATTAAGAAAGTGTTTGGTTGTAGAGCGTGTACCTGTCAGCCCATATAGGTGAGGAAACACGGTAATTATCAACAGTTAGATAAAATTTACTCTCAGTTATAATGTAACATAGCTAAGAAAGTTACACCTGTTTAGTTTTCACACAGCAAAACTAATCACGCATACTAACATTGCATTCTGTTAACAACAATATACGTATTAACTACGCACATGTTTTATAATATAAACATGTTAAAAAGCGGCGTACACTAAAGTTTACATTATATTACACCCATAAATAAATCGTTTATAAAACCAAACAATAAAGACAGACAACTTAGCTAGCAATATAAGGTTTGTTTTTTAGCACATGTTCCTTACTACCAGGCCTGTGGTTCCAACATGTAGGCCTATTATAACACGAATATGGAGATCACACTGATAATAATTTTTAATGTCAATTTTCACGTTTTTTTTTAATTTATTTCTTCGCACTTGTTTCATACCCATGTAGCCCATGCCCTTCTAGACCACGCACGCTTATTATATTGCGGGAAGATTTCCGCACATGTACTGCATAAATAGTCAAGTATACATTATAAATGCTTAACAAAGCAGAGTGAAATAAGTATACATGTTATTGATATTTCACAAATACATGTATCATTTTCATATTTCAAAAACAATCTTTCTTGACAGAAATTCAAGTTACCTTGCAAAAAAAAAATAAGTATAATCAGTATATTTATTTGATTGGCTTTTTATGCCAGACTTAAAGAATATTTCCCTTACACGACGGCAGCAAGTATTATGGTGGAGAAAACCGGAGGAAACCCGCGACCAACCGCAGATTTCTGACAGACCATTTGACGCTTATATACAAAAATACATGTAGAAATGTCAACACAAATGACACCACAAATTTATAGGTAGCACGGCCCAGGAAAACAAAGAAAAATTACAAAAGACATTTTAATTATTTTTGCAAATGATCTTTCAGTGAGTTATAGTACCCCAAAAGGCCAACGATTCTTTAAAATGTTTTTTAATTTTATTTTTACCTTACTTAATACACCGCGTATATCTGGCAAATAAATTTATTATGAATTTTAAAATGTGGAGTTTTTAAGCAGCATTGTTTATTTCGGCCGATTTCCTGCTTTCTCCAAACTCACCAAGCAATTATAACTCGATTATAGGGCTTTTCTCGGCTTTTTCGTATTTATACAGAATCGAGCTGTTCTCTCCGCAGGCGATCGGCCGCTGATCAGTGAACATAACTCGAATAAACCTTAAAGCTTTCTTCGGCTGGGTATTGTCTTTTACTTTCATTTAACTAGGTTTGTATAGTTATTTTATGAATATGAATATATTTTTTTACAAAGATCTTTACCTAGAAATTACTTACAGGATCTTCAAAAAATTCAACTGATAATAATATTTTCGAGCATTTTTAAGTGTCGTATTTTTATTTCTAAATTCCCGAGCAGGGTTTTAAAAAAGTCGATAAATATTAGAATATAATTGTTTATCTGTTATAGCTCTTCTAGACTGTTCAAATGATGAAAATATTTTAGGCATATACATATAT
Organism: Acanthopleura granulata; assembly: GCA_016165875.1. Classification (NCBI taxonomy): domain Eukaryota; kingdom Metazoa; phylum Mollusca; class Polyplacophora; order Chitonida; family Chitonidae; genus Acanthopleura; species Acanthopleura granulata. Next base: position 8,293,580 of record JABBOT010000003.1, on the reverse strand, counting down.
ATTCAGACTATAAACAACAATGACGTTGCACGGAAAATAACCAGACACATTCATTAAAAAATAACTACATAAATCACTTAAGGCGATGAAATACAATTGTACTTTGAAGAAAGTAAGTGGGACATCTTTCACCATTTGTGTAACATTCGTGGTTATGTTTTATAGAATACGCAGCAAATCAGTTCTATATATTATAGAATAATATGCAATTTATACACCACAATACGACCACATGTAATTACAATGTATAGAGGCATTAAATGGCCATTAATTATTGAAAACAAGATATAGCAAAATTCAACTGAACAAACTAACGAAATACACGACACTTGTGCATGACTTAATTTACTTTATCAATTAAGTTGATTCAACATTTTTATTTCAGACGGACCCGCATGAAAGTCTGAATTGAGAAAAAATGCTTCCCTAATAAAAATGGTCTGGTACGCTGATGTGTTCGCAATTTTGTGAAGTGGATTCATGTTAATTTTTTACGTTATAATTACGCTTTAAATACATAATTCATGAATTACATTCTTAGATTAGACATTGTATATTAGACATCGATTCTACAAATTGGAATAAATAATGGCAAACCATTACACATTAAACGTCTTTCCATGAAATAAAAGTCGGAGGTAAATCAAGGAAAATAGGAACATAGAAAGGATATATGATGTGGACTACGCATGCTTTGTATTTTAAAATTTAATGTTCAACTTTAAACTGTATCTGTTAGAGAAACATATTTTGTTTTAAATATATGTGTTGCCAAATCTGTAACGACTTAAGTAAGATTGAGTATACTTGAAGCTAATCGTCCAGCAAACATATAATCTATGTACATAACAGAATCTTTCTGTTGTACATGTTGATTGTTCGGAAGTGGAAATAATCATGATAGAAATAACTTTTGAAAGAATAACAACTTTAAAACTCAGAAAGCTCACTGATTCTGCAACTGATTCAACACATATGTGAGGTTGTTTTTGGAAAAATAGAACAACTGTGGATGACTATAAAAGAGGTAAGAGAAAATCTGAAACTGATCACACATTAAACTTATACTGCTTTATTCTCCCTACACGTTTAATTTGCCATTATGAGGACGTGCAATTCTACTGTGACAAAAATTGGTTAATATATGACCTCAATATAGAGAGTAAAAGCAGAGCGGCGACGACGCTGTGATAGTTAGCAAATGGTCACGCGTTACCGGTGAAGTCCGGCCTTTTGACAATTTGTCTCAGGTTGGGTAGTATTCTAACTTTTCATGTAAGTGTCTAAGAAGTAAAAATTTACACACCCCCTAGCACCATGACTATTAAGCTGAGTAAAGCAAATTGCAATGATGTTAATTCCAATGTACTAGACGTCACTGGTTTTGAATTAGGTAAAAGTGCTTTGTTGCCATCACATTTAACAGATGTAACTGCACAATAACTGAAGAACGATAATAACAGAACTAGAATACTAGCATAATAGCCGAAAAACGCGATAGTTTTGCAGTGAAATAGAAGCGTAAACAATATGTACATGCAATCCATGTAAAAGATGTAACAAGCTTACAGGTTGAGAGAAATTTTATTTGAAACATCAGTAAAATTGTCATGCTCTATATTTTCTAAAATGTGTTGAGTAGAGAAATGTATGTAAAAGTGAAGAGAAATGTATGTAAAAGTGAAGAGAAATGTATGTAAAAGTGAAGAGAAATGTATGTAAAAGTGAAAATCATGCTCCTTAATGAACCTAAAGACTACCTAAAGAACTGCTCCTTAAAAACTAACAGCAAGGTTATATATATATATATATATATATAAACTAGCTGTATATTAAATAGCTATAAATTATGAAGACTTGGCCCTCTAATATTCAATATACAAAACGCTATATTCATATGAAAATGTTCATGATAATGTGACGATAGAAAGGTTTTCACAGAATCGACGTATGGAAACAAGTGTGCTAAAATGCGAAATTGTCTGGAGTTTGTCTCAGGAAGAGCACGTAAAAACACTTACAAGTTTCAAGTGTGTAATCCTGACCAGATATGTTCAAATTTAATCACCATCTGTTCTTGCAGCTCTAAGTCTGAAGGACGCTCACGTATCGGATGAAGAGCGGTTGTCCCCCATCGAGCTTTCACCAGGGTTCTACACCCAAAACCATGACCGCCATAAGATATGGCGGAAAACTTCAACTAGATATACAAAACAAATTACTTTGTTGGTCATGACTTGGTAGCCAACTTGGTGTAATGTCAAGAAATTTTCTGTCATTTGGTAACTAGCCAATATAACATCGACGAAGAAAAACCTTATACAAATGTAGCCAGTTGACTAACGGTTCCGGAAAACATAAAGAGCAAAAGCTTTATCGTGATGACTGCCCTGTTGCTTGCAATAGATTGCTTGCCGTTGGCTGCTCCCAGGAGCAAATGAGAGCAACTGTACCTTTGACCTTAATACGCAAGCAGCACAAAGCCTTTGGACTAGGATATAGACAGTTGGAGTTTGGGTTGTTGTTTTCACGGTTAGACAACATCGAAACGCATGTAGATAAAGAAAGATATTCACAAGACAATGATAGTGCAAACGTACGAGAATAGTTAGCTGCATTTTGTCTGCGCTACTTCTAGGATTGTTTTGTACTTACGCCTTGTAGAAGTGTTGGAACGCCTGGCAGAGGGTCAAAACAATGAAGTGGCCCTAACTTTATGTTAATGTCCCGACAAATATATTCAATATGGCGGTCTCCGTCTGACTTTTGATTTGCTGTCCTCTGTCTGCAACCTCAGACTAGCACATGTGCACGAGGCTTTAAGCCAATTCCACAATGACTCTTGTCATGGCACGGGTGTTATACCAGATGTAGCTCGGGTATGTTCAGATGGACGTTGTGGTGTAGTTTGTAATCGTTTTGCCAGCTCACGGATGTGGTAACAGCGCAGACTGGTGAGAAGAGAAGCCGATATGAGCTGACAGACATATGTACACTTTACAGTCAATCAAAACAATCGGCCTTCAGGCTTCAGGGATCAGTCGATGTTCGCCTACAGGCGAGCGATCTACGTGCATCAGTGACTGATGAATTGTGCGGGGGTGGCGGGACAAGTCTACCGATTATACATTTATAAACAAGGGGCTTTTCTGAACTCTAAGAGTGGCCTGACCAACCTGCCGCGAATACAATCTCACTAACCAGCACGCATGCGCTGTAAGGCCTCCTACTCATTGCAGGAAAACCACAGCTTCCGGTACGCCTGGGAACAGAGGGGGGACGTTTTACTCGGAGCCTATAGATACTAACTTTGCGAGGCACTCAACACCTGCAAGTTGGCCAAGTTTATATTTACACATCCCTGGCAATGTCTGAGTCAGACTGTTTTTTCTAGTTGATAAATAAGTAACTACCCTGACTCCCATTGTTCATTAATGCAGTGCACGGCAATTTGCTCTTCCCACATAACACTTGCAGTTTCAGTCATTTTGACTGCGAGTAAATATACTTCTCCGCTGACATAACTGAAAAATAAAACTGCTTTCTTTTACAGGGTAACGACGTTGCGCCAGAAAATAGTTCGTGAAGAAAAGCAGATTTCTGAGAACAACTAGATTTCAAACTGTAGGGTATACATGATGTACAAGTGTGACTTCATAAAGTGCTCTGTGCTAGATACCAATGTACGTAGAGTTATAGGGTCATAAGTATATAGCACTGTGCACTCGCTGACTGGAGATAGTATAAACTACTTCTCTAACCCGCCTTGTTAATGTGTGGTTAAAGCGGCGAACTCGTCTCTATTGATAACTTGTTATGACCGGTGTACGGAGTTCCGGTTAGAGGCAAAACAATTCATAGTGGTCATAAGAAACGAAAACCGCCTCGAAGAATAGATAGCAATATAGCAGGCAGATGGATAAATATATATGCATCGCTAACCGCAATCTAGTTCTTCAGTATAAACCATCATGTTTTTGCCATTGTCACGCTAATTTAAAGGCTGGGTCATAAGCCGTGCTATTATACAGTCGTATGAACATACGATTAAATGAAATCTGTGACCTAGTAAGTCGTGTTGTGGGGATAGGACCTCATTTAGCATGTTGTTGTATGTGTTATGTAAGGCTTGGTGTCTTGTTAATGGTGTCTGGGACGCACATAACCATTTCCACTTGTATTCTCCTTAGACCTCGTTATATCACACGAGGCGTTGACAAGCAGACCATGTGCTTTATTGCTATATAATCTTGTGTTAGCATACGCGAAGCAGCATGGCAATGCGGGCTGGTATGTACAGCATGCTCACAGTTCAGTTATTTGCCCTCTTAGTAAACAGGTATATACGTAAATATGTATATACATATATATATATGTCTAATTACAGCTATAAGGTGAAATACAGAAAGGAAACCTCGGATAAAGTACATGACCCCTCCACACTTAGCGTATCTGAATGACTTGGCACACATTTAATGATTTGCTCTATATTCAAGTAATTCCGTACCTTTACACCTGAATGCAGGTATGCAACCTGACACAAAACCTCACAACATTTGACCTGAATCGGTTACAGGTAAAAGCCTACCGAATCTGCGACCGATACCACAAGGTTAAAATTTATAGCATTGTCACAATGCCTAACTTTTTATACTAGATAACATTTATGTGGTGGTTAAAATTTTAACTTATATGGTCAAAGAATTCGTTGTAATTCATGTTTCAAATTTCGGCTTAAGTTGGCAATGACTTGGTGGGATAGGAGAGCAAAAAAATCAATTAAGGCATGGTTATTATACACTAGATGATATTCTAGTAACCAGGTGAAGTATGGACTTGAACCTGCCCATTTCCAGAGATTCGGAGTTACACAATGGATTACTACCGACAAAATGTTATCAACACTTCGGCTCTTAGTTTTGTGGATAATTTTTTTTTGACGAAGTGATGCGCAAACCGTATGAGCTATAGCCATGTGTCTTTCTCTATGAATGTTAAGCCACCTCTATTTTGTACCTTATGTGAGCAAAGGGGTGTTTCAGGAAAAGATGTAAACAATTTTGAAAACCATAACTTTATTACCATCATTAAATGCAACTTTTCGTGGCCAAAGCTGTTCATATCACCTTATATATTCATCCAGTCAAGCATGTCAGAATTATCATTAGTTATCTCCTAGCTGTAAGTAAGAGGATGATCTCTTGGTCACTTGAGCAGGTTCTATGAGCAGTATACATTGTACATACAAACAAATGACACATTTCTCTTCAAAGTACCATATATAAAGTTAAAAAAATGTTCAACTGATGGCTCTTAAGCTAAAGCAAGTTAACGTGTTAAGCCTTTGTGTGTATTTTATTCCAGTTCCTCCAGCAAGTTGACCAGAGAGCACCCTATTATATATATATATATTCGCTGGCAAGTTAAAAAATACAACATAGATGTACCCAAAGTATCAATTATTATAGATGTATGTTTCATGATTACTAAACACCGATTAAATGACCTCTTTTCATCTGTCATCATACACCTAAAGATTGCATTACTAAATATAATATATACACCAGAAATGAGTAACACATAATGGCGTAATTACATCGTAATTTACAGCATGATTTTGCAGTTTTCACTCTTTTAGATGTACAATAATATTGCCAGCTTGTGTTTGTTTGCTTTTTTTTTCTCTATTCATCCCGGAAGTGAATGGCGTTGATCGTGAAGCAATGATTCTGCCATTTTATTTCCTGTATTACTTTTGTCTCCCGTTGTCACGGTATATCACAGATCATTTAGCATGAATCAGCTGGGCACACCGAACTGCCGTCTGAATTACAGGGACAAGACCATATATGTAACCATATGCAATTACCGGAAATAGAAATATGCCTGTGAGAAATAAACATGCGTAATGGAATCTAGTGACGTGTTTGACCATGGTCGGTAGGCCTGCCCGCGTCTACTAGAATCCAGAGAGCTACCTAACTGACTCCCAAGGTGTACTTGTACACATCACATGTCACGTTTTCGCCTGCTCCAGCACGCCACAGTCTCAAACATCCGTTCATCACTGTTCCAACACTAAACACATTATCCTATACTTTTAGCTTACCCTAAACCGAGACATTTTAATGGAGCTTTTCTCGATAGTTTACATATAAGCCTACAGGAATCAAGACACTAAAATTCTGTCTCTTACCCACGTTTTTACTTTGGTGCATGCAGTCCACAGACATTCTAACATAGCTGAGACGTAAAGAATCATTCAAACATATTAACCACGTTCAGCTTCATTTTACGCTAAATTAACATGCGGAAACATGAGCTGATTTTATAACTTAACAGTAGTATAAATAAATTACACGACACCCGAAAGCCAGTAGACATTGTCGGTCCTCTCAAAGCATGACAAGAATTAGGACTCGCAAATGAACTTAAGATGGATCAAGTAATGATATATTGATGACAAAACTTAATAGAATATTACTGGAGTGTGTGCTAGACATAACAAGACACCAAAATGCGAAACATAGATCTACATTTGTTGTGTAAATGGGTAAGTAAGTTGTAATGAGTTTTAGGGATGGAACACCTATCACACACATGATACGTAAGTCTCATTGGTAAAAATATTATATGAGTGCATGTGTTTATAGAGTTAGTACAGACATGATATAGAAACCAAATCTAACACACATGCTATACAGTTCTATTCATTTCTGAAAGCTCTAACAGTTCTTGTTTAGTTTTTGAAACTGTTATTGGCACATTTTCTTCCGGTGAAATTATAGATGCTTAGAGAACACCATTTAAATTTGTAGACTATGAAACATAAATGAAACTGCAGATAAGTTAATCGCGTAGAAACCATAGTTAATGTATTGTGGAATAAAATGCACATAATGCGCAAACAATATCGTTTGTGTTTAGGGCTTATCAATTATATATGTAGATTAGTAACAGAGAATATCATTTGTATCTGTTATATTAAATGTAAATACTCCATGAACACATTTTGTAGATTTTTTTGTCTTACATTTTGTGTAACATTTGTCCTCGAAGTTGGTCTGGTGATCAGTTGATTTGAAGCGTATGCACAGTTAAACCTCTGGATACTACCTGAGTGCAAGCGAGTGGAGTCCTATAACTATATGGGGTTCATAATACCTGGCTTAAGACGTATTAGGTGTATATTTTTGTGAGGATTCAAACAGCGCATAAAAAACAAAGAAAAGACAGTTGTAACATGTGCGTGTAATTAGTAACTAAACTTATTATATAGTGTGTGCAGTTTATATAAAAAAATAAGAGAGAAAAAAGAACGCATTAATCTTTTTGTTTATATGGAGTTCAAGACATATAATGCTTATGTAATGGGCGATAATTTTTCTCTGTATGTCAAAAGTGTTAAAATATGATTTCAGATAACCAGGACACCGCCACAGGGAAAAGTTTACAATGAAAGAAAAAGAAAAGAAGAAAACGAAAAACAAAAACAAAATGAACATGTTTGTCACTTATTATCAGTTATCAATGCTTTGATCTTTACTTAGGGTAATAAAAATAAAGGAAATATAAATTAAAAACCTGTGTCTTAAAAACAAATCATATAAATCTCGTTATAGAGCGAAGGACACTTGTTAACAAATATTTTCGTACCGGGTTGGTTTACTCCTTGTAAAATATTACATCCCTATACCATACAAATTTTGACAAATTATTTGAACACATTCTCGAGCTGCGAATTTGAGTGAATAGATAGATTCTGAGAATGTTTTGGCCCAAATTTATGCATGGAGGATATATTTTTTTACTGCTACGACGAAAGTGTGTGATCTTTAGTTAAACTGATATCATATCATTTGCTATAAATTGTATTGTTAGACATTGAAGATGGACAGAATGGACACTAAAATGCTCTGATTTCAATAATGCATTAATGCAAAAACACTAAAAATTCACAGTTTTAGTTGTCTTGATACAAAGGTCAACTTCATAAAGTTTCTGCATGAAATCATTAACTGAAACTAACTGTTGAAACAATTTGATCATGTAACATAATGCAGATGATATCCTATCATTGTCCTGTGACAAGCAGCTGTGGCACTTATTTTCTATTTTAGCGTGCGTAGTCGAAGGACAATGCAGGAATTACTATACGTAGTGGACACTTTATAGTATGTCACTATATCACGGGGACCATGCACGTCCGACAACCATACGGAAAATTACTGCAGGTGTGGGGTGCCATTTCTAAGTACACACATGTGAACTATGGATTTGTTTTAACAGTCATATACAGTTAGTCCATAGCAAACATTCCCTGACTAGTATATCTGTCTACACATGCATGTGTATACTCACAGCTGGTTCCATGCAGTGTTTTGGTGGGCCTTGGTCGACATTAGAGTAGACGCGTAATGAAGTACACTTCCACGCAGAAGTGCCAAGAAACATTTATGAGACCAGAAGCACTCAGTTCGACTAGTTTATTGTGACTTCTGATTACCAGAACCTTCTCTAAGAATACGCATCCGTATCTACCAAGGAAAACACTGTCAACATGGATCGCTGGTCAACACGTGCACTGGGTTACGTAACTGTTTAATATGCATGAAGAGTAATTGTGTTGGCTTAGGAAAAAACAAAAAAGAGACAGAGGGCGGGTAATGTAGGTCAAGTTTAACATCAACTTCTTAACCAGTTAAATTGTCTATAAGCCTGCCACGCATATATTTTATTTCCGGGTGAGTACAGTTTGTATGGCTGGGGCTCTCAGCTTCATCTTTCTTTACAAACCCTGCGCTGTAAATGGCAGGTTCAGTGACTTGACTTGTACTCGCTGACAGCTATAATTGCCAACTCCCAACCATAGCAAAGAGCAGCAATTAAAAAGACAATCGGATTTTTGACACTTTCAAATTTTAAAACATTCATACCGAGTATACACAAGTTATATTTACAACAAACATTGTTTTTAATGGCATGTAAAAGATATATGACCAGGTATAAAGTAATGACAACATGTGTAAAACGTAAGGGTTGTTTGTTCTCACTGTCAGGTAACTTTTCGCTTGGCTAATTTTCTTTTTAGGTCATAATTTGTCTGTCCGAAACAGCACAAGACTATGGGCACATGCGATCACACGTGATTTCATGCACACATGATGTACTTGAAGACTTGAAAACACATGGACGTGAAAACAAGGGGACTATCGGTATATGTCCACTGTGACAAGAACCTATTGCTCCTCGACACATTGGCCACGCATAGAGTGGAGCTATGCAAAACACAAAACTAAGAAAAAAGAAACTTAATATAGACAAACAACAGATTTGCTAAACAACCGTACCGCACTGATAACAAAAGCAATATGAAAAGAGATAGCTTATGCAACGTCTCCCATAAGCTGATGATTGTTATTTGCAAACCATCTCTTTTATAGGTAAACCAGAACTGCTGTCAGGCAACATTGTCTGTTTTCGTATCATTAGTAGCATCAGTAATAGTACGACATCTAGGCCAACGTATTTCTGTCAGGTTACCCACACAACAAGATTACAAAACAAGAAAACATTTTTTATCCGACAGTCAAGAATAATTTTCCAATTTCGCACACCTAACACTTTCAAAGACTTAGGTTTTCATGAAATTAACACACATGAGAGTTACACATCACTCCAGTGAAACATATCTTGTAATGAACAAACGAAGCAAAACTAATTTCTAATCCCATTTGTAAATTTCACAGGTCACTTCGTGATCTATTTATCATTTATATAGTGAGTTTATGAATTATACCGTGGTGGTGGTTTTGCTTGTGTCATTCAGAATTTTAACAAAATTGTAACAAAATTTTACCGTAATTTTATTCTGTGTTTCCTATTTCATTTCTTGCTCTGTTAGTTTCATTTTCTCCTCACAGTTAGTAAAATCCTGGGAATAGGACATGATTCTGTGAGTTATCTAATTTGAATTAGTCAGAGGAGGTGACTCACTATAATACAGAACACATCCCTTTACGTACTGTCCGAGCCTACTGCTACGTTTGCATGCTCTGGATGTAAAAACAGTCATGGCCATGAATCAACCGGACGTCATCTTCACATTTACTGCCAGTTTTGTCTCTGGGAAAAATTCTACCATTGTCATTACTGTCGTCAAATTATACCACATGAATCAGACTAGAAAACAAATATATATACGTCCAATCCTTCGTCATCAAAGATTTACGAACAAAACAGACAACTGTTTCATCTACCACCAGAGCGATTTCGACTTAAATAATACAGTAAAACGTGTGCAATGATGAACACCCTGCACCAAGCATGGCCACAATGATGTTGGCTCTAGACTAATAATAGCTGTTATCCTATAGTTTGCAGGTTATGCCATTACTTAAAACTCGTAGCGATATTAAGCCAATACTGGCTGCTGTCTTAGCTCCAGATAACGCATTACTAAAAAGGCCCTAGCAATATCTACAGATAGGCCTAGGCCTATCAATACATAAAGGTAAATATCTACATTTGCATACTTGTCGCCTGTACATAGAATTACGCTAGAAAGACAATATTTTGCGGAGAATGCCGGCCTTTGTGTGCGAAATAATAAACAGACAACCAATATGGTGAGAATTCCAAATATGGTCATCATAATTTTTTTTTTTTTACATTTTTCAGTGAATAAAATAAAAATAAAGATTGAGTTTCTACGGTAAACTATTTGGATCACATTAAGCAAGCTGAATTACAATGACGTCACCGATTCCTCTTAACAGCTAAACGTCCTCTGATTGCTGAATCGTTACGTTCAGTATGAATATACATTTATTGCTAGAGCTAAATATATATTTAACTGTGCTTCATGTTGTTCAGTATGGCCCACAAAGGCCACCATAGAAACTCGATCTTTATTTGCATTTTATACACTGAAAAGAAATGTAAAAAAGATATGCTAACCATATTTGGATTCGGCATGACATGAGCTTTCAGATGGTCTATTCCATATTTGGACTCGGCATGACATGAGCTTTCAGATTATCTATTCCATATTTGGACTCAGCAGGACATGAGCTTTCAGATGGTCTATTCCATATTTGGACTCGGCATGACATGGGCTTTCAGATGGTATGTTCAAGTTCAAGTCTGGAACGTCAACGTATACTGTCTACTCCGAAACTTGAACATCTATCTGTTCTTTAATAATAAGCGATTATTATACTGTATTCCTGCATAATCAGTCATTCCGGTGGCAGACTAAGCATCACCTTGCCTCTTTGCATTGTTTTCATGGTGTTGTGTAATATAAGGATTAAATATAATGACAACACACCATTTTGCGTAATTACAGACCAGTGACGTGTAATATATTACATTTATCATCACTACAACGTTTCTACCTTATTCTGCCTAAGCCATGGGTGCTGGGGGTATGTAAGTTGTCATTTCTTAAACACTTACATGAACAGTTGCCGCAAAACCTTAACTGAGGTAAACCGACAAGTGGCCGGGATTCACCGGTAATGTCAGACCATTTGCCAACTATCACAGTGTCGTCGCTGCACTGTTTTGGCTCTCTGTGCTGTAGTTGTTTATGTTGTAATATTTTAAAACGTCTGTGGATTGCTTGGCCACAAAATAACGGTTCAGTTTCTATTAGTTTATGAAGACTCTTCAGCCTGTTATAATCGTACTCAACCGCCCGAAATGTAGCCTGGTTTTGTTGAACACTTTTCACCACTTCACATTAGAGTAACATTACAAGTGTCACAAAAGAACTCATCTACTACATAACTTATGCATTCGTCACATACAGGGCGAGACTAAATCACCCAGTTTTTTGCAGTAGGACATTTAAATTACTTCACGAGCTTAAAAAAAAAAATCGGTTTGGAATTTAAACACTTCACCTGGAAATTTCTGAAAGATTGCTTTTGTGTGCATTTTAAACAAGCACAACGTTGATTCATTAGATGTTGCAAAAAGGCTTGCAGTATATCAAGCGCACACAGAGCAACTCAGGAATGAGATACCATGGGTTTGGCGAAAGATATCACATATATCTAGTGAGTCATCTAAGTTTCCGATATTTTGCTGGATGTGATGTGAGATAATATGCTTGTTCAGACAGAATAACGTGGTGAATGTTGTGTGCGATTATATCTTGTGTGGGATTATATCTTGTTCAGATATGATAACAGGGAAAATCAGGGGTACAATAATATGGTTATTACCAGAGGGTACTATGATGTATCAGGTCTGAGATAATACGGTTGTTCACAAGCATAACATGGTGAATCAGGGGTGAGGTAATGTGGTTGTTCAGATACGATAACATTATGAATCTGGGGTTGGATAATATCCTTGTCCATATATGACAACATGGTGGATCAGGATAATACGGTTGTTCAGATATAATAATATGGTGAAACAAATATATTATCTCAGGCCTGGGATGATAGATTTGTTCACAGGCATAACATAGCGAATCAGGCCTGAGGTAATGTGCTTGTTCCCAAGCATAGCATGGTGAATCAGGCCTGAGATAATATGCCTGTTTAAATACAATAGCATGGTGGATCATAAGTGTGATAATAAGTCTAGTCAGGTGCGATCACATGGTTGGATCAGGTGTGTGAAAACATGGAGGATGAGGTGTGGGATAACATTGCGGATATTGTGTCGCGACACATAGGACCGGCGTGCGTAATCAAAATTGTTGTTCAGGTGTGTGGTGAAGGTGGACATGGTGTGCAACAATATTGTTGCACTTTTCTGTGACAGCGTTGGACATAGTGTGCAAAAATGTGGTTGCTCTTTTCTGTGACAGCGTTGGACATGGTGTGCAACAATATGGTTGTTCAAGTGTGTGACAATGGCAGATAAGATGTGCAGCGATATGGTTGTTCATATGGTTGTGTGACAGCGTTTTTCATGGTGTGCGCTAATATTTTCAGGTGCATGACAACGGTGAACATGATGTGCGATAATGTTGTTCAGGTGCGTGACATGGCGTGCAACAATATGGTTGTTTAGGTGTGATAACGTGTTGGATCAGATGAATGACAATATGGTGGATCAATTCTCTGTGAGACTGAAGAAAACATTTACATTTTTCATGGTAGATGAATGACAATATGGTGGATCAATTCTCTGTGAGACTGAAGAAAACATTTACATTTTTCATGGTATGTGGGTTTCGCTACAAAACAAAGACAGTGACTTTAAACAATTGCCAAACTTTAAAAAAGAAAGTTCTGTACAAACATTAACAAACAATAATTAAATTGAAGGCCATCATTTTGACAAACAAACAACTATAGAGCTAACAAAAATCTTAATCTACGTATGCCTGTCAGATCATATGATATGTCAGTATAATCATTCTAATCTGTGTCATAGCCTCCATAATATAAAGGAGTTTAACCGTACATTCGACTAGAAGCTAATTCTTCACATTTTCGCCATGGTTCGAATTACTGTTATGCTCACTGCTTGTTAAATGAAGAGCCCCCAAAGGAAAACATGCATTCTTGCAGCAATCTATATGTGATTTTAGACAGCGTGTCTTATGTTTATACGTTTGAGTCATTCTGTTATCGGCATATCTGTAAAAGTCTGCACGCTTAAGGTGTCAAATATCTGAAATGTTTAAGGTTTTGCTTGCACGGTTGTTTGAATTTGACCCACGGGGAGGTTGTACATTCCAGACCTCTGAACATGAGGCCAGGAATGTCAACTATGCGCAGGCCGAACAAGAGACTTTACTCTTGCTTTAATTCATAAAGGATTAAAGCATCGCCTCGTCTCTTGACGCTATTTACTATCCAAACGACCTGCCTAATACGTCTGGTCAGATAAACAGTTTACGGCTTAATCAGCCGCCAGATCGCGCCGGAGGGCTGTCAGAATATATGCACGTAGAACTCCACACATCCCTGACATATGTCCAATTGCCAAGTAAGCCATGCACATCAGGAAATGCATGTTTGTAATATTCCAAACCAAGAAAGAGGCTGGTTCAAGAGATATTTTTCTAAAAATCTCAAATGGATAAGGTGTAAAATTGAAGAAATTGAGAAATTGAAGATTTTTTTATTGATTTCTGTATCCTATGCATAAACTTGATCTTTATTTCTTTCAATTCCAGGCACATACTATTGTTACAGACTACAGTTAATCTCAGCAAAAAAGACGTAGTACCTGACCTCGCATCTATGCATGTAGAAAACATGATTGAAATTTTTCACCAAAACATTTGCACATCTAAACGCTATCATGGCATCGCTGCTGATTTTTCTAAATTACAAAAATACAAGCACTATTTACATGATGTCACATTAGGTGAAAGGATAAGTATACAACGGTCATTTCAAGCAGCTGCGTTGTTACATCTGATGATGTACTGATCCCTGTACTGATTAATACTTTCCAAACAAATGTACACATGGGGGGATCATATATCATTATTTTTTGCTTACATAAATGTCAAAATGCATGGATTTATTATTTAAGTTGCAAGATTTGGAAAATTAATTAGACTGATAAGTTAGTGAGACTTGCGTGTGTTGACCCGACTGAGTAATGAGACATGGGCGAGTGAGACTTCTAGGCACAGCTGAGTAATTAGATGTCGGTTAGTGAAACTTCTTGACACAGCTGAATAATGAAATGTCGGTTAGTGAGACTCGTGGCTGCATGGTAACACCATTAAGTAATGGGACATAACTGAGTGTGACTTGTAGCTGGTGACGTCATTTAGTGAGAAGACATGGATTTGTGAGAGCTGTGGCTTGTGACACCACTGAGTAGTGAGATTTGGGTTAGTGAAACTTGTGGTTGGTGACGTCATTGAGTAATGGGATGTCCGGACATGTGGTTGGATTGAGTGGTGAGAAATATGGAAGTGCAGCTTGATGTTCGTGATTTCATTGAGTAATGAGATATAAGTAAGTGAGACTTGTAGTTTGTGACACCGTCGAGAAATGAGACATTGGCCAAGGACAGAATTAGTCTGACTTGTAGTTTGTGACGCCATTCGGCTAAGAGCCTTCGCTTTTATTTTGGTGTGCATAGTCAAATATTACTCGGACATATACTGATATTGAATTAACACAGAGGGAGCACAGGCTCCCGGATTGAGAGCCTGTGTATTATAGTTTAACAGTTATTGTGTAAGCACTTGTTTTAAACAATACTCGATCTTGTATGCGGTACCAGTAAGCGGTGGTTTTTAGTCTTGGGACACGCATGCATGGCTGTTGCATCTGTGTGGCTAGACCATCTGTATTATTTAAACTATATAGGGTTCTGCATGGTTTTGATCAATGCATCTGACACATCGTTGCCAAAAACACAGAAATAATCGGTCCTGAGGCATCGGCAGTGAAGTTATGACAGAAGGATTTAATTGTTAAGAGGCATACTTAGCAGGCTTCAAGCTAACATCCTGGCGCGCATGCACCAGGACGACATCAATCAACGTCAGTCTTAAGTGGATAGATTCACATCCTTGTGTTTCACTCATCCATCAAATGTTTTGTTAAAAGAGAATTGTCCAGCCTTGAAAACAGTGTTTTGTACACTTTTATCAAATTAATTACAACAGATTTATAAAAGTGTTCCGTACTAACTGAACTCAATTTACATATAACTGCATACATTGAAGCACATTGCTCCTAATTCAGTAACACTACAGTATAGTGACCAGTGTTTCGCCTGTGGGATTTTGTTTCTTCCGTACCGGTGGTAGATTATATAGATAGGCCAAGCTAGATTATATATATATATATCGACTTGGTTGTTTTATTTGTCATGTTTAGTATTTTGTCCACACTGTTTCTTGGCTGTAGAACATGTGTGCCATACCTGACATCTTGGCCATGATGTTTTTCTTATGTCATGCTTACTAGTTTGGCTGTCGTGAATGTATGTAATATTTAGTATTCTGGCTGTAGGGGTTATTCACCATGAACATATAGTATAATGACTAATTTTACTTAGTACCGGTATGACACATTCAGTCACATGGATATGGTATTACATCCAGCATATCAGGGTCCGATTCCCAAAAAAAACCTTTTTGGCTTAAGTCAAAATTTCAAATACTGTTTTAGAGCTTATTTTGGGGCTCTAGAAATTAACGTTTTGACCACATCATCAATGTTACGGTCATACAAATGTATTAAAGTTTCAACTTCCAATGTCAAAAACTAAGCACTGTTACAATGTTTTAAATTTTTACTTAAGTCAGAAATGGTTTTGTGGAATCGGCCCCGGTATCATGCTGTTGTATTATGCATGGCATTTTCGGTCTCACATTGTGATATATAATATATATGCTCACTATACAATACTGTCGAATTCATTATGTCATGATCGGTTTCATATTCTGATATCAATACTCGACGCTCATTATACAATACAGTGGAATTCACTATGCCGCAACATGCATTATTTTACCTCACGGGGTAATATTTGGTTTCCATTGGTCAGTACACGATCACATGATATTCCTCAAAACATGGTGTGCAATGGTCATGAGGCAATGTATAAACGATCAAGGACCATTAGCCAACGATCTCGTGCGCCTATTCTAGAAGTTTATCTCCCTTTCACCCTTCATAACGTCCACTTGCTAATAATGTAAACAGTCGAACGATGGTTTTCTCCCAACGGCGTAGAAGTCTAGGAATTAATGGCTTCTGCAGAGTAGGTCATATCTTTTCCCTTTTCTGCAGCTTTCTTTCTGTGTAATAAAACATATAGTTTTATGTTCCACACTCGTTGAACATCACTTCCCTCGAGCTCACAATTTTTCATAGACAATCACACGGCACGCATTATCTGTATATTATGTCATGACATTCACACCACACCTCATTATGATCGGTTTCATTATGTGATATTTAATATTCTTCGCTCGGTATATATAATATCGTGGCATTCGTCATGAGGTAACGGTCGGTTTTATGTTGTGACATTCAAAACCCTGCTGTCACTGTACAGTATCGTGGCGTTCAATACAGGTAACTATCATCTTCATTACTGTGGTAGTAATGTTTTGTTTAGTATTCCCGTATCAGTATATCACGTTGCACTTATCGTAAATGTCTGCCAGGAACCTGTGGGTGGTCGTGGATTTCCCCCGAGCTCTGCCCGGTTTCCTTCCACCATAATGCTGGACACCGTCGTATAAGTGAAATATTCTTGAGTACGGCGTGAACACCAATCAAATAAATAAATAAACCTAGCATTTGCATGCAACAGATTTCAGTTTCTATCACTTTGCTATGACATAAATGAACCCTTATAAGAATGGCTATGTAAATATGTTTCTTCTGCAAAAATGCCAGAAGTCAATGTTATATAATTCTCCCCTGTTCGCAATGCATCATGGGTAACTCTCAACAACCCCGACATCATTGCCCCATACCCTCATGCTATAAGCAATATAATAATAAATGATGATAATAAAATCTGTTTTTTCATATTACTATTACGATGTGTGCATCCACGTCTAATGAGATATGTAACATTGCGTATGTGTTTATTGGTGAGGGAGGACTTCAAACATTATAGTGATTTACTGATGTTTTACGCATTACTCCAGAACTTAGAAGTGCAATGATTTTCTCATTGTACTCATCACCTTTCATGAAATACATATAGCTTGCCCTTAGTGAATGCGAACGTTTAAAAAAGTTTTCTGGCAACGACAGGTTTTCTATTTTATATTCAACTCAAACATATGTGCACAAAAGATTATAACCATAGTTATTTGGTTTTCCTCAATAATACAGAAACCATTATATCAGGCAGCAATTATTCATCTTTATAAGGATTTAAGTTCCGGCGATGGGTTTAAGTTTTCTCTGTGATCTGTAAGTAAAATGGTCTTTAGGAATGTATTGAAAAGACGCGGTGTTACAGTTGGGCACAATACCTGAACGTATACACGATATGTAAGCGTATGGATCTGGGTCACATCATACGGGCTTGATGGCGTGTTGTCCTATATAGATATATGTATACACACGAACCCGTGTGATTCCCCTCTTAACATTGTGTTAGCTCATATTTATCATTCGTAGTGTCAAGAGGACGGGAATTTTAGAAACATCACCCCATTTAAGTTCGCGTGGTGCTGCGTTCCACGCAAGTCAACGCGTGCTTGTTCAACTCTCCCTATGTCACATCCTTGTTTCTGCCGTTTTTTGCTAATTTCTCGCTAATTTACAAATAACCATAGTTTAATATACGCACGTTTTTAATTGCGAAAAAAGAAGTATTAGGAGAAAGTTGTCATATGTCATAGTTCTGTACGTGTATGCCGTCATCGTACGTATACAGTTCTGTATGGTTATGCTATCGCCGTGTGCCACAGTTCTGTATATGTATGCCGTCATCGTATGTCACACTTGCGTGTGTGTACGGCTTCATCATATGTCACACCTCTGTATATGTATGCCGCCGTCGTATGTCACAGTCCTGTATGTGTCAGCCGTCGTCGTATATACAATTCTGTATGTGTATGCCGTCGTCGTATGTCACAGCTGTGTATGTGGACACCGTCGTCGTATGTAACAGTTCTGTACGAGTGTATATCGTCGTCGTATGTCACACTTCTGTATGTGTACGCCATTGTATATAACAGTAAGCGGTACCGTCCAAGTGCTCTGTGTTATCGTACTTGCATATGCACGCGACAGGTCATCTTAGTGCTTGTCATCAATTCTTGTATCTGTAAATGGACAGTGTGAAGTGGACAGTCACGCAAGCTATGTAAAATCACAAGTGTGTTTATGTCGGCATGCTGGAAGACAAGTGAGTCGCTCAGCACCGATAGATCATCTCTGTATAGGTCCATCTTGATAAGTGCGTTTCTCCGTGTTGTTATCGATATGTATCATCTATCATTACAAAGAAAACATTGATCACAACAGTTAATATTGGCACCAAGACATAGTACGACAAACAAGTCAAGCGAAACGGGCATATTTAATCTGGCACGGTCTGTTGAAAATAAACTCCATCTGTTGTGCTTTCCCGGGGTGGGGTGGGCAGGGAGAGGAGGAAAGGTCGTTTTTTGTGTTGGGGTTGCGGTCTTGGAGCCGTCGACACAGTCTCTAGTGTAAAAGAGAGGGCTATGATGCGCATACGATAACAACCGTTGTACGTGACAACACACTCGCGAGCTGGACTAAAGGTGAACGGGTGCAGGTCTGCCACAATTACCATTGGCAAGGCGAGAGCATTAGAATGGCCTTACTCGGCTAATGTGTACCGTGCCGACCCCTAGAGGAGATACGATCATATTAATACATCTGTAGACGGGGAGTTGGACTACCGCGGTACTTTTATTGGCGGGAACCTTTGTGGTTTATGCCAATCAGTAAAACTTGTTCGATTATGAGCCGGGTATTTGTTTGACTTCTTTATCAGGGCGGCACACAAAAACAGGCAGTGTCCTACTGAACTCGATATACGCCCAATGCACAGGTATACCGATCTTTTATAGTTATCTTATGGGTGACATGCTCTGTTGTGCTTTAGCCCAGTACATACGCTGGGGCGTGAACTTAAAAGCTTGAGATATTTTAGCATCCGGGAGTTTGATGCCAACGTTTTTTGCCGATAACAGCCGACACGGATGTTCATCCAATCAGAGGACAGATAAGTAGATCATGGTCACGCTGGCTTGAATCTGATAGCTGGGTGCAAAGAGTGGAATGGAGTGTAGGCCTATACGTGCACTTCTGATTGAGAACATGACATTATCGGCCGCTTAGATAATCTCAGTGGATATTAAACGAGGGCGAAATAGGTGCTACGTATAAACAAGATATTAACCACCAATACACATGTAATTAATCAAGGCAGCATCGTTTCAAATAAATCCCAGCACGCCATCAATTCAGGCTTCTAAAAACTTCTTAGAATATGTTATTGGAATTTTGTGCAATTTTACGGCTTTCGAGTCCTAATGAATATCCAACCGTCAGTTGGTGTTACATATACATACAGAACAAAGTATCCAACAGTTCAAGTCGTCAAGCGGTCACTCAAACAAAATCAAATCCCCAAAGACCAGTCGCATAAAATAATAAAAATGGCATCGCAATCTCTAACTAAGATAGTTAGTTACCTGTGGTAGTTAACAGTTACCAATGATGTCGGAGAGATAAATGCATGTTTCCGATTCCCAATCCAGTGTACTTATACAGTCCAAAACACACTGTGTCTAAACTCTGAAAGGCCCATATTGGTATGATACACTTTATCCTGCAGGGTACAAATCAGTGGACTTATATAAAAATATCGCAGTTAAGCTTTCATTGTAACTGTCCGTTTAAACATAGTTGTGATGGTACAAGTGCACCAAGTGTATATACGGCCTATCGCTTGTCTCACAGGATTTCCATTCAGAACCATTTAACTAGATAATCTGACATGGTTTCGATAAGGAAACATTTTCCTTGACAATTTCAGTCGACAATTTCACAACACGACTGTCAACTAATTTCCTTTTTATATGAAAGATTTGTTGACATTTCACAAGGCTATAAACAATATACATGACTGATGATTGATATGGATTGATTGACTGATCGGTAAACGTTATGTTCAAGGGTACTTCATCTATGTGAATACTCGATTGATGACATTTAACAATTAACTAGCAGGTTGGTTGAAATTTACATTTGATGAAATTTGTTAGTAAACGCCACATAACACTAAATTAAAATTTAGTGACTTTTAGTACGACCTTGTCACCATGGTATGACACAACTGAGGTTGATGATTATTTCAACGAGGACTGGTTAAATCTACTCATCGCATATGATGTTTTCAACCCACTTAAACAGTATCGATTCTGAGATTTGTTTAAGGAGGATAGACAATTAAAGTTTTATACCTTTAAAATCAACGTAGCATTGCCGTCAGTAAACAGGGACAGGTATATAGCTGCGTTTCTATAGCAACACATTTTAGTTCATGGTTTGTCACTGATGACTACTCAAAATTTGATTTACCACATGGACATAAGTTAGCATAATACCATGTACTAGTAACCCACAAAACTTTATGTTCAGAAATATATCGCACTAAGGATACTATAAGAAGATTTTGTTGTTTTCTATTTAAAAGTGAATGAAATCAGATAGTTTGCTATGTAGAAATTACATAAAACATACTAAAAATAATAAAGTTTAAAATTTCTGATACAATATAGTAACGTCACATGCCATCATACAAAACACCCGACGAATGTGTCTAAAGGAAAAAATAAAAGATCGACTGATTTGGAAATATAGTATATTATTGATGCATTTATTGAAATTTGATGTATTTTTACAAAAATAAATTTCGGTTAGAGAATCAGAAAAATTGCTAAAACAGCATTATTAAATTTTAGATTATATTTTCTTGTCGAAACATAAATTTGCAATAGACAAATAAATTCTCACATTTATTTTATCTCAGATTTGTCGGTCAAAAAATAATCTGAATAAAGCTGTGAGTGTTTCTGTATAAGGTAGACTAGACAGAAATGCTATATTACATGAACCCCAAAATGTTGTGTTGTTAATGTTGTCTAAATAACGATGCATCAGAGGGCTCAAGCCGTTATTTTTGACCTAGGCCTATACAACCATACCTATATTGTAGAGTGTCTGTAAAGTAAAAGTTTCAAATACAGCTCCAATGTACTGAATGTTTTCGAATTTTATCTGAGTATTTTAATTATGAATAACCAGATAATGTTTTGTAACAAATGTACATTTACTGTTAGGTTATAATTTAGATATTATATTTCTTCCCGTCCTTACTTGAAGAGCATTATTCATTCACTCCTATACACGTTATATATATTGTATATCTCTTTCAAAAGTATATTTTTCTCCAGATTCTCAACATCTATTGAGCCTTTATTGTTCACAAACTAAGTGATAAATGAATGTGAGCGCAAGCATGTGTAGGCCGATAGTGAACATATAAACCTTATAGTTCAAGGGTAACATTTATACTTTATTATATGTATAATATATTAAGTAAAGAAACTCTTACATTTATAGCAACAGTTATACAACCTGAAATGATCCACACAAGGCCTCATAATGATGTCTTGGCTAAAACAATAACGATTTTCTTTGCAGTTGTTGTACCTTGGCAGTAGACTTTCACATGCTTGCGAGAAGTCTCTCGTTTATACTATATACAGGTACATGTATATAGGCCTACATACAGTCATGAGAATATATAACTTTGGCAGTTGTTCATGCATGAAATTTCAAATACAACTCTAGGGTTAGGGAAATTGCTGCCTTCATATTGAGAAAAAAGTCTTTTTCCAGGATTTAATGCTGAAGAGTTATTGTGAAGCTTCATGGAATTACGTTACAGCGCGTTGTTGGGAAATATATTAAAAGAGATGTATATAGCTCATGAAAATGAGAGTAACGCACATTTTAAATCTCTTTCAAATGACACTGCTTTTTTCTGAAAGAGAGGTAGTCTCTTGGCGAAAAAAAAATAAATCCACGAAAGTGAAATGTGGAAAAACATAAAATGAGAAAGAAAAAAATATATGAAAATAAACTTGATAACCCGTTCTGAGTGTCAAATGAATGATTTATGGTACGTGACAAATGACATAATTAACTTATTAATAGGTATTTTATTTATAGGGATAAAGCCAAGCCTTTAGCCGCCCATAACTCGGTATCTGTTTATATATATATTTATGTTTACAATTTGTGTATAAAAAGCAAAGGAAGTAAACTGAATGGATCATATTTGAGTTCTTTAACAAATATGTGAACTTCCTAAAAATAACTTTAATTTTGTTGATCAATTAGACGAGCAACATTCTTAAATTCCTTGAGTTGCACGTTGTTTATCAATTCTTGTTTTTTTTATTACAGCCATTGCTGTTTTTTTATGTTGAAAGTTTGAAATTTTGCTCTGAAAGCTACGAAAACTGCATGTATGATAATTACATATACTCAGCTTTTTGTATTTCACTGAAAATCTATGTATACGTTTTGAGTCAAATTGGTCTTTTCGATACTTATGTAGTGGCCGTGAGAAATACGAATCGCCTATAAGGTATATGCACGTGTTAACCGCCAAATTTAATTTCCTCGTAATATTATTTGAATCAGCCGACCTACTATATAGTTTCATATGCATTGGTACTGTACAATCAAGTCTGAACAATAAATGCTGGTCATATGAAGGACATACAAATTACTTTATATACAAGAGGTTGATAATTTTTTAAGTGTATTTACCACGAATTCAAAATAAAACAACGATGAATTCATGATGCGCGTCTTTGAAGTCTGAACTATGTATATCTATATGCCTATATTTTCTAATCTGTGCACCTATTTGATCAAAGTTGTCGATGCGTTTTTAACAACTAAATAGGAAATTTTACGAGGAAATACTTTGCTGCAGACACTCTTTTTTCCACTGTGTCAAAAGCTGTGCTCTTTACATCTACATAGTTTCTGTTCAACGCTATAGAAAGAGCACGCTTGTGAGAAAACATATCATCAGGTTGAAAACATGAACTTTATGTGGTAAATATAAACAGAAGATATGTAGCTGAACATTTCTTATAATTCTGTCCCACATAATACAAACGCGGATCTACAATTAGTCTTCAACCAATGTTTTCTTTATTTCCTGTGGCATAAGACGGAAGTTGCTTTACACATTCCACGCGCTTTTCATTTCTGACTATATATTATCTAATTTTGATGAAATTCACACGTAGCCATTGTCTAAAGTCCATCCAGTCTGTTTCGAGAAAATTCTCTTCTGAGTCTCTGCATATGTCTTAGCTAAGCATGTTAAAATGAGTTATGACTTATTCAGACGTCTAAATACAACTGTGTTAAATAAAATGTTACACCCTTTCCTTCATTTGCTACGTACTTTCAGAGGCACACGACAATGAATAGTATATACTTACACACTGCCAAACCATGCATATATGTGTAACTTCAGTTGTATAAGCATTAAATTTAAATGTTAAGTTTTGTACCATGCTGTGCCATTTGGGATATTTGCGTGTACAAAAACATTATGGGAACATATTCATTGAGTAATATGAATTTTATTTAATCGGATAAATTTTACTCTAAGATATTCTTGACCTACATGAATTTGCTTTAGGCATGTAAATTTTTCATGCATTTCTTTCGTCAAGATTTCTTTTTGCAAGCACTTTTGTGGTTATGGTTTTGCGGAGAGGAAAGCTCCATTTGTTCCCAGGCCAAGTTAAAGCATGTATCAGATGGCTTCATTAACTCCAAATACAAACATTAATTCACGCCTGGAGTATGACAGGGTCAATCAATTAGTCCCTCAATTACTGTTGCATATATTATCCCATATTTTCATACATCCATTTATTTCCATTTGAATAAAAAAATCGTTTCCATTTCTTAAAAAATATTGCACTTTAAGATTAACTTTTTCTTTCACTTCACCCACTCTTTAGAGGGTTAAACCGATTAGCTGATGGACAACAAAATCGTCTAATAGTTTGTAAAAAGACGCTCTTGTCTCTGCCCATAACAAGCTTTAAGACACCAGACGCCAGTCTATGACATATTCATAAAACAATTCTCCTTAATAAAACTAAGTTATATATATATGTATAGAATTGTGTTGTTTTCTTAGATATCCAAACCTTCAGCAGGGCAAAATATACTCGCCATAATGCCTATATATAAATGAACAGCAATCCCCGCATCATATAACATCCATAGCCATGCAACATTGACACTCACTCTCTTGGGCCATGACTTATGAGCCAAACAAAAGTTGGTGCGGAATTACAAGACAAGATACGATAAAGCTCCTCGTTACGTGCCAGAGAAACATGCAATCGACATTTCCGCAAGCTTTACAAGGTGAAATTATATTTCCTTCAAACAAAATAACCAAATAACTGGAAGAGCTAATAATATACCCATAACAGTTTATTACCGTGAAATGACGGACATTTGTACTTGAAATTCAGCAGTGACAATTTGTACTTAGCTTGGATAACCCTTGGCCAAGGGCTTGAAAATTCAGTTAATTTCTTTATTTTTATTTTTTTTTTTGGCGTTTATGTGTACATGAATAACGAAATATATATATGGTGCTTAAATAAGTGCGCATGCGCTTGTATAGTTTATAATTCAGAACAATGAGACAATGATCAAACAATGCATATTCATGTACACAAGTTTACTGTTTTCGATCTGTCTTATTAGATTAGGTACTTGTGATATTAGATTAGGTACTTGTTATAACATATTTGAATTATACAGCAATTCATGTTTATTTCTAACGTCTTGTACAGAAAGAACATAAAAACATGGAACATCTATGTTCCGACAGGTCTGATGATATCGACCTGGAATTTCATGAAATTGCATGACAGAATTGTCAATAGCCAGCCACATGCAATGCCTATATATGCTTCAACAGAACTGGCGATATCGACCTGGAATATCTACCTAATGCCATCAACTGACGATAGCAACTTGAAATATCTATGCTTCGACAGATTTAACCTGAATTTAACTAATTGTTGTACTTGTATTGTTAATGCTTTACTATTTAAATTAAAAACAGTTGTACGTATTTTTTGATATTCATCTCACATTTTTATGAGCGATCTTTTAAATTTAGAGCTTGAAAGAGTTCTGCAAAGTTTGATTCTCTTGGACTAAAATCTGTAAACCCTAAGAGACGAAAAATTCATGACAAAGGTTTTTATTTCAATATCATGCAATACATGCGACCAAAAGACTTATTCTGGAAAATATGCAAGAAAGTAATTCACCGCACAGCTGTCTTAGAAACAGATTGGAAGAAATGAGCACGATGTGAGACAAAATGTCTTCCTCACTTTCTTTGCAAATTACTTTTAATCAAGAATTATCCGGTCGAAATGTTAATAGATCAAGCTAGTCATGTCAAATTATAAAAATCACAATTCTCCATGAAAGCGTAAATAGGTGTCTTATCTCAACAATTCTGAGCAAGATCTGTTGGAATGTCTTCATTAACCCTATTCTCGGAGGAGTGATGAAGGCTGTAGTCTTAGGGTTCAAAATGATCGCATTTGCTGAGAAGTGCACCGGCAATGGTGTGTTGGTTTGGGAATTTAGAAAACACAACTGCCTTATACCTCACAACTTATTGCACCTTTTTCAAATTTATACATGTACATTTATTATTGGTATTTCAAGTGAGGGAAAGCGCAAGAAAATGGAGAATCAAAATACGAAATAAAAAATGGCCACGTTTCACTTCACCTCGGAGGGATTTTAGTTTCCTTAAAGCAATTTAAATTTCGAGACTATTCCGTGACAAACTAAAGTAGTGCAAATGCACTTCTGATTATTTTTATATATGTTTAACTGTAGTCTGTGAAAAAATTAAGACCCAAGTTGCATAGAGGAAGTAAGGCGCTATGATAAATTTTTTGTTATTTATATGCCAGTAATGGCCTCTGAAAACAATGAACGATGACTACCTCTAAAATAGCCGCCGAGTGCGTGAGAAACATCCCACGTATGTGTATAATATAAATTTTTTATTCATTTATTTTATATTAATTAAACTGGTCACCTAAAATCACATACATACACATTACACAGCAAGACATCATCATGCATGACTATAGTCCAAAAAGCAAGATCGGAAAGGCAGCTGTAGAGTGTATGTATGTTTGTATGCTTGCTTGGGTTTTACGTCGTACTCAACGACTTTTCAGTCGTATGACAATGAGGAGTCCTTAGAATATAGATATGCTGTGTCTCCTTGTGGCAGACGGAGTACATGCCGCCAAAGTGCTGCCGCCACTGGAATATCATGCCGAAGACACCAGACAGGTCACCCTATCCAGTCATTTTAAACTTACACACATAGATCAGTCCTGTTTCGTTGTTGTAAGCTTTCAGTACTGAGCGCCAATCGAAGCAGCAAACAAGTACCATTTTTAAAGTCTTTGACATGACCCGACCTGGGGCTGATCCCGGATCTCCCGCCCTCGGGGAGAACGCTGTAACCACAAAGCCAGCTGCACCGAGGCGGTTCCAGTGGCACAGCGATATATACAGTTACACATGGGTGTCTGTCTCGAGGGAGTTTCTGCTTTCCAAATCTACCAGAGTGTTTGATCATCATGCAAATTTGCTCATCTAGAATGAATGATTATGGCGTAACCTCACATCGACAGTATTCCAGCCGTATTGTGACAGTGCTCGTATAACACGGCGTCTTTACCTGCATGGAAGAGATTCTAATCATGAAGCGCTCATAAGTTCATATTTGTGAACTTATAGATACAGAAAACTATAACTAAATCATCATCCGCCCATACTTTAAACCTTTTTTAGTCCTTAAGAACCTATATTTAAGTTATGTGTGGCTTTTTTCAGGTCGTTTTTTTTATGAGGGCTCTTTCTTAGGTCATGTAAACCAGTAGACAACGTATGCCAGGCCACATCTAGGTTATTAGGTGTTGTCGGAAAAACTTAACACCTCCTCCCTGTGTCGATGTACTTTATACCCTCTACAATAGATTCTTCCGGTAAACGTGGGCAGCTACTAGATTCCGCAACTATTTGATGTTGCATAGATGTATCTGTCAGCTGGAGTTATATTCTGGTTTGGTGTACATCATCATTGTTCAACACGTACTGATCACATATGAAATAAAAAAAAAAAGAAGGAAAGCGAGTCTTTTACTTACACGTTTTTAATGAATAATGTCTACACCCTGTTTCCTGACTTTTTTTTTTCGCCACATGCATGCCTGCATTAGTAATTATGTGGTGGCGTTTATTATAAATGGATACTGTTATAGGCACTGGTGAAGGTCTGGGTGTACTTAGTGTGTGCCTCCCTGAGCAACACGGCGTGACCTAGATAGCAGTGCTACGGCTGCGTTTGTGCTTACGTCACCATCAGCGACTAAACAAAACATACCAAAATGAGCAAGAACGCTATTGGACAGTTGTCGCGTACCACGTGACAGACTTGTTACAACTCGCTCTAGTTTAGAGTTTATGAATGGACTGAGAATCAACACAACTCCCCCGCTGTGTCGCTGGCGAGCGTGTTGAGGTCATAGGCTTGTCACTCGGTGATAGCTAGAGTTAAGACATGTGTTGTTATTAGTGTTATGGATATGTCACATTTATATGGCTGATGGAATAAACAGTCTTGTAGCATTTGAAGCGCCATAAGTTCCGGTCGTGCCAAGCTATACTATCTGATCCATCTATCCCTTCACCCGTACCCATGTGTATTTGTAATACACACGACTATCACTGCCCTACCCCGAAGCGCGGGAGACGCAGCAGTTGGCGGTAAGGTTAAATACATTGTATATCGGGTGACCTGCGTAAGTAGATACATGTATAGGCCTACCATTATCTCGCTGGAGAACAAAAGTGGCTTTAAAAATAGAGTAGCAAAGCATGGAGCATGTGGCTGTGTATCAACTGCGGGGGAACAGGTGTATGGGAAACCGGAACCTGGCATCCACCACAGGAAGTAGAAAGTTGGCATTTGTACTCGTGAGCAGATGTTCCTTAACTACAACTGAGTGTACAAAGAATGAGAGGGGACCAGCTTAAACTGTTTCAAGTGATTATTTCCGCGAATATGTCTGAAAATATCTAGAACTGAGAAACTACGAAAACGTGGTAAAACTTAGCTCAGCACTTACTGGCGTCAGCAGAGTTTGATTCACCACTTTACGCGTAAATGGCTATAAATGGCTATATGACATGAATAAACTGAAGTGAAAATTGTTTTATTTATTAGGCCACACGTGGAAGCTATCCACATTTATTTATTTATTTCATTCTTGTTTTACGTTGTGCTAAAGAATATTTCACTTAGACGACAGCAGCCAAGATCATCCGCAGGTTTGCAGTCCGCACAGCGATACATACATGTATACAGGATACATAAAACGTAAAGACTATGTTGTAAATAAACAGCATCAGTTACATCATAGTGTGCCATTTTATGGAATTAAAGAATATAGGCCTTACTTTCTGTGCTGCTGGGAAAAAACTTGAAGCCATGTTCTTTTTTTTTTTTTTTTTATCTTTTTAAACATACCACAACCGTCTAATTATACGACAGAAATAACAAATGTGTTTGACTTACCCACACAATAGCTTGTTTGTTTCTCTGGCCCACAGATTCCGACTGGTGGTCCCTTGTTTTTTCTTACATAAGGAATGCAGCGTGGGTGTTGAGAAAGCGATGTGTCATAAGGCGTAAAACGGACGATCTATATTGACTGGAATGTGAAATTACGGAGCCTTTTACAAACTTACGAAGACAAGAACCACGTTGGCCTAAAGGGGAAGTATGTTTATTAAGCGAATTGACCTTCTTGAGATTTATATATAAAGCATGTGTGAGTCAGTCATGTTCTGATTTATTGGCTGAACGTCGGGGCGGGGTGAGACACCCTGGAATACATGTACGCTGCACATATAAGCTTATCCATACCGCCTCCCCCTCCCTCCGGCTCACAAGTTCACAAGACCTAGGCTCATAAGTTCACAAGACCTAGATGAACCCTGCTTGCCGGACCTCAATCTGTGACATGTTTTAATCTTCTGTATTATTCGATCCCGGGAAGATCTTGTTCAGTTTGTCTCCACACCCTCTCTGTTTTTCTCTCATGTTCGCAGAACCCACCGGTTTGCGTGTACCTAGAAGTTATCAAGTGGGGACAATTTGGGTTTACCGACTTGCGGCTTTGAGGTTTCTCTTACTCATCACTGGCGGTGAGGAACTTTTCCATGCCATACCTGATAGTGCTCGTTAATTGTTTTTCTCTTATTCACAGAATCAACATTAGCAATGGTGGGAAAACTGTCTTCGTGATTGTCCCAGAACTTTGTCATCCGTGTTTTACCGGCCCTACCTGGTGTCAAGACAGCTGAACTGTTGGTCACTAACCTGCTACCCTCAATCCCCTCCCCCGACGACACCACCTCCACTCACCGAAACTCACCCGCACCCCATACCAACACACACAGTCCCTAATGCCCAATACACGATCACATGCAGGTGGAAACCAAACAAATTACATCCGATATATATCACTGTTGTTCTGTTTTAATACAGGCTATTCTATGACACCGTTACGTTTTGTGGCTTCTGCCGTGTACCCTAGCACCCCAGCCTCAGGAGGAGTCACGTAACATCCAACCTAAAACATGTCAGAATCACAAGCATAATC
The DNA here is from genome assembly GCA_016165875.1 of Acanthopleura granulata. Classification (NCBI taxonomy): domain Eukaryota; kingdom Metazoa; phylum Mollusca; class Polyplacophora; order Chitonida; family Chitonidae; genus Acanthopleura; species Acanthopleura granulata. The sequence goes on along the minus strand of JABBOT010000003.1, from coordinate 8,263,288 downwards.
CCAGTACACTCTGTTGAACTCTACGTAATACTTTCCTGTTGCAATTAAATTAAATTGCACCCAAGTTTTTGTGCCACGTTAGAGGAAATACTGACTATAGTAACCTATTCAGTATATTGTAAAAGAATGTTTGTTAATAACTTCCCAATTTCTTGCCTTATAGTTGGGGGAGCTAACTATGAGAAAAAAAAGTAGAAAAAGAAAAAAACCAACAGATCCGCTTTACTAGGAGTTGTCTATTTATAAAGGTTTTTTTAAAATCATTGAATTTGAAGTATTTTGGGGTTGACTATACCCTTAAACTCATAAAATATCATACAAATACAAAATAGGTATTGGGATAATTTGTCTTCAATTTTTTTTTTCAGCGTTAGAGTAGGACTACATAGGGATGTTTTATCTACAGTTTGGGGACCAATGTGAAACTCGTAAAAGTCCCTCCTGCCTTTAACAAAGAGATCTAAAGCCGTGTACTCCTTTGTTCTTTCTTCGCTTATGTGACACTTCTAGCTGCATGCGTGATCAGAAAGTATTCAGGTAGTACATAAACACTGCAGTGTCACAGCAGAAAACTATGTGTTTTTCCGCGATTTGGACCGTTTTGTGTTGCCCGTCAGAGTCTCCCATTCCAAGAGTCCATTTTCAGGTGTCGACAAATGAATGCATTGGTCATACGCCTGCTGCATAGTTTAAGGCTCAAGCTATTCACACAACACATTCAGTCCTCAATTCTAACTCGAGAAAAGTTCGACAGAAAAGACCTTGCGGACAGGATTTCAAATTCTGATTATTCCCAAAGTCGCTTTCGGGAATCAGATAAATTGTTATTAAATAACTGGATAATTGGATGAAAAAACACCACTCAAAGAATTGAGATGTTCACTTCTACAGTCTTATTGTATACGGTATATAAGTCGTAATAGGAGATTTGCACATTGTTTATTTATCATGAAACTGAGCTAACTGAACATATATTGAGCCCTTGTCATAAAACTAAACCTTTGTTTATGAAATTGAGCTCCTGGTCATTTATGCGAACCCTTGGCCAGTAAAACGGTCTCTGATCATAAAATTAAGTCTTTGTTCATCAAACTGATACGTGGGTATTTACTCTGAGCTCTTGACCACGAACCTGAGCGAGGCCTCCGTGCATGGCCGAAGTGGTCAGTGTGTATGGCCGAAGTGCTCAGTGTGCATGCATACTATATAACGCCGCACAATGGCACATAAACCTTTCTTCAGTCCGGTCACTGTGAGTTCAAGCCCTTCAAACCTGTATTAATCCGAAACATTGCCATGAAACTGACATCTTGGACGTTAAACTGAGCCCTTCGTCATTAATAGGGGCCCATGGTCATTAAAATGAGCCTTGTTCATTAAACCGAGCCATTCTTTAATAAGTTGAGCCCTTTTCTTAATAAACCAAATCCATGACCATTAAACCGAACATTTGGTCATTAAACCGAACCTCTGATCAGTAAACCGAGCTCTTGATCATTAAATTGAGCCCCTGGTGATTAAACTGAGCATTTGACCCTGGGCCCTGAAATGGTTATTAAAGTGAGTCATTGGCTATTAAACCGAGCCCTTATTCATTCCATTGAGTCTTTGACTTGTAACCTAGACCCTTTGTTATTAAACCGAGCCCTTAGCCATCGAACTGAGCCCTTGGTCAATGAACTGAACTCATGGCCATTAAACACAGTCCTTTGCCAGCAAACCGAAGGCCTGGTCATTCGGTTCAGCCTAATTTAGCCATGAAACTACTCTTCTTCATTACACTCTTCCCTCACTAGTCGTCAAACAGACCCTTTAGCAATTAAAATGAAACTACTCACTGAAGTGACCAAGATTCTGGTCATTAAACTGACCGCCTGCCCCCTGATTTCAAATATCAATTGTTATATAAAAGGATGCCTGTTTGAGATCTACTTATCCCTTTGGAGAAGTATACGAACTTTATCCAACTTCTCAGCTATGACCATAGCTTTACTTATCTTGTCCTAAGCCAGCCATCTTCGACCGAGTCCACTTTATTAGGGAAATGTGTATCATCTGTCACAAACTGTCTGGTTACGATGCCTGTGAAGTTGTTTGTAATCACAGACAGGCAAATAATATTCCTGGGTTTTATGTGTTTTTGGTTGTAAGTATATACTGTATAGTAACTGTAAACACATTTTAGCATTATCGCCATATAAGAGGAAAGAAAAGCAAAAGAAAATCTGTACGGGATTTGTTTTTGTTTTGTTTTTTTTTTGTTCAAGTATATCCGTCATCTGATATCCCATGCCCGTTGGCATGGTGTTCTACTGCTTGGTTACAATCATAATCTATGCAGGCATCATTTATCAAGGTTTGATTACCGGGACATGTTACAAAGGAAGATAACTATAAAAAAGAGAAGTGAGCACCATCAGAGGACTATGAAAAAGCTGTCTAAAAATACGTCGTGATTATGAATGGTTTAAGACTTTTCTGTACCTAACCAAATTCATACATTCACACATGGCTCTGTGGATTGCATAATGAGTTTTTCGGTGTACTTTACGTTATGAAATCATATTAGTCGTGTTTAATAAGTTTAAAGTTGGATATAATATTTTACGTTACTGAATACACTGTTAAAAATGGCAATTGTGGATGAGGAAACTCTTCCGTAATTTTATCAAAATATGGCTCAGAAATACATATACAATCTTAACTTGAATTATCTTCACTTTACTCGGTGAATAATAACCTCGGCACTCATAAAAAGCAGCTGGTGATTTTAGGCAAAGTTTTCCATGGTTCTTAACAGTTTGTTTTTCTACTATTATTTAGTAAGGTTGTAGTGTCTGATATTCGATTCCACATATATTTACACAACTGCAGTCAGTGTATGACACACGCCATGCTATTACTTAAATGTTCTGCCAGCAACCTGCAGATGGTCTTGGGTTTCCCTCGGACTCTGCCTGGTTTCCTCCCACAATAATGCTGGCCGCCGTCGTATAAGTGAAATATCCTTGAGTAAAACATTTAACACGAATCAAATAAATCAAATAAATATAATTGAAAGCACCTATGGTTGGTTTGCGATCTTATAAAACGGCAATGTTCTGCTAAAATGGTATAGGAATAAGCCCCTGCATACATCCTGTACATGGCTCGATTTGTATCATAAGCTAGATTAAGTAGTGATTATTGAAAACTATTCAGTTCTTCGCTTTGAAGACACTCTTTTGTTTTACGTCCTAAATATTTAAGTCAAACCGTTGGACAATTAATTTGTAAAGCTCCATTTCGTGAAATAAAAATATTTACCGCTGATACATTTCTATTCCCACCCTCCTAAAAGAGAAAATATGTAGCGGTATAGCATTGACTGTATAGTGTTTAGAGCAATGCATTATATGTAATAGTGGTTCCTCTCTGTTATATGTAATAGTGGTTCCTCTCTGTTACAGAAACTGCTACATATCTTTTCCTATTGAGACAACTGAAAAGAGGAGATATTAAGCGTGGCATTTCCTCTAAACGGGGAACTCTTAAATCCCTTTTCTCGTCTTTAACAAAGCGGCCCAAAGCTATGAGCTCCTTTGTTCTTTCCAATAATACGTCTCACTCCTTGGTGCCTCTGTGCTCTTACAACACATAGGTATCACACAAGCAGTGTCGCGTCACAGCAGTAGACGGTGAGTTTTCCTTCAGTGCGGACTAACCCTTCTGTGTACTTCGTCAGTCTGTCATTCTTGCAGCATTAGCTCCCATGTTCATACCTTTTTTTTATCACATTACTCATCATCAGTTTTATTAGAGTTGTTTCTAGTAAACAAATATGTATTTCCGTAATTACTGTATACCACAATTGTATTTAAGTGTTTGAAATAATGTCTACGTGGCGTTTAGCCATCATTCATTTATTCATTTCATTTTCTTTATGGGCCTGTATAAACCTACTCATTTCAAAAAACACGGATTAACTGTTCATTCAGCCGCCTCCGCAGGGCATCACATCATCGTGTTAGCAGACAACACCTGTTTCCTGCAGCGCTTTACCTGGATATCGCGACCACTCACCTGAGGCTGGGCTTACTTGTAGCTTCCCTACTATCGCCTCAGGTCTGCTTACTAATCGTATGTTTCTCTGATCGGTCGTTTGTTTACAAACTTACTCCCACACATGCGCGGGCGTGAGATGGTCAGCTATTGTTCTACTCATTTGCGGCCATTCTTGAGATAAGAGATCACGTCTACCGGTAAATAGACAGATCTATATATACTCGATAGATTACTCATATGAGGAAAAGCATGTAAACCAGGGGAAATAACTCTGAGAGACATACTAAATTCGCGAAATAGTGGCTTTCTCTCCCTTCCTCAGCCTGCCCACATTTGATGTTGCACAAACATTTCCACTTTTTATATTCAGGCACCTGAATGCATGACGGGTGCACACAAATACACGCTTTACGCCCCTGTACATCTGGGAAATCTTACCTTTGAAGACACTTGAAATCCACATTTTACCCAAATTCACGTGGGTTTGGATCAAGTAAGTGTCAGTAATGTGTTAACCAGCTCCCGTTCTCGACGCATATCTTGAATCAATGCCTATACTTGTACGTTATAATTCGCTTATCAGCTCACTCAGTTAAGAATTCCCTTAACTACCATGACAACGTACATTGTAGGGATAAGAAGTGCATTTAGCTAAGTGCTACTTTGCACTAAATTTGTTTCTTTCTGGATGGGTGTTTGACATGTTCTTATCATCAGAGCGGTAATAAATGGTCGCCAAAAGGTTTGATTCGGTCAGCTGCCTTCTGTCTTTGTCGGAGACCCATGGGCCGAATGGTCTAGATACGGTTGAGGTATATTGACTCTAGCAGTTTCTTGTCTGACTCTGGAGTCATTGGTTCGAAACCCGGAAAACTCGTAGCCAATTGTCAATATACTAGAAACTGTCATATACCTGGAAAGTGGTAAAAACCCCAAATAACGACAAAACTGTCACTCTAAACCGGATTAATTCCTATGATTATCGTTTGTCTGGCAAGTATTGTTGCGTATATACATGAAGTTTACGCAAGAATTCATCCCGATCTGCTGAATGAATTCGTCTTGAAATAAATAGATCAGATACCGTCTTAGGTGGTTCTGATACCCATGGAACGTGAAATCCGCATTCGAGTGAGTTTGTATCCAGGCGGTATGTTCTTTGCGCATGCGCGTGATGATATACTTGTTACACGTGTAACGTACATAGCTTCGGCTGTATCTAAGGTATATCCTGATACAATAATTGGTATCAGAGGCATGGGTGTCATCACCTGGTAAAAAGATGAACACCCGAGAGCGGTTGTGAATAATCAGCATAATGTAACTATAAAACATATTAAATATACCGGGGCCTCCGTGGCACAGTCGGTTAGTTCGCTATCGCAGCACAATGGCCCGAATCTCCCACCAGTGCGGTCGCTGTGAGTTCAAGACCAGGTCATGCTGGTTTCCTCTCCCGCCGTACTTGGGAAGGTCTGCCAGAAACCTGCGGAAGGTCGTGGGTTTCCCCCAGGCTCTGTCCGTTTACTCCCACCATAATGCTGGCCGTATACGTGAAATATTTTTGAGTACGGCATAAAATATCAATCAAATAAATAAATAAATAAATAAGTATTAAATATGCCGTGTATGACAACCACGTAGTGTTACCAGCCTAATATTGCCGTGAACTCGCCGTGAGGTCTTCGTGACGCTGGCATGCATAAGCCATAGGATATGTTAACTGAGTGACGGATTGTCATGTCCATTAAGTCAGGAGCTCTTTGAAATCGGCTACACGGTAATAAATAAACTGCTCATGTATCTTTTCCCCAGCTGTTTTTATTAAGTAAACAATATAATTCTTTTTATTATCTGCAACTTTTCTCTACATAGAGTATTTACTGAACGTTTTGCTTAGCTTGTTTTTTCATGTTATCCACCCTGTAAATCCACCGAAGAACTCGAGAAAAAAAAAGACAAGTTCTGTAATTAGGAATTTTTTCTGTGATTTCCTCTGAACAGCAGCAGCCATTTTGTCTATTGGGAAGATGACATGATCTGTTCCGAGACTGTCCTACATACACTTCACCATTTCCCACATTACCCCTAAGATTAACTGCTCGCCAGATGTTACATTAACAACTTGATGTCCAGTAGTATTTGATCAGCCTGAGAAGATCCAAGCTAGCAGAGAACGGATGCGGTATGATGTTCTCCAGTAGGTGGCGTCCGATTCTGCGCGCCTCGGGGAAACACATCGTTTTTTGCCAAACTCTCAGCACCCAGCCATCTGTCATAAATAACGCTGCATGTATATGAAATATACCCTAGCTCAATCAAATTCTAATTTGAAGGAGAATGTATGAACTATTTTGTCTCCCGAAAGATTCCACACCGAAAGAATTGAATAGCATTACAACGTGAATACATGATAGATGTGTACAAATATCTGTACTGCTATTTTGTTCCAATTTAAAATATCTATGAATTTTGAAACAAGAAGTCTTTTCGCCCAAGATACACTCCTAAAACAGGTTTTTACGCCTTCAAATTTACACCATGAATGGCAAATACAATGGAATTACTTACCAGTGTATGAATTTAACTTGTCCAAAATGTCAAGCAGAACGAGCGCTTTGTTTTGGTTTGATGTTAGACCAGGCGCTCCCGGGGGTTTGTCAGAGTCCCACAACAATCTCTGTGGTAGGTACTCCATCTGTTAACAACAACAAGAGGAGTAAGCTCAGGTAGCACTCTGACATACGCACATGTAGCCTATCGGTCAGCATATCAGCCAGTCGAAAGAGAAAGTTCAAAAGAAATCGCCAATGATGTCCATTCCCCACCAAAAAAATATTTACAAAATTCGCAAACAATAAGTTGTATTTGATCTATGCGGAAATCTTCCGAAACGCACGAAATTTTCGTAATAATAGAATTTTTATAGCCTTTTACCCAAACATATTTCCGCGGTGAGATCTCCGAGGAATTAAGACGACGTCCACAACTTGTTGAAAATATCATATCAAGGCCAAAGAAAAATTGAAAAGGAAATGCTGATTTTTCTGCATTGTATTTACACTGATTTCTTTTTTTTTTTTTTTTTTGACTTTCTTTTTTTTTCACGTAAAGGTGTATGATGTAGCTGCAAAAATGCATTTCTCTCGTGTGAACATATATGTGGGTATGTCCCATTATGGATTTAAAGAAGACCGGGGAAGTCAATTGTGGTGAAAAGTCTAAGATTTAAAGATTTAAAAAATATCATCCGATAATTGTGAGACGTTCTCTAAAAAACTTATCCCTGATCGCCGTAATCGCAGGTAAGATTATTTAAGTGGGGAGGAGTATAATGGGAGCAGCATTCCATCGCTTATACGAGCAGTTGCTAGCGGGAATTTCACTTTAGCTCAGTCGGTAGATCGCTGGACTTTGGCTGCAGAGATCTGCCCATGGCAAGTGTGTGTTATGACCAACCTTAAAATTTGGAACTAAACCCCGGAACTAAAAACAAATTTGATGACCCTGTTTTTAAAATCTTCAAGCCATACTCTTTTTAATACAAATTGCCGAATATTTTCCCGGTCTTCCCCTTTAAGTTGTAAGCCTATTTGTGGGGTCATTAACGATTATCTAGCTGTAGGCCTATATGTGAGGTCATTGCTAATAATCTAGTTGTAGGCCTGTATGTGGGGTTATTACCAATAATGCAACTGTAGGCCTATATGTGGGGTTATTGTCCAGTGAACTAGCCGTGGTCCTATATTTGAGGTTATTACTGTACCAATAGTCTAGCTATAGGCCTAAATGTCGGGTTATTACCAATAAACTATCCATGGGCCTATATGTGGGGCTATTATAAATAATTTAGCTGTAGGTTAAAATGTGGGGCTATTGCCAGTAAGCTGGCTGTAGGGATACATGTGGAGTTATCGGCAATAAACTAACTGTAGGCATTCATATGGGACATTTACCAATAAGTTAAGGATGTAGAAAAAAAATTAGGCCTTCTTCAGGTGTTAATTCATCGGTACAGCGAGAGTTGCGGATAAAGAAGTCTTGCAGAGATTGCTAAAATCAAATCTCCACGACAATACTCACCCTATCTATAAATGCTCTAGTGTGATTCTTTGAATACATTTATATATTTGACTGGTCTTTTAGACCGTAAAGAAGAGATTTCTCTTGTAAAAAAAAACAAAAAAACAAAAAAACAAAAAAAGCCCCCAGAACAACTGTAGTTAATCATCCACGGTCCTTTGGCAAGTAACTGGCAAACTTTCTCTCGCGTGAGGTTCACTGGTTCACCCTCAGGGCGAGCACAAGGCTATAATAGTTCAAAGAATATGACCCGTAACGAACTGTGCGAGGGGTATCCAAAGCCTATTGCCACTGAAAGTCTGATGAGAACAATCGAGACAAGGGAGCAATGCCTGTCCCCACGGTCCGCTCTCTTATCTGTATGATAATGACAAGTCGTATCAGTCTTGAGGCATTTTTAAATAATATTTGTGATATCTTAAACGGTTTTTCAGATGTGTTGCAGTTTCAGACATCTTGAGATCACTTCCCCATATCTGGATATCTTCTCCAGGAAATTTCGAAGTTTTAAGATGTCTAGAATAAAGTTCCTCCTGTACATATAAAAAACATGCTTTATTTTTAGGTAAAAATGATTTTCAAATGTGTGGAAAATAAACGTCAATTAATGGAAAACATTTTGGGTCCAAACTTCAATATAGCAGGTCATTTGAAATATCTGAATATGAATTTAAGATAACTGGAAATGTTTGTCGGCTTGCTATATAGTTGGTGTGTATATGGATATGATAGAGATAGATTACCTGATTTGTCACAGTATTTTCGTTATCTGTCGAAAAGTGTGTCGTGGCAATAAAGTGCACTAAGTTAGCCCAGTTAATACCAAAGGAACCCTCCTCATCCGACATCCAGGATTGTCTCCCCTTGAATAGCAGCAGCGCAGTTTCTATAGATTGAACATGCGCGTTCCACATGGCCGTCAGGTACGTGTCCTTAAGTGCCGATGTACTCAGCTCTTTTCTCAAGGTCTCATTTTTCAACAGACTGAAGAACTCGGACCATCGAGTAACAAGAAGAGGATTGATTTTACTACAACTCTTAAAGTCGTTGCAGTACAGATGGGCATCGTGACCAGGATATGTTATACGGATTGACGATGGTGGTACCTGGAAATACTCGGCTCCAACCATTCCAAGAAAAGGCACAATGGACAGGTAATAGTTCATACTGGCCCACCAGCTTCTGTACGATACACACTGATCACCAGGTGAAAATCCACACCTGGTCAAATTTGACAGATCCCGGGTTCTCTGGCTGGAGAATTGCCAGCCAAACTGCAAAGGCAATCCCCAGAGAATATTCCCGCTGTTATTGGCACCAAAAGACTCCATGGCTACTTCCGTCTGCTGGATCATAATCTTATAGGCTCCCAGGCGATCTGAGTATAACCAGGGGTTGATCTGGTACGTATTCCCCGCCTTGAAGTCCTCAAGGTGACCGGGCGCCAGCTGCCATCCTGGAGGATAGACCAAGGAACCCGTCACACAACCCAGAAATGCCGCCATAGATAGATGGATGCGTAAAGACATCGCTTCCTACAGTATCGTCTCTACAGCTGGCAACTGGTAGCACGTATTTGTAACCTATAGCCTAGGGGATCAGGATATCTGGTTATATTTTCACTCAATTACTGTACCTTTGGCCTACTTATCCAGTTATGTAAAACATATTTCAGTTCAATAACTACTCTGACCACCCGGACTGAGCATACTTCTCTATCAGTGGTGACGAGATATGGGCCCAGACATGTACAAGTACTAGATAGAGTACATTATACTTCACTGATGTAATAACTTGAACAAAGCACAAGCCTAAATGCTGGGTAAATGTGGTTTGAAGACCTTCTTGCGATGAGAATTTCTCTAGTGGTATGTTTGTAATGTGATGTATTCTTATAGTATATTTCTAATGCCATTATAATTAATTGAACTTACTTTTAACGCGTATCCATGAGTAATATTATATGGTTAACATCCTTATAAAGGAACTTGTGGTCTCCTTAATAATAGTAAGTTGTATAAATATCGCCTACACAGGGTTTGTTTGTTTATTTTACTGGGATTAACGTTTTTTTAAATTTTGTTGTTGTTGTTGTTGTTGAAATCGCTTGTCTTGGTGATATGGTTTCTCCAACAGGCAGCACACAACACTGACATGCCGATAGCGATGCTTTCCTGGGTAGCCATGCCAAAGACACCAAACCCGAGACCCTCTTTCAGTCACGCTATACTGACACCGGGCAGGCCAGTTCTTGGCCTTTCGTCATTTGCTGAGCGCCAAACGCGGTAGTGCTAGGATTATAAAATGTCTAAGACACTTAAGTCGAAATTGAATCCAGATGTAGCGTTTACAGGGCAGATCCTCTATCCACTACGCCACAGCAGATGTTCGAAGATGGCGCCTTTTCAGTCTATTTATGTTATAATGCCTGAATCCCAAGCATCATAATAACCGCACGGTTTGATGAATGTCCCTGGGGGAAAGAAGTGCCATTATCTACTCCCGGTCTGCGATGAAACGATTGTCACCTTTCATTTGCTTGTCTGTCTAATTTCACACTCTACTGGCTTTGGTTATCTGCGAGCCGAGATAATTCCACTGGAGATAGCACGGCCTGTGACGATTTTATTCAGGCACGCATCTCTTGGCCTTCTGCATACTCCATGTGACCATCAGGCACATTTATCCACATTACCTAGGTCGACTCAAGGGCAAGACAACTTGCAGGAGTGGTTTATCAGACACCGAGCTGCCACATACGAATACACCTCAGCCGGAAAAACACAACATACAGCATCCAATACTGACGATTTTGATAGACAAATAACATGACATATGGTTTAAATGGTACTGATAGCCCGCGTAGCGGGCCAAACGGTATGAGATGTGGACAAAGCTGTAAGTGAATCCTCATTACTGTCTCTAAATATGAAGTGGTCAACTTTTGACTGGCAACTGAAAAGTCATTCCTCAGTCACATACGAAGTGTCAAGCATAACAATTCCTGTGGCTAATTCGTCCTATGGCTTCTTGTTTCTATGTTAGCAATGAATAAAACACAAATGAGTACCTGAATCGTTGCTAAATGACAGATTTTCATCATCTTTTAGCCAGGTTCACAGGGTGCCGCCATATTGAAACTAAATCTCGTGAAATCTCTTGATCATGTGACCTACAAGCGACCTGCCCGACCAAGCCCGAAGGTTAATTTTATGCACGGAGATTGGCGACTATCTGCTGCCCGGGCTTAGTGGTAACACCACATTTCATATCAATTCGCGTGTAGTACAGTCAATTTATATGCTCAAAACTAACCAGCATTTGTAAACTTCCTATGGTAAGTTTCACCTGTTAACACAAAACACTCCAAGACTGCATTACAAAGATCTATGCGTCGAGCAGGACTTGCGTGTTCTACAAATTCAAGCTAGAAAGTATATTTAATAAATTTGTTAGTTGCAAAAGGTAGAAACAATCTTACAAAAGTCGTTCATGGTTGTTCTTTAGTTAATCTAGAAAGGACCCCTTGCAACTAGATGGGAAATGATTCCCCTGTCGTCCAGATTGATTGACAACTTGCTCACTGTGACAGATCTACAGCAGAATGACGCAATGGCTTCCCCGGTATGAGGTTGAAGTTGTTAACATGTCTTGCCAGCAATAATGTTATATTATGATAGGAATTCCCTCAGCAAGATACCCTAAAATAGCGAAATTTGCATTTGACCATATATTGGTTTTCTGATAAAACAAAAAGTATGAATCACACAACTCCTGTTCAAGTTACATAGTAATTCTACTTCAGATCCAAGTAGATACCCTCCACTCCAGGCAACACGGAGGGGGGGGGGGCGATCTCCCATCAAGCTGCATGGGGTCCTTTCATTACAAATTGTTCACCTGCTAGGTTATGCTACACAATTCCGAATAAGTTAGTGAATTGTTCATCAGTAAAACGAAGGAGTGTCAATTGTCCATACAAACGTACTGTTGGGACAATAAATAACCAGTTCATCTTGAGAGTTAAAATAGCAATTTTGTGCACATAACAGATTTGTGGATGTGTTAGAGCTACAAGTTATGCATAGAAGACAATATGCTGACGCTCAAATTAATCATGCGTAAATCATTACAAACAATCCTTACATGTATATATATATGTCACCAACATGTTATAAATCTGAAAGGCTATGGCAAAGTGAATAGGGCGACAGCAGCGACGACAGCCTGGTAGTTGCCAAAATCCATTATTCTTGTGTGAATGAAATACTTCGTAAAATATCATTTACAAACTACCGGTACTAAAACCACACTGACATAGGCGAATACCCGTGAGGTAAGGTGTATGAAGACTTTACTGCAATACTAACCACTTTAATATATGTTCATTTAGAAAAATAATAAAGCGAAGTGAATTTAACCAAAGAATTGATGGAGCCATTTGGTCAGAGAAACACCTGAAACTGATACTTTAATTAAAGTCGGAGGTTCATTCTGAGTACTCATGGTAGAAATTGTTACAGCGTGATCTCCTCTTGCACTGAAGAAAATAGTAATGAGTTACGTACTTGGATGATTTCCACCATCAGGGACCAGTCATTTATTATATAAAATTATAACAAGCTCTATCTCCATTGTTATTCTACCTGCAGACTTCGAACATGGTACATTATCAACACCTAATGCGGTCTATTACATGATAACACCATCCCTGCTGTGATAATGGAGATATCACACAGACTGCTATTCAGTCTGCAATTCATAGAGTTCCACCCCCGCAGGGTGTGGTAATGGAGAAGAATCGACATCACGTAACAGACGGCGTTATGTAATAATAAAAGTATGAAGTCTGTAATTCCAGTAATAATGGAGATATAACCTCTTATATTTTTATATAAATAATGACTGGTCTCTTTCGAATAGCTGACCACTAACTAAGAACCGCCAACTAAGTTATTTCACGTGTCAAATCAGCATATACTGGTATACATGGCATATATTGGCAAACAGGACTGCAGAAAGTGAGACAAAGTGCTTCAAACAAACGACATCCTGGCATACAAAGGAAATGGTACCGCACAAGACAAGACAAAGTGAGTCAAACAAACGACATCCTGCATACACAGGCCAACAGTACCGTACAAAACAAGACAGAATGAATCAAAGTAGCTGAATCCTGCTATATATAATACAGAGAATGGCAAAAGCAAAGTGAGTTCAACAGAAGTATCAATGAGTTTGTTTGGTCGGGTGTGTAATGCCAGACATAAAGCTTTCAGACAATTTCCCTGCAATAAGTTTTATTTTATTGTTTTATTTATGATTATTTTTTTCTTAAATAAAGACATAAACTTTCCTTGCATAACAGACTTTCACGAGGCTATTAAATTGTCCATTGTTCCCGATGTCGGTGAACTGGAAACTCTGTATACCTGAGACCAGGAGACCAGTTGTCATACAGTATAGAAGATTTGTCTCCCTTGATACTGATACCATCGCCTAATTTGCATGAGATGTGGATAACCGGGGCTGTCTACACAATTGCGACATCAGGCGAATGATTTTATCGGATAAACACAAGATGAAATGTTATAGTAGAAGCATGTTTTGTGAACATCAGTGAAATTTGATCATCAACACTGCGCGAATAATTCCAAATTGGACAGTTCGATTCTGATGCACACATGCGATTTCCTTCTTGATAATTATACCGCCCATGGAAACTTCAAGGGGGAAATGCTTTTTTGTATTAATGTGTCTCGGATATTAATCATGCTACTATCAGCTGAAATTTCCTATGCTGATTTGCAGATTCCACCTTAATTTCTTGGACGTCTCAAGTGTTTACTTTTCAACAAGCCGGCCTTTTTTAGTAGCCTTAATTTGTGGGCCTAGTACTGCCTTTGTTTCTGGCATAATGTTTTGCATGTGGAAATTTAATCCACATATTTAAGATTAACATAAGATACTGCCATTTGTATGCATCAATGTTTTCGGTTTGAATGGTAACTGTATAACTCATCAAGACCAAGGACATTCGAGAGGTACAAAGCGAAATTCTGGCAGTTGTTTTCTTGCACCTAGAGAGTCATATGTCTCTACTGCAAGTGCATTCACAACCTGTGCGTCAGGGGATCTTCTTTCAGTCTTACGGAAATTAGTTGTATTATTTTAATGACCATTTAGTTGATTAATTCTATTTTCTTCCCATCCAATCGTTACGCCAATAGGTTTTTGTCAACAGCCCCGGATTCTTCCTTGCCGTGAACACCCATACTAACAAAACCAGAGTTACAGAAGTGCACATGTCAAGAGTGTATGCTTTTCTCTGGTTTTGAGCCACCAGATAGTAGATATACGTAAGTACGTTTGTATGTATTCTGAAGAAAAAAAACAATGGACATAAAGAGTGCTAATACACATTACTTGCAAACAAGTTCGCGAGATTCGGGTTTCACTACGAGCATGTGGAAAATACATGATCACCAGGATTCATATTAGGTTAAGAATGTGCCCAGTCAAAACAAAGGCTGTTATGTCTGGCCAAGGATGATTGTCTTTGTTCCAAGACGCGTCTAGAAGCTGTCTGATGTTGTCCATTGTCCAGGGACAACGTTAAATAACTATGGATTGAGTCATCCTCCGTCGCTGGGAACATCAGGGGACATTTTTTATGCTGACTCAAGTCAGGCCAAATGCAGGGTATCTGCAGAGAGCAACCAGTATGCGACATGTGGATGGCACTGGACAAGTCATGCATCACAGGCGTTAGCTCGCATTCATATGTGTACCTAGTTTATTTACAACAAGCAAATAGTAGCCAAATTGTTCCCTTTTACCGCACCAAAGACGGATATTTGCACGACTGATGTATTCGTTCTCACTAAATATCATCACAGCAGTAGGGCAGTGGTACAGAGCCTCTCTCGACGTCATTCCTGCCAATAGTAGATGGCAATACTACAGAGAGATGAAAGCTCGATTTACATAGCATTTCCACAGCAGTACCTGACTGGGATGTAATATGTTACAGTTTGATCTGAAAACGAGCTAGAAATGGTGTCTTCATACACTAACTGGGTTTCGCTCTTTTGGGAATAAATGGTTAACAAGCAAGATTGGCTTTGGCCATGCCGTGATGGTCGACGATTCCTAGCCCTGTGACTACAGCTCGCGCTTTGCAGGCTACCCTGCTATTGCCGTTCCGTCGGGGAAAATCAATTGGTGGTTGAGATAGCCCAGTAACCAGAGGTGTTTTCTGTTTGTCGGTGCAGCATTCAGGTCAATCTACCCTGGACAGGACCAGTTCGACTTTTAGGTGCAGCCGCACCTCAACTCAATCTTGATTCAGTACTTCGCTCTACCGCCAGTCTCCAAGGGGTTGGCCAGTAGCGTACCTTTACGTCAAGATCCTGTCTTAAGGGACTGAACATCTTCTTAATTTACGTCATGAAACCTTCTTAAGAATCTATCTCATCGGGTAGTATAGTCCATCCTTAGAGATATGAGAAGGTATGGTCATGTCTTCAAAGGCTAGCATAAATTGCTTGCGACATTTGTTTCCTCGTAACTATCTTATTTCCTGTAAAGACCACGGTTCTTTGATACGTCATTAGAAAGCGCCTAACATTTCAGAAGGCTTTCGAACGACATCTTCATATCTTTCTAGAAAGAAGGTTTACGTTTTTAGATTTTAGATTGTTGCTATAATGATATTATATATATATATATAATATATATACATATATAAAATCCAGAATCAATCAGATACACGTTCATGGGCTGCTAGTTAACATGGAGCCCGAAACACAGTAGATCTGCCCTGTGCTATAGAGCAACAGTTACAAATATATGGCAGTATTTTACTTTCATCGTTCACAAAAGTATAATACATTTCGTTACTTTCAAAATTGTCCATATAAACAGTGTAATTATGGGCTGATGGATTTGTTATCTTATGCGTCGTGACAGATCCGGCATTGCCTTCCCACGAACAACCGAAGAGGGAGTCAGCCTCAGCCGGACTCAAAGTCACAGGGACCGCAGCGGTGATAGTAGCCTGAGTTATTGACCTGCGCCAGCACGCTAACTACTCGGCCACGAAGCTCCTCTCCCCTCCTGTTGTAAGGAACAGAAATCTAATCGAATTCAGTACATTTTTCCGTGCACTGAAGACAGTTATAAAGCTGAATAAACCATTGTTCTGTTGAAATGAAATGAAGAGTACACTAATCCGTTTAGGTCCGAACTACTTGATGCGGGAAATATCCCCAATGATATTTGTTTAAATGAAAATATTTTCAAGTCCAATTTCAGTCTATAGTGTGAAAGAATGTCGCGCTTTCATTGTAGCTGGCCATATCTACAGGGTGCATACATGTGTATTGTAACCATAGCTGCTAATTGCAATAATACACAAAATAATCGCATTAAACTCACAACATAAATACATTAAACTGCACTACCTCATTCGTCTATCTCAAATGTATCCACCTTCTTGACAAAGCTTGGCATTATATTCGCCGTCTTTAAATAGGGTGGAGAACTTGACATCATTGCCAGTGATTGCCACAGGTTTATTCAAGAAAAACACAAACGCTGCCATGACGGCATTTATACATAGTTGCGGTATATTACGAAATGCCGTGGAGTATTTTTCATATTATATAACGTCCTTAAAAGTACTGATATGAATTTTCGACAGAGTACTTGATAGCTGTAAAGCTATACCTTGATAAAATAGGGACTTCGTGAAGGGTGGGTCCCGAATTTTGTCGATCAGTGGATTGATGGCATGCAGGCAATATCAAAAGAAAACCCCGGTATATTATGCCCCTAAGTTAGTCTCATCTAAGGAATGAACGATTATGGTTTAAATTCACTTCTGAATTCATGGCAGCTCATCTAAGGTAAGGGGACTCAAAATGCACGGGAACATTATCTATGATATTTCGCTGTATAGGGAGGGTTTCATGGCTTTTCGTGTCCAGAGATGCATAGATCAAGACGTGCTGTGAGAACATACAACAACGAAAAACAAAATGCGCGTAAACATGTTGTTTGGTGGAGAGAGCGAACCTTCAGGCTCTTTTGCATGGCAACTTTTTGATCTGCTTAATTGTGTTAAAAACCTCTTTCGGAAATGTCCATAACTTTAGCAATATGGTGGCGAGTATATGGCTAAAATAGTGCTATAATGCGGTGTACCACCTCAATCATTCATTTTTGTGATAAGGTTGACACACTGACGAGGTGGTGTAAAATTCATTCAATCTTGCTTTTATCAACGTAGATTATCATTCCTCTGGTTTGCAAATGTCATTCAAATAGCGACAGAACACCGAATTCCTTAGTAACGCAGCTCTCATTGTATTTGGTCCGCATTGGTGATTTTGTCGCATTCAGCGATTTTCCCATTCATTATTTGTTCAACGCTGCTCTCATTACAAACCTTGACTCTTCTTAGAAATTTTAAGTCAGGAATTACTGGAGCGTTAGGGTTGTTTAATCTGCTCAATGCAGCGCCAGCGTGGTGTGCTTTTGAGCTACTTTTTATCACTCACTGTCACCTAATGTATCGCACGCTTGTTAACGGCAGCACATGGTCGCCTGTGCCCAGTTATCGTTGCAGAATTCAATACGCACGCAAAATGAACATGTGTGGAGTGGGCTGCTCAGCAAACCGTGGAGCTACGACAATTGCCTGCAGAGTGCATATGTCACTTGAATTTGGCGTCTTGGTCAATAACGTTATCATTAATGGAGCAAGTGTTCTTATTTCTTCACTGATTTCAATCAATGCTAGTGCCGGCCACTTTGCCGGTCTCGGAAAGCACTATTGTTAACAGTGCTGTCAACTAGCGGTCAGAAATCTGGAACTCCATATAGAATGGATTTAACTACATCGAATAAATACGTATAGATGACGTTAACCTCTGCACTGAGTCGGATTTAGCACAAGTATTGGTATATATCTCTTGGAATAGATAGAGGAATAATATAAAACACTACGCTTTATGTTGAACCGGCATCCGAAGAAACAAACAAATTATGAAGTTTAATTACTGTTTTGTAGATTTTATAAATTATTCACGCTATCGTTTCTGTTAGGAGAATTTACAACTCAAGTCAACAACTATCAATGATATGATTAAAGGTCTTAAAATTCAGCAAAATATTGCATCCGACATGGCAATTTCAAAGCAACATGGCAAGATGTGATATTATAAGGATTTCGTTGACAATGTATTTGTTGGCAAGTTCTGTCAACTTACCTGTCCATAAACCTTATGACTGTCGGATACAAATCTTAAATTATTATTGAAGGGGTGTAAAAGATCAACCAAATACATAAATAAGTGATAGTGAAGGTGAAAGAGCCACTTCAACATTGTAACGTTTGTGAGTTCTAGATTTATAAGGTCAAAATCCCATAGCAGGATGTAATACGGGCTTCGTTATACGTTTTTGTTTACTTATTGTAGTTCCACAACAATGTTACAGAGACAGAACCGACATAACTGTGCGTATGCTCTAGATCTGGGAAATATTTGGATATATAGTTTGTCAGGGGCTAATGTAGAAATTGATTTACTTAGTCATATTTGTGCATGTAAGGAGAGCGGGGAACCTATGATATGACTTAAACATCTGGCCGAGGCAACAGTTTCCTGCTATTGTCAGTCTCTGATAGATTATCCATATACATAACACATGCATGTCACGCTAGGTGTAAACAGAAAGAGTGTTGTAGAACAGCAACATAATGTATGTCAAAGTCTAAATTCTCAACAAAACGTGTATCGCATTCTTGTTATAGGGAAAAACAAATGACAGCATCATGCAATGTGGCGTGCCGTTAATTGGCGATATTTCTCTTTGCTCTGGAACTACAGATGCCTCGTGATGGTTTGGAGTAACAGGAGCTGTACGCTCTCATCTTTATCATAGGAAGTAAGCAGTGTTTTCTGTGTGCAGTAACTTATGCCATGGTTTGTTTTACTGATTTCAGAAAACCCAGAGACCACAGTTCGTGTATTGTCATGCGTACAGCAGAGATAAAGGGACAATAGGCCTACAGTCGACGACTTTCGAATGAGCACCACAGAAAAGCTCACAATAAAATTCAGCGCCGTACTGGCTGCCGTGAGAAAGGAATACAGTGCCCATCTTCGTGTATTATTATTTATTGTAACTTTATCACATATAGAGGTTAGTTCCATTTATTCTTTGAGGTATTTAATACGCCTTGTGCATGACAAGCCCTTTGTTTTGTGGTTTTTAATTTGCCATATCCTGGATGGCAGTTCTACATAACAGAGTGCTATATCTATACGAGTATGTGTCAAAGTCGTCAGAATATTCGCTTGAACTATATTATAACATCTTTATTTTATCCTCTAACACTTCGCTTATACATGCACCTAGGTCTCCTCTTCAAGTTGGTCTGGGGTCCTCCGTGGGTCAATCGGTTAGCGCGCTAGCGCAGCGCAATGGCCCATTGGGGTCGCAGTGAGTTCAATCCCAACTCATGCTGCTTTCCTCTCCGGCCGTACGTGGGCAGGTCTGCCAGCAATCTGCGGATGGTCGTGAGTTTTCCCCGGGCTCTGCCCAGTTTTCTCGCACTATAACACTGACCGCCGTCGTTCGTAACTGAAATATTCTTGCGTACGGGGTACAACACCAGTCAAATGAATAAATAGTCAAGTTGTTCTCCAGTGTGTGTCCTTTCAATATACGAGTAAGACGTATCTGACTGGATAGAAGTAATGCTCTTGTAGGTTTTGGTATCTAGTATCTAGCTGTCCTATCAATGCTTGTAAACGGAGTAATGTAAATGCCTATTGATACACGTATAATCATTCCAGCTCGTACTTGTAAATATCCCCAAGAAAGAAAGAGGAACCTGACCCACACAAAAAGTAGTCCCTGAAAGCGGTCTACACGTATATTCCTTTCGAAATGCGTCATTGTTCTGCACCGCGACAGCAGAGAACGGTGTCATTTTATACACAACTTTAAACTAACTTATTCAGGGTTGTACGTTCTCCATTGTGCAATTCTACACAGCCACAGTTTTCACCACAAGCAAAGATGGCTAAGGGTATTTACGCCAAAAACGCCAAAAACATCGTCTTTCGTCTGACGTTCTTGAGTTTGTATTTTCAATGTTTGACAGTTTTTCCCTCATATCACGACCCTATTTCCTCGTAACAGAGCAGACTTCTTGCAGATTTAGACTGGAACGCCATGCCGCAGGATAATCAGACTTGACGCCCCGTTTAACCTGTCAGGTACATGTACGTGACGAGCTGCAGTGTTTTCCTAATAGCTGCTGACTTCCTCAGTTTGTAAACTGAACTATCGCTTAGTACGTCTATACTGCATTATTCAAACTGGCTCGGTGGCATTGTGGTTAGAGCGTCCGCCTCGAGGTCGGATCATACCAAAGACTTTAAAAATCGTACTTGTTACTTCTTCACCTGGCGCTGAGCACTCAGAGGTTTTAATAGGAAACAGGACTGGTCCACCCAGTATACTGTGCCTGGGTGGAGTGTCATGTCTGGTGTCTTCGACATGATTGTTCCAGTGGCAACAGCACTTTGCCGGCATGGACTCCAACTGCTACAAGAAGATATAGTATCTATATGTTCTACGGGTGCGTTGCCCTCATATAACTGAAAAATTGTAGTATGACGTAAAATCCAAAGTATACCTACATACATATACATATACTGCATTAAAAGTAACACTTACGGCGTTCATGTAACATAGGGAGAAGAGATTAAAGGTTAAATCACCCATTGTGCACAGTTATCCAAGGCTGCGAGGAAGGATAGCACAGGTTTGTAACAAAACATTGCTAAATCGCTTGTGTCGTCTCACATGAAGTTCGCTGGACATAACTTGTCTTCCGCCAGTGTCATCTATGTGGGCCTGATTTGTACCGTGTGGCTTTAACATGTTGTAGACAGCAGAATAGAAAACACCATGTCCCAGGTTAGTGAATGGAAGATAACAGATCCCTATTTCTACACTAAGCTAGGCAGTCAAGAATCCAATAGACCTACAATCAAAAACACATTTGTATAATTAACATGGCATCACAAGAGTTGTAAGAAAATATACTTGTCTAACGTTAACATTTCTATATGGGTCAGCATTTCAAGTTAATTTCGGATAATTCTGGAAGATGTTACCTTTGACAATACCGTCTATACATGATGGCGTTAATTACAAACATCGGTGGAGAATGTCTTCCTGCATATGGCCAGTCTGTTGGAAGCATTATAATACGGCTGTTCATTTTCGGAGCACCTTATTGTTATATTCTTCGTTAAATGTGTTGTTACTTGTATTTTCCTGGTCAGGCTTGCACATAACCCATGGGTGGACTGAGAAAGATGTTCGGTTTTACTTGCACATAAGGTACCACGTTCTGGTTTCGTGTATTTCAGCTCGACCAAACCAAGGAAATGCAGTAATGCAAAACATACGTGCCAAAAGAATCATACCCATGCGATATAAGTTCCAGGTTTGCTTTCAATCTGAATTAAGACTAATGGCATTTTAGTCAGCCAAAATTAACCTATGATTGCTGAGGGCCTGCTACCATTAACTAGACATTGCGCTCTCTAAGCAAATTACAAATGACGTATACCAATGTACAACGTACATTTAATACTGCCATGCAAAACCAATCGTCACCTTGGTTAATGGCTTTTGGTTTTGGTTTGCCCTTACAGACGCAAACCTTTATACTTCTACCATTATTACTGATATGTACAGAATGATTAAAAGCCCGAGAATGTTTTAATGTTCATCTAACACCGGGAACTAGATCATGTCTTCGGGTCACGTTGTATAATTAGCAAACATACTAACATATGGATTTACTGTCGACGGCAAGGTCTACTGTCGTGCTCATACAACTCATGGAAGGTACAGAGCAAGCAAGATTAGTCGAGTGATCTGTTTATGCGACAATGTATACAGGCACCTGGTAACCCTGTCTAATGCCACAATTTTATGGTTCTTTATCATTGCTCAGTCACGATTGGTCAATAGATTACACTGCCGATCAAAGACAAAAGATGATCGTGTCAGACAAGCAGCTTTCAAAGCATAATAGCAGTCGTAAATTGTCGATGAGTAAAGTGAATATGATGCATTAACTTTTCACCCCGTTCATTAAAACCAGTTTCAACCAGCAGTTTCATACAGCTTTTTGTGTCTTTTCCCTTCTGTTTGATGGTCAGTTTCACGGTATATATCATCAAAGGATTCATGAATAATAAAAAATATCGGTACCAATGGCAAGGTAGTCTTCAATCTTACAACTTGCCATGTTGAAGTTAAATCCGAAAAGCCAGGACAAGCCTCAGATTTTCTACGGTCGACCATCATTTTCATTTTCGATTGAGTCTTTTCCAACAATCGTTCAGGTAATGTTTACTTTGTACTGAGATAGTCCATTTGCTGTTTACAGTCGTGCCTTTATTATCAGCCTAGCCGTATCTGGAAACAAAACCTGAAGAATGGCGCACTGCGGAAGACGAACAGGTAAAAAAAATGCAGGTTTGATGATACGAGTCTTGCGTATTCCCGAATGTCAGATCAATGCCTGCAGACATATTGACCCAGTGAAGAGCAAACTCACATCCGGGTGATCATGCAGGCGCGTGCTGGACTCAGCCCTGTCACTGCAGGTACGCAAGCAACGGATCGATACATCTACGGTCGACCAATCAGCGAAAAGAAAGCTACAATAAGCAATAACACTGAGCCGATTCAAAACCGAAATGATGTAGGCAAGAAGCCTCATTACCTCTATCTCAATTTCCCTTAAGTAGAATTCTATAGTCTATGTATCGATTGTGCGTCCAAAGCGTTTGTTTACTTTGGTCCATGCACTTTCTCCGCAGACTATGGTCTTGGATATTGTAAGAAGAGGGAAGATATTACCTGGCGACTGAAAGTGGATGGCACTGGGCGTCACAGCTCTTCTTCTGCTGTCAATCGTCATTTTATCTGGAGAAGATGTTTCTTTTATTTGCAACTAACAAGGACACTAAACAGACTGTTTGCCAAATATTTCCATACACCAGGCACATACAATATGTGGACTACACATCTAGGTATATCTTGGTTCTTGTGACATTGTTGGGTACAAAATGTCATTTCACCGCTGACGTCTTGAGTTCGATTCTGTCCCCAGGAATTCACGTTTTGTTAATAAAAGTAGTCAGGTATAAATGCAGTCTGCAAGGGCTTTTCCAAGAGTATTATTACTTCTCTCTATACATAAACGTGGTCGAGAATGACCAACACTATTTTTATCGGTTAGTGTGCCAATAAGTATGTGATCTAGGGATGGAGCGAGGAGACAAAGTATTAGCGACGAAGTAACTGAGCGATACTATTAATCAGAGTGCGCAAGCCTCGGTTAAAACAAAAGAGCCCTTCCGTTTCCTGTTCCGATGAGAGCAGGTAATCTCTTCTGATGTCCTTTAAAATCAGATAATTCCACAGGCATCGAATGTCCTTAGACATCTGTGGGATATGATATTTATTTTGCCAAAAAATGCATTTTAATGCTCGAGAAATTGCAGTGTTATATTTATGACATCTGTTTACTAAACATGAACATTTTTCTGGAATATGGACTCCTGTGTCAGTGCTGGTTAAGTTATTAAAATTTATAAACAGAGAAATCTAAAACAGCTATCTGCGTAGCCCGAAACATAGGTCTAATCGGACGAAATGACTTATGTTTAAAGAAGATAGGCTGAGTTAAGTCTCAGAGAAATGATCCCAGTGAATATGGTATAGTCCACTGATGGCTTTTGTGTTGAA
Organism: Acanthopleura granulata; assembly: GCA_016165875.1. Classification (NCBI taxonomy): domain Eukaryota; kingdom Metazoa; phylum Mollusca; class Polyplacophora; order Chitonida; family Chitonidae; genus Acanthopleura; species Acanthopleura granulata. Next base: position 8,239,306 of record JABBOT010000003.1, on the reverse strand, counting down.
ATCACTCGAAATGATTCAGGATTGGTTTTCACCGTAAAAACACGTTTATGGCAGAAAAAAGCGGCATTTTCCCCCTCTGTAAAAAGTGAATTTACAAATTTACTTTTTGAAGACTGGTACATGGTGTGAAGTGCAAATTACCATATTGCATGATAATATCTTAGATTCAAATGTACATTTTGAGGGGATGTATCAACTACACCTGCGCGCTGAGACGCGGTGCTTTCCCGCGCTGTACCATTTTTTCTTCACCCACAAAATTTGTCCCCTGAGAACGCCGTAATACAAACCAAATAAACAGATAAGCTGATACGCACTGAAGACATTGGTTTGTTAGGCAAGTCACAATGCACTGTTTGAAAGGAGGCGTATTAATTCAAGCTGTATGTTCGTAACTGTAAATTATACAACTGCATACTAAGCTGAATGGTAGGAACGGTATTAGATTGAATGAACTCTCCCTCTGAACAAATATTTTCAAAATAAACAAATAACATACAGGTGTAGGTAATTTCGTTATTCCGACTGCCTCGACGTGCAGACAGCATGTGCATATCCGTACATGTATAGAGCGGTTCTTGCTTCATTTGACACATGTAGGTAGGAAATCCGACACACTGTTAGCTCCACCATCATTTGACAGTAGGTACCTGACAGAACCTTTGCTGCCTTGTTTTCACACTGTTTGCATGGTTCGATGCAGCCTGTTAGTGTATACTACCCTCATGCAGAGATCTGATACAAATACAAATCTGATACATTTATATATAGATGGCTAATTAAAATAATCCAAAATGACCAATACAAAAAGCTGCAAGGTGAAGACGTGCCAGATTTGAACAAATTCTTTGAAGGAGATCAGGCTTTACGGCGCTAGTTTGATATCAAAACATCTGTGTTTACAAGACAAGATGAAATGACATAGATTGAAAATTGCTTTCCTAAATTGTTAAATTGTTGAGAAAAATGCAGTATATTAACATATGGATATTGTACGAGAATACGGAAACAACATTTTTCGGTCCTTTTCACTTTGCCTGGTGTGACGTCACGAACGAACATCGCGGACGTGTGTCCACACATGACACTCCTCTTTCAAACACTCTTGACGTCATTCAAGCACAAATGCATTCTCGACGTCCCAATTGCCTGATTTGATGTCATTTAAAGAATACTATCACACCAAATGCAGAAAAATATTTCGGACACACCCGAAGATTTTTTTAAGGCATCTTCAGTTAGATGAGTCAGGCAGTATTATTCTTCTAAAATCCCTTTGAACCAGGGTCTTAGAGTTAATCCGTAGGACTTATTTCATATCATTTAGCATTTCTACCAATTTTCTATTATGGCAAAATCCTGAACTTGACAGCTTGCTTGTGTATAGGCTTTGCATATTAGTGAAGACACACCTTCACCTCGACCAGAAAAATTGTGCTCATTTGCTATGGTATTTTGCTCGTACATTTTGTTCATTGGCTTACACTGGTTAACTAACTTTTGCCTCGTGTCAGAAAACCCGCTGTCTTCTGACAGAGCACAGAATTGACATATTCGAATGGACTGTCTTGAAGAGAGTAATAATTTTTTTGTTTTTATTATGACAATGGGATGGGTATATCTTGCTGTACCCTGTGATACTGGAATTTACATCGGTGGAATGTAGATGTTATCCAGTATGACAATGGGAGTCCAAACAATAATGTCCAAACAAAGTATCCTTAATGCATTTGGTTGAACCTAATTAAGTTATTATATTGTGTGACAGTGCCATAAACTTTATATATTTATTATATGCTTTTTGTTTAACGCCATGCATAAAAAATTTTCATTGATGGCGGTCCATTTTATATGTGTAGGAAATAGGTGCCAGTGTTTGGCGTATATCACCAGACAAAGGCAAGCTTCTGAAGAACGTGCCTACACATCAAGGTGGAGGACAAGTTCTCTTAACCGAAAGCTGGACCGTGTAACCGGCTACACGAGCGTCGTCATTAAGGCCACATTTGCACTGGAGGCGCTGGGAGCCTTTGAATTCCTTGGTCATGTCCAGGCCTGAGCCTGCTTCTCACCCCTAAATCACCTCTAGACCACAGCTCGCCTCTCAGCCCTAGACCACGGCTCGCTCCCAGTGGCATTAAGTGTCTCACTGTCTGTGCGCTATTGGCATATCAAGTTATAGTTATGAAGTGGACATCACACCTGGGTCAAGCTTTCTATCTCCCTAGTGTTATAAAACCACCAAGTGTTGAGCAGGAGGCCAATAGACGATGATAGGCGTCATAGTTTTTATGCCACGTCCGTTTCAAAGGTGTATCGGTTTTGCAGCGAGAAAACTTTGTGTAAGGTCGTCAGGGGCACTAATAGGCCTACCCAGTGTTTAGTTTCTGAGAGTACATGTAGCCTAAAACACATAAACAGAAAGAACAGATTATCTGGGATATTATCGCACTGATGGACAAAACAGTTGCTTAGATGTCTATATATATATATATATATATATATATATATATATATATATAGAACTGTCTACCTGTCTGGGCCCATGGTGACATTACGTCATTCTACCTGTAATGGATTTATTCATAGAGAAGTAGGTGGCGAGGGTCTGGGGTGGTGGCCGATTGTCGATAGCGGAATGGAGTGTAAAATTTGTCTACCCTCTATTTGAAAATACAGGGTATCGTTTACCACGTCACTGCTTCCCATTCGTAATGTCACATGACAAAATTCCCATGTAGTGACAGATCTAAGCGTCGTGGGAGAGAACCCCGCTCTGGACCCTCTTCTATGGTTCCTTCGTTATGTCCTTGGGCTGGTTCAGTATACCGAGTACTTGGCCTCCAAGACAACATCACGTGTGTCATCAAGGCAGTGAATGGATTCTTATTAAGACCTGGCTCTGGTGATACCACGTCGATCATTCCCTTCGTAAACGGTTATCAAATCCTATGACAGCCCAGGTGATCTGTTTTACCAGCAGTCGTCTTCTATGGCGGTGCATCTGTTACGAGTGTCCAAAACAACTATGTAAAGGTTGCCGTTGTTTAAAATAGTCAGGGTACCAGGTTACTGCTGTCTTTAACGATTCTTAATGGCTACCGGTGCCTGATACAACAGCGTGAGGTTACAAATGTTTATTGTAGACTCTTAAAGGTTAGGTCTGTCTACAGCCAACTTTCCAGAAAACTTGTAGAAGGCTGCTGTGAACCAGTCCTTAAGCTGAACCAGTGACCGTTTGGTGATTACTGGTTTCCAGTAAAGCTTTCATTGATACCCAGTATTGCATTTGAAAGGTTACAGGGTAATGAGGTTGAAGTTGTGTAGAGCTATAGTACACTCTTGTAAAGTTCTGATTCCCGTGGTACCATGTCAAGATTCATTTCTGGTCATTTGGATTGTTTACTGAATTTATGACGGATATCATTAGTGACAATTACTGACGTCAGTCGCTATTGTACCTGACACATTTGTCCGTCACGCACGTTTATCATGGCGATCGTCCGCTATTTGTCATCATAGTCATGGATTTGTGACTCGAATCCGTCATTGTTGTCCATCACAGGTGTTAGTCACGGGTTTGCGACTGCGTCAGTGGTGTCCATCACGGGTGCTTGCCACAGGGGTGTGACTGGTATCCGTCAGCAGTGTTCACCACAGGTGTTTGTCACGGGAGTGAGACTGTCATCCGTCAGTGGTGTCCATCACGAGTGCTTGTCACGGGGGTTTGAATTAAGATCACGAAGGTTGTCTCTGATGTTGGCAATTGACAACTGCTTGTGGTTAGTGTCAGTGAATGCAGACATTGCCACGCGCCTGTTACATACGCTTGTGCAGACTATCAAGTTTGTTCGCGCTCATTTACAAGTGTTACTTATCACCAGCGAATACGAGAAAACCGGTTCCATCTCTATGAATTTGATTACTGATGATATTGGACCAATAAAACCAGTGCTCACCATATAACTATGCCGACGTCTCTCCCTGCATATGATTACTGATGACACCGGTGGGTTATACATGTATTTATTTATTTGGGAAGTCCGTTTTTTATGGATATTTTCTGCCAAAACACGTTTGTTGCCTCATGAATAGCACATGCGTATTTACATGTATTACACATGCAAGCGTTAAGTAGGTTACGCTATCATTTATACACGTTTCTAATACAAGCAGAGATTGTCGGCAAGTACGGAGATAACGCGGCACAACGCATCATACGCATGCCTCTGGCTGTTGGGCTGATCACTTAAAATGGCGCTGCCTGTTCCATTAACGGATAGGCTGGTATTAAATAATGGTTAAGATTAGAGTATCCATGCCATACATAGAAAGCGGATGTGGATGACATAATAAACTGTGTACTGTTTACTTCAGTATTTGCTGCTGTTCAGACTCCAAACCTTTTTCGATGTGCCCTGCAGTGCCTTTAGCCAGCACGTGTCCAAGTCCCAGTGTGATTGCTCCGCCCGGGCACCTGTTCTGTATCGATCCGCAGACCTCACTGCTCCAATCGCGGTTTCTCGATACCCCACCAGCTCCCACTGTTTAATCTCCATGTAAGGCAAAATTTCCCGCTTCAAGGGATGACTTGAAACCGCTACGGCACGCGAATGTATAAACACCATCACAGAGGCGGCCCGTTAACGTGAATATTGGAAAACGATTTACAGTGAGCGAATGCTATGCGTAAAGTAGCAAAGGCGCATAGCTGAGTATTGCAGTTGAGTGGTGGGTTATGGAAGCAAGGTCTGGGGCATGCTTTACATCAGCAACCAAATTCAGCGTGGATGTTCCTGGTTTGCCTGCTGAAGAAGAGACATTTCTCTTTGTCCTTGAGATATGCGATGTACCACAGGATAGTATTTCTATAGGCCAGTTGCCAAACGTCAGCGAAACTCTTATTTACACGTGCCAAAGCAGCGATCCAAGGAAACCACTGGAAGCTGAGACTTGTAGCCTGACGCAGGAGGCCATCTAGTCCGTGACCATCTGAGGCAGGCGTAGCGTAGAGCCAAGAGAAAACCTCTTGTCCTATATGGCAGGAGAAGTACATGTCCAAAGGTGGCCTTTAGAAGCGACAGCCTCGAGAGCCAGAGTCTAAGAGGAGGACCGATCATCAGTACTCCATCGCCATGTAGAACGAAGGACAACACTGCTCTTTGGAGATGCACTACACCTTGTTTCCTACTAGCTTCGTTTTATTCCCCAGACCATCTGCCGATTTGTGTTTGGAAACCGAGTGTTGTTTATGATTCATATTTACGACATATTATATATGTGTGTGTTTAACCTTGGATGTCCGTCATGTGGTTCCGGCGTGGTTCCGAAGCCTGGAAGTGAGAACCCTGAATCCAAGGTTCCTTAACCATGTTCGAGATCTGGGAACCCCTGCTTTACGAAGCAGCGCTTAACCCGATGACATCTCGCTAACTGGGAACAACCTGGATTTACGTACGCTAGTCCCGTTGTTGAATGCTCGTATCATTGCTCTGGAATGCTTTATTTGTCTACATGTTTGCCCATCCTTTCGTCAACTCATCGATGTCCATGCAGAAATAATCACTGAGTCGACCTAATTATTTATAAGTAGTTAATGACTTGCTAATTGGGGCTTTGTTTAATGCTTCTGCTTTTTGACGATTGGGCGTTTGTCCTGGATTTGCCCGATATATGAACGCCCAAATCTACAGCCATTATAAAGTAATAAGTCGATTGTTTGGAGTATGACATCCTAACTCACTATCCTCTCCCATTAACATTGTATTAGTGCCGGCTGGGATTCGCACACTGCTGTAATCATATCTTCGGAGCTTCATTTCTTGACCATGTATTTTTGGAACGTACCCACGGCACCCTCCTTAATTGGCACATGTTTCATCCTGTCAACGTTTTTTGGTAAGTGGATTTTATTGTCTTTCAAAGCCCCTTTTTCCGATGCTGTCTTTACATTGGTTAATCAGGCAATGGGAGGTTGGGTGTTGGTCCATGCACGAAGTTGCTGGGGCCGGTGAGTGGGCCAGCAGTAAGCGAGTAGCCAGGCCATAGCTCCGTCCGCGGTCTCCAGTAATTAACAGCACTGCCAAGCAGAGATCAGAAAAAGCGGGATAACCCAGTTACACTCAGCCATATCGATGTAAACACTCTTCGATCCGTAGTCATGGCAACCCTGTTTCAGTTAAAGCATATTTGTTATTATTGAACTCGATGTCATTGCCGAATGAGGTAGAGTTGTGTGTGGCTCTATTTTTAAGCAAGATTTTTTTTTCTTTCTTTTCAACCGCAGAACGGAAATGGAATTGTCAATTCACTCAACTGACCACCCGTTGGGTTTTTCAGATCAACCTGATTGTCATTGTTGCATCCATGGTCCTTGCACCTACATTCTGGAGTAGATATAAGTAGACTAGGCAGGATTTTCTGTTCCCGCCTAATGTACCTACACTCATCAGTTCTAACATATTATTCTTAGGCTTATCGATTCTTCAAATCCTTAAATATTCCAGGGACTGATTGACTGATTGATTAATTTACGTCCCGAACATCCTGGCGAAGCTCATATGCGAGCTAGTTTATGGGCTTCCAATACCATATATTAAGAACGGAAATAGACACCTTAGTTTTGTGTTTCACGTTGATTATTAATCCATAGTCAGATAAGTGACACAGTATTTATAGTGTTTCACAATGTGAAACACCAATCAAATAAGTTAAAAATAAATATTCATGAATTATGCATTTACCATGTACATATTTTCTCTTTAGCACGTCTGTGGAAGCGACACTATACAGACTGTATTGATAAGGTTTATCTCGTTGATCACTACGGTGACCATTTTATGGTTAGCTAAGATAGTGTTATATTGTTGATCACTACGGTGACCATTTTGTACTTAGCTAAGATAGTGTTATATTGTTGCCACATGACCTGTATACTTTGTGTGTCAAAAGACAGTTGCATGAACTTCTATCTTCTGGCAAATGACAACCACGTGTAGTGAATCTGATATTTTATGTTCCGGTACATATAGAAGTGGATACTGATTTTATTGCATAGTGAGGCGTGAACTAGGTTTCATTCAACAGTTAAGTTCAACAATGGTCATTGAGCCTCGTTCAGTTTTTAGAACAGTACATAGGCCTACAGAGAGTTCATAGAAAAGTCTCGATTGTGAAATGGCCAAAAGTCTCTCGGCATATAGTGAAACACGTAATGGATTCATGGGGTGATTTGCCAACCAGTCATTTAGTTTTAATCACTGAGATTTATCGATTGGTTGGTGCACATAGGCGAGACTGACCACAATGCAATGTCAATGAATGTCAATCAATCAATCAATCAATCAACCCTAATCAGCAAGGTTTAGCGAGGGGCAAAGGTCCCAAACCTGCCGTTAGTGTCAACAGCACCGTATATTTACAGCCGGTGAGCATTGCCTTTGACCATTAGGTGTCAGCAGGATACATCTATCATTTATATCCCGCTACAGCTTAGTTATGCTATAACAGCAAGACTTGAGGCGCGCTGCGTTGTCAGCCTGACAATGTTGTATTCATCCCATCGGGTCGTATTGCGACTCATTGACATTAACCCAGAGCAAGTTACCCCTACGCGTTGTCAATATGGTTTTCGGGTAGAAAGCATAGTGTTCAGAATTACCCCTTGTACAGATGGGCCGGATTTTACATGATATAAGGCTACCTGGTACGCTTTATTAAAAGTTTACAATATTTTGCATAAAATCGATGAAGCTCTGACAATGTGTCTGTTTTCCCTGGAGTTATAGCGCCCTGATGTAGACTGCTCCCATAAGTCCGGGTACGCTGTTGACTGACCCGCCACAGTTGGTGACTTATGAATGGACATCCGCGTCAACCCAACATCGCGGTATGATTTCCCGTGGTAAGCTGGTATGTACAGGCTGTAGGCTGAAGCTGACACAGATTTAACGGATTTTGGTTAATAATAAAAAACATCTCCACCCTGTACATACCCGGAATACCCCATGTGTTATGCCTGGAATAAGCTATTACACTCTATCTGACAAACAAGTGCATTATATAGAATGATTGGTTGGAGATATTTACTGACTGATTTTGACATAACGTATATTTATGAATTACCAGACGGGGATTGCATTGTTGGACGTATATTTATGAATTACCAGACGAGAGTTGTATTGTTGGAATGTACAGGGAATAGCATGGCATTTAGAAATCACAGGCTAAAAAAAACAGAAAAGTTTAAAGCTTACTGTGAACCTCAGAATTATGGTATTATATTTAAAAATATTGTTTTTAAATGTAAAAGGGATCTACATCGGTTAACTAGTTAATATCATTGCTTCAGAATGTTTAATATCTTGATAGATTAAATTCGGTCAGTATTCTGAGAGTGCACTATCAGTACAATATTCGGGATCATGGGGTTAAACCCCTGTCAGGTGAATAAATACATTGAAGTACATATCGACAGATACGCTTTTAAATGCGCAGTAAACACGAGGACATCAATAATACTTGGTAGTAAATTTTGATGGAAATAGAATCCTAAGGAATTCTACCAGAAACTGAATTATTTTGAAAGTGAGGCATGAAATCTTTTAATGGAAATGACAAACGTGTGATTCTGGTTGATTCTGGTAGTCTTGGGGATTTCATTAATAACCCATTAACTCAGGCCCCAAACCCATTTTCTGTGGTGTTATTGAGTGCATGTGTACGTGGCTGTTGTGTAACTCTCACTGCCTCCATTGTGTGTACATCGCATGGGGACATAGGCTTGGTGAAATTTGCGGAACAGCTCTGGAATGTCATCCACCATTACGCCATTCATTATTAAAGATAAAAGATACCACACTTTAACAGTGATGAAACAGGCCGTTCCCGCTTGAGTGAGGTCAGCGGGTACGATTGCCTAAATATCGATCCGGAGAATCTATGGCTAAAAGCACATCATTTGCACAAGGGGCTATTAGGTTGTTAAGTAATACTTTTGAGGGGGTCTGGTGGGTATCATCTGAGAAGGGCAAACATAGGGTTGGAGGGCTAGCTCTTATGATGGGATGAAAGTCATTGGTAAACATGCGGCTTGAGATGAAGACTCATGAAGGGATGGAAGTTATAATAAACAGGAGACCTGAAAATTAATGATAAACATGACACCTGTTAACCATGGAAGGATGGAAGTTAATGGTGAGTCTGAGACTTGGGATTTGGTTTTCATGAAGGAATTGAAGCTCATGGTAAACATGGGACTTGGCATTTCACACCCACGAAAGGCTCAAAGTTCATGATAAATTTGGGACTTGGGATTTGGTGCTCATGAAGGAATGACAGTTGCTTGTAAACATGAGACTTGAGATTTAGTGTTCATGACTGGACGAAAGTTAATGGTAAACATGAGACTTGAGATTTAGTGTGCATAACTGGACGAAAGTTAATGGTAAACATGAGACTTGAGATTTAGTGTTCACGACTGGACGAAGGTTAATGGTAAACGTGGGACTTGGGATTTAAGACTCATGGAGTGAGCAAAGTTAAGGGTAAATATGAGCTATTGGGTTTTACCCACTTACTAATGGTATTGTATGTTATCTCGAGACGTAAAGGCCTGTAAGAGAGGGGATTAAATTCTAAACATAAAAACGTAAGGTTGATTCCATGCATAAACTCAGGTGTCCAGGGCTGATATGAAAGAGCCGGCACTCGCGGAAGGACAGGGGTTCGTTCTAAACGTGTATCGAGAGAGTCAGGATTGGGTTTGATTAATAGTGTGATTAAACCCCAGTAGTGCTTGAGACTGGAATGTAATTATATGAATGACAGGACTAACGCGAGTTTTCATGTCATAATCCATGTGGGTCCATGTATATGGAATTGAAGGTTGTACATGAGAAACTGAATGTGCGGAATGCAATACTATGCATAGGGCTTTAAGTAATCATATAACTGGGGGTAGAATGTGATGGAATAATTCAGATTGCTGTGAAAAACATGATGAAAACATTCACCTCGAGAAGGAATACTGTTCCAGAGATACTAATATTCGAAGCTACGATAATTTCCGTAGTAAACGTTCCCAACTACTGAAGATGGCAAGTCTTTTTTATGCCTCATGATACATTTACTTATTTATTTGATTGGTGTTTTAGGCCGTATTCAAGAATGTTTCACTTATACAACGAAAGCTACCATGCGCTGGGGTTCATGGTACAGAAACACTTGTGTAAACTGTTTGGGCTAAAGGCAGTAAAGGGTTTAAATGCATATGTATTTTTCTTTGAAAACTTGTCGTCTGAAAAGAAATCCGCATGCAGTCAGTACCGAGAATGAAAATATGTTAAAAAAGCTTGATTGAAACGAAAGGAAAACAAATAATGTTGCCAAGACGCTGGGCGTCTAAATAGACGATTGCAGCTGTAATGGTACACAAACGCCCAGTGCGTTTGCTAACGTATAAATTAAACAAAAGGTCTGTGTAACACTGACGTGGACACAGACAAATAGGGCAAATCGTTACGCACCGATGACCTTTTTCTAGTACGTGACCGTTGGCACTTATATGATCTGATACACGTGTTGTCCCTCTCTGGTTTGTATAAATACATATCGTGTATACAGCCTCTTGTCAGGATGATTGATTGACAGGATTAGAGAGCAACATCTGCACAAAACTAATAGGTGGCTGTTGAACAGTAGCAAGCTGACGTGCATGATATGCGAAAGGGCGGGACACATCAATGCCTTTGTCCCGCCTCCTGACACAATTAGCTGGATTCAGCAGCGTTGCACCTGCGCATAAGTCTCTGACAGTCTATAATGTGGATCAAATCTAAACGCTTAAACCTCGCGACCGAAACTAAACATATTATATCGTTTAATCAAGAAACGACTTATCCTTCGGGAAAACCGGGTCGTGTGTAGACATTAGTAATTGAGTATAACAGATGTTCCTTTACCGAGTAAACAAGGCCGACAATGACATAGAATGTGAAGTACAACAGATCAATACTGTATATGGGAAGCCGACCTCTCCTACCGCGTAGCAAAACTCATTGTTTACTCAAACTGTTCTATAACCTGGAGCTTTATTCATACGTCAAACGCGATTCTTTGCAGATGTTTATATAATCCTTATTGGTGACATAGTAAAAGTACACAGGCTTTTGTCTCAAGTTCGTAAATTATTTCTTATCGAAGAAGGTTGATTGCTGATACTGTAGGCCTATGTCTATCCGCGTAAATTCCACCTTCCCTTAGCCAATAAGACAAGTTTGATGAGCTGGTAAGAACAAAGACTTGTGTGACAGTGATCATCTATATGAAAGTATCAGACCGGATTTTGACAGATGTCTAATTTACCAATTTATGATATGTAGGGCTTTATAGAGACAGACTACTAGCATGTTAGCAAATAATTATTTCCCTGACATGTAAATTCCACTCTCAAAGTGAGATGTTTCCATAACATTTGGCCATTGGATTTTTTTTATTATATCTTTTCGGTTATTTATTTGACATTAAGATGTAATCTGTCTACTGTAATGAATTAAATATCTGATCAAGTAATGAGTCAACGATTTGGCCTTTGAAGAAAGTTCTCCTAAACGACGAACAATTTTGCACCATTGCACAAACTCTGCAATGGATGTGACAGTCACGAAATAAGTGGATGATCCTATTGCAAATCCTGTAGAATGCTACGATCGTCTATTTTAGCTACATATACATGTGTAATCACATTTGGCCGAAGTCAATGGAGAGAGACCCGGAAACTACCGATCTTTGCCGATCGCAGCCTGGTTTGATGTGGAGGGTTGTGTGAAGTGCCTGGAAGATTGTTGTAGTTGAATGAGATGGCTGTAGTTTGTGATCGATTCACCTTCATCAAACCGGGACCAGACCCGGGCCGACCCTACTCGCTGAGGCGGACTTACCCTCAGGCCAATGCGGGGGAAGTCGATCTGCTGAAAGAAATTATTTTGACATTTTTCCATACATGCTATAACTTGGCTGTTCACGGTGCAGTGAGGTGACGTATAAAATATAGTCAAAAACCATAGTACGTGCAGTTTTTGTGAATGTACATCTCTTTATCCGACTTTTGTGCTGTTTGAGAGTCACAAGATGAGAAGGCCATTGCTGGATGAAGAAGAACAATCCTTGCAAACTGTTTAATGATGGCAAGGTGACTGACAACGCCATGAAATACAAAACTCCGATATATATGTTTCCATTTTGGGAATTATTTCCAAACCTAGTTTGTCCATTATGCATAGCACTATACAGAAGATATGTAGATACCATCCTTTCTGTGCTGAGGGTTTCCATCATGAAAACTATTTAAAAACTGCTTTGTCAATTATGTATGGCACAATATAAGCATGAAGGCGATATTTGTTATGAGCTAGGCCGAAATCATGCGTAGGATGTTTTTCCTTGAAGAGTAATAAGCCAGCAGAGCCTGTAGATATATCTACTACTGGAGTCCACAAATCGTCCAATGATACAGAACAGCGCTGATATCATGGACCATCTTCCGGCAATGTATGTATATATAACGTTTAAGTGGATATTGTCAGCCCAACAAACCATAAACCAAACTATGCCTAGCAGATACTGATAGAGTGGAAAATTATATTCGACATCTACTGTAAAGAAGACTGATTGCCTGGTTTTTTATAGCTGAGAATTCTCATGGTTTGTCCATTCTAATTTCATTAGCAGCGACTGTAATTTCTTTTTGCAGACATGTTTTGACATTAGGTTGTTCGACTAGCGTGTGGTATAATCATATACCATTCACGGACTCCATTATGTATCCGGCCGGGTTATGATCAGTCCATACAGGTTTGAAGCATTCACAGCAAACTAATGCTATAATATAGAGTGCGCTCTGTTCCTCAACAGTACTGTTCCTCGGGCTTTTCATGTTAACAAGGGGCTAAAATAGCTTTCAGTGTTATATGTATTTTTATTTGATTGGAATTTAACAGTATGGTGTTTGCGTGGAGAAAACCGGTATGCCCCGTGTAAACCACCTTATGTACTTCTCCTGACAAACCTCTTTACCTAACAGCGAAAACTCCATAAGCCTGCAATTTTGTTTTATTGTAGACACCAGTAAATTTAAAATCCCTATTTTTTATACTTATGCTGAAGGCCAGACAAAAACATAACCCTATATAAAGAGCGTTTACTGTTATATATAATATTGTCCTATGTAAAAACCAACAGGTATCACACAATTTATTTTACAATATACTTTTTCCTAGCTCTAGCGGAATTACCAATAGGTTATTATCTACAGAGGCTAAACCTTCGTACTCCCTGCAGCCAGATTGTACCAAAATACCGTGTTGTCCCTCTCGGTTTGATATTCGCATCAATAAAACATTTATTTTCTTAGACCCGCATGTCTAAGCTATTCGCTGTCTTGTGTTGTCTGGTCGCACAGGCTCTAGTAAATGCACACGGGTACAAAACTGCTCGGTGGTAGATCCATCCAAATTCGAAAGTCATTCTCTCCGGACTGGCCATGTTGACTACTACCTCATCGTTTTGGGAGCCGGCTTTGGTGTTGTTATTTACTGCGATTCTCGATCGTCACGTCATGTGCCCAATAATTTCACATTTGAATTCCACAACTCTGCATTTGATTTGCCAAGTCAGTACCGTTCAGACAATTTAATCAATGAAGAGCATGTTGCATTTTTGTGTTATTGTATATTTTTCTCGTTTCCCGTTTTTTTCTCTTTTTTTATGAAATTGTGGCGAAGAAATCAAAAGACATATAGCTGTATAGATTGAAGGTCTTCGGAACTCATACCAACAAAGACTTTCACCAAAATGGCAACCAAAACAGGACAATCTAAATCAGCGATGCTTCAATTTGAAGTTAAGTGCAACTGAACGGAAGCGTTTTCTTTGTGTGTCTCAACGTCAGGCATGCACAGAGAAACGTTTGCATAACAGGGGCCGATTCCAACGAGCCAGCTCTGCCCCATAGAAACCATCATTTTTAATCATAGGACAAATGTTAAAATTAAAATGTCTGTATCCATATCACATGACTGCTTCGTATCACCAACCAGGTCTTTTGCGGGATTCCCCTCAAACATCTTTATATTTGAAATGATAAAGAAGATCTGAATGAAGAAAAAAGATGAAATCTTGAGTTTGCCTTCATTCACATTTTATATTATCACTAACTCATTAAACCGTTTTGGTATTTTTCAGTTGATTTTCAAAATTTCCAGTTTGTTTGTCAGTAATATCCCACATTGGGCGAGATGAGGATATGAGTGATAATGTTTAACGTTTGTCTGATCTGCGTCGGTTATTGTTTCTCATCACGAAGGACTTCTGAAAATGTGTGAATTTATCACCAGCTGTAAAATGCGTAAATATTCACTCATGTGAAGAATTCATAAACGTCTACCTATCCATCATGCAAACTGATTGCTCTCCTTGATGACCTTGATTTATCTGTCGTATAAATTATGCATGTCTCCTCATCTAGTCGATGTGTATGTACCCAAACGCTTGCGCGTTTCATCGCAATGGCGATGCTGATGTGAGCTCAACATCGTCAGGTCTGTCAAGTCTGGATCACGGATCGCTGTTTTCCACAGCCATACCTCTGATATGTTTCTATCTGGTACAAGGCCTAATCCCAAGGCCGTAACCCACTACCGGCTATAGCAGTGTAACCATATTACCTGTCAGGTCGGCTCGTCACCGGCCATGACGTAAGCCTGTCATCTTTATTATTCCTTTTTTACAGCCCCCACCACGAATTATGACAGGCTGTCTTGATAACATGACTCGCTGCGATAATCCCTACAGCTCTTCTCGCTGTCGGGGCACGCAAATTGGTTTATTTGTCCATTAACTATATTTTTCTCCGTGACAAACCTGTAAAATTTCATTTACGATCTCTGGGCGAGAATCAATAAGATGTGACCTCATTTCAGCGATCGATACTCATATGATATAGGAGAGAAGGGACCACATAGGCTGGAATCTTGGTACTGAGCACAGCTTCCGGAACGTGGGGCTCTACAATCTAAAACACGAATTCCAGAAACTAGCGGTAGACGCCAAATTCATTCTTTCTGATCGTTTAAGTGGTAAGTGTGCGTTAGATCTGGTATGAAAACACAACGCGTGGCGTCTTAGTCGATTTTCGTTGGGCATTGGTGTTAATTAAGGTTGGGGTGCATTAGGTTCTATCTGTCGCGGCTCCAACTATGAACCGGAAACAGGCTTAGTTTCTGAATTGATCTTCCTTCTGCCTTGTCATTTCTTCGACTAATCCATCAGTAGCCCTGTCTAGAGTTCTCGTGTTCCACCGGTTGGTTTCCATGCCCGCGATTCACTTTTGTCCTTACACGTGTCAGGGATCAAAGCCGTGGTCAAACGACCACTGATGTCCTGCTGTCCGTGACCGTTTTGTCAGTAGATGTTGAGCTAAGCGCAGCTTTTCCTGTCACGATCTTAATGGCTCCTCAGCTCCCGGAGATGTCCAGAAGAAGGACGTGTGAAGCGTACAAGTGGAGGCGCCAGGCCAGCATTCCTGGAGCACAATGCATTAATGCATAGATACTCATATGCACGTTCGCATTAACTGGAGTTCGATTTGTTGTCACTTAGCCCGCGCAGAGATGTTACCATGGAAACGTAGTCGTAAAGGCATGGGAACAGCGTAGCTGGAGTGTCCAGAGGGAGAGAGAGGTCGGCCATGTTTGGTCGACCACTTGCTCATTTTCTCTGCTGCACGAAATCGTAGTTCTTAGGAAGGGCAGAGAAATCTGGAATAGAAGACATACCCAACTACAACTCAAATAGATCACATCAATCACTTCACCTTTCCACCGGTCCTTCCCATCAGTTGATTAAAGTTTCCCCCAAACCCACGTTGTTGTGGAGCGTCAAAGGGAAGGGGTTCAAGAGAAGTAAACGACAAGCCTCACTGCAACGAGTATAACGTCTGGATAAATAGGAGAGATGGTTAAAACAGGTTACAAACATGGCGGCCTTGTAGAGGCTTTGCTTTTCTCTGATATGGAATTGTACACAAAGACGATAGCCTTATCGACCTGTAGTGGACTGATATAGCCAGAAGCATATTGCACTGTAGGTGCACCGCATGTCTAACAGTTCTCAGGTTGTCGTGGATCTTTCGTTTTGTGATATCTTTTCGTTGTGATTGGTTTGGTTACATTTCCGCGTTCACTGCCTTGGTTGTTACTGTTGATTTACTACTCTTGCAGATTGTTTCGACACAGTCCTCTATTTACCTAATGTTTTGCCACAATCCAGATTTTGAAAATTATTCACACAAAACCATACATGACTTAGCATTAAATTTTTGACACGATACTTTATGTACGGATTGTTTTGACAGAATCCTAATCTCGCAGAATATTCAGACAATATCCTTATTATATAGAGTGTCATGACACAGTACGGACTCTACATAGAGTCTTCACGCAGTTCTGACTTCATAGATTCTTAAGACACAATGATTATTTCGATTGTACAAGCCAGAATGTTCGAATACAGTTACAAATATGTGAACTCTGCTAAATTCCGGGAAGGGTTTTTTCTTCATTTAGTAGCTAGCATGTCATAGTTATATATTGCTTGCCCTTACGTGCGTACATTTGCTCCACAGAGGCCTTAGTATAGATTGCTCATACCTCTTGGTTGTAGAAAGAACTTCAGGTATTTATCTTTTGCTTGAAAGATGTGTATAATGGACAGGTTGAATTCGTCATCGATGTTTTATTCCAAACAAGGGTAAATCATCACACAAAGGAGCATTTGTCTAATATATATATCGTAAATAAAATTAATCAATATATATATTTACATAGAAGTTCAATGACCTCAGCTCCACGGCTTTAACGAGTTCCCCACTGTCTCGTCAATTCATGTGTTATGTTACCCACCAGAGAGTGTTTGTTAAATATTTATTGAATATAAATCGCTTATAATCCTCCCGCCTCAGCGTAAACGATTGACTCCGCTGATTGGTTTGCTTTTCGGAATGCCACACACGAGTGATTACTGCGCTGCAGAAATTCTCAGCGGTACAATGACTTTTGTTCCGTCCGCGTTAGCTTTTAGTGTGACATAGAATCGTACATTACATATGGGATATTTAGCGTAACAGATAGATTAGAATAAATTGACTTACATTCATCCGCTGTAAAAGCGTTCTGTTGGTTTATTCAGGCATTTGTTGGTGTATTGTACTGGAAACTTACTGAGCGCTGTTCCTGCCCTCTCCATACAAATAATTTGCTTACACGTTTCTAAATTTCAAGCAACGACGACATACGCAAGTGTGTGTTTTGTGCCCTAGGTTCTTGACAACCCTTAAATTTATGATTTGCTTAATAATCGTATCTGGTATTCTGGTTTAACACTCGTTTGAACAAACGCATGCTGTTACATAGTTTTAAGGGCAACTGGAGTTCTGTTGAAGATAGCCTTCTAGTTGTCCAAAATATGAACCACAAGTTCTAGGTGCCGTAGGCTGCTTAGTCTACAAATACAAGTTGCTTTTCTTCAGAAACATTGTTCAACTGTGATTTGTGATGCATGCAGTGTTATCTTGGTACTAAACCCTTATTTCGTTTGTTAGGCAAGCCTTACTACGCTGAAACGTAAAAAAAAAATGTTCTCTGGTTTTACTGCATGCAATCAGACTGATGCTTTGTATTTGTATGGCATGGAGAATTGTGCGGCATTATTATAGATGCGACTACCACGGTGGTCACATGCAGATTTGATGGACTTGCGTTTGACGTGAAACTTCACCTACATGTTCATGTCGATAGCGTTAAGCCATAACCATTCATTCACCTACATGTATATGACGTTAGCCCGTAATCATCCATTCACCTACATGTATATGGCAACGTTTATGGGTGGTAGAAATCGGGGTGCTAAGAGAAACCCACTTTCGCCAGGAACCTGACAAATGTTCCGGTTGACGTAAACCAGTAAATCCTCGATTCGACCCGTCGGCCTCACTGGGAAGAACAAGCGCTAATTCATTTCCGAAGTGGTACTGAGGCGTGTATATGTATATAACTGTGGTGCTAATATCTGTGGATGTACTTTCTGATCTGATGAGGTAGAAATGGCTTGTCGGTTAATATTAATGTTATACCGTGTATGATATATGGCCATATGCGGTGAGCATCTACTCGACATACTTGTAACCCCTGCCCGATGCGTATATTATCTCTTCCCGCCCTGGAGAAGCGTAGTACACACATCGTACAATTGTATGTCTGAATATCGACTGACGGGAAAATCTGCCATGCTACCGATAAAAATAGAAATCCCTATGGAAGAATGGCTCTTGTCAAGCCCAGTAATGGCATTGTCCAGTAGTTGATAAGTCTATGCACGTAGCCCATCGGGAGTACTCTGACTGTCGTTTCGAGTCGACACTGGCGTTCTGATACTCTTAAAGTGAAAGACAGCAAATGACTGAGATACTGTTCATTAAAAAGATTACAAAATTCTCTATTGAATGCAAAGAACTGCTGGAATTTATATGAATTCGTTTCTGAATTATCTATATTTGATGTGTGGGGTATGTTCCTGTCGACTGGTTATCTGGAGGCTCCCATGCTTTTAAGCTGATGAGAGAGTAACTAATCAGAGAACTAGAAAATTTCAGCTGTCTGTAAGCTGTGACGTAAATTTTCCGAATTGACTGTCAGTGTAACACGTAATAACATATGGACAGGACACTGTTTTAGTGTTAAATATTTTAAAAGTAACAAGTGCATTTGTGAAGAACACTGCAAAGTATTTCCAGATCATTGTGTTATGGCGGGAGTAAGGTTTTTTATCATTTCATGTTATAAATTTACATGTATACTTAAGTTTCAACGACAACCACAGCAGCATACTACATTGTCAGGTAACAGGAGTGTTCCGCGTTTGGAACAATTACGTCACGGCCCACACAGAAAGGCTGCGTTTCATGCTAGCCGTCAATTTCCTCTATCCTTCTATCTATCCTCTGATAGAAAAGATATTTCACCGAAATAAACGTAATATTGTCCAACATTTTTGGCAAACTTAACTTTGAACACAGTCATTCACTTTAACTTAGTTATGTCTTATGGCATTTTATTTCATTTTTTCCTTATTTAGGGGTGGGGTGGGGAGGGGTGTCGCTGCCACAGGGTTTGTTTCTTGTACCCTCCACTGACACCAATAATCAAGTGTCATATATATATATATATATATCTTTGTGAACAATGTTTTTTAAATCTTCCAGTCGTCACGGAGAACAGGGAAGCTGAGATGATTTGTTATTTCCTCATGTTGATAAAATATTCCGGTCCTGTAGATGTCATCATTAATTTCATTTTTTCTCTTTATTTATCTGATATTCAACGTTGTATTGTACTCTAGCCTGTATTAAATTAGTTGGCGCTAGTATAATGTTTGCCCTTGGTAAGGAGATAAATTTAACTTCTTCATCGCTCAATAACCTGGACGTATTTGTTTAGCTATTTCTGAATGATTTAAATGATCCTTGTCGCAATATTTCTATCGCTGATGTTTTCTGTAATCTACGAAATTTCATAACGTATATACGCAACAACGTGTATATGCCTCGAGTTGCAATGATACCTTCTCTAAATTTCATTTGACTTGATATTGATTTTAGCTTAACACCATAGTCAAGAATTTTCCACGTGTACGTATTATGGAGGTATGAAACCGGAATGCACGGGGGAAACCACCGACTTTTGGCAAGTTACGGATAAGCTCTCTCACATGTATATATAGATATGCACAAGCAAACAAATGTTTTCTATTCCTTGAACTGGGCTGGCACGACCACACGAGGTGGACGTCATCAAGTCCCTTGTGACAGTGGGATAATTCCACGTTTGAACCGACACGTCGTGTGTCCTAGAGATTGAAAGGCAAGCGCATCGACTAACTCCCTCAGATGTGTGCCCTCCATTCATCTATGTATGTAATACGGCAATGTTTATCGGTGGTACCCTTCGGTGCCGCAAGAAACTTTGGTTTTCTTTGGTTTATACACTTAGCTGATCTTTTGCTCCAAGCTCGGGGAATACATCACTCACGGGACTCCGGCCAGGCTTATGGGTGGATGAGGCTGGACAGAGACACTGAGGACACCACCTTACCTAACTACTCGCGGAACTTTACTGCTCCAAATGAGTAGGTGGTGGTTCGGTTCGAACGCATAAGCTTACTGTCAAAGGCACGCAGACAAGGAGAGTCTGATGTCATTGACCCTGCACGGATCCCGAAAGCGTTTGACGAAAAACAAGATGATAGTTTGAATGGGTATTTATCGGTTTATACAGATGGAGCTCTTTTTTGATACTGGTGTTAACTGGTCACCTGAAACAGGAGGTCTGTGCTACATGTATGTGAAGTTAGCCCCAATAGTGACACGTGAGACGCACGCCATGATGTGCAGACGGATTAAAATAATATGAGGAGCCTTGGGCTATGGTTATGGCTGGGAGAGGTTGTCTGATCTATTGCCTGTCCGAACCACCGACTAGACCTGTATATCAGCACGCCTGCATCATCCCTACTTAATATTTACTGGTATCTCACTGATATGGCCCATCCTATGAACATACTGGATGAGTTTATCACTAAGACATACGCACTTGCACATGTATTATCAGCAACTCCGATAACTGTGAGTGCTTTTTATTTCAAGTCATCGAAGTCTATGAAAGAAAAATAAATGTGTCAAAGATTGTCATGTTTATGGCGGACACAAACACTTGACCCGCGATTGAATGTCGCTGACAACACTCGGTCAGAACCAGCAGTAGATATGACCGCTTGTTCAAACACAAACTGTCCTCGACAACCGCTTGTCAGGAAGTTGACCCTCGATAGCCATCATGCGTCGCTAGGAAAACGACTTGGGAGGCTTGGCATTATGCGGGAGCCTCGAGCATTTGTAAAGAGCAGACGACTTTAAGAATGACTCGGCGACAAGTGGCTTCCCATTGGCGCACGTGACATTCACCACAAGCACAGTCCGTATTCGTCACAATGCAGCATTTGACCATTACACCCGGGCTTTATAAATTCATATGTACTCTGCAGTGTGTGTTTATGTTAATGGAAGAAATACGCCGGTAGCTGTTATAGTTATGCGCCTACAAATCATTATCTCATTTCTTCATATCCCGTGTATATTATTCAACCACATGTGTGTGACGTGCCTGGATGACATACATAGTATCACATCGATTAATCGGCGTGTTTCCATATACATTAATTTGTTTAGGAACATTCGCACTCCTAAGTACTATTTTACATTCACGATATGTGCTATAACTGCATCGTAGCCTTACATGGTTCAGAATTTCATGACCAAACACGAAAAGATAGTGCAATGTATTATTGTGTGATGCATACATATCCTAACTTTCAAGATGTATCCTGAATACCAAAGGTTAAGTATATGTTGACAGGTTTATACGTTCACTGTCTCTATCCAGAATGGTTTTTCCACGTGCCAAGCAGTCAGTCTTTGCCGGTTACATTTCTTCTATGGTTATATGTGGATGAGTATTGGTTGTGGATGTGCCACAATAAAGTAGAAGAAAAATGGGTGCTTTGGTTTATACAAGCTCGCCCCACCCAATCCGACAGAAAAGATTTCTTGTACATGTAGTCCTTGGGTAAGCGTGTATCCCTTTATAATCTACAGATTTTACAATGCCAAGCATCATACGCATTGATATAGAAGATGTCAAACCAAAGAGATCGCCGGTTCAAACCCAGGTCCTGCTGGTTCGCCAGATACCTGATCAAGTATGGTGTCCCTTGCCCCCAAATAATATACTGTAAATATGCAGCCATTATAGAGTTGCTCGAAACCAGGTAAACTTGTTCATGTTTACAGCTCTGTTAAAGTATTCGCAAAACTACCCTGTGCTCTGGACTTGCGCATGTAGTTAACTGTACATTAATATTGATCAAAGATGTGGACGTTTTCCTGCAAATTATTAACAAGTGCGCAATCCTCCTCCCCGGAGGTATTTTCATATCCTGTTGAAACTTACATAATTCCCCAAAGACCTACACTTGCACGAAAAGAACATAAATGCAAGACCCGTGCCTTTGTGAATCAATGAATATCGGGAGTCATTGGGGTTGAAGCTTACAGTGGTGGTGTACAAAGCTTTCGTGGTATAATTCAGTTTCTTACATCGAGCCATTCCTTCAGGACACCCACTGAATAAGACAGATTAGCATTAATCCCGCGGCTTGTCCACCCTGTTAGCATACACGAGACCATCAAATCAAGGTTATTCCATGGTTTTTATCCTCTGTTTATGTTGGTTGAAAGTCAGTTTCCATTGGCAGTGACCGGTAATTGTGCTGCCTTTTGTGTGGCAGGGAGAGTGGCTCAGAGCACGCCGGCCTCATGCAGATTGGGAGCTAAAACCAATGTGCGTAGTTTACCATAAATAATTAATGAATAGAGGGTTAGGCACTTCCATCGATTCGCCAGCCCGATGTGCTGCTCCTACACACACTGCCAGGATCTCGCTGACCAGGACCCTTCCTATAACTCTACGAGAATTCCAGTGTGTTCATCTAAGACTGGCCTTTGTTTTCTTGTATTCCTTGTTCCCAAAGCCTAACCCTTTGCTGGACATGCACACGTAGTGTACTAGACAATCGTGCTCTTGAACCAGAAAACTCTGATAAAATAGGTGAAAATATGACTTACATACTGGAAGAGTGTCCTGTACAGCATACCGCTTGCCTCGGAAGACTAGAAAATGTCTGCCCGACTAAGTTCATTGTAACCTCATAAGGACTTGAGAACGGCTCTTGAACTGGCATACGTGTCCGTCAGAACACACTAAGCTAAGGCTGTGTTATGACATGGATGTAATAATGTTGCATGAATAGAGTAACAGATACCGACAGGTCAGAGTTATAGTTACAAACTTACTTGTACAATCTGTTATGAAACAATTGCGATAACCCAAAGAGTCAGTTATGAATTCCGTGGACAGATGGTGATGTAGCTTTCGTATTTGGAGCGCAACATACACGGACAACTTTGTTGAGAGAACTAAAGAACTGAATATCAGACTTCATTAATGTTGTAGGAAGTACAGGCAGTTAAGTTGAATGATGGCAGTGTAATTACCCGGTTTTGATCACATGCTCAGTGCCATATATCCTGTTCAATTTCTGCAGGCGCTCTGACTCACGCTGAACAGGCGAATGTTTTAAGAAACTGACATCACATACCGGAGTTCGTATCTCCCCGTGCCTGCACTACGCCCCTGTAGTTCAGAGCTTGTGTATTGAGTTGTACACTGTATTTACTGAAAAATATTTGCCTCAGTGGTGGTCAGACTAATGGGTGAATGAAACCAGACAGGGGCGGGAAAAACTCGCCGCACTTCCTCAGACATGTGACGCACACAATGACATGAGGCCCCAAACAAATCTAGATATCGACATAGTAACCGTTTAAACTATATTCTTGAATCGGTCTGGGCGTAAATGTTTGCAAAAGTAATGATATTCTGTCAACAGTTTGATCTAAATACCAACAGGTTGACTATGTTAAAAGCTAGACAAGTAGGTCTACTCGATGTCACCCTGTTGTCATGATGTCATAACTCAAAAACTTCACATTGGTTAGGATTTAAACTGAAGCGGTTTATAGTCCAAGAACCCCCAAATAATTTTCAGTAAACTTTTAGGTCCCAGTTGACATGCGTCAAAATTGGAACGTAATAGTTAATGTGTGTCTCCGCGTCCTATTTGATTAAGTCGCCTTTAGACTAAATGAGGTAATTAGAAAACCACGTTCTAACAGAACTGTCAAACCTAAAACCTAATGTCCAGTGATATTTGAATGAATTGACATGCCACTGATAGAATTTGCCATTTCTGACGTGAGAGCTACAAATTTTTCAAAACTTTTGTGAATCATGCAGAAAACGAACAACTTCTTGCTTATTTTCGGCATTCCTATATCCAAAGTTGCAGTGTGCATAGTTGCAGAACTATATAGCATTAATTTTATGCCATTTGCCCTAAACTATGTTTTTTTTTTCAGATTAATCGACAGGTTTATGTTTTTATAGACAGAAATTCTGTATTAAAACTAGAGTTGAAGTGAAAACGACAGCACTGAAGGCTTCGCGTGAAGGCTTAAGGAGAGTATTTATTAAACTTTCAAGATTGCAAAACTACATCAACCTGTCAACCAGCAAGATAGTATTCTTGTTTCAGTGCCATTTTATTTCGCATTACATGTAGGTGTAAGGAGAAGCAGATCGTCAAACAATAAAACATTTGCCGTCAAAATTGAACTGTCCCAACCGTAATGCGGTGATTGTGAAGATCCGAGTGTTTTAAAACAGGCTCTCAGCTGCTTACGTCACGCCATTTCCTCCGGTATTAATGGTCTACCTTATGATTTGCCGTGACCAGCTCCTGGCGTTATCACCCTCATGGGAGACTCGCCATTGGCAGTAGTGCTGAATAAAACGGAACAACTGTGATTGTGTCATAAACGTGGAAATAATGTGCCCCGTGACCCTGTGCTTACGGCACCTCTGGGAGTGGGTAAGACAGAGGGAGCACACAAAATGCTGCCCTGAGGTTGGCTGTCTGTATCGATCTATAGGATTGAGAAACTGGAAAGGTTCAGGTATTTTACAAACATCAGCTCAAATAAACATTTCCATCTCTCGTACCGTACATATATAATAAACAGAACTTTTGTACTGCCATCTATGTTGAGCTAGAAACATAAACTATGTGGTTTCCGCATATAGAGCCCAGTAAGTAAATCGTGATATCTATGGTAGCCCGAATTAATATCGATGGACTTTTGTTACCTAAGCCATGCAGGTCCTGGAGCTGAATGTTTATTGTTGATCTATACTGGTCTAACACAGCCGATTTCTTTCACACACCAGGAACATGATTTCCTGTGTATGCTACTGTAATGAGTTAGTACGACAGGGTAATGTGTAATATTGTTATAGCCATCAATCTCATTATAAACCAGAATCCCAGACAGTCCCATCTTGATGAGTTTATAGGCAGACTACTCCGGTATTGCTGGTAGTTGCTGTGCACAAAATCTAACAGCATTGCTATCTACCATCTATTTTCTTTTAATAGCATCTCCATTCTTGTGGTATTGCACACGGCATAACGGTAATCGGCATGAATTATAAATTTCCAGGAAAGCAAAGTAACGCCAGCGATTTGACCGAAGATAATGGTTACAGCTTGATGATGTATTTGGTTTTTAAACTGTTTTTTAATGATCATCACGATCTAATGTATATTAAATCCGGCCACACATGGCTTCCTGCACTCTTAGGTTTCTGTATGCGAATGGCGCGCGCACATTACAATCAAATTATTTCTTACCTCAAATATTGTATTTCAAGTGTCATTGTTTCTTTTGCCTTGATTATTCAGGATATTCCCTATGTCAAGAAATTGGAAAGAAAAATACAACCTGTTGGAAATTTGTGTTCCAGTAAAACATCTTCTTCTTTTGTGATCTGATTTTATGTTTCTTGCAAGTTGTATGCGTCCATACATTTTCTTTATTTGTGTAGGTATCACGCATAGCTAAAACTATCATCTTCTCATAGATGAGCAAAATAGTTGATAAATCACACTATATCAATGACAATCACTCATTTGACTTTCATATCAGTTTTTCTCCTTCCACCAACCGAGTTGAAAATAAATACTCATGTGTTCTGTTTCAGCGTCTACTACCTGTTACCGGAGAGGAAGTGATCCAGAGGGTCCAGTTTTCGTGTACGAGCCCCGCAGTTCTGTCATCTTTTCCAATTCTTCGGGCACGGCCATCTCGTGCACTGCGCATGGACGCCCCGCTCCAATCATGGACTGGGTAAAGGACGACAGAACACCCATACGTGAAGTTGACGACATTCTTCACATCCTCCCCAATAACACATTGTATTTCCCGCCTTTTCCCGGGGATCGTTTTTCCAAGGACGTCCACACAGCCAAGTACCGGTGCACCGCTCAAAATACGGCGGGGAAGATCATCAGCAGATTGGTTCAAGTCTCAGCTGGTAAGTACAGTTTTGAATATCAGTCCTCGTCCAAACGATGCCATTATTCTCTTAACAGTCAATAATTTGTCTTAATGTCTTGGATTGCTCAGTCATTTGCCAAAATTATAGTGACGTTGAAATGTTAGTCTTCTTGACTTAATACTGTAAGCCACTATGAATTCATTTCCTTCATCAAGACAAGTTTTCTACACTTTATATTACATAATACCATGTTAAACTCTTCATCTTGAGTATTGTTATGTTTGACAGCTTTGTTATAAACTTAGCGATTGTGTCTTCATAGAAACATTTTAAAACATGACCTGCTACATATATTTCTTTTCAGCTTTTTCTCAATAACCATATGTGTTAATGTTGTACATTTTTAACATCATGTTAATAAATGTATAGTTCGCCTCTGGAAAACAGTTGTTCCCGCCCGACTGTAAAATGAGCGCGGTACTATGATCATGTGTGACTCCACGGCTGATAAATCAAACAGACAGTTTGGCGTAATGCAAACCGTCTAATGGTATTGGGTTGGCGACCTACATGAATAGCGAACTACAAAACAGATGGCCCAACGGTACATCTATATGTAAAACTGTACCGGGTTGCACACCATCTGTGCCACGTTACACGCATGTTTTGTTGATCACCAACGTTCCGCGGTTTGGACACAGCATGTAGTGTCCGTTTAAGCCTGATTACTCTAGCCTACAAATGGTATTGATGAGAAAGAGGAGGGAACTTGACGAGTCTTCTCTTCGTTTAACTCGTTATGATCTGATGACCGGGTTGTTGATGCTAAATAGAATCGGAGTGACATGACTCGTTTAATTTTCCATTGATCTCACACTAGTTCCAAGGCCTCTCAACTCTTTTCGGACCGATCGAAGAAAAAACTGCTTGAGCGTTCTCACTATTCATCTTTTTTCTAAATTTTAACTATGACTATGATGAATAAATATGAAGAAATGACATAATAGCCCTGTAATGAGTCGTGACCCTTTCTGAAAAAACCTGTCGATTAAAGAGCAGCAATAGGAGATGCCAGATTCGGCTGTATTGCAATGGTTGCGCAGATACTACAGCTTAAGTATTGTCGGCCTTCATTGAAAGGCGAGAGCTTTTGTGGAGCTGTCAACTGGCCGGTTTTGTTCACGTGATTATCACATGTTCCGTGCATTTGCTTTTCAGACGGTTATTCAGGATATTCGGATATTTCATTCTTTTTTAAATGCGCGAGTTTATTCATTCGTCAACTCGACCCAGTGTGGTTTGTGGTCACGTGCAGGTGTAAACATATAGCCGATTTGCCACATGCTTAATTATAAGTCAGATGGGCATTATTATGATTTTTGCTGGGTTGTGTTTTTGTGAATTGTAAAATATGACCCTTTACGACAATTTGTTTGTCCAATTACTCTAGAAATCAAAAAAAATATCATCGAGTCACTTTTACGAATATTTGGCTTAGTTTTCTTTGTCACATTTAAAAACGAGATGTTCCTTTAGCGGATTTTCAGAACATAATTGTAGACTGCTGATGCGTAAGTTCAGTCTGTTAGCGACCTAGATAAAGGACAAGAGGAAAATTATAAACAAGGGGTCATTGTTCCCCCGCCCCGTGTCTTTATTGATCCTTGGCACCCAGTATGTGCCAGAAATGACAAAGTCGGTAGTTCTCTCTTCAGTCCAGAAACATTCCTAGTTGTTGATGAAATCAGTGAATAGATAAGATCAGAAGACAGTTTGTACGTTTAATAATTCAAATCAATAAATTCTCGGGAAAAAACTTCAGTTTTTCTAAGCTCAGTCAATACCCCCTTTTACATAACTATCAATATGCTTGATTTATGTTGTGTGCAGACAGCTTTTCTTGCTGAGGCAGTTCACGTCCCTTCCCTTGAACCGCGGCCCTAGGAGCTCAGCTCACAGGCCGCCATTCCACTCACATCCGGGCCACAAATCATTTTAATAGGCCACTGAAATGAGAAGTTCGGCGCCTAACTCCCGCTTACTTCTCCCTTGTGTATTTGTCCTCTTATTATGACGCACATCTCTTCCGGGCCATTTCTTAGTCCGATTTTCCAAAGAATCCAGAGACTTTCGGTTGCTCAAACGTCAACAGAGGAATAGTTTTATTAATGTTTTGGGGATTTAAGGCATTCGTAGCATGAGCTGTGGGCTATCCCTGTTTTTCTGTGGAAATCTCACAGCTTTGCGTGGCGTGCTTGTATATCAGCCGTCAGCAGAAACCCATTGTTTAAAAATAACTGCCTAGCTAATTGCTCTTTTCAATTGGTTCCTCCCATCCAATTCTTGTTTGGCTATTTCAATAGAAAGAGCACGATTGTTAGGGTTTTATTTTTCATTCTTGGTATTGCGGAGTTTCGCTAATATTTTGTTACATTCTATAGACGTTTTAAGCTTTGTGATTAGTTTGTAATCATTGTTAAGAAACAAATTCCTGAGAAGACGTAAATGCACAGTATATCTTTAGTTATTCTGGTTCCTGATTTCGGCTTCTTAAACTCCCCCGCTTTCTTCCCACGCTGGATTGGTTGCATGGGGATTTAATACATTTACTATTTCACGCCCTTCGTGGAGTGTAGCACATCGTGGCAGTCCCATGTTCAAAAATAGCTAATATGGAACTTAAAGTGGATGTTCGTATTTACTCCACCAGTTAAATATTTATGACGATTTAACCCAACAGTTGGAATGCGTAACATTATCTTGATTCAAAACGCGACATTTGTACCACAGATTGTGACGCCTCTGTATTTATACTGCTGAATTAAAACGTAATCATTCTGCCTATAAATACAAAAGTTTTTTGAAGAAATATAACGTTGTCTATAGTGGGATTTAATTGATTCAATTATATTTAAAAATTACTTGTAATCAGATTCTGATTCTGTAAACTTCTAAATTTGGTTGTATAATGAGGCATCGGTTTCTAAGACAATTATGGAAAGGTACGGTTACAATCATCATAAAAACTAGCTATTCATCAAAGATCCACAGAAAACAATGAGGAAAAACTCATGTTATTATATAGCCAGCTTTTTGGCGTTTGCGCTTTTCCTAGCAATTCTACAACCAGTAAAACTTATCCTGTTATGAAGACGATAGTGAAAAGGTGATGGTGAGAAGAAGTGAATCTCCCTTGGATTTAAATTTAAATATTAAAGAATTATGTGAAGAAATCCTTGTATGTATCTTTGGCATTATCATTTCATGTACATGTATTATTTTTTTGTGTGACTATTCTGAGCAGGGGGTGAGAATTCTTGAGCAGCAAAGATATTTGACAATGAATTTGTGACCCAGGAAATGTTGAAGAGTGGGACATTAGCCCTGATTTATCTCTCGTCCGATTCATTCTTAGTGGTTCCGCCAGGATAGACCTCTTAGTGATCAGCACTCCTCCAGTAAACGGCACCAATTACATCGCCCATATAGCTGTAGCTGTATTAAAGCCCCAGAATACAGCGCTGCGATTGGAACCACCGGCTTATTTCAAACCGGTCTAATTTAACAGTGGAACGAGGCCATAAAACATGTCATAAAGCATTGGAATGAAGGAATAATAGCATGGTGGTGATCCCAAACTCAGCCAACAACACTCGAATGATGCGATCAGTCGTCAAGCATTTCCAGGCCATCTAGACCCCATGTAGAAGAGCTGACAAGGTTGATGTGTTTATTGCTTGGTTATAGGCGGAATCTTTAGGTCGGGCCTTATTACAAGGACTTGCTGACGTGCGGTTATGTCCGTGTAAAAGCTTAGTGCTAAGTCAATGATTCAGTGGCTATAGTACCATATGGTCAGCCAAGCGGTCCACCATGGACAACCCAGAGCACCTACATTGTCTTCGCGGCATTGTAGATAAACGCATCAGCATATTCCTGTTGTACTATATGTTGTTATTTATTTAACAAAGTAGCCAGATCACGTCAATTCATCAAGTTGTTTAACAGAATGATGATTCAATTCAAATTGTATATAAAAGGCGAGTGTCTGCACAGTAACACCAATGTGTGAACAGTTGAAGTATGCTCGCTTGCGCTGGTGCTCAGGGAATATTTACTTCTTTTGAAGCTTTATTTTTACATGAGCTGACAGAGGCACGCAAATTGTTTGGGAATTAGGGTATATTTACGACCCTGGAAGAGGATTTTCTTCAAGCTCACCCGGAACACCAATCAAAAGAACTAGCCTACTAATACATACTGACCACGATCACTAATTCATTCGACCGCTGATCGGGCTGACATAGTTTTCTTCCAGTTGTAACGGGTTGGGAACCGTCAAATGAGAGCCTGCATTCTCCCGCCAACCCTCTCTCCGCGTTCCTGTTTAGCTTGTGTTATCCTCGCGGGAGGGAAAAAAATCGATTCCATCCGTTGCCGTAGTTTCGCGTGCATGTGGAGATAGCTTGAAGGATGCTGACATAAAAATTGGTATTTTTATGCTGAATTTAGAATGCTTCAAAAGGAGATAGCACATACTTGTAAACTTATCCATTCAATGCTGAGGATTGTAGTGTTGAGAGCTGCGATCTTTATCTCTCAGTAGTAATTAATATTGATATTGTATGATTTAGCTATTTATCCTTTCGTGAACTCTGATGACCCAGTTTAATGCGGTCGTTGTACTATAAATAGTGGAAGTTTTGTTGAAGAGGGTTGCGTAGAGCAGATGCGTGCTTGGAAGACACTGATCTTTTTCCAGAGTTGCGGAAGTGACCCTTTGTGCGGGTCGATCTCTCTTCACTGTCGGTCATCAGTGGAAGATGGCCTTCTGAATGCCAGTGTCGTCAATCGGAAAGAATGCCTCAGCTAGCTCATCTAAAAATACTGTTTCAAAAGAAAACAATTGGATTCCAATAGAAACGCACATTGTGGCCAAATTGGATTGACTCGAAAAACGATGTGAACCAAACTAGGCGAATGAGAAAGTAATTCATTCCATCTCTGACATGAATCTGTGGTGATTTTTTATCTGATTGCACAGTTAGATCAATGTTGATTGGATTTGAAATGTCTGAATCAACTGAAGTTGGTCAAGGAACTGTTGTGTATAAAGCCGAAGAAAGATCTGAATGGCGCATAGAGCGGAAGTGACGACTCTTGCATAACTGGGGATCCCAGGACAGCTTTATATGGGCTCAAATTGCCAGTGTCATCTTCTTCAGAGAAACCGCCCGGGTTATCTGTTGACTTCATTAGGAACTCTTTAGGAGCGAGGATAAGAAGTCGGGTGGACTTAGCCATAGAAAGATAAGACATAGCCGTGAGGACACGTATGTACCAATAAACGCAGCCCCTCTATTTCCAAAGCTAATCAATTTCGCCCCATTTTCTTATTAGAATTCGGCCCAAAGGAGGCGCTGCAGCACGAGCCGATACGAGAGCGGTCCACAGCTATGTCAGTGGCCTCTGTGGATTCGACTCAAATGGGAATCAGAAATAATTGCCAATGCCAAAATAACAATTGACTTCTGCACGGCGTACTTTCTTATCTGGATGCGGCGAGTTCACAAGTTTTGTGTATGTGTGAAGGATGAATGATCCACTCCATGATGCATTATTTATATGACTCCTAGGCCCTCGTAAACAGAAATCGATCAGTGTTTTGAGGTTTTCTCCAGCACTGTGTTATCATTACAGTACATCTTACGCTTTTTTGGACTCCACTTTTCACAGGGGGAGGACGAGTGCGGGTGCGGATGTGTAGACGGTCGGCCACGAAAGAGATATATCATTTCCTCCTAATTTATGGTCTGTGGTTAGAAAAACAATAACAGACTTCGGCTACCAGCTCTCTCTGCTTAGATTGGCCATGTCTATTCCCCGGAGTAGCAGTGTTGTGCTTTAGCCCCTGACACATCAAAGGCCTATGCCGTGCATACAACTGACTGGTCCTAACGTGATAAACGATCTAACTTCGTCCAGTATATATTATGAATGTTCTAGCCGTCTATATATTAAATGGGCTAGCTGAATTGATTGCTTTCTACATTCCAATGCAGATATTTCACCCAGCGTTCTGTATAAATGAGCATGTTCAACAAACTTACATATCCATTCAGCTCCCTTCAATTAAAGAAACACGCCCCACTTTCCCAATGATCCAGACGTTATGTAACAAACATTCAGTGATTCTTGAAGCTTGTTCAGTACAAGGCATGGTAAACT
Organism: Acanthopleura granulata; assembly: GCA_016165875.1. Taxonomy (NCBI): domain Eukaryota; kingdom Metazoa; phylum Mollusca; class Polyplacophora; order Chitonida; family Chitonidae; genus Acanthopleura; species Acanthopleura granulata. Next base: position 8,206,955 of record JABBOT010000003.1, on the reverse strand, counting down.
TTTTAATAAAGAGCGAATCATTGCTACATTTTTCCACCATTCTTCCTCTGACTTATAACTCTCTCTCTCTGACCTATTCCTCTCTGGATTATATAGCCCTATCATGTATTTATATTCTGTTTACATGTTTATTTCAAGAGGTAAAGTGATGGTTTAATTCGGGTGTTTATCAGGTATTGTAATGTATGACAAAATGATAGTGACAGCTACCAAGGTGTCACGGGATGCGATAGTCTTTTTGATAAAAGATAAAAGGTTTTGTAGATCGCCCTGAAGGAATCTGTGAATCTACTTGCCGTGTGAACGATAGTATGTTTTCATAGGCTTGCTCTAGACCCTTTGTTGTTTCTTCCAAATTCTCGTTCCTTCCACGAGCCCTTTCAGCTTGTTTAGACCACATATATAAAGACCAGTTTACTCGGGAGCCGTAAACATAGTGTTATCTGTGCGTCAGTCATCATCCAACCCTTAAGGAAAAAATTCAGAAATAGGTTAGGCTGTTTTTGTGTTTGCACCCTATGCAGAAGACTAAAATAGTTTGTCTCACAGAGGACAACGTTTAATCTAGTTTTTGCCCACGACAGAATGGAAATGACTCATCGCATGCAACAACATTCGGTCTAAATCAGTCCGCTCACGCCATCTTGAGAAGAGAACAGCATGTGCACCGCGGGGATGCCATGCACTACCGGCACGGAGCACGAACATGCCTCACATAGTCCGAAGGTCAATCCCTCAAGAATAATTACCGTCAACAGACGATTTTCTTGTAAATTACTAAATAATCCGGTGATTTTGAAATATAATCAGGGAGTACATACGTCAGAAAATATCTTGTCCTTGCATTCGCGAATAATTCTGGACATATTTGTAACACTGCTGCTTTGCAAGCAGCTATGTCAGGCACGTCCGCACGAGCAGTCTGGGCTAGCTAGAATGGGTTAAATAGGGAAAACAAAGCTGGGATGTGGAGTTGACCTAAAAGATTTCCGCCATGTTACGGTGCAGAACATAGTGTGACTTTTAGTTTCGTTTTTCATGGTACTTATTGTATCGAAAAAGATAAATAACTGTGAAAATGAGGGTGATCGGTGAAAAAAGTGGAATAGTTACGCAGATGTAGGGTACAGTGAAGGTTCGCTCCGACAGGAATGTACATAAACTTTCACGGCATGGTCAACATACCGGGATTGTTAACCTTTAGGACGCACTTTATGGAACCATTAATATGAACATTCCGAGAACACTAAAACAAAACACTATTATATGCAGCAGATTAGACTGGTTTTATGATTATGTACAGGAGACTTAGGCATATTCTTGGAGGAGGATTCCTTTAGGTTACTAGCTGCTCAACATGTTGTAACCAGATCTAGAAATTGTAATCTTTATGTCTTTGTACCATGACATCTGTTTCTGCTAATTGTAATATTCTTCCCGCATTTCTCGTCCTGTCCATGAAGCAAGGAATCGTTACGGTAGTCATATTTTTTTGCCTTTCAGTACTTTCGGACGAGTCCAACACGTACAGTGTTATCCTCAATGATGTGTACGCGATGAGAGGCGGCACGGCCGTGTTCCGATGCCACATCTACCCCGTCTACATCCGGTCCTACATCCGGGTGGTACGCTGGACAAAGGGAACTAAATCTGTCAGCTCAGGTAAGGTTTAATGAACATTGCGTGTATAATAATGTTCAGAAATAACGGGAATAAAATCCTGCGCAAAAGCAGAACAATGTCCATTGATCACATGGCTTGGTCATCAGATCTAATGATTTTATAACAAGCTACCTACTGATATCTAGGTCATTATCAAAACCTTGCCACCACCTTGTCACATGTGGTGGATTTAGATGTCGTTGCCTGACGCACTCTGGTTGATATTACCGCTTTGCAGTTTTTGTGATTGAAACATTTAGAAAAAATCGAACAATTTTCATCCTCATCAGGAATCGATTTTGCCTGACCTGGGATATCTATTTATGGACTATCGACAGAACCGTGTCACAAGTGGTAAATTTAGCCAACAGCAATGCAATAACATCTAACATGGAGTTGGTGGTAAATGTTACTGTACGGCCCTCATCTGTCACACCCACATAGCCATCATTCAGAAGCCTCATTAGAACCGAGCTTGAGCTTCTATGGCTTTAGTTTTCTCTATCTTTTCAAGCTACAACAGTCTTGTAGCTGAAGTAACAAAGTCTTTAGGAAAGCCTACCTTAAAATGAACCACCGTGCCCTTTTGTGCTTTTTTGTTAAGCCACGCATACGTTTCTCACATTCATCGGGTAATCGTACCAGAAATTTACTGGACGTCAAACCCTTTCTTTTCTTGAGTACTAATGTACCGTGTATACTATTTTGATGTACTTGCGTGTAAGCCATTGCTGTGAATCCTACAAACCTTGAATGTTAGATCTAAGTTAACATGTAAAAATATGGATGCCCTCCTCATTTGTTTAGTGTTTTTATCTGTTTGTTAGATAAGTCACCTTTATATATATTTTTGTTGCCCATTCGTTTATGGTACACAAAGAGGATGTTTTACCCAAAAACAGTCTTACTACAATCTGCAGCATGAAGGCCTTACGAAAATTTCTGTAATGTCCCAGTCAGTTAAATTTAATGCATTTTCAAGAGTTCATTAATATATTATCATAATTATCAATGAGTACATTTGAGACGATATTTTGCTATTGTTTTTCTTAATCAGGAGGCCGATTCAGTATTTTGCAAAACGGAGAATTTCACCTACAAGATGTCCGAGATCTTGATGGCGACATGGGAAGTTCCGGTGAATACGCCGCCTACCGGTGTGTCACCAGAAACATTCTTACAGGAGATGAGAGAACCAGCAAATTTGCATCCCTCCATGTTCATGGTAAGTTGTATTAAGTGCGTTTGCACACCTCCATGTCGACGGTAAACTATGAACATTAAATACCCTGGTATACCGCCGCGTTCCTTGTAAGCCACGACCATTACATACATATGCTTGTGTATGAAACGTTACCGCAGTTAAATCTGTTTGTATACCTCCATTCTTGTAGTAAGTTGCCGCGAATAAATCCCTTTGTATACTTGCATGTTCATGGTAGGTTACTATCGCTAAATTAGGAGAAAAGAAGGAAAAGAAAGACTGAATCATCAATGATTCCCATTCCAAAATATTAATTACAAATTTTTCGGACAAAACTGAGGCTTAATATTAAGATTATAAAGTGAGATTTATTGTTCATATTGCGTTTATATGATATTCAGATTTTTCTCACCCCAAAACTCCTCTATTCATAATCTGTTGATGTAACTAAGCCTATAAAACAGCTAAATCTGATATTACAAACAGATTACAACGAAATAAAAGATCGTGGTTAAATGAAAATATTATGATGCCAACAAAATTTTAAAAAAAAAAGGAATATATTCGACCGATAGAGCCCACCATATAGTCCAAACATTTAACTTCATTTCCGGGAAAGGAAATCTTAAACAAATGGCCCACTTATTTCAAGACACAGTTTCCCATGGTTTTTCTAATTATTCTTATTTCACTGCTTTGCTTTCACCTCCTTAAAATACGTCATTGTACCTACATGCTGGTGATAATCTACCACTATCATACATGTTTTTCACACTCCATGATCACATCAATTACTATCATTAAATGCGTTTTTGTGTACTTATATGTATGATAAGTTTTTGCCATTGAACATGTTAACATATCTTCATGCTTACTGTTAGTTACTATCGTCGTATAAATGTGCGTACATTCATGTCCGTGCTTAGTTAACATCATTACATGCGTTTTCCTACGTCTATATTCATATTTAGTTATAATTCTTACACACTTTCGTATCATCACAGCGTATACACCATCTATAATAATATACAACCATTACATATTTGTATACTTCCACGTTTATTGTTAGTTACCAGCATTACATACCTCACAGAAATGATTCCTTTAAGGCTAAGGGAAACCTGTAGACACACTCCTAAGATCCGTTTTAATTTGGTATGTCAGATCCGCCGACCGGAGGTTCGCCTCCTGTGTTCCAAACATCCGACAAGACAAGAAAAATGGAAGTCAGAGAACTGGAAACTAGTGAACTTCCCTGCGTGGCCGATGGCTATCCCTTCCCGACATACCACTGGAAAAAAGATGGCAAGCCTATCGTGATAGATAACTTCCGGTTCAGTCAAAATGGCGGCAATCTGATTATTAACACGACTCGAGTGAGCGACAGCGGGCTGTATATCTGTACTGCATCAAACGACCACGGCAAAGTCAGCGCTTCCACAAACGTCACTGTCACAGGTTGGTTTCTTTATTATGACTGCTCCCAATTAATCACACACCAGAGCATTTCTGGTCTGTTAGCGCGATATCGCTACACAGTGACCCAGGAGTCTCCTACCAATGCGGTCGCTGTGAGTTCAAGTCCAGCTCATGCTAGCTTCCTCTCGGGCCGTACGTGGGAAGCTATGCCAGCAACCTGCGGATGGTCGTGGTTTTCCTACGGGCACTGCCCGGTTTCCTCTCACCATAATGCTGGCCTCCGTCGTATACGTGAAATATTCTGGAATACGGATTAAAACACCAATCAGATTAATAAATAAACAGAGCATTTCTGTTGTGGAAATGGGGAATGAAATGTCCCAGATCTGCGGTAACCTCCCCTAAGTTCACTTATTTTGTAAAATGAAGAAGAAGACATCAATTGTCAGACCTATGAATTCTTATTTTAACACGCATGTGCACGTGACTGGAAGTAAACCTTAAATTTTGGGATTATCATATTTTCAAGATATCTGAAAAGTAAATTAAAATATTGGTAGCCCTTACGTTTTTTTAATCGGGCCTATTTAATTTCCATAAGTGCATTTTTCAGGGACATTATATTTGTTGTCCAAATAGGTACTGCAGTTATTTATTTTTAGATTTTTTATCAAATTTGGTAAGCGTTGTATAGAAGTATGAATTATTTTACTCATCATACTGGCTATATTTTACAGCTACACTTGCTGCCTCAATCCAGCCTGATTTCCAAGTAGTGGACGCGGGTCACATGGCCGTCTTCAACTGTTCTGTGTTCGGCAACCCCGTCCAGGAAGTGAAATGGTATCACAATGGAGAATTGCTGGAACCTAGCTCTAGAATATCCATTAAATCGGACACTGTGTTACACATTGGGGAAGTAAGCGGGCCGGACGAGGGAATGTACCAATGTGAGGTTTCCAATGAGAAGGAAAGCGCCCAGGGCACATCACAGCTGCTGTTGGGAGGTAAGAGGCCGTTGTATAGTGCCTGTTACATTTGCTAACAGGAAGGCTTCACTATCAGAATACACCGCCTGACCTTGATCCATAGAGTTTTCCATTCTTTTCCTTTTCGATTATATGTAAAAGTCATGGAATTCCCTCAGGTTTGTCTAGCTCTTTGCTTATTAATTTAAATATGTGTGTAGAGAGAGACCGATTTAATATCAATTGGAAGAACAGATTTCCATCCAATCATATATTTTCTGTTCTAATTTGTTTCCAGTCGCCAAACCATCGTTACTGGAGACTTTTGACGACGTCCGTCTTCAGCCCGGAAGTTTCGTGTCCATGAAATGTGTGGCCTCTGGAAACCCCAAACCAGAAATCACGTGGTCTCGTGACGGGGAAATCGTCATGAGCAGCACAAGACTGTCGCTAAGCATTGACTACACGGGCGACGGGAATATCGTTAGTTACGTAAATGTGACTAACATTCGGGTGCAAGATGGCGGCGAATACCGATGTGCAGCAACGAACAGCGTTGGGGAAGCAGTTCACACTGGCCGAGTTGACGTGTTTGGTAATCTCCAATAATATGTAATACGAAATGTGTACATTATGTTCATGTCGATTGTTGTATCCTCTTCTGTAATGAGAGTTTTTCAAATGACACGGAAGCCTAGTTTTAAAAAAATTCATCTATGTTCCCGCATAGAAAGTTGAATAGTTCTTCAAATATATGTATATATAAAAAATCAAGCCATGAGAAATGGCTTCCTGAATAAAGTCCTATCTTATTACTTTGGCAGAACCACCCGATGCACATGTCTTGCGGCAGCCTTTTATGTATTAAGAGAAAAGTGGCCTCAATGTGATGAATCGAACTAGATCGCAACTGTCAGAAAGTAGAGCTTTTTTTTGCACTGTAGGAGGGTGTGTAAAAGTGCATTGGAGAATGTGATCAATGTCCTTTGACATGAACTGTGTTTTCTTTCATTTATCGTGAACAGAATATAGAAACTCACACTTGTGGTAGGTTAATTCAGTTGTATGCACTGTATATCAGTCTGGCATTCTCTTGGCTGCATTTGAATCTTGCGATCAATGCAACATTGTTCCTTTTCAACCTTTTTCAGGGGCACCTTTTATTCGACCAATGAGGAATGTGACAGCTACAGCCAGTCGAAGTTTGACAATCAGGTGCTATGTGACAGGTTATCCAATACAGTCTCTCATTTGGCTCCGAGGTGCGTAACACAACCTCTAATTATCTGTGGTATCGGCTTAATATCAGCGACGTGCAAATATCAACGAATGTCTTCTAAAATACCAATAAAATGAAATGGCTATAATCTGAAATTTCTTTTGTACGTTTCCAGAATTTCTTTTTCAATTGAATTTGTTTTAGAACATTCTCTAATAACGTACAGTCGTGTAATTTGTCTGAGATCATTTCCCATGTGGCGTGCGTATTGGATATTTCAGAGGGGAGTGTATTACCAATAAACCACAGACAGCAGGTGAAGAATGGAGAACTCATCGTCCACAATGTCCAGAAGTGGGACGATAACGGGAAATACACATGTCAGGCGCGGAATGCCGAGGGCAAGTCGTACTCTAGGAGCGTCTTCGTCTATGTCATGGGTCAGTGTTGCAGCCTTGAACAATTTAATCGATGCATATATCTAATACCATCAGAGTTCCACAAAACCTCATGTGAACAGGAACAACGCCCATTTGCTTCAAGTTTTGTGGTACATTTTTTAAAGCACTACCACAGTAAATGTATGTTGGCAATCCACAGATGCAATGTTTTCACATCGGCAATCTCTGTGTACGGGAAAGTCATATTGGAAATCTATACAAACTGAAAATCTGTAATGACAGTTTGCACAGACTGGAAATCTTTGAGCACTGACAATGTGTTATACGCACTGGAAAGCTGTGCACACTGACAATCTATTATACATACTGGTAATCTATGCACACTGATAATCTATACATACTGGAAATCCGTGCATGCTCACAATGTTTAACCTAATGGAAATTTAGGCGTACTGACTGTCTATGCATGGTGACAATTTATTTGTATTGATAATCCTGTAAATATGTGGAAAGTCACAGTGATGGCAAGAGGTACACTCCGACGAGTATCTTTATCCTTCATACGACAACCTACCAAATCATTTGAATGCGAATGAACACGTGTGATAGCTTTTCGCAAGTACGTTAAGATTTGTGACACTACTTGCATTTGGCTAATGTGACACGATGAGATATATGTGTTAGACTGACTCAAATCTTTGATTTGCTTTCAGAACCGCCAGTCATAGATTCGTTCCACTTCTCCAAGCGGAAACAGGGTGATCGAGTGGTAGTGTCCTGCGTGGTAAGCACCGGCGATCTACCTATAGAGATAACCTGGAAGAAAGACGGCAAGAGCATCCGCCAAGGAGAATCCGGTATCCGGATACAGGTAGAGCTAAAGCACTTCAACTGGGCTCTTCGCCTTTCACCTTCTCTCTGTGTTTTCGGCTTCTCTTTTCTAGTGATGCTGTCTTTGCTATCAAGAAGCCGTACGAGTCTAGGTTTTTCCGGCTTCCTCACACAAACAACTTCGTATCTTTGTTTTCCCAGAAAACGGGCCCTTATTCCAGTCAGCTGTCTATTAACGATGCCAGTCCAAGACACGATGGCAACTACACCTGTTATGCCAGAAATGACGCTGCCTCCAGTAACTACACGGCCAGCTTTCACGTCGACGGTAGGCATCTACATTATTCGACGTCGACCCTAAACTTCAGACATGATTTAGTGTAAGATACCACCAGCCAAGTCGATTTATTTGTAAAAGTATTTCGTTATACTGCATTGACTTTTACTCTTGGCTTTTTCTCTCTATTTTAACCATACTGTTTTCTGGAAGGCGGGTGGTAGAATCTCTGTCCCTCTGGATCCGCCGTGATCTAGGGCGCATTTTCTCCGAGATTTGTTCTCTGTTTATAAACTTTATAGTCTTCGAAGTGTTGAAATGTTCTTACGTACCATAGCAAACCTCAATAAAATGCACAATAAATTCTGTGTGATATTAGGTTTTGTTTAAATACATGTACAAGGTCTCTTGCCCTCAGTACCCCACCGCTGTCTTCTGGAATCTCGGAACTCCTCCATAATTTGTGTCTATATACAATGTCTCTTTTCGTCAGTATCACCTCGATGGATTCTGGAGCCTCAGGACTCCTTCGTTGTCATTTTGTGTCTAAATACAATGTCTCTTGTCCATAGTGCAACCTCGATGGGTTCTGGAACCTCAGGACTCCTTCGTTGTCATTTTGTGTCTAAATACAATGTCTCTTGTCCATAGTGCAACCTCGATGGGTTCTGGAACCTCAGGACTCCTTCGTTGTCAGTTTTTGTCTAAACACAACGTCTCTTTTCGTCAGTACCACCTCGATGGCTTCTCTAACCTCAGGACTCCTTCGTTGTCAGTTTGTGTCTAAATGCAATGTCTCTTGTCCTCAGTACCTCCCCGCTGGGTTGTGGAACCTCAGGACTCCTTCGTTGTCCTGGGAGATGCGGTGAAGATCGATTGTCAGACCACGGGAAAACCCGACCCTATGGAGGAATGGAAAAAAGCCACAGGTAATCAAGAGACTCTTATCTAATGAGGACATATTGTCACAGATGCATATGTGCTGAAGGGATCCGTGTTATCTAATTTAGTAGGGAATCGATCGCACTTTCCATGTCTTCAGCTCAGGGACAGTTTGTGCGTAGGTGGATAGGCGAGGTATTTGTAATACATAACCCACCTCTCTGTTAAGGAGAAACTGTCGTCGTGAAAGGCTTTTCCGGAAGATCTGAAGCTTCGTAATGCAGAGTTTGTTACTTTATTACGTGCTTGATTCATCTAGGAAGATGTTACCTGAATATAATTTGACAGACCATCGTCATAGTTCCTATGGTTACTGGTCAAAAGCAGCGACAAGATGATTAAACTAGGCCAGAAGTGTTAATTAATGTTTGTCTCATTTCCGACAACATTTACTTCTGTAAAGAGTAATAATGATCATACCAGGACAATGAAGGTGTTGTTATCCTGAAAATAGATTGCCTGTTATCTGCATCATTGTATATGTAGAATGTACGGTTACCTTATTACATCAGTACTACCAGTGCTTTAGCTTACAAATTCACTTTATCCTAACGACTTGCTTATGTTGCAGACTGAAAGGTCAGTGTACCAGTGACTGCAGTCTATATTTACTTTAGTATTGGTGTATAAGCTATTATATCATAGATTGTCACCCGGTACAAGGCAAATTACTGTTTACCATGACCGAATTAAACAATGACCTGACTTTGCGCATGCACAGGTAAAGAGCCCGGGAACTACCGCCCGCTGAAATTTGACGAGGAAATCAGCCATGGACTTAAGCGAGTGGAACAGTTCTCAAATGGTACTTTGGCAATCCGGCGAGCTAAGGAGCAGGATCATGGCTATTATTTGTGTCATTCCAGTAATCGAATTGGAGCTGGTCTCAGCAAAGTCATCTTCCTCAAAGTACACAGTAAGTGGTCAACTTAATGTCCTCATTGTCCAACACTGGAGACTTAAAATTGTTAGTTGTTGTACGTTTGTCCTTAGTTCATACCTTCATTTCTTAGTACAGCAACGAGTTTCTCGGGTATGTAATGGACTTTGTGTCACTGTGTACTAATAAGATTTATATCTATACAAAAACCTATATCCTTGCTCTTTGTTAACACAAACTAATTATTTTGCGAAGACTGTGCTTTTATCATGTTTTAATGTTCGCAAATATGTAATAAAATGTTCTCTTATTACTAATTAGTTCCCGCTCATTTTGAAAACACAACGTTGAACCATACGGTTAAAAAAGGCAGCAATTTCACCGTAGAGTGTAACGCCATTGGAGACAAGCCAATCTCCGTAGCCTGGAAGTTTGACGAGAAAGAGATCGACTTCGAATCTCACAGGTAACAAATTAAATCAAATTTTCGGTAGTAGAAAACATAACTATAACAATGTAGACTTTTCTTCAAGTGCATTAACATGGCTTTAACATAAGTTACTAGAGCGTAGAGGGTAACAAAAAGAGCAGGGACGACAATAGCAAATGGCGACACGTATTCCGGGATAGTGTCAGTTTATTTCAGATACAGTTTTATTGTTCACATAGGTACTTAAGTAGTGGCAACCTACACCCCTCTAGCTCCATGGTTTAATCAGAATGAGGTAAAAAGAAGAATGCAGTGATCGAAAGTGCAATTTAGTAGGCGTCGTGGGTACAGAATTATTCAAAATGCTGTGCTACCATCACATTTAATGACTGGCCCTGACGCTAACATTTAATGTATTAAAACTTGTTGACATAAATTATAGTCTTGGCAGATTGTGATTCATTTCCTTTCAATATTAGACTAACCTTGGTGGGAATTTTCATATAAAAACAAAGTTGTAAGCAAGATATAACACTGGATTTCCCCTGCGAATGTATTTTGATGTTAGGTGTGATTTGTTTTTTGTTTGTTTGATGTTGTCTTTTTGCCTGTGTAGGAAATCATTGTCAGAGAGTAATACGGACAGAGGGAAGATTTCCCGCTTGAATATATTCCCAGTGAGACGCTTGGACTCCGGCTTCTATGTCTGTAGCACCAAGAACCTGTTTGGCAATGGAGTTCTCACCATCCAGATGTTTGTCATAGGTAACTGTTGTTGTTATCGCTTGTCTGGTTCATATATCCAGTGACTGTGATGAAGTGTGCCTCTTTCTATCCTTGTCTCTAGCCAGTTCGTTTCATCTGACAACAATGATATCATAGCTTCGAATGCTTCATAAAATATTACCCCAGGCAGTTGAAATAACTGTTCAAAGAAATTAAAACAGGAATGAATGAATAATGGTGTTCCGAATGAAACCATAAACTGGGCTGTTATTGCGTTTGCAGAGCCCCCTGATGCACCGTTTGACATCCGCCTGGATAGGACAGGAAGCCGCAGTATCTCACTGGCCTGGAAGAAGCCTTATGACGGCAACAGCGAGATAACGAATTACCTGATCCAATACAAAAATACCACAGGTACACCTGAAACCCAAAGTTCTGCTGATTAAGTTGTCATCACTGTGTCTCTCATGTTAAATGGACTAACACACCACTGTGTAAAATCACTATGTGTAACGAATTGCCGAAAGCAAAAACACCTCAAAGTCCTTCATGTTACGTGGACTAAAACAACACTGAGCCTAATCACTCTGTGTAACGAATCACCTGATTCACCATCAAACACCACAATATCCTTCATGTTATATGGACTAAACCACCATTGTGTATAGCGAATTACCAGATACAATACAGAAATACCACATGTACAGTTAAACCCCTACCGCTGATAAAGATTACCGTGTCCCTCCCGCTATGTGGACTAAAATGGCTGTGTTTGATCTACAAGAAGACACATTGAGCTGCTTTAGACTCACACATGGTTATAAATACATCATTATGTTACAATGGTCCTGTCGTTGTGGATTTCATGGCCTCCTGTATGGTAACTTGTAAGGTCTGGTAAGAATACCAGCTTCCACAAATTTTTACTTTCCATCTGATATCCTTGTAGCCCATGTTTTTAATTAGATACTGTTACTATTATTAACATTAACATTCTGGGGGTAGGGAATATTGTGTCAGTTTTAGTGCATAATGCTCCTTTCAGATGCAAATGACTGGCCGGAAGATTGTGCCAGTGTGATGGTTCCTGCGGAGGATCTATCCAGCACCATTCCGGGACTCCATCCGGACTTCTCCTACACACTTCGGATCCGGGCCAATAACTCCGTGGGATTGAGTGAGCCCAGCGCAAAAATCATCGTCAACACCGATGAGGAAGGTAATGCAGTCGTCAAAAGCCATCATCACAGAATTGGTATTTTATATACTTATATTATCATCAGACACGTGCAAGGTGACGAGAGTTTATGGATTTTCTGTTACCAATGAAACCTTGGGAACTGTTACTGACGGTGTTATAAAATAGCTTGATTTACAATCGAGACCACGTTGTAGAGTTGTCTCCTTTTAATAAAGAAGCATATGTTAGGGTGACGACGACCTCGTAAAACCACTTCAGGATCCCGTCTGCCCATGGTGCAGTTTCCGCTTCATGTAGTAGTATTTCTTCCAGCTGTTGTCAACGACAAATCTCTGCTACAATTGAGACGTTCATAAATTGCCAGATATGTCCCATCTGTCAAGAAGAGACTTTGTATAAGGGAAAGTTTAAAGGATTTAGTTTGTTCGGATGACTGAAGAAACGTTTACTATATTGATTTTTTTTCGCAGCACCGACTGGTCCGCCAACAAATGTGACTGTGGAAGCCATTGATTCCCAAGCTCTCAACATTTCGTGGCAGGTAAACCACTTTTGTGCATACCAAGTTAATATAGTACACACGTCAGATTGTACATATACTAACTGTTTATCGCAGGGCTCATTTTGCTCTCTTTACTGAAATCTTTAAACAGTCGAAACTTTGGCTCCATCATTTGGATTCACCGCTGTGTGACTTATAACACTAACACAGGTCTTTCACTTGTTGTGTGGCGATCGATAAGGCTCAGACGGGGCCAGATGTCGCCTGTACATGTAGCCACATATTGTCGGATTTACGCTTACGTCATTCCATTTCTAACATAGATTTTATCTTTTTCGGACAACGCCCTTGTATATCGAAAGTCAACTCTCTTTTATAACCAATAAAATTTCAACATGCTGAATAAATGGGTTTGAGCGTTTTAGCGTTGAATAAGCTAAACTACCTGAAATCAGCGTGTTCCTTTTTTTTCTTTCCATTTTGTGACAGATGCCTGCTCTAGGATACAGAAACGGAGATATTAAGGGTTACGTCATTGGTATAAAACAATTCAACACATCCACGCCTTACAAAGAAATCAAGCGCAAAGTGGACACACACTTCAAGCCTGTGTACATTATCAGCGGCCTGGAGAAATTCACCAAATATTTGGTAAACATCCGGGCATATAACTCGAGGGGCGCTGGGCCGACGTCAGAAGACGTCAGTGTTCTGACACTGGAGGATGGTAAGTCACTTTATTTAGTACAAAGCCTTGGTATTTGTGCCATTACCAAGATTAACTTTGAAGGTTGCTCATTTGTAACATTGGTATGTATTTATAGCACCAACTGTAATTACGTAACCTTGTATTATACGTCCTACGTCCAGGTTACTGGTAGTTATAAAAAAAATGACAAAATGTGGGGGCATGCAGTCGTACAAACGTAATATGGCATGAGTGAAACTTATTCCCACCCCCACAAAAAAAAATACTACGGAGTTGTAAGTTGTGTTTTACTCTTAGTTATTCATCATAGGTGGAGGAGGAATGAAATGGTTAACAGCAAAAATATTACTATGGATGTTACTTGTTACATGGGTGTATTTTAGTAAATCTAGGAGAAAACGATAGACAATATGTTGTCTGGAGGAAGTTTTAAAGGAAAAGTATTAACGATGAATGTGTATGCTGGTGAGTATATAGTGTCGTGATATATCGTGATCATGCGTGTAATGGTACAGGTCATGAGGTAATCACATATATAGTTCATTTGAATCTGCACAAACATGTTTGTTAAGGATGAATGTGTATGCTGGTGAGTATATAGTGTCGTGATATATCGTGATCGTGCGTGTAATGGCTCACGTCATGAGGTAATCACATACGTGGTTCATTTGTACCTGCACCAACATGCTTGTTAAGGATGAACGTGTATGCTGGTGAGTATATAGTGTCGTGATATATCGTGATCCTGCGTGTAATGGTACACGTCATGAGGTAATTACATATGTAGTTCATTTGTACCTGCACAGACATGCTTGTTTAGAATGAACCTGTACCAGAGTGCCTTGATGTGAGTTCTGAGAGACCTCTGTTATTTGTCTTACAGTGCCCGGTCAGCCGCCCCAGAACGTTGTCGCGGAAGCTTCCAGCTCTCAGAGCATCACAGTGGTCTGGTCACCTCCACCATTATACACGCTACATGGAATTCTTCAGGGCTACAAGGTTCTCTACAAGCCTGTCCGTCTAGATGAAGGTAAGTCTCGTTGGTTAACTCTTTAATATATAAGTACAACCGCCACAAGATATTCTAACTTATCTGAAAATTTTTTTCATTTACCATTCAATCTTTTCTGCGCTGGTGAGTCCCTAAAGGATGTTATAATATAATAAAAAGACACCAAAAGCCCTGTGTATATGAAGACCCTATATAAACGCCCTACATGTTCATCACTTCACATGACTTCGTCCTCATTTCTAACTTCAGTAACTTTCTTAGTTCTGTTGTGGTTTGTGTTGACCATTGTTGTGCACGGAAATGATCTTGAGATCATTCACACTCCAAATCCTTTATGATGCGCATCATGTTGTACTTTATTTTGTCAGAAAATAGCTGTACGGAGTAAATAAACAGTGCAAAATCTTTACGCCAGAAATATGAAAAGTCACCTTTCATATGAAATCCTAAATCACGTAGAAGCACTGTATGTTGGATGAGCCGACCCGTGATAACGGGATGTCTTATGCTCTGCTGTGTTTCCTCGTCTTGTAGATGAGAGTGACGCACAGTTCAAGGAGGTGATAGGTCTGGAAGTGACCATACATGGTCTGCAGAAGTACACCAACTACAGCATCCAGGTGCTTGCCTTTACAAGGATGGGGGAGGGGGTGCGCTGTGCACCTATTTATGTCAGAACTAAGGAGGATGGTAAGGCACAGGCCCCCAGGGTCACAAAGTATTTATTTATTTATTTGAGTGGTGTTTTAGCTCAAGAATATTTCACTTAAGAGACGGCGGCCAGCATCATGGTGGGAGGAAACCGTTTAAAACCCCGGGAAAACGCACGACCATTCACTGGTTGCTGGCGGGCCTTCTCAGGGGTCACAAATCTGTCATAGTATTAACGGGGACTTAACTTGTGGGATTATGTCTGAACTTATATTTGAACTTAAATGCTGCTACATTTCAGTTTTGTGAGGAAAGTGTAAGACATGTTCCTAATATAAAAACACCTAATATCCTTGACAATTTTATCGCGTTTAGTTACTTTGAAGGTAAGAGTAAGTCTGATTTAAGTCTAAGATAGCTTCGCAATCATTATTGTTAATCGTTAAGTTTTCGAAAATCTGATGTTCCAGTCTAACGCAAGTTAAGTCTGGATGATCTCAAAATATCCTGCAAACATTCCCGCAGTATCTGTATTCTAACAATAAACAAAAGTAACAAGCATATACAGCGTCTTCTTGGAACAGAGTTAAGACGAGTATCACTTTGCTCTTGACTGTCCAGACCCTGCTATCGCGACATCTATATTCCAAACACATTTGGCTGTATTTAAGCCATATCAAGATGATCATGCTTCTAAAAAGTGAATCTCCTAATAATACAGAATCCCTCCTTGTATGTTGAAAAGTAAATGAAATTGCATAATGCAGTGCTGTTTAATTACACTTAAGGAACTCAGTTCTCCCAAAAACTGTTCTGCCAAGCACTGAGAGTTATTACTTTTGCTCATGAAAACATTTCTTGGAATTTTTTTGTTGTTAGTAGTGTGTTGGTTTCATCTTCTTTTGCAAATAAAGAAATTATGGTTCATATATGAATATGCAGTGATAAACTTATACGTTACACAGTTCCCAGTAAGCCTGGAGAGTTGAAAGCCTTTCCGGAAAGCGGTACATCAGCGGCAGTAGCGTGGAGACCACCTGTGACTACCAACGGGAAACTAACTAAGTACACAGTCTACTACAGAAAGCTTGGAGTCAGGGTGAGTGAATGCAGCGGCCATCAGAATCAGCCTCCGAAGAATTGAAACATTTCTCAAATGAAAACAAATATGTCAAGTTTGATCTAATCCAAGTACTTCCGAATACATCAACATCGCTTTCTCAGAAGTACAGGTTATATTAAGCTAAACAAGGCTAACGGTGCTATAATATCTCTATAACTGCCTTGTAGCAACACGCAACCCTGCACGTGGATGTTCCTCCAACAAAGAACAGCTACAGCTTATCTGGCCTGCACACAAATTACGAGTACGCCTTTTCTGTCTCTGCGAGTACGAGTATGGGTGAAGGCAACAAGACAGGGGAAGTGACAGCCTCTCCCGACGGAACAGGTAAAACATACTGTAGGCTACAAAAGTTACAGCATCGTATTTGCGTACCTTGTATGCCTTGTATATATCACTAACGACCTGGGATCGGCTTTAATAGCAGTCTTATGGTTTAAAAAAATGTAAATAACCAAGCCGACGAAGATCATATGTATACCTTTATTAGCTAATTTAGCCACTACAACATCTGGTGGCAGTTCAAGCACTGACCCATATCCTATTATTTTACTTCAGCGCCGGCACGAATTACCAATTTCCCTGTGGTCATGGTTGTCCCCTGGAAGCACACAGTGCTCTTGCCTTGTGACACCGTAGGCGATATACCAATAAAGAGGAGCTGGAAATTTCGGTAAGTGGACAAAATCTCCATAAGTTTACCTACAATACCTGTAAAATGTAAAATGATGGCCGCCGTTGGTTTAGCCGCTTCTTAACAAGTCATAAGTCGGCCGTTCTGTTTTTGCGTTGGTAGGTCGGTTAGATTCTTTTAACGCCCTATATTAGAACATAGGCCATTGACTTATCGGTCGGCCTGAATGCCGAGAGCGACACAAAACCGTATAAGGAGATGTCGCTTCAACAGCGAATGTGTGTTTTGATCACAATTGGCATTTGTACAACCCCTAAATGCAAAAACAACCTTAAGCGTAAGTATCAACGCTAAAAGTAAAAATTCTCCCTTAAGAGTAAGAATTTTTACATGCAGGGGCGAAGTTTTTCCTTTCAGCGTTGATTCTTACACTTAAGGTTGTTTTTATATTTAGGGGCTGTACAGCATTTACACTGGCATCATTCTGGTGAAGCCTAACTTTAACTAGGTATTGTGTTGCGATGAGGAGGCATGATATTCTGATTGTGGGTTTGGTTTACAGTGATCACAATGTGCGAGGGTCAGCGAGGGTGAGTGAGCTGCGCAATGGGTCGCTGTTGATTGACAGTATAGAGGACAGCGATGACGGAAACTACACTTGTCGGGTGGAGAACAGATACGGCTCAGACGAGGTCGTCATTGCCCTCAGAGTCAAAGGTCAGTCAAGTTCACATTCATTAACCCATAGTGATGTAGCGATGCTTGACAACCTATATAAGCGGACTTTACTTTCTGTAGGTTTTGAGCATACGTTATACTTTAACCACTAATTACCTTATTCGTATAGGTTTTCATTAGATAAATTAGATAAATTCACTTGAAACCTTTAATTATTCTTACTGGCCATAAAACAACTGAACTTAAGAAAACAGAATTCAAAAGCCTGTGTTTTTTTATAATTGAATTATCTGAAAAAAGATTAGTATTGGAGAACATTTTAATATCTTATTTATTTTCCGATATCTTATTTCATGTTGCCCTACAAATTTCCACTTCACATATGCTCAGATATATATGGGCTTCTTATGTTTCCATTTACAGTTCGTGCAGATATCCCAAGTAAGTACCATTATTGTGCACTTTTAGATAATCTTAATGGCCGACACTCGTTGGAAGTATTATTTGTGTATTATAAAGCCCAATTCTGTTGTAAAACTTCATCAGACGATGTAAAAAATGAATGGCTTCACGGTGTGTGCTCGGTTTATATTCTGTTGACTTTAGCAGCAAAGTAAATATAATGTGGTTCCTTTATCTGCATTTAAGTAGGACTTGTTAGAAAAAATCATTCTTTCATCCTAATATCGGGCACAAAAATTTTTATGTAACAGTTATGCAGTGACCTTGATTCTGTATTGCAGCCGCACCGAAGCCTCCAGCGCTAACCCTAGCCGCTACCACCTCATCCACTGTCCAGGTCAACTGGTTGTCAGGCAGTAATGGCGGAAGCCCGATAAAAGGTACGATGTCAGCGCTTGTTTAAACCATATACCACCTAACGAGTCATAGTGCGATAAATAGAGGAACATGGTCAATTATACATCCAATACATTTTAGGCGACATTCCAGGATTCATTTTTTTGTGTGTGTATGTGTATTTTTCTGAGTTTCTACATGAAACTGTTTTCACACCCATGTTAAATCGAAATCGTCACAAAGACAATTCATATAATTTATGATATATGCTGAATTGTGTGTGACTGCCGAGGGTTAAAGTGGGATTGTTTAAACAGCTGCGAACGAGAGATGGATGGAGGTGTAAAACATCTTTAAACTTAAAATCGTTGATCTATGACAGAAGAATCAGACCTCGCCAACACATGACGCCTACAATGCCTACTTGGTTAACCAATGATGCAGCTACCACCTATCGGTTGTTTCCAGGTTTTCTTCTCAGTTATCGAGGAGAACATTTTAACTGGGTCACCCAGAGACTGGGCTCAACCAACAGGACTTATACAGCCACTAACTTGTTGTGCGGAACTACTTACTGGTTCTACGTGGAGGCGTTCAACCACATCGGTACCAGCCAAAAGAGCAATTACATCAAGACGAAGACAAGAGGAGAGCGTGAGTATATCTTACAAGATAATGTTTTATCAGACATGGACGAGTATCATCATATTGGAAGACTACAGTATAACTAGCAAAACTATAGAGCAGCGAAGGCAGTGTTACAGTTGGGAATTACCCACACGTATGGATTAACCAATGGAATCTGGCCTGTTAGTCAGTTTACCTCAGATAAGGTTTTACTCTAACCTACATCTAACTTAATGTAAATAGTTGAAAATTAACACGCGCCTAATGCAATGGCAAAAGCAGAATTAGGTAGCCAAAAATATAGGGATATTAATATAGGTTATTATATTAACAAAAACTGTCATATATCATTATCTTAACAGACATTTCTTCGTGATAAATATCATGATCTTGGCAGGTCTTATTTATTATTTATATTTATCAGTTTTGGCACATGTCCTTGGGAAGTGGCATAAGACGTTGTTTTGTGGAAATGGCCTTGCGATTATGGACACCCCTTAGTGGTTTACAGGTGATATACGAACGTCAAATCTTAGAGTTTCCTCACTTGAAAAGGCGTGCAAAAAATTAAAACAAATGTTATCACTTAATAATTATAATTCGGTGAAACAGGCACTTCAAGCATGGCGACGTATTAATTAATGCTTAGTTAACGTCTGACGCAAATGGCTTTGTAGGTCCATCGGAGCCCCCAGAAAGCGCCTTACTGGCCCATATCAACATCACTTTCATTGACCTTAACATGAAAGCCTGGCTAACCGGTGGCTGCTCCATCAACTACTTCGCTGTCAAATACCAGGTGTGGCGGGATGACAAATGGGTACAGGTCTCCAACCACATTGAGCCATCGACGGTGAGTGGCCAGCTGGGCCTACCTCAGTGGAAAATAAAACTCACGGGACAAATTTCCATATTCAGTTGTTGAGGATAAACGGGACCATCAAATAGGAAAGTAGTTATAACTGAACAGTAGGAAGGCACTTTCTTGTATCAAATGGTTTAGAAGAAAAGACAACACTGGACCAAATGTTTTTATGCATCAATGAAGAATACCGTTTAAAGTTCCAAAAACGTCACTTTATATTTTTGCGATGTAGGATAACCAAGATATCGCAGTTCAAAGTAAGCAAAAGCGTCCACCTAGGGAATATCGAACCGGCTGCCATGCTCTCAATTTTATCTAATCAAGAGCGAGATATTTCAACCACTCGAGAAGGCATCTGTTTCTGCCGTGACGTCAGTAATGCTTAGTTCACCATTTTGTCGTGTAGTGTTGAAATCAGCTGTTTTCCTTCTGATTAGGAGACAATTCTGATATACTTTAAAGTTATTTTCAACCATAAAGTTCTAGTGGAGTACGTCTGGCGTTACTCCCCAGTGTCTCAACCAGGATGCCACATTGCATGGATTTTGTTGTAATAACAAAGTGAACCGTACTTTGAACTACAAAGGCATGTCTCGCTTCGAATACCATAGAGCGTAGGGAGCGGATGACTCGACATCGTGTTTCTAGGTTCTCTAAAATGGCGTATCCCATGGCCTCGTTAGAATTCCATACTGACAGGTGATTTATACAGTTATCAAGCACGTCATAAAAAAATGCCTAAGTCTGTTTAGGTCTGTATGGACCCCTCTCCTGAAATCACTTTGGTTATATTTTTTGTTGTCTTTTCTTTTAAGGCAGTTTTGTGGTGTTGACTGTATCATATACTGTACTCATTTGTCCTTCGTTGCCATTGTAGGAAATGTACAGAGTGTATGACCTCCAACCTTCGACGTCCTACACAATGGAGGTCACGGCTCACACAGATGCTGGGTCAACTGCTAGTGTCCTCAGATTTGCCACCTTGACATACACCGGAAGTAAGCTTGACATTTAGTTAAGCATTCAATACTCCATTTTACCCCTCGGCCAATTTGGCCAAGGGGTATTGTCGTAGCGGGCGGCGTCCGTCCAACTGTCTGTCCATATTCCTCGTAAATGCTCAATCTCCAGAACAGTTTATCCGATGTCCACCAAACTTACAGCATACATTGGCATGAGAAGGAGCCCTGTTAATTTTCATCGACCTTGAAATTTTCCTTCAAGGTCATTTGGGTAATTTAAGTTAAATTTTATGCAAGGGTTGTAAACGATCTATCTCTAGAACGAACCCAAGGCCACCAAACTTACACCACACTTACACATTGGCATGAGAAAGAACCCTATTTATTTTCACAGACCTTGACCTTTTCCTTCAAGACCATTGAGGTCATTTAAGTTAAATAAAAGACTAGTAAGAGCTCTATCTCTGAAACGGTTTAGCCCAAGCTCACCAAACTTGCACCACACTTTCACGGTGACATGAGGAAGAACCCTGACTTTCACCGACCTTGACCCTTTCCTTCAAGGTCATTGGGGTTATATTCTTGTAAACGTTATATCCCTAGAGCTTTCCTTCGAAGTCCCTGGTGTCATTTAATTTTGATTTTACAAAAGGCTTGAAAACGCTTTATCTCTTGAACAGTGTGTCCCAAAGTTCACCAAATTTAGCCTATACAACATCTTCACAATTTTATGAAAGGTTGGTATTATAAATAACATCTCTTGGCATTTGCATCTATTGGCTACATTGTACATGTGCTTAAGACCAAGGCCTTTTCAATGCATTGCGTGGTATTTTTTAAAACAGCTTGCAGATTCATTGTTTGTATTTTGATTACAACTGTATAATCCCAGGGTCACAACAGATATACCAGTATTGAATTTAACACAATGCAGAGCTCTTGTCATTGTCATTGAAAGGCCTACTCTGACATTGAAATATTTGCTTTTTGTTTAGGTACAATCCAGCCATTTAATGTAGTTAGCGGGAATCCTCAGCCATTTTACCAGAAAATCAAGGTCATGGTTCCGCTGACCATCGGTGTGATCACATTCTCTCTACTGTCCGTCGTCTTTGTCCTGTACTGCCGTGGACGACGGGAGAGGAAGCAATACAAAGGTAAGTGAAGAATTACAATAGCAGAATGCAGCATTTTACATGCTGTAACCCTTAGGCTAGTTCGGCTGCTCTCATCTTTTCAATGATGACAGTCTTGGTGTTGTGTCAGTGCTCCGATTTTCTGATCCGCTAGTTCGGACATTATCTTTCAGTCTCGGTTTCAGACAACTCTTCTAACCTACGCCGTGACTTAACTGTAGAGACATCCCTCATGAACGACCTGGACAAGCGGAACGTGGACCTGGACGCATTTGACGACAGTCCTGAGACGGTGACCAAAAGGAACGTCAACCTACTGGTCTCCCTCCAATCGGACGAGAGCATCCCTGACAACAGCCAGTCCTGGCTTATACACGACACCAGCAAAACCACCAGTGATAACAGCGTAACCAGTCGCTCAGGTAAGTGGGCTTTTGACAAGATGAGTCATGGCATTTATGTTTGACAACTCACAAAAACGGGCCCCCGAAGCCTATGTTATAGGCCCTATTAACAATGAAGAGCATGAGTGCCACATGTTTTAATCTTCACATTTAAAATGTGATCAGTCTCTTGTTTTTAATATTTTCTTCCTGAACTCTGGGTAATTTCTTCTGTCCTTTATCACATGCATATGATATCAAAACTCTAATAATGGCCTTCAGATGAAGAGTCGAATCTGCACCCGTACGCCAGTTATAACCTGGCAAATGAACTCGTGGAAGTCTTCAGCAATAACAACCCAGTGCAGACTCTACCGAATCAGAATGACCCCAACCAACCAAACAATGAACAACAACAACAGCAGCAACAACAACAGCAGCAACAACAACAACAACACGACGACTCTCCAGAAGAGGACATTGTAGCCATCGAGAAAGAACAAGCTCACAGAGAAGTGAGTGCCCAGAACTTACATAGTTTTTACATACCGTACATATTTATTCAAGAATGTTTCATTAATACAACGATTACTACTGCTAACTGTACAGTGAGAGGAAACGGACAGCGCCAAGAGGAAATCCACGACCATTCACAGGTTCCTGGCAGGCATAGTGGTAGTAATCGTGGTAGTGTGGCGCCAGTTGAGATGAATGTAATAAACTTACAAAATGATGACATTAAATGCATCTAACGTGTTTGAATACATGGTTGTGATCGAAAAACAGACCAATTCATTGTTCTGCGAATGGATAAAATATGTGAAGTAGTTAAAGGAATTAATTATTATCTATTCAGACATAGAGAGTGCTATAAATCCTGACGATGGGGATACCTAAACACAGGTAGAGTATATTACTCATATAACTAACATAATGCTGTTTTCCCTCCAGATGGCGATTGAATCTCCTGCAGTTTATGGTCAAATCGTTTTCCCCAAACGAAATGATGACTACGTGCAGATGCCACTGATGCCGCCAGTCCCCACCAGACTGCCACCCTTGACGGAAGGGGAGCCCTTACCCCCTAAACCTTTGTCCGATGGCAAGGAGGGCTATGAGAATCCATGTAAGATAGCTTTATAAATATACACAAATTTTCCATCATTGTTACATTTGAGTAAATCTGTAAAGATTGTATTATCTAAAGTTAAAGCTTTCCTGCTATTGAAAAGAAAATACTCAGACATGAGTATGCATTAATGAGATCAGATAACAATGTTATACCATAAAGACGCCAGCCAACAGATCTTCCTTAGCTTGATCTGATTCGGTTTTTTTCTGTGATGTAGCTGTGATCCTGAGCCCAAGGAAGTATGCCAGCGTTGATCAGATCCATGCTCTGTTCACCACCAACCCCGCCCGTCCCCACAGCGCCTACAGCCGGGCCACCACCTGTAAATCAGCGTCCCGGGCCAGCGGCTCCAGTGACAAAGGTACATCAGGTACGAGCTTAGACTCGCCATTTTTCTCTCTTAATCATTCACCAGTGATGTCAACGGCACCATTTGCTGTGCCAGATTCGAGCCCGTTGTGCTTGCCAAATGTCGTTTGTTATTCTCAGTATGATTTTTATGGAAAAAAACTTTACTGTCCATAACCTATGGAAATAAATTTGCAATCCGTATGCCACAAATAATTTACAAATTTGTGTATTACTGAGCTGCAGATGGTCAGAAATCCAAACTGTAAGTTTACTATGTGTACCCACTTACGTGACTGCATTGTCTTATTTATAATTCAAATGCAGGTTTGTTCGATTTGAAATTGACAAAATGGATTTTTGGAAGTCACTGCGTAATGATATTGCTTGCTAAATGGTGATATTGCCCTCTTAAGGAAAAGAATGGTTGTTCTTTTATATTTAAGGAACTTACTAATCACGTCTTTGTTTTACCTTATTTAACACCGCATCTGACTATTGATCTTGTTTTCTCTTGCGCTAGGTGGGACAGGCAGTCACGGACGACACAGCGCCCTATCCAGTGTGACAACGGTGTCCTCAAGCCGTGACGAGCTCCTTCAGGCGTACGAGAACGCCAAGATTCTGGCTCAGCCTCCCAGCTCTGGCTCCCCACTACCTTACGAGGCCCTTCCCAGCTCGGGCAACTCCCAAGCCACTGATAACTCGGGAGCCACCGAGCCAGGGATTCGCAAATTTACACAAAGCCCTCCACAGCCAAACGAACAAAGGGAGGCTGCCTGTGAAATCCCCGTCTATGAACGTACGTTGACTTATTGGAAGAATTCTAGTCTTTCAGCGCATTCTGCGAAAAAACTTTGTACCTGTTTACACAACAGCGTTGATTGTGCGGCTTTTCATATTAATTCATCTGATCAGCTTACTTTTCGAAGACATTACAGATAGATCCATTGTGGGAAAGTGTGGTTTGTTATCGTGGGAACGTTGTATTACGCTTTATAATAAATGATCTGTACTTTCAAAACGAAGTGCCTCAAGTGGGCCTCAAGACTACTGTTTCTGTTTAAATCAGATTATGGAAGCGTCACGGTGAACTAAATTCTCAAACTTAATCTGTTTGTGATTTCAGAGAAGCGACGTCACGAGGTAGATGATGGGGAGAGTGACACGACAGAGTGTGAGTGGCGGGTCACCCAGCCTCGTTCTCCACCTAGGCGATCTCGCGGGAAGCGCGGGAAACAGCGAGGTCACGTGAGCGGAAAGAGGCAGCTGTCTCAGCAAACATATTCTAGGTGAGGCACACATGACAGGCTTCAGTATCTATTTATCTGTTGGGGGATTAGACCGTACCAAACAATAATTTCACTTAACAGACTTTAAAATTTGTGAACCAAGCATACCCTAGCAGAAACCGTCTCATTCTAAGAGGAGCAGTGCTTGAATTCTGGATTCAAATCCGGCGCGATCAAATTGGAATACGACCTGTAGCATACAGCAACAGTTGATACAAAAATATAATAACAAATAATAACACAAGTTATGACACGAGATCATTGAAATCTTACCTTATGTGTGTAATTTACTTATATGTAAACATGCTCACAAAATGATTTGAAATATATTTTGTGCTTTCTTGGATGATTTCTCATAAATGGTATTTTTTTCAAAGCACCAATGATAGCAACAAAAAAAAAATCTTCATGAACATAATCTTCTTGGTAGGTCGTGGCAGGCTCCATGGGTCATTTGGTTAGCGCGCCAACGCTAGAAGCCTCTTATCAATGTGGTCGCCGTGAGTTCAAGTCGAACTCATGTTGGCTTCCTCTCCTGTCGTACTTGGGAAGGTCTGCCAGCAACCTTCGCATGATCGTGGGTTTTCCCCGCTTTTCTCCCATCATAATTCTGCTGAAATATTTTTGAGTACGGCGTAAAACACCAATCAAATAAGTAAATAAATTCGACGGTCGTCATATTTACGCATTATATGTTGTATCAAAACTGGCCCCACTGTGCTTTAACAGCTGGTCACTGTTGTTGATACAGAGCCCCAAGTCGGACGAGTACGACCAGTTCGACCAGTGAGGAGGTTACCTACACATTCGGGGGCCGTCAATCTCCAAACCGCTGCACTAGCCCTTCTGAGGGCTACCTCTCGTATCCACACGACAGCCATGTCTTCACAGACTCAGACTTTGACGCTGTCGCTAATCATCCAACTGTGGTCAAGAAAAAAGGTAATATACATAGAGATTATCATAACAGTGTTTCATCCACGATGGTGTATCAGCTCTCATTATGTGAGGTCCCACTGTCTGAGCGAGGCTGATGCGACATCCGACCTCAGACAAGGAGAGCTCATACAACATCGCGGAACACACACTTTTATGACAATCTATTTATCATATACCTTTATTTTTTACAGGTACAAAATGGTCAAAAAGCTCACAGTTTCTCCTTAATCGGAAACCTGGCTTTCCACAACTAGAGAAATTTCGTCGCGAAATGTAGTTCTTCTATAAATGAGCTTTTTTTTCTTCAGCTCTAATATGACAATGTTATGCATATGTTAATTTCATTAGTTTCAAATGGAAACAACTTAAATGAAATCAGTGTAACACACATCCACGAGCTTAAACTATTGTTAGGGAGTCACTTCAAGGAACGCTGATCAATCGCTACGTCACGGGGATTCCCTCACACGCAGTCATCACGTGAGACAGACGTGGATGATGGTGGTGGTGTGTGGGGGGGGGGGGCAGTTTCAGCGTGCGGTAGCCTATAGTTTAAAAACGTATCTTATTTGAAAGGAACGGCTAAGTAATGATGGTTGCCTGGAAGTTTGGCTCTGCAACAGCTATGCTAATCTGTTTATCATATACCTCTATTTTTATGTACCAAATGGTCAAAAAGCTCACAGTTTCTCCTTAATCGGTAGCCTGACTTTCCACAACTACAGAAACTGCAAGGCGAAATGTAGTTCTTCTACAAATGAGCAAAATGTTTTCAGCTCTAATATGATATAATCTCATATGTCTTTGTCACCTTCTTCAGCCCGACGTTCTCCCCGCTCTCCCCCACAGTATGACATACTGTTACCCACAACACCCGGGGCGGCCGCAGAAGAAGGCAAACCGTTAGTTGCCAGTGTCATTCAGCCTGGAATCAACAGCCCCCATCACATGGAGGAAGAGACGTCCGTTAGCCTTCTGGACAGGCAAGTGGCTTCAACTATAACATTTTCAGCAAGCATTTGAAAAATTAAGACTACTTCATATAAAAGCATAGTAGCGACGACTCTGTCATAGTGAGTAACTAGTCACTCGTAACCAGTGAAATCCACCATCTTGTCATTTTACCTCAGATAGGATTTTCTATTCTCTTCATGCAAGTGCTTAAAATTAGCAACTCACATCCTCCACCCGAACCCCACCCTGACACCTCACCGGATATGCGCGCACAGAAATGTTGTAATTTAATTGTATTAGGTTTTATCTACAGTAGTAAAGCTTGACAAAAGAAGTTTTTTCACAAACCACCTTGGTCCGATGAGGTGCTTTCAGAAGGCATGTGTCGCTAGTTAATGATTCTCATATTGTATGTTTAACTTTCCTAGGTTTTAAGCTGGTTTGTGTGCTAATGTGTTTTGCAGATATTACAGAACGGTTCCTCCAGAGACGGATGCCCAGTCCAAGCTTGGAGAGCGGGACGAAGACAAAGGCTATTCCGACGACTACACAGTCGTTTAACTTGTGCCATACACCGCAGCCTGACCACCAAGCTCTGGCTGCAGAGGACACTGTAAATAGGAATAAGTGTTTGTTGTGCAAGTCGTGGTTTGAAACGTTTCCAAGACAAGTTGATGTGGCGCGTCTCTTCGGTGGATTAGAGTGTTTCAGAGATGCTATAGATACTGGTACAGCAGCGGAATGAAAGCAGTTCGATGTTTCGTGTGCGTAAAATGGAAGAGGTTGAAGCTTTTCTAGACATTGCAAAAGTCGTTATTACCCTAGTTCCTCACCCTTACCATATACCAGCAACAAATTGATGGGCCCAGACTTGGGCACACGAATCTGCTGTCGTCCGCTTCCAGATGGCATATTTTCATGTCAGGGCCCAGATTTACATCACTTACTCATATTCTCTTAGAAGATCTCATTGCTTCATGGTCTTGTCATGTGAGAAATCAAGGGCAAGTGTTGGCCGTGGTGTAACAAGTATACCCAGCTTGTAGAATCTCTTGACATGGTGCCAGTGACTCTAAAGAAGTGCTTTATGAAGGGCAGCTAGGTTCCGTTTTCTATGTCCCTTTTCGTTGTTTATACCACTTGTTTTCTAGAGTGATGAATCTTCCTTCTTGTTCAGGCCACTGCTTCTTGGTGAAAGAATCGTTGTCTATATCTTTATCCATACGTCGGCTTCCGTGGATTCAGACTGCAAATCTCGCGGGAAGACAACTGGTGAATCCTGTCCTTGGACTCCAATGTTTCGTTTACGCATACGAGAGCGCTGGGACTGATGTCTTATGAGTGTGAAGAGCCCTTCCTAAGCAATGTTGGAATTGTTACTCGTTATTTCAGGAGTTGTACTTTTGAGCCTTTCCGCATTATGAAAGCGACCGTTGTTGATGGCTCGAACCTCAACTCCTGTCAGTAAAGTGTGCGCTGTTCATGCGACACAAAGTTCGAGGAAAATGTCTCCCGGAAGTCGTTGTCCAGGACCTAGATCCTGTTGTTGTCGGTACAGGGCCCGCAACTCGTGTTCAATGTACACTTCACGTAAAGGGGCACAACCCTGTGCTGCTTGCAGGAATGCGTGTAACTTGTGTCGAGGGTTTTTTTTCATTTTCACCTACAACCATACATAACAGATAAAATTCGGCCAACATTTATATCATGTGCTTTTTCGCACGGCTAAGCTTGTGCTTTTATGCTACTGCGGAGAAACCTGGCTTGGGAGTGGTGACATACGTACAATATGCCAAATAATGCTTTTCACAAGGGTGACCGCCTGGATTTGCCAAAATGAACTGGTCTTTAGTATTAGCTCTCACCTGGACCGTGCCATCAGCTGAGCCCTTGGTGAAAAAGTATATTTAGAACAAATCAAATCCTAAAAGAACAAGAAACTATTCCACTTATTTGCCTTTCATCAAGGAAACTCGTGCATTGTTTTGATACAAAGGTTTTTGATAAGTATCACGTGAAATGACGAATTTTTATGGAGAACAAAGACAAGAGAAGTACAACCACTTTTATGAATGGGAAGAAACAACACTGTAAGGAACGCCATCTACGATTGTGGAGACGTATAACACACTATACGGTTAATCAGTGCAATTATTGTACAGTGTATTGTCATACTATTGTTTGTACTAGGGTGTAGTGTGAATGTGTGACAAAGTGTAGTCGTGTGTTCTTACAATTGATAACGAGCTAGGCTCCAGACATCAGCAAAGCTGGTCACTCCTCACCATCATCCCTGCTTTTATTCGCTATTTGGGTAGGAAATTTCAGCCAAGCTGACCGGAAGTATTCTGCTTTTGTGCGCATGCTCACTTCCATCCCCAGTGTTTTCTGGTGGGCGTCAGCTAGTCTAGACTTGTTCACTAGTGTTACTGGTCGTTTTTTTCATAAACATTCCATAAAAGGAAACAAACGCAGGATATCTTCGGCAGCATCACAGAACAACACGCAGAACAGAGGAGTCGTTCTCTATGTCCTATAAAATGTAAATTTATATTATTCAATCCATAATAAAAGTCCAAGAATTTTTTTATTTGTAATTTATTTATTTTAAAATGAAATCGTACATTTGAAGCATAACAATATGAAACGTGTTCTTTGTGCAATAATTGTGACGTCGATTATGTTGTTTTGAAATGACTCGAGTGTGAGTAGTGTTCACTAATTCATATGGCTTGTATTTCTGTATCATTCGCTAGACACATCATCGGCATACTGTTGTGAACCCTTCATTTATCCTCACTGTAAATATGAGCACGCAGACGATCTGTGTTAAGCAGGATGTGAGTTCCACATACTGCTTGAGAACTCATTCATTGCCAACCAATGCAATGCCTACTGATCACACCGAGTCGGCGTCATTCATGCACATCGCCGCTTTTGCTTGGACATTTACATTAAGGGAAAACTTAGCACTTCGGCGAATCTTCGTAATAAGTGTAGTCCATACCTTCACATCGGGACTTTTTTGATAATTTCACTCAACAGACGAATGGCATTGCTAGTGCTGATGATCCGGAAGTACAGATCACGGGGTCAGACTTCATACCACAATAAGGCAGCAGAAGAGTATATTCCGTGATTGTAATCAATCATGATTCACGTATAGAGATGGTGGTGTTGTCTCATGGAATGTTTCATACAGTTGGTTCAGTCCAAATTAAGATATGATTTTGTGATTTATCAGTTTTTTCTTGAGTTTAAGGATTGAAAAACGTTTCTTTAGGGAAAAATACCACCTATATTTTGACACCCTTTTGACTTATTTCTTCCGGTACTTTTGTTTAAACCTGTCTTTGATAGATATGTTTTTGTGAACGACTGTGGTACAAGACATCTTCAGGATTTGTTGGTTAATTTGTATTTTCTGGGCTAAGGAAGACAGGCCGAGTTAACTACAGGTGTGGTCAGTGTTCTCCATGCCATTGGACAGAGGTATGGGCGCAATGTTCTGAAGACAGAGCTAGTCATGTTAACGTTCCTTCCGGTGGCTTTTAAACATGTGTTGGTCGGGCTCATAATCATAATAGTCGATCCCTTGTTCTCTTTCTTTTTCTACAGTTTACAAATCTTCAAATTATCATTCATCTGAGTGATGGAATGGTGCCAAAGGCTTGTTTTTGCATCGAAAGGCATAGTAATGGGTTAATGCAACATATTCCCTGTCTGAACCTGGAGGCAGATGGCCATTTGTATATCTCTAAGGTTGTGACAGTACGATTGTATTATATATACACACTACCATTCATATTTGTGCTTGCTTCTGGATTTACGTAAGCTTTACACATGCTCGTCAAATTCGGCTTTTCTGGGAGAGATCAGCGGAGACCAACTTATGGTACATGCAAATGCAGCAACGTTCTACTGTCTAGAACACGTGCAAAAACATAATATGTTCAGCCACTACCCAATAGTCTCCGTTTAGGTAGGCATAGTTTGCACAAACGCCACTGACTTTTAGTGCCAAATTCCAGAAGAACAAAACTAGCACTAGTTTGGAAGGTCGAGTAAAATATCAAAGGCCCGACCTCGACCCCTCTGAATATCGGATCCGTGTATATGCGCCTCTCGATGCGAGGCTCGGTAAGCTTGTTACACACTTCCGCAGACGTTTGGTAGAGGTTATGCACGCAGTCACATAATGACATATGTAAGTCATTTGCCAAACACATGCCGCAGGCCATAACCCAGGTTGACTTACGTTGTGGGCCATCTGTTTGACCTTGTCCCAGATAGTGAACTTACTTTTATCGTATATTTGGTTATGACCTCTCTCTAACTGGTCGTTAATATTTATAGGCCTACTGGGACAATGCCTTGATTTTCGTATGAACGGTCTCTTAGGTTATACAATACCTATCAAACCTAACAATTCTTTAAGTATAATGCCTGTTTTACCTAGTGCTTTCTGAACAACAGCTTAGTAAATGAAGATTTCGAATACCTTATACATTCATGGACGACTTTTATTTCGTGGTGCAGTATTTGAAACGTTTAAATTTAGTCCAGCAACCGTTCGGCGATAAAATTTGTATATATGTATGGAATGAAGTGCATAACTTTGTTAGCTGATGAATTATCGGTACGTAGACACTGTTGTTTCTGTATTTTGTAGCAAATGTGTCAATCATATATCCAGTCAACAAATGAATTTGTTTGTTATTTTAGCGTTGTTGTTGCATTAGTTATGGTGTGGACTGTTGTTGTCAGGGAGTCTCGTGCTGTTGCCTCCCGATCGTGAACTGACGTCACGTCCGCCAGATGTTTGCGCTGGAATTGTTCACATCATAATTGCGCTTGTTATCTTCTTGTTATCTGTTTATTGCGCATCTGGGTCTATGAGGCTTGGACGCTGGTCCATCAAAACCCTTTGTCAGTTCTTTCGCATCCTTGTCTACAATAACTTGTTTGACTGAGCCATGGTTGAATATAAAATATCTTTTGTGTCAAAGAAAGCGAAAGATGAGATTGAGAATGCTTGTAGCGAGTTTCCGTAAACATCATATATACATACGAACCTGAGAAATACGTTCTGCATATATTACCCACGCAGGCTAAAAATACATGTATGCAGTATACATACCTGGGACATACTTCATACATACACGCGCGTTATGGAATCCATGCACACATGCATAGGCTACATACGGCCTAGTGGCGTACAGGCACATACTCAACATGCACGACCAGAGGCACTCTTACAAACATGTATACATTTACATAAATACACACCTGTACGTATAGTATAGATGACTGAAATCAGTCGTTGAGCAAACAGATGTAGTGCTTTAATCTAGCGACGTTTTATATGACATAACAAAAAACTGTGTTAAACAGGGTTGCCCACATATATTGTCTCCCTTTCTTGTGATTCCAGGCGAAAAGAATACCACAATAGTTAAAGCTAATGATGTGGACAAACGGCTTTGTAGGCGCTTTGTCAGCAACTTGGCACAAAACGACACCTATGAGTAATATATGACAGAGCTAAGAGGTTCAGAAAAATAGTATAATTGTTATACAACACGAGGAAAACAAGACGCCCAGAGTAGAGCGTTAATTGTAAGGTAAACCGCGACAGAGTGCGCGCTGGAAGAATGAAGAATAGGTTATCTAGTTAGACTTGTAGAGTGGTTCTTTCGTAATACCGGTAGTATTATATAAGAAGAGCTATGAAGTGTTGTCAACGATACCATGGCTTTCTTCGTTAAGATTAGCTGCACCTGATATGTTCTTAAATACTTGTCAAATAATACATAGGTTTATATCAGCAAAGCTGATCATGTTTTACGTTTTAGTGCATTATTGCTTTGTTCTTGTTATACATTGGCATGACGTCGCGTTTTTGTATATTCGTACGAGATATTGTTAATATATTTGCTCAATTTACAAGTGAACATCTCTTTCTTTAATTTTATCTGAGTATTATTATTTTTTTTCCTTCTTTTCTGTTTGTCTACGTTTAGCGCTGTTTCCTGGTCACAGGTTATGTCTGTGTAGTTTGCAACGACCATAGCCATTGGTCTACTATCGCAATGGGTTGACCTTTTGCTGTATATTCAAACTCTGTTGGCTGAAACTGTATGTCACGTGGTTTTAGTCGATTACGTATCTTGTCATTGGTTCCATCATATCAGTGTCATTATCATCTAATAAAATATTACACAACATATCATCTGTAGTGTTTGTTCTGTGTTAGCTTTTTTTTTCTTTCAGTGCAATCTGCGACCCTTCAATTTGTTTATTGGATTTGTGTTTTACGCCGCATTCAAGAACATTTTACTTATACATAGCTGAGATCAGGTTTATGGGCATGGGAAAGCTTGCTGGGTACATAACCAGGGCCTTGTATCACAAAGCCGTGACCAGGCAGAGCCGGAGTCGAACAGTACTAGCTTTAAAATGGCCACGATGATCGAACAAATGTCACGTATTTTAAGACTTTCCATAAAATATATTTTAAAATTTTATACAGAATAAATTCTAGAACGAGCAAAACTGATGACATTTGAAATGTTAGGCAAATGCATGCCTTCCTTGATGAAGATACAAACAGAACATCTAGGACCTGGGGTTTTGCTCAGATATGCATCATCTTGACAAAATTTAAAAACGGACGACGGACGAGGGGAGACTACTCTGGGAGCTTTCAGCCTAAACCTTTGGTAAATCATGAGCTTTTTCAGATACTTGGCGGTGCTTAGTGCTTTACCCCGGGTTCTCCTATTTCCCTCGCCCATGAACTTGATTACCGTGAAACAAGTAAAAAAGAACGGGTCTTTTTTAAGTGGATAATCTGAATTGTGGTTTTCTTGTTTCGTACAGAGTAGGCCTACATTCGTTTTCACTTTGATCATGCATGATGATTTCCGTAACGAAACCTCCGAGTAACATATGTCGTTACGGCCAACTAGTCCTGCATGTTTCTCACCTCGTTTGTTGCCAATCAGATATGAGATGAAACCCCACCTCACCACTGACCAATCAAATCTCCTAACTCAAAGGTAAGATCAGGTCTCCTCGTTGACCAATCAAATCTCCTGGAGTAAAACCACTTGTCGTCAGTAACCAATCGAGTCTCCTGAGCAAAAACAGCAGCCCAGACCGAAAGTTAGCCTGTTATAGCAGTATAATGACTCAGAAGCCTCTCGGGTGTGAGTTCAAGCCCAACCTATACTTGGAACCCTCTCTGGTCGTATGTGGGAAAGTCTGCCAGCAACCTGCTTGAGCCTACATTACTGACATTCATTCATAGCCATGGCGTATTTGCATAATCCGGATTATGTATTCATACATTTCTGCGGGATTAACGCTATGCGCGTGTACGTTATATAGAAACCTTATACGATGGCACCAACATTCTGGCGGGAGGAGACCGGGTAGAGTCATTGGGATACCCACCACCCTCCCCAGGGTTGATGGCAGACCTTCGCATGTACGATGGTATAGAGGAACCCAGCCTGCAAGAACTGGACTTGAACTCACAGCCACCGCATTGGCTCTCAGGTAGGTTTGACAATTGCCCTCTGCAATATAATTTGCGCACAGCTCGGCGTTGCTAAGGCATAAACGAAGAGACTACACAGCTTTGCCTAGATTCTGCGCGTGTCTGTGGCTTGACCCTGTACTTTACTATTTGCCACAGACACTGCTTGGTCAACTCAAATCAAGCATATTTTCTCAGTCGAGGTCCATAGCATTTTCTTCCAGCCTCCAAACGTAACAAATCCCACACACCTGTATTGATGCATATCTCGTCTAGGCGCAGTCCTGGTTTCCCTGAGTAGAAAGAATTCAGCTCAAAACAGCAACGGGAGGGTTAAATAGAGATTATCATAACAGTGTGTCATCCGCGATGGTGTATCAGCTGTAGTTGTCTGAAGTTGGCCTGTCGCATCAGCCGAGCTCGAAGAGACAACGAGAGCTGATAAAACATCGCGGAACACACACTTTTATGATAATCTATTTATCATATACCTCTATTTTTACGTACAAAATGGTCAAAAAGCTCACAGTTTCTCCTTAATCGGTAGCCTGACTTTCCACAACTACAGAAACTGCAAGGCGAAATGTAGTTCTTCTATAAATGAGCAAAATGTTTTCAGCTCTAATATGATTATGCTGTACAAATGCCTATTTCATTAGTTTCGAATGGAAACTACTTAAATTAAATCAACATAGTAAACATCCACGAGCTGAAACCATTATTAAGCAGTCAATTCATGGAACGCTGATCAATCCCCACGCCACGGGAATTCCCTCACACGCTGTAGTCACGTGAGGCAGACGTGGATGATGCGAGGAAAGTTTCAACGTGTGGTATAGTTTTAAAACAGATCTTGTTTGAAAGGAACGACAGAGCGATGATGACTGACTGGAAGTTTAGCTCTACAAACGCTCTACACCACTAATCGTGGTGACACCCAACCAGTTAAAATTTTCAAATCGGGCATTGAACGGTGATACCACCATGGTGGAAATGATGAAAGTATTGATGACTGCTGCAAATGCGTGAACGCCGGATATAGCCTATGTGCTCTTCTTGCTGTTTACATTCCGTGATTGGAAAGGCGATTGACGGTGGATTCATGAAAACGGCAATATTTGGATTAATTTCACACTGACCTTGAATGAAACCTTGAATGAGGTCAGGTCGCCGACTGAATTCTTCAGCATATACTGAGAATGAACATTCATCATGGTGTCGTGTGTATAGGTTGCTTTGAGAAAAAGTTTAAGGAAGTTCACACATAACTCAGTCATATTTTCACAGAACACTTTACATTAAAAACAAGTACTGCCGCAATGTGGCTGTGAGCCATGTTTGACTGAAGCCCAAAATATGACAAAAGGTTGGAAGCTGCGATCAAGCTGTGAGCAGTTTCCTTTGGAAATTAAATTTAAATAATGCCCCCTCCCTGCCCTTAGGCTTTGTAGAGTGTTCTTGTCGTTTCTTTCTATGTTAAAATAAAAACAGTAAATCAGTTTTCTTCACAACTTGATGCTCTT
This sequence comes from Acanthopleura granulata, assembly GCA_016165875.1. Lineage (NCBI taxonomy): Eukaryota > Metazoa > Mollusca > Polyplacophora > Chitonida > Chitonidae > Acanthopleura > Acanthopleura granulata. The sequence continues at coordinate 8,170,984 of JABBOT010000003.1, read as the reverse complement.
GTTACACCACGCCAAATAGCGAGGTTCATTCAGGAGTTTTCCCGAGCGCTTTGAATGTAAACATTGAAAGTAGTCCATGTTTTCAGAGGATGGTCACGAAAAAGTATCAGGGGGTTCTGTATCAGGAGGGTAACACGCATAGGTATACGACAAATTATTATACTGCGTCTGCCAGCACCCATCACCGGAGTAACCTCCCTTGCAAGAAACAAGTGTATTCTCGCCTAGTAATTTCGTAATTGTGGCGAACGGAGGCAGCCAGGACTTAGTGCTTGCGGCTGAGTCTAGACGAGATATGCATCAATACAGGTCTGAGACAGATCTGAGTTGAGCAAGCAGGGTCTAGCTTTGTCGGGTTGGTATTATTTTAGGTGGGAACGGTTCCCGATTCTGAAGTGCATCGACTTTAAAACTATTGTCAACTACAACCTAAGTACAGCTGAGTGGAAAGAAACGACAAAGACAGGAGAAATTGTTTCACAGGTCAGTTTTTATTGTTGACGCGTGGTCACGTGATGATGTAAGTGACGTACTGTACAAAGATAGCCATCAACATAAGTCAGTTAGCGAGGCTATAGGGAATGGTGGGCCATCAGAGAGCGAGGAACAGTTACGTGATGCCGAGGCCGCGGTGTAATGCAGTGTGAAGTCAAGTGACGACCTCGATCCAGCACCACTGCCTCTGACACAACGTCCGCACCTAAACGTCCAGTAAGAAATGACGCATGCGTATCTAATACAAACGTATGTAAAACGCTATAAAACCAGATGACTGCTCGGATGAATGTACACAGAATTGTAAACCTAAAACACATTCGCTCTTATTTGCCTACAGATACTCTGTGAAAATGGATGTTGGGGAGCCGATCTCTTCTAAATCTTTCTGCTAAAAGACAATTCAGTTATAAAGCACTGGAACAATTTCTGGGGCCATAGAAAGGAAATCGTTTGGTATCTAGTACAATAGCACCTTGTTTACTTCTAAATGGGGATAGCTCAGGTCTTTAACCATGCTCATTTAGTCAAACTAGACATAAAATGCTTAACAGTACATAATAAATAATATTTGAAACAAAACACACACACAAAAAAAAAACATTGAAGGAACTCATATGAGGATAACCATTAGGTCTCCTTTAAGGTAGACTGACACGCTAAGCTGCTGGATAACGTACTGTCTGTTAACAGACTCCTCAAAAGTTCATCCAACAACAGATCTCTAAGAAAAGACATATAGTCTGACAAAAAATTACGGGAAAATGTGCGGAAGACAGAGACAATGCTCAAAATAAATTCCTCTGAGAGACTAAACATTGATGCCTGCAGATACCCACAGGCCAGCAGAAGTTAACAGGTGTTAAATGTATGGCACTAAGGTATAGTTGGCAGTGGAGAAGGGCAAAATGTTCCTAAACGCCAAGAACATAATACAAAAGTGAAGTTGGCTTCGATTCAGTTATTATGAAATTAAATGCTTCCAAATGAAACTGGTGGACTATACAAGGACACCCACTTACTGAACTGATGCACAGATGCAGGCTAATGCTTTCATTACCCAATGCTTTAAATCCATCAGCATACATGACTCTTAGGATTCACTGACTTACACCAGGGACCAATCAGATGGCTTTGTGCCTCCAATAATACAACCTATGAAAATATACACCTGGCTATTCTGACGATTGAGATCGCCCCTACAGGCCCAAATGAAGTTGACTGCTCTATATACAAGTTACTTCCCAAGGAAACTAGACTGTAGTGGAAAATGTAAACTGCTAGGAACTAATCAATGAAATGGGAAAATCCAAGACCAAAACACTCACCCTATTCAGAAAACTTCCTAGCCCTATTTTTTTTTTCATATACTTTCTCAGAAATAACTTTGTGTGATTCTAACCAAGACAACGCCAGATATGGAAAGAGTACTGATGAAAAATAGATTTACGTATGTTTTGCAAATGGGGCTAACCAAAGATTGGTGGGTTGGTCATGCAGTTTTAGTCCCTTTCATGAAGAAAAGGAGGTCTTGTCAGACTGACCAACACGTAGCGGGGCGCTCAGTCACCTTATATACAGCTTACCACCAGCATTAAGTATTGCTTTCCCCCAGCTCCCATGAGGAGGGGCTGTTGGGGGGTTAGAGGTCGAGGTAGGGTGGGGTGATCTAAGTGGTTGGTCCTGAAGTACTGCCAGACTATAACTCGCCCATAAACTGGCCATCTAACAAATTGATCAACTAGATAAAAAGAGATGTAGGTTTGTCATTTATTACAAAGTTTTACTTTTTGTGTACAAAAAGAGTCAGTAGTGTGTGTGTGATATTAGAGCTGGGTTTTTCCATTGCCACCTTAGGTATGAGCAACACATCAGATCACCCTAAACACAACAGGGTACATAGGATAACACAAAGCATTTGATCAGCATGATTCCACAACATCATCATAACACAGAAATCAGTACAGACTTACCTCTCAGTTATTAAGGAATCTCTTGTCAACAGTAAGTCGTTAGTCAACATAATAAATAGGAACACATAAAAAGCTTGAATTGTGGACTCGATATTAGGTTGAATTTATACACACACGCATGCTTGTATGTACATTTTGAGACTGGCATAAATAATACTTCATGAGAACACACAAATAATATATATCCAGACCACTTGTAGGAGCTATCACTATGTACAGTAATATAATCTTGTAAGTCATACAATACAGTTCCAAGAATTGGGCTATATTTATAGATATCTCTATATACATTATAGACAAATGTTCCAGTCAACTGACTGGTCCCCAGTAAAGAAAATATCGGAGACCAGATTCTGAGCACAGAGTACCTGTCTGCACTACATCAAAGCAAATGCACCAATAATATCATCTTATGCTCCGGTACGCACATTATAATGTATATACTCAGAATATTCATTGGTTCCAGATAATCTCACAACTGATTCCAACAATAGTACGAATGTCAATGTAGGATTTAAGTAGGTTAATGCAAGAATGCAAACTGTTCAATGAAACCTACTCATTCTTAGTGATGATAGATGGTAACTACGTAGCTGAAGAGAGTCTGCAGTTCCTGAATGCCTTCAAATGTCATTTGGCAAACCATGACCCCCTTCTAGGTGACAAGTGACAACTAAAAATAGGTACACACTGACAATCACTTGGGCCCAAATTGAGCGCTGTGGTGGTGCATATTTGACTGTAGGGAATGGATACTGCCAACAATAAACTAGACAGCCCAGCCCAACTGCATTTAAGCTGTGGCTCCTTGGCCAGTAAGATGCTATCCCCTGGTAGTCACTCAGCCAATGCCAAAGCATAGCTACCTACAGTTACTTGTCCTTGTTCATGCTGTCACATTTTGACAAGGGTGGCCGACTGTGTCAAGAGCTCGTATCAACACCAGAAAATAAAATGACAGCAATGGGGGAGTGACAAATTTGCAGAGCAGACAACAGTAAATGGTAGCTAGCTACTCAACTGACACTTCTCCTTGGAGAATACGTGAATGGATAGGGAGACAGCAGGCCAGTCCACTGAACAGTGATCTTTGGTACCATCATGGTGTAGATCAACAGAAAAGTTTCACCTGCTACCACACACTAAATTGGATAGTATATATATATGAGAAAGAAACACTGATATGCTTGAGTCCAGGATACACTGCCTTGGCAGTAAAACAGTCACCTAACCCAGAATCTGGGCCAGTCACTTTATACAGGGAACATAGTGGTCCTCATACATACATGTACTGTACATGTCAAGATATTTACACATGAAGAGATGAGCAGAGTTGTCAGTGAGTCCTCACACTTGGGCAATTAGTCAGATGTGTCATCTGAACTTAGCATTGCCTTGTTCAGTCCCTTGGGACTCGAACCTGTCCTGTTGGTCGAACAACTGTAAGGTTGTCCTAAGTTCTCGCTGGTGGGCTAGACGGGGCACAGGGCTGGTGAACTCACGGGTTAGGTAATGGCAAGCAGATATGGCAAGCATGATAACTAGTCAGCAATGCTCTGGGTCCCTCCAGTATATGGTTCCAGGAAATGGTGTCTCGTGCCTTTTACTGTTTCTTCATATAAACTGTCACTCCACAGTATAGTTTCTCTCTTCTGGGGTTCCATCAAGATGTGTCCAACCCAAGGTTCCACAGAACACTTTTTTCCAGTTTTTAGTTCCTAAGAGCTGTGACATCCAGACTATAGTTCCACATTTGAGATTCCTTTGAGCAGTGTCCATCTGCAGGTTCCACAGAGCAGTTTCCCTCCCATCCCCCCACCCACCAGTTTTGGGTTCCTCAAAGCTGTGACATCCAGACTATGGTTTTACATTGGAGATTCCTTTGAGCTGTGCCCTACTCAGGGTTCCATTGAGCAGTTCTTCCTCAAAGCTGTGACATCCAAACTATGGATCCCCACTTTGTCCAACTCAAGGTTCCACAGGTTCCACAGAGCAATTTCTCCAGTTTTGGATTCATCAAATCTTTCACATACATGTACATGTAGTCATCCTGACTATGATTCCCAGAGTACCTTCTTCAGTGTCAAGTTCATTCATCACACATAAGCACAAGAATCTGCTTCAAAACTGACCCAGCTCTGACTGCAACCTCATCCATGTACAGCATTCCTCATAGTGAATAGACAACCCATTGTACAAGCATTCACACACAGAGTATTCCTGATGTGACTGGAACCAACTATCCGTAAGTCTACTGTCTCTCTCTTCGAGTCTTGCGTTCAGTGGTCAATTTGGGATAACCAGTCCAACGTCTATTTGGTTCCTACACTGCTGGGCTCTGTGAACAGACAAAGTAACAGTCAAAATATGCTAAACAATCAATCTTGTTGCTGATAGAAATTTTCACACTTCAGATGAGTGCGACACTTTTCAAATGGATATAAAATTTCCATCAGATTCTTCCATACATCCAGTAGATTTTGACGAGTCAAGCTTTGCATACGTGTAACATACACAAGGCTGTCACTACCAATAATACATGCACAAAAAAAACCCTATTTACATGTCGGGGTGTTCCTAAAAAAAAATATATACTTACATATTTACTTGTGTCCAGGAACATCATAAATATCATTCTAACCCTTTACAGCAACATGGCATCATGCAAATTATCACATGCACACAGCTGCCTGGTTTTTTCTACAACATCCAATATGCCATGTAACGATGAGCTTTAATGTCTCTCGTGTATTTAACAGTTTCCACAGAACAGTCGGTTAGCTGGATGTTTGGATTCTCAGGTATGTGGCCCAGGTTGTCATTTGAAATGACGACAGGAGCACTGCTTTTCCATACCAGTGTACCTGGCATCAGTCTAGCAACATGGGCCTAGCTTTTGTCAACAAGCTCTGGCTTCTGGATTAGTACTTACATGATTTTCCATTGTAAACGCTAGCGGATTAGCACAAATTTGAGCATCCATTTGTGGGAGGGTGTGTGCTCCATTAAGCAGTGGGGATGAACATGGATGGGGGCTGTGCTGTTTGCCCGTGGTGTTGGACATGCCAGTCACGCAGAAGGAAGGCTGGTGGGGGGAGGGGAAATTGGGGCGATGGTAAGCTGGCATGTCAGCAACTGCAAGTGAAGCAAGTATTAAAGCCATAAGCCTAAAACAAGCAAAGCATCAATGTACAGCATACTACACCAAAAAAGCACACAAGCAAAATAAAATGCAATGCCACTTTTTTTCCCATTTCCTCAGAAACACCTGCTGTCAAACATAATGAACACTCAGCATGGGTATGTAAAATGTTTGGCAACATCACCGAGATGAGGAGACATGGTAAATTTGCTGTAAGAGATTCCCATTCCATGTTATGTTGCAGTAATAAAACAGTTTTCTTAATAATGTTTACTGAATTAACATGAGTTGATCTTGCTTGACTAACTCATCAGTGCTACCAAGACAATTCCTTGAAATCAGAGGCGAGGATCAATTCTAAATGTAAACAAGTGCCCCACTGATGTGCCAAACATACACACTGTGTTTTGTCATGAACACTGGACCACATACAAGTGATGACTGCTGATACTGGTCTACTCAAGAGATGAGCTGCGGAATGACATATAGAGTTACTGCCCTTGGCTGAGCCTCACCTGTAGATGGCAGGACTGTTGTTGGCAGCGACTGTGACTGGGGAGCCTGTGACTGCTGAGCTTGCTGAGCACCTGGCTGGGGACGATGACTGCCTGACTGACGCCGGTTACCTAGTAAACAGGTTCACACGTTAGTCTAATTAGGTACTTTTCTACTGAGTTTTTACATAAGAAATAATATATCAACCACATAATCACATATGAAATGCTGTATATGAATAAAAAATACCATGCGATGCACTTAAAACCCTTCAGCCTTAAGGTGGGAGGAAACCGGGCAGAGCCCGGGGGAAACCCAAGACTATCCACAGGTTGCTGACAGACTTTCCCACGTATGGCCAGAGAGGAAGCAAGGATGTGCTGGACTTGAACTCAGAGCGACTGCATTGGTGGGAGGCTTTGGATCATTGCACCCAGTGAGTGTTAACTCTCGGCCTTAAACATATGTATAATGCAATAGATACAAATTCCAAAAGATATTATTTATAATACCACCCATTCATAAAATTGTGTAGATGTTGTATAAATTTGGTGAACTTAGGACAAACTGTTCAAGAGATAAACTTGCAAGCTTTTGATAAAATTAAATTAAATGACCCCAATGACCATAAAGGAAAAGGTCAAGGTCACTGAAAATTAATGGGGTTTCCCTCATGCCAAAGTACATGGTGTAAGTTTGGTGAACCTCTGCCAAACCGTTCTGGTGATATCATGTTTACAAGCCTTCTACAAAATTTAATCTAAACGTTCCCAATGACCTTGAAGAAAAAAGTCAAGGTCGATGAAAATCGATAGGGTTTGTCCTCACACCAGTGTGTAAGTGTGGTGTAAGATTGGTGAATTTGTGCTAAAGTGATCTAGAGATAGAGCATTTACCAGAATTTAACTCCAATGACCCCAGTGACCTTGAAGGAAAATGTCAAGGTCACTGGAACTCAATAGGGTTCTCTCTCATGCCAATGTGCAAGTGTGGTGTAAGTTTTGTGAACTTAGGATAAACCGTTCTAGAGATAGAATGTTTACAAGTTTTGTATAAAATTTGACTTAAATGACCACAATGACCTTAAAGAAAAAGGTCCAGGTCACTAAAAATCAATATGGTTCTTCCTCATGCCTATGTGTCAGTGTGGTGTAAGTTTGGTGAACATCGGATAAACCGTTCTAGATATACAGGGTTTACGAGAAATATGGACAATAGTGGAAGGCTTTGCTGAATTCATCCAAAGTGTTAATTTAGATGAAGATATCAATCAGTTAAAAGTTTTCAGCTTACCTTGTTCAAGCAACTGCTTTTTTCGTTGTGACTTTGGGTAAGGTTTATGAACCACAGCGCTGAAGTTACTGTCGGTGCTGTATGGACTAGTGGGCCTGGGTGCCCGGTGACGCCGGTGATGATGCCGTTTACCTACACAACAAGGTGATAATCCAGGTACATCAACAAGGTAAATCACTGATAACTACAGGTTATCACAGAATAAGGAAGAATTTGAAGACATCAGACAAAGGTACATGTAATTTTGTCTAATTACCATCATTTTACAATCCAGCATTGTAAAAGCTATATTCTGTTACTATGGAGAGAACTAGAGTTCCGCAAACACAGACCTGCTCATCAAAGCACAATGACAGACAAGAAAAGCAACAGTCATAGAAATAACACTACATGATACCAGTAAAATGACATGGCTTATGAATACACTAACTCGTTTTACTGACAAAGTTTGGATCATGCAGAGTTTATGAGACACCAAGTACACAAATGTACAAAGATGGAATCTGATTTGTATGAAAGTAGTGATACAGTTTTATATAAAATAACAGGATAACAGCATCATGCTGGGAGAAATGAATTCATCTGAAGGACTGGAATCAAACAGAGATGGATATGACAGTACAAACAGAGTTATGTCCCCTTCACCCACCTGCTTTAGGATCGGACACAGTTGAGCCAACCACCGTCAAGCCAGATAACTCTGCAGCCTTAGCGACAGCACTAGCAAAATCCGCCTCTGTGAGGAAAGAGCCATCACTGGAGCATGCACTGGACCGTACACTACTGCAACTAGTATTGCTGTTATCAGTGACACTGGCCCAGGTGGCTAACATTGAGCCTGCAATGGGATGACGAGAATGGCATGACACAGATGATGTGACCGTCAGTTTGCTCAGTCAGGAAGGCAGGAGCAAACCTGTGATGTCTATACAGTGCCGATAACGTTAGTGGGGCTTTTGGTGATGTAGTGAGTGAGTGACAGTCAAGCAACAGGTGCCTGAGTGAAGCTATCGGTGATGTAGTGAGTGAGTGACAGTCAAGTAACAAGTGACTGAGTGAGGCTACTGGTGATGTAGTGAGTGAGTGACAGTCAAGCAGCAGGTGCTTAAATGAGGCTATTGGTGATGTAGTGAGTGAGTGACAGTCAAGCAGCAGGTGCCTGAGTGAGGCTATCGGTGATGTAGTGAGTGAGTGACAGTCAAGTAACAAGTGACTGAGTGAAGCTATCGGTGATGTAGTGAGTGAGTGACAGTCAAGCAAGAGGTGCCTAAGTGAGGCTACTGGTAATGTAGTGAGTGAGTGACAGTCAAGTAACAGGTGACTGAGTGAGGCTACTGGCGATGTAGTGAGTGAGTGACAGTCAAGCAAGAGGTGCCTGAGTGAGGCTATCGGTGATGTAGTGAGTGAGTGACAGTCAAGCAAGAGGTGCCTAAGTGAGGCTACTGGTAATGTAGTGAGTGAGTGACAGTCAAGTAACAGGTGACTGAGTGAGGCTACTGGCGATGTCATGAGTGAGTGACAGTCAAGCAAGAGGTGCCTGAGTGAGGCTATCGGTGATGTAGTGAGTGAGTGACAGTCAAGTAACAGGTGACTGAGTGAGGCTATCGGTGATGTAGTGAGTGAGTGACACTCAAGTAACAGGTGACTGAGTGAGACTACTGGCGATGTCGTATGTGAGTGACAGTCAAGCAACAAGTGCCTGAGTGAGGCTATCGGTGATGTAGTGAGTGAGTGACAGTCAAGTAACAGGTGACTGAGTGAGGCTATCGGTGATGTAGTGAGTGAGTGACAGTCAAGTAACAGACACTTGGGTGAGGCTACTGGTGATGCAGTGAGTGAGTGACACTGAAGCAACAGGCACCTGAGTGAGGCTATCAGTGATGTAGTGAGTGAGTGACAGTCAAGTAACAGACACCTGGGTGAGGTTACTGGTGATGCAGTGAGAGAGTGACACTCAAGTAACAGGCACCTGAGTGAATCTATCGGTGATGTAGTGAGTGAGTGACAGTCAAGTAACAGGCACCTGAGTAAGGCTACTGGTAATGTAGTGAGAGAGTGACACTCAAGTAACAGGCACCTGAGTGAATCTATCGGTGATGTAGTGAGTGAGTGACAGTCAAGTAACAGACACCTGGGTGAGGTTACTGGTGATGCAGTGAGTGAGTGACAGTCAAGTAACAGGCACCTGAGTAAGGCTACTGGTAATGTAGTGAGAGAGTGACACTCAAGTAACAGGCACCTGAGTGAATCTATCGGTGATGTAGTGAGTGAGTGACAGTCAAGTAACAGGTGACTGAGTGAGGCGTCTGGTGATGTAGTGATTAAGTGACAGTCAAGCCACGGTTGATTGAGTGAGGCTATTGGTGATGTGTGGGTCTGCCTATCAAGTAACAGGAGATTGGTGAGGTAATTGGTAATGTAGTGAGTGAAAGTTGACCAACATGTCACTGAGTGAGACTCTCGATGATGCATGTGTGAAACTAAAGGTAATGAATGTGCTGGTCTATCAAAGACATAGCAGGTTAGTAAAACTGGGTAAGTAGTGAATGAGGTTATTGCTGATGCAGAAAGTCAGTACAATCTGGTGACAAGTGAGTGAGGTTATTGGTGACGCAGTAAGTTAACACAATCCGATCACAGGTGAGTGAGGCTGATGGTGACGTAGTGGGACAGTACAATCTGATGACTTTGTTAGTGAGGTCACTGGTGATGCACTGAGTCAGGTCCATTGTACTGGATAAGAAAGGTGATGAAGTTAGGGAGTGATTTCAGACAATTACCAGATCTAGATGAATTCAGCTGGTTAGGGTGGACAGGATGAGATGATGACAATAAGCAAGGTTATTGTCGTGAGGATTAATCACAAATGATAACAGAGAGATAAAAGAAACTTAAGGGTTGGAGAGGTGGGGTAATTCTAAGAGATACATGCTAGCACAGATGAACTCTGAGATACATGCTAGTACAGATGAACTCTGAGTACAGAACTACAGTATTTACCCTAATTCTTCTCATTTTTGGGACAGATGTTAGCACTATTGAAAGCAATATATTATATAACTCTTCTCATGTTTTTTCAAAGGGAAAGGGATGCATATGCTCTTCATTAGATGGACTAACCAGGTGAGGAAAAAGAAACTGTGTATTCCTGTTACAGTAACAGATATACACGTATTGGCCTAAAACTCAGATCCAGTAACATAACAATAATTAGAACAGTTATTCTGTTCTGAGTGAAAAATCAGGCCAACACGTTGAGCTTAAATGTGCTTGTTTCCTACAAGTGTCAAAATCAATGACATAAAACCATATTGTTCACTGTGACATTTTTGTATCTGCCACCTCATGTGTACTTTGTAATGATGTGAAATCATGAAATGTACTTAATCTGGCCTTTCATGATTTAGTTGTAATTACTAACTTTGGTACACCAAAATCAGTTATTTTAAATCAAATTGCCTTTGTGTGTTTGATGGGAATGTTAGAAGTCAACTGAAGAACAGGGCATCCTTCTTGCCTTAAGTAATTTGCACCCAAGCTGTGATGTCAACTGTTCATCCCTGATAATGTGATGAGGTCTTGTCGGCAAATGGGTCATGTATTATTTGTGCACTCCAAGACAACAATGTCAACTCAGCTTTGACCCAAAATGCTATTGTGTGGGAAAAGGTATGCCACCTAAAACAACCTTTCTTTCAACTGCATAATTTTAGAAAATATTACGAAAACAGCACACGTGATTCTTGTGGTATGCAGATTTGTGTATGAAAGGTCTGTTAAAGTGTGTGCGAAAGATTGGAAGAAATGTGTGTGAAAGGTGAGATGAAATGTGTGTGAAAGGTGAGATGAAATGTTTATGGATAATTTGATGAAATGCATGTGAAACGTTTTGGCTGTGTGAAAGATCTCATTAAATACACACGAAAGGTTTGATGAAACGTGCATGAAAGGTTTGATGAAATGTGGGTGATAGGTCTGATGAAATATGTTAGGAAGGTCTGATGAAATATGTGTGAAAGGTTTGATGACATATGTGAAAGGTCTGGTGAAACCAGGACAGCCTGTATCATGCTGATGAACTCTGAGCTGTATACACTCACAGCCACAACAACACATGCTGTTTCACATCACACACCAGCTACCTGTTTGGTTTGGGAACACAACAGACCCCTTATCAAGACATGATGGTATCAACTACATGTACATCACAAATACATCATATACACAGCATTTCATCAATCACTCAAATCGTATCTTTATCTTTAATAAGATTATTTCGTAAAATATATTAGAAGTCAATTATTCAGACAATTCATCAATATTTATACATCTGCATGTATAAACAGTAAAGCTGACGCAGGCCGCAGGCACCATTTTCAGCAAGCACAAAATAGCAGTACGAAGCACTCTCTAGATCTCTCCATAAGCACCCTACCACCATTTCTCTGTTCTATCAACCATGCATATTCCCATTCACCACTGACATATATAGAACCAAATGCATTCACCAGATCTCATCAAGGGAGACAAATCCATCAACTCTATTGCATTACTGTTAACAGAATAATTTCCCTTAGATAATGGAAATATGGCGAGCTCATGTGTTAGATATCCTTCAGTTTACTACTAACAAGAAAATTAGCAATTAGCAAACCCTAATCAAGTCTTACGTGTATGTTCTTGTGCTCAGTACATCTGCATCCGGGAGGACATCTCACTTTTAGTGCTAGATTTCACCAGCACATTTGCAAATCTATCTCCTGAACTAACATTAGCTTGGGAAAACACTGGTTTTGGAACAGAGAAATGGCTACCAGCAAAACCCAGTCTACTCCATCTATATGAAGAGTGGCATGGTCATGCTATGTTGGCCGAGTGAAAACAGTTTACCTGTGGCACTGCCCATCTCTCCCGGGGCGTCACTGCCGGACTCACCCGTATAATCAGGGCCACCTTCAGAGACAGGTGAGTCTGGACCCCTCGAGTAGTGGTCAAAGTCAACACTGAGCTGAGGACCCACTGATGTCATCTCCATCCTACAACAACAACATTCAATATACACCTACTGTGCAATTAAAAATCAACACTTTCTATATACACTAATCTTAACATAGTTTAGATGCACATAAAATTTAGATAAGAATTTAATTAAAAGAAAGTACATGAAACTGTCCAATGAAAATACTTTCCTGGTACGAGTAACAAGATTTTAATTTAAATTACCGTTAAGAAAGTAGCTTTTATTAACAAAGAACTTAAAATCTTGTTGTATGGTGTATAAAGTGAGATAATTATGGTGTCGTATGAAAAACTGGTTGAGCATAACAAATGCAATATGACAGCTTCAAATGCAGAGATAGTTTACAACACTTTGAGCTGTAAGATCCATCATGATCACAGATTTCCAGGAGCCAAAGAAATAAATACATGAACATCCACCTTGGGGATCAGGACATATAACAAGAACAAAGAAGGGAGGAAAAAGAACTTAAAACAAGAGTGCAGAAGAACAAAACAATGAGAGAGAGATGTGTATGGAAATAAACAGGCAGGCATTGCTCATCACAAAGAATGGTATAAAAAGAGATCGATTCCAAATGCACAAAACAGAGTTAAATCTTTAAGAAACATGCCAGACTCCTGGGTGACAGGTCATAGCGTGGAACACCTTTAACTGTGCATCTATGGAAACTGCCTCAAGACAGAAAGGAACAACACAGCCAAATCCACGTGACAAACTAAAATGAGATTCCTCCCGGGGTGAGATAAAAAAGGGCGATTCCTTAACACAAGAGGCCAAAAACTGGCAGGTGTGAACGGATACGTGAGTGGAAACATGACAGGCAAACAGCCGAGACAAATAAAAATATCTCATTCACATCTCGCTCGCTCTTTCTCTCTGGACAACGGGAGGCCACAGACTGAACAATGGGACAACATCAAGCCTACCTAGCGGGTAAACAGGAAGAGTGGACGCTCTCCCCTGCCAAACTGGGGAGGGAGGACTGACAGGCGCGGTCCATGAGGGGGCCGTCCTGAGACCCTACCATACTGGAGCACTGCGACCTGATGGGGGGCGTCGGGCCCCGCTCTGTGTCACTCATGTATCTATACTCTCCCTCAGGGAGTCCAAACTTAGTGCCCCTCATGGGCGGAGCGGGCCCTATCTGCCCCGGGTCACCCGGATAAAAGGCAGGGTAGCCCCGATAATCCACAACTGGTCTTTGAGCTTGAGAATAGATAGCCTCCATAGCTTTGGGATTGAAGCCCCTCATGTCCGGGCTGGGACGTAAAGGAGTCCTTCGGTCACATTGTAAAGTTTTGGGGGAGAAAGGTCGGGGGTCTTGAAAGCCCGGAGAGTAAGGTCGATACTCCGAGTCCGAGTATGACATAGTCCTCGGCTGTATTTGTGACCAATCGACCATTTGTGGGTGAGAGTGGAAAGATGATTTGGACACAGGAGACAGTGGACTGCGATTCATCACAGGTCGGTTCACACTTTGGCCGCGGGGTGACACACACCTCATCTGTTGACTGGGCGAGTCAGGGGGCGTTCCCATTTCACTTGGGGGCGGAGGGTGCTCTGGGGGAGGGGGAAGAAGCTCCACCCAATTCACAACTGGCTGTTTTAGACTCTGCTGCTTCATCCCTCGATGCATTTTTCTCCTTATAGGCATGCCATTTTCATCTGCAACCAAATTGAGTGGAACTGTGAAAATACATATGCATATTTTTACGTTCTCTTTCTTTTCACAGAATTTACGATTTTCCACAAGATATAAAACTTTATGTTTTCAAAGTTGGGTACCAATATATTGACATAGGTTTTATTTTGTTGAGGGTAGTAGAAGAATAGATCAGTAAACAGAATGTTCAGACAGAGACATGTACAGTACATTTATATTTGTAAGAGATGGGGCTGATGAGAAGTGAGCTAGTGGATGAGGAAAGAGAAGAGAGGACAACACGTACACCCACTAGTACCTGTAGTATAGCCACTGCTGTCTCCCGCAGGGCTATGGCACCCATCCGGACCCTCCACAGGGTACTCCGCTGAAACAAGAGAGCCAAATGATGAAGACATGCATCTTAGCACCATTCCACCTTAGGAATCTTTATCCGTAACTCACTTTTCTGGAGTAGCAGTGAATATGAGGTTTGCTGTAACTCACTTTTCTGGAGTAGCAGTGTGTATGAGGTTTGCTGTAATTCCATGCTTCCAGGGCAACATGAACATGATGTATAACAGAGCTCAGATTGGACATCAGGAAAGCAGGATGAACTAACTATATGAACTCCACTAAGGTAATGCTAATCTAGATCATTCAAAGCTATGAAGAGTTGGTTAGCCATTATGTGTGTTACAGTGGATGACTGGTACACAGGTTGCCATAAACGCCATCTTGCAACTTTAACATCACTGGTAGGTCTTTTTACACAAGTTAGTCATTTGTGAAGAAACTTTAATACTTGTTAAGATAATTCCTTCTGGTCAACCTTTAATTAGAAAAGATCTTTCGTGGTAGAAGATAAAAGAAATGAATAGAGAATTATTTAAGCTGGATGGTTTCTTATGTCAACAGGAGCTGTCCTACAGAGTCTAGAAGAGAAGGTTAGTAAATGCCATGATGGTGACATGTTATGGCTTACCCAGGGAGTATATGGTGGTAATACCTGTGTTGGGCCGGCTGTTATCAGTGTTAGACCCACTACTATTAATGTCTGGCTTAATACAGCTGTCACTGGAGCCACTGCCCTGGTGTATATAGCCCTGGTTGATTGGTCGGAATACGCTCTCACCCTGAAACAAACAGCCCATAGGAATCCTTATAGCCTTGAGTTTTGACTTGTATGACCTTAGGTACTTTATGTCATGTTCAGTGATAAAGTTTTCTAGTCTGGGATTATTACTCTGGAATCTTTCAAATTAGAGAAAACTAGATAAGGAAGATGACAGAATACCTATTTTATAGACATTTGAATGAAGTCCATTTACAATGTTAGCACAAACACAAATTAAAACGTTTTCTCTGAAACAAACTATTGTATAGAAACATAACAAATACAAGCACAAACCAGCTTATCCACAGTCATCAATCTCTTTATAAATAGATGCGACATAACTACGACACATGATCTATCTCATGTGATGATTGTTTGTTTTGTACTACTCACGGGCAGTGGCTTTGGAAACTGTCCCCCAGTATTGATAATTGTTGTACTGGCATAAGGAGCCACAGGTATAGGGACAGTGTTAGGTTTATTGTAGAATGTTTTCATGTGAGGTAACAGGCCAGCTGTGTTGTAAACATTTTCTTCTTGAGCATCCTTATCTAACAGATTAGTGAGGTCTGGTGGCATAGAACCTACAAACAGAACAGGGATGAATACTCAAGGCTGTGTACTCAGTACAAACACATTCATCACTAGCTAATCTACTAACATATATTCATGAATGGAGCGGATGGTTGTGGGTTCCCCCGGGGCCTGCCCGGTTTCCACCCGCAATAATGCCGGCCGTCGACGTATAAGTGAAATATTCTTGAGTACCACGTAAAACACCAATCAAATAAATAAATAAATAAAATCATTAATGGATAACCCACTATCAAACACATATTCTGGATAATCCACTGATACATATTCATTATTGATATCCCACTAACACATTCTTACTGGATAACCCACCAACACATATTCATTACTGGATAACCCACCAACACATATCCATTAATGGAATGAATGAATGATTATGGCTTAATGCCACATCGGCAATATCTCAGCCATATCATGGCGACCATTAATGGATAACCCACCAATAAACATATATTCATTACTGGACAACCCATTATTAAACACATATTCTGGATAACCCACTAATACATATTCATTATTGGATAATCCACTAACATTCTTATTGGATACCCATCAACACATATTCATTACTGGATAACCCACCAAAACCACTGATTATTACAGCACCAGCAATTCACAAATATTCATAACTGAATCAGCTCACATATTTGCAACATAACTTACATATGCAATACAGGGTCACCCAGATACCGATTGCAGAATTCCCTACTGATTACAGAATTACCCACATATCCATTACAGTGTTCCACAAATGTTTAGTACAGCTTCACTCACATATTCATTACAGGATGAATCACTTATTCATTAAAGGATCATCTAAGCATGAAGTATTAAGTATTCAATAACTGATCCTAACTGATCTGTGGACATCTTAGAAGTCCCTATTTCTTACATTTAACAATAAGTTATACAAATACCTTGGAAATGACCATCTTTTCTGTCATGGTAACCGCTGCTGGACATACTGTTGTCATTTCTGTGAAAAGAACAGATATGTTACCGACAACAAAAAGACTTACATCAGATACGATGTGTACTATGTTTATACAGCCTAGCACAGTTGTCTTCTCACTCAACACATAAAATCTACTTGAATATAATTATCTCCATTTACAGCCAGTCCATTTGTAAAAAGTTACTCAAGCTTACAATAATCCACAGCTGGAGAAGGCCAAATATGTAATTCTTACCATTTGATAAACGTGCAAATGTGAAATATACACTACCATTGCTTTATGTCCTATTTAGAAGTGCCACTGTTCCTGTGAATAGGGGCCTCCGTGGTTCAGTTGGTTAGCACGCTAGCGCAGCATAATGACCCAGAAGCCTCCCACCACTGCGGTCGCTCTGAGTTCAAGTCCAGCTTATGCTGGCTTCCTCTACAGCCGTATGTGGGAAGATCTGCCAGCAACTTGCAGATGGTCATGGGTTTCCCGCGGGCTCTGCCCAGTATCCCTCAATGCTGGCCACCGTCATATAAGTGAAACAGTCTTGAGTATGGCGTAAAACACCAATCAAATAAATAAATATTCCAGTGAAGAAATTTGATCTTTAGGCTTATCTTTCAGTCACAATTTCATCGATGCACATATGTGTGCATCTTTGTTGGACTGGTACCATATTCAACATTGATAATCACTGTACCTGATATGTTCCTCTGGAGGTTTGTGAACTGGAACTGTAACAAACAAAGCACACTTATTGTAACAAGACTGAGAGACAGATAGTGATAGTCTTTTCTTCACATTCTGTAACCATGTGCACGTATATCATTACACTTTCTAAAGTGGTATGATAGATTTTTTTCTTTCTTTAGATTGGTGACATTTCCAGAGAAAACCATGTTGCTTAGAGCCCAGTGTCCTCTAACAGCTACCCACTTTATCACTAGTCTGGGATTCCCTGGGCAGCCATCAAAGACATGGATTTATTGATCCATTCAGCTTATAAAGAATGATGGCTTCTCCAGGAAATGCCAACCATCTCTCTTTAAGTGGCCTCTGAATCAATTTTATTATTTTCTGCAATCCATTTATTCCGAGGAAAAATCAAAGTGATAGAAAAAACCTATTGATTTTAACTCTGCCATTTATACAACACTTTCAAGTCTCTTTTGAACACTTCCAACTTTGCCACATTCTGGTAACAAAAAAAAAGATGGCATTAAAAAAACGGACACAGTTTAGCATACTTGCAATTCAACTGTTCTGAGTAGAAGAGAACAGCACATTAACCAAAGACAACAAATGCAGGCAGTTATGGCTAGGTTTGGATAAAGTACTCACCATTATACATGCTGTTTTGTACCAACTTCTTACGACTCTTGCGCTTTCGGCACAGCCAGATGCTGAAGATACAAAGTGCCAGCCACAAGGTGCCTCCAATAGTTCCTATCAACATGCCAATGAACCAAGGCTCCCTCATTATGCCTACGGCCTCAGGTTCTGTGATGAAAACAAAACAAATATACACTCAGGTGTTATATTTAAACTCTACATCATAACATGATTATCTAGTCATACATAATATATATGTGAGTAATGAGGTAGTGCTTGCTTTGAAAGCCAATTTACTGCATCCATATGCAATCATGCATCAACAAAGTACCTCAATCTGCCTAAAGAATTGTTTATTCTATTTTGGCACTTGGTTCTGGCTTATCAAAACTTCCACATGTTCTCAAGTAATCAAAGTCTTCAACAATAAAAAAATATATTTGGAAACTGTGAAGACCTGAAAGATGAAGAATAAATCAGTAACAACCTTACACAAGAAGCCAAATATCACCTCAAAACACCAGTATCTAATGACAACATATACTGCTTATATTATACCCCTGTAAACACTCTGTACATGTCTGTTGTGAAGCACTCTGAATGATACAAGCTCACATGAAGCAACAAAGAACATATCTAACTAAACTACTTGGTGAAAAACACACCAAATTAAAGCTTCCACAAAGTTTTCAAGACAGCCCCAGATATCCCCAAGCAGATTCCTCCACAGCAGTGTTAGTCACTCAGTGTCACAGCCTGAAAACAAGTCAGCTCAACCACAGTCCCTCAGGCAATATGCAGTCTGCCTCAAAGCATGGCATGTTCAAGATGAAATTATCAAGTTTAACAGGCAAATACTGACTGGAACTCAGGCAAACAAAAGATTGAATGAAGGGCTATCAGAATTAGACAAGACACAGCAGTATGCAAGTGAGTCACCTGGGAGGTAGGGTTCATTCTATCCACCCAGGCTGGGGGAGATGGCCAGCGGAATAGGTTGTGGGCAACAATCAATAAAGAACAACACTGCCTTATTCTTGTACTTTATGGATTCTTGAATACGTCTTTTGAACTGTGCTTATAGCATATGCTGTCTGTGAATGCCTTACAAAAAAGCAAACACTTTTCAGCACTTCTGCCAACACCTTCCACCCCTGTAGTTTGTCACGCCTTTGCCTAGAGCCAGATTCCATAAGATGATAACCAGCAGCTGGGACAAAAGCCTATTCCCAAGGGGACTCCACAGGAGTATCACAGCTTCCCCTCTGCCATGAATTTTCTATTTGATTTCCTGCAGTGGTAGTTAATATGTGCTAATCCTGGTCTTGTTGCAGCAGCCATCCAGTCTGTACAAAGACTGCATGCTATGAGTACCCCACCAATACTAATACAATCATCAGTTCAATACTGCTCATGACTTGAAGGGAGTGCAGCCAGAGATGAACAAAAGGTTAGATTGTGTCAAGCTTAATGATGTGTAAACTGTAATGGAAATCTTGTCATAGAGTTTATACAAGAACCGCCTTGCAGAGTTATATATCCAAGAGATTCACTGTAGCTGTGTTTGCCAAAGGATCATCGCTACTAAAACCAGAGTCAAATAGTCAAATTTATTTTAGAATAAGCAGACATAATAACTGATTAGTCAGAGCCAACTGAATATTTCAAACAGCTGATTTTATTTTTAGTGGAATTCAAAGCCACTGTCTCAGAGGAATTCTATTTCCTACAAGTTTAATAGTGAAAATGTGGACAGTGATTGTATACATGGAAACAATATTTTTGTTCAAATATTTTCATCTAAAGCATTTCATATTTACGATGATTATTGTCCATTTTCACTCTAAAATGAACAGACATGTATTCAATGAATTATTAAACTGGACCAAACATCCTTTTTTTTTTAAATTTATTATTTATTTTTTGGGGGAATTTGAAAATCAAAATATTGCAGACCATTCACATTGTGAGGAGCCTGTTTAAGGACAGGGCATCAGAAGGCTATTTATATTTGTCTTCCCTCTGTGACAAACAGTATCTCGTGCCTCCGAAGCCATGTTACGTGACGCGAGTTTTATTTTTACATGAACAAACTGTGTGTATGTTACCGCTGGTTTTAACTAGATTTGGCAACATTTTACTTTGCAGGCTGCACTGATACGAGACAAGATAACAGCTAAGAGTGAGCGGAAAGCAGTGGGCCGGGGGAGGTGTGAAGTCAACAATAGCGGGCTGTGGCAGTAATGGGCCAAGGACCTGGACCGTGGCTAATACAGATTTGATTACGGCTATGACAGACAATTTCCATGAGGACCCTGGAGAGGCGCTAGCGCAGAAATACCACCTTTAGATGCCAGGCGCCTCACTCTCATCAGACACGCTGTCGCCAGTGCCAGTAAGGCGAGTCATTCCATAGCATGAGTAACACCTCCGTCCAGCATTCCCTTACACGCCATTCTGCTCAGCTCGGGCTTGACACAGCAAAAACAGGTCTATCGATGCGGCGTAAATCTCTGGACAATCAACCAGCAGTCCAAATCACCATGGCGACAGCCTCAATTTGATATGCACATGCGATTATTCCCATGTCACCACAGTCATCAATATTCCTGCGGCACTGTGTCACTGCTCAACCCTATCAATTCCCATCAACCTGCATGTGTGCATCCAGCACAGTACTTCACAGGGGCTAATCTAGCTGCATACATGCACCTACAGCTGACTAAGTATTGCAAAAATTTAAGAAATCTTTGCATACTTAAAGTCCATTTTCTTCACATCTTAAATTGGCCTAAATACACCAAGCTTTACAAGAACTATATAAAGGTTATTTGGCAACACTGTTCAGATTTGTCATCAGCATAAAAAAGTTGGTAGGACAGTAACAAGCACGCAAGTTGGTCTGATCGTCCATTAACTGTCAGCTGGAGGAAAATGGAGCTGATTATGCTCAGATGAAAGCGGATAAGGGTAGCGAAGTGTCAGGCGGATATTTGGGGAACCTTAGGACCACGTATCGCTTGCGCCAGATTGGCGACAGGCCAGGAAGCCTAGCATCCATGAGGAAAGGAAACTGTTCAGCTAAGTAGGTCTATCATGCAAACCCCATGAACAGGGTAACCATAACAAATGGCTGGTGGGGATCCACAGCTCCAGCCAGTCTGCTAGAACAGCTTTTATGGGCCTCTTAACGAACATACCACTACTTACTGATGGTTGACTAAAATGTTCCAACAATCATAACACACATATTAACACCTCACACTGACTGTACATGTCAAAGCTTAACACTGATGAAAGGTATTACAGTTCTACACATCAAAGAACAAGCTACAATGCAAACACCACTGTCATTTTGATCTGCTAAGATAATAGGGTAGTTTCAAGATCAAACTCTTGTTACCAAAGGTAGATGAAGTCCTACTATATCATGTGACTTGTTTAAAATGTTAGAGAACTTCTGTCGACATTAGTTTACCTCTCACATGTCTCACTGTATTCTGGAGGTATAAGTAACATCCCTTTCCTTTTAGAACTTCTAAAGTTCACTACTCTATCCTAAAATCTTTATTGTGAAACTTTTATCAGGTGCCTGTGCTCTGGTAAATGCAAGCAAAAACTGGTGCCAAACATTTTGGACAGGTCACATGGTACAGTAAGACATTTCATACCTTCACCGATGAAGAAGTACGAACTCTCCTATTGCAGGTTATGATGCTGATAAGACTCAAATAACTAACAAATGTCAGGAGTACCAGCACCGTGTAGCTATCAGCATCAGTGCTAGGCAGGATGTGATTGATACCACTGGTATCAAGGGGACACCACAGGACAGGGCAGGTAATACTATTACTGAGGCCAGAAACTGTGAACAGCAACACCTGACTCTAGGACTGGACGTGAAGGAGATACCAATGAAGAGAGCAGTTAACACTATTACAGAGGCCAGAAACCATGAAGAGCCACCTCCTGACTCTCAGACTGGGCATAAAGGGGATATCGTGGGGCAAGTCGAGTAACATTATTACAGATGCTAGAAACTGTGAACACCCAACACCTGACTATCTGATTAGTCATAAAGCATGGGAAAATGCCACAAATCAATACCAGCAACCTCCCTCGACAAGGATTCAGGGAATGAGAACACCAGTATGTCAAGGTATGAAAGGTCAGTTATCCCAGTATGAACAGCTGAGTCAACTAGTGACCTGCTCATATGTATCAACACTGAGGGACCCATGGACAATATACATGTACACCTAAAAAAGGCACTAGTGCAGCTTAAATGTACGGCACAAGTAAGTCAAAATGCAGATTAAAACACAAGAAGAAGACAAATGAAACAAAACATCATATGCTGAGTATGTATTTCAGATTGTTTCACGTGCAATGTGTCAATCTACAAATATAACATTCCTCAGGTAAGTTACCACCCAAACCTGTCATTCTGAATAAAAGTGAAATTTTCCTGTCATGTTTTTTGCAGAAAATAAGTCAACAAATGACACTCACCAGCTCTGTAAAGTTTACTGGATACACCCAGTCCTATCTTTGTGAAAGCAGCCATCTTTATACTGTAATGCACCCCAGGATGAAGTTTGTCAATGTCCATCTCAAACGTTGTGGCATTGGTTGTTATGTTCTGGTCATATTTACTCTCATTTCCAAACAATGAGATCTGAAAATAGAGAAACAAGACTCGTTAGCCAAAAACTCCACTAACTTATGCACTAACACAGGTGACGAATTTCAAATGACAAGGCAAGTCATCATGTGCGAAACTAAACTACGAAGCAAATACAGATCCAAATTCATCATACATGTATCATCCATTTATCACCATATCATTTCGAAGACTGAACTTATACCTCTGCCTGATCAATCAACTGTGGTGAAAAAACATTCATATAATTACACATAAATAATTACAAAAAGGAATAATACTTATTACAAAAAATATTATACTTTCACACTGCAAACTTACCAGATATCCAGTAATGATGCCATTCTGGTCCTCTCGTAATGGCGGTGACCAGCGCACATGAATTCGACTGTCCCCATCTTTATGTACCAGGATGTTACGTGGGGGTGCAGATGGAGCTACAATGTACAAAGAAGTCATGATAAGTTTATGTGTGTTCTACAACAGATGATGACATTCTGATAGTATAGAAACAATATACGAGTAGGGAATGTAAAATCACAACCCTCATACATTACACTGTAATCTGGGACATTTGTGCGGACAATTTAACACAAACTGTATACATTGGTATGAAACAAACCTGAAAAAGAATACACATGTAGATGAAATATTTGCATTTAGGAGTAAGACAAATATAAATATATACATATAATTTCAGTGCACAAATAAAAAATTGTCTTCCAATATCTTCATCTTCATCAGCCTAGAGTTGTCTCCCCTTCATTGTAATCAAATTTGTTATATTGATTCCAGGCAAAATTATATTAGCACAAATATAAGTAATGTTTTCCACTCTACTGACTTAGATGAGTATTTAACCCAAACTGGTGAGTGAAGCATAAGTCTGTAGTGGCCTATAATAATATAACATCGCAGCGTGTTACACAAGAGAAACAAAATTATATGAGTTAAGAATAGCCATACTGTGTGCTTCAAGTATATTAAAATGTCCCTTACTGCCTTCATAGGTCTGCACCCTGATTGGTTCACTGAAGCGAGAGATGACAGGTCCAGCAAACGCCTGGATGCGGATCTCGTACCAGGCGTAACTCTTCAGGTTTTTCAACACATGGAAGTTGACCGCTGGGTTGTCTACCTTGTCCACAATAGTCTTGCCATACTCAGGCAGGTTGGGGTTAATGACATAAGTGTACCTGATATTGAAACCCTGGATCACATCATGGCCCTTCACAACCTGCAGAAATAGATGTACATGTGAGCCATGAATTGCAATTAACTACTGCCACCTGTACAATCAGTTGGAACCATACTGCATGCACAACAAATACAAAACTTACTGGAAGAGTACATCCCACCTTTCTGTCTCATACCTGTCTATTTACAATAAACTGCATGTGCAATAACATAATTAAGTGCACGTTTCATTTTGGCATGCGAAATTAATTCTGATGCGCTGATGTATATTTTGATTCAAAGATTCTAGATTAAATGTCTGTGTCTGTCAACTTCAATCTCAGAGTAAACTACATGTACCATCAACATAATATTTGGTATGAGCCCTTCACCATAGCAGCAATCAGCTCTGGTGAACATACAACACAGGCAGTATGCGTGAATGCAGCTGTGACGAGACAAACAGGAAAACAGGGGAGATAATTACCCTCCATTGTATTCCGATCTCAGAGGAGTTTCTAGGATCAGCTTTGGTCACCTCCACCACAGTCCCACTCAGTCGCTTCTCTAACTCTGACCGACTCATCCCTTTGATGTTAGGTTTGGGGGCAATTCTGTTGTGGTCATAGCCTTGACGGGAGTCTAAAATCATGCAGATATATATTTATTTCTATAACAGATTTATGTATGCAAAACCTCATGATATTCACATCACAAAAAAAAAACATTTTTTAACTATATGAATATATTTGCATAATACCAAACTAGCTGTGGCACAAAATCCATGGGAAGGTAGAACTACAAGGGAAGACTTTTAAATGACTTCAATCATGTCCTTACATATATTAAGTAATAATCTGGCAATAATGTTAGAGGAACGTGCATATGCACTGTATAAAGTTGGTATACTATAGTCGAGAACTCACCTTTGGTGCGGATTGTAGCCGAGGGTTGAGAGGGTGGTCCCATTCCATGAGAGTTAATCGCTCGCACCACAAAGATGTAACTGGTGTCTGGTCGAAGATGTCTAACTATGAAGTTATCTCGCGTGATTATCCCAGGTATCACCACCCAGCCCTAAACGCAGCAACATCAATTGCATAGGTCAACTTTGGGAATTCCAGGTGGTCAGTCAGTACATAAGAACTCACAATGCATTACCCATTAATGTTTGTACATGTATACAGCACCTGGCTGTCACAGATGTAAACAGTGGAATCAAGTTTTCAACAGGAATTACCTTCTAAAACGCAAGGCTCTAAAAAGAAATAACTGTTACCAAGACAACTGTATACCCATGTAGAAGTTAAACATGACAAAATGATGACAATTACACTCATAAAAATGCTGATTACATCAGAGGACACAGCTGAGCATGCATGTGTTTTGCGGGCGTTATAGATATTACTGACTGGTTAAGCTCCAGTGCTTACCTCCCCTGTTTCTGGACTGAAGTATTCGATGCGATAACCCTTGATGGATGAGGCCCCCTCTCTACTGCTGCGTCTCCAGCTCAGGTGAACTGATCGCTCCGTCTGGTCAGTGGCCGTTGGTTTGGACGGAGCATTGGGGAATGACCCAGGGTCTGGGATCCGGTGAAACATAGTGGATGGGTTGGAGGGAACTGTGAACAGAAAAATGATTACTGATCAATATTCACCGAGTCTTAATCCTGCATTATATAGACATACATACACAAATGTTTTGTTTTCACAAAAAAATGCAATTTGTAACTGGTACCTTTCTACGGGTACATGGGTCACTCACTGAACATTAAGATCTCATTCTTTTATCCATTCTCTTAATCGATTAAATTTTTAAAAAGTTTAACTTCAGGCAGAGAAAACCATAAATCACACTAACCGGCCACAACCAGGGATGCCTTCTGCAGAGCCTCTCCAGTCTCACTCATAGCTTTACAGGCATAAATCCCAGAGTCAGAAATTCTCAGATCTGTCAAAGACAACATGAAAATATCCTATAATATATATTTATAATAAAAAATATTTAACAAATGGATTTAATTAGTGTTTTTTCCTTAATACAAATGTGGCCAGCACTACAGTGGATTGATTGGCTGTTTTGAATTTAACAGAGAATAAATACTGTCTTATGCAAATTCTGACAGCAGGTATCATCCAGAGTTTTTTTTTTCTTCTTTTTTTGGGGGGGTTTAAATATAGAGCAAAATAATGGTAATCTGAAGGGAATAAATATTCAAATGTTTGAGAATTTACAGCTTCATACCGGATATTTGGAGTGAGCCAGAGTCTAAAATAGTGATGCGCGGGTCGGTCAGTGCGATTGGTCGGCTGTCCTTGTACCAGCGTATGATTGGCTGAGGGTCTCCGCTGGCCTGGCAAGGAATGAGGGCCAGGCTGTTGACGGGTAGAGTTTGGTTCTGAGGTCCGTACTGTATCAGAGGCGGTGGTCGAGGATCGTGATCTGGAATTGAGGCAACCGAGTCTGCAAACGGAATGTCCGTGGAGGACAAAGGGAGAGAAGCCATGTCAATAAGCAGGCAGCATGCGTGGGGTGCCGCAATGATAGAGGCAAATCAAAGTAACTACATGTACATGAGCAGACCTGGGGGTGGTGGGGGAAACAAATAGGTGATGTATAACAGGCACCAGCCACAAGGGGGATAGGGGCGGGGCAGCTTTGACAGTACGCTCTACAGCTAGGCAATGGTACATTCAACTAGAAAGGGAAATAAACAGAGACCATTCCAAAATATATACCAGTCACATCTGAAACCAGAAAATCTGATACCAATGAACTGTTTAGTTATGAACATAACAGTTGTGTTTCTTTCATACTAGCCCTGCATAGCTTACACGTATACATATCATAACTTTTTCTGTGGTTTTAAAAGAAAATAAATAGGAAAAAAACTTCACCAAATCATCCCGCAATCCAAATAATTGAATACTTTATCTCATGAGGATTTTCAAAGATTTTTCCAAAAGTTTGAAAAAGACTTGCAGAAAAAAAAAATGCCCAAAAGATGTCTTCATATAGATCCCAGCATGCTTGATGTATGTTCAGGAGCCATGCAGCCAGTTTAGGTTGCTGACTAGAAGTTAAAAAATCAAGAGATTGCTGACCCCCAACTAAACAAAGGATGTAATGACAAGACTAGTATATGCATTGGCTACAACTCAATGAATTGGAAAATAATACCGCCACATGCTGTCAGAGCAAATGAGTAAATTTAATGACTGAATGTTATTGGCATGACACGAGTTCACCTCTAGCATACCACTGGCAAAGCTTCACCAGGGTATGGATTTACAGTAGTGGCCTGTGAATACGGTGACTGACCTCTTGTAGGTAGCTTTCTACAACCAGTCCAATAACCGGTCCACAGATGCACCACAGGCAAGCCACTGGCAGGCTAGGGACAAACTAATGGAATCCACAAGATAATTCATCTTGCTATGTCATCTTCTGAATACACTATTAAAACCTCGTGCGTAAGTATTACAGGCGAAATTGTCTCTCCGAAATTGTATTTGGTGCTCACCACACAGTCAAATGTTGTGAGTTTATCTGTTTGTATTTTCAGCTCACCTCTAACTTCTATTTTAACGGTTGCCACAGCACTACCAGCCACACTGAGTGCCTGACACTGGTACTCCCCAGCATCCTCATGCTGGATGTTCTCCACACGGAACGTCCCATCATCCCCAACAGAGAACCGGCCGTGGTCTTGTTTGGGGAACATCAACTCCTTAGGTAAGGAATAATTACAGGTGTTAATAAAAATATACGAAGGTCATCAAAATATGTAACTGACTACCCTGGAAAGATAACAAATCTGCTAGTTCTTTTGGCTGATCAATCTTGCACAAGTAATCAAATCCTCAGAAATGGCCATGAGGAACATTTGACTAACTATATATAAAACGTTCACAAAACCTCCCAGCATAATCTGAATTTCAGCTAACTTAATATTGCAGTCAAATGCCAGTGTGACATTTTACTAACATTCTGGCTGCATACACTGTCAAGACTTTTATATCATATTCTAATATTGGCCAAGCACTCTTACAAAAAGGATTACTGATCCCATACATGAAGCTTTAATTAGTCATTAATTAGTCACAAGCCCCATTAGTATCATACCTGTCCAGTGCCTCGACTCCAGAAGACAGCAGGCGGGGGATTGCCCTCTACCTGACACTGCAGGGTAAGAGTCCGCCCCACGCCCACCACTTTGTCAGATGGTGTCACCACAAAGGCTGGGTGGGCTGTAAATGATTAAGTGCACACATATTAACATAATCTATGCTGTGCTGAGCAATAAACATTCAAACTTACAATTTATATTTTTAATTTAATTTTATATTTTACTGTTATTAATTTTCTTTTTGATTTATTTAGTTAATTATTCATTGCTTTGTAAAAATTTGTTTCCTTTTCTAAACCTTAAAAAGTAATATTTGTCTCAGTATTAAATCTAAGCTTAGTTTTCTCGTAAGCATGGATATTTGTATTATGACTTACAGTGAACACTGAGCCTGGCCACAGCCTCTGTGGACCCCACAGAATTCTCAGCCTGGCAAATGTACAAGCCTTCATCTGACACTTGGGCCTTCTTAATAAACAGACTCTTATCCTCCAGCAAGAGAGCTCTGCAAGAAGCCATATCAGGTAAAATAGATTAGGTGAATAATGCAAGGCATGCGAGTTATGATTAAGACGTCAGGTAACCCACAAATCAACACAGGGGAGTCCGGTTAGAGAGTAGATGGACTGTCCTCAAAAGAGTGCAAGCAACTTATGTACAATAATAATTCTCTCATTGAAAAATCTGCTCCATGTTCTAAAATATGCAACTGATTACCAGAGAACGATGACAAATCTGCTAGTTAGATTCCCGGTGATGTCATATGGAAGGTAATGCATTAATCATTGCAATATTTTCACTGATTAATCATATGCGATCCTCATCCTTGCTGAATTGATCGGAAACACGAGACCCTGGGGATGGCCGAGATAGTGGGCACCTATAAATATCTGCTCTTACTGAGACTATATGGAGACTAATGAATCAAGCCATGTCACACCTGTGTGAGGTAGAACCAATGTTAGCTAATGGTTACCTTCCGTCGGGAATGTGTCCCTCTTCTTTCCTCCAGATGATGGTAGGTTCGGGATCACCCGTAGCCTTACAGTTAAACACAGCGTCTTTACCTTCATCTACCTGAACATCCTCTGGGGTTTTGACAATTTTAGGTCGTTCTGTGGATCAAATGCACGCACATTAGGCACATGGAAATTGATTTTAACAGACTGACCACAATGAAAAGTATAGAATAGTTAACATGTTACGAACTTGTCTGCTCTCTCTGCTAACCACCTCAGAGATGAATACTCCTATGAACAAATAGTCTGTATAAAACACACACTGTACATGTACCTTATCGGCTTTATCCGATTATTTCTGCAGACCCAAGGCCTTCCTAATATTCAACTCCTAATAGATGAATGTCTGATTTGACATATATAGATTTATAGAGGTTTTGTATCTACATTTCTTTGCATTGAGTCACCCAGTCCATAGACAAACAAACAACTGATACTTCACAAGTGTATAGAAGCTCACAGCTCCAGACTGCAAAACTGAAACACAGTACAGATCAAACTGGCTGGAGAAACCAACGCTAATGAAAACAACAGAGGGGTGTAGTTTTTCCTCTCCTCATCATGACTGTAAACATTATCTCACAATCCATCCAGCCATCTATGGTCTATGCCTCAAATAAAAAAAACATTTGTCAACTTGATATCTGGAGTAACGGTGCTAAGAATCCCCTCACTCAGCGCCCCTCCCCCCAAGGGGTGGCTGACTTTCTGCCCTATCTCTAATGCACGCTGCATTCCAGGAGATATGGCCGCCTGCATCATACAGACGTAACGGCAGACATCTAAACACAATCTTTCAGCATGTTGTCAATGGGGGAGTAACCTGAGGTTGCTCTCATCAGCAGAAATGTTGTGAGGCTGAGAATCTGTCAGAATCTCACAAACAGCTGCTACAAAAATAAGCATCGTCCAAAGTTGAACAGATACCCCTATTTTTTCACAGACTATACCATTACTCCTTTTGTTAATACCACAGAAAAAACAAAGATCATTCAAGTACATGTAAGTGCTCCAGCAGTACGTGATACGGCATCCAGCCCTTCAAAATTGGGAAAGGATATAGCTCTGTATTTCACTTTACCTATCTACAGTGTTTTTGTCCCACGGACTGGCTTCTTTCATTTACTATCAATAGACACCCTTTGTCTGAGATTCACATACAGCTGTTAACTAAGGATGAATAGCAATAGAGTTGCATATTTGCTAGCAAAGAGTTATCTGGAATCCTGGTTATTACATACTATAAATGGTACTAGTGTAGACTCCTTGTCCAGGGTTTCAGGGTACCTTAAAACCTACTTCAATTAACATTCCCTAACAGCTAGAAATTCTTCACAAATGAGAGAACTTTAAAACTACAATACATGCCATTTCAAGATTATTTCAAGATTATGTACTATCTAGTTGACATTTTAAAGAATAAGAAAGATTAAAGACAGTGAAATTAATTTTAATTGTTAACCTGTGTACAATTGTAGCTAAAAAAGTTCAATATTTAAAGTATGTATGTATGTTTAAGTTTTACTTTGTACTTCAATAACAAGTTTTCAGTCAAATGATGAGTTCATGCTTGCAAAGTGCTGAAACCGCTGGAACATCATGACTAAGACACCAGACATGACACCCCCCCAGTTACATTATACTGACACTGGGCTGGCCAGTTCTGTTTCCTTGCTCTAACCTCTTGATGCTGAGCATCAAGCAAGCCAGCTACAAATACCACTTTTACATTCTTTGGTATGACCAGGTGCAAAATATTTATTAAGAAAGTTATGAAAAGAAAGGATGTATGAGAACAAAACTGTGGTGTAATTCTCTTCCGCCTGACTGGAAGATGGATGTGGGACTTACCTAACACTGACAGTTTGACAGGATTGCTCTCTCTTTCTCCTGCCTTATTGTAGGCAATGCATGTGTACATTCCCGTGTCTGACTTCTGGGTCTGGGCAAAGAGAAGGTCCCCCTGCTCTGACACAGACACGCGGCTGCTCTGTGCCAGTTTCTCTCCATCTTTTACCCATCTAACGTGGGCCTCAGGTTCTCCTTTAGGAGGACGGCACCTCAAGGTGGCTTTCTCATCAACAGCCACCATTGTGTTCTGTGGGGTTTCCCTGAAGTCATCCCGGAGTACTGAAACACAACAAAGACAAAAGCATACAGTCCTGGTGCACTCATAAATATACCGATTTGCAATGTCAATATTTGTAACATTTTCAAGTTTCCACTAGTTTACCAGTATGTGGACATATATGTACAAGATGAAAAACTATACTTTACCACAAAAGTTTTAGTATGATGTTTATCTAACACAAGCCCTAGACTGACTTGGACAAGTGCATCTGTGGAAATGTATCATTTGTAAGAGAAGAATGGGTGACCCCTGGCTGTCCAGTTTAATCAATCACACTGGGAATCTGTAAAAACCCCAAAGACAAGCCTTCTCTGCTGCCAGTTAGTGATGAAACTGCAATTTTAATGGCATCTTTTGAAGTGGGTAACATCCAAAGTCCATTAGATGCTTCAGTCTTGTTGTGTTCATGACAATGACAAGATGGAACCCATGTGTCAGTATGGAACAGAACTCTCCTCTCTAGGAGGTCAATAAATGGGAGGTCAACCTCCACTCCAATATTCACTTTCAAATTGCTTCACAACTTCTTGGGCTGTTTTTTATGGCCTGTGTTCTTCGTTACGCAAACCTGTCTGCTATGAAAGAGATAAAAGATGGTGCAACAAAGCTGACTATTCAAAGGCATGATGACTCATGTTAAAAACGTTTTCAATTGAAGTGTACAGGAATGGAAAAACAGCCAGGAATTGTAATCAAGCTGGAATTCATAAAAAACTAGCTAGAACAATGTCGTGTCTAAGTCGTCCAGACAGCAGCCTCTGTTTTAGCTGTCAATTCGTGGCATCCAAACTGCAAAACTTCTACACTGAGGTCACACTATTTCAATGTCTGTCAAAAAAAAACTCCGGGAACAACCTCCATTACCAGATCTGTGATAATTTTTTCCAATTAATAGCCCAGACAGAGTGAAGAAAAAGCTTGGCTGTCATTGCTTTCTAGCCCCCTTAGCAGTCAGCAGTCAGTTGGATAGCCCTATAATAGAAACTGAAGTTGAATTCTTGAGCCAGGCCAACAGAGGCCATGCTGGAGGGTTTCTATACAGCTAGAACGTTGATAACACAAAACACAAGGCCAGAATCACAGACAGCATCTGGTAGAAACCATCTCTCCAAAACCTGCCACAAAACCCACATCAGGAATCAAATTGTCCCAGTTTTACCTGGAATATCAGACCGAACCTATCAATACCACACCTTCTGATATAAGCAATTTTCTACACACTATCACTATCACCTCCATCTTCTGATATCAGCAAATATATATGCCACAAATTTACAAATGTTCAAACACCAGTACCAACAACTGATATGATGTGCAAATCTAATTCTATTTCATTTATTTACGTGCACCTTTTTTCTTCTGATTTATTTTGCCAAAACTCACAGATTTGCCATTCATTATATCTTTCACCTTATATACATGAAATGAAAACATGGAACCTTTCTTTTCAGAAATTTTCTCATGAGTTACAAAAATTTAGAAGGCATGATAGATGCAAGTTGATAAATGTTACAGTATATCTGTTTTACTTCTACCATTTCATAACAAACAACTTAAATAAACCTTAAATAATGAATCCTGCAAAGCACTGAATCATTTGTCAGTTGCCATACTGTTTATCACCTGAAAAAGAAATGCTCTGTTCATGTCTTTTTTCTTCCTGATTATGTAACATGCCATGCAAATACATACATTGTGCCAGGGCACCTGTCTCATTCTCACTCAGGTCAAAAGACGACACGTGGAATGATGTAAATGTGAGAATTCCGCAGTTCGAGTGTGTCTACCAGGACGGTGTGTGTCCCAGCAACACCAACAGCCTCCACCAGGGGGCTCCTGGCAAACGTGACCCAATCAAAGCCGACCACTGCTAGCTGAAGCTACCATTCAATGGCCTATTCTCATTTGCGCAGACAATCTCACAGACAGGTCACACAACTATGGCTGTGAGTGGCCTGGGCTCTTATTACTTGTCACGAGCAATAGCTCTCTCCAGCTGCTTCACCTCAAGCCTACTCTGTCACATCTACAATGTTATTTTCCAGTTAATTAAAGAAACATACTGTGCCAATAAAAAGCCAAAGACATGAGGTAGTAGACATGTGGGGAAGGGTAAATGCCCCTTTAACCGAAACTATGAAAAGAAAAAAAAAAGAAAAAAAGTATGCTGCCTTGATATATGTCACTGTCAATCTATAGATCTGTCAATCTTTTCCAACAGTTTTCTTAACCAAAATCAATTTTTCTTCTTCGAAATTAAAACTAAAACAGAAATTTTCTCTGAAGGTCACACATAAGCATGAAGACTCAGTTTCTTGACATAATAAGTTTTCCTTTGATTAGACTTAGAGAAAGCAATGCCCCAAGTCATATGCTCTTAGAACTTCCCTGGAGTAAAGATACAGGTAAAATAAGAAGCTAATTAGATTGATTTTAAATAAGAAAGCTAAAAGATGCTAATAACCTTTAACAGAGGACGCCGGAGGCAAAAGCAAGAAAAAGTTTGCACAAGCATCCCATAGCAACAAGCTCTTTACTGAAATCTTATTTCAAAGGATGAAAGGCTTGAACTTTTGGGGCAATGAACAACAACAGCCTTAAGACTGCAACGAGGCACAATTCCGCAGTAAATTTTTCCAGTTTAGCCTTTAGAAACAGTTTCATCAACTTTGGGCCTTTCATCCATGCAGCTACCTCCCTCTGTTAACACACAAATGTGTCTCACTCACCATTTTGTCTCTACCCATTACTGTAGAATCCTACCAATGTAGTGGAAACCAAACAAGATTATCTAGTAATATCTTCAAAAGACACACACCACATAGTTTTTAGAAACCTTCAAGCCAGTCATAGAGAAGGACCATAACTGAAATGGCTTTTCCTAATTAGAAGAAAAAGCTTGGGATTCTAAACCTTAGGGCAGGAGTCTTACAAAAATGTTGTTTTGTCAAATGGTAAACATTCAATCATTAAATGGGTTCTACAACTGATAGGCTGTAAGTGAGCAAGAACAAAAACTTGCTTAAATGTTGACAAAATACAACAGCTGTTTTAACGTCAAACCCATTACAGACACCAGTCCGTGTGGTGAGAAATAACCACGGAAACATGCCAGGAAATGGTATATCATGACAGAAAAGATAAAAAAACACACAGGAATGCCAAACCAACTGATGACATTTCTGCAAGATAATGGCATCTGTCATTCCATTCAATGCTATTATGTAACATTGTTCACCACGCCAGGCTGTGAAACTCAAAGCACTTGTGATTCGTGATGACTGATCATTGTCTAAAAATATAATTAAAAGTAGTGCTGATAAGGAATGTTATGTCACAACAGATGCACAACTCTTGGTGACACTGTATGATCTAGTCTACATTCAGATGATCAGCAACAGGCAATATATGAACGGGAAGACAGGAAATACTGTCTAGCATACAGCTGTGAGGAACAAGGGCAAAGGTTTATCTGTTACCATCAGTCTGTCTAATTTGATTTGATTTGTGCAATGAAAGATAAGATCACAATTAGTCTACATCTACTGGTCAATTACACATTACAAGGCAGGGAATTGTAAGTATGTTATTTTTCCTAGAAGACAGAGAATTTAGTTGATATTGTGTTCAGAAGGAACCACTGAGCACTTTGGATGGTGCATCTAAGGACATATGTAGATGTACACACCTGCTATTTCCAGCGTGGCATTTCTACTGACCACTGACCCGTGGATATTGGTGGCCTTGCAGTAATACACTCCAATGTCTGGCTTGTTGTTCTTGTTATGGATGATGCGTAAGAAGAATAGTTGATCATCCAGCAGAAGCCTGTGAGAAGACGGGTCTTGCTCCGAGGTGACAACTTTACGGCCATTGCGGTACCATGTTACAACTGGCTTTGGATTCCCTTCCGCTTTACAGTTCAGTGTAGCTGGTTCGTTCTTGGCTACGTAACCATCTTTGGGATGTTCAACAATTCTGGGATTGGGTAATGCACCTGCAATCACAAAACCATACATCACTGCTTAGCAAAAATGTTTTTAAGAATTTCACCAGTGCATATGATACATATATCTTCACTCACATACATGCTAGTGTTTATTCCAGGAATGAAAAAGAGGGTGAGCGCAAGCCATATTCTACACTGGCACTGTAGTCTCCATTTCATTTAGAATACCAGAACTTCATGTAACCTCATGTTACATTACCTGATAGTTAGTATATGTACTTTTAAACATGATAACAGAAACAGTCATTAAGCAGACTTGTACCATGTTAAGCCAACGTCTTCCATAATTGTAAATACACACAAAACCCTATTACCAGTACCAGTAACTGAATACTTCATAACGAAGCGCACTTGAGCAATTCATTAACCAGCACCGATTTAACAAGTAAACCCTGTGAAGGAAGGAAACTTTTGACAGGTAGTTTAATTGAGAACGTAGAGACCACCTATGTTCCTGAGGTGTGCATTACTTGTTGGTAGAGGTTCTCTTCACACAGGACCTCACACCACCACGTGAATGGGTGCAAAAGTGGCTACCGTTTCATTCAGAAGCTTCACGTGTATGTAAGGTGTTAAGATGCACATTAGTAATACCAGGTCATGTTTTCACAGGCTTGCCTCTACACCTATCTGCCTATAGCTGCTGCTAACTTATCCCAACCAACCAATCACACAGCATGCAGCTCCCAAAATATTCCTCTTTGGTATCCAGGCACCAACTAACAGTAAATTTTTTTTTACAACAAATAAAAGCAGAAGATGTAATTGAGGCTGCTTTCTACAGAGGATAAATAAATCTAAATTCGGCACAGAAAAGGAGTATGTCAGTGACCCTTACGATCATTACCAGGTTTATTCAGCAGAAAATAATTGCTAATCCACCCATTCAGGGACATTCAATTATCTATTGTCATTTAAATTAAATCTCAGGACTTTAATGGTGTATTACCACTAAGACAAAACAGGGAGTAATCATACTATCTAAATTGTTCCATAGCCTGTTTCCCGGATTTACTAGTAATGGAGTGAAATAAACAAAATGTTATTAGATTGGAGAGATGAACTGTTCAGTCAGACAGATGAGTTGGGGTCAGAGAGCAAAGCTCAGCAGTCAGTCATCTTCCCCAACTGAGGACTGAAGCCTAAATAGAAATGGCTTTATGAAAAACCTGTCAGCTTGACAAATACATGACCTGGACCTGCTCAGTGCAGGGGAAAATCTTTCCACATCATAGCCAAGTTACTCCAACCACTGAAATTCAAACTATAGTGCACTCTACCAGCCAAACACAAAAGCTCACCAGGCATCAAAATAGAGGATAAATGGATGAGATATAATGTCGTTGATACCATATGTCAGAGCACACATCATTTCACTGGACTGATCTCAAGTCACTCTAATCGCATCGGACAGGCACTTCATCAGGCAGCGACACACCAACATATGGCCGAAATGCTGCTTGCCACATCTACCACCAAAGTTGCCAGCAAGAAATTATTGACAATGCAATATTGACAAGATATTTCTTCTCTCAATCACTTTCCAGGCAGCTTAAGTGATGTGGTGTATCACTAGATAGCCATCAGTTTGGCTACAACATCAGATTTCTCTCTGCCATGAAATAATTTACCATAAAGTATAATCCATTCCTTCCCAGACTAGTTCTGCAGTCCCCAGATTCTGGTGAAACATACAGGAAACAGTTTTCATCACTTAAATCTTTGCTGTGTCAGGTCACTTTTTTTTTTCTCGTCAGCAGAGACTGTCAGTCATAATGACTGGAACCGCTCATTGATGTCCTGCTTAGTGCAACACCAACAACCAGAAGGCCCATGTTGAGTAATAGTCATCCTGTTTACCCGACTATCACCCTACAGGATCAAACAACCAAAAATTAACTGTCATTCTCACTTTAAAAAGTCACATGAAGACTTACTGATTAGTTCCACTGAAAGCAAGCGATCCTGGTAAATCTAGATTTCCTGTCAGAGGTTTTTTACATGACTTGGTATTTCATATCTCAGCACCACGCCCATTTTCCTTCAGTTACATAAGAAACGTTGACATTTTTGTGTAATTCCGCAAGCTAAAATTTCAAAGCCTTGTAACTTTTACATGATGCTGACTTCAAAGGGTTTTCCTGCCATAATTTTAAGCTTGTCCTCAGTCTATAGAGACCAACTGTGGCAATTTGTTCATGTCTTGGGGAGACTGTCATTGAAGCTGAAGTTCTCACTTTTTTCAGCTAACCATTTAGTGGCCTTGCTTGCTTAAGGCATGTTTATTTGGGGGTGTAATTGTGAAAGAGGGACTTCACTTACACCGAAGACCTACACTACAAGCTGCTCGCAATTATATACATCTATTTCACAGTAGCACAAGGGTAAAAAAGTACAGATACAACCAGCCCGGAATGATTAAAAATGAGCAATTGGTGGAGCAACTGTTTTCATAACCTTAGATAAAAATAGGGGTATGTTGTAGCATCTACAGGGGATATATTTTTACAAGCAAAGAAACAGATTAAGTCTTAATATGCTCCAGATGGAGGACAATGAGAAGGAGCTTTAGAATGGTAAGTGGATAGGAATCCAGCAGGGTCTCTAAGGCCTGATCCCCTGAATGCCTACACTACTGGACACCTAGTGTGGGGCTGAACCAGTTGCACAGGTTGGTCTGTTATGCTGATAAAGGAGCCACCTGTACATACTGCTGACACAGTCAAAGTATCAGGATGGAACTGCTTCAATGTCCTCAAATGCCCAAATCTTGCCCTCAACACATAACAACAATCAGCTCTTGTAAAAAGTGACCTCTGCATATCTGTAAAACGACTATAACCATTTCCTTAAACAACCCTTTCACCTTTAACCCTTAAAGTGATTTTCTCACAGATTTTCTCTTTATCTGATTGAAATGTCCATTATAATGAAATTAATTACAAGATGTCAGATGATGGCTGATAGTGCTATTCATACTCTTGGCTGCTGGTGAAATCATTCCAAAATAAACAAACGACCAGTGAAAAAGGATATTGGGGGATGATAGACAAACCTCCGCCACAGGGAGAAAGTGCACCGCCCTGCCACATTCCCGATAAAATGAAGAAGTGGGTGCACTTGCATTTCACAGGAAGGAGCAGTACACAGCAGCCGGGTGGAAACAATAGTGTTTATCTGTCAGTGCCGTCAAGGCTTTTTTTCTGTGCACAAGTGATCGCTTACTGCTGTAGTTGGTGAGGAAAGCCAATTCCTGATTTGTGGCAGGTGTTGGGGGATTCCCTTCGCCCAAACCATCAAAATGTTTACGTGTCTGAGTGGAGCAGACACACTGTCCCATATATGCTCTTATTCCTCTTTTTCACAATTGCCACTGTGAAAAAAATGAAGTTCACTAGTACTGGAACTGTTACACTTAAGTGTATCAGTGAAACTGTAAATCATCTGAATTCTCCAAAGTGGCTGGCTTCTTCATGAACAAAATACTCTGAGAAAGTTTCATGCTGTTATCTACAGCTGTACACATATTAAGCCTTCAGATATGCCCAACAAAATTTGAATCAATGAACTGAAGCTTGCTGAGCATTGCCATGAAGGGTTTTAGCAGTCTTTTGTGCTGTTTCTGTATTAGGAAAGGAGCTGAGGAAGTCCTCCCTGCCCCAGGCTGTCCTGAACACAAACAAACCTTCTATCCTACACCTCAAAGCCTGCTTGACAAGTTCAATTGCTACCAATGGCTTTTCAATGACCATCAACAAAATAAGTTCCGAACCTTAATTGACTATGAAAATTCCCTTCCTTGAAGGACATACTTCAAATGCCATGGAATTGCAAAACCATTACAAGTTAGACAAAGCAGAGGCAGGCTCCCAAACATAAAACCTTTTTGAACACAAAGTCAGTAAATTTCACACTCGACTGGATTCCATTTCATGTTAATGGGCAGATCATGTAGGAGAAGATATCCCATGGCCTTTAAACACAGCTTTACCAAAGACTCAATTAAAATCTGTCCATGTCTATTTTTCATTACAGCTCAGATGGCCCGACACCTGATGATGTTGCCTAACTGTGAACACCCGCAGAAAAGGGTCCACATTGCCTCTTGTGTAACATCAAAGATGCAGCAGTCAGAGACACGCTCGTTAACAATAACAACATACAAGTGTTTTTGTCACGCTGCTTTTATCATAAAGTCAACAATTTGCGCAAAACCTGTGGAAAACTAACATCCAATCACAACAAATGCCACAGGAGGTAAGTGACTCTTTTTGATCAACGTGTTCACAATAAACTAGGACTGTACAACACAGAGCCATTCAGTTTTATAGCAGCAAAGTGCAGTTTTCACCCCTAAACATACAAGGCCTTTTATGCACATGGTAATGGGAAAGGAATATGTGTAGCAAATGTTATGGATGTAAATTTCATAGAGATTCACAGAATCTTTTGATCATTCAGAGAAAATGAACTTCACTAACACATGTATACAAAATGTCTCACACACACAGGCATCAGGATACAAAAAAAATTTTAAAAAAACTTTTTGTTACTCCTTGATACAAGTTGGGAAAGGCCCTATCAGTTACATTTAACGAGAAAGTTAGTTACACAATATGATAAGATCTCTCTATATATTGTAAGAAGTAAAACCATTCTCTCGGCCAAACTGAGGCACATACTTTTCTGTTCTTGAACTAAGTAAAGCTGTTTAAGGTTAAGTGTGAGGGAAGGATATCAACAGGCTGTCACTGGCACCTGTGCATTATCATACACTGAGGGTTTTCTAGCTGACCAGAATGGGTTACAAGTCCTTGGGACTCTAGGCTACTTGTGAAGATCCTTGGTTCAAAAAGCCACCAGAAATACGCTACAGAAGATAGAAGGCTGTTGAGCAGATTTTGTTCTCACCAGCACAGCTGAACACTGCCTGAGGACAAGGTTCTATACCGTGGAGAGCTGAGACCTTTCTCAAAAGGCTTCTTCACCAGTTTCTACGTAAGCTTATTTCCTCTCCAGCTTTCAGTAATATGGCAGTGGGCCTCAATGGCCAAGCTTTGCGCCATGATCCTGAATAAGCTGCTGATGAAGATGCAAACCACTTTCCACAGCCCTTCATCCTCGTTCCCTCTACATTCGCTTACAGGCGAACAGCAGCTTTTTCCACTGCTACCAAATTTGGGAGATGAGACTACGACTGTCCTGCAGACCCCTGCATCCTTTACAAGCCATCCCTAACAGTGGACATCCCAAATCAGTGATGATAGAAACAGTCAGTCAGGAGAAATCTTTACTCAAATTTAAATGCATTGTATAGCCACAAGGTCTTAGGACAGATTGGCCATGCCAACAGTGATATGATAAATCTAATGAGCTGTTCAGCAGGCCAAAGTAAACCTTAATGGAAGCTGTTTGCCAGCTTACTTTGCATGGACTGTTAGGGCTCCAAACTCTGCTTTCACCACCACCATGAGGCCTGAGGCAGTGTGTAAATCCTACTCTAAGACTCTGCAGATAGTTGAGGTATGCAATGTTGAGGAAACCTATAACATTATCCCAGAGATGAAAATTTGATAAGAATTGCAAGAGCCTTGTTCTGGGTGTATTCTAATGAGCTATACACATTCATCTAGACAGTAATAGCATTTGCATGCTTTGGCCGCAATGGCGTAAGCTCTTGGAGCATTTACAAGCTACATTAGGAAACAATGTCTGCATGCTGTGGGCAACTGAAGGCAAAACCCAGCCAACCGCACTGCAAATAAACTGTTGAATTGCAGAAAATGTGTTTACGGCGCTTTGTGTACCAAACACCAGCATTGTGTAAATGTGTTGGAGAATCCCTGTAATCCACAGCACTCACATACTTCCTGTATAGCCAGATTCAGAAAACTAACTCACTGTTTATTACTCAGAACACATTTACAACCAACTTCCACTGACAGGAACTGGTCGTAAATCCTCTGACTTGATGCCCTCCTTTATTTCAGCAAAACCATTGAGTCAGCGCCTGTTATCAGGCCACAGCAGAACTGCCCTACAGTTGCTTTAACTAGAGACTTTTATAGGGATGCTAGCACATGTACAATTGCTACAACACACACAGAATACACACAAAATATAGCACCAATCCCAGGATAGACAGTTTTCTCCACACACTTTACTGCCATTTATCTGCAATGGTCCAGCACCAGCTCAGATAATTTGGCAAAAAATGTAACCAGAGCTGTAAGATTTGGAATGGCCATGTGATGTATGGGTAGTTACCAGGATTGATGTGCGCAGGTTGAATGAAGTTTGCTTAAAACCAAGTGTCAGAAGATACCTGGAGAGAGAAGCTGGCTGAAGGAAGGCAAATGGAAAACACAACTTTTTATCAAGCTTATGACAGCTCTGGCCAGTGTACTGATACTTCAGGATTGTCAGTTTGGCATAGTGAGGGCAAAACCATGTATAGAAATATACACAAAGTTTGAAAGATTCTGCAACTATATGGAAATAATCCACAAACTATACATGTATAACTGTGTTAATGAATCATGCAGATATCACACAAAATCTAAAGTGGAGTGTTACACAATGCAGATGTACATGTACTCAGCCAAGAAAACATTTTGTGAAGCATGATTTTACCTGGCGAATCTCAGGGTGATGGAATGTTGGGTTAATGACAAGGGTGCAGTGAAGGAATCTCATGTGCAGTATGGCACCAGACCCTGGGCCTAACCTCTCCCTGCCTGTCATGACCTCAAAATCCCAGGTTTGATTGGTTATACTCCCCAGAGTTAAAACAGACCGCCATAGGTAGATGTGGGTTCAAAGGAAAAGCTAATTGCACCATAAGGTACTGTTTTAACAGCAACAAATCTAATTTTTTTTAACCAGCTCACACATGTAGCTAATTGTCAGCTTGTACACACCATGCGCATTTTGTGGTGATATATAACCCCGTGTATATTTAGAGGCTGGAACAGGTAGAGGGTGCTGGGTAATGACCATACAT
Source organism: Acanthopleura granulata (assembly GCA_016165875.1). NCBI lineage: Eukaryota > Metazoa > Mollusca > Polyplacophora > Chitonida > Chitonidae > Acanthopleura > Acanthopleura granulata. The sequence goes on along the minus strand of JABBOT010000003.1, from coordinate 8,128,801 downwards.
CAGTTGCCAGGCTATGTCAGCTGTAATGAAAGTCAAGCCAGAGCCTGAACACAGCCAGAGGAATGTAGATGCTAGAATGCTCTTGTGTCATAAAACATCAGACCTTAACAATAGAAAGGACATGCACTATTTCTGTTCTGGCTACTCATATGTACAGTACACTAGAAAATCCCTGCACATGAAGAATGTCACACAAGTACATTCATGCTAACCATTCACAATGACTTGCAATGTCATCTGCATTCCCAAAAGACACAAATAATAAAAATAATAATATTTTAACTTTTTCGAAAGTAACCCTAACAGATACACAAAAAGACATGTACAGCAAATAAATTACATGCACTTCAGTGTCGGAACACACTCCCATTTATCAGCAAAAGTAAAATTCACTTTCATTTTCATTCTTGAATATAAATGTATGTTGACCACATATTAGTTTTTTACGTCCCTTTTCAGATTGATTAATAGACACAGTCCGGAAATGTCTGCTATTTTTTTTTCCTCCAAGGAATGTCTGTCAACTGTTCCACATCCTCTTTGTCCGACAAATAGGCATGTCCTGATAACAATACATCAACTTCAACTCCATTTGTACCATACCTTGTAACAGTTTTATTACCACGAAGACAAAACGAGTACCTGACATAAAACTATGCGGGCAGGCAGGCAAAAACAAAACACAATTCATATACTTCACTCAAAATTGAAAGGTTTTTGGATCATTCCACAGTGTATGCCATCAATTTTTGTCTCTGGACACAAGCAGTTTCAATATACGTCTTTTTCCAAAAGAATAAAAGCTCTTAGTTCCCATTTGAATGAAGAAATGCTTTATATCATTTTTTTTTCAGAAATCGAGGAATCAAAATTTATTTGTCTTCAGCACAGTGTTGTGATAAATATAGCAGTTCTGTTAAGGTTTTAGAACATGCTGGTTGCCTGACACTAAACTCAGCTACTTGGCGCATTAGGTGACAAGCGATATCCATAGGAAACTTACAGCTTCCTGGCAAATCCTTTCCTAAAAGGGTATAATGTTACAAAATCACAGTTAGACCAAGCCTTTGACCCCAGCAGACATATGCATGTCACACAGGCATTGTATCAGGGACACTACTGATATTACATGAGAGACACTACTGACATCACATGAGGGACACTACTGACGTTACATGGGAAGACACTTCTGATGTTACGAGGGAAATAACTGACGGTACATGAGAGACAATACTGATATTACATGGATATGTGTAACCAGTTTTGGTAAATTTGGTATTAACCACGAAACACATGAATAAAAACTTCACAGCACAGGAACAAGAAAAACGCACTGAGGGACAATCGATATGGTTTAGTTCTAAGCACACACACACATCTTAGGCTGCCCAAACTTGAAGCTCATGAGACCCATTAACCAATGTGCGAGTTGAAACTCTCAAGTTCTGGGATGTGTCACCGACCTTCCCCGCTGGCTACAATAGTTCACTTCCCATTAGACCACACACCACTTCAGCTGCATTTTTACCAACACTTCATAGTCAACCTGAAACAATCCACTTGCTTTAACAGTGCAAAAAAAAAACAAAAATCTTTTCATATTTTTTTCTTCAAACAACTTCCAAACAACTTTATTTTTTAGCATTCCTTTGACCAAAATGTTTAATGTGGGAACACCAAGGGGCATATTCCATTTGTGAATCAAAACATTTTGAGCACATGGAATAACTTGACATTTGCCTCCTGTGTAATAATCTATGTAGAATAATCAAGATATCTGATGTCAAGCTTGTCTCAAATGTAAGCTATAAAGCAACTGCTGCCTGAAGTCAGCTGTCAGATGGCTATGATATATATCTGCTTCTTACCCAAACTTAGTCATGGTAAAACAGGAGTACATTACTCATAAATTTTCCCTAAAGTCACCTGTTTTGCTGTCAACCACAAAAGACCATATGTCAGAGTCCTACAAAACTACACATGTGCTAGCTCTAGCAGTGCCCTACAAAGTTTTCACTGGCATAAAAGATCCAACTCTTAAGATCATCCTTTAGCTTTAAAAGTAAAGAATCCACACGTCCGCCGGTCTTTATATACCTGCAGGTGATCAGTTTAGGAAGTAGAGTCGGTGCCATGCCTGTAACTAAAAAAGCCCCATTTTCTTTTGGCCAGCAGGTGGGAGAGCCTGGGCGAGCCTATACTTTTCATGGTAAGACCTCAATAATCACTGTACTAATAAACCAGCCATACTGAGACAGAACAAACCTGGCCCACCTGGTCTTTCAGGCAAGGCAAAAGGAGATTTCCTTCAGATCTTTGCCAACTCTCCCCTTTATCGCCTTCTGATCCCAGTATGGGCGGTTATGCAACAACAGAGCCAGGATGTGATAGAAACACATGTTTCCTGTTCTGAAGCCCTTTTAACCTTACCGCCTCTGAGCCGCCAAAGAGGGATCTAACCTCCAGTACTAGCATACAATACGAATGCTCAGTCCCCAACATAAGCTCTCGCTTCAGCCTTTCCCACTAGCAATAGAGCTTCCAGTTAAAAAATGCCATATTTTATAATATTATCACTGATTGGAGCTTTAAATTACAAGGTAACACTGTGACAGGGGTTGACAAGAAAGCATCCTTACCTAGTAATTCAAACCATATTCAAGTGAAGCAGTAAAACCACAAAACACATGTATCATAATCCAAAATTTGAGCATTAATTTATATTATGTACAACAAGACAATTACAATTAAGCCTGAACAATGTTAAAATTTAACATAAGTTTGTAGAATAGTTACACTGAATATTTCATACTAGTAATATCATTCTTAAACTAGAGCCCAAGGGCTGTGAAATGGGTCTATTTCTCTTCTTCTAATTTTACTCTTCTTGTAACTAGTGATCAGTTGTCTTCCAGTACAATTTGTTAGTCTTCTCCACGTACCAAATGCCTATCTGTTATTGTGTCCATCATGGGGGACCTGGAAGCACTACTTTGCACCATTTTATGTCGATCTTTTCTTACCCAGCTCATGACATTAGTTTAAAGAAGATAAATTGCACTAGAACATCACATTGTGATATACTATAAAACAAAAGACATCTTCTCTACCAAAATTTGGCAACTAAGTCCTTACCATTTCTTTTTGTTTGGTTAGTGTAAGCACCAACTATGTCCAAATTATCTTCATTATTTGTACCACTGCTGTAAATAGCATTAGGTCAAGGCAACACATCGTAATACATGTTTATTATCAATTTTTGTCAAGCTGGTATCATGTGTATTGGCCAGATGCTAGCTGGAGGTTTTGGATCCTTCCAATATACCACCACTGCTTGTAACAGGTGAGGGTCATCAGTTAAATGTATTTTGTCAACTGAGAACTGGCACCACTTGATTCCAATTTGAGTATTGTCAACTGACTTCAAACCTTGCACAGAATCACTCAACTGCTAACACCAATGTTATGGGAATTTATTGTTATGCATCTCATCAACAAATATAGTACAGTCATATGAAATGCACGTGTACAGAAATTACTCTCAAACGAATGAAATAAAATTTTTTAAAAAGTTTACTGATTCATCATTCAACATCAGAGCTAACAGTTATTTTGTATGTTAAAATAGCTAATTTGAATCAGACACCTAATTTGTGAGGATGGGGAAGCGGCATTTTCATACATGTATATTAAACCTAAAATCCAGAAACCTGTGGATGGCCTGCAGACAGAGCCTGAAAGAACTCTGTCCGGTTTCCTTCCACCATAATATTGGCTGCCATAGTATAAGTGAAATATTATTGAATACGGTGTAAAACACCAATGAAATAAATATATAAATGACCCGAAAATACTTTCCAATATTCACACATTTCTCTAATGCTCAACATTTAAAATCATACAAAGCTAGGCAACACATTTCTTTCAGTACAGAATTAGGATTGTCCCCAAACCTGCAACTGTTTTAGAACATTTGTTTAATAATATGCTTATTAAATTTCTATAACAGCAAATGCCTGAAGGCGTTCATATGCATAGAACCACTGTTTAAGTTACCCTGAAACAGGAGGCAAAGAGAAAGAAAGGCCAAAAATTGCATGTGAGATAGGAAACCCTGATAGCATAACCTGTGTACTTATTAGTACTATTTATAAATAAAGTTTAATGTGTTCTTATACTATTATCTGACCAAGGTGTCGGGTAAAATGGCACACCTGACATCTGATAATTAACTTCCACATTATTCTTTATTTCCACAACTTTAATGACTACCCAAGTGCTTGACTGCAACAAGGTAGGCCTAAATACAATTAGGACCAGTTAAATACATCCAAGTAAGCTATTTTGGATGATGTAAATCTTTTTGATACACATGCTACCACAGGCAGTCAAGGTACCGACTGGTACGTCACATTTACCATTACCAACCCCAAAATAGTACAAGCCCATTCAATGACCTTTCGGGTCATAAAACTGAAAGAATAATAAATGAAAGCACCACTCTAAACATACTTAAAACATTCCAGTCAATGCATGATCATTGCATATAAATCCCAACAAAACAATGAAGAAGACATCACGAAAGGAACTTAAGTTTTACCATAACCCATAGTCTATTTTGTTAAAGGCACTGACACTGAGTACTTGGATGAAACTACTTCTGGAAATTTCTCCACATTTTTTCATTACTCTATAATGGGCCTTCTGGACCCATAAAAAAAACCTATGGAGAAGAAAAAAAAACATTTGCACTTTATCTTCTCCGGTGTCTCACAGTTACACCCAAAGAAGCCAAGAATCTGCCCAGCCTTGTAAACTCTTGAGAAGCAACTGCTCTGGTTTCCTTTCCTTCAAGCGCGATTTATACAGTCTTTCGAATTATAAGCAGCCTTCTCAGCTTTTCTATATTACAAGTAGTCCAATAAAGAAGTTCGTGGATATGTTCTCTGGGTATTAGTGTGTGAGCCATATAGTTTCACAATCACAATGTCATGTGTCATCCACAGCTTTAATCTCTGGAAAAAGTTGCAAAAGACACATGGTATGCACAAAGCATGCCAGGAATGGTGCTTATCTTAGGGCTTAAAGACAACCCTTCTCGTCAGTCCAACTAGATGTATTACAAATTCATAAGAAAGTGTATCAAATTCACCTCTCTGCAGACCACCATCGTAGATATGTTAGTGCAAATCAATGTTTAGCCTTTGACTAAGAAATATATCATTACCAGTCACACAGAAATATGATGGAGACAAGATGTTATAGATCGTTAATATACTAAAGTTTAACTTGTTTGAGGAGAACATTTTACTTGACTTTGATTGATTGTTTTGACTTGTAAGGTGACTCAAGAGTTTTTTGTGAAGTTTCATTAATTTCTTATGAGAAAAGCTTAAATTTTAGTATCAAAAGTGTCATTTTAAGGCCTTAGGTCCTTCAGATAATGCTTTCTTACAAGTCAAACATAGTAACCATTTTCAATTATGAGAAACATCTTTTTTTTTACATTTTAAAACCGTAACTTTACTAGGTTTATATATTATAATGGTAGACAGAGGTGTCTTTTTCTTTAACATCAAGGTGTGTATTTAGTAGGAAATGTTTGGTGCTCAGTGTGAGTTCAGTTGTCAATACATGACTCCATGTGATCCTACCCTGATAAAACATGTCAGGGGATAAGCAGCAGATAGGTGATATTGTGAGGCGATCATTTCAGCAGGGTTGGCCACCAGTTTAAGGCTAATAAGGAGAGAATTTATGAGATGATGGCCCCGGAGATGATATAATATTCATCCAATCAGAATGCTATAAACTGGGCAGTGTCAAGTCCTTGTGGCTGATGATGAGAGCTTATTAGAAACTGGGTGTACACAGCAGGGGTCGGGCCAGATGGGAGAGCCTGTTGGAGATGGAAGGCAATGTGTGGTCAAGACTAAATTGACAGATCCACTGATTACAGGGTTATTTACATCAGCCTGCCTCAATAGCAGGTCCCAGCACTCAGCCTTATCTCTCTATTATTCACTGCAATAAATCAAAGGCTGGAATGACTTCAGAGCCTTTATCAGAAAAGCAGAAGATACATGGTGTTGAGAAAACATTAACATGATGGTCTGGCAAAGATTACTGTCCAGGATCAGACTGTGTTGAAAAATCATTGGAAGCTGATATTAAATGTGAGATGTGAGGTGCTAGAGCAGTCTGAGTCCAAGCCAAAGTCACTCGCTCTGTGACAACTTTAAGACCATGTGTCTGCACTGGACAAGTCGCCAACCACAATGCTCATCACTCCAAGGGGCCACGACTCCATTGTTAATCCCCTTCGTTAGACTTTGCCTTCCAGCTATACACGGCTGAAAGTATTAAATTAAGATATGCCTCCAGTGCTGAACAGCAAAACCTGTCAAGCACAGATAATGTACAAATTGCTAGCCTGTGATTTTCCCAATTTTGTTAGTTTTTCACACCCTCCTCTCTCTTATTTGGAGGGATCTCACAAAGTCGGGGAGAGTGTCCAGAAGAGGGGAAGGGATTAACCACAGGCAACATGAACACCCCTAACATCCCTAAGCCTTTCCATCAGGCCGCCTCACGCAGCATTATGTAGTTAGCCACAGTAGAAACTGTTCATACAGTGCCCTGGTGAGCTACACAGACATTAATCAAAACCTTAGCCACACTACCCATATATCCAATCTATACCCGCTCCTTTCCTGTACCCTGATCACAGTCCCAATGAATTACATCAATAATCCACCTTTGGGTAAGTGTTTAAATCTAATTTGTAAACAAATCACAAAACAAAAAGTCTTAAGAAAAGATTTCCCATCCCCCAAACACCTTTTGAACACCTACACAACTAATGCAGCCATTCTCTTTGTTTTTATTTTCAGGCAGTACCCATTCATCATTTAGTGTGACAAGAAACTACTTTACTGAGAAAATTGGTTTGATCTGCTTGGGGCCTGGGATGAATCCAAGCCTTGGCCTGCCAGACAAACATCGCTTGATCGATTCATTTCTCACAGCAGCAAACCATGTATACCTAAATATACAGCTGCCATGCACACCATGAAGCAAACAAATCAGTGTTGGGTAACAATGGCTAGGCATGTAGCCTTCATACAGAAAATGAAATATTTCTTCAAAATGGGATTGCACATGGCCTGGAGTCTACAATCTGATTACACAAGGTGCCATTCATCATATGCAGCTTGTCCTATCCAATCTTCTCTCATCTCAGTCACAGATTACAGTTACATCATCAGTACTCAGAGACATGTTAGCTGCCAGATAGGCACACGGAAACAGCACAGCGTACCAAAAGGCAGTCTGACATTCAGTATCAACCTGAAATGTTTGGCAATGAACAAGGCGAACCCCAACTGGCCATTCTTCAATGCTTCTTGTTTCTTTTAACACTAGGTTTCGGCATAAGTAGTCAGAGGTTGGGATCTATAACAACACTACCAAGCAGCCTTCAGACATTAACCCAGCACAGAGATCACAAACCATGTATGACCAGGGTCTTATCTAGGGCCACCACCTTGGCTCTTTCCCCATCCCCCACCCCCACCCCAGAACAGACCTTCCCTAAACATCCCAAAGACAGGAGGTTCTCATCAAGTCCATAAAATACAGGGGCTCTGTTTCAAAACCTTGTAAGATCAGGGCAATTAATAGTCCACTATCCTTTCTTATCATGGCCAGGCTTGTGTGGTCCTGCAGGAAAGGGGAGGAAATGCAGGCATCAGGAAACACCTCCTCTACCATATGGTACTGGGCCCTCAGAAAGGATGGCACCTACTCACAGGGTACCCGATGACCTATGCCCTTCAGCAGGGGCAACTGTACCCCAAACTATCCAGCCATCTGTGTCAACAACTTCCTCAATATCATAACTTCACTTGTCACAGCAGAAACTGGTCAGCCATTTGTCAGGGACATCAGTGAGGTCCTAATTACATGGGGGTCTGGGTATGAGGGCTGGCCCAGTACATGTTCACAGGCCAGGGGGCATGGGGAGAATTTCTCACTCTATCTAACCACTAAATAAGCCTGTCACAATGCCAAGAAACCGAGGAAACATGACTAGTGAATTATCCAACACCCTGCCAAGAAGTACCCCTGAAAACAGTCTAATATCTGATGACAAATACCTAAGACTGCAAAAATGCTTGTTTGACAAATTCTCCAAATGCCTGTATTGTGAACGGCAGGTCTACATCACACAGGGTGGGGTCCTTGGTCCACTACTTGTGACAGCTATAAATTCATCTTCATTCCTCCACCAGACACCAGCTGACAATTTTAGCATCTTGTTTCAAAGAGAAAATTCTGGGAATGTTTCCCAGTTCAACAACTCAAATAGGTAACTATGATCAATGCCAGTTTCCCATACTCTGCTTGCACCATTACAGGGCTGTAAATCACAGGGTCCACAGAGTGTCCATATAATCTATTCACCAGATGAGTTTCAAGCATAAAGTTAGTCTCCCAGCATTACATCAGGCTGACATAAACATTAACATACTGGTCATGGACAAAGGAGTAAAAATATTCCTCTTCATTACAGTATAATTTTTCAGTGAAACATTTGAACAAAACACAATGCATGCACCATTCCTCAATGGTCAGGCAATATATTCAAAGACATGAGTGCATAAGTGAATTTTCAGGTGACACTTGATGGTTCCCCCCTTCCCCCCCCCCCCGCATCAGACATAATTACAATGACAGTTCCATTTTAACGTACCACGTTTCCAAGCTGACTTTGTTACGCTGTCAATTATAATGCCAACACATACTGCACATAACTCATCTAGTGAAAGATGGGAATATGACTCAGATGTTCAATTTTCTGGCTACAATGATATGGGCAACAATATGAAATTGTTGTGGAGTCAGCTGAGTGCAGCTATGTGGTGTGCAGAATGATTTGCAGGAAGCCTCTGGGGGGATATCCTTACCATACTCCCCATCAAAAATATTGCAATTTGATCTGAACTCCTCCCCCTTCCAAATCCCAAACCACAAATCTAATAGCATCCTTGTTTCTTTATTCATCTCAGCACCCTGGTCCAGGCACCTAGGATTCCCCCAGGGAGACTGGCAATACCCATGAGCCACACCAGCAGCCAGTCTGAGGGGACTAGCATCACCTGAGGCCTAGCTTCACCTTTTTTCAGCAGCTAAGGTTTCTTTCAGAGACCTCTGTTAACAGGGCACAGAAAAACGCAATCTTTAATAAAATGACAGGCTATTTGCACCTCAATTACTGTGACAAACATGAAGATGATGAGATATCCCTTTTGGGGCCCAGATGGTGTTCTGAATGTCACTGTGCAGGTCTGGAGTGAGAGGCTCCGCTGGGGAGTATTTCTGTAAGGTGTGACTCCGTCACCAATCACACACTTGTTAGAGTTGGATTGGAATTACTGCCACACTTCCCTGCCTGGCAGGAATAACTCGCCAACACCGGTGATTAAAATTTTTTCTTATTTTTTCTTTTCAAATTCTTGGGTGGTTTCACCTTGTAATTATGCAGCGGTTGTAACAAAAATTGAGGCCTTCAGCAGAATGAGAGTCTTTGACAGCCTCCAAGATTTACTGAGCTGATTCTCTACTCAATAAATGCTTAGTCTCAGAGCCAACAAGTTTCAAATTTCTATCTCAAATAGGAAGCACTATATTCTGCGCATGGCTCATGCTGCGCAAACAGACTCTCCCATAAGTGTTTACCCTCCTCCAAGAGATCACAAACAAATCAGTTGAATGGCCAAAGTGAACAGAAGAGTTCTCTATCAGGGACAATAACCCATGGGAACTACAATGACAGATTATTTTACAACAGCTTAATTCAGTAGATGATCGAGCCTTGTTGAGAACGAGGACTCTTGGAGTAGGGTAATCTCAGTCTCCTTACCCCATCTGTCTATTCTTACAAAGCCTCCCAGGGGGATTACAGTCTTAGTCAAACACACCACCATTGGGGAACTCCATATAACAAGACATGGTCAATCCGCAATGCTCAGTTCAAGCCATTCAATACATGTAACACAAAAAGGTGCAAATTAACCCAAAAGGAAAAAGGAAGGAATTCAGTGAAAGGTGGAATATGGACGTGTAATGAAAGGCTATGATTAAATCAAAAGAAATGAACCGGCCATCTTGAAATGCTCACTATGACTTTTATGGTCCATCATGCCTTTTTGTCAAACAAATTCATGTGGGTGATATTACCAAGATGCTAAAAAATGTGCTGGAATTTATCCCCCAAAATCTAGACAGCCCTCAGACTACCCACACCCACCAAATGGCTTACCCACCCATTTGTCACCCAGGTATCCTGTGCAGACTGGCAAGATCAGAACAGCAGACTGACTTGGGCTGCCAGGATGTTATTAGCTAGACAGACTGGAGATCTGGTCAACTCATCTTCACTCATTAGCTTCAGTATTAAACCATGGCCTTCACCTATTGGGACCTGAAGGTCATAATCCACACATAACACAGACCACACTTTCTGAAGAAGCTGATTTCTTGATCATAAAACTGGTTCCCCACATATTAGAGAATCAGGCTTGCCCAAAGCTGACCTCTCCCTTGTGCGCTGCCAATGTACTCATGATTTCCCTCCCGTGCACACCTCAGTAGACAACACTCTCATATCTACATGTATAATGCATGTTTAGTTCCCTAAATGACTCTCTCAGGAACAGGTTCAAACACAACACAGTTCTTCCATTCCTGTCTTGATGCTTGACATGACACAGATCAAACCATACAACAGAGAAAATGCAAAAAGAAACCATATTTGTACCAATCCTTCAAAGAGTCGCCATTATTCTGCAGAACCTTGATCTTTTCTGACCTCAATTCCCTGGAGAGTTCCAACATACTCCAACTGCCACAGCTAGGGCAATGAATACAGTGGAATTCCGTTCACATATTTAAGCAAATATGGGCGAATTCTGTCAAGATGAGATGATTAAATTATGATTTATGAAGTCCAGATCAATGTGTGCCTGTGAAGCGAAAACAATTTCCATACATAGTTTCTAGAATGAATTAGGCTCCTGCACCAGCTTTCCGTCTGCCCACAAAGACAGTGAGCTGGCAAAGAAGTTGATTTGTGGCCAGAGTAGAAAGCAATCAAGACATTGCTAGTTCTTCTGACTGATGCTATCTGGACACATGTGTTTGCACAGTGGGTGGCAGAACTGGGAGATGGAGTGTTAGACTTTCATTCCTGATTTAAACACACACATGCATGTGGGCAGACAAATGAGCTGAGTACTTTAATTACTGAAACCATTAAAACGCTGCTTGGAAAAGAAATTTAACCTATGATATATGTCTTTGGCAATAAATGTATCATTTGTAAGTTATGATGATATTTTTCATGTGGGCATGTGGAGACTTATGCAACATTTCAAGAATTCAAATGTATTCTATTACAGAAAGCTTCAAACATAAAATTAAAATTTATACGCATTTTGCTCTCCTAACATCTAGAGAAAGAAGACAAAAAAAACCTTTGAAAAAAAGATCCAAAAGAATGATATTTCTTAAATATCAAAGTTAACATGGCTATTGACTACTGACTCAGATGTTTCATCAAGGTTTAAACACACTGACTTCACTGTATGTTAACCGAGAGGTGTGGCCATGATAAAGATGTCAGTTTCATATTTGCTTTTGTAACAGTCATCTCCTAAAGAAAAAAACTATTAACACAGTTTTTTCCTCATCAAACTCATATTATCTTGTCACTATTAGAAGCACGTGGCATTTGAGACAAAAAAATGAAATCACACACACCAAATCTTGTTACGCCTTATTACAGGGCTGATTTTACAAAGTAGAGTCAATAAATATTCTACCATGGTGGCATTAGACAAGGGGTCACCCTTTGCCTTTGGCTCTTTCATTTGGTTTGAAGTAAAGGCGCTATCTGTGGTAACAAGATCAGTTATCACCAGTTTGATGGCCACTCTTTCAAGACTACACCAGTTAGTGATTTCACAGGCGCTGCTAATGACATCCTTATCTGCTCTGATATTACAGACTACTGGGTGAGGGCCACCCACCAGGGGCCACAAAACAGCCCCCTCTAACAGTTGTAGCCCTTGATTTGTGTGTTTTGGGTGTCTAACCTGGAGTTATGTCAGTGACATGTAACAATCCCAGACCTTGTCAGGGACCATCTAACAACCATTTGCTAACAGGAATCAAATTTCAGTCTCCAATATGTAAATAAACTGATGTAACTTCAACTTCATAACTAAGTTTATTAAAGATTCTCAACACAAGACACTTAAGATACACTTAAGAAAAAAATACAATGGACAACATTAATTTCTCAATCAAGGAACACCCTTGGAAGTAATTTGCCAATACATGTGGTGAGTGAGAAGTAGTAAACCATCCCACATCTATAATCCAAGCTTAAATACCCAAAACATGGCCTGAAGGAAATCATAATTTGTGAGCTATGTACACTCCAAAACTTTACTTCAAATTGTCAGGTGCCAATTCAAGGCAAGACATGATCGGCTTACTTTACCGCTTAAACAGAATAGACAGATGAGTTTAAGGTGATAAATAACTCAAGTAAAGCAGACAAAGCTGACGCCTACTGTTATGTAGTCGACAATGTCTTCTCACACCTGTAGTACTCAGGTAACAGGTAAGGTATAAACTACAGGTAGATCTGTTACGTCTCCATAAGGGTTAAGCGCCAGCACACAGCCTATGTCTTGTCACCAACATGACACCCTTTACTTCTAACAAACAGACAGTATTAAAGATAGGTTCTGGGTGGTCCTGGCAGACTGTTCCTATACTACCATGCACATGGAGGGGACTCTTCAGGTCTGGTTTCTCATTAGCCTTGGCTAAGGTCAGATCCTGTATGATGCATTACATGAAGGACTTGATGGCTGAAAAGCTCGCTGATATGGTTGTAAATGAGTTTTACCCACAGTTCATACATGCACCAGTCCAACTGACACTGGCTGGCATCAAGTTAAGATTGAAGATGCCTAAAAATTTGAAAATGCCACAACTGGACAGGAAGATCCTTTGCCTAAATTCAACCCACCTTCAATTCAGATTTGAATTTTCAGAATTCTGATACGCAATAACTGACCAGTACATGGAAGAGCAACTAAAATGATTTTGATTCCGAGCAAAATATTAGTCACATTGTTTAGTCCAGAGATCACAGTATAAGGAAATAGCTTTAACAGGGAAAGAGACCAGCATATCTAACAGTGGTTAAGAGTGTCACAGTTGGCAAGACACCTGAGAATACATGATTAAGCCTAAAAGCCCCTGGCATTAACAGCTGATTATAATAAACTGGCAGTTTCACCAGCAGTGCCATGTTAACATGCTGTGCTTGTCCACAGTGAAACCCACTGAATTATCTTGAAAAATCATATCTGGAGCAGTTCCTTGCAGAACAGTCAGCCTACACTGTATCTAGGAGATTGTTAGACAAGCCCGTCTGTCAATCCCAGCTTCCCTCCTGAATTATCCCTCCCAAATCTCTATAATATCTTGAAAATCAAGCAAAGCCAGTCCCAAAACACCCAGTAAAGGGATACACATGCATGACAAGACTGCTGACAGCTTTGATTATAAACCAGTAAACATTACAGTTTGTTAATTCTTTGCTAGTAGAGGGAGTCAAGGAGCTGAGCTGTCGGCTTAGATTTGGGATAAGGAGGGATTTAACCCAATAACCCTAGGAGGTCACATTTAGGGTCTGCGGAGGGAAGGAAGGAAGAGAGGGTTTGGGGTTCTACCTGGGAGTATGTGCCCAGCCTGACAGCCTCAGTCATGGACATACCTACCTAACCAACCAATAACCACTGCTTTAACAAGGCTACTCCCTGAACACAAGGACCAAGGGTTACTGCTGAGACCTGACACATTGCCTAACTACCCCTACAAGCTTTATGCCAGACTGAATTACAGCCAGCTTAATACACAGACTGCCCTTGGACACACAGTCTTGTAAAAGTAGTGATGGTCATTAACTATTTTCTTGCTCTTGGCAAAACAACAACACCATGTGGCTGGTGGTCTGAGCAGAGAAAAACTTAATATCCTTTCTTGTCAGCATAGAACAGTGTGCTGACAATCATGAGTAGATGAAGACATTATCAAATGTGTTTTCTGTGACAGACGAAAGTTTGAAAGTTTGCCTGGAAGCTGGCGAAGTAAGACAGAGAAGACAGATGTCTGGTTTGACTGGTAAAGACAGCAAGCCTCAAAACATCATCTACACAGGCTATGTTGTGTATATCAACAGAGACTTGCTCATCTCACCAATAACATTCTCCTTGGCAAAGATCCAATACTGCCGGACATGTTCATTTTTCTCATTTCAGATGGTTCTGGGAAATGTCAACTGCTTACACAAGATAAATTAAAGGGTTTGTATGCATAATGGTGCTCTGTGCAAATGTTAGCATTTTGAAGGCTGGTTTAAAATGGTATGGGGAACATGTATGTGAGATAATGCATCTCTGTTATAAATTTGTCAGGAACAACATTCTGGTAGGAATCTGGCTTTCAAACACATGTATACACACTCATTCTTGGTTTTACATAAAGACTGAAATACCGCTGTCTTGTACTACAGTGTTGTGACATTATTCTGAGAAACAGAAGGTTTTAAAACTTGACAACATGTAAACATTAAAGAAAGATAAAATATGATAGTTACAAAATGAATTAAAAGCAAAGAAGCTTCAGGTATGAAGTAGTACAGTCTAAAGACAGAGGATTGTTTTTGATTTGTATGTACATGTACCTGCTTTGGTAAATAAAAGACATGAAATGAATGTAGGTTTTGTATTGAACACAGATACATGTATGTACATATGTGTACATCCGCAAATTCAGAATGTGTACATGTATAAGTTAAGTCATTTGATATCGTGTACACACGTGTATACCTGAGAAGGTGCACAGCAAACTCAATGTATCATGTGTACATGCACTTTATGGTACACACATACAGAAGTCGTGATGTATGGTATCCTAGAAGGCTCTGATGTTGGGAGGCAAACAAGGCTACAGGCCACAATCATAATAAAAGAGCTAATCAACAGCGACAGTGCAGCAATTTCTAAGGAATGGTTGAGACAAGTGTTGTGGACAGTTGGTGGAAGCCATGGCAGGGCGCGCAGTTCCTATGGAACTGTCTGCGGTCATAACAAGGTGAGAGCTAAACAACTGGTAATGGAGACAGTGGTACGCTGAGGATATATCACAGACAATTACGCTCAACATGTGTGTTGTTCCTACACAATGACACCAGGGAAGTGGAATGAGCTCAGTAAATGTCAGCAGCTGAACATATGGGGAGCCAGGAGTACATAGTTTAATGTAAAGAAACATAATCATACGAGTGTTCTTAAGGACCTATGTTACAACCACAAGGCTGGCTCTAGGCTGAAAGCTTATACAATACACAAGCTGATTTAGTGCCTCACATCACTAAAGCGGGCACCACAGCTCAATAACCAGAGGTCTGCCATACACTGTTCTTCTCCAGAGGCGTGAGATTGACTGGACAAAAACTTCAAGACAGTAAACTCAGTGAGTCCACATAGGAGGAATATCAGTGAATTTTGTCATTGTGAAGATGTTACACAAGTGGGCCAGGTGAAGGATTCTCGATACGAAGACACCCTAGCCCTATCACAGACCGATCCAAAAGATTTTCTCAGTGTAATGCCACATACATGTGGAAAAGTGAAAAGACATCTCACCAATTTGACATCATACTGAGCTACTCAACTACTAAATGCAATATTTTGACAGATCTTCATATGATAAGGTTTAAGAAAAATATTTAGAGGATCAGCATGTTTCTGTTTCAATACTCCTCCCTATCTGCACAGCTGGTGAAGGAGATATATTTTAGGTAAAATTAATAAAAAGAAACAAAAATTTCTTTAAAACTACTTTATTCAGCAAGTAAAGTTGCGAACAGAAGTGTAACATCTTTACAGAAAACACACCTCACTTTACTCGCTGCCTGCCTGGATAACTATCCATTATGTCAAAAAGCCCTACCTGCTCTGAAAGCCCATCTCCCTCTGCACGCGTAATATAGATGTCTACTGATATGAATCTTGACTGCACAGAATCTAATCTTGTAATGAATTAATGTGATTTCAGAAGCAATAACATAAACACAGAAGCAACATCTATGTATATATGACAAATACATATACTCCAGTGGGAGCCAGCAAAGGCAACATCTTCTCTAACCCAATATCTAGAAATCAAAAGCATTAGTTTCTACATCTACCTATTTTGAGATTTAGCAGAAGAGAGAAGTGTGGCAGAGGAGGATGGCCTTATATCACCAGGTATCAGGGGACTGTGGCAGGTCTGGGGGTCGTCTGTTGATTACTCCATACCACAGCCCTGATATAACTCAGCAGACACACACACACAGGGCATAACACACACATTCCCCTATCCTCCACTCATACATCACCTACATAGGGTGGCTCCACTTCAGACCACATTTCCCTCTGCAATTTGTATTACATCTGCATCTCCTGATATCATATTCAACATAAACAAATGTACAACTTCAACAAACCTAATGTAAACCATAAAACTTGTGAAGACTGACTTTCCATCCCAGCCCACCCTCACAACCCCAACAAAACCTAACAAAAATTTCCTTTTTCAATTTTATTAATTCATTTCATTGTTTACAAGAGTGACCCTGTTAACTAAAGCATGATTAATTTCTTTTTTCCCAGATAAACTAAAACAGGTATTGGGCTTAGCTTTACTTCAACCTCCACCCCTACACGTAATAAACTGTACATGTAAATGGAGATGTCATCAGGTGCTCCCAGAACGAAACAAGAACCACTGTCAAGTATTGATACGTGAGCTTAATACTCGCACACAGACAAAAGACAGATTGAGATTAGCCGCAGGCTGAAGTAAACACAACAAAGTGACTGCCTCCAGTTATATATTAACACAATGCAGCCCATGCTAATAGGACCTGAGATATGTTTCATGATGATTAGGGTAGAGGTGTTGACAGCAGAGCTGGAGAATATCTCTTACTCTGCCCTTCAGCAAACACGGGCAGGTGGGGCACTTTCTTATTATCCCCATGGTACACACCCAGAGCTATCAAAGGCAGTGTAGATCAGGCTGTACCTATAACCATACATCCATGATATAGGGCATCTTCACTGATATAACACAGGCAAGATTAGCACTAGCTCACAGTGCTCATGGTCTTGCTCCTACAGACCTCGGTGACTTGAGACAAGTTCAATCTTATGGACGCTAATTCACCCACCTTGGGAAATGGAAGAGCAAAGTGGACATGGTCATTCTCTGGCCTTAATTAATCAGAGATTCAACACTTGTATATTATTATACTGAGCTTCATAAGAATCCCTGCAAAGTTCTGGAGGGTTGGGAGGCTAAGATTTGAACAGATTTCCACATTACCTTCATGGCTTTTTGCCTTCTCAGCAGGATGTCTAACCACTACAGCATGGTGGTGTGGCTAATTTACTGTGGATTGGTGATGATCTAAGCACATGTACCCCTTCAAACTTACATATAGGTCCACTTAGCGAACATACCATATCAGCCAAGCCACAGAAAATAAGCAACTTTTCACAAATTTGGTGAGTCACAATAGTTCACAAATTTATGTTTTCTGCAAAGCATGGCGGCATCAGCAAGCTAACTACGTGAATCGCTTCCATAGACTTGACTGAAGCTTTGGAATAAAAAAAAAACAATTCAGTAGGCTGGCAGTTTTTCAGGGTGATTATTTTTGCAGTAGAATGAAGCCTGGTTATTAAGGAGTTGTTTCTGTAGGGTTAACCCTGTGTAAATCACTGGCTCATGTGATTGGACTTCCTAAGGGTAGCCAGTGTGAAATGAACCTCTCAGATTTTTTGCTACAAGGACGCATCACTTTAAAATTCACCATATAAATCAGGCATGTACAAAAATCAGACTGCATATGTGTGGGGAAAAAGCTGACCAAAGGACCTCCAAAGAACTAAGCAGGACTTATTGCATATACACACACTAACTACATCATGTAGATCAACATTTACCAGCCTACGCCGGTTATTGAGAGTTCAGTCTGTGCAAACTTACCAGTATTTCGCAATACTTCAAAATGAAAACTACGCTTTGGGGCCAAAAAAAAATTGTGCGTATTTCACTGGAATGTCTTTGAGACATTAATGCCTAACTCTTGGTTCTGAAATTACGTGCAATATTAATGTCATACATTTATCATGTTCAAACGAAAGCAAGTATTAAAACGTTTAAAGATCTGATGTCAGGGATAGTTTTACAGACTGTTCTGGGCCATATTTCATAATGCTGTGTGGGTGTAGTTGGCGAGTCTTCTCGAAAACAACTAGGAAGACCGAGGCAAGGCCGTGAGTGAAGGCTCATTACCACAAAGACATAGACAGGCTGAGTGTACCTTTGGTAACAAGCCTAGATTTACCACATGTTAACACAACTCAGCCAATACACTCAAACTTCAATCAGTAATGTGCCAGGCTTAGCAAGCAATACCTATAATTTCTTCTCCCCTCAACTCTATAGACTCATTAAGGAAAGTTATTATAGAAGCGATGGAGTTTGGTGAGACATTACTACCAGCTCTAATGGGCAGGCTGATGGTTTTCCTGCTGCTTAGATATATCTATCGCATGTAGATATAATTGGCTGATCCCAGGCTTAGGCTAGAGAAGCTAAAGCTCAGATTGATGGGATGATCCCTGAGGAAAGCTTTCACTGAGGGAGCCAGTCTCCATCTCCTAAAGCTAAAATTTAATAGGACGACAGGTCAAGGGCTAATTTATCAAGGGACATAACTCCGATCGAGACAGCCATCTGATTCCGAGAGGTGCCACAGGTACTGCAGTAATACAATAACCTGTCTAATTTCACGCCCAGTGACAAAGATGCTGTTCCTTCATGGAAATGTTAAGAGAAAAACTGTTGACAAGCAATGAAAACTTTCACAGGTCAAACAAATGACTGAGGTCAGTGAGTGGACATTACCACAGCAACAATACCGCATCCTTCACTGCCCATCTGTTTTCAGTAACGATGGCAAACAACCTGGATGCACACACTTATGAAAACCAGCCGAAATAATGACATATCCATTTATACCAAAGTGAAATACATAATCTGTTCATCATGCTGGTACATATGGTCGCAGAAATTAATTCCGGTTATTACCGTTGCTACAGAACATATTGAGCTTACAAGAACACGCAGCAATGTGACATGGCCGCATGTGGCTGACGCACCCTATGGGTCAGACTTCGAGAACAATGGCAGGTTGGGATGGTTACACAGTCGTGATAGGAGGCACTCCACTGGTTTCCCACTATCACAACAGAGGGCCGATGTACTCCCTACCTTGATCAGCTATTGTTACCTAGCTAAACGTGAACTGGAGGCTTGAAATCATTAAAGGAAGATAATCCATTAAACGCTGGCTCGGCTCCATGGACATTAACTTTACCTACATATACAAATACTCAGTATCACATTTACAATCAGTATTTAATTCCTGCCATCATAAATAGTTTACTACCCGACCCTTGTTCGGGATTTCCTATGATGAGCTTATCATGCTAAATACTACAGCCCACATAGACTTGTGAGCTGGGGCAGAAACGAAGCATGTTGACAGTTAGCAAAACACAGTTGTTGACAAGAAACGAAACAAGTTACTGGAAAAAAAGAATTGATTTTTCAGCAACTTTGACAGGTATTAGAGAAGCTAATTAGCCATGGGAGCACTGTCACTTGCTGATGATTGGCCTATCCATTCACTCATCTTCCCCATAATCGGTCAAAAACTAAATGTGAGTAGCAGAGATATTTGAAGAACCTTCTGACTAATTAACACATTAAAGAAATAATAACAAGCAGATAAAACCAGCATGTTTGTGGTAAAGAGAAAATCCCAACAGTTATATTCTTTTGGCGATTCAAATATCAATACTTTGGTGTGCATAAAGACCGGCTTCAGCCTATCAAAGCCCCTAAAACACCCAACAGAAACAGTCTGACAAGACAAAAACTGGCGTCAGAATAAATTCTCTGCACATAAATGAGATTATAGGAGTTCATTATCGCCATACAACTGACGGGTGAGAACTGTTCAAGATTGTAATAAATGACACTTTCAAATAATTCGAAATGACGATTATGAAGACTTTTGAAGAATGTACTGACCAGAATAAGGATTCCTAACACAAAGCTCTGGCATCTACATAATTTTATACGTACTTCTGACAGCATCACACATTTACTTTTATAAAAGAGCTATGAGTAATTGTTATTAACGAAGGTATGCCACCAGTCTGATGAAATATTTAGCTGTAGCATCCAAAAGCATTGCTCTCTCCATAATAAATACACGTTGGCAAGGATTCATACACCAATCTAAATTGCATACAAATCATTTTCAGATCATCAAAAAAAAAAACAAAGGCTGGAAAAAGTTGTGATATGTTTAAATTAAGTAAATTAAGACAAGCACTTATGATGGGCTGGTAATACAGCACTTGATATTAGTGTGCATGAAAAAATATATATATCTATAAAAAAATATCTATATCTCGTCACAATGTGTGATGAGAGCCAAGCTTACAGGTGAGGGCCCAGGCATAAACCACATCAGACAGGTACAAATGATGGCATAAACACTAACCTGCAGCCGTTACCTCGGCTGGCATCTGTATCAGGCCAAGCAACTGCTTATGCGCTACTAAATGATAAATCTCAAGCAGACACAACCAGGCAAAGTATTTGAAGGACAAAACTAATGTTTTGTTAAACTGACTCTGAAGGTATGCTAACTAACCTACTGTAATTATTTTTCCAAACGTGACAGGCCTACTGAGGGTGAATATCAAGTTTATTGCTTCTGAGCACAACAACTGTAAGATTCTGACAAGCAGATGGATGGGTCTTTATAATGACCTGAAGTTCAAAGCCAACTGAGGACAAAAATTTGATCATCAACTAAACACAACTGCCAAATAATCCAATGTCTTCACACTGCACTCCAGTAGAATTGTACTACATGTAAGTGGATGGTGTAAATACTTTTGTGATGGCCGTTTCTGTACTTCACTTTAACAACAGGTTAGATGTATTGTTTTTCATCGTTCTTTGCAAGAAAGCTTTCAACGGAACCATAGCTATGCTTCCATTTATAAAGGCTTTCAAGTCGTTTAGAAAATGGGACCGTGAAAATTTTTGCCAGTCCTGTCATAAACGATTTCCTTCCTGCATGTAAGTGGTGAAATGCCTAGGTACTTTGTCTTAGAGAGCCATAACCCCTCTTTGAAGACACACTAATGAGCCTCAATATGAATTTCCACCTGAACTTGAGGTTTAAAAGCTAAAAGCTCTGCTAAGATTTCTTAACATACTAGGCTTCAGGCCAAATTACCCTCATCGTTGAGAGAGCCAGACTTACAGTGAAGCTCTACCTGCACCCCTTTTTTCACACACAACTTCATTCTGGTCTCTGGCTGACTTTGTCCACAAAATTGGATATTGCAAGCCACCTGGAGGTCAAATTTGGGATGATGCGAAGACTTTTATCATGCCAGTGGTAGTTAAGTGTAGACACATAAGAAACTACGAAGACACCAATCAGAAGCAGTGAACAGAAACACATAAAACAGAACCTGGATCCAGTGTGTAAAATACTCCAGAAATAGTATCAAACCTATAGCCACCATGCTTCGAACAGCCATTCAACATAACACTGTCAAAAGGCAGATATCCTAAACACTGGGTTTTACTTCCAGCACTATACACATTGTAGGACATCACACTTTGCAGTACGCTGATCTACCACTGTAATTGTGCACTTCAGAATCACAATCTGTTGTACAGTGATATACCACTGTAAAGATTTACTGAAGAATTGCAATTTACCATCTAGTGCTGTACCACCATAAATGTGTACTGAGACACCTGACCCTTCCAACCCACACAAGTACAGGGAGCAGAAGGCTTCAGATTCAAAAGTCTGGAGTTTTCAACAGGTTATTTCTGGAGTAGTTATTGTATAGCCCTTGAAGCAGGAGCTGGAATTGGTGTGAACATAAACATGGTTATCTTATTTGGACTTTGCTGGATAATTAGCCGAGCTCAAGCTGATCAGAGGAAATTGACATACAGCGGGGGGATTCCTGGTGAGAGTGAAGAGAGCATTGGAGAGCCTCAAGGAGACAGGCGAGATGACGACATGTACGTTCAGGAGACAGAAAAAGAGGACTAGAGCCTGCTGGGTATTACAATCATCAGAGAAAAATGTCCAGCGATATATTTCACCCTTCCCACCTAATTATCTCCAGGCAGGAGGAAATTGAAAATATTGGTCAATACTGGTAACTAGTTTAGAGACGGCTGACGAGTTAAAACTGGGTATGGAGGCAGCGGGTTAAGCTTCGCAGGCTGCCTTCGGGCCTCTACCGGCCCAGACTGCCATAGGGCCAGGCTTCTATTGCTAACCAAATGGGGGATATTTATTCAAAGGGATAAAATTACAAGAAATTATCAAAGCAATTTTGAGAGAACTAATGAGTTGTCTTTGATAAGGCTGTTGAATCGAACAGGCCCGGATAGCCTCTGGTGGTATCCTTGAAGCAGTTACTCACTATCCACCTAGCAAGAAGGAAGGAAGGTGGTCACATCAAGGACGAAACATCTTGAGCAGATAGCAAGGAACATTCACCTTAGTTCCTTAATAGAAGTAATTTAGCTGGACCCTTGCCCTTTATTTTGTGATCTTTGTCCTTAATCTATATTTCTTCACTCTTTCTACAAAAATACATTCACTTCCCAATAACGAAAACTGGTCAAAATCTGCCACTGAGGAACTACCTAGAATCCTTTTGGTACCTCAGATTCATAAATATTGTACAGCATCTTCTGTCCCCTATTCCAGTTAACTGTCTGCTTAATATGAGCTTTATCCATATTATAGCCCTTTACCATGCAGATGCCCAACACAGATAGTGTTGCAAGGATAGTCTGCGATAACACAATTTGACAAGATAACAATCACTTCCAAAGTTTTCAGAGAACTGAAGAGGGAGAAGCCTTGGAAGCATCCTACTAACACTATCAGGGATGTGTGTTACTTGGTTACCCTGGAAATGTGCTCGCTAAGCACTGGTCACTTGTTGGGCTTTGCAGCAGAGAAGAGAAAGTCAGTAATACTTCATCAACAAAAGGTTCTGATGCATGAAGTTATGGAAACCTTGTAGTGGTGGAGTGGAGATTTCAGAACAAAACAACAGCCCCGAGGCCGTCCCCTTGTACAGCTCACTGTCACCCATACCTTTTTTGTGACATGGATATCATATGTTTTACACTGCAAGCACAGCATAAATCCATGTATGTGAAGATGAATGGTTGCAGAGTTATACAAGCCATAACACATAATGAAGAAATGAATCTCTGCAGGAATTGTCACATTTTCACCTGAGCACTTCTCAGCCCTGACAATGGCATTTTGCACCTAAATAATTTGAGGCAGATGGCAAGAACGATTACTACATGTGCCTGTGCAGTACAATCCCTTATTGTCCACTTGTGTCTAGGTTACAGGTGTTGTATCTCACTAATTAGAGGTTTACTTCAGTATGAACACAGAAATCCTTCACCTCAGTGAATTTCACATGCTTAAATATTATTTACATTCCTGTCAGCTGAGATTAGGATTAAATCTCATCATTTAATACACATGGTTGAAGCCCGTTTTATAGTGTTTACCTAACCCGTTGAGAGGGGGTAGTCAAGCATTAGAATTGATTACCATAAACTGTCAGTCCCACAGGTATCCCAGGCCAGGTAAGTTTTCTGGGCTGTCACTTCTCAGCATACCCCACGCATTCAGCTGTGTCCTGTAGCTGTCATATTTTAATGACCTTCGCAACACAATGCATTAAACATCGCAGGAAATGTAATATGTTAATGAGTTCAACCAAAGGAGATATGACCTTTTCATGTATATGTATAGATACATATGCAATCAGGATTCATTTTCTCTCAATAATTCTGGGACAGGAGATAAAATCAGCATCAGAGTTGATATACAGATAGAACTGTATATGGCTGAATATTCTGACACAACTTGTACGTTATCTTGCTCCCAAGAACTGTACAGCACTGAAAATGACTGTATCTTTAAAAGCTTGTGGTTATTTTCTGGCATGAAATAACAATGTTCAACACATCGATTTAACGCCTAAGGTTGCTTCTAATAGATCTTATTTCTGGTACTAACATAGAAAACATATAAAAAATGTTTCCTTGCTCAAAAAAGACCCCCTAAAAAACATTACAAAATTTTGTGCGTTTTTATGTTGAGTAATCTGATAAGATTTTAATTAGCGATAACAAGCACATACCCATTCACACAAGAGTACAGTAAATCTGAGGACAGATTGTGGGATATTTTGTGTTCATCTTGAAAAGATGTCATGACAGCTTTTACCAGCAAGTTACATCCTTATTTTGAAAAAAAAAAAGAGAAGATGAAAATTGGTCCAAGTTTGCCTTCAGCAATAACGAACAAATTAGTTTTCTCTGCCTGTCGTATCTCTGGTTAGAATCTTGCCTCAGGACATCACCGGAGTTACTGGCCCTGAGTTTGATTAGTTTTTGCCAATTATTTGCTTGGAATAGAATTCTAATAATCTTCTTCGGTAAATGAAAAAAAAGTTTCTCCAAGAAAGCACACGTAGGTAGCAACCAGTCCCTCTAATAGAATAATGGACCAACCACATTTTAAGGCCTATTGTATGTGTACATACAGGTACATATACATACAAATGTAGGCCTATTACGTTTCAAATGTTGCTCAACTACACATACGGCTTGTTGACAATTGAATGCAAAATGATTACATCACACAGTAGCTGTACACCTCGACAGCTGTACATATTCTAATCACCTTTACAAATTCTTCTGGGAGGGTAACTTAATGTATGTGTTGAAGCTGGTCATACAGCTGAGTAAAGAGATTACTTCGAATTTAGTGCATGGGAAAGAATCGAATGGTGGTCCATAGATTAACTTTGAAAGCATTTTAAAGATAACACTTAGGAAGAGAAAGTGGAAATACATGTTTCATGCAAAATACAGGTCAAGTATCAGTTGCAATTATATTAACAGTTCGGACCACACATCAAGACATATTTCACATGATGAACATCTGTACGGATACCTGGTTCATACACGTATACATGGACAATGTCATATAGGTCTCACTGTTACAACCTGACAGGTCCATTCAATGAGCAGTCTAGTCACTGCCACCAAAGGTCTTTACGCCTGATCAAACAAGTGGTAAACCAGTGATAAATGAATATGGGTTTATATCTATTACATATAGGAGAGCTGTTGTATATGACATTCTCAAGGTCTGGCCAAGGACAAGACCTGGGTAACAACCTGGACTGGGACAGGGACTAGGGCTATACAGGTTGAGTTTCATCCACACCTGACAGATGTCCACTTTTCTGCCATATCAGCTGGCCTGTCTCCAGTGAAGATCTATACCAATCACATCCCTGTTGTCCCAATATTAAGATCTTAGAACACCTGTTAGTGGATTTCTAAAGACACAATCTGTTACCCATGAAATTCCTGACTGAACTGCGGTCACAGAGAAGAGAGAATTGAAAAATCAAAGAAAAAGTCAGTTCTCAATGAAACTTGATACAAGGACGACTTTTATAAGTGAACTGAAGTCATGGACTATGGTGTAGGACAGCAGCAGTTACTGTTTATAGAGACATCCATTGCCAATTTCTAACTCGTGTCTCAAAATGAAAAGATAACAGACCAGCTTGACATTTCCTGGATACTTTTTATGCTTCATGTTGCAGCAAACACTGCAAAGAAACTATGGCACAATGCAGACGATCAAATGGCAAATATTGGTACAGGCTCCGGTGTCTTAAAGACGTCAGGTTTTTTGCCAGATTGTTCAATTTGTGTCACAATTGCTGCAGGTCTTTCCTAATATCTCTTCTGTAAGCGAATAATAGTTAACTTTCAGTTTTCTGGTTGGTCTATGGAATTTACAAATAGGCTATGCCCACGCTGACATACTGTCTGTCTAAAAGTCAGCCAGGTTACTTGTGCTGCTCATAGGGCAGGCTTCTTTAATTAGCCTTTTGTAAACAGTCTAAGGAAGGCTAAGAAAGTTGGCAAAAGTCTCGAGCCACATCAATTATACATCTGATATTACAAATGTAAGCTGAAGAATAAATATGGAAGCCAAGTGAGCTTGAGCTGGTCCAGCTGTAGAATCCTCACGGAGCACACACCCAACCTACTGACCTCACAATACATCAGTTCTGACAGCAGGCACTGCCATATGCTAATACTATAATACTATCCCCAATATGACAGTTGTTTGGTTGTGCACATCTTTGTGACAAATACCATATCAGCACAAATGAATACTGCCTCTCTCTACACTACATCTATACCTATGTTTTCCTGGAGCAGTACATGACCCAGCAGCTTGACTTAAAAGTATAAAAATTAAGTTTTATAACTTCCTTTTCAAAAAAAGCCCAGATTCATTGAAGTCAATATTAGCTGCATACAAAATACTCTATATGGTGTTTAAGTATATCAACATAGTATCCTTGTAAATGTCCCTTTTCATCCATCGAGCATGGGTCTCTTTCTTCTGTGGTTGTTCAAAATGAATGAATACAGAGGTTTAGGCCAGTGTATTATGAGGTAAAGAGGAAGTTGGTCTTACCTTGGGTCAAGCCTGACAGGTGGCCCAGGAGTGAGGTCAGGGCAATCAGCACTCTCCACCAATGTGGCATCGACTGACCGCTACACATCATCCTTCACCAAAACATGAGGCTTCTGAACGTCCAATGTGCTCAGCTTCAACATTCAACTACACTCACATCTGAAACAACGACAAATCCTGATAGTCACTAATCTTGTATTGACAAAATAATAAAATAATAAGACAGTGTTAGCTTAATATACTGCCCCCCCCGGAGAATAATAACCACTGTGAAAATACTTCCAAATTTAGAACTAGTAAACAAATTATAACTCTTCATTCCAGCATATCTGTGTTTGTTGGTAAATCAAGAGGCAGCTATATCATAAAAAAATTAAATAAATGAAAAAAAAACAAATTCTTGAAAAAAAATATAGCAACCAAATACAAAGAGAAAGAAAATAAAACATCTTAGAGCAAACAGCTGCCATCAGTCAAAATCATACAGCTAAGAAATTTAACAGCTACATCAGTTTAACATCCAACAGAGTCATGATTGCATATTTTGGAACATTAATATTAATTAATACAGAATAAATTGAGGAGTATGTGCCTGTAGTTCTGCTCTGCCACAGGAGTGGTCCGAGTCCAGAAGTACACACATACAACAGGCCGGGCGACTGATCAGGCAGCACTCAGTTCTATCCATCTGTAAACCTGCTTCAGGCATTTCAGCACCGTGCAGTATGATAAACTGGTCACATGGCTCACAAATGGACAGCACCAGTGAGTTAACAGCTGAACACATGGCTGCGTCTTCGGTGAATAACCCAGCCAACGCTCGCTCACCGTGCAGACACAATTCTCAACCTCCCCATACTATCCTAACAAATTTGGTGCATAAATCTGCGTGTTTGTCTAATGCTGTCTGGCCACGCTTCAGCGATCAGCTCCTGCTTCCTGAGATACAGACCAACATGGATGCTACGACAACCTGCAGCTCAATCTACGCTCATTAGTACTGCGCGACAAGGTTACCCCTCTTCTACAAGACCAACCTCCTTAGGCACTAGGGGCTACTTCCTGTCCCAGCTAGTCATGGCTTAAACCATTCTTAGTAAACAGACGGCCAATTTCAATGTCATTCATAAATCATTCTGTAAATATAACAGATATGCACCCAGGGTTTCCAAACTACATAGTTTTCAAGATATCACAGGTAAAAAATAAGTAAAAAGAAAGAATGTTATCAGGTGTGGAATCTATCAATTAACACACCTGCATTTAGTACAGGTGAGAGTGACGGGCTAGCATGATGAATTACACTGATATTAATCAGGTGGTCACAGGTAAATGGCTGAGGTTTTAGCCCATCCATTTAGCCTGCAGTTCAGGTGTATGTCGCTGGTTATATGGGGTCTGATCGTATAGATATAAACACTCTCACAGGTGTCTGAGACACACCCTCACAACACACTGTTCTAACACCCAAACACTGGTATTCCGTTACCGCCCGCACATAAAACCCTCTACATTTCTGCATGAATAAGCCGGAAAACGAGATAAAAAAAATACCCACATAGAGTGCATAAATAATCTCCAGTTAAGATATCTTTCCATGATAAAATGATCTGACATAAAAAGGTATAAACAGAATGAACAATAACAAGATATGTGTCTATGAAAATAATTAATTTATCATCATAAAGAAACACCACAATATGGTAATATATGTAGAATTTTTTTTTCTACTTTTTTTTTACCTCTACTCATTAACCTTGAAGTCAAGCACTTCAACTTTTTTGCTAAACTAAAACTTAATGACATTTTATAAATCACACGTGTTACAGAATAAGACTGTCCAAATCCCAGAAAGCTTTGTATCACCAACATGTATATAGCCTGGTTATTTCCTCCAGTTCAGATGACTGCATGTCACTACCAGACTTGACAGATCCAGGAAAATTCTCACAGCTAGTCTCTTAGGCAGACCACAAGCTGGAATTCTCACCTCCATATTAAGACCAATGAGAAACTTAACTGTTTCCTCCTGATAGTCAATTACCATGGCAACCAAGTACCTTTCATGAAATATTGTTGCCATTAAGACTGGACGGTCCAAATTAACACAGCACTACAATGAGGTTAACAGAACGCCTGCTTCAATATAGCATTGGTATTGGTATTACATTAACCTCTGAGATATGTCTCTTGACATTCACACAGTAGTCCAATACGCCATCCATTAACTATTCAGTAACCTTTTCCAGCATGTCTCTGCTCTATCAGCTAAGGGCTTTGAAGTGCATGTGCTGAATTTCAACCATGTAATCCACACCAGGAAGTTACATCAAGCTTCTCTGATTCCCAAGGTGAGCATTTGTGGATCAAATGCCACGCCGTACCTCTGTTTTGTTAACACTATTCAATGTCCTATCAGGATAGCAGCGAACGTTATTATTCACCTTTTCCCACTAAGCTGAGACAGGATCAAACTTTAGACCAGGTAAGAGTTTTATCCAGGTAAATCTAATCCCAGCTCAACACTCAGCCCAAAGCTTTGTCAAAGACAGAGATGAAGACACAAGGCTGAAAATGGGATTTTACTACCTACACCCTACAACCTGATGCCAAAGTGCATAAGGATGCTATAAAAAAATACCCAGAATCACTGCCAGAGGCAGAGAAAATGGTTCTTTGGGTTTTCTCTGAAGCCTGTAAACTATCATGCCGTGAGTGGTGAACAGTGCTGCCATCTGACATTGAAACCTACTCCAAATGCCAATGCTATCAGGAGCTAAAATCAGCCTGAGGCCTTTCTGTAAAAATCCTGATAGTAACTCCTTATTTTCCTTGCAGCTTCCTACCCTGGGTCATCCCTTTCACCGAAGAATTTCTTGCCCACAGTTTGTTGGTACTTGCATGCAGAGTAAGGTTGAGACAGATCTGAATCTATCGCTAACCTCTATCTGTGAGCGCAGTCGGCTAGAATACACAGCCACTCTCTCTGGGAGAATTAGCGGGCCTGATGGCCCTTGGGGTTTACCAAAGGTCTTGTGGTAGATGAGGGCAACACGAGATGTGATTTAGGGATATGATACTGCTGAACAATGGCAGATAAAACAACAGATAACATAACAAAGTGTTACTTTCAAAGCAAGAGTAAGGTAAGAGAGAGCCATGAAGCGACCCTGGAAAAACAGCCATTGCACCAACTCCCTGGGCCATCATACTCAGGGTCTGGACTCAAAACTAACTTTTATCCCTTATTCGATGCCTCTACCCCTTTGCCCTCTGACTTGAAACAGGTTTCCCATTCACCTGTATCAAAGCTGATCAGAGGCTAGGTACTTCAAGAAACAGAAGCCAAGTCAACAAGGTGTACAAGAGATGGTGCAGTAATCTGTACTCTTGATGGCAGCGTGAAACATTGCTAAACTCCCATCTGGTCACTACAAAGGCTGCTTTAGTGAGGGTAATTGAGGAAATAGTACATAGAGACAAGTACCAGCCACCACCCCTAACATCAGCTCTCCGGGTAATGACCATATATTTACCTCTCCAGAAACCACAAACCATTCCAATCATCCTTCCTGGAGCTGATGATTGGTCAACCCAAATTTTGCAGCACTACATGATGGCCAAGGTGCAGGCAAATACTCAGACTAGTTCCAGAGCATGTGCTAAGATTGTTCCAGATGCTGTAGCGGTACATTATTAGCCTTCTTTACAACAGCAAATCATGGAAATAACACAAAATATACCCAACTGTTTCTATCCTCTTAGTCTTCAATGATATCTATACTGTGCATCAATTCAAAATTTGAGAATCTAGTGTGTACAGATAACTTGCCAATAAAAACACAATTAAATCAGCTAAATAACAAATATGCACTGCAGAGACCAGTGCCAGCATTTCTTGTAGGTGCGCACGGACATACCATTCATGTGAAGCAACAGATCAGTAGAGCTATAACCTCTCTTTCTCCACCACCCTTTTCATCTCTTCTCCCATGCCACATAAATAGTAATTCCGGACAGAGTATGTGTACACAGTTTACCTCTGCCAGTGGCTGTTTATGAGGGAGATGTCAGGGACAGGGAACTCACACACAGGTCTTCAGTAAGACTGGACTTAAGGCTTCACTCCACAGCCGACCATACAGTATAGTCCTGCTGTGCAGACGTTTACCCCAGCCATTGCCTAACAGCCAAATAATGCCTCAGCTAACTGAGTTCATAACTGCTAGGTTACGAGCTAGAGCTATCCCGTGTCAGCCAGTAACCACAATATACATACCAGTCTACTATTGATCAGCAGATACGTTTTGTGAGTGGCTCTTCCAAATTTCCTCCCTTAGGGCTCCAAGGCATGCTGATCAAAGCAGGTCCAGTCAATGTAGCATTAACAAAATGGGAAGTTAAACAAACTAGGCAGCTATTTGGTGATCACTCATATGTGAATGACTGAGGGCGTTTAACAAGGCCAATACACTTTGCAAAATACAGACCCTCCAGTTTTTCCACATGTAAAAGCTCATAATTGAATTGACAGTCTTGAAGGGGAGTAAAATGAACTGCAGTTATAGCACTGGTTCCATGTGTTGCAGACATTCATGTGATGTAAATGTGGATGATGTTTTAAATCAATCAATGCCGCCAGTGTAGCATGGCGTACACAAAGGCGAATATTGTACATTGTGCACACAAAATATCAAGTTTCATTCCTCAATCCAGACAAAACATAGTCAGGGAAATTGAGTTTGTCTGGATCATCTGGGTTCTAGGACAAAGACAGATGTCTCTGACAAATTAACATCACAAATTACCCAATATCATTTGTGACTGAAAATTCATTATTACTCATCCAGGATAATACGACAGACCATTGGTGTGGATAAATCATTAATTTTTATACAAAATCTAGTTGTATCAAATGAGGGCAAACTCTTTCAGTTTGATATTCATACATGTATCAAGCATGAATAAGTCATTTATAACTCATGGACAAGAGTTATTTTCAGTTGTAAGTGTGTGTAATATAGTTACATTGATGTGTGCTAAGTTACTTCAGGTATGGCGGGTTTAGAGCACCATTGATACCTGTACACTAAAAACCAAACAGTTTAACACATCATAATGTGAACAGGTGAAGAGTTTCATGTTCTTTTCCATGCAGCTGTTAGGATGCATCTGTTCACTAAATGAGAGGAAGCACACTACAAAAAAAAAAAAACTTGAAAAAACTGAGAAAACGATTCCATCCACAGAGACTAATTCATCACATGTATGCTGGCATAGAGACAATTTATCTCGTAAGTACACTGGCATCTTACTGCCTTGAGATGTTAATATATCCCGTAAACAAATAAACAACTGGGATATCGGTTAAGTGACCTACCCCAGGTAAGAGTGATTAGGAGGTTAGATTAGCATTCCTACCTAAAGAGAGGTCGGTGAAAATGATCAGACAGCCTTTTGCTTCACAGCTCTGTTACAAATAATGCCTTCACCAACTGTGCCCCAGATTTTTTCACGCCATAACCTATGCTCTTACCTAAAACCTCAGTGATTTGAGAGTTTATCTGCCTGGGCAGGGAGACAACAACCAAATACATGAAATCTCTAAGAGGTGAATGATTAGGACAACCACAAGGGCACTCGTCAGACTTGTAACCACAGCTAATCAGAAAAGCACTGGTAAAATCCTTAATACTCCCCTGTAGCATCTACACTAGAATCACTGACAAAGGGTCCTGTTTAGGTTTAGCTAAGAACCAGGCTATCCAGAACCACAATTCCATCATTTTGTTCCAGAACCTACTCAGACTAATCCTGTCTGATGATGATGCTAATCTCGATCTGCTTTCTTCCAGCTTGAATTTCTGGCACCAATCAGAGAACTATGCAGTGCTTGGATGAAAATCTCGATCCACAGACCTCCAATCTGCTGGATTTTTTGCCCGTGAGCTACGCCAGTTTCCCCCCATCTGTATAAGGTCCATTCTCTAAACCTTCAAACTGGCAAGGGACATGTGTACAAATACTGAGAGATTACAAGATTGCCACCTTTTCTGGCCAAGGAAATGTAGACGAATATTTGTTTATGATAGAAGTTTAACAGTGATTATAGATCCATCCCTGAGGTATGAAGATGTGATCAGGGAAATTTAGTGGAGACTGGTGCCCTGTGAGTCCACACACACACAATGTGCTTCTACATACACAGAGATCAGTTAATCAGTCCCTGAGGCTGTATACAAAACTTCTCATAAACATGTGCCAAACACTAACACAGCTCCCTCCAGGATCCCTGCAGCACAAAAACCACTGTGGGTGTCAACTGTGTCAGAAAGTGTTTCCAACAACATTATTGCTTATTTCCGCAAATCTCCAATCTGGTCAGCAAAAAGACTATTACCTCTACAGGATTCGATCATTAAAGAGAGCTGCACGATTTAAATGGAACCTTCAACTGTTATCGATCATTCATAACTTTTTCTTAGCCTGGTTCCTTCATTTTCCTCAGTGTCAAAGGTTACATCTTAGTCGTTCAAGTTTCTAATCCAGTCTGCAGTGTAATGTTATCTCTGTGGGCCCTCCCTCCATTTGGCAAAACCATTATCCTAAATAACCACTGGATTATAGAGTGTTATATAGCCTTGTAAGTATCAAGTTTAATGGATGCAGCCCCCATAAAAACATTCCTTTCAGCCAATCTTCTAACTTACAAAAACAGGAAATCTGGGCAAGCCTTCACTCTGCCATTATAGATACCTAAACAAATATACGGACTTGCTGGGAGTAAGTGCAAGCTCCTACAACCTGATAAGACAGATTAAAAGTCAAATGTCACAGCATTGGCTAATCGTCTACAATTCAAACAAATTACATTCTCTCATTTCGGAAGTGTTTAGAAAAGTTGCCCTGATCCTCTTAGGGGATTAGGGCGTGTAACAACCCACAAGGGAGCGTCCAATGGGAACCTTGACAGCAGCTGTCAGCCACAGCCGCACAGCCACACAATCACTTCAACCCTCTTTACTTAGAGGATTTCAATGAAATATGCCTCATGTTGCATCAGGGCAAATAATTGCTCAGTAAACCATTTACCATCAGAGAAGAAGTGGTGCACAGGGTCCCTGCGTTGCTGAGGTGGTCTGATATAGATAACAAGCTGGGTACATTGGAACATCTAACGGGATTACAGTCACTATTTTGGACTCCCCCATCACAGGAGCCCTACCTCAACCATTAACCTCGTCAAATCTCTGAACAAACAAACATGGTGGTCTGTCAGCTTGTCCTCAGTCGCTTCCTGTCACTGATTCCACAAAGAAATTTTTCAAAATCAAAAGCTTAAACCTCAAATATTACGTAATTTGTCCACCCACATGCTAAAATTTTGATATAATTGTCCCAACATTTGTTATAACTTTGACTTACTCCAAAATTGGCTTTGTGAAATCATCCCTTCTTGACCATTTACAATCACATGCTGAAAGACACTGGTCATACCTTCTTCATGAGCTCCCAAAACTCCCATCACATAACAAATAAAGTACATCTTCAAAACTACTTCATTACTGGAGTAATTAACAAAATCTCCTTTTAAACTTTGGTTTGATTGATAAGCAACTCAAAGGTATTTGTGGCCTCAGATGAAGTGTGTGCGCCAGGTGAAATAAATCTCAGCATGGTATGACTGAGTGTCGTGAATTACGAAGGATGAACCATTACTTAATTGAACAAAAATTTGCTTGCCTTTTCTGTGCTACCATTTACATACTGACAGTAATCCTGGCCTTAATCCAGAACCTCACAACAGCCTGGATACAAGTGACTACCATTCT
The DNA here is from genome assembly GCA_016165875.1 of Acanthopleura granulata. Classification (NCBI taxonomy): domain Eukaryota; kingdom Metazoa; phylum Mollusca; class Polyplacophora; order Chitonida; family Chitonidae; genus Acanthopleura; species Acanthopleura granulata. The sequence goes on along the minus strand of JABBOT010000003.1, from coordinate 8,094,097 downwards.
CTCTGCACACAATCAAGATATTCTAAAGTGAGTGCTGCCATGCCAAGTATTCAAAGCCTATCATAGATCAGCGCCAGATGACAAATTATGGACAACTTCCAGTTGCACTTCTTTACAACAGGAAAAAGTGGAGTCAGCGCGACCATCTTCAATCAAATAAAACTGACATATTTACAGGCCTGCTCAAATATTGAGCTTTTTAGGAGAGAGGTGGGAAGGAACTGAATAAAATCAATAGGAGAGGATAAAATGAAGATTCATTGGTCGAGGCAACCAGCTGCGTGTTCATCATCATTTATTGTGCGTGGCAAGTAACATGGGTGTTAGCATGGGCTAATTTACAACAGAGTTGGATGTCAACAAAAAGCGGGGCCACTGCAACTTTGTATGAAGTTCTCTAAACTAGATTACTGGCGCCCTCTGTTAGCATGGTACCTCTTCACATGGGTAGTCTAGATCAAGAACTGTACCTAAAATAAACATTGATTCTCGCCTAGAATATCAGATAAGGGCAAGTAACCATGTATGTTCAAATAGTGGCCAGGCTTTCCAGTTAATATGGAAATTCACTCCAAAACCAAGAGTTTTGTTGGCTGAGTGAAATTGTGAACAAATGGAACTCTAAACTGTTTCAACATCCAGGCACTTACCATCAATCACAAAAAAATCATGCTACGATTATACCCACATACTTTTTTTTTTCTGAGATGGCATTGAGTGAGCGAAATAATCATCATTCTCAAAGAGCACTTAGTTGGCTAAGAAGCCCACTGGTATCTCCTTTCAAGTGATTTTAAAAAGTCAAATGCTACTGAAACCCTGTATTCATTTATGTATGCCCATAAAATTTCTATCTTTTCAAACTGTAAAACTGATAACTGTGGCCATTTGTGAGCCATCAATGAGCTAACTCAGTTGCTGTTCTGCCTCGCATCGTGAGCATATTCTCACGTTTGTACTAAGATAAAGAATGTACAGCTAATAAACTCAAGCATCCCAAGCCAGTTAAACACTAAACCAAGAACTATGCAAACTCTGGTTTGTTTCAAGAAACTCTTGAAATGGTGACACTGTGCACCACAGTGAGCTATGTGGTAACATTCCAGTACTGTTAACTGAATTACATCAGTTCACAAATTACAGGCAGGCTGAGCGAATTCAATTAGCCCCGGTGCCCGGACTGGAATAAAGGTCTGTGTGTTCAGCCCAAATGACAGTGAAAGTGAACAAACCTTTAAAATGAACCAGGTCACTGGTGGCTTCTGTTACATGTGTTCTGCATACAGAGATCACATTCGTAAAAGACTGGTCAAGACATTGGTAAAGTCAACTTACTGGAGAGACTTCTTGTTTTACTCACTTCTGCCCCGCCATAATCAATAACATGGCAGATCAGGATTTGCTTAGAGAATCAACACTGACAATTTTTTTTTCTTCTGACAACTGATTGCCCTTCAAGTCGACCAAGGTGATAGATTCTCCATTTAGAGGACACTTTTCAAAGTTCAGTTATTTCCTAAGAGGGTGTTGAATAAAGTGCAGTTTTGACTTGACTGAATACTGGTTTTCAGGGTTTGGTTTTAACTGTTCACCATTTGCTTAGCCTATCTCCTGACTATCTCCAGCCTCTAGCAGCCTGGTTTCTCAACATCAGCAGCCAAGACAGTAACCCTAGCATCGCAGAGAGGAAGAGCAGGAGGAAACAGGCAGACTAAAGGGTAAGAGGCTTATTTAACCTGGCCATCATATAATTGGTCTGATTAGCTCGAGCAGTTCAGGTATTTCTGGCTCCAGTCCTAGACGCTTCGTGGCCAGCAGGTTAGACCGAGACGCCAGCGAGGCAATGAGCAGCAGGCTTGATGGTGTGCAAAGATAGGAAGACATGGCAGAATCACACGTCTTCACCCAAGCTCACAGCATGGTCAAACAGAAAATGCCACTACAGCCAGCAGTAATAGTGATCCCCTGCATAAAGACAAGTTCCCAATCAGTGTTATTGACTTAGACCATTAGGGCAACTAGGAAGCATATAATGCCACCTAGAGAGCATTTGATGTCCAGGACACCTATCGCCTTAATTATATACTGATGCAAATATCAGGTGAGCACTGCCTACACCACAGCAAAAAATGGTACATATTTTCAGTTGCAAAGCCAATATCTACTAAGGGCCTTACAAAGACATAAATTTGAGAAAAGAGTGGCTGTTAACTTCCTAGGATATGTCATATCCACCTGTTCCTTGAAGGCAAATGGAAGCCCTTCCAAGAAAATCTAAAAAAGCTTAAGTTTGTTGTTTCTACTTGTGCTCCAGAACCCTTTTTCTAGTCTCAAACCTCACACAGATATCTGGCTTCAAAATAATCACCTCCTAAAGCTGTCCTGAGTATCAGTAAAGCCAAGGAAAGAAATAATCCAGAAACCAAATATTTTGAGCCTTGGTGGTCAGCTAAGGTCAGCTGCTGTTAATAAGTGGTAAAAGTGACCAAAAAGGCAAACAACATGCTCTAAACTGAGGTGGCCTGAGAAATGGCAGTCTGCTTAGGGGTTTGAGTTTCAATGTGTGGCACATAAACTCTGGTCTGTTCCCATGTGAATACTGTAGCAGATGGAGAATGTCCACAGTTTAGAGTCAGGGAATTTCTCTGGTTTTCCTGCAGGCTTATGATCCCTGGGTCCTGCAACCCAAACCCTGCAGCTGGCCTTAGATGGACAGGAAGTAATGACCCAGGATAATGAACAAAACAGACCTTGGCAAAGAGGTATCTTTGTGGCAGTGTCCCACTCTTTATACAACAGTATAATGTCCACTTGTTTGCAGTGGGTTAACTGGTATACCAGATACTAACAAAGTAGCATGAAAGAGTTTTTTCCACAAATGTATGGCTTTGTTTTGGCAAATAAGATCTGTATATTTGCCACAGAGAACATAAATCACTTTGAGTCTGTCAGTAAGTCTCAACACCTTGTTACCTAATACATTTGTTGACAGTTGTGACACTTAAATCTCATGCCTAAAACACTCAAATAATGTCTGGCCTTAAAGATAATGCTCTGTTATCATAGCCCATGCTAATGGATCTTGGATATTAGCTTTTGTTGTCCTTTTGATGATTCAGTGATGGTAATGACAGTTTCATGTAGGCGACATGGGGAGCAGATAAATATTATGTCAGTGTGTGTTAATATGATGTCCCATATTTATCTCAAAGTTAACAAAGGTTTCCAGAGCAGGCAATAACCACTGGTTGGATATATAAGAGGATAGATGTCTGATCAGAAGCAGTGACCAGCAGATTAGAGCTCTCCCAGAAAAGGAGCTACATGATGCCATATCTGACGGGAAATTCCTGGGTACAAAGTGGGATCACTGTCACACAGGCTTTAACAAATTGAAATGGAAGCATCCAAGAGCTGCTAACAGACAAGTGAAAATGGCACAGAGCTGTTCAAGCTTTCAGGAAGACCAACAAAAACTGGATATCTTCATAGACATTTCTTTCAGAGATATTAATCCTTATTGATTGCAGACACCATGTCTACAGGCGTAGTAATCCGCAGTCTCGAGTAAACAGGCCATAAATACAAACATCTGTAGAGGAGCTTTCTCACACAGGCACAACCTTAAACAACACGGCTTCCTTAACAGGAATCTATCCAACAGTGGCCTGACATTTCATTTAAACTAAGCCGAGATCCAAAGATAAGTTGGTGGAAAGAAATTCTATCAAGTAAATACTGTATCAATTTATGCTGCTACATTCTTATCACAACATTTCACTTCTAAGAAATACACCTAAATTTAGAAAATGGAAACCCATCACAGTCCCAGAGAAAAGAAATGGCAGACAAACTGGAATCAAATTTTAAAAAATTGTCTCCTACAAAAGAGTATGTGTATTGTAGCATTCCAACTGGAAAGAATTTTCTCATTTTCCTTCATAAATATTTTGGAGAAATGTGTTTATGAATAGTTGCATGCTCGAGAAGTTGACAGGGGAAATCCCACAGAGAGCCATTACCAATTCTCCGATCTCCAACATTCAAAGCATCTTGGCTGGCAGAAGATTACAGCATAGTAAAACGATTCAGTCCTTGCCAATTGAAAGACTTTCATGAATTCATTTCTATCGAGAGAACTCCATTAATTCTCTGCCATCCATGCAGGCGCCAGTCAACTTTCAGTTTGAGTAAAAACGTTTTTCCTTCTGCAAAACATGAGATATGCAAACTGAGGTTCCATGCATTTGTGCGTGAAATACACAACCTTTTTCAATCTGCATTAATTTTCACAGCATGAAAAGAAGAAGATAAATTTGGGGTATTCATCAAGTGAAAATAGCAATCTGTGGAAACGTAAGGGCTCATTTCTTTCAATACATTCACGAAGTGCTATGCTCATGTATAAAAGCCACTTCAGGATATCCAGTAAATACTTGCAATTACAAAATTGTGACAGCATACTCCTCTCAAATTATTGCCCATCTATCCAAGTAAAAACAGGTGAAGTCACGGGTCACAAAACCTCTTTAAACACAAATCAGCTGGTTCCTCTGCAAAAGTTATTAGTTGAATTATCATTAAAGTTTACATTAGGCTTTACTCTCTTTGCTAGCAGCTCAGAATACTTCATCGCACTACTAAGAAGAGTGAAGTATCTCCTATAATGAATCATAATTTTAAGAACTGATGCATACGTAACACCTTAAGTGAGATTTAAAGAATCATCTTTGTAACATTTACATGAGTAGAAAGTGAATAAATAAAAAAATATATACAAACCAATATGCAACTTGGCTCAACATGAGATATTATTATAACAAACATGCATAATTCTATTTAATTACAGGGGATTTTTAACTGTACTGAGTGTGATTTATAACTGTTGGTTCTTAGATCACCCATAACTTTGGAACTTATCCCTGGCTCCAGGTATAAACCTTCACAGGTGTGCTTTGTACAAGGAAGAGAAGCAGAATATGATATCTCCTATGTCTATCAATAATCAATTAACAGCCTGTGTCACAGAGTTCTCTCTCCATGCGCTTGTAACTGTTCCTCAATGTCTCAATCATGCATCCCTGAGTATTCCTGAACCCAGAGACCAAGAAGCCAAGTGAAGCATGGTAAGATCACAGACACACAGCATTAACAATTCAGAAGAAAACATTAGTCAGGAAAGGAGCTCACAGCTTGACAATGTTGACAGACTACTGGAGGCTAGAACTGTGTCTGAACTAAGATGAGACCTTCCAAATCCACACCTTCCTTCTTTACCATGACAATAACGTCTTTAACATCAACCTCAACAGTATTTATCTACATGTGCATATCCCAAATTGTGCATTTTAAATGCTAAATTTAAAGGTATGAAATATTCCTATTGGTGCTGCAACTTATATTTTTCCAGGGCATGATCCTACCTTGTAAAAATCCTCAAAACACATTGTAAGATCAACAGACCTCTCAAAATTAGTCAAAATTTGTAATTTAGTCATGTATAAAATTTAATGTCAAATAAATACATGTATCTAGAAATTCAAAAGAAAGACATATTGCAACATTAAGTTTATTCTTTCAGTCATCTTTGAAATATTTGGTGATTCTTGAAACATTGGAACACTTAAGATGACATGTTTATACATCCACAAACTAACACAATAATGTACACTATAGACATCATGCCTACCCAGATTGTACAGAATCTCTTTGATAAATCCACTGTATATACAGTTCTTTTGACCTTAAGGGCTAAAGTAGCCCTGTAGGGTGGCTATCACATGACATGGCATAGGAAGGGCTGGGCTGATCACTCCACACTTGACCAGCCATGTCAGTAAAACTGAACCTGCCCACATCTGGTTTCCTTTATTCCACTTGGTTATAAATCTAACCCAACCTGACCCTGGCTTGCCTAAACTCAGACAGCCCAAACAGAAGCTAAACCTTTCCTGCGGTGTGACCCACTCAACTCAACAATGGTTTATACATACCTAGATTATGTTTCGGACAGAAAATCCACCATCATAAGTTTGTGAATTACAACAAGTACTATGTACTTACCACAGGATGTTAGACCACAAGTACACACTGCCTAAAGCCACATTCATCTGGCATGTGTGGCAAGGGTTCACTTAACTATCATTTCAATATGAAAACAAACTTAAGTCCGCAGTCAAAAACGAATAGTGCTTTACACCTTAAGAGCCACCTTAATCTTTCAGAAAAATTTGATAATGCCTTCGAAGTCAGCAATTTTCCTACATGTATTATTATCTTATTTTTTCAGACATTTGAGGAAACTCTAACGCATGCAGTTAATAAATTTGCCATAAGAGAGACAGCACATGCCAGAACAGTAAAATTATACATCATGGCTCAAATGCTGCTTAAAATAAAGACAACCCCCAAGGTATGACTGTGATAGGCAACAAGAAGCTTTCCACGGTTCTCCTCGGGGCATGGATTCTTCTTGAACACAAACATACTATTAACAATCTTCATTTTTAACAGATATTTTTTCCTCCTTAAGCTAACAAATTTGAGGTCAAATGTCACTCTGGGACAGCTAGATGTAAGCCAGAGCATTGGCAGATTGTGTTTTGATAACGTCACTGGCACCCCAGGTTGTTGGAGTAATTATACTGTATAGCTGATAGCTCCAGGGGGGCCAGCAGTAAACTGGTGGCATGGTAACTGTGAACCAACCAAATATCCTCATCATAACCACATGGACAGCACTCCAGCATTCAGACATGGCATACAAAACACAACACTGGGCAGATCATCATACCCTTATTCACATCAAGTGATACATACTTCCAGTCAGAATGAATTTTGCTATATCTTCAAAAAGATCAAAAGCTTTTTTCTTGGTGAGCTCTAGGTACATTAACATGTAATGCGAAATGCTGAAAAAAAAAATGTTCAATCTCACCTATGATCATGGTAAGGACAAATGACTACAAGGCACATAAAACTAAACCAGAGGAAAAAATTGAGCCAACACAATTATCTTCACATGTCCTGTTAGACATCTTTCTGAGTAATGGCAGCAAAAAGTGGTCTTGAGATAATCATTTTTGGACAATAACTGTTTATCTCTCCACAAGGAAATGAGCAGGTATATGTGTGGGATAAAAACTGTTGCTTGTGACTAGAGCGTGTGATTTTCCCAGTGGTGTGGCTAGCCCAGCATTCCCCTGACACACACCCGCACAACGTATCCACCTCATAAATATGCAACATACACGTCTCAACACCATGACCTTCCACTGCTAAATTTTGAACCATTGTCTGAGCCAATAGGTCTCATCACGAGAAACAATGAGTAAGTCATCTATTTAAACACTCAAACTGTGAGAAGTCTTTTGCATACACTTTAAGCCTTCTGCCATATTATAAATATCTAATATACAAGTCATTAAAACTGAAACAAGCATCTGTGTGTCAGTGTTGATTCATTGTTGACACACAAATAGAAGTACAATGTCTTATGGCTAAATAACATCAGAAATTGATGTCTTCAAATGGGCTTTCCACTGATTACAACTAGGTTACAAAATGTGGGGTGAATAAGCCCAGTTCAGCCAGATTTACTACACAATCATCTGTATTAAAACCCATATGCACTGATCAATTCTATGCTTTGTCAAGAGAGTTGACAAAATACATGTACATGTACATGGTTTTCGGCAAATTTTCCTAGATGAAGCGGATCTTTCTCCTTGAGGGAACTGAAGCTGCCAGAAGTCAGGCCTGAAGGTATCTACAGTCATAAACAGCACTATTTCCTCCCTAGAAGCTAAGTCACAGACTGGCCAATAGACCACATGGCATTAATTAGGCTAGGACAATTTGATACTCCAATTCAAAGGCTTAAAGAGGGACCATTCATTTCACGCTTTATCCCAAGGTATGTTGGAAATGGCTAGGGGATGCTGTGGTATCAACAACAATTGACTGATCTATGGCCACAGCCTCATATTTACTGCACACAACTGCCACCAACAGATGCTGCAGACCTAGATCAGACAACTGCTGCTTTTTCAATCTACCCAAGAAACTCATGTATTTCATGACTTCCCACCATACCAGACAAAATAATTCTGTCCCAGATTTCCACCAGCACATCATTAACCCATATGGGAATTCACTAACATCAGGATTCTAACATGGTCATGACATGCTAAACACCAGGCTAAATATCACAAAGATCTGGGTAGAGTGACACAAAATCGGAGAAGTAAATTCATAGGGGGTCATAGTAGATCACACTAGGGAGGATTTCGTTGATTTTGTTCTAGGAATGTTTTCATTAAGTAGAGTTGATGTAAAAGATAGCTAGATATAGATGAAACCACATGGACATAGAGGCTGTTAAGGCTTCACTCTTTCTTCTTCAATTCCTCCGGCCCAAGGCGACAATTTGAGCAGGCATGCCGTTTTCCGGAGCAAGCATTTACGCTTTCACTTGAGGAATTATAAAGCTTCCCTCAAGTAGAAGAAGCTGTTTAAATTCTGCTGACAAGATGCTTAATTCTCTCTTCTGTCCCTCAGGTTCTGTCTGGCACAGTATAAAAACTCTTGGAAGCAATCGAGCTGCGGATCTTTGACGCCACTGCTTGCAGCTGCAGTATTACAAGTCTACCTGGACCATGCCGTCATACCAGCCCTACTCTATCCTCAGGCACTTGTTCTTTGTCACTGAATTTGGGAAAAAGGCTGCAGGCATGGAAAAAAAATGGAAAATCCTTTCCACTTCATAACCCCAACCTGAGGGAATAACACGTAATTTAGAACAACATCTGGAGCTACCAAGCCAAGAAAAAAATAGAAAAGGACCAGGTGTTTGGTAGCTATGACAGGAGAATTCAGATGGGAAAATGGACCCTGTCCATGTAAACAACAGTGATGGCACTGTTACCACTAGGTATACAGGGAAACCACTGTTGAGCAAGCCATCGCCAAATACATGTAACATACCAATTTTACATGACAAAGATACTACCTTTCTCAAGTGTAAGTTTGGCAAAAAATCACACTGGTTTTGGATGTCACAGATTTGGTGTCCCAATAAAGGGAACTTAGAATTTCTCAGTACTTACAAACATGGATGTTAGCCACATAAACAGGCAGATGGATGGAAGAGTGTATAAAATTGGATGGACAAGAGCTTTGATACCAGATAAATGTTTCAATGCCCATGACATGTCACTGATATGTGCCAGCTTTGACTCTTTACATGTACCTGTATTTGCCTTCACTCACTCATTGAGAGGACATACAGCAAAGCAAGGAACAGTTGTTTTGTAGTAGAAAACTCAGTCCCTAGATGTGACAGGTTTTGAAGCAGAGTGATCTAAAACTAGACACAGAGAGTAGTATGTAAGTATATGAGTAGGGCCTCAGTCAGTGTTGTGTTAAGGGCACCTTGCCATACCAAGTTCTCCATCCGTCTTCACTTCACACAAACACAAACGATAGGATCAGGCTACACTTAGCTTGACTCATTTACCCTAGCTTTTTTAGACCTTGTGTTTTTGAATGTGGTGAGTTTTGTGTTTGTAAGCTTGTGTCAGGAAAACAAGCAATGCAAAGCACACTGTAATAAAGACAGGAGCTTCCCATTAACTAAGCCAGTAGATAGGGACCAGACACCCTCATACATACAGAACACAACTGCTCTCACTACATTTCATTCAAGAGGGACTTGCATGTACTGCTGATTGCTAACTTGGCTGTTCACACAGGATTGAACAGAAACCTGATCGATCAACACAGTTCAAAGAGAATCCACATGGCGGGCACAAAAGGTCAGACAAAAATTAACATCAATTACATCTATGAAAGTTCTTACAAATTAGACATATAATGGTAATGCATTGACTTTTGTCAATTATAGCTTCAACACTGCACAATAGCACCAAGTTTACCAAGTTTACACTGCTACAAGTATTTGGAATAAAGCATGCGTGTACATGTTTCACATCTTTGTGTGCGGAAAGTGTTCCTCAGTCAAGAATATAGGACAGGGAAATTTTCCAATATCTTCAACCTCCTGACCCATGTTCTTTCCTACCTATATATGAAGAGCACTAAACACACACTTGTTCAGAGATTTCATCCATCATTACCAGATGACAAACTGAAAGCCAAGACTGGCATCCCCCACAGAGCCCAAACCATAAACTCATATCCCAATAGTCAAACCCTGTAATCAAAGTTGAAGGAGCTGCTTAATTTGGTATAATGTTCCACTGATAAGATGAGCTTGTGCCAGAAGTGAAGGGCCCAGGAAAGAAGGTGAAGATAGCAGATAAGGGAAGGACATGGTAAGAGAGAAGATAACACCCTGGTGGATGACTCCAGTGCTGGCTGTCTCCATGAGACTGGTGTAATGTCAGCCTAGCGACTCTGCGTGGAGCTGTCTCTACTGATACAGACTTGCTGTAAAGAGGAAAGCAACAGCTCCAGTACCTGCATGAGCTAGACAGGCAGCCAGGCTAAACCATGACTGTTTCCAATTTAAGACTCCTCCACCTTTCTCTGCTGCCTTATCTTCAAGACTTAAGCTGCGGTCAGAAAAAGTTCAAACAAATTGGAAACATTTAGCATATTACTTACCAGATAAGCAGCAGTCTGAGCCAATGTATTTCCAATCACCTGACTCGGCAAGATAAACAAATGGCCAAATCCAGGCGTAGCTAGAGTTCATTGGGTGATACACAACTGTCAAAACTTGCTGCCAGTCATGTGAATGAAGCCAGTAAGTCAGTACACATCAATCCTCCAAACTCACTTCCTAATAAAAACCTGGATAATATGACAGGACAAAAACCATGGCATGAAAATTAACAATTATCCTCTTAAGAGGGACAAAGTTCTGAAAAGACTTTACGATCAGGCAAGAATGGGTGAAAATCAATCACAGTTCCGACTTAGCCACTGAATCCACTTTGACTGGAGAATATCTCATAACACAGGATTGCCAAACAAAATGGTGTGCTTCTCTAGGGAAATAATTCCTGTCACTGCTGACAAGAGTGATCCAACAACAATATACATGCAAGCTGAGTCACAATCCTTCATCACACAGCCGTGGGATGCTGTACAGTATACAAGAAAGACATCACACAAGGTTTAGTCTTCAGGTATCAGATGCGCATGATGATCATATCCTGGCAGAACCGTTCACTGAGCTTGTCTTAGCACTCCAATCTTGCTCGTACAACTGGACCATTTTCATAAGCTGTGGTAACATGTGAAGAGGAACAGAGAGCATCTATGTGAGAGACAGAGGTGTGAGAGAGAAAGAGAGGCTATCGCAGTCTACCTTCACACTGGTCTGTGATGATCTATAGCACAGCACTGGTCCTCAAACCACACGGCTCCTGCCTGCTAACTTCCCTAAGAATGACTGAGGTGTTACTGTGTGTGGCAGTCAATCTGGCTCCCTAGTCAGGCTGATCTGTCAGTCAGGTCTGCAAGCTGCCAAGCCACTTGGCTACAGATTTCAGGGTAGTGCTGGCCCAGACCGCTCCTCTGCTAGCAGCTGTTCCCCCCTTCCCTAGGCCCCTGTGGACAAGCAGTCAAACATGTGGAGCCTTCCTTCCTAAGGGACCTCTTGACAAGATGCCTTCAGACAACTTACATATCAGCCTGGAGTCAATCACACACAGATGTGTATAAGCTGCGAGAGCAGAGGCTTTGATACCTTCTCTGACTTTATGCTACAGTCTGAAGCAAACTCAAAACTGTGTCAAATCTATGGATGACATTAGATCGCTCAGAGCACAATGCCCAGTCAGGATCACTCATTTGATGTCCCCATGAATGAACAGACATGTCATTAGAGAGCATGGCAACTGTAACAAATAACAATGGCTGCCAAGGGTATACTCTAATGTACACAAGCCCATTGATTCTGCAGAAAAATTTATAGAGCATTATGTAATAATGATATTTAAGCACAATCTGTGAGAAACTAATTATAACACCTCTTTACCAGCACAGCTACCAGTGCCCAAAGATACATATTGGCGCTAACGTAAACACGTAATGATTTCACAGAAACAGTTAAATGTCTGATTATCAATTGGGGCTTTTTCAAAACCAGCAGTCATATTCAGTCACTGTTTGTCTTGACATAAAAGCATAATCAGAACGTGATCTGACAATTTTCGGAAGTTTTTTTTAACACATACATGTGAATACAGACACCGCTGGTCACTGTTCTGCCCAAAAGTACATGGACAAAAAAACAGAGCATTTTTTTTCTTTTCTTTTCAAATTGAGACTGACACTTTGCAGACAAAGCACACTGGTTCATATTACAGTGTGCAAAGAAACATTCGGGATGTGCTCACCAGAGAACACAATAGCTGTGTTAGATGCAGGAGTGGGGAGGGTGATCAGGTCGAGTCTCCCCATTAGGCCATCACGACATCCTTAAAACCTGGGGTCTTGTCTAGTGATTCAGAACACAGACAAATTCAGAGGAGGTCCACCATTCAACTGTGTTATGTCAGGGTCTCCCGAGGAGTCCACATGCTGCTTTATCTGCTACAAGATACAACCACCGAACAAATGCACTGTACGTACGAGCAGTGCTGCTCAACCTGACAAAAGCAGAGTTTTCCGAAGGTTTTCAACAAAACGGACATAATTCCATAAAAGCAGAGTGGGGTGCAAGCATTTCTTAACATCAGCATGGAATATGATGTGACCTAGTTTACAAGGGCTACATCCGTTCTGCTAGAATCAAGGGATGAGCCCAGAGTCATTGATTGGTGCTCATCACCTAGAGATTATGTAGGGTTATGAATGAGAGGATAAATCAATGAAGCATTACATGTCACATCAGCAGTCTACTGAACAGAGGTGGGGTCCACTGGGCCATGTCAGTCCTGACACTGACTCATTGTCCCTGGGTCAGACAGTCAAATCAAGAATACACAACCTGAACATGGAATAGTTAGCCAATGACATTGGCAGTGCAAGACGCACAGACACCCAGGCATTCACCGTGAACAATAACCACATTAACAACGTAACTATATATGCAAATTCGATTTGCACAGCAACTGGAGAAATAAAAACTTTTATTAGCCCTAGTGGTCTTTAATTATCTCCAAAATTTACATTAATTTACAAAAAGAAGTTTGACACAGTAGAGAAAAAGAAATGCCTTGTGATTTCTGGAGAAATAGTAGCTGCCCTAGGGTTATTCAACTATGAAATGCAAAGAAAACGATCACAGTTGCAATTTAGAGCTTTGTGACAGACACATTAACAGCTGGCATAGGCAGAGGAATTTATTGGTCCATTAGTCTGGTAATAAATAGCATAAATTTGAGCATCCAGACAAGCAGAACCTCATTTTCCACACCCACTTACACCTTCCTCCTCCTTGCCTGTGCAAAAGACCCCCTCCCAGTTGGTGGCCACGCAACTTCATTAATACCTCATTAGACCCCTAATACATGTAAATTGTTGTGGGGGAACATGCCTAATGGGCACATGAAAAATGGGCAGGGCTTGAAGGAGAAAAATGTAGAATATTTCTGAAACATAAAACAGGGCCAGGGCAGGAAGCTAACCTTGCCACAGCCCACTGACCATCTCCAATATCCACGCCTCTGGCCCTGACACACTGACATAGAGATAGCTACTGCATGTCCAGTTCTGTAATTAACAGACCTCTGATCACAGACAAGGTCCTCCTAATTACAGCCTTGCATCATTTGTAAATGTCACTCCTGACTATGTCATCATTTGTCCATGGAGATTGCTGGCTGACAGCTGTGAATACCTGATCACATCACAACTCTTTAAAATAATGGTCCAGCTACCACACTTCCATTATTTCTTCCCTGAACTCATTGCCCTCCAGCATTCCAGGAATTTATCTCCATTTTGCAGAGGCTTTTAGAAGCTAAAAATCAAGTGGTTTTTCTTGTCACCTTAATGAAATAATCTAGATATTGGGATGTTTGCAGTAAAGGCCAGAACTCAGACAAAAGAACAAAGATGAAAGCTGCAATAGTGTTATAAATATTCGCCTTTGTGAAAAAATAAAATAGAACATTTGGTTTAACATTAGAGGTACAAAGATTGTGAAACATCACAAAGAAAAGATTAAATTTCATAGAACAGCCCTTTAACTGATGGCTAAAATATTTTCAAGGCTGGGAGCCAATTAGGACAGACTTTAACTTAATTTACAGCATATCAGGTGTAGTCTTGAAATAAGACTATGAGAAGAACTTCCATAATTGTTAATGTACCATAGGTGTTCATTTACATGTATATACCCCTCTAGGGCAGTCAGTACCTAGAGGTCAGACAAAGCATCTGACTTCTGACACCAAATTAATCCAAACAGGGACCAATTCTGGTGAGGACCAATTTTCCTTACTTTACCAGTCCAGGCTCCGTTTTCCACCAAGTACAAGTTAAAACAAGACTCTGCGTCATTCCATCACCTGTACTTACACAGGTCTCCCGTAGCCACCAGAGGTGTAGGAAATATTGGTTATTTTGATGGAGTATTTAGACAGTAGCATCCCTGGGTAGAACTGCTGAGTGCCCCAGCTGACCTACATGTGTACCACTGGGCTGCCCTTGGTCAAGATTGGTCACAATTTCAGCCACATTCAGGGGGCACTTGTCAACACCAGTTTAAGTCTAAAAGTGGGTTTATAATGGTTGACTTTTCAAGCCATATCCCAACCCAAGAGTAGGACTCCCTTTAACCAAGCAAATACACCCAAGACAATTTACAGGGTTTCTAGGTAAGGTTAGCTATACTCTTTTAGGAAACAAATTAAATATATTATCAATTAACTGAGACTTCTTCCAACACAAATCCACTGAACTGGCCACCTGCATCAATTAACAGGAAATGATTATGGAGTTATCCTCAATAAACATGTGTCCAAATAAGACAGGGTCATTGTATCTGTACACAGCAGGCCAACAGGCTAGTGAGGGTTGGAAGTAACAGCAGGGGAGGCATGCAGCCAGACTCATTATGAATCTGAGACTTTATTAATACCTGTAAGAATTAAGCAACAACAGAACAAAACAATTTTAACACAATTAGCTCCAAATATATTTCCGTTTAGAATCTAACTATCTGACAATATCATCTCATAATCAGTGTATATATATTCTGCTGGTTATTATATTTTGAAAACCTTACCTCACCTCAGTCTTCACAACAAAGGTTTTAATGCACAGGAAATACTAAAAGCTTCAAAGTGTTTATGATGAATGCTGCCTTATGCATTCTAAGTGTTCTGCCTTAATTATTAACCTAGCCTACTTGCATTCAGACATTTTCAGTGTATGACACAAAATATTCCTTTTGCATGGATGACTACGTTTGGCTTAATCCTGGGGCGCGATATTTCATACTCCATCCCAGGTTAAACCTATAGGCACAATGGATATTTTGGTAGACTTCTTAAAGGACTGTATAAATATAAATGAAAACATAATGGCCACAAAGGAAATCCTTGAATTTAAGCAGCATGTGGTCTCCCTTACATTATAAGGAATAGCGTTCAGACTCTCTCCAGCGGCTTGGTAGCACAGTACTTTTTTGTTTCCTGTACACAGCCAATAAAACAACAGGAAGTGATGTGACTCCAATAAGAATATCAAATTATTAAAAGGCCCCTTGAAGAACTGTCCATACAATGTTCATACATTGGCGGAGATCTGACTAAACATTTGTGTACACTTTAGCCATTTGCCTTGCATCTACAATCAATGCCAGATTTCACAACAGATTTACAGCACATTTGGGCAGCAGATTGGGCACCCTTATTCAGCTTCCACCCCCACAAGCACTCTGGCTGCCCCATGGAGGATGAGTAACAAATGTGTTCCTCGCCTTATATAAACACATTACAACCATAGCCTGTGGGCCAACGTTCAATTAAAAGAGAGAAAATTAAATGAAACACATGTCAGATTCACAAAGACATGATGCTAGTTAAATTAAGCATAATAATCACAGCAACATCTTGACTACGAGTAATATATTCTTTTTACTCAGTTCTTCTTAAGGAAAGGTCCTAAGCGTATGCCTCTTTTGTTGAGAAATTAATTAACCCTTTTTTTTGCACCATCACAAGATGAGATATAGCAGATAATGACCTGAGACATGAGATACCTGTACTTATCTGCCCACAATGTAATCTGATAGCTTGTTAACTGTATGTACATGCAGGTGTGAAGACTTGATTACTTGATATTCAGAAAATGTCAGGTAAAAACTCACCAGCAAAGGATTTATAAGCTTAGTCACCCTCACAGCTGAGATTTGAAGGTTTGTTCCCCATTAAACTGTTGTTCTCAGGCCCAGACAGAACACGTCAGCTCTCCTGTAACAGAAATAAACCCTGAATTTAGCCATACTCTCACTGTCTGACCTTAGCAAAGGTCTCATGTTTTCTGTGAAAAACAGGGCTTACCTGTTACAATAATGTAATCAGTCAAGTGACAGTAGCTTTGCATGTCACAGGGTTATAAAGAGCCAGTCGAGAAAACTGCCAGATTCAAAATACACACAATCCAGGCTAAATTCTCCAGGATACATGATCCCGTTAAGCTTGTAGAACATAGAAATATTATCCTCACTTAGCACACACAAAACTGTACTGCCCTAAGAAATCAAATACATGTAGTACATTTCAGATCACACCAGAAACCACATCAGTCTGACTACTGTGGTAAGAGCTGTCAAAATCCCTTATTAACAGTTCAGGCAGCCAATAACAGACATACAAGTGTATCAACTTTCACTTCATGGTTTAGTACAATTTCGGTAAATCCCAAGTCTTCAGAACCAGCACCTGATAATGGTCTGTGGGTAATAGGATATAGATGGAGATACCTACATGTATGTTCGTACATTAAAGTGGCTCAGTAAATTGCTTCATTCCACCACCAGTCTGTTATTTGTAACAAAGTGACAATGAAATTGAAATATCACACAAACTTGATCAAGACAAAATGTCATGACAGAAAAAAAAAGAAGAAAGAATTACATCCGAAGAATACTCAACATTCCAGTGGGCTGTAAAAACTTGTCTTCGCTCAAAGCTCCACACAGGATTTCATGGTGGAAAATATAAATCAGTAACACAGTCCCAAATTAGCTTGTCCATTATACCACTGGTGACATCCATCAGTATATGGCAGGCACACATAAAGGCCTTGATAGGTGATGTTGACAGCGAGGAGAAACTCTCAGGCAATAAAACCCAGACAGTGCCAGAGAAACTTGTCTTTACCCCATGTAAACATAGGTTAAAAAAAACTTGGCGACTGAACCAAGTAGTGTTCAAGCTCAGTACTGGTAAATTCTGATGTTGTAAATGAATGTACACATGTAATGTATATACATATACATCAACATCACTGTGGTAAACATACCAAATGTATTGTTATATGTAGAATATAAAACAAAACCCATAACACTTGGAATTTAATTGGGGAATAAAACTAGCCAAAAATCTGGTACACACTGTCTGGTCATAATGACATGAACATTTCACCTCTAGCCCGCATCACCTCAACACGTTTTCACAGATGAAAAAACTAGCTGTCTGAACAAGAATGACATGGAATACAAAACAAATGATGATGAAATACAACGGTGACACACAGGTGTTGTTCACAAGCTGTACAACCACATTCAAACAAAATTTCTCTCACAATTTGATATGTTTACTGGTGTCACATACCACTGTCATCAATCAAAAGAGTCTCTTTGACAGTTAGGTGAATGGACAACTGTCAATCAATTACCAGGCATCACAAATATTTTTCATTTTGTTTGTTCTTTCCCCCCCAAAAATGTTTGTGAATGCAACAAACAACATGAATTGAGTCATGCAGTAAAAAAAACTCAATAAAGGCTTACAGTTAAGTTCTCTTAAATTTTATGTTCATCTTATATTTTAAAGGGTTAGATTACCGTGTTAACAAGGGTGTCTATTGTAGAATGGCTGACCTACTTAACTTCAGAGCCAGTGCAGAATACTTCTACATCACTAATTGAAGCAACACTACGGTGGCTAAGTTAAGCATCAACGCATATATACCTGTAATGTGTGGACAAATACATTTAGTAGCCAGCTACAGGTTTACACGGACCTAATGGGATGGCAAAATATGGATTTGAAAAAAAATGAGACCACTGAGCAATTAGAGAAATGACAATTAATTAATGTTTATGTGCACTTATCAGGTGTATCAAATCAAAGCCAGAGATACATGTGCTATACTTCATTAAGTCCAAGAAGTGTTAGGCTGCAGGAAAGGTATGAGAAAAATGTTATTAAGTGACCACTGGAAAAAGCTTGGTGCAACGTACAGGTTATGTAGCAGTCATGATTACAAAGAAAAATTCTTTAGTCATAAATTTCATATGTTCAGGTAATATTGTGTTTATCAAAAACTGGGAAAAAGTTGGTGGCATTTTTTTGCAGGTATGATACTGATATACCAGAAAATTGGGTAAACAACCACAGCCACTGAGAAGGATGCTCTATCCCTGTGGGAGGAGATTAAGCAAGGCTAGTTACCTCCCCTCCTCTGTACCTGTATCAGATGGCACCAGACCAGAATAACAATTGTCTAAAGAAAATAGCAAACAGCATTAACCTTTTACCTATCCACTGAAACTTGGGGGAAAGTATAATTGCTGTGTGAGAACATTTTCCTCTGAATTAATAGACCAATAAATATATATATATGTAAACAAGCCTTCACATTTATTCAGTTCATTGAGTATTACATAAATAATAATATTGTAACAAAGAGATAGCAGTCTGATTTACAAGTGGATGTATGCTGTATACAATGGAGAACAGTAAGAGTCTCAAAAAAGCCTGCTCAATCAATCTGTAATAGTGGCACGACATAAACAAGATGACGTACTGGCTTCTTATGCTCAATAAATATCACTGCTATCAAGGACTTCACCAAAAAGTGTGATGGATTGAGAAATAAAACAAATCATACATACACTCATCAAAGCAGTTTGTGTTTTTTTTTTTTTGTTGTTGTTTTTTTTTGGACGCTTTGAAAAAGCAGTAAAGACTAAGCGAAGAAACTCGGTATTAGTGTAGTAAGAATTTCCCAGGAAACAGGAACTGCTCCAGTGCAGGCTGCCAAGGCCTTGATCTCATATTTTTTACCCATCATACTTATATAGGTATTTACCACTCCCGACAGGCATAGATTTGTTGACATAAATGATGAACTAAGCAAGATACACATTAATGAATACTTTAATGGTGATGTATATTTGTACTACACTAATTATTAACTCTCCACGTCATTGTAATAAATATTAAATGACCATGTACAGAGAGCAGTTAATTCTCACTAATTCTAACATTAACTAGGTGTTTAAAAGGTATGCAGGACCTGAATATAACTGTGGTTATTACTGTAGGCACTGGGTAGATCAAAGCATAGCAGACCCCTCTGAGTATGATTTAAAGTCCTGCCCGTAGAAGGCCTGTTGACCTAGATAAGTCCAGGGAGACAACAAGCTGATCTATTGCTGGCCATCTGCATATAGATGCAGTTTACGCGGAGGCCAATTTACCTCAAACTGCTCACAAATTCATTAAAGCAGTCTCCAGAACTGCTGTCCTTCCAGTTGGGGGAGAAAATGACTATACTTAGGTTGGGTGAGAAATGGAATTGATTTATCCAAGATATCCATGGAAAACATGCGCACCTCCTTTGTCACTGAAATTAGTGTAGCACCAATACATACCAGCAGCAGCGTTGCTATGGTGACACGCCGTGCATGGAAATGTGATGGAGGCATTGTGTCTGTTGACAGCAGCGCTTATAACCTCTGTTTGCTGGCTGGCTGTGATGACAGATCTATGATTATCAGGTACAAAACAGTAGGTCTTGGATATGAGCTCCGTGTAACCTCGCTTAGCCCCAGGGAACAAAGCTGGGCCCAGGGAGCCTTAATAAGAAGTACCTTCACCATCACAATGTCTTCTGCCAGGTAACATGAATACTCCTGGGGTTTTTGAACCATTTGAAGCCTGAGGTCTCAGCACCATCGCAATGCAATCTGCTGAGTTCAGCTGGTGCTGTACAGTCTTGACTGGTAGAGGACTCATGTGAGACCTTCTAACAAAGGCCAGGCCAACCTCAGGCCATACAACCATGCAATGGATGGTCAATATCAGGCCACCTGGTCTCATTAATATTTCAACCCAATGAATTTCTCCAGTTGACCATTAATACCCACTGCTCATTGAATTGTTTCTTAACAGCTTCTTTATCACTACACAGGTGAGAAAATTATTGATTACCTCTGGAATTAACCGGACTGTATGTAAGATTACATCATCATAACCTATTTATATAATAAAAAAAATTATGCTACTTTCATCCTTATAATTCAATATAACCGGTTAGTAATTATTAACTCTGCATTAATTTTTATGCAGCCATTAGCATTCAATGATGAATACTAGACATATCTGAGCAGCAGACAAAATAATGCACATATACATGTAGGCCTGCCACATATTGATTTATGTGTTCAGCCTCAACATGAAGGCCATTTGAACACACTACCTGTTATTAGGTAGAACAATTGGCCACAACTATTAAACAATGCCCAATCCATTAGCAGCTGCAAGTTATGTCAGATTACTGTCAAATTAGTGTCAAATGTATGATTTAACTCCTGTTTGCACTACTTTAATTCTCAAACTTTTCAACCACTCCTGCAAGCAACATTTCAATATATTCTTGGCGAACTGTCTAGAGCCTAGAGAAATAATTGTCATTGTATTATGAAGCTTATACCTGAGGTGACACAAACAAACCAATTTTGGCTTCATTTTTACAATAACTGTAAACATACAGCACCCATTAAAAACTGCTTTAATGATTGAAAAGGTTGAAGATTTATATTATATACTTTGTAGTCCTGTTTTAAACTACAGAGATCTAAACGTGGACAATGATGCATGTGCCTGATATCACTCTATTTCACCTCAATTTTATTTTTTTCTGACGTGATATAATTTGCTTGATTTTGATTGATTCAAGCATGGTGACTTAAAGAATCTTTGTAAAGTGTGAGCAACTTCTTATCAAAAACATCTTAGTATTGGTATCAAAAGTATCATTTTAAGCCATTTATGTGCACCAGAAAGTGTGTGCATTTTCACAGGTAAAATTTTACGTGAAACACAGTACTATATCCAGATGCTTGCATTCACATGGGCTGTTGATAAGAACAAACACCTATACATATACATAGAATAGGCTTAGATAGATCTGGACATCCAAGTCCGAGGACCACCTTGTACAGATGTGAACTGATTAAACATCAAAGGTGAGATGAGGGAATGAGGACAGCAATCTGCCGGGGACACCTGGTCAGGGCTAGGTAACACAGCAGAGATTAACATCCTAATCCCTGGTAAATCTGTGTGCCATTTTAGATCAGACGATCAAACACCACTAACATCCTCACTTTCCAATACCTACACGGCACAGCTATAATACCCCATGGTCTTTGATTCATTATACATAAGCATAAAGGGATGGGCGGGCTGAGCATGACGCTGAGGCTAAGCCCTCCCACAGATGGGGGTCTTGGCCCAAGGGAGCAACCCAAGACTACCGCACACTCAGATAATTCCTTTCAGAACATTTTCTAAGGATGTCTTATAATATGATTGAGGTAATTCCTTAGTCAACAGCCTCATAATCCTATTCTTTTCAGTTACAAGTTACAAGTTAGCACACTGGGTTAATCTGTTCTACAACTGAATTCAGTCTGCATAATTCAGGGACTGTAACAGCCTTCAGTCCTGACGATCTGACGGCCGCTATTGAGACTCAGTCGCTGTGTCCACACTCCCATCCCATTTTTGTTCATGGCACGTTTGCATGTCCACGTGTGTAGCCAGCGCTGCTGTCACAGGCTGTCTCAGGAAAGCTACTTGAGCACAAATTATTAAAGGTGGAAGATGACATGTATAGATCTTGTGTACACCTGAAGACAACTCTCCAAGGCTACTGCCAGACACGCAGTAGAAAATACTGAACAACCACACAGGCTTAATTCCTGTTTCTACGACTGGTCTACATGTAACATAAAAACCTGAATCGCAATCACTGAACAATTTAGTGTAAAAGATTCCTCTCATAATTCAACTCACCAAGCTTGGCCAGGTAATGTTTTACACATAGGAACGTTACAGAAAAACCAGAAACCTGGTGTGTACATGTGAGTATACAGGAACATTTTATGAATTTATTAAAGCGATTAATGAATGGCAGCCAATGGAGAATACATGTACACTATTACTCTTACAACCAAAAGGGTCATTCTGTCATTTGTGGAATATATCAAGCATTTATGCATCGTAAACTTTTATAGGTTGTGTTACTTATTGTGACACTACTTTTTCCACGAACATCTGACAAGATATGTCCTCAACATATTGTTGAGGACAGGAAAGCATGTGAGCATGTGCTTGCCAGAGACGTTGTGATTAAGGGACATAGGTTTACCCTCCAATTCTGAAATCAACTAAGCCAATCTAAGCATGTCAATTGCATAATTACTCCTCAGATCCTATTTCTGTAGAAGGAGCCAAAACACACATCCAGTTCAGTTGTATCAGCAATGGCAAATGCCTTCATTGTCCCTCGCGGAAGTATGTGCCGCGCCTTGTTTGAACTTTGTTAAACCATTGTTTGTGCAGAATATGAGTAATCGAGACATTTATTTGAAGAATGCCATTAAATTGCACCAGTGTGCTCATTGTCTCGCATCAAGCTGTTGGTAACGGGATCTCAACAGCGGGAGAGACAATGGCTGCCGAACTATCTGTCATTCAATCTAACATTCGTTTCCATGGCATCTCGCCATCTGAACGTGCTGAACGGTAATAATTTGGCTGTCACTCTGTCCACACTCATCTTCAATACAGGACAGCACTTCACTGGAGGAAAACAAATCTCCCATCGGATGTTGGATGTCTGGGAATATGAACTGCAAACCTTCTCACTCTCTGTGTTTTCTCTGAGAATTACAGGTGTATCAAATGGAGTGATGAAAATGGACAAACAGTCCAGATCGAGCCATCTCTTGAAAGTAATCAGGGAGAGCAAGTCAGCTAAGATGCCATTGTGGTGATTTGAGGGAGAGAAGTCAGCAAGACCTTGTCATGGCACTCCCACACCGGTCGAGCTGTCAGTAGCACTGAGCCAACTGCTTCCTCCCTTCCTCTCATATAACCCCCATCAGACAGTGAGAAATTGGGCCAGTGTCTGTAATTATGCCTCAGCATGCAACCTCACAGAAACAATACAACTGCCGGTGCTGGCACACTGTGGCCATACAGAACCCAGCATACAAGCTTTTCCAGAAACATAGAGCAGGCCTTGGCTCAATGGAAAAGATGCCTGTCTTCCAATCACTAGGACATGGGGGGTGTGGGTTCAATCCTAGGACTGGACAAGGAGTTTGTGAATTAGAGTTCCGTGAACAGGCAACCAACAATGCTCATGTAACTGTTTGCCCAGACTATTTTGTACTTTTCACCAATAATGTTTTGTTTTTTTTGTTAAACTCTCCAGTTTCCTCCACCAAAAAATTGACTGCAAACATATAAGTGAAAAATTCTTGTGTGTAACAACAGATTCATTTTGCTTATTTCAGTTAATTCTTGCTTAATGTCCTAATCAAGAATTTCCCGCTGACAAAATAGTGGTCTCTTTTATGGGCGTGGGAAATCCAGGGAAATCCACAGACTTTTGACACATTCCTCACAAACTTTCCCAAATATGGCGTACAGCTAAGCACAAAATATTGGCAGCGGATAGGTGGTCTTAGACGGGGGGAATAGTGTTACACAAGCATCATTGGCGTCTTATCATCCCCAAGGCTCAACAAATAGAGCAAGATAGTGTTTTCATGAACAAGAATCAAATAAATGCACACAATTCTCTGCCACTGAAAAAGGACCTACAGACAATAATTTTCACAAATTTACTACATCAAGCCGACACAAAACAGATTCACACATCTTTCACATGTACCATCATAATAAATACACTTGCCCTATCCCAAAGAGTTGAAAAGTTCCGGCCACAAATGACCATGTAGCCTCTGATGAGAGTATTCAACGATGCATGTGACATTTTATTTCCCCCGCTACAAATAACATACTGTCCAGGCTTTTTGTTCCTAGCTACACAAGGCCACCAGTTTCATGTTCACTGTGATGTGACTTAATAATCAGACTACCTTTTCAAAAGGTTTCCAGTGTATCATATCCGCTGCAGCTAGGGTGAAGTTATACCCACCACATTTACAGTGCACATTAAAGCAGTGGAAAATACATAAATCAGGACAAGCTGCCACTTAAAGGTGTTTCATTCCAACAGTGGGCTCTAAAGAGACACAAAAAACCCATCCACCAGAAGAGAAAGACAAAAACTCATGTTAACCACAAACACATATGAACATGGTAAATATAAACAGGTTTACTTTCCACATTTTAGGCCACCTTTGATGCATAGAATACTGGCGTGTTGGAGGCGAGCATGGGGAATGTCAGCAGTTTTTCCCTCCTTCTCTTTTCCTCTCTAGCTACAATACTCTGTATTGATTTAATCAAGGCTTGCTGGTGCGTACATGTGAGGATGAAAGAGCTGCCTTCAACCAGAGTTCTGTATCAAAATGGCAGAATCCTGTCCCCAACAGCACTCATTTCTTCTATTGATTCCAAACCTCATCACAAGCCCGTAAAATTAAACCACAACATGGAGCAAGGCACCTTAATCATTACTTTTGACATTATTTCGATTTTATGTCACCCTTGAATCAAATTGGGACTTCCATCAGCGGAGGTTACTGTAAAGGACTTTGCAGTGTGTCCCCCACAGATATCAGAAACAGAGACATGAAAGCTAGCCTTCCTCCCTAATACCCATACCTCTAAGTGACTGGTATACTCAGCATTCTAAGCCATGAATTGACCCTAATGATTTTGCCATAATGGAGAGTTTAGGCCCAGGCGAAATGCTAGAGATGGCCAACAGGCTAGTGTACAGCAGTACTGTGGTTCACTGCTGTCCCATTATAACTGCTGCACTTGTGCGAGGTGACAAAACTGTGCAGGTAGAACCAACATCTGAAGTGTTAACGCAGTCTACCTCAAACACCCTTAACACTGCAGACCTGTATCAGACTATATTGGAAGTCGATGCATGTCTTTTATCAGCTGGAGTTTGGCACTATTGACCATCAGGCCACACTTCACATTCAACATGAAGTGTTTGCCTAGGATTCCTTAAAGAAAACCAGTCACAACAATAGAGACGGGTGAGAATTGGCAATGAGAAGAAAAAAGCCCGCTTTCGGAGGCAGCTGTCTGGCAGTTAGTGGAGCCCAGCTGGATGGGGGGTTAGGGTGGAGGGGGGGGCAGACCCATTGTGGGGTGTGCACACTGAGATTCCCACATGCAAAACCTGGCAGCAGTTCACATCAACCTGATACAATCAATGTTTCCACACAATCCATACACTCACACCAGCCTCATCCACTAATAAGAACACATATCAATCAAACAAATACGTTTTGCACTGCTTTATGGGAAATCATAGTTTGTGATATCCATATTACAGTTTATTGTGCTTTGCTAGAGAAATACTGAATGCTAAGTCTGCCAAAGTATATGACGCTGTAAGTGGCCTATGTATCAAAGTTATCTTTCTATTTTAAATATTTTTTTAAGTTTATGCCCCAAGAAAATGGCTAAATCAAACAGGCTCAGATACCACATTATCTCATCAAAATGCTTTTTTGACATTTTATTCTGCTCAAAAGTGACAAAAAATAAAGAATGCTCAGTATTCAAAATGATCTCAAGTTTTAATTTAACATGCCTACATGTAACGTTATCTTATCTGAGTGGTCTTTCAACTTTTTTAGATTTTATTCAGCAAAATAAATAATTCAAGATCAAAAATATCTCGACAGCCAGTTTGGGGAAATATTAAGCTTGATACTAACTAAAACCAATGAATGAAGATTTGGTTTGATGTTTGGCCTGAATGGATACACAGGCTGTATATCCAGACCAAAATACTGTAACAGAGTTAAGCAGAACTATGCTAGGACAGTTCTGTGCAATGGGTGTAAATCTAGATTATGGTTTGTCACAGGACTTGCCTCAGGATACCAATAAATTGTGGCCACAGTTGCTTTGTACCAGTGGGCCGTGATCATCAATATTACTTACACCTTCATAATTCCATCTTTACTGACAGGAATCAAGGGCAAAATAGCACAGGAAGTTTCATGGGACCAAGGAAGTGTAATAAGACAGAGTCACCTCTAATTTGGCATGTGTGTACAGACAGGGAACTGTCCTTGCACACAGACATGGGCTGGAGGCTAGATGTAGGGGGTATTGTGTCTGGTATGGGCAGACCAGGCCAGATGTGTTCTGCCACTACCTATGTTTCTGGATGATAAGCCATTACTGCTCCAGACTGGTGAGGGCAAAGAGGCTTTTTTGTCCTCGCAGCTACATGTTCAATTCTATGTCAGGAATCTAAGTCGAGCGTCATCGCTGACACAGAGAACTCATAATTAAAGACTAAGGGCTTGGTTTATGAGCCGAGCAGTTTTTCACACAGATGACAAATATTTACCTCCATCTAGAAAAATGTCAATACAGGATTATTGTCAAAGTGTACAAAAAGAGTTAATAAGTAAAATGCTGCCAACAATTCATCAAAATATACAGACTTGGGGAAAAAAAGATAAATGTGTTCAAAGAGATGACAAAAGACCAACATTGGACCTTTCAGACACTGAATATGTTCTGGAAATGCAATTTAAAGATAAAAAATGTTACCCAATTTGTGTGTTCTTTATGCAAGCCAAATGCTAATTGCATGAATACATACAATCGATTTACTGCATTGGATGAAGAATGACAATAGCCACAGTGATTTTCATTATGACATCCACAGGCATAATATTATTCCACACATGGGAATTCAATGATTTATTACCAAAGCAAACGTTAATAGCATTGTCCCTTCCCGACATTCTCGGGCACTCGTCATAGTACGAGGTATGCGAGCAATTTACCTGTGACAGGTGTGGAAGAAGTAACTGATACAGATAACACTACACGTTAACATCCACTCTGACGGTGACTAATCGGGTCAAGTCATTCCACTTGAGAGGAATTATTCCTACATTGGCGGCTAAGCTGTTTCTCTGGCTTGTCCCAGGGGAGCGCTTGCCAGAAACCAAGATGGTGGTTTGTGCTTTCGACCACAATCCTTGGCTGAATCTAATCAAGCCTGTGATTCTCTGTGACAAACCCTGGGATGTGAGGAATCTCTTAGACATGGAAATTAGCTTGTTGACTCACTCCAGTGCAATAAATTACGCCCGAAAACCGCTCAATTAATATTCTAAATATGACAGTGTAGTAACACAAGGCTATGTCAACTGAGCTTGTGGCAGCACGCATACGGCCATGTTGACTGGAAGCACATCATGCCCTGTCCACACCACACCTTACACAATGGCTCCACAGAAATCCCCTAATAACAACTGACACCAGATATTTGACCAAATTTGTTTTCACAACAAGAGGCTGATTGGAGAGTCACTCTGAACTATCCTGGGAGGACCAGCAGCCACAGCCCTGTCTCCCATCTCATAATTTCATTTTCTGGCCTCACAGGACGGAATTCCTCCAGCCTCACCAGAGAGATGAATCAGCCTTCCATCTTTCTTAACATGTACTACAGTCAACGTCTTTCTTAAGCAAACGTGGGAGTGACTTTGCAAAAATAGCTCAGTGAAGCAATGGAAAGTCTCCTGTTGGATTACTTGTGAAAACAGTTTAAATCACGACCACAATGTGGCTATGTACCAAAGCCCTGGAGAACTACAACAGCCTTCATACTTTGGAGGATATACCTATAAATGAGGAAACAGAAACTTGTTTGCCACAAGACGTACTTCTTAGGGGACAACTGTATGGGAATCCTTTGTCGCTGTATCACAATATATTTATATTGTCATATCTATTGCCGAAGATGAGACATATAATCTATATAGGCACAAAAGCCAAAAAACTATCCAGAACACTTTTATCTCATTTAAGGCATTTCGAAAACAAATTTAGAGCACTTCAAAATTATATCAACAGAATTGGAGGAAGTCCTTTCAAAGCAGAAGAAAATCAATGTCAGTATGCATGCATGCCATGGGGTCATTTTAAACCTTATTATACACACCACAGTTCCAAGACTGTCCCAACGTCTCTCTTGTGCCAGCTTGACCATCAGCCAACACAGATACCATCTGATGTACACAAATGTTATCCTGAAGGATGATTAACCTGGCCACTACAGGTGTAATCCTCCTTATCCAGGTGTCTCCTCCTGTTACCTGTATGTCTAACCCACAGGTCTATAAGAGCCTTTATCAGATCTTGCACACAAACTCAAGGTGCTGCCTAGTGAGAGGTTTCTATCAGGAATGTTTTTACCTACAAGGCTATATAAGTGGAGATTGAGCCACAAATCCTCCACAGTAAACAAACTTCACACTACTCTCTGATAAGAGACTGGATTTTGTGGACTCCACTGTTCACCAGGTACTAAGTTCAGCTTTCTGTGGGACGTTCACACTCTGGCAGTCATGACAGTCAGGGCAGGTCACTCACAAGACAAGGCTGTTGCTACTAGGAGGATGCTTGCAGCAAACAAAGTCTAACGAAGCATTCAGAACACCTCAATGCACGTCCATGTATGCACCTATTCTAGGAGGCCTTACATTTTGAAATTCACAAATCAAAACAAATAAATCAGGATTCCCTTTATGTATGTATACGTCAATAAGCTGTCGCAAATCTTAGCCAAGTTAACAAGACTATACATAGGCACATAACACGTAAAAAAAAGCCAAAGGAAAAAGAAAAAGCTCAATTAATTAACATTGATTCAATGACTTCATGCATCCATAGGCTTTCCCATAAAACAGATAAGGCATTGCTCTTAATGAAAAAAGAAAGGCCAAGTTTACCTGTCTTTTCCCATGGAAAAGAATAAGACATCAGAGTGAGTTTTTCCAAGAACACAAATGTCTTTTCCAGCATACAAGTTTCATGTTTCTCTGTCAAATTGAGGCAGACTGTACTCCGCAACTGACACAGCTTAATTGAGCTAATGTGAAAGGCATTAAAAATAGATCATCTTTTTTCTGTCACTCACACGTACAGGGCTTTGTCTACTGACACATAGACTGATCATCGTGCGCAGTCTTCTGCATTAACTCATTCAGTTTTTCACCCAAACAAATGTCAGTCTGTTTCCAAACGGGTTCCTCACCTAAACATGTTAGAAAAAACCTACATAAATATAAGACCAAAACACCTGTGGTTAATGACTTAATTCAGGTGTCAATCACTCAACCATATTCTATTGACAGGGATAATAACAAAGACCAAATCCACAAGGGACAAATTAACTGTGGTCCATCGACAACCATCAACTCATATTCCCTGGTGTGAAAAATGAATCACTTGTTTGAGAGCATAACATGATAGAGAAGAATCGCATAAACCTGTCAGATCGCACATCAAAAAACTTTCCCTCATATGGTTTAATCCATTAATCCCACAGGCATACAATGCCTTTTCAATGTTCGTTCAGGATTAGCCCTCATTTTAGCTCAATATTTACACCTTTAAAAATCTAAGCCATATATGACCAAGACAAGCATGAAGTATTATATGACTAATCATTCTCTAGGACACACATAAAAGATTTCTATACATGCATAGATATAGGTCTGTAGGCGTATGTCCCTGGTCAAATGGTTCAATTGACCACTACAGTTTTATGCAACACACTCGGCTATCTTCCCACAACTGACCGCTGGTGCGGCACGCTCGAAACACA
Source organism: Acanthopleura granulata (assembly GCA_016165875.1). Classification (NCBI taxonomy): domain Eukaryota; kingdom Metazoa; phylum Mollusca; class Polyplacophora; order Chitonida; family Chitonidae; genus Acanthopleura; species Acanthopleura granulata. Next base: position 8,064,073 of record JABBOT010000003.1, on the reverse strand, counting down.
AAAGGCATCTCATATTTCCATGTGTCTGACAGTTCATACCTCCAGGTATTACCTGTTCACCATTCTCACCCACCTGTCCATTCTTATCAATAATATACTCCACATAACATCCACCTTACAAAACAGCATCACACAGACACTTCATTTACGGCTGTCTTCACAGTCTATGAATTTCTGACCAGTTCATGGCCCTGGAGACAGTGGTAATCAATCACTGACCAGCCTGAGGAGGGGGCTCCTTGTCACCCATACAATAACCCTAAAGCCTAACTCCTTACTCTGTGTGCACTCTGCTGACCTGCTAAATCATATGCTCATTATACATGCAGACTTGGACAGCATATATATCATGCATCTATTGCACCACATTATAGATCACTGTCCATGTGACGTACAAAACCTGAACATATAGAAGAGATCTGGGCACACACTTTGTTTAGCAGACATGTAGAGTATTTTGTGTTTGACTAGAAATCATAACCTTATTTGCTGTTTAAATCACCTTTGTGTTTTTCCATCCATAGCTCAGAGCTTTTCAAGACCAATGTAGCATATGTTTGGAGTTTAGTGTGACACACCTGTTACAACCGGTAAATCATTATTGTGGAGACTACAGGTATTTTCCATCTGTGTATACACATTAACACTAACAACTCCAGCCCAGACCCGGACAATCTATAACCTAAATCTCAAGATAAATTGATTGGTACAATATATGTACATAATAAAACATATATTCATGTATCTGTACTAACTCACTTTGATTATAGAGCGAGAGTAAAACCAGATCCAAGACAAAGGGAAATGCTTTTTCATCATGAACTGGTTGGGGGTAGATGATTAATGACATTTTGGTCGTCACCTGAATAAGAAATATCTACAGTGGCTCAGGGTTGACGTACCTACATGTACATACAGGTCATTAAAGCTATCGGTCAAATCTTACAGTGTTACAGGAGAAGTCTGGAGGGTGCAAATCCAGAGTCAGCATGAGAATTTGATTTGCGAAAATGACAGCAGCACATATATTGGCAATTTACAGAGAAAGCAGAATTCGATTTTACTGGAGACTGGTGTAAATGAATACAAATGTGTACCACTGGTGGTGATCAGAAATTGTGCATTGATTATGGTAACTGAACAGACTTCTACAAGCACCTGTACCCCAGGCTTTTACCAGCAGGGTGGGGGTGGGGGCAGGAAGATAATGGCCACATGCATGACTGCACATTGGTTATAACCAAACTCACTGCTTCATTTCCTGGTAAAATGACCCATGTCCAGTGGAGCCCACATCCTGGTACCATACAAACACTGGCTATGATTCCAAGTTACCCTGCCATCCATAAATCAGACCCTTTTATTAGCATCTCATAGGCCATGGTTGGAGTCAGCCATTAAGGCCACCATTAGGGAACTAATGTGAAGCCATGGTGTGGTCACAGAGAGAATCTGTACCCAGCCCAGACTAATAACCCTTAACCATACAGACACATGTATATTTATATCAGGGTCTCTACACTAGGTGACATTACAATTACTTTACTTAATGTACTTTATCATCTCATTTTCTCTCCCTTGCTTTTTCGCACTAATATCGTATCATATAACGCCCAATATCTCCAAATTCAATACAAAGCGTCACCCGTAATCAACATAAAAGCTTTCCTAATGACTTGCAATCAAAATGAATACTGCATTCTCGGCTGAAATCATATTAGTATTTCCCCTGTGCAAAGTGTTTCATCAGTGCTAACAACTCTCTTCATACCCACGCGCAGACAAGATGTCAGGCATAATCGTCATTACTCTAAAGTAAAAGCTTGATTAGGGATTACACTATATCACTGGATATATGCATAAAATCCCTAATGTACCTATATGACTTAATGCATTTTCCTAAGGAACACACCTCATGGGCCCATCTAAATATCTTAGGTATACATATTTACATCCTTCTCACACTTTATCCCATGTCTCTTGATACTCTCAAGAGCCTACAAAACCATTATAATGCCAGCAGCTCAGAGCATATTGGACTTGCGTCTTAAACCAGTATATACATAATTAATTTAAAGGCGCTTGAAACCATATTTCCCAGAATGTAATGCAGAGAAGACTATAAAGTAATACGACATGGATTCTCACACTGAACGATATAGATGGCGCAATATAGCTTTTGATTGGACTGTAATGGCCACGTGATATGTAGGTATAACTCAATACCCTGCAGCAGATGCTATATGCGTCTGATGACACAACAGTAAGGAGAACGCCATGACGTCACAGTTACAACGTGATACAACAATGACAATAACCACACAACGTCACAGGGTAATGTTGAATGAACATTCTCAATAACATTATGACGTCATTAATTGCCAGATCACTGCTTGGTATAATTTAAAGCTCATCAATGCGACGGGAAGTTACAGTTGAAGCTTCGTTTGTTTTTCAAGAAACAAATTTTCAGTGTAGTTTTTTCAGGTCTTCCGCAGGATAAATTCATCACAATACATGGTTACTGAGTGAAAGGATACGAAACCATATGGGGTCAGTAAGCCTCATATTGGGGGCTTGCAGACCTCATATATTTTCATAAAATAGCTTTTCAGGACAACATGTTGGTAGACATTACAACTGGAAGCATATTATTAGTTACATGGTTACTGAGTCAAAGGATGCGAAACTATATGGGGTCCGTAAGCTTACACCTCGCTTACACCTGGCCAAATATGAGGCTTACACACCCCATATAGTTTCGTATCCTTTCACTCAGTAACCATGTAACTAATAATATTCTTTCAGTGGTACTACTGTAATGTCTACTAACATGCTGTCCTCAAAAGCTCCCTGGGTGAGTGTACATAATAAAACACAAAAGTCTCAACCACTGAACAGTCACACGTTTTTGGGGTGAACGTTCGTTCAGGTTACATGGAGGTCATGTGACATCATTTTGATGTGAACGGCCATCATTCGCGTCTGCAAACTGCCGCAGGTGTTACTTACCTTGTGACTTACCTCCAATTACATCAAAGAAAGAGATAATGAATTTCTGAAAACGTGAGGAGATACGACACTTATGGTATATTTTAAAACAAAATTAAGTCTCACTACATCATGGAATGTCATTTCCGTATAACAAAACCGAAAGCACTTACGTATTCACAGCCAATGGTTTCATGTATACATATCCTGCAAAGGTTGCACTGACACATTTACGTGTAGTCTATCGCTATAGATGGCTTCAGGAAATTATTTTAAAATTCTGACATTTATCCCAACCCTGAGTCCTTCACCTGAACTCAAAAAAATTGTCGCAGATCTCGGCTTCGACATCGATGAAGCTCTGCGTTCTTGTCACCCAAACCTAGGCGAGCTCAAAATTGATCAAAAAACAAAAAAAATTTACACGTCTCAGTTGTATTATAATGATTTAAGTGGAGCCTACAGACGATAATGAAACGCTAAAATTTTCAATACGCTTTCGATGCCAGAACTATTTACAGTTCGGGACCAAAAGTAGGTTGCGAGACTTTTCAAAATGGCTGCCAACAATGAACCAACTGTTACATACGCAGTTCTCTCAGCTAATGACAACAATTTAATCAGGAAAGTTAGCGAATTAAGAAGACAGGATTCAATATTCAAGCAGAAAATCACAAAGAAATGAGCAAAGGAGTTGCTATCTAGATGAACTAAGTTACGTGTAGGTCAATGAGGCTCCTCAGGCAGCCTGAAGCGATCGCCAAGATTTGTTGAGCACTGTGCAGTTCAAGTGCTGTATTTGTGGTTACATTTCCAGGGACATATCGGCAAAACCGATTTATTGGTCTGCACAATTATACTCCACGTAATTGACATGCGAACGATTGGTTCCTTCGCGCCAAATTTCATGGCCTGTGTGTTGTATAAAGCTCATAATACTCACAGATTGCCACCACTGGCCCAAGAGTTTTCACACTAAACTTGATAGTTTTCACTACGGGTTACGTAGGTTTTTGAAAAATTACTGCCTGAACTCGGCGTACATGACTTTCAGCCAGGAGGAGGCACCAATTATATGTTTCAAAGAACAATTGTAATGAACATGTTATATTGAGGTGTACATGCATATATGCTGTACGAAAACAATGTCCTGCAAATTCAGATGCAAATATGTTTGGTGTTGTGGGATTACAGACTGGCCTGTTGTGTACAGAAACACCTTAGTGTATATGTTTGGTGTTGGGGAATTACAGACTGGCCTGTTGTGTACGGAGACACCTCAGTGTACATGTTTGGTGTTGGGGGATTACAGGCTGGGCTGTTGTGTACGGAGACACCTCAGTGTATATGTTTGGTGTTGTGGGATTACAGACTGGCCTGTGTACGAACAAACCTTGGTGTATATGTTTGTAGTTGGGGGATTACAGACTGGCCTGTTGTGTACGGAGACACCTCAGTGTAAATGTTTGGTGTTGGGCAATTACAGACTGGCCTGTTGTGTACGGAGACACCTCAGTGTACATGTTTGGTGTTGGGGGATTACAGGCTGGGCTGTTGTGTACGGAGACACCTCAGTGTATATGTTTGTAGTTGGGGGATTACAGACTGGCCTGTTGTGTATAGAGACACCTCGGTGTATATGTTTGGTGTTGTGGGATTACAGACTGGCCTGTGTACGAACAAACCTTGGTGTATATGTTTGTAGTTGGGGGATTACAGACTGGCCTGTTGTGTACGAAGACACCTCAGTGTAAATGTTTGGTGTTGGGAAATTACAGACTGGCCTGTTGTGTACGGAGACACCTCAGTGTACATGTTTGGTGTTGGGGGATTACAGGCTGGGCTGTTGTGTACGGAGACACCTCAGTGTATATGTTTGTAGTTGGGGGATTACAGACTGGCCTGTTGTGTATAGAGACACCTCGGTGTATATGTTTGGTGTTGTGGGATTACAGACTGGCCTGTGTACGAACAAACCTTGGTGTATATGTTTGTAGTTGGGGGATTACAGACTGGCCTGTTGTGTACGGAGACACCTCAGTGTATATGTTTGTAGTTGGGGATTACAGACTGGCCTGTTGTGTATGGAGACACCTCAGTGTATATGTTTGGTGTTGGGGGATAACAGACTGGCCCGTTGTGTACCAAGAAACCTTGGTGTATATGTTTGGTGTTGGGGGATTACAGACTGGCCTGTTGTGTACCAAGAAACCTTGGTGTATATGTTTGGTGTTGGGGGATAACAGACTGGCCTATTGTGTACGGAGACACCTCAGTGTATATGTTTGGTGTTGGGGGATAACAGACTGGCCCGTTGTGTACCAAGAAACCTTGGTGTATATGTTTGGTGTTGGGGGATTACAGACTGGCCTGTTGTGTACCAAGAAACCTTGGTGTATATGTTTGGTGTTGGGGGATTACAGACTGGCCTGTATTAGATTACCACTGGCCCTACTTGAGACTGATGAAGTGCCTGGATCAAGGCCATTACTCGGATTAGTTCTGTCTGGCCCAGTAGGTACAATGACCAGGCAATCCTCTACAAGTCCGCCCTATTACATTCGGCAACAGTCAGAGCGAAATTTGAGTGCCATCATTTAATCTAGGGAGAGAAGTGTGAGTGGTCCTCAGGTAACAGTTACCACAAACTCAGAACCAGCTCTATCTCAATATTGTCCTGATGAAGAAACAAAACCTGACCACATTACAACCACACAGAAGCCCATAAAGCCATCCAAAGAGAATTTGGACCTGATCCCAGTATTAACCTGAAGGTCCAGTAACCGTGAAAACGATCTACAGAATCACAGAAGCTATTCAAGACCATGACAGAGGATGTCAGGAAATCAAACAAGCACACAGACAGGCAGGAAACCTAAGACTGACCTAACTTTCATAACACACTTATCTGCCAAAGTTTTACATCATTTCAAATGCTGTTTTGCATCTATATGTACTTACCTACTAAAGCAAGTTTTTCAATCATTACTTATTTCGTGACATAAAAAGTCATTTCACCTCAGGATATAACTCATTCTTTACACACACTCGCCTACACATACACATATACTCTCAGTGTATCAGAAGCCTCCACACTCATTGCCAAAGCATCCAATGGCTAAAATGTTAAACCCCTGTTATACTTACATTTACAGATCAGGCTCATTTAGTTTTGAAGAGGACAACAGGTACAGGTTATATAGAAACAAATTATACCTTACTCAACATCAATTTGCTTGCTCTTATTGTCACCTTGATATGAACTAGATTTGCCCAGAGCAAAGACACACCTCGGCCACAATCAGATTACAACATTAGGGGGAGAAAACGGGTTGGATTGTCTGAGATGGAGTGAGGACAAAGAGTATACACACTGGCTGTTTGTCCAGTGTAGCCCAGTGTAAACGCAACCAGACTTCAGGACTCACATATGCCCTTTCCTAGCCACAGTGCCTGATTCCCCAAAACAAGAAGTGCAAACGAATCGATGCAATGTAAATTCAGCACTTCCGCTCAAGTGGTTTACCTTATTGACATCGGCCACTTCTGTAGCCCCTGCCTTGTCAAGGTCAGCAGGGGTCTGCGTGTAACCGTGTGCCTTCCACTGAAAAATCCACGAAGTTTTTCGCACATTTTTATTCACACCTTAACAAGAAGCTTTCTGCCTGCCAAGTCTGTGCCACATCAAAAGTGTTCATGGCAAGGTAGAGTGGCCTTTACCCCAGCAGGCTCTGTCACAAACAAACAGCCCGCTCAAGCCGTCAACATGTTTTACATATCACAGACGTGTGTGAAAACACTGCCGTCCAACACTGTTTAAATCCAGCTGTAATTCTTCACTGAATTGCGTGCCAATGGCATCTCAGGACAATGTGTCTTCTCTACCAAGAAACATGAGGAGAAAAAAAGAGAAACTTTGCGAAAAGGTGTCCATAATTATTAACCATGAAAAAAACCTTCTTTGGATCCTCACATAAAATTAGCTTTTTTTGTGTGACTGAATCTTACACACAGCTTTTTTTTTTTGGTTTGGTCTTTGCTTTTGGCTTTTTTCCTTTTTTTTTTTTTTAGGAGAGGTGTAATTCTTGCAACCTGGTTACAGTTGATTTTCAATATTCACATTATGTAGCAACATGTGTTATGGGAGTCTTGTTACTTCAGCGCCAGTGCAAAGGTCTCCAGTACCTCCTCAAACCAAACAGTCTCACCAGATCCTCACCAAGCGAACTCCCTGAAACCTCAGACGACCAAACTCCTCACAGTTAATTATTTTCTTTCTTGTCTATTCAGGACTGAACAAAGCTGCATAGTAAGGTGATACGCCCACTGATGGTTTTCCTCCACGGCCCTGATCAACCAGCAGAGAGCACGGCCTCTGTCATAACCCCTTAACTCCCCACGGGCAGACCAAGAGGAAAAGTTCATGGCAAGCTCTCCAAATAATCCCTGGCGAATCCTTAAGACAGCCTACATCACACCAAGACTTGCCCCCTGTTGTTCTTGTTGTTCTAAAGCTGGTATCATGCGAACATGCCGCCTGTTATCCTAAGATCTTTTGGCTGTTCTACATCCACTAAGAAGTCTTCCTATAGGTCATCTGCATGCCTCCGTACCATGCCCATACACTGTATTGACTCAATGATATCACACCCCTGTAGCCATACAGGGTCACAATACCAGGTGCATGCCAGCCCCAATCCTAAAGATCATGGTTGTACTCAGAGATAAAAAAACAAAAATGTAATTGTAGATGTAAATTTATTTTCTATCTGTTAAGGCAAGGTTTCTCACTAAGCACGTCAAATTAATGAGCTTTAGCTCTCTTTACAACTTCAACTCACACTTGTTAAAAATCCAGAAGATATATTTCTTTGACACATCCTTCTAATTTAATTTAACATCAGATAAAAACAAAGTTAAGAAATAAAAAAGCCATTTTCCTTCTGAATGAAATAAATTTCAAACGTATACTAGGTATAAAAGCTAATAATCAAGGGAATTCAAAACAACTTTTCAATTTCATGCTTAAGGACATTTGCCTAACTTTTAATACCAGCTGGACAGTGTTTTATTTAGTTATCCACTTTAACTTGGCTATAGGGACTAGATTGCATACATCATCAATCCTTATGACAGGCCAATTATCCTCCCCATCCCCAGAGGACTGGGTTCAAGAACACTGCAGACCTGCATTATGCCAACAGTTGAGAGAAATCACATCAGTTTAATAGAAGTTCAGCAATCCTCCCTAATCAATCCTTCTAAAGGCATGCTGTACAAGCCATGCAACTTTATGTACTGCTGAACTAACATACAATAATATAATAGTCACTGAATCACATTTTAACATCCCCCGTTTTCCATCCATATATGGCCTTGCCCATTGTAAAGAAGAGGCCTGATGTTAGGGTTAATACTCCATAGGACAACAGCTTGGAGAGAATGACTTCTTGAGGGAGGGATGTGAAATGTGACAAGATGATTGGGGCATGTGAAATGTCATTTTCTGTCATCAGCCTGTAGAGTCAATGGCTGCTTGACAACAGCCAGGAAGAAATAGCAGAAAGGCCAAACTTCATTATCTCCTAAATACCCTCATGTGAAATTGTCACATGTGGATCTGCTGGTTCTACAAGACATGTGGAATATCCTGTGCAGCGGTCTGAGGCTGCTACGGTGTCAATATGAGGAACACCGCATGAGTTTTGCTGGGATTTTAATGCAATTACACCAAGGGTGCACGCAGGCAGATCTGCAGCTGCACTCAACCGCCTGAACTGGCCAGATTAGCACTGCATGTTGCCATGCACAACCTGACCGCAACAGGTGAATTGACCTGTACATCCACGCACCTGTACACGTGGTTAATTTAACCACTGTATCCGAGTACAAGTACAGGGGACATATGTTGGATGTGTCTGCTAAAGGGTTAATTGTATTAGGGCAGAACAAACCAGATCTGTCTCTCACCAACGCATGGCATTGTTGAGAGGCCAGAGGGGCGGGAGTCGTGTGTACCTGCTATTGTATCAATCCTATCACATCTCTGACTAGGCTGGTCACACTTACTAGGTCAGTAAGAATAGGGCTCATCACAAATCCAGCAAACAGCTCCAAGCAGGTAAAGGGAAGTTCAAACAAGCTGTGTTGTCTGGTCGTCTAGGTACTGGCCTTAGTAACTCAGAACTCCTGCCAGAGACCCCATAGACACTCTGCTAAACACTCACTCTGTTAAACTACTCAGGTGCTGTGACAATTAGATCCAGGTAATTCAAGGCCCCTTTAATACTGGGGCAGGCTAAATATATGCCACATACAAATAAGGCAGCCTAGCAAACTCCCTACTGAATCTAGAGGATCCCAATTCTTAGTTTTTAGGACTTTGTAAGCCATTTTAAACCTTTACATATTTGATAAATACACGTTGATGTCCAAAACAAGCTCTTTTTCATTTTATGAGTTAGAGTGTAGGGAATTTAGTTTTGATTGTCAGCCTTTGGAAGATTTTAAACAGGTAGAATTAGTGTGCAGTTAACAGATTTTTTATGTAAACAAGGAAACATACAATTACATGCATATAAATTATCTTCAATTGGATTCACACATAGTCACGGTTATAAACCACCACAAAAATTTACTAATATGTAAATGATAACAAAACTGTAACTCACCTGTGTGACTGGAACTGAGCACTTTATACTGATAGTTTATCCAACAGGTTTGCTCTGGTCTCCGACCAAGTACATGTAAATCCCAAAGAGGAGTTCAGTTCAAAACAATGCACACACAATCACAATATTAGTTGAGCAAGTCAGATCCTGGGGTGTTTGTACAGTTCACAAAATAATCCATTTGGAGTTAAAAAAAATTGACAGAAATCACAGCGATGTCGATCAACAACTGTGGATTTTAACGTCCGTTGTGGTGTCTGCAGCCAGTGAGCGCAGCTGCGTCATACGAGACTGGCACGGTCAGCGGTCAGCAGCAAACACCTGCAACAACAGCAAACAAGCCATTAACACCAGCCATTCACCTGCAAGGAATAGCCCTGTCCAATTATGCAAGCTACAGTGATTCTATTAAAGAGGTTAGAGGGCTGAAATCTGAGAAGTGTCCATCAGCTGACCGCTCCTCATAGAGTGGGTGAGAAGCTCTTGAGTCTCTGCCCACACACACCTGCCCATGGGTATGCCAGGCCGCATGTCCCTCCTGTGTGCCTTGGTAGGCTGGATTTTCCCTGTACATACATCATCCTCCCCCCCCACACACACACACTGCACACACCTTATCTAATGACCATCCATCATCAGAAATGACAACGATTCCCAGATTCCCAGATTCCCAGAAATAATACACCACAGAAATTTTTTTTTACACACTGGTGTCACGGAATTTTACTATGACATATCAGTCAGCTCTCATGGGGGTCCATTGCTTTACAATTAAAATTATACCACTCAAATTTGGCAGGAACTAATTTTAGTTCATCACAAAGTAAATACCCTTTAGGGAGCATCTGTTACCTACTAGATACTTCTGTGCACCTCTCCTTATATATAAGTAACAGGCCTTTAATCTATGCCGTCAGTATGGGTTATCCTGTCCCCTCAGCCAGCACTCACCAATATGATATATGTAATAGGCAGTATCAGATCCATCAGTACAGCTTACCACTGTGAGCACATGTATCTATGTACAGATCGCTATCTCGGCTGCCTGGCATGATCTGATGGACATGAATCTGGTCAATGGTATCTGAGCCACACATATCCTCCAGTCATGCTAATGATCGGCCGCCAATCAGTGTGAAGACGGGCACCTGTCACCGACAAGTCGGGTTTACCGGTCTGTCATGGCACAAGGGATCACTGCACACTGAACCTAGTCAGATTTACAAGCCGTTAACACCAAATGACACCAGACCTACTGTTTTGCCCCAGGCATTATTCCCCCTAAGGAAGGTATTGTGTTCTCACCTCCATGAATGGTCCACTACAGTCCTTCTCTCATTGGCTTACACTTGTGCACTATTTTTACCACAGCAGACAAAAACAGCTGTTCTCCTTGCAACAAATCCCTTAAATTCAAGGAGATAAGTGTTAATGCTACTGACCTGATGCTGAATAGGTCCATGGTCAACCCTTCTGAAGTCAACTAGTTCTTTGACATCCTGCTCTGATTAGAAGCTCAGGTAACCCTGTTGTCTATTTACAACACACAGACTTTGTTAACTATAACACTGACCTACAGCTTTCAATTCTAAACTGTGAAAAGACCCATGCGCAGAAAAGGAGTATCAACTACCAATCCAATGGTAAATAACACACTCCACTTACTGTGACTTGAACTTTTTAATTCTAATGACCAATGGCACCTGCTTGGTTGATGTTAATTACAGGTGTTCTCAGGTAACTGCCTATCAGTGACAGATTAGTGTACAATGAATTACACCTGTGCCAGTCCATCCAGTCAACACCACATTAACCCGGATACCTATACCTGGTATTTACAAATGCGCTATAACACTGCTCAGATATTAGCATGGGAGGCAGCTGTGTATACAGGCTTCGGAAGGAATATACACCTAACCCATCCATCATAAGCAGATTGCGCAACGGCACCCTGCCATTGATCAACAACCATTATTAACTCTTCTCTTGAACATGATAGTAGATGAATGATGGAAATATTATATTTAACATCAATTTCCATAACATACACAGAGGTTGAAATCTATCAGGAAGACATGTTAGCAAACCCCAGTGGAAGCTTCCTGATTTGTACATTTTCATTATTTCACGGATTCTGAAGACAACACAGAGTTAACATGATTTGAAAAACATAACCCACCAGCATTAATCTTCAGGCCAAAACATGCAGACCTATTTTTAATAAACCCACTATTTTCTCATCTCATTTCCCACCTTTCTCATTTTGATGTTTTTACTTTCCATTTACCTATTCACACATTACAGCTCAACCAACGGTTTCAAGAATGATAGGCAATTTCTACGAGTTCATCGAGGGATGATTGAGTGCCTTTGTTTGGTTTAGACGTCCCAGAAAGCAATCAAATTTTGTGGGTGCCTTAGTTGGCATGCCAGAGATCTAGGACATTCAAGGCCCATTTGCACATAGGAAACCGGCCAGCGAGATAGGTCTAATTTTCCACTTGTCAAACCTTCTAGTTAATGATGCCAGCCGGATGGGTTAACACAAAAACAAGTCAATTGTCTCCCCTAGTGCAGGTGTGGCCAGCCCTAGCGGAGGAAAGCAGCATACCTGAGGGATGGTGTCTATGGGGAAGATCAATAACCCCAGGCACATGAAAGCCACGGGGCTGCAGTCTTAGCTGGACGGGAGAGGTGAGGGATATTCCAGGATGGGGTTTGACATCGCCACACACCCAAGATGATTTTTTACTACAAAGTGTTTTAAATTGCTGTGAAATGATGATCGAACGGTACTCCCACATGGCAGATTAGATACCTGTATTTCAACACATACAAGTACATGCCTGCAGAGGCACATGATTTAAGTATGTAATTCAGGGCTGACAGTCAATGAACTACATTTAATGTACATACGCATACAACATTTTACATCTGGTCTACCTGTATACATTTACGCATGGTCAGAACATACTAAATGTTAGCATATTCGTTATGTAGTGCACATGTACTGGTGTAACAGTAAGTATATCAAGTATATACCTTTCAATTACACAATTCACTTCCCAATTTCTGTTTAGTAAAAAAAAAACCGACATCATTTTCATGTAGACCGAATGTTAATGTAAATCTACTTTAACTTCAAATAATTTCATTCCATATTCCCAACGACTAAAAACTATCCCCCCAAAAAGCAACCAATTCATTTGTTATAAATATCGCAGAGAATATCTGGTGCATTTCAGAGATGGGGCAAAACCTCATTTGGACAATGTTGCAGATATAGTTTCTCATTTCTATGTAAAGGGCATCTCCAGCACATTTCGAGCCCTGACAAAGCACAAGTACATGTAGCCGGTAATTGGGAGGGGGAATGCTACAAGCCGTGAGAGTGTGGCCAGCCAGCTGTGTCTGGAGCTGTGTTAGAACTTGTTACAGCACTTCACCTCGCAGACAACTTCTCCCTCTCTACTCTGTCTACACATATTTGAAGTTTTCCACTACATCATTAGGAGTGAGAGAGAGAGTGACAAACAGGGCAGTTCTATGTCCTCTTTTACAGGCTCTTGAAAGGGCTCTTCACCGCACGAGGATGAAGCGCAGACGAGGCCCTGGCCGGTCCCCGAACCCTGCGCCAAGCAAAACCAGCACGAGCTTCTTCACAGCTTCACACCATAACAGCGCCCAGAATTTACCGCCTTTTTGGAGTGGCTGCTTTCATTAAAGCTCTAACTGATTCATCTCGGCCGCCAATGAATAAATGCAAATTGTGCGGCTGAAGATGGTGTGGCCTGCCTTCCCAAGCACAGCGATAAGACGAAGGACACACAGACATTCCCGTCAGGTTATCTCTGGTGCAGACCTTCACAAAGACACCCGTCTGCCAACCTTGTGCCACTCAACCAACCTCATTACATCCTCTACCCCAAAAGCTTGGCTCTCCACACAAAATATTACAAAACAATATCTCCAAGATTTTGGTACTTTCACACTGAATAATGGCAAGGTTAGCATTACTGCAAACAGAGCATTTCATAACCCAACTGTGCTTGGGGACAAATGATCAGTAAGGCTTTTATGTTTATCTGCAATACTGCTTTTCCGGACTCAATCAGACTCGAAGTACAAAATTGTTCCTGAACACAATGTTTTCCCCTTTATGCGTTTCATTGTGTGGTTGTGATCAATCATACATGTATCTACCTGACTCAGAAAGCCTCTGGCCTGGAAATTAACAAAGCTTTGGGAATAATAATAGCTTTTAGTTCTTGAAAATCAGCCGAGGGTATTTATAGAAATAAGTTGAATGTACATACACAAAGTGTTTATTTTACCATAAGAGAAGGCCCCTGACAAAGCCTAACTGATGAACGGCCATTCAGCTATCAGTCCCTGAGTAACTGAAAGTACAACAGGGATTTAAATTTTAGGTACTGTCGGCTTTCACATGCAGCCATGTATCTTTTACTTGGCTTCCTCTGCATACAGACACAAAGGTAGTTCTGGTCAATTTTCCCCTCAGCTGCGCTGCTGTTCGCTTCATTACACAGCTCTCATACATCGAAGCACCGGTCATTCTGACCAACACTGACCAAAGGCTAAGTCTCAGGGGACCTTGTGGACTAAACTGACCCATGACCATCTGTTGGAAACTCCCACCCAAACTGATATCATGAGGTACTGTATGACTCTTTAGGGTACCAAATGGCCACCAGTGGTGTAACATTCCCAGCCAGTCCACATCGTTCTTTTAGGTTTGTCAAGGCCTGCATCTTGTCACCTTCATCTCTTATGACAGCCTCTATTACATCTTACTCCTTTCTTTTCTTCAAGGAACACAGAACAAAATACCCGAAATGAGTGAGCTATGATAGCTTGAACAGTCTAATTAGACTCTACTGCTTTCTGCAGCTGTAATCACCAATATCACCATCCTAAACAGATTAAAGGATTCATTTACCTGACTGATAGAAGGAGAGACTAAAATATATCACGGTAGGGTGTGTTTGGCACAGTGAACTGTAATCCTTCAGCCTTTTCACATGTTTACAAGATGTGTTTTTTTTTTTTCAACCATATTCTAAGGCCATTATTCTGTATCGACTGATAGAATTATACTCTTTGTGACGCCCCCCCCCCCCCAACTGGCCAACTCAGTCAATTTAGATTTGTGCACAAATTCAATTTGAACAGGTATACAAAATCAGTGCACTGAAAGTTGTTCTCTTCTATGTGCAAAGGTTGAGGAATTATGGTATACGGTTTCCAGAATGCAGACAGATGCTTAACCTGTGTGATCTGCTTCTCCAATCTGCTCCTATGTACCTCAGCTGCGAGGCCAGGATAATTAGTTCCTAGCTCTGAAATTCATCTCTGCTGTTCACACACACACAAAACATTCCTCTTGTTTGTTTTTATGCTACCCAGCTCACCTTGCCAATACATCATTTTCCATTTTTACTGATTTTTGTACATGTAGATATTGATGGAATTGAGAGAAGAGGAGAACGATACAGAGGGAGCTTTGGGGGGAAGGGGGGAGTGTCACCCAATCTCTCAGCCTCGCATTCCCTTCACCATCCTCAAGGCCTCTGGGAGGAATTACATCATATTCATAACACCCTGTTTTCAAATTTTTTCATCTGCACTACATTATTTCTGAGTTCCCACAGAAAGACTGACATGATAAATGAGTGCGCTGCATTATTCAGCCGTCTAAATTCCTAAGCTTGTGCAAGGCTGTAAGGGAGAGAGAGTCTCTAGACAGGAAGGCTAGGCTAGCGCACACATCGGGCCTCCTAATATTCCCAACATTATGACCATCTTAAATATCTATTCTGTCTGTCTTTGGCAAATTTAATTGACTGTCAAACTCCCCTGCATCCCCTGACTGTCAAACTAACCCATGTATGACCAGCCTTAACAGAAACCACATGAGGTATCCCATCCGTAATTAGTTTCTGTCTCTTGCAGCAGCTAGAATTTCAAAACATGTGTATTAGTCTACAAGCACTATACATGTCGCACATTCAGCGACCATTATAACACAGTATAACCATTCATATATGTAACCAAGCCAGGATCATCTAAAACCTAGCCAATTCTAAGTTAAAAAACAAAACAAAAAAATTCAACCTCACCATAGGAATTCCCATATGAAGCCTTAAGAAAACTAGGCTCTCTTTTTTAACAACTACAAATCAAGAAAGATAAAAAAAAAGCAATATAATGAGACAGAGTAATGTGGCAATCCACAAGGGGTCAGGTGCTTTTACATGAATCGATTGTTTTCCTCTTCCCAACAGATACATGTATCTCTTACAGTAGACTTCCCTATATAAGCCTGAAGTTTTGGACACACTGGTCAAAGGGGACGTTATACATTAGAATGGATGTAAAATATCTCCTATCAATGGCAATTGTAGCAAACGATGTTACAGGGTTATGATCAAACTTTATCATTACATCTTTAGTATTTCAATCAATAATAATTGGTATCCATACATAAACAAAGAATTTAATGCAATGCCCAGAACATCAACAACTAAGTTATTGTTCTGTACAGCTATAAGTCTGGCTATAAATCTCACAATTACGGTATAAAGTACCTCTGTTGACATTTGCCTGGGCAGATTCATGGTGTGTCCAGATGAGGTGGTGTGACGGAACATAAGCACAGCAATGAGTAACATGCTAATTACTTACATGGCTTAGATTGGATTGCATGAAGTAGGAAAACTTGACATCTGGTAATTTAACGTGGAATAACAATGGTTAACACTAGATCTGAAAATTTTAGCTGGAAAATCAAAGCTTTGTAGAATTTGTATAATAAATATGATTCTGTCTTCTCTCTTTCCAAGAAATGCTTTACTCCAATGAATAACCTTCGCAATTTTAAATAATATGGAGCATAAAAGTATATCCAATTATATCAATCCTGATATATCAAATATCTGTTCCCAAGGCAACGTATAGTTATTACATTTCCCACTGCATCTATCATACATGTACAGTCTGATAAATGTCACCAATGATCAGGTGCAGAGCTTATCCCACTCCAGCCTTCAGGCTGTCTGTACCTAAATCTTGATAAATCTTAGGGCATTAAATATTGAACACATAAAATACCAATAAGCAAGAAGAAATGGGGGAATTAAGGTTGTTTTACAAGGCGATATATTAATACCGAGGGATGCCTCACCTCCCCATTCTGACAGCAGGTCACATGACCTGCCTCCCTGCCAACCAATGGTAGATCTGAACACCTTCCGGTGGAAATCCACAATCAATACACTCTGCTTTATCCCACCTTGACACAAATGTCTATCAACCCAACTCCACCTTTTCATTATTTATCCTTTCTTTCTCAGTCCCCGTGCCCATTTGAGAAGGTCTTTTTCATGACCATCACAGAGAATCCCACAGGATATAGCACATTACTGTCAGAGGGGAGATAGCATGGTGGTGGCGAGCCTTAGGAAGATGGAGCCTTTCTAACTGGTCCACCAACCACACAACGAGCTGCTCGTCACAGCCAGGCATCCTACTTTTCCGATTTCTAACTAATAGTGGGCTTATGGCCTTAAGATATATGCTCAGCCTTGTCACTTCAGACTTTTAATCAATGGAAACTCTGGCCCCTAGATTGACAATTCTTCTGTGCACGGTGTAAAATGAATCCAAGTGACAAAGCGTAACTCCTAAGAGGGCAGAACAGAGAGAACACTGGGTGCCTTTAGATGATCTCAGTGTGGTTCCTTAAGGGATAGCTTGTCGGCTATCTATAGATACAGCATTACAGTCCATTAAAAACCTATCCCTAACAACACACAGCATCAGAAATATATCCTTGTGTGTGTTTGCTGTGTAAGAGCCACAAAAATACACATAAAATTACATTCAAACTAATATGTCATTTTTTTTTTTTTTTTTTTTTTCAGTGGCATGAATGTTATTAAGACATACTCATATTCTCTAAATATATACAAAATACTCCAAATATACACAAAACACTCTAAAACAACAACTGCCTGACCGAAACCCATAATGTTTCAAGACCTTTTTGCATTAGACTACCAGTAATTTGATTTTCTACAAAGCGATATATGAAGGAATCATCATCACCTTAACCTAAATGTCACAGGTGACTTCTTACTACATCCGTACGAATCGTAATATAAACACCTTAAATACAGTTTTACCAACCACATACAGAATCTTTCCCACCATTGTATATTTGTAAAATAATGAACATAGCTGACAACAATTAAGAATCAACCAACATGAACAGTTAACATCATTAATAAACTAATCATAAAATAGATAAATAAATAAGTCAGATTTTGCAACTGCAGTGACAGAGTAGGGATGACCATTTCAGACCGGTTACATGGCTATGTTAATGATTACACATCGTACCAGGGTTCCTCAATGGAACCAGAAACCTGGGACAGTTCACTGTCCATCCTTGTCAAGCTACCATAGATGTTACACATGTAACTGACAGTAGTCACTACATACATCAATCACAGATCAGGGGAACCCAAAACACAGGCTCTAGAAATCACTAAAGCAAGAAAAACTTAGACATGCTATGAAAGTAAGAGAGACACAAACCATGCCTTAGGGCTGTTTATCATAGGTCTCTAAGGATGGCAGACTACTACATTTGTTGGAATTCACTGGTTCCCTCTCTGACGATATGGCCCAAGGAGTCTGGCTGAAAACTGTAATACACCCCGGGCTATCTATCATACCTGACTGGGACAGCTGAGCTCTCCTCTGCCTGGAGGTGGTAAAGGCACCCTGTCCAAGACTGAAAACACGCACCAGTCCTCCACACAGCTTGAACTGCCAGATAATGGAACCATAGAGCACAAACAACAGAGGTGGGTGGTGGTGGTACGTAACACACCCGGTATGTACACCCTTATACTCAGTAACACGGATGTCCCTGTACACCAGCCCCTGCAGTTGGCAGACCCTTCTCTAATGGTCTTCCTTCAGCCATCACTGGCACATCACATAGTAGAGCAGGACCACTGGCAACACTTCACAATAGCACTGTCCGGATAGCATCTCCAGCCTGTAGTGGAGAATAGACTGTCATCCACAGCAGCCAGCCAGCAGCAGCCAAGGAAACAGGCCGGCCCATTGCTAAAACAGGGGGGGTGTTGGATGGCCTGCTATTGAATGATTGATACTGGGCATCAGCAGTGGGGCTGATGGAGTGGATGGTCCAGTGATCAGACAGGAGCCTTAACCACTCACTTCCCCAATACCAGCCAGCCTAGAAACAACATAACATACATCACTACTACTGACATTGTACGTAATTTTTCCTACAAGTTAAAATATCATTGGGATGAATTTGCTTTTCTATTCACCAGTGTGGTAGAATTTTTATGGACACTTGCCCAGATTTTGTAATGTTTTTTACATAAATCTCAGCATGTCGGACTGTGAAACCAACATTTGCATTCCAATTATATTATAAATAGCCAAGGAATTTTTTGAAAGGCATAACACTAATTGAGAACTGATTGTGGCAGATTTAATGGATCCAGGGAAACGTCATTTTGTTTTATCTGGGGTGGTTCAAGCACGGTGTACAATAAAATAAATGCACTATTGAGTTTCTGTCAATAAAAAGCTTGGCAGCCATCACCATCCTTTACTTCCACTGCACAGCCAATAAATATGCAGGGATTAGCAGGGCAGCCCTACTGTGGGGCCTTTATCATACCACGCCTAAAGCCCAGACTCTGTCACAGCCAGTCAAGTCAGATCATCTAATATTCCAATAACTTGCCATCCCATGTTCTTCCATTCTCTTTTTTTTAAAGCCATTTTCGAGCTGTTTTTCTGGCCTCATGTGACATCATTCATTAAAAATTTGATTTTATTCCTGAAAGTCTTTGAGTTTCCCAAATGGCTTTGGATAATACAGTCAACCGTCCTCTCTCCAAAGGGTCTCTTTTTCCCTCCTTCTTGGCCAGAAGTTTTGTCTGACAGTCTCTCCTTTTTGCACTTCAATTTGATCAATCTAGCTCAGCGCATGTTCATGGCTGGCTTCCTGCCCCTCTTTACGTCGGTCACCCTGTCAATCCCATCAGTCTACTGGACCCACACTTTAGCGGACAGCTCCTCCAAGTCTGATCGTGTAACCAGCCAAGCAGAATTAACTCAATTTTAGAGCGCGTCTTGGATGCTGCATGTTGATCAGCTCTTGTCTCTCCCCTGAACACTCATTTGTCTTTGATGTCCACTATGATCTAGGCCGATACTGCTTCTCCCTGGACAGCCTTATCCAGCCTCTCCGATGACATTATCTCCTCAGCTTTGTGCAGCTCCATCTCTACCTATTACCTGTAATCAGTGACTGTCCTTTAATTCCGCAGCTAATCCAGGATGTATTGAAACTCCCCAGGACGGTGTCCATTGGCTACCAGGCCACACATTCACAACCCGAGCACATTGTTAGCACCAGCATTTAGCATCATGTCAGGAAGATTTCTATGTTCGGTCACCTGACGCTTGTTCTGCAGAACCAGTGACCCACACTGTAAGACTGTCAATCTCTTTGTCTTTATAGATGAGTAGGATAAGGGCAAGTATGAGTACATCAAAGATGACAGACTTGAACAATTGTCCTTCACTCTGATTGCTGATGCTGATTTCAGGATAATTTCAAAAATTTCTTATTTCTCTAATCATATGAAATACAAACACCAGAATCATAGATAACAATACGTCTTTTCAACTTAATGCATTGCATGGATGATTAATAAAATGGATACCACAAAGGTGGACACACAGCACAGGAAGACATTACAGCTTGTATGGGCCCTAGCGAGAGCAGTTAACTATGGTGATTACTGAAATATTAAAATAGTTGGCCTCAAGCAAGACAAACTTGCTCTGCTCAAAGCATCTTCCCATCTGTGCAGGCAGGACGGCCATCCATCTGTCAGTCATTAATATAAACAGGACCAGGCTAGAGGCCCATTTCACCTGGCACCCTAATTTGTCTTCATTTGGCATAGAGATAAGACTATTTAGTACTGGTAACTATGGTAAACATAGCAAGCCAGCAAGCCTTTGACTATGTAAAACCTTTAGAGATAAACTCTGTCCAGGCGTTACATACCTCATTTCTCAATATCATACCACAACTGTTACCTGTCCTGCTGCATATGCAGTCAAACACTGCCCTGTGTAGCATCTGCACGATGAGTTGGAATATCACCATTAACACTTCCACAGGACTAAAGCCCCACAATCAGATGATGATGCAGGTTCAGAGTTTCTAGTGTGAACATATTTTTGTCTTAATAACATGAACCTCATCATATGAACAACTGCTCCATACTGCTCCATAAATGACTTTCAGATTTAAATTTCTTGATAAAGCAGAATGTTACTGACAATGATTCATTTGACACCCAACAATACTTCTGCTCTATTATTACCTCCCTCTCACACCAACCTCATGGGTCACTACATTTTACCAAAAAATTACCAAAAGGAGAATGCTCCAAATCATCTGTTTAACCATGCAGTGTCAAATTATTGCCCTTCATCAAAGATGGTGACTCCATCACTGCCTATAATCACACAACTTATGATATTAAATGTGGCAGGTTTTCCACCATAGCTTCACCTAACCTGAGCAATTCTACTCTTATGAACATCTCTTAAAAGTAAGGCTGAAATTCTACTAATGTGACATTGAAATCTTGTCGTTGATCCTTATAAAGACATACGTCTCCACTGAAAAAGTAAGAACTAAAGTTCCAACTGGAATGAGCCCAATATCTGTAAATTACTGTATTTCAAGCTCCTTAATGCTTAAAATGGATTTCTTAACTGATAATCACCTGTTGTTTTAATCCAAAGAACTGGCCAACAGCCTCATGTATAAACCATGGAATGATCCATTTACATACACTTATTCCAATGCTTAAAGAAACGGTAGTTTGGCTGGCAGGTAACATTTGTTTGACCCATTCTCTGTTATCTGTCTAATTTATCTTCATCACTAACTGACAATCATAAGTAACAAGAACAGCCATCTGTCAGAAGCTAGCCAGTGATACTGGGTTTGGTTGGGGTTTGTCTAGACTGGGTCTGTCTACAGATTATACATGTAAGGTACCACATAGCAACACTGCCTCTGTTTTACAAGCTTCTGGGGGTTGGCATCAGATAGGGATTTCAGATAGCAACAAACAATACCCTGTAGAAGTAACACTCGGTAACCCAGCTTCTCCAGGCTTTATTGTAACCTTACAGGTAATTTTCCAGGTACTTGGATAAATTCCAAAATTTTGCATTTATTGACTAAATTTCATGGCTCAAGAGGCACAAACAGATTTCCCTAAAGATAAAACTAATTAGGTCTTCCAATTTCAACTCTTTGAGTACAAAACTAATTTAAAATTTTTGTCAACAATGGTTTTATCAATCAGGCCAGTACCTGGTGAAGTGTAGTTGTTTTCTGCTGGCAGGTGTCCTCCATTGCACCACAGGCCTTACAGCCCTCCTTTAATTTAAACATTATGGAGTGTTACACACCAATCAAGTAAAAAAATAACCAAGCTAGACTTTTCAGTATGTATAAAATGAACATGCAGAGTATCGAAAGAATATTAATATAGTTGTCAACAATCTCCTGCCCTGGATCAGATTTCTACAAAGTTCCATTTTTTTTTTTCTTTTTCTTTTTTTTTTTTTGGCTCCAGGAAATGGCATCTTTTATTATATCGCATAGAATGATACTTTGTTTCCATTGGTCAATACAAAGGCACATGATATTCTGCGACACATGAAGTACGATGATTAAGTGCTCACCAAGTAAAAATATCCCACGTTCATGAGGTAATATCCAACAACCATGCGCTAATGGCCAATAACATTGTGCATTTATTTTGTCTGCTGTCCATCACCCGTGTCTACGTCAACAGTCAGATGATCGCCTGCTTGAGCAGCTAGCAATGACATACAAGTCCAGCAATTTAAAGCTTCAACAAAGCAGGTTATTTCTTTTACTTTTTCCTCCACCTGTTTTCTGTATAATAAAACATATGCTACATGCCAGGTGCATCTCGGCCAGCGGTGTTCAACATGTGCTCCACATTCACTGAACATCACTGATCTTCAGCTGGTGGGGGGGCCTCCGAGGCTCAATCAGTTAGCGTGCTATCACAGCGCAATGCCCCGAAGCCTCCCACCAATGCGGTCGCTGTGAGTTCAACACCAGCTCATGCTGGCTTCCTCTCCTTCCGTACATGGGAAGGTCTGCCAGCAACCTGCGGATGGTCGTGGGTTTCCTTCGGGCTCTGCTCGGTTTCCTCCCACCATAATGCTGGCCGCCGTCGTATAAGCGAAATGTTCTGGAGTACGGCGTAAAACACCAATCAAATAAATAAATGAATAAATAAACCTTCAGCTGATAATTCCTCATATCCCATATCAATACATGCTGTATCTCTATATTGTAAAACGTATACAATGTTCAATATTTTTATCAACATGTTAAAGAGATGAATATCTTTATTGATTTATTGCTTTGATAAATCATAAATGCGCAAACCTGACAAATTGCACACTTGTGTAGAAGCAGCACATACTACGAAAAAAATGATGCCTTGTCGTGATATGTTGTAGTGTATCCTGCATTGTGGACAGCAGGTGTCCACAATCTGAGAACAATTATCGGAAACGTCTTGTCAACATTACAATATACACTATGACATGTCATGTCATGAATTTCTATGGTCAGGCTTAACAGAAGTTTGAAAACATCTGCTTCAGCAATAGTTAACAAAAATCATTCCTTGAACATAGGAGGAAAATTTGGGATGAAATCAAGTTTATATTGAAAGAGGAGAAAAAAAACAAAAACACACATAGCCAATCACTGGTGGTTGTGTTTTCTTCCCTATTCTTCCCCAAAATTTTACATCAGCCAATTAATGCATCCAAATGGTAAATAAAAATGTTTTTGACTAAAGCTAACACTAAGAGTCAATGCTTTTTCTATCACACACATATTTCCCATCAAGTGGAACATGCCAACCGGGTTTCATTGTGAAATATCAATTTTACATGATCAATTTCATCACTGGTAGTGTTGCTTGAGGTGTTTGAAAAGTACAGTTTATGAGAGATTTACGAAATTTAGCAAGGTGCACAGTTGCAGTTATTACTTTGGCTTTTTTTTCTTTCTTCTTCTTTTTTTTTCACTGAATGAATCCACAATTGGATTAATAACTGTGCAATTCCTCACTTGTCCCTGTGAAAAGAATGTTCACGATCAGAGAGATACAGAATCATTAAAAGTATCATTACCACTACCCAGTGCAGTTTGTATGTATCAGAGAATATACTCTCTGCTCTGATTCTACTCACCTACTGACCTGTTGTACATGTACCTGTGCTGCATTCTACACATATCAAGGGAAATATGAAAAAATCAAGCTTTCAGTGAACCCTATGCTGCTCCAATGGAAATTACATCTACATTATCCAAATTATCTAAATATTAAATGCTATTTAAAAAAATTACCAGCAAAAAAAAAATTTGGGTTCAGGGCTTTAAAATCTGCGCACCTTTTAACTATCATAAGTACATACATGTATGAACAGAAAAAGAACGCTATTCTTTTGTGTATATGCGCATGTCCACTTACCATAACTTCTCAGCTGTATCACATGTTTAAATGGAATATGTTAGGTCATGTATATTTTGAAAAATTCTAATTTACTGGGCTACATTGTTATTTTCAAAATAAATTGTAAAGCTTACGAAATTTATCCATGATCAACTTGCCCAGTTTATCTGATTCTGAGAGTTCTATAGATCTTAAAAAGTTGCTTTGAGGGTTTTCTGGAAGGTAGGATATCCTACTACAAAAAATGTAAACTTCAAAACTGCTAAGTGACTGTAAAAATGGACTTTTTTCAGAAGATATTGTCATTCATTTACCACATATAATTATTTGTCGACATTATCATGGCCTTCTCTCACACACTAAAAAAGGGTAAGCAAGAAATCCACAACTTCATGTATCAACAGACAACATGAATACATCAACTGAGCATGATATCTCAATTAATGTCCATTTAATATTTCATAGCCGGGTCTGAATAAATTGGCCCAATTAAGGAATTAATGAAGTGGAGCAGTGCCACATGTTTGCTTTAGGTCAGGGAGATGTAATCTGACATGTACATCAATGACTGCGTGTGTACGTCACCTTATGATAAACTGACAGGGCCCCGCTCTGCCTTCTACCAACCCCGCTCCCCAACTATACTAAAGCACTGCGAATTCAGGCAAACTGCCCAGGGCTACCACACACTGCACCCTAATTGGGCCGATTACCAGAATTAGATACACTCTGTCTAACCAATCAGACAGATTTATTATGCAAATTTGTCAAACACTATTCAATTAACAGAAATCATTAATGTCAGCTCCCACTACATTGTCTATGCATCACTAGAAGTCTATCTCATGATTCAAGTTAAACAAAATGTCCAGACATCACATGTAGCTACCAGATATCAATACCTTAGGTGAAATGTCTGTAACTATAGGTCGTAATGTGATTAATCACTGTAAACGTCTAATCAGACCACAGCCTATGAGACAGGCCAGTGACCAGGCACAACACAACAAATCTCCTACATGTATGACATAAATGACCACAGCCTATGAGACAGGCCAGTGATCGGGCACAACACAACAAACCTCCATCATGTATGACATAAATGACCACAGCCTATGAGACAGGCCAGTGATCGGGCACAACACAACAAACCTCCATCATGTATGACATAAATGACCACAGCCTATGAGACAGGCCAGTGATCGGGCACAACACAACAAACCTCCATCATGTATGACATAAATGACCACAGCCTATGAGACAGGCCAGTGATCGGGCACAACACAACAAACCTGCTACATCTATGACATAAATGACCACAGCCTATGAGACAGGCCAGTGATCGGGCACAACACAACAAATCTCCTACATGTATGACATAAATGACCACAGCCTATGAGACAGGCCAGTGATCGGGCACAACACAACAAACCTCCTACACGTATGACATAAATGACCACAGCCTATGAGACAGTCCAGTGACCAGGCACAACACAACAAACCTCCTACACGTATGACATAAATGACCACAGCCTATGAGACAGTCCAGTGACCAGGCACAACACAACAAACCTGCTACATGTATGACATAAATGACCACAGCCTATGAGACAGTCCAGTGACCAGGCACAACACAACAAACCTCCCACATGTATGACATAAAAGACCACAGCCTATGAGACAGTCCAGTGATCGGGCACAACACAACAAACCTCCCACATGTATGACATAAAAGACCACAGCCTATGAGACAGGCCAGTGATCGGGCACAACACAACAAACCTCCATCATGTATGACATAAATGACCACTGCCTATGAGATAGGCCAGTGATCGGGCACAACACAACAGACCTCCATCATGTATGACATAAATGACCACAGCCTATGAGACAGGCCAGTGACTGGGCACAACACAACACACCTCCTACATGTATGACATAAATGACCACAGCCTATGAGACCGGCCAGTGACCACTCACAACACAACAAACCTCCAACATGTATGATATAAATGACCACAGCCTATGAGACAGGCCAGTGACCGGGCACATCACAACAAACCTCCTACATGTATGACATAAATGACCACAGCATAGAGAGTAAAATCAGACAAGTGACAAGACAGTATCGGATAGTGGGCAACTGGTTACAGGTTATCGGTGAAATCCGGATTCTTGTCAGTTTACCTTAGTTTATTCTTTTCATGTAAGTGTTTAAGAAGTAACATCTTACTCCCTAAAACCATGGTTTATGCCAAATTAAGTAAAAGGAACAACTGCAGTGATGTTAAATGCAATACATCACTGGTCTAGAATTACTCAAAATGCTGTGCGCATTTAATACAACACAACACACAGTGATGTCCTACCCAGATGTCTACTGTCTGACTGCAGAGAGGATAAGGGATCTGGTCACAATGATGTCCTACCCATATGTCTACTGTCTGACTGCTGAGAGGATAAGGGATCTGATCACAGTGATGTCCTACCCATATGTCTACTGTCTGACTCCAGAGGATAAGGGATCTGATCACAGTGATGTCCTACCCATATGTCTACTGTCTGATTGCAGAGAGGATAAGGGATCTGGTCACAATGATGTCCTACCCATATGTCTACTGTCTCACTACAGAGAGGATAAGGGATCTGATCACAGTGATGTCCTACCCATATGTCTACTGTCTGACTGCAGAGAGGATAAGGGATCTGGTCACAATGATGTCCTACCCATATGTCTACAGTCTGACTGCAGAGAGGATAAGGGATCTGATCACAGTGATGTCCTACCCATATGTCTACTGTCTGACTGCAGAGAGGATAAGGGATCTGGTCACAATGATGTCCTACCCATATGTCTACTGTCTGACTGCAGAGAGGATAAGGGATCTGGTCACAGTGATGTCCTACCCATATGTCTACTGTCTAACTGCAGAGAGGATAAGGGATCTGGTCACAGTGATGTCCTACCCATATGTCTACTGTCTGACTGCAGAGAGGATAAGGGATCTGATCACAGTGATGTCCTACCCATATGTCTACTGTCTGACTGCAGAGAGGATAAGGGATCTGGTCACAGTGATGTCCTACCCATATGTCTACTGTCTGACTGCAGAGAGGATAAGGGATCTGATCACAGTGATGTCCTACCCATATGTCTACTGTCTGACTGCAGAGAGGATAAGGGATCTGGTCACAGTGATGTCCTACCCATATGTCTACTGTCTGACTGCAGAGAGGATAAGGGATCTGGTCACAGTGATGTCCTACCCATATGTCTACTGTCTGACTGCTGAGAGGATAAGGGATCTGATCACAGTGATGTCCTACCCATATGTCTACTGTCTGATTGCAGAGAGGATAAGGGATCTGATCACAGTGATGTCCTACCCATATGTCTACTGTCTGATTGCAGAGAGGATAATTGATCTGGTCACAATGATGTCCTACCCATATGTCTACTGTCTGACTACAGAGAGGATAAGGGATCTGATCACAGTGATGTCCTACCCATATGTCTACTGTCTGACTGCAGAGAGGATAAGGGATCTGGTCACAATGATGTCCTACCCATATGTCTACAGTCTGACTGCAGAGAGGATAAGGGATCTGATCACAGTGATGTCCTACCCATATGTCTACTGTCTGACTCCAGAGAGGATAAGGGATCTGGTCACAATGATGTCCTACGCATATGTCTACTGTCTGACTGCAGAGAGGATAAGGGATCTGGTCACAGTGATGTCCTACCCATATGTCTACTGTCTGACTGCAGAGAGGATAAGGGATCTGGTCACAGTGATGTCCTACCCATATGTCTACTGTCGGACTGCAGAGAGGATAAGGGATCTGATCACTGGTACAGTCCACAGAAGCTTGAATGACCAAAAGCTAGCTTTTTATGAAGAATGTTCATACATATTGTTCAGACTGGTAGATGTAAATTAAGAAGTGAATTTAAATGAACAGTATTAAATGGGACAGGCCAAGTGGTCTAGACAGTTGACACCGTACATGTGTTGGTGTCAATTTGTGACTGAGTATGAGGTCGCTGGTTCAACAGGGCAATTCCTAATACGATAAAACTGATACATATTGCTGCGCTTCACATCAGCACTAAGCACAAATAAACCCATCTGAAATAATTATGTTTCATAATGGCATAAACACAAGTCAATTCAGACACAATGTAGATTAAACCACTTTGACCTCCTGTAATTCTTAAGCACTTTTTGGTCGGAAAGAAAATTTACCTTGAACCCCATTTCCAGTTTTAATACATTCAACT
Organism: Acanthopleura granulata; assembly: GCA_016165875.1. NCBI lineage: Eukaryota > Metazoa > Mollusca > Polyplacophora > Chitonida > Chitonidae > Acanthopleura > Acanthopleura granulata. Next base: position 8,035,448 of record JABBOT010000003.1, on the reverse strand, counting down.
CCTGAAACATCTTCCAAATAATTCCAGTCAATTCCTTCATCTAAGCCTGCATCTTGATTTCTACCTGAAGGAAGAACATAAAGCTCACCAGTGCCATAGGTTTCATGGTATATGCATCCTTTGCATGTCTGTTATAAATGCCACACCGTTACTGTCAAGAACATTGGCACACTTCACAAACTGCTGACCCTAGCAGTGGCCATTCCGGTCAATGCACACTCCACCCCAGCACAATACATACTTCATGGTCGTCACTTGGTTGCTTTGTTAGAGCTTACACTGATCTGCTCTGATAAACTAAAAAATCAGATGGGGTGGAGAGGAGTGGTTGGTGCAGGGGGGGGGGGGGGCTTCCTGGGTTTTTACCTCGGCTTTCATAAACTCTGCGGATCCACATGTACAACCATTAAAGGACGCAGTTATTTCATTGGTAGCACAACTCTGTGTGATAATCACCACATAAAAACCAGCACTACAGCGGTAAAGAATGAGTATTACTGTTGTACCACACCATAAATCAACAACTGGTTTTATTCCTAAGGTTTACACTCAGCTTTATCTCTCGTCTTTGTTCACATCTGGTCGTGTATGCTAGTTCTTTAATCCTGTGTCCACCCAACCATTACAACTATAGCCAACAGAACCCACCATCAATACACCAACCTCAACCTAAGACAGCAGGCACACGTTCATTGAAGAAAATTACACTTACATTATTCCACATGTAGGTAACCCCACCTCTCTGCCATTTGTCCCACACACAATTTAAGAACTGTAACACATCTGGACCTTGAGTAATATCTGTGTTAACAATTTCCACAAGAAATAGCATAATTTAAACCACAGCATAAGATTATCTATTGCCTAAAGGGGTACAAAATGCTGTCAAATGTCATAATCTTGCTGGCCCAAAGAACACTTTTATTTTCAATAATGTCATGCAAACTTAAAATAACCATTCTGAAGGATGTTCAAATTAAGCTAATCCAAAGCCAAACATGCATGATAGCTGTCTCCATGACCTTTAATTGAGACAATCTTATCTTCGAATTTTACCTGTAACTGATAAAGGTCATCAATTCATCCATGGGCATGCAAAACAAAACCAGCAACAAATGTGTACAAGTAAGTTTGTCATGGCAACATCACTTGAAACTACATGCTGTGTATTAATGACTTTTAAAAAAATATCACTTAATATAATATGCTCCCTTCTTATAAAGACAACAATATTTAAGAGAAAAGGGTCTGTTAGCATGCTAGTGCAGCGCAATGACCCACAAGCCTCCCACCAATGCTGTCAGTGTGAGTTCAAGTCCAGCTCATGCTGGCTTCCTCTCCGGCCTATGTGGGAAGGTCTGCCAACAATAAGTGGATGGTTACCCCCCGGACTCTGCCCAGTTTCCTCCCACCCTAATGCTGGCCACCACCGTAAATGTGAAGTATTCTTGAGTACGGCATAAAACACTGATCACATAATCAAATAATAATTACGAGAAAAACTTGTGCCTCCACTTGCAATTTGAAACACATCTTAGAATTATTCAGATTTTATACACTTATCTAAGCCAGTGACAACAGAAATGAAGAAACAGCTGCAGTTGGGAGGTCTGGAAATTGCTGGTACCCAAACCTGATGCCTAAGACACTGATTTAATGCCAGTCGGTTATACATTGTTGCCTGCTATTAGCAAATTCTAGCTCACAAGTAGGCTAATTACAGCACAAGACATTAATCATGTGACAACAAAATAGCCCCAATCACAAGACCAATCAGAATGTCACAGGATCTAGTTACATCTAAACTTGGGTGGTCAGAGAGATTTACATGTACAAGTAGTAATATGTCATGACATGTGTGATAAGGTTCTCAGACACAGGACAGTAATAGATTGCAAAATTCAAAAAAAAACCCTGCAGAATGACAGGTAGATAACTAGAAAATTTTTCATACGTTCTCCTGTAAACATTTATTTTACTTCCATGTTTAACAGATAAAGCATTGCCTGCATTTGTGCGGTACGGATGTAACTGTATCCCAAACATTATGTAAGACGAGTTAGCGTGAACATTTCAGCTTACTTATTATCCACACCAGCAAGTTTACAGCATTTAGTTCTGCCACATATAAAAGGCCATGGAGACATGGGAGTAAGGTAAACATCTACAGCTACCAGCAAGACCTCACGCAATCAGTCAACAATCCTGATCAAGCTATGATCCTTCGTGAGATTGAAATTCATAGAGGCGTGAGTCAGGGGGGTATTCTGTGGCCTATAATGGCTACCATGCCCTCAAGTGTTCAAGGTATTTCTATTCACACCTCAGAGGCATCAGTATTACTAACAACTCTTAGTTTATGCATCCTCATGAACTAAGGGCTTGGTCATCTGCAAGAGAAACCAGAAATTCCAAGCAGAACAAAGGCAAGAAACTTGACCAGTAAGACTGAGGTAAGACTTGGGTAAGGTTACCCGCTAACTAAAAGCCTCAGCGCGTACCTGGGGTCTGGTTGCCTTCAGGTGAGTGACAGGTGAGCAGCTTTTGTCCACATCCCGCCAGGTGTGAAGTACCCATAAAATAAGGAGTCAAAGTACTTAACTGTGACCTTAGTGTACCATGTGTAAACACTTCATATCTCAGCCCACTGTCAGCATGGGTGGCCAAGAAGGTACTTCATGGAACATATCAAACAGAATTCCCTCCATATCTATTATCCAAACAGGCTCACTTTCTCTCCTGAAGCACCATGGTTTTTCTCAGTACAAGGTAATAATAACAATAAATTTACAGTACAAGTGCTGTATTGACAGACTAATGTTAACCTTAAAAGACTATGGAAATGTGTCCTGTAAAAAAATTAAACGTTAACTCAAAAATTTCAAGGATGCCTTCAGTAATTGGCAACTCATTTATGGCAGCAAAAAGCTGAGTCTATTACCAGATGAAACCATGTCATCTCACATATTGACAAAAACGGCTAATGCAAGTGCACAAAAAAAAAATACCTGCTGTAATTCTCATTTCTCATTTTGACATTATGTTTTATGAAACTATGTTTTCATGAAATTAAACTGTCTAGACTGACAACGGACAATTAATGAATGCTGTTTCTTTGTTCATAATTATACCTTTAAATATGTATAAACTTTATTCCAAGCTGAACACTTAGCACTATATACGAAAAGAGTGGGGATAAAAGATACTGTGCAGGAATGAGGATTTCCAGTCAATCATTATAATCATGACCATGCAAAGCAAGGATTTGTCATTTTCGAGTAATTTTATCCCTCTTTCTTACTAAATTGACAGTTTACAATGATTAAAATATATCATCTATCCACAATGACTGACAAAAAAAAACTCTCGTTCATATTATAAACATTCTAGAAAAATAATGAATGATTTGTATGACTGGAATCAAAGACAAAAACTTTTCTTTTATTGTGAAAACCCAAGAGAAATTAAAAGAAATCTCATCCCAATGCAACTTTCCAAAAATATAGCAGGCCTCAAAATAAGGTAGAAATAGATGATATACTTTAAACTTCCTGTTTAGAATGTTCAAAGACTTAATATTAAGAAATATTAGTATACATCTAAATTTATAAAAGGGTCACAACAATGGCAAGACTTCTCCAAACTGATGTCAGTAATAGTCTTTTCTTCTTTTCAAAAAAATTTACTCTTTAACTTATGGCATTAATTATTATGTCAAAATATTTCTAAAATCTTTTTATTTTCAGTATTAAACCTATAGGCATTAAACTGATTCAATAAAACTAACTAAAAGATATTTTGGTAGAGTATATATGTAGATGTGTCAAACCTGTCCAAGATTTTTTGTGATTCCTTCTGTATTCCCTTCAGGGCAGCTTTCATACCAAGCAAAACAGCTGAAGATATGTTGTGACATACAAGATGTTCCAAACTTACTTAACTGAGACAAGTCCTCTAGAATCCAAATTTTCCATGTAAATCACAAAAGACACGGCCATGGATATGAAAGATTGCCATCCAGGCAATGATGACTGCAATACAGCAGTATTTCCCTTCTGTTCAGTGATTATTAAAAACGCATCAGGTATGACTTTACACCTGATGTCTTCAAATTAGCCGTACAAGTGCCCCCCACTGAGCATTTAGAACATCATGCTGCTCTTCCGTATAATTTCAAACAGACATGCTTCATAATTATATGCTGTAACAGCTCTAGAATGAAGATAGGTGAACATGTGTGAACTATTTTGAGGGTATTTTTATTTTTTTTTTTTTGGAAATGGACCCTAATGGTATAAAATAATTGGAACAAATAATGATTACACAAATAAGACACTACATAAAGCTAGTTGTCTATGTCAAATGACATCTTTTATGAATGTATTTTCCCTCGTTATAGTATTACATCCATGCTCTTCCCAAATCATAAATATTTCAAATGGCCATAAAAAAGGTGGTTCTGTACACATAACAATATACACACCTGTTACGAAGATGTTACACCAGGCGGTGATGTGGAGAGAGTGAGTCTAATAAGATTAAATGACCAGGAGCACGGACAGATACCTGTCATGGCACTAAGACAAATGAGAGGTGAACTATGTATGAATATTTAATATTGAACACATCATAATATGATCAGGACGTTATAGTCATCGGGATTTACAGCATGAAGAAAACAAATAAATCAGCCTTGCCAGTGGCAATAGGAGACGTTGCTGATAGAAACCTATTATCCTACGTTGGGTTTTGATTTATCTCTGCTTCTGCCTCTAAGACCTGTCACCTTAGCCTCCTCAGGTGTCACGGCGGCCAGCATCTACACATACCTGCCTCACTTACCTTAAGCGCTTAATTCTTGTCTCCCGCACCTCACCAGCTAATACGTAAACACATTACTGTGGCAAACATTATGCTAAACCTGGCCATACATCACCAGCTCTTCACATTTCGAGCAAACAACTGAAAGCTTTACTGTCGTATCTATTTGAAAAATGCCAAAAAATGCACATTTATTACTGCCAGGCCAACATTTCAGAAGCACATGTATCATTCCTAAATGCCTCAGGTAAATTGGTCATAGCACCAAAGACAGGTAGAATGGATTATCTTAATAATTCTCACATACGTTGTTCCCTAATCTATTTCTGTTCTAGAGTTTATCAATAGTGTGCAGTATTTGGGGCAGGTCTTTGTTGATAAATTCAATTAGAGGTCCAGCAGACTGGATGGGTACAATCAGTGGCCTTTAGACTGTTACAGGTGTGGTGCCAGTTCCCCTCACCCTGAACTCTGAGTGCCAGGTAGGCCTGTGAGATCAGATGAGGTTGTCTAGACAGGTGAGATCGCCAGGTATGATAAGACCTACCATAGCTGATAACAATCGTACCTGAGGCCTTCTTCACACCCAGGTACCAGAGCAATAGTACAAGAACACAACAGCCCATGTCAGCCCCAATGGTTTCTCTTTAATGCACAGCTAACTGGATTAGTTAGATGACAGACTGCCTGGCTTACACATCATAAAACAGCGTGTGTGTTTGATCTAAACATAGCTATATCCAGAGCCACTCCTAGATATGCCTTGCCCATCACTGTATGCATTATGAAATGAGCGCCTAACACAAGTATAGTGTACATAGGGTTACCTAGCTGACTGTCCACCACAAGCACTCATTTACCTGGAGCAGGTGGGAAACCTTCAGAAAAGACACAATTAAATAAATATCCCATGACATGTGTCACACTTCCAGTCTGAGCATCATCATGGAAAGAAGCCCTAATATGCACCATTTGGAGTGAACGTCTCCAAAGGTTTTTGTTGTCAATGCAGAAAATATCTATGCCTTGATCATGAACATTTTCGAGTTACTATAAACAGATTTCACCAACCCACACTTTCTCCAGATCTGGATTATTGTCTGAGTTACCTACGAAACACCAGCCTTCCAATTCATCAGGAAAAAATACCTTTCCAGTTAAGAAATGAAAATACGTGTACATTTTTGTATTTATAACCACGTTCGAAAATACTGTATGCATGTTTGTTCAAATGTTAACTGCGTTCATAGAATAATCTTGAAATAAAGTCATCAGACCTAATACATCCACTAATAAGTCTACGTTCACCCTTTCAAATCTTTTTCACATTCATCACTGTCAGTAAACTATCATACACATGTAGGCACTTCATGCTGGTCTACGTGTCAATGTAGCACATAGGCATCCAAGGCCATTTCCGTATAGTGAAATAACCTCATCATCTAAACAAAATAATCAATAACCAAACAAATACATGTTTCTGTTTCTGGCCACCAGTTTGGGACTACAGCAGTACGACTTGTACAGGAAGAAGGTAAGATGCTCGACTTGTGAACAGTCTTTCTCGATGGCTGGCAGAGAGCCAAAGGGCATGTGTGTGTGACAATAAAACCATATCCTGGTCACATAAGACCGTCTAGAGACAGCCGACGGCCATTTCCGACAACCTTTAGTATTTACCAAGACAGTCTGCTTTAACAAAATGGATGAAATAACAGGCAGCCATGGGGAATCAGTTCCACAGTGAGCAACTGGATTCTTGGAACCAGATCATCCAAGGTGTTCACTGGAACATGAACTGCGATACCATATACAGGAGTAGCTGTTACACAATCTGACGACACTGCCAATGGTATAGAAGCTAAAATGACGTGCATATCCGCCAAGGCCCACATACTGACCCTTGTAGAGTTACACCACTGATATACCCCATGGACACTGATCCACTGCTTCAAGAACATTGATATCACATTTAATACCCACTGGCAAAAGAGCTAAGTAATTATATACATATCAAACAAAACTGATATCAAAACTGATAGCACACAGCAATGGATACTTATCTACTGTTTGAAGAATTTTGAAATCACCTTGCCCAACGGAACATGAACTATGTAATTATACATTTATCACACAAAACATGCCAACTTTCGCTGCACGTATCATATCTGATCCTGTAACATGCATCCTGACATGGCCTACACTATTCCACTGCTTCAAGACACAACAGCACAGTGGTGAAAGAGCTACGTGTAGGTATAATTATATATAGATCACACAAAACACCAATCAACATACATTCGGAACCTACACTTATCCACTGCTTCAAAGAATTTAATGGTATCACATAATACCTACACTGACCAAGTGTTACATGTTAATGTCAACAGAATCTGATATTTTATACACATAAAACACATAACCACCCCAGCCACCCTTGTGCTGCATAAGATCTCATATCATATACATGCAAAAATATCACATGAGATCCATACATGTACAAATGAAACATGGAAAATCATATTACTTGCTGTTACCAGTCAGAGATAAAGTAATCTGGTGAGGGATAAAACATAGATTTATTTATTTATCTGATTGGTATTTTACACCCTACTCAAGAATATTTCACTTACATTACGATGGTCAGCAGTATGGTGGGAGGAAACTCGGCAGAGCCCGTGGGAAACCCAAGACGATCTGCAGGTTGCTGGTGGATCTTCCCACATATGGCCGTAGAGGAAGCCAGCATGAGCTGGACTTGAACTCACAGCGATCCAATTGGGAAGAGGCCCCTGAGTCATTACGATGTGCTAGTGTGCGAGGCAAATGAGCCACTGAGGCCCCAATAACTCTGCAGACCACCTACTTATATCAGTACCAACATTACCACTAGTTACTGCTGTACATACCTGTAAATGATATTCACACGAAATATACACATGTATCTCCTACAAACGCCCACTCAACAACTTTAATAACTTTACAGGTAACAAACATGTGTGCAGCAGTCCTGACATCATCATTAACACATACATAATCCTTTACGCACATACAACTTACGTGTATTTGTGTACACAGACCATGTATTTCTGTTATATATATATATATATGTTAGATACATATAAAATGTATCTTATACAAATGCAATGTATTTTTGTACATATACAATGCATTTATCTCACCTGTATCAGCGGTAAGTGAGCTATGCTGGCTCATACAACAGGTTGTCACCCATACCCTGTTTCCTACAAGGGTTGTTTATGTGCATGTTTTTAACTTTCGAGTAATGTTTCTTAAAATCAAACAGCCTTGAGGCATTTAACAATCACTCACTATATTGATTTGATAGGCTTCTTCAAACTGTGCTAGGCAACCTGAGAAAACGACAGCAAAGCGGAAATAAACCCTATGTCCATGCAGCTCTTCTGATATCATTAACATACAATTAAAATGACTATTTTAAATATACTCTACCAGTACATGTACATGCATAGCCTTTTATTTATCTCTTCACAGACTTTGGCCAGCTATGACCATTATGAGTTTCCACTTTCTCAAGACCGGGTATGGACTACTAACATTTATTCATGTGTGCGTTTATAGCATAACTCACCTAACACATTTTGAACAGTAGACAGATGCTACTGATGGCCTTGAGCTTTCTAGGGGATAGATTTATGTTGTGTCGGTACACACAGACAACAGGTATAAACATGTGGCTTGTTGATGGCGCTTCAGCTCAGGCTTCCTACAAAGGCACCAAGGACTAGATGCTGAGAATTAGTTAAAAGGTGATCAATGTGAGCTCGCTGACCAGTACGGAAGTTGAGATGAATGTCTATATGTCTAGAGTCTACCTGCTGGTTAGAATCAATTACCTTACCTGTAAAGGTCTGATTGATCCCCGAGGAGTCAGCAGGTGACTTGGTGTTCAACGTACAGGTATGTATGTGTAACCGAGTGGGTAGTTAAAAAACAATTCGTGGTTTGGTATGGGAATCACTGGAGAACCTAAAATTTTCTCGTCCTTTCTTTTAATGGCATTTAATTTATTTTCAACCCCAATAACAGTAAAATTGGGAGTACATTTTTACACAATTACTCTAGTAGTAAAACATTATTTTCCATCAAACACGACTTAGCACTCAACCTTGTTGAAAGGTTGTGGATCAGTAAAACATTAAGTGGTGATGTCTTAAGTTTTTACATTATTATTATCTTTAATATTCAGTTTTCTTAAAATATGATAAAGTTTTGTACCGCTTTTTGAAATTAGAATGTGTTGTCTTGCAACAAAAAAAAAAGAAAGTACATTCTGACAAAGATGTCTATTAGAAACAAATTCTCAAATTCAGTAATGATATATTAAAAATCATCATATTCTGTCTTACACATAACATTCAAACACCTAGCCCTAATGAAGTTTGAAGATTTAAGCCGTTTAGTCATTCCGTATCACACCATGTCAGACTCCATACAAAATGTCTAGGTTTACACATATAAATGTATAGCACATTGATGACTAGATAAAAGAAGCTGAGGAAATCTTTCACATATTGATTACCAATTAGTAAACTAATAGAAATGGCCTCAATGGGACTGTTTCTTTACAGACAATAATGTTAAGCTGCCGTACATATTACTTCTGCAGTAAATCAGCATTCATCTATCTGTCAGACTTTTTCTTCATGAAAAAACCCAAAGCAATTAAAAAACGCATGTCCACAGAGAAGAGCTCAAAGAAGACTACATTCTGATGTCAGCTTTCTTAACAAGATCAAGGTACAAGAAGAAGAGTTGAGCTGAGGCAGAAAATTGAGAATAATGTCTCAGCTAATGTCAAGAAATGCAATTCCTGTCCAAGATGGAGAAATGTGTAGCTAGGTCAAGACATTTACGAACATTTGCCTGGAAAATTGTGGCCAGTTGTGACGGTGTAATGACTGCTAATTGCACCTTTGGCTACCTACGTTTTCTGCTCTAACTCCCTCCACTTCTAAAGAATTCCTCTTACTGGCAAATCAATAGCAATAAAAAAACACACGAGGACGCCTGTTGCGATATATCAGAGGCAAGGATTGAATCAGAGCTGATCAAACGTCCTCCCTGGAGAAATGGCACAGCATGCATCTTGTAAACAGCACATCTTAGGGACAACCTAAGTATACATCAATCCTAAGTAACAGCCTGAACAGATGTTACCTGTACACCTTGACAGGTGAGCAATGTTCAGCATATGCCAAGCACACTGTAATGCTAACTGTAGCATGCAAGCCTGGAGGAAGGCAGTATTGTGGTGTAGGAAAGCCTAGGACTGAATCTGCAAATTTGGATGGTTAGGTTCAATCTTGGAGCTTGGAACATGAAATTTGTGGACTTCCTTCTTCTCACTGTCAGACATCAACAGTAACGTGCGTTGCAGTCTGCACAGGCCAACATTCGCTCACCAAACTGACCAGTCTACCTCTACATCTCATTTGGAAATCTTCATAAAAAACTTTGCTGTAGTTTGATGGCTAATCCTGAAGGCACTCAGGTTTCCCCCACTGATAAGACTAACCACCATCATGTAGGTGAAAAATTTCAAAGTAAGGCATCAAACACCAATCACCTACAGATAACTCTCTGAACCATGCAGAACACATGCATAAAGCACTGAAACACATATGGAACACATGCATGCTTGAAGTCCTTACAAATAGAGTGCATCACACAAACCAGAAGGACATATTTTGGTTGACATCACAGAATGGTATGTGAATAAACCCTGCAAAATGTACCTCAGAAATGAGTCACTGCATGTTCTCAATACTCATGGTGAAGCCGTGAGGTAAAGATGGTATGTAGTTAGTAATCGTGAAGTAGCTCTTGTTCAAACTGGCACAAGGGTCAGTATTCTGTTAACACAGGACAGGATAAATGCCACTGACACACCAAATATGATTTTGTTTAATTCAATTGGATCTGAATGGATTCAAATGGAAAAGATTTTCTGTTGGTCTATAATTTTCCAAAACGCACTGATGCAGATCAACTGGGATGCAGTGGATTCAGTTCAGTACAGTTCTAAAAAGGCTGTTTGTCAAGAATTCCTTCCCACTGACATCACGATACATCACACTTGCAGTACAGCTCTGGGAATTCATATCTTGCACATGTATAGTCATAATTAAATTGAATTTGACAGAACAGAATTACTTGTATATTCCCACTGACACAGTGCATAACTGCACAGAACCAAACCAAACCACATATATATGTGGACTGAAATCAACACAAATCAAAATGAATTTATAATCAAAAGTGGTGCATTTTGGTGTGTCAAAGGCACAAGATGGGGAACAGCTGACTTGTCGTGTTAACTTGTCTGCATACAAACCAGATTTTTGGCTTGCATGATGTCATTCCTATCTTGACGCTGTCAACTAATAACAGGATGACCCCTCAGGAATGCCACTATCACCATTTTTTTCTCTTAGATTGCCAGTTCTGCTGGTTTCTGACTTTGAACTATATGTATAGGTCTCCCAATGGTGACACGAGGAGATCTAAATACTAAGTCACAGGAAATACAAAACATGTAGTTTGCAATGTACTTATCACATGTGTGTCAACATGATAACAGGGCATCATGAAGAAGAGGACAGGCTGAGTTGGGCAAGCCAACAACCAAGAAGGAGCCACTACAAATGGCATCATGTTTAAAGTAGTAAACACATTGAAGAACTAAACCACCAGGTGATTGGTGCCAGAGTGATAGAGCTCTTGGTCATAATGCACAAAAGAAAACCATAACAGTTTTCGATACAACATCAGAACTGGACATGGAATAAGGTATGGGTTTTGGATGATCTCATGTCAACCATGTCTACATTTGTAGCCTGAACCATCCAACAAAAAGCATAGGTGTATGTGTATGTAAGAAAGACTTCAAGCCCTACATTGCAACAAGCAATCAAAGAGAAACAGTAGCAATAACGGTTTGAGGCATTGATAATGCCTTGTTTCCTCACAAAGTGTGCTATGAGAAAGTGATGCTGACATTGTAATAAAAGCTAGCTACATAAACAGCAGGGCTACAGCCTGAGTGGTTATCTCCATTACTTTCAGGGGAAAAAACATTTGGGGAAAAATACAAAACCCTTGTTTGTTTGAAAGCATTGTTGAACAAATCCCATTTGTACTTTGCGTGGAAATTGTCTGACCCAGTATTGCATGATGTGCTGAGTTTATTTAAGACAAATAGCTGTTTTGAGACATGGGGCGGGAGATGTCACAAGAGAACAGATGGCTCTGGGTCGACCCTTCCCCTCACTCTGCCCTCTCAGGAATCCTGGTTAGTATCCTCTTACACACAAACAACCCAACTCATTATACAGCATATGGCGCTGTACAACATAAGGGCTTTTTTCATTATGACAAAGAATTACAACTAAATCCAGGAAGTGCATATTGTGTCTTCCCATTATTATATATTCAATTCACTATCATTTTAGGAAAATTCTTCCCTTATAAAAAAAATATATCTTGGCCAGGCATTCTGATGAATGTTTTGTTTTGTTAATAAAATATTGCAGATATAGGATAAAATGTCAATCATTCAATGATTAAATTTTTTCTGTAATTTTTTCTTTCTTTGTTGATATTTTAATAGATATCAGTTATGCTCTTTGCCTTACAGTTAAGATGTTTCCACATCTGGTGCATAAAGCTGCCTCTGAACATCTTATTTAAAGTCATGATGTCAAGTCATTAAATCAGACTTCACAGCTGACCATAGTTAATATGACAGCCTGTACCTCAGTATAGTTCTGATGGGGGTATCTATTACAGACCGGAGTGGGAAGCTGTCCTCAGCTCACCCTGTAACCAGAGATCTTCATCGATCCCACATAAACACTACGCTACATTATTGATGGCCTTTCTGACCTTTAATAGCCGCTTTGATTTGCTGTACTCAAACTCCCATTCATTTTTACACTGCAGTCAGCTCTTCATGGTAAAAACTGCAGCAAAATTTAAGTAGCCAATAAAAATGTCAAGGTGTTTAAAATAAAACTGTTCAGTCATTCACCTGTTTTGACACCTTGGTACCTGAATGCTAAAATTACCAATAAACCAATGGATGTGCAAGTGGCTTGGAAAGTTGGGTGTAGATTGCAGTTTAAGGCTATGTGGATGGGATATAGCTATTGCTGGAGCTGGAACATGGCAGCCCCCTCACAGGACTAACTAAGCATGGTTACATAACTGTTCCTCATACAAGATTACATGAATGTCCCTCATCCAATATTGATTTTAATCTCCAAACTGAAATGAGCAGCCATCACAGGAAGTTACAGTTGCAGCTAAAAACTCAAATAAAACAATTTTGACAATGTAAAATTACTTGACAAGACCTAGTGCATAAATGCAAGGACAAAATCAATACAAATAGCTGAATGACTCACATTTCTTAACTGTATCTATTAAAAGCCTCATTTAAATGTCATCTCAACAGATTCGGTTCATGTAAAGTTTAAGTACGAAAAAGGATGGATATAGTGTAAATTCATACTCAGATGGATATAGTGTACATTCATACTCAGAAAGATATAGTGTAAATTCATACTCAGATGGATATAGTGTAAATTCATACTCAGATACCAAACAATTGTTAACTGGGCGGTTCAAACAGTTTAATAGTTCAAACAGTTAAATAATAATAACTGCAATTTAAGGACAGTAAAATCAAGATGTAGAAGACAGAGGTTCTAGTATAATGATAATTTACTTGATCAGCTATTCCAGTTAATCAAATAATATGACGACAGCTGAAACAGCACAAAAATCAGTGTACTCTCAAGTAATGTAGCACTAAATGCACCAAAAAGGCACTCAAGACTAATGCACCAGCGGACGTACGCTGGTAATGCTGATTCTACCAGATTTGTACATTGTTAACACATGTACATGTATAGGTTTCATACTGCATGTTACTCTCGGTCCCAGACACCATTAAATGTTGTAGCATAGAACTTTAACAGGCTAAAACATTAGTTAAGTGTGCCAATTCATGTGTTCCATGCATGTATGGCAAACACAGATACATGTAAACACTGAAACAACACCTGCTGCATCCACCCATCAATTCTTGTTTGAAATAATGACCACCCAATATTACCAAAAGAATAGCCTCCATGAAAGCAAGTTTGACTGAATGGCTAAGTATTTTTCACCCACTTTCTCATCTATATTAATCTAAGACTTCTGTACATTGGCTGTATCATGCAGTATATTAAGGGCCACTATAAAACAGTCTTTATACACTTCCACCAGGCAAAATGCATACTGATTATTTCAACTAACTGATTAAAGTGGAATATAAAGAACACTTTGAAGTTCTTATAACTACTGATTTTATAAGTGTCTACATCAAAATTTGGGCCAATGTCTATAACAAACCACATGCTGACTGTCTAAATCCTGCACACCTATCTGATGTCGTCGTCGTTGTCAGTTGATTCTGGAAAGTTCCGCATCTTGTCTGTATTTCCTCTCGCATGCACACTCAGGTCACAACATTTCTGCTTTTTCCATCTTAAACTAAAAGAATAATTATGAACCACGGTGCATTACCTCTCGGTCAGAGCTTATGCAAGGCGTTGTCTCGTTACTCAGTCAGCTAATTAGCAATCATACCATTACAGCCACATCTCCACCGTATGATTTCATTATACCCAGAAATTAACATCTGTCTCTCTAAGCTGTGGCTGTCTTTAGACGAGCCCACCACCGTCAAACATTAACAGTCATAAACATCATTTCACTGGAGGATAATTAAACGGGGATTCTCCAGCGTGGGGCAATTTCCAGAAGACTCCGTTCCCCGGGTTCCCTCTCTGCTCCACAGGCATATCCATCATATTTTGACAGTTTATTACACTATTTCCAATCGGGGGACAAGCCAAACTTGGATTCTTTCTGTCCCATTTTCTGTGCAACATTGACATGATATTATCTGATGGCACAAAAAATGACCTCATCCACTCGCTTGTATCTGCGGGCTAGAGGCGGAAAAAACGTCATAAAAAATGTCTGACGGGGTACAAAGAGCTCTGAGACCATAGCCCTAGGCAAGAACAGACTTCCAATTTGGCCAGCCCAATTGCACAACTTTCTTCTCCCACAGTATATTTACATGGAGAAATCACGGCTAATCCAGGGAGTTCCAAATGATTAATCTGACAAAACGGGAGGCTTTGGGGCCAGAATTTGCGTAATCTCGGATATTTGTCAACAACAGTCCTCCTCCACAAAAAAATTCTGTCCTGTGAAACCAATCCCCCAAAAAATTACGAATTAGAATTTAACTTGAAATTTCTGCACATGTTAAAATGAAACCTTGAAGGTAATGTCAACAGAGTGTAGCCAAGGCCCAGAAGGGCTGACTGTGACAAGCAGATATTAGGGTTAGAAGCTTCTGCCTAATTTATCAATTCCGTCTTCAATAATCTCCCCCCTCTAGTGACTCACTCCCAGCCTCTGGCTACATGTTAATGAAAAAAACTGAACGGGAATATTTTGTTATAGCGCCTGCTCAATTAAATCAATCCAATTAAACTGCCCTATTACTTTTGTCTGCAGCCGAGTTGAAATTTTAAGAGCTTGCACAAACTCTGGAGATTTGAGACTGTGACAACCTCCGTATCCACCAGCATTATGTCACCATTTGTAGTCAAGTCACTCGCGCATCGAAACATAAGACAGTTGACTTGTAACTGGAACTTGAGTCTCCCGGGTAAGTTGAACTTTGTCACCAGATCAGCTCCTGTTTTCCGACTGCGAGACGGTTTCCATACTGCGGTCCCTCAAAGATCCCTGTCAGTCTCTTGTCTCTGGCACAGATGTCCTATACTTTCATCCTAGAATATCTGCTAATCCAGTGCAATGTCTTCACAGAAACTCGAGAAGCTGTAAATACTTCCAAAGCCTTAAATAAGATTTGAATGTTTTCAGGCTTAAGTAGTCATCTGCAAATAAAACATTTGTGCTAGGGAAAAAAACAACAGCTGTGTATTACAAGACAAGACTAGACTACTTGGTGAGTAAATATCATTAATTCATTGATGCTGTGTATAGTATAAATATATCTTTAAATTTCAAAAGAATGGCGAAATGTATCACAAAAGCACCAAGTTCTACACCTTTCAGTGATGACAGTTGCTCAGTCGTGATTTACAACTGTTTACAGGCATCACTGTTATGCTCAGCATAAACTTTCAGGAACGTGTAACTTGCAATTTTGCCATCAGCAACAGCTGAACAGATTCAAAGATTCTTCTGCCTCAGAAGGAAAATAATTTCTTCCCTACCTCGCAGAAAATGACAGAAAAAAAGTGATGAATCACTTTCAGTGGACGTTTAAAAGACAATTTTGAAATGAGTTTCCCCTGGCCTCCAGCTACAGAGCGTAAGGTTTCACTGTTCACAAGTGCTCTGGCAACAGACCGAAGGACACTAAAGGCGCGATAGTACGGCCAGTATCTGATGATCTAGCATGAGTTTCATAATACAGCATGTGAGTTGGCCGCATGAATAATACAATTTAATAGTAATAAAAAATCAAAGGGATTCCTGTCGATGACTGACAGTCTAATTGGTCAACAAGCACTTTAATCCTGTCAACATTTACCCAGGTCTAACATCAGACATAATATGACAGATATCCAAAATCACAACTGAAATGAGGTGCTGGAGAAGGCTGATGGCAAGCTTACCATGGACATACTGATCATCATCAGACACAAATCAACATTAAATGTTATAGGATATAATATTTAAGGATAATGTTTTCCAAGTATTACAGAAGAACAACTATGGGAATATTAGGTAACACAATTCAAAGTACATATACACCAAGGACAGCAGAGAAACTATTCTATTAACTCCACAATGAACAATTCATACGTATATACACACCTGAGCTTGACATATGAACATAATGTAGTGTCAAGAGGGAAAAAAACACAACACAGATGTAACTACTGGCTGCTCTCAGCCTCTTTAGTATCCCTGACATGCCTACAGGTTAATCCATTTACTCATTTATTACTATGACAAGCCACATGCCAAAATAATAAACAATTAGTATTTTCATGCCAATACCAACATGTACAAATTGAACATTATCAGTTTATCCATCAACACAGAGCAACACAATGTAAACAATTTACAACATGATGATCTGTCAATAAACATTTAAGTAGTACACAACATAATGGCTCACCTGACAGATCAGCCAGTGAAGTTTGCCATTCCATCAGTCAATGAGATTTCTTCATCCAATATATCAACCCCTATGTCAACTTAAATGCTTTGTATTTTCAGCCTACAACAATAAACATAGCAACACAAAAATAAATTAAATGGATGAACATTCAAGACCTAAATATAATGTTTTTATCAGCCAGTCAATGCACACGCATACATCCTATGCTTCCAGAATATATCACCATTAAGGATCTCAATGAATGAAGACAGAACCCGAGTGAAAGAGGTGGGGTGTATGCACCATCTACCACTCCACAAAAGTCATTCCGAAAGCCATAAAATTGAGTCTGAGCTCAAATATAAGTCTACATGTACATAATCAGGTATATTCTTTAATTTTCAAACACATACCTCACCAGCTTGTATGAATAATATTTCATTTTAAAATGTTTTTGAGATTTTTCCACAAAAAATTGACATTTAAAACATGTAGATGTATATACACATGTAAAATCCAAGAATTTCTTCTTTGCATATCACTAGAAATGTGTCATATTGGAGTGGGTGTATATTCTATGTGCAGTCATATGTACACTCTGAGAGACAGAAGTAACTCAACCCATGTGCAAACCCACACCAAAAGATAGGCTTAGATCAACATACATTTACGAGACATACAACTACTTATCTGTCATCTACATGCAATCAGAATTTTTTATAGTTATTTCACATACATTTATTTTATACAATGTTACAGAAACACATAAGTGTAATAAAAGTTCTTTGACTTTTAAACTAAAATTTAAAACATACATTTAAAATTTCAAACATTCCCTCGTCTCTCCATTCTTTGTGATTTTAACCTTCACTTACAACTTGCCATTGTCAGACTGCCAGACAGTGGAAACAACCTTATTTATGTGCACAAAGAAATGCTTTTTGGAAGAAACTGTCAACAAAAAAACGTCTGACTTTTAGCCCCCTAACTATAAAAATGTTCACTGGGAAGAGAGCTGTCGGCTTGGAGGAGCAGAGCAAAGATTGTCTGGATAACAAATGATGATTTTGGAGTGAATGAATCATCGGGCGGACTTCTATTGTCAAGAATAACTTGGCTCTCTGGCCTCCTCCTTACAGCAGGATATTATGTGTCCGACTATTTGCTCCCTGCCCAAGGAAACAATGGCAAGGTTTGGCAGACTCTTTCACTAAGGGGTGCTACTGGGGATTTACAGGGAATTACATTAGGCCTTAGCTTGGTGTGCACATGGGGCCTGACTAAAGATGCTCCCGTTACCTCACCCAAAGTCTCTAACTTCACATCCTGATTGACTTGTTTGAAGGAATCACAAAAAAGCAAACAGTGGACTCTGTATGACAATGTGCTCAAAATCTGCCATATGCTTGAGTGTAATCCTTTGGCCACAGGGAACAAACTCTTCTCCTGGTTGAGTGCCACATTGTCTCGGCAACGGGCGCATGCAGCCTGTTTTGCCATGACCAAAAAGAAATCCCCAAAAAGATTTCCAGCTTTCATTCGTTATAATTCATCAACATAAATTGTGTTTTTGTTGGTCTGTTCCCTGCAGGTTTCCCGTGGCCTGACAGATAGCCGTCTGTGACGGATCTGAATAATTCATTCCTTGGTTAGCTGGCCATGTGACAAGGCCAGTCACATTATTGCGCTTGTTCATAATTCCTTCACAAAACAAAATCACATTACAACACACTAATATCATCAAATTCCATAGGTTGCCTTGGGTATAAAAACGCAGCCGCCATAAAAAAGCAGATCTTGCTGCATCTCAGTTTTGTCTTTCTGACTCCAGTTCGTGACTTGCATGACTTGTCCCCACAGGAGATCAGAAGACAATTCATCTGCACTTCTAACAAAAGCGATTTAGAAGACAGGCTTCTGAAGAGGAACTGCCACCAAAGTATCATTAAGTTATGGTAACCATTTCTTTTGTGCTTGTTCAACTTCTGTTGTGGGGATAAATGATTTTGTCAGGGTACTTTTTTCTAATGAAAAAAAAAAAACCAATGAAAGGGAACAAAGTAATTCCACAAACCACAAGCGTAAATGTCTGGAAAGAAAAAAAACAACTATTGTCCTATTAATTTAAAAACAGTAAAAATCAGCATACCACAACAACAGTCAAACAACGTTTATACAAAATTTGCCAAACAGAACATATCTGCTACACTAAATAAAACGAGACTTAAAAGAGACTGACTTGTCCTAAAGATTAGATCTGCAATATGCAGAGAGGAAATAAAGCATCAGAAACAAAAAGCAGTGATAACTGCAAGTGTCCCAAAATATGGTACGCAAAATCTTTCCAATCGCCAAGGCTATAGTTTTGTCTGAAACAATGCGTCACTCTTTGTCCATTGACCCATGCCTAGGTTCTACCTTATTTTATCACAATGTCAACCTCTGCGTATTCTGTTTCAGCGCTTGGAATTTAGGGTTGTCGACGGAAACCTAGCCTTCAGAGCTTTGCACACTTGAAAGAAAGTTAGAAATGAGCGGAAAATGAAACCATTACTGATTGCATGACACCGGCTAGCTTTACTACAATGGGCCCAATAAAAGGTCCTTTTTCACATCACACGTCTCTGCATGTCCACCGTAATTTTCACTAACGACATTTGTGTCATTGATCATAAATGTCATTTCTTTAATTACAGCGAGAACTGAGGAGTCTCTCGTCTCCCTGTGACAACATTGACCGGGCCCCTCGCCCAGAAACTCTCCGGTTACGCTAGGCTAGTTTCGGTTCCCCTTCCTTCAGGCACGCGTGCTCATAGCGCGCACGTGTCGGCTGCTTGTCATGTCAAGTGGCGGCGTTCGTCGATCTGTAACCAAGCGGTTGACAGAGTTGAACCAAGGGGGAGTGACGGGCCGCAGTTAAAGCCGCTGGTCAGGGGAACGCCTCAGGTACTACCGCCTTTGCAAACCAGGGACGGGAAGTTAGGCATCAAGTTAGGCATCAAGTCCGGAACAACGTGGCTTGTCCACAACACGAGGGTGTCGTACTGGATACAGACCCGAGGCCACTTTTAAAAAACTTTGTACACCAAAACTAACCTAAAACTTTTTCGGCAATTTTGAAAGTGAAAAAATAGTTAAGGTGTGTCATCAAGATCCTTGATTTTCAGTTCAGAAGTTCGGCTCTAAGACAGAATTCACTCGAAGAGTATTAATTAGGAGACAGGAAATATTTCTGAAGCCAAATATCCGTTTTAGCAGAATAGCTAGAAAACATGCGCCGCACGTGTATGTCAGCTAAATCCCCGGCACGAGCGCAACACCCGGGTTAGAAAGAACATTAATTGTATTCGGGTGATACGGGGCGTCTCGGAAGGGATGAACAATGCTGATGAGCGAGCTGCAGGAAGCGTGCACATGCAGGCGTGGAACATTGGACGTGGAATTCAAAAACACTTGTAGGCGACAGAAAAATAATCATATTCTTTCACAACCACCCCAGATCTCTTATTCAAAAACTACCGGGCACCAGGTTCTCGGGTGCTGTTTTGTAGTCTAGGGATGCACATGGAGCTCTTAAGACCATAATCCGCTTAGTTTGTCGTCGGTGTCTTGAGGTTTTATTAATAGTTACTGACCGGAATGTCATCAATAATTACCACTGTTCAAATGACGACGGAGAGAACAAATAACTCAAAAGCTCGGATTGGTCACTGATCAGATTGGCCAAAGAAACATTGCTGAAAAGAAACGCCACATTCGGTTGACAGGCTTGGAGACAGTATCGATGTAATCGACGTGTAACTTCATGCACGTAAGATACGCACCATAAACACCAAGGAAACAAAGATGAGAAATCGCTATGATTCTAAAGATACATTAAACGGCTTTGTCTGCTTTTGTATTTCTGTTTTCTATTGGACGTTCGAATTTCTTTTTCTCTTTATGAAAATTCCACAGAAAGACACCTTGTTATTTTGAAAAAAAGTTACTTCAAAGACATTCGTTTGGCCTTATTTCAGGCCCAGGTCCAATCCAATTGCGCTAACACTTGCCTTGATGTATTAGAGGCAAGAAAGATAGCTACACAAAGCCTGTTTACGACCCTTTCCGCCTTGACGAATAGCCCCTTGTTAACGTTTCGCGGAGAAAGATATTTGCAAATAATTTGATTTTCACCACCATTAATACTTGCCTTAGACGGCTGCTGAGATGGAACGGAAAAGCCAGTCTCGACTGAGGCTAATTCAATCGAGCGCAAAAGCGGCCGTGTGTCTGTGAAATACGAATGAGCTGGTGTGAAAGAGAGGAATAGTCAAACAGACAGTACACATTTCATTCTTCAACTGTCTTCCTTAAAATAGCTTAAACAGTGCCCTGATGCGATCATCAGCCCACCAGGTGACAGAGAAAGGCTGGCTATTAAAGACTTACCAACTGGTGCTGATAGTAATGCACTGCTTTGGGAGTTGAGGTTACAAGGAAAGATGGGTGGCTTCAGGATGTCGGGAAACCACTTGTGTTTGTCCATGCCAAAGCCGTTCGGGCCATATACTCTGTCTTCACCTACATGTGCAAAAATCTGACAATATGCCACAGCCCATCAGTTTATTTACGTGGATGTTATGCCGTCTTAAAGATAATTGTGAAACTTCTACACAGTTTAACACCAACACAGGAAACGAAACTGTTAAACGTTCTTACGCCTCATTTGTCATACGTATGCCCTGTCTGGCAAAGAAACTCGATTTCTGTAATCCGGCGTCTTACTCAAAGAGCAAACATTGACTTTTCCAGGGGGCAGTTCAATAACAGTTTTAGGGAAATTCCGCCAAAGGATATCGCTGCGAGAAAAATGAAACAGATAAAGTCTGGTCTGATGGACGGCTTCCAGTGTGACGTGGTGACAGGCTGAATGTAGATAGATATGACGTATGAGTTTTCGGCTGTGGAGAGGGTCAAACGACCATAGCGTCCAGTCATTTTGCCCTGTTTATATGACACGAAATGAAATATATCTCCCAGTTAGTGATCATTTCCACCCCAGGTTATGAATATTTTAGCGGGAATCGCGGCGATTCCGGAGACAAAGAAATTGGGAGAAGAGAAATGGTTGGAATTCCGATGTAGTCGGAGTGTAGCCAGCATCACTCAACTACTGACGATTGCCTTGTCACCAATCGGACCTCTACAACTATATTACATTTCCTGCTTATGCCACGTGACCTAGCTAATCCAATTAGAGGACGCGTCTTACTCATGCCAACATTATGCAAGAATTCCATTTCGATCCCGTCAGTGAATGATGAATGGTAATATCATTCAAGTGTTCTTCGGCTCCTTGACGCACAGATTATGTATGGGCAATTAACAACACACAATATTGGGTTTGTTTTTCCAACACGAACACACCAAGAAACAAAGGGGGTTGCCGATGAGTTGTTGGGACTATCAAAGGGAGAATTTGTCGAGGGCATTCAGTCATCCACTGCGGAGTATCAATCATTTACCCACCCTCCAAAGTTCCCGCGGACGCCAGCCACGTTGTTGAAACAAAAACACAGACATAGGTATTTTCAGCACCGACTGCAAAACACCGCATAGCCCTGGGACTACCAGAGCCAGCTATCCAGAGGGGCTCTCGCTAGGCCAGGTGGTGTAACATTTTACATGACATTTATACCTCGCCACTGGTCTTCACAGGTTCCATCCTGATGTTGTAGTTGTCAGTCATATTGCCTTGTCACTTTCACGAAATGATGCCCAGACAACATCGCACGCAAGGGCAACCGAACTGCTCCTTTGCTATCTTGAACGATTTCACCAAGTCTTGGGTGATTTGTCTTGGATATTTTCGCCCTTGGCCTGTATCCTTAGCGTATAACACTGTACATCAAGGGTGGACACCAGAAAACAATTTCAATGTTTGTACAAATTTTAGTTACAGACTATGAAATTCGTCTGATGAACTTACCTGATAGTAATTCCACATCTGATGTTAACCACGGGCCTGGAATTTAACGAAGACTTTTCTTACCACAAGCACGTTTGAACAGACCTTTCTCCGACATTCTTTCTTGGCAGTTCTGCCAGTAGTGAGATTTAAGGGCGCTTTAACTGTGATTAAACCCACCAGCTATGTTGGAGTCAGATCATTCCAAGAACATCCATGCAATGTTTCCTTCCAACAGGGCAGTAATAACTTCTGTCCTCCACATTCTCATCTAGCTGTATATGTCTGAATTTAATTGGCAACAGTTGGTATTTTACCCAGAATTCTATTATTTGTTCTACGAAAGAAGTACTTATTCAGAATTTTTTTCCCATACGGCGGCAGTAAGTTTTGTGGATACAGCAAATCGGAGTTCTCAGGCTAAACCAACTATAGCTCCATATAAAGTCTACTGTACGAGCTGATGCAAATCAAAAGGCCACTGTTTTCAACCTTAAACTCAAGAGGTATTTTTCCTGTCTTCACAATTGCAGTTACAGCTGAGACTATCATGACTAGGAATTCGATTGCATGAATTCCACATCGGTTGCAATTTATGTTTTTTTATTTTATTATAACGTTGCTTTCTAGAGGGAGAGAACTCCACCAAATCAGACCAAGTCGGTAAGGTTACGCGTGAGACCAGATCGGTAACGCCATCCGTGAGACCTGGCACTGAGATCACGAAGCTGTTTCAGGCTTTTCAGGCTTAGCCTGAAGATATCGTATTCTTTCTGAACATGTGTATGGACTTAAACGCCAAAAGTGATTTCCGGTCATGATGTTCCCAGAAAACTCATAGTATTACAAGGAAAATCCATCAGGCAAGTCACAAGGTTTGCTCAGTAAAGCGTTTTTAAGGCAAGACCAAGTCTGACTTCAGTGTAAGACAACTTTGCAATCCTGGCGCCAGTTTCGTAACGCAACGCGTGAGACCAGATCCGTGAGTCCAACCGAGACCATATATGTGAAACTACGAAGGCTTTTTGAAACCAGCTTCTGCCTGCCGCAGTTGTAGTTGGATGGCTTGTCTAGCATGGTGTCTCTGGTGTGCTGCTTTAGCGAACCTGCAATGACTATATATGACGTTGCGGCAATCCTTCGGTAGTGTTATAACCTATGTCAAAAGGACACTAAACCGACAGCAAACAAACCAAGCAAAGAAAATGTCAAATGTCCATAGATCAATTCATGACAAATGTCAGATAAATGACTAATGTGATGAGAAAGGAAAGACATTCTTTCATTTATATGGATATGTTGCCACTAAATACGCGATTGGTTTTGGTGAAGAAATGTCATCGCTACAGTTCATGATAATTCCTGATACACACGTTTACTGTTACTTGATCTCCCAATCTGTTTCCACTGGTGCAGGTAAATATTGGTTAATCCAGCCCCACATTCCATAAAAACAACCTGAGTGTTGGATACATGTAGTAGGAAGGAAAATATACCAACAGATCTCTCGACTCCTCTCAGCGTACACATTTACCACAATAATAACATCATATATTGGTTAATACAACGAGGATACAAAGTGACTAGGAACATTATTATGTTGATGTCCATCTTAACATACAAAATGAAACTGAAGCCACTTCTACAGTATGGAAATCACACCCCTGTCCTACTTGTGTTAGTGGCAATTAAAATGACAAATGGCTACCAAACTGATTTCGAGGAGAGGAGCCCACGTTTTAAACGACTTGCAAGGAATAAAATAAAATGGCAACAGTAAGTGCAAATGCAGCATTAATGGACTTCTGTTAAGAGGCTTTCTCGATACAAGATCGAATATGGGGCTATAGGAAACCAATCCCTGGAAAAACGCTGGCCAATTCCATCGCACGGAAACAGATTGCGAAGAGGCCAGTTACTCACTTTATTAGCGCGCTAACAGTTACTTAACTGGAAGCTTCTATTTGGTTTTTGTACGTCGAGCACTCCCCCAGCCCACATTTGTGGCGCTAAGCCCAAACTGGCCTATACACCGTGCGTGACGGACCCTTGGTGCTCTTGGGCCTTACCTCTAAATCTACCAGCTTTCACTCAATAAAAAGCCCCATTCGCAGACCGGAATTAAGACACGGTCCTTTGTAAGCTAGTTTTTATGTTTTACAAATTACCCGCTTTGCAAGAAATCAATTAGTAGGAGTTGAGACTGAGGGTTACCCATTTTACACAGCTCCGGTGGTCAATAGGAGACAGCAGGTCGATTCCACCCTTTATTTAATTGAAAAATCAAAGCCAGCCAAATCATATCTCAAGGAACTAATGGGACCAAATCTGGTGACTGCTTCAAGGTGAAATTAAACAGCGGACCGACGACGGCAATAAAATGGACACTTGGGTACCCATAGACAGTTTCTTGAGGCGCCGCCAAACAGACAAGTCCAACGACAGCATTAGACCATGGAAAACACTTCTTGAAGAGATCTGTTCTCTAATCGAGCAGTTGCAACGGGTGAAGTGCTAAAAGGAGGCGTCGAACTGCTGGTAGTGGAAACATCTTCTGTCCGGTCACTGATGACTGATGGGTTATCATTACAGGGTAGCCTGGTGTCCTCTGATCAACTCCTCACGATCTCCCTGTTGAAGGAACGCAATACATCTCACGGCTAGCCTTGCTCTGGAACAGTGCCCCTCGTTATATCCGAGTCTTAATATGGAACCTGGGTCATGACTCAATAATGTTTCACCCCTATTACTACCTTTCGATCAAGGAACCAAGTACCTAGTAACCAGACAAAACAGTGATGTTATATAAAAAACGTAGTATGTTTTGTGCTTGGAAAACAGCATGTGACCAGTTTCACCAAACAGCCACAATGCTGCGTCAATCACAGTGGCTTAGATGATGTATGTTTTTAATGTGTGTTGCCACCTTTGTTGTTTAACCTATATGTACGCCATCTATCATATTCACTGCTCCAGGGTACAACTGTAGGGCATGTCTTGTTAAAGCATAATAAAACTTAAGTTTCGTGTCCCGATACCAAGAAAGGCTTCTGTACGTTAATGTATGGTCAATAACGTTTTCTATTATTGCTAAGTGCCACTGCTGGCTGACTGCTATAATACGTTTATGAGGCACGTGACCATGCGCTTGGTGGTCATATGGTGTGTCCCCTGACCAAGCGCCCAATGAAATCATGAGTATACATGTAGATCTGCACTACACTAAATGTAAGTATATTATTTTTTTAAGAATATTTCTCTGTCTAGAGAGTGCTGCACAGGCTCAGTGACGCTGAAGGTGCATTAGTTTTTGAACATGCCGGTTGTCCCCCGAGACACCCGCCTTCATTGTTTCCCCCTCCACATGGCCAACTGTCGTCTCCCTCCTCTCACCTAAAGGTCCCAGAAACCCTGATAAGGAGGAACAGAGACAGTCAAAGGGCTACAGGGCATATAGATAAAGAGCAGGCGTCAATTAAGTGGCGATTTTATGGTTTATCTTAATCACTCGACAATAACCACAGATAATTTAGTCATTACGACTGGCATTGGCAGCTCTGCGCGTGTTGTCATGGATTCAAAGGTTTACCAAAACTATAATTCAACGGGTCCACACTGAACAGTAAATCACGATTACCATGCGCGGTGTTTCGTGCAGCACTCCCGTTCGAATACGTAACGGATTACAGAGAAGCTTCCAGGAAGACACCAGTGGATTCCGGCGGCTTTTCGTTAGTTAACCCGCGTCTCGAAACTCATTCGATTGCCTGATCTAGTGAAGATTTATCGTCATTCCATGTCTCCAGCTGGATTGGGGTAGGATCATAATTTGCTAAGTTTGCGGAGGTACTCTAGAGTGATGGAATGTTAAAACCGGATCAGTGTCGCAAACATGATCAAGAATGTCTTCACAACCTCCATAAATATGCCAGACGCGATGGTTAAGAACACTGGTAACCCCTAACAAAGGCAGACGTTATAGACAGTATACGGCACGGTTATTAAATCTCCTTCTAGACCGAAGGCACAAGCGAATGATAAAAGTCACTGAGTATGACAAACAGTGAATGAAGGGTGAGATTTAGAAGCACGGGGATACTGAAGACAGCCTCACTAACACGGTTAGCTCGGATCACCGTGGTTATTAGGAGAGAATAATGCTTGGAAAATGACAGACAACGGTGATTTATGGCCCAAACTCGAAGGTCTGGTCCAACACCAGTTATACGGATATGGAAAAACCAGACAAAAGAGGGGTTAAAGATACTGACCATTAATGTAAGGCTGGTGAATGTGGGGTGGGTGCCCTATTGGGAGAGGGTGGAAAGCATAGCCTCATGGTGTAGCCCAATCTTCCGCTGGACAAAGGAGAGTGTCCATGGCTCATCAGCAAAGTGCTAATTGCAGAACTTCAATCTCTGAGTCACTCAAATATTTGTGTATGGTCGTGTGTCAATTTGTGATAGTTTACAGCGAAAAAAATGCCTGAAAACTGAGGGGGTATAAGTAGGGGATATGGTATGGCCACATAAGGGCATAAGATAGGAAACCCCCCAAGGACCCCCTGGGGCTGTCATTAGCCCGGTGACAGAAGCCAGATAAGGAACCAGTGTCATCCCATACAAATATATGCAGGGAAGTCGAGAATAATGCAACTGTCCGAATTTTCTTGCAACTGAAGCCATTGGAGGCCTGTTGAAAAATGTGATTTTTTTTCCTTCATCAAAATTGGCTGTCCGTGTCAGGAAGCTGAGAGAAACCCGTCAGATCAGAGTGTGTCACCCCCGAGGAGGCCAACCGGGGCCATGACGATCCATATTCATAAGAGAAGTGTTGGCCTTATCACAGACTATCAGCAGTCCCCTCGACCGGCACCCAGTGGACACAGGACACATTTATCACCTCGGCCTTAGCCCCAGATCAGTTGAGCCAAATTGGCCAGCAGTATTTGTACACGACCCGTCCCACAGCGTTGG
Source organism: Acanthopleura granulata (assembly GCA_016165875.1). Classification (NCBI taxonomy): domain Eukaryota; kingdom Metazoa; phylum Mollusca; class Polyplacophora; order Chitonida; family Chitonidae; genus Acanthopleura; species Acanthopleura granulata. Next base: position 8,007,451 of record JABBOT010000003.1, on the reverse strand, counting down.
AATGGAATTGTCACCAAACTTCCCAATGACATGAATTAAAGGCAAAAGACGATTTCGTTAATTCACAATTAGCCCCAAAGGACAGCACATTCCTGAGGACAAAGCCCAGAAAGACAGTCCATCCAAGTGTCATGTACGCCTCAAAATGGGCCAAACGGATGCCACTGAGATGAGACACAATAATAAATGACTTCAGATCTTGCCAGTGATAAATAACTGAGATTATTTAACTCTAACACAACGCCTCACCCAAGGGCTGTGGAATTGGGCAACTGAAAAAGCGACTGTGAAAGTTTAACCTGAAAGACAATGGAGACACAAATTTAAGACTGGAAAGTCTAAAAGAACACAATTTCCATCCATCAAATTATCACTTGCACAAAAGGAAGAATAATGACCTGGGCTCTCGAACAGAAAAGTACATGTGTAATAACATTACCAAATACTTTTCAATAAGGTTCTTTTCTATACTTTTCGAAGGTTTTTGTCATTTATATACACTTTGAGCATTTGCACTAATACACTGTAAATTATTTCCATGCATGTGTTATCCATTCAATCACTATCAATAACAGTACTTCACATTGTACTAAAATATACTAACATTACAAAATCCTCTGTTTAATTCTGTTTAACAATTTCAATTTGCTTAAGTCTTCTATCTGTTTCGATGTTCAATGCACGGATCCATGTTCATTAACCTCGTAGCACATTTGTAATTAAATACGCCACACCTGCCTAATATGAGACAGATGTATTATCAGTTTAAACTTATATATGTATGTCCTTTAACTTTTACTTGGGCATGGAACCATTTTATATCCTTGTGTCTAGAAATGATCCACCGATGAACGGTTTCTTCACGCTTCCAAACCTTGCTGTTAAAGAATCTGCCGTCCAATATGTCTCGCACATTTGATTCGTTCAATATAAACACGTTTCTGTGTCAAGAAACCGAGCTCAGTCAGCATCCTCATTTTAATTTCTCATTTAACTTACACTCAACTGAACAAGAATACCTTAAATCACAGCCACAGACTGTCTGCAGCTCCCTATCTTTTGCAAGATTCATTCCAGATTTCAGGACCAGACAGGTTCTGCATTTCAAAGTTAACTCTCCATTCAAACAAGTAGTCTGGCCACACTCACTCATCATGCGAGGGCCTGTTGCCCCCAGACGCATTACCATATCAAGTGCTTCTTATTTTATTCAGTATTTCCCGATTTAGAAGCCTCTTAAAAACTGTGAGTCTGGAAGTAAACTGATGATGTAACCTAGGGTATGGGACAGGCTGCTCTGGCTGTCCTGCCACAGTAACAGGATCATGGAAAGAGGCTGTGGCAAGCACCAGACAGGGGCAGGATTGGTTTCCATCAGGAAATTGGTCAGCCAGTCAAGGTTCACTTGCTCTCCATGTAGAACTTTGGTTCACTTCCCTTCTAATGCTATTAAATGGAGCTGATGGAGGTAGCTAGCCAACATATCCAGTGTCTGTAATCTGATTGAAATACACGGTGCAGTTCCATTTAAAGAGCTCCATCATGTGAGGGAATAATTCGCATATGATCTGCCGTGACTGATTACCCCTGATAATTGGCACTGGGCATGATTCAGGGTCCAGTCTATCAGCTAGATATCTTCTTTTATCCCAAGATCTTCACTCAACCATGGGACACAATAACATCTTTACACTGGTCTTCACAAAATCAATTTCACAAGCGTATCCCCAATGACTGATGTGATTAGCCAAAGATTGCATTGCAATGAAAATAAACCAAAATGCCCTTGTGTAATACGATGAGGGGCTTAGAGATGCATTTACCTAAAATTTTTACTTATCTAAATAAGCAATTAGTCTCTATAACTAATTCATCATTTAAAATTATGTCAGAATAACGACAAAGCCAAAACTCAAAGATTCTTTGTAATGGCGGTAACAATTTTTGACAAACATAATGCCAATTTATGTAACAAAAACAGCAGTAGTTTTAAATATTGGATGGCAAACATATTTATCATATTTGGAAATCTATTATACTGGTTTCCCACAAGCTATGGGGACATTAAGAGATTGTGTTACAGCCAGACCGCTAACTTTCTTTCAAGCTTCAGAACTCCTTTTCCAGTCTGAGTTATTTCCAAGAGGATTATCGCAATCAGCAATATTTGACTCAAAAGATCCGGGATGGAATTTCCTCAAAACAATTCAGCAGGAGCACAGTTTTTGTTTAGAATTAAAATAGATCGTTTTAAATAATGGCTAAAAAAGTTTGTTTTTTGTTTCGTTTTTTCTTGTTTGTTTGTTTTTTTTTCCAAATGCAGGCAATGCTTGTCATTGATAGAGCTGCACTGTATTTTTGCAGTCATGAGCTATTAAAGCAAAGTGTGTAGTGTGAGGCCATGAGGTAGTGGGTCAGTTACCTGTGGCTGCGAAGCACTGGAACTCCATTAAAGACTGACTGACGGATGGGTAATGCCGGCCAGGTCAGTGCAGATGTGTCCCCAAACATCAAACGCTCATTATAGCCCCATCATTAAAAGTCAGCAGGGTGCACAAAAAGGGTCAAAACCTGCTATAAATATAGACATCAATCTTAGGCAGGCTGGCAGAATTCCATAAAAACAGTCTCGCCTAGGTATGTAGGAGCACAGCACACCCTAGGGACATGGCTATCTCAAATGAAATCAGTAATCTCCAAATCAGAGCCATGACATAACCAATCTGCAGGCTTTGAGCCATTATGGGGGTGAGAAGCTAACCAGTTTCCTCCATAGTTCAGAACTCTGCAATGCCTCATGCTCTCACAGGTATTAAGAGGAAATCATAGCACAGTCTAGCACTCTGTTTTGTGCACACCAAGACGTTTCTATACCACAACTATTCTACATTTTATCCTGATATTTTATTGCTAGTTCCTTTAGAATCTTCACACATCTATGTCTTGCAAACACAAGTTTTTTCTTTGGAGCTCTTTCACTGAAATAAATGCAATGAAATGCTTGGATTGTATGGTGGGCTTTGAGAAATATATTCATACAGCGGGTCACCAATGACATCACAAACCTTTTGGTACACCTTTATGTTCCACTCCAAATGAAGTTCTTGACAATCATACTAAAATAATATGTGCCTATGTATGAAAGCCCTAAGCTGGCATTAAAGTTCTGCTTTAGTGCCAGAGAAAAGTCAATGTGACATCATTTATGATCAACATTATCAATATGGTCCATAAAACCCACCATACACTCAACACACTTGAATGCATTTAATTTTGTCAGAAAACAATTTTAAATAACAAGTGAGTGTATTTTCAGACACAGTTTTTCACGGTCTTTTTACCCACTGACTCATTAGCCATTTTCACATGTTTTTTGTCCCTTTAAAACAACCCCATTTTTATCTGGAAATAGCAGATCCATGGAAGAAAATGTACATGCCTCCCAGCTTGTCACCTCCCACTGGGATTGTTCCTTGCATTTACCAACGCTTATGATATTAACTGAAGAGGTTTTAATTGTAAGGAACTATAACGCAGTGCAGATACTATTCTAGATATATAAATAATTTTCGTACCACATAATGAAAGAATGCTAATTACATCACAGCTTATGCCATGTTAAGTTTCACCATGATAACTAGCTTCAGCTCCGCTATAAAATTCACAAACCTGAACTGTGGGGTTCATGTATCTCTGTACAGCTTTAACAAAAAAGTTGTAAATTTTAGAAATGACCATGTTATGATATCCAGAGAAAATGGAATTTAAGATATGAGCATGTATAAAGAGCAACCCATTTCCATTATTCAACATCAAAGTGCTGAGTTTAACCGTACCCTGTGGGAATGTCACCTGGAGTCCGAGTTTGGGGACTCAAAGATGCTGTATAGTTGTCACTTTCTCACAAGAACTGCATGGTAATATTTGGCCACAAACCGTAAATATGGTTCCAGGCTACACAAATAGCTGGTAAAAAAACAGCCTTAAGAGCGGTCACAAAATAGCTTAGTTAGCATTGGACTCTATTGATCCTGCTTTTCAAAGGTACGGTATGCTTTGTGCTTTCTACTGGAACAAGCTACACACAAAAACCTCTCATTTTGGCCTCTCCAAAGGAAATTATCTGCCGTGATTTTAATGAAGGCATAGCAAAGGAAATTGCTGGAAAGAGAATGAACTCAAGTCTTTCTTTTAGGAGAGTTCTTGTAAGACTGACATTGACTGTGGCTCACTCTTTGGTGCCTGAGGCCATCACCAAAGAACGGACAGAGACTCGCTGAAAAAAACATCTCCAGTCTGCCAGACTTGTCATAACTCACAACTCCAATTAATTTGCAGTAATTTTCCAAAAGAAAATACTGAAAAAGGAAACATAGCTAAATATCTCAGCAGTTTTCACTTTTTACCTTTGAAATCACAAATAACCTACTTTACTACTTGTAAAGTGTGTCTTCTGAATTTTCAATATTGAGCGAGCAAAATGTCATCAAATGACGAAGCTTTAAATTTCTGGCAAACGATGACTGGGGAAGGCCAATTAAATCGGCAGACTGTGTTGTTAATGGCCATTATTTCCAGCTGGCATTCTCCTCTCTTTTGGCATTCTCCTCTCTTTTGGCATTCTCCTCTCTTTTATTTCTACAGCTTCCAACATCAATAAATGCTGTAAACCAGCATACAAATTTCTACTGATTTCAACAATATGTATGACAAATGTCAGGAGGCAAGTTGAGACTACTCTCATAATGTATCAATGATCAACTGCCACCATGAAAAGGTTAATATAGCAGTGGCACTTAACCTGTCATGTCAGGCACATTGATACAAAGGAAAGGTGTGCAGTGATGGATGTACCAGCAGGGTTTAATTGTGACCAGTTAACCAACCCTCGCCCCTATCAACCATCAAGGCGTGGCTCTCCATGCAGCCTAGGGGTTGGACACACCTGATAGATCGAAGGCTGGATGACTGCCTGACCAGGTATAAACTACTGACAGACCTGTTAAAAGACAATGAACTCCCTCTAAAGGTCACGGGATGACCAAACAGTGATCAGCACACACAAGATTTCTCTCTTTACTGGTAACCACAAATCAAAATCTAAACTTTGTCTCTCTCTATTGAATACCTCACTCAAGCAAGTTTCCCACAAACCATTAATGATAAGATCATAAAGATCAACTATCAAAAGACAAAGAACTCAACACAAACTTCTGCAAAAATAAAAATGAAAATTTGCAAAAGTGTTGGAAGTGGCTTGATCTATATTTTATATGACATCTATAATCATCTATTTTACAGGGAAAATTAAGATCACACTGTAGCAATATCCTGACTAATATCAATTACAGCAGCATGTTCATACACTAGTTAAGTAGGATTAGAAAACCTTGCTATAGCTGTCAAATATCACCACTATTATTTGACACATGTCAGCAAACAGTCCTGGCTGTAAATCTGAAATTGACTACTACAATGGTCAGTTTAAACAATTATCCTGCATGTGCTGATCTGGAGCCTGTGAGCCCTCAGGCTACTTTACCAAATGAACAAGCCACCCCAGGGGAAACTCCTGCTGGTCACCTAATCATTCACAGCCAGATGTTCTGGTGAGCTGGAGATGACCAGCACTGTCCACGGAGTCCAGTATTCTACAGTTGACCACCTGACTACATGGCTCATGATACACAGTAGCTGATTACAATGAATGATTACATGATCTAAACCCCCCCTATCTGAAGGGCCATGTGACAAATAACCAGATAATAATCAGGGAATTCAATTACGATAATTGACATGCTGTTCCATTCTCATTTATCTTACTTTCTCAAAGATCATAGACACCTTATCTAAACAATTAACATCAATGAAGAGGAAAAGAACATTATTCTGATAAAAAGATGACTGTAGTCTATGGAAATGAAGTTCTGTTAAATATTCTACAAACATGCAGATGTATAAGTACATGTATTTAAAAAAACAGAAGAAAACAATCCATTTAGTGCCTATCCTACATTGTCGATCTTTTAACATATGAGCAATTTTCAGTGCAGTTTGATTTTGGAGACAAAACTACATTAATTGGGTTGGTCAATTTCAGAAAGTGTAGTTTTATTACTCTTCAGAATAATCCCCCTAAAATATGCTTGAATAAACATCTTTCAAACTGAACATGCAAAAAGGTTGAATAATTACAGTATTAATACCAGCTGTGAAATTTCTTAAAACATTTTACATTTAATATTATATGTTCACTGCAGAGTGGAGTCCACAATAATTACTGTAACATATGAAATACAAAAAATGCATAAGAAAAAATGAAAACTTGGACATGTGCTGGCAGAGCTATGTGCTATTCTTCCCACATACCTGTCATACCTTCAACATACTGTTCATCAAATGCATGTACAGAATTTGATTTGCATATATGCCATGGAATACTATTTATTATTCCAACAGCGAAAACCTAAGAAGCTATGGCCATCTTCAAACACAAGCTGATATACTTGAGATAAATGATTTCCATTTCCCCGGGACTTCACTATGACGTGCAATAGAATTGTGTGTGTTAAACGTTATCCCTGGCTCTGGATTCTTGTCACGCTTGTTTGGTTACTGGCCCTTACCAGGCACTGCACTGGAGTTAGCCACCTTCCTGGACCAATTGTCTGGCAACTCTTTAGACAGATGGTCTATGAATTAAAGCACAGGGGCCCAATAACACTCCCCTATTCCCAATAACCTGGCCCATTGTGCCTCTTCAATGGGGCACAATTTAACTGAAGTGACCATTGTAGTCCACAGAATACAACTAATGTGTTGTAAGCTTTGACTCCAAACTTAATTTACACAGAACTAAACTGAACCTGCTATTGCTGAAACAGTTTACAGACTAGACTAGAGATTAATAAAACTAGATTAGGTTAGAACTATCCTAGCTCCTCTGAAACCAACATTAAGGCCTTTGTTAAGTCAGGTATTTGGATGATGTCCTACGCAGTGTAACATGAGCACAAGTAACCTTCAATTGCATTACATCCCACATGTACAGTATTACATAGCTATTTCTGTGAGTTTCTTAGGAATGGCGTGTACACATATCTCTACAGTTGGCTACGTTCTCAAAGCTACTGCATTTATGTAAAAGTGGATCTCAAAAAACACAAAAGCTTTAAAGCATTGTTCATATTTATTCAGTATGTAATGAACCATGCATTGATGAGCCCTGTCTAATGAATCCAATCTGATGTATCATGGTCTACATAATGTACCTCATATGTGATGGGGGACCTCCATGGCTCAGTGGGTGAGCGCACTATTGCAGCACAATGACCCGAAGCCTCGCACCAATGCGGTCGCTGTGAGTTCAAGTCCAGTTCATGCTGGCTTTCTCTCTGGCCGTACGTGGGAAGGTCTGCCAGCCACCTATGGATGGCTCTGCCCAGTTTCCTCCCATCATAATGCTGGCCGCCATCATATAAGTGAAATATTCTTGAGTATGGCGTAAAACGCCAATCAAATAAATAAATAAATCATATGTGATGTATCCTCTGTGATCTATCCTGTATATCCTACTCTTCACCTACTCTACATGTCTGCTCTACTTTGTCCAATTTTCTGCACATGTACCTATATGTGATGTACTCCATATTTAAACTGAAAGACCCCACAATAAAATGAAGTTATGGGAAGTCAGAAGACCATTAAAAACTGTATCTGGAAATACCTTCATTGGCTTCTTAAGGTTTTTTTTTCACCCAGATATATATATTGATTACAAGAGTACCTCGTGTCACAAAAATTAGAAGAATTAGGGTGAGTGCGATGTACCCTAGCTGTTTGTGTTGAACCCTGGCAACTTGTGATGTACCCTACATGTGTGTGACAAACCACGTAAAGTGAGTGACTAAGACGCCTGCCATCAATACTTAATAAGGTAACAGACAGGTCTTGACAGGAATGGTCAATACAGCCTCTGGATCAAATCAAAATAGGGCTGACCATTGCCCAGTTGAATTAGTGAATTCCACACCAGTGGGCAACAGAGCAAGAGATGTGACATCTATTTCCATTACCCATCTGCCTTGGGTGAATTAAGCCATCCAGCATCCTGGTGGTTGGGTAGATGTTGTACTTACTGTGTTTGAGTAGGGCCAGGTGAGAATTAGTCTTTGTTACCAGGTCTGTCTGGTTGAGGTTGATGATGGTAACATCAGGAGAGTGCCAGATTACAGCCAACAGCCAGAACACTCAGATCAGCAACCAAGCCATTCAGACACACACCAGCACGACTCTTCGACTAGACAACTAAGTAAAAGTAGAAGACGGGGATAAGGTTAAGGATGAAAATGTCTTACACAGCTGCTCTCATCATCTTCACACTGTACCAGGAACTATAGGATAGGTGACCTTTGTCGCAGTCACTCAGCGCAAATATAAGAGCAAGAATATTATATGAAGAAGAATTGAATTATGAAGACCCATATTTGTACACGATTAATAAAGACTGACTGAGCGTTTGGAGTTGATCAAATTGCAACACTTATTTCCAAAACAATCTAAAACACCAGTTCCCAGAGGAATACGCCAAATACACATCCACACCCACACACATATATATATATTTAGCAGGAACCACGTAAGAGAGAAGTCTTCATTCTGGATCATGGCAGAAGCCATACCCCAAGCACTGTATGCAGTTGTCACTTCATTATAGCTCGATTACTTATTGTTAGTCTTTCTAACTCAGCGCTTTGTTTTAAGTAGGCAATGATGTTTATGGTATTACATACAGGATGTGACATGTGTTCCACTGATGGAGTGCTACACCTCGTAAATATCAATAATTCAACAGAGACAGATGTTTTCCCAGACAAATGTAACAAATGGAATCAAAATAACCAAAGAATAAACAGCATTTTACTTGCACAATTCAGTGAATTTATGGAAACAAACTTCACAAAAGTGAAAATGTACCCCACATAAACTCTTTCACACAGTAGACTATAGTAACTTGAAAAGCCAACTTTGACCTACATGTAACTAGTAGCAAAACACATCCTGAATTCTTCGCATTGGAAGAGATAAGATGGTATACCTCTGAATGCTGATTACATGAGCTTTCTCTGGGACCTCAAACTTGGCAGCCTGCCGCATCAATGACAAAACAGGCTTATCACAGAACAGCCCGATCTGATAGCACAATAACCTCACTTCAGACGTCAAGTGACAGATAACACCAGACCTGTTGCATTTGCAAGTGGTTTTTCTCTCCTTAAACTGGTCAGAGACCAGTTGTAGGATTGTGATACCGAGGCTGCTGCTCAGAAGCTATTGTAAACTACAGACTGTGAGGAGTGGGGAGGGGGGTACGACCAAGTAGTGAAGATAGGTGGTGAAGGCGATATGCACCAAATACACCACAGAGGAATGGACACTGAAAGGATCAGAGGAGGAAGGGACATGGGTCAGATCCATTATCACCACATCGTCTCTCATCCATAACAATCCAGCGGAACTCGCAAAATGAGGGATTTTGGCGTCAAATTGTCTATAGGCCATCATTGGTGATACACAGAGTGGACGGCGTCGCCTCCCCTTCGCACGGTCACACACTGCACCACTCTCACGGGATGCCGCGGTAAGCACACAATTTACTGGCGCTCTTACAACTGCCACCTCCTCTCTGACAAATTGAGGCGCAAAAGTCATCATTTATTATTTGCCTAAAACTGTCCCAGCTGAATGCACCCAATTCAGCCATTAACAAGTCTGGCGACAACATGAAAAACACAAAGACGGATTTTGTGAAAACAATCCTCCTCAAGCTGCCTATTGATCACACACAAACTAAATCCACCTATCCACGATTCACATTAGGTACTGAATTTAGGCAATGGTAAACAATTAAACCTACGTCACATGCATTGATAATTCTAAATTATTTAGAACACAATTCATTCTTCATGGTGTGATCTGAAGGTAAGCCGCTTACAGAGGTGAGCTCTGGAAAGTGTGAACAATGATATGCCATGGTAACCACTATATATCACTATAAACCAGAGCATTTGGTGGCTCTAAATACATTGATTAAAACACAAATACTTGTGTGAGCCAAATGACAAAGGAGATATCCACAAAGCTTTAGTCATGCCTGCGATTCACTCGATATGCATTTGTTTTAAATCATGCATACATAATTCAAAACTGCATTATAACCATGGATTAAGGAATGTAAAATTTAGATGGATTCCCTCCAAACTTCCTACATGTTGTAGGCCTCTGCTTTAATACCGTCACATCGAAGTTGGCTGTACTAACAAGGATCACTTTAAATTACTAAACAACCAAGTTCTATTGAAAAATATAATCCAGTCTCTGTTTCTCTAATGTTAATTTGAAGGAATAATATAAGGATTTGCTTGTTTTGCAATCATAACTCAAAACCAATCTTTATGTGTCATTACTACATGTTAATTGGCAATTTGGAGATCTTAGGTACAAAACAGAAGGTATGTAAATGAAACCAAGGTCATGACAGATATGTAGCATACGTTAATTTGTAGGAATAATATATAATAACTGCACAACATACATGTATCTTTAGACACAAGCACTATTGCCTGAAATAAATTGCAACAATGATCAGACATCAGCTAATCCAGAAATTGTCCTTTCATTATGGATTTTTCAAGTACAGACACACAAGGATGACACCAATTTGTGTTTAATTACTATATCTTTTCTAAGGATCAATATTTTGTATCAATCACAATTAGAGTAAACATTAAAAATAACAAAAACCCATTTTAACTCATCTTTACAAACACAGACGAAATCTCATAACAAAAATTTCTGTTTGTTACTTATCTTTTTAAAGGGTATGACATGTATATAGTGACCTGTGTAGGTGGCAATTCACGTTTCACCCAAAAATTCGTACTGATGTGATAATTTTTTAATTTTTTTTTTTCAAATTACCACTTTTGTACTGTAGAGCTATGTTACTATGCTGAAATGCCCTGTGTGATATATGCACAGTCAACCAGAGATGACAGGTCATTGGTGATCAATGACCGTCTCATTAGGAAGGACCCACAAGAGCGTGAAAACCCCACCCCAGCCCACTTCTTTCTGTATCCCAAGGGGTGAGAAGTAATGAGCCTTCCCCTGAACCCTAGCCTTTGTGGCCTTTTTCTGAGTCCACTGTATTGCCCACTTAAGTTTATTATCACATAGGGAGTCCCACAGTACAGAGACAACACCTTCAGCATCAAATCATTGGCATCTCAACGAAATATTTATCAAACATTACAAGATGTCCACTGTAGTTATAAAATTAACAGGACGTCCAGAGATATCCTCAGACTAAGCAAAAGTAGAATGGAATATCCTAGTCCGTGGTATTATACTGGGCATGTGAATAACAAAGAGCTCAGACACTAATCCTTCATCCACAGCTGAAACACTGAAGAGTTCCACAGATCAAGAGAATCTCTATCAACGTTGTCTGCAGGCTGAGGGATGAAGAGGCGGGGTGAATCTCTGAACGCGCACACTAACCCAAAAATAGAGGATTATCAGCGCCTGACAAGAGAATGTGTGTAACAGCATCCAATACAAAAGCACACGATCAGATCACTGAGTAAATTATAACTTTAATTTCCGCGACAGGGTTTCTCTCCCTTAGTCTCGAGGTCACTGGTTGTCTGCCTTAATTAAAGGTCACTGTCTTGACCGTGTCCATCTCCCGTCCTGCCCCTTGGCACCAGACAATGGTCAGTTAAGCTAGTCATTGTTCTATTGACCATCTGTCCTGGCGACAATTGTTGACTGTCTTCATGTTATCAATGTCTTGTGACAGCCATGGACAAACACTTCCACTGAAATCTCCTGTCTAAACTCTGATCAATTAGATGTATTAGACCAGGGAAGACAAAGGCATGACCATATGAATAACAAATTCACTAAATCATTGCCTGTTAAAATGTTATTTGGCAAGTTGATACAAAGCTGACTGCATCCTACTTCAATCCTATGGGAGTATCCATGCATTTAAACTAGTCCTAGGAAAAAACAGTACAAAACCACGGAACAAAGGCTATATTTTACCTGACATTTTACTTTCAAGACACAGTAAACTGAAACATACAATAAAGAGTCACTGATATAACTGTTTAGACACTGTCTTTATCTCTTCTCAGTTCTCAACCTTTTCACTTTGACTCTGCATTGATAGAATCATTAAGGAAACCATTTCCCACTAGTAGTTAGGCGTGTGCGCAGTATAAGTGAAGGCCTTTCCTAAGCAAAGTGTAGACTATAACTGTTTCTGAACAGGCCTATTTGCATGAACATGTCTGTGCTCAGAATGTGAAGGTTACACATGGTGAATCAATTCTGTCACATGATAATGGCGAAGCTATCACAGACAAGTTACTAGAGAAAATGGCTGAAGAGAAATATCATAAGTGGTATAACGGTCTATAATAACTGCTACAATGACATGACTGAACAAATCAATATTAACTGAAAGCCTGGTGTCAGAAGCAAATGCACCAATGCCAAGAGTGAGAAGAGACCATCATCTCGGGCCAAAGTGAATTTGCTACATTAAGGTAAAGAATGGGCTGACCTTTGTCCACTGTGGGTCACCCACAACGTAAAGCCACTGGATTTTACCATTAACACGAATGGTCAATAAGTCGTGGTCATGTGCGCACCAGTGATGCCACCTTTAAAACCCTCTTTGTGCCTTCCTACCAGAACAACAGAACTGCCCAATTGAATCACACTGCACCACTCAGCTATATCACTTAATGAGTTTGGTGACGTACTTTGTTCACTTTGTACACTGATTTAATACAGGGGCAAATCATGTTAAGCCCAGGGCAGACTGTATGTGCCAGAACCATACTGGTTCATCTTTCCACAGTTTGAGCATTAACTTACAACAGAAACACAGCTTTATTTAAAATCCTTTTATTTATGCTATTAAAACTTGCCTTGAATGTTAAGCAAACACTGAAATAGTTGTGCTAAGACTAAAATGTGTAAAAGAAATGCAAAATTCATATACACGTCAACATGCATGAATGCAACTTTTTGCAAAATTGTGACAAGTGATGTAAACAGTATTATGAGTCTAAAGAGACACTGGCCAGTTACATGTACTGCTATTTAGTCATATTGCTCATGCCATATTCACTACATGGATAAATAGATGGTTCTACAACCCATTATTAACATAATATTTATACTTAAATATTTTTGTCTCACTGTTCAGATAACACAAACAAGAATAATTACATCTTGAAACTCACAAAAAATAAATCCATTCATTGCTTCTACTATACCGGACTAAGGAGATGCCATTTAATGATTAAACCCTTCTTATCTCCTTACTCTTACAAATCAACTAACTGTTTTGAAAATTTTGCTCTTAATCTACCATTAGATTTTCTGTGCTTGTGTGACGGTTTTCAAGTGAGAAGTCCATTGGATTTGTGATCTGGTAAGGGAAAAGTTTCTTAAATCAACAATGCAGATGATAGCCAGAACCTTCTCAAATAACATGCCATCCTTGATTTTACTCTGAGAGAATTTACTCGATTAAACTTGGGCTAAATCAAGTTAAAGTGCAGTAATTTGCTGGGCAAACAGAGAGTTTTTAAAGCTAGAGACAGCTGATTGAGTCGCCTGGTTTGAGATGTTGATGGACAAGGACAGGGATTGTTGCTATGGCGACTAGACAGGACAGCAGATGGTGGCAGCCATGATGGAGCCCTCTTGAGGGACAGCCCATCTTCAAGCAACATCAATCGAAAACAATACCAAAGAAATTTTATGCATGTCTGCATTAACACATGACGAAAATTCATGTCAGTCAAGGTGAAGTGTGCATTGTGTGTCGTGAAAAGGAAGGAGTTTGGCCACAATCTGGAAACAAAACCTGGTCTAACGGAGCAGTGGAGATGGGAGGCGTTCACCCAATCCCCGAGGACAGTGCATTTCTGACAGCTCGTTACCTTCAAACAATGTCTCCTCATTCCTTTCCAGTCAACACAATAACATCATAAACGGAGGGATAAGCCCAAAGTAAACCACAGCCCTGGACATTTTTACATAGCTTTAACCACAGGCAATAATGAAAAGTGGCACTAAAGGTGACCAGATTTGTCATATCTCATGCCATTTTTATCCACAAGTCTGCTCCACTAGCCAGCCATACAATCAGCTTTCGGCTGCAAATGAGATTTGATCCAGCCAACTGAAAATTCAATCCAGACAGGCAGAAAATATTATCAGACAAACAAAAGCTGGCATCGTAAGAAATAAATCAAAGACAAAGCCAGCTGGTGGAAAAGGCAAGTAAAGGGGACAATTAAAGGCTATAGTGGATACCCTAGGGACAATGACAACAATGGTGCAAGGAATAAGGACGATGAGAGAGGGACAAAGGCAGACACCTCATAATAAACCATCAAGTGCCATCGACAAAGAAATCTTACCCATCTTTAAGGCTAGCTTGGAGACGGCAGCTATAACCTTAAGCTAAAAAATCTGATGAATTCTGGTGCAGTAAATGACTCAGCCCTTAAAAGAGATCCCTGTCTGATCCCAATAGAAATATTCTGTGTTATAAGAGAGCTTTATCGGACAAAATTTACACTTTTACAACATGAATTTCCCATTATGTTTATCTATCAGCCATCTCCATGACTTCATAGCATTTTAAGTTAAAAAAAAGATAATTCAATGATAAATATAAATTAATCTTGGTGTACCTGTGTGCAAAAGAATCATTTTTGGATTTAGATGTAAATTTTTCTTCCCAAACAAATGCTTTCATCTTATACAGCAAAGAGTCTGCGGTTCTTTATAGATCTTGATCAAATGCATGGCAATGTCATGTGGTTGTGTCAGTTTTCTCTGTGGCTGTTTTCTCTGTCACTTGCAGCTGCACAAGTCTCACTGCACAGCGGGTGTTTCTCCACCCAGCCACACGTCATATGTTAATACCCCCACAGGGCATTCTACCCAATTCTAAGGATGAAGGCAGCTTAGTTGACAGGTCTTATCCTCAACTTTGCCATCTTTGCAATCAGAATGATAACTCCACACAAATGCAGTAAGACACTCTCCTACAAATAACCTACACACTGACTTTGACCAGTGTTCTCCAAAGAGCAATTTTTTTTTAAATAACAAAAGTACTACTAGCAGTTTAATTATCAGAAAACTTGAACCTGCCTCTAGTCAAATGGAAGATCCAAAAACTGTTAATAATCCCCAGATTACATTTGAATCTCACTTCCAACTGGCTTGCTTCCATCTCTAAAGCACCTGACAGCGGATTGCAAAGACAAACTTTTCAACTTAATGATTTTAGAAACTTGAACTGGGTTTAAGCTCAGACGTTAATTTTTAAGTTCTAATCAGCATGGTCGAAGATTTAAAACCTCCTGTGACTTGAAAGGCATGCCATGCTGAGATATGAGATTGAAAAGGACATCTTTTTGAGAAGAGATTCCATGCTTCTTTTAAAACAGAAACAAAGTTTCAACACAATCTAGGCAGCAAAAGATATGCACTCTTATAGCCAGTAGGTGGATTATTTGAAGAAAAGTGTAATAGATCTTCTTAGGATTTAAGTTTAAATCTTGACCCCGAGTATTTCTGCCTCTTCTTCCAGGCCGCAGGTTCTCAAGAGAACAAAGAGCTGCTTCAAGGTGAAGGCAGCCACATGCTGCAGTTAAACTGTCTTTATCGCTCTTCCTTGAATTCATTGTGCTTTTCTAGGCCTGCTTCATTTCAAGGGTCATTAATATTTTAATTATTGGAATCAAGTGAGAGACAAACGGCAGTCTGAAAAAATACAAGCACATGGGGCAGGCATGTGAATTACATCTTAAATAATAGCTAATTTATAAGCATTGTTGTAATTAAAATGTTAATGAGAAGAAATGGGGCTTTCCACTGCAGATTGGCAATTCATTACCACAAGAGATGAAAAAAATATTCCACTTGTCATCCTAGCCAATCAAATTTATCTGTGAAATGATGAAAAACAGAGGACCACATGGGGAATGGGAAGTACGGTTCTCATTTGGGACTCAAAAATTTGGAAATGAATCACAGTGTTTAAGGACAGGATGTTAAATTTTATAGTACCTTACCAGCCCAAGAATTCTGTCAAGAATTGAGTGAAAGATCTTTACATAAATTTATGCAATTCTGACTTATGGTCAACCTAACGGTTTAACTTCCAAGATTTTCTGGACTGTGGTGCCAGGTGTGAAGTTAGAAAATCCAAAGTTTTCTAACTTAACGGTGAATACCCACATAAAAGACTGCAACAAGTCAACAAGGGCAGCTCTTTGGCCTTTAACTTATCCACAGCCGTGTCAAAATCCAGGCCTAAAACTATTTCTTTCAGTACTGGAGACAACATTACATAAATCTGGGCAGTCCCTCAGATATGCAATTAATTGCCTTAGATCAGGTATTGCTTTTTACCTTTAGGTACAGGCATAATAGTACAATTACACTATAATGAGATTACTACCACTATACCTGAGATTGTTGTTGCAACCAATGAAACAGTCAATACCCAAAACTATAGTAAACCAACCAACAATATATCAGTTTTTGAAGAAAATGTTAAAACTTTTCTGTATCAGTATTAATTTACTACAGCTTTGGTTAGAAAAGAAGTTACAACATTTTCTGTAAAAATATATTACAGTATCGGTCACTGAAACGTTATCAGTTAAAAAGTGATACCATATTGGTTTGTTACCACAGTATTGGGTACATATTACATGAACATCATCACAACAAGGGCATTGTAACTGTAAATAATCTAAAACTTCTCCCCAAAAGTCAATTTAGGAAAGGTAAATTAATGTCATCAAATAGTGTTTAGAGCTACATGTACAGTTTTCCAGTAGGACATCAACCTACCTTCCAAATAAGCTTTTAAAGATGTTTCTAGGATCAATAGAACTGTCAGAATCAGACAAACTGAGTCACATGGCCAAGAACAGATTTTCAGGTCATTTAGAGTAATCAAAGTCATGTGGATATGGCTGGTCTGAGCACTGAGTCCCATCTTGGGTTCGTGAGTTACATGCCGTAAATAATCTGGCAATGTAGACATAGAATACAATAATGTTTGTCTCCACAGATTCAGCCTTCATGCACATGCAGGCTCATCAAGAACACCAGGTCAGCACAAAACACAGTACAGCACCAGTCCAATGGTCATGTCAGAGCAATTGAAGAGCCACATGCGCATAGGGCAATTATTCCTGTATAACCGCATAACTAGGTCACCAAACACAATAGCTAATTAATGAGCCAGTATCAAAATCGTATGGTGAAAGTCCAGTAACCATGTAGTCTGAATACAGTACATGTAGCATGTACAGATAAGAGTGGATGTACATGTGTTCAGGATTCCAATGTATATGTATCTAGCCTAAACATAACATTTGAGAATCTTCAGCAAAGCCTGACTTCAATCACCAGGGAAATATCACCAGATATTAACCTTTAATTCAGACAACACTCTAGTGCACTAAAGAAAAAAATGCCTAACAATTATGCAGGTTTTGCTGGTGATAATACCATGAAGGAGTAGGTAATTACTTATGTAATTGCAGCAAGATCAAACAGCCTATAAAGCTCTCCAAATGACTTCTTCGTCAGAGCAGTGGAGGTTCAGCTAATGGTTAATCATGTAATTACATGCAGTGTTTGGTTAGTTTATAATGCGAGCAAATAGAGGCACTAAATGCTACAATAAGTAC
This sequence comes from Acanthopleura granulata, assembly GCA_016165875.1. NCBI lineage: Eukaryota > Metazoa > Mollusca > Polyplacophora > Chitonida > Chitonidae > Acanthopleura > Acanthopleura granulata. Next base: position 7,989,638 of record JABBOT010000003.1, on the reverse strand, counting down.
GCTGTAACAATTACATCGTATCTATTGCATATTACTCTCTGGTGCCCTATACATGCAAACCAGTAAATTATGATATCACCCATTTTATGTGTCAACAGGCTGTATAATTTAACCTTTATGTTTAGCTAATTATGTTCAGTATCTAAAAAGAGTGAATACATTCAACGTTAATTCAAATTATCACCAATGATTATGTTTTATCACACAGCAATCACAGTGTTATCATAGTGTTCCCTGGACAGGACTAAACATGTATGGAATCACCCTTACTCAGAAGGAATGATAAGAAAATAGACAGACTTGGTCCAATGTTTCTGTATGACGTTACAAATTTTTGCTGACTGTCAAAGTCATAGTTTTGGTGTCTGGTGTGTTCTGAAGAGTGGATAATCTGGCTGGCATATGATTTCTCCTGGGCATTGGTGGACAGTGAATACACCGATCCCTCCACACAAACCACAACCTAGACTTATCACTACCTGCCACCAAGTCCGCCGCTACAGCAAAAAAACCTTTGACATTTCAGCATGGATATTAAAAGATGATTGCCTATTGATCGAATTAGGATACAATTTATGAGGAAATGGTCTTACTTTGTTGAGACAGCCAGTGTGGCGTCAAACAAGGCGCACTGAAGACCATGGCTAAGGCCCAGCACAATACTGTATTCGATGGAAGAAGTACATGTAAGCTGCCTAGAGTCAAGCCACATGATAAGTGATATGACACTGCCAATATCTGATGCTTCCAAGCTGTGCTATAAACTGGAGGCTGCAGGTTCACTTACGCTCAACATGGCCACAAATACATGTAAAACTGTTATTGTACTTATACCAAAACCCACCACTACCATCACTTACCAACAGTACACATATTTACATAATGATTTATTTATTTACTTATTTATATGATTGGTGTTTTACGCCATGCTCAAGAATATTTCACTTACACGACGGCAGCCGGCATTATGGTTGGAGGAAACCGAGCCCGAGGGAAACCCATGACCCATGACCATCCGCACATTGCTGGCAGACCTTCCCACATATGGCAAGAGAGGAAACCAGCATGAGTTGGGCCTGAACTCACAATAACTGCATTGGTGGGAGGCTTCTAGGTCATTGCGTTGTGCTAGCAACACGACTGAGCCATGGAGGCCCCCATACTGATTTAAGACTTACATATAAATTTATTATCTGAAACTTGACTGAACAGAAATATTTTAGTTAACTTATATTAAGAATGAAAACAACTTGGTTTATTGTAACATTTTGCCTTGTAGGTAGTGTGAAAGTTGTTTTACACTGATCAAGTGAAGATGTTGAAGAAGTCATTTACATAAGTTAAACAACCTTGGTAATTTTAAATTCCTTATCAATTTTTAAATACTACTGGCCAAAATCCTTCACATACATGGCATAGTGGTAGAGTCTCACCAGATTTCACCTCAGTTTTACTGGGAAGAGGTCACATGTATGACTACCTTTAATTTCAGATAAGCAACAGAATATTATACCTCCTAAAAACATGAAAGTCATCTTTGATATACAGCATTCTTTGCTCTTCTATCTGGGAAAAGTAATATCTTTGATACAACAGATCTTCAATGGGATTCCCTCCGTAAGTAGACGCAAGTAAATGTATATATCAAAGTCCATGCCTGCTGGGCATAAACATTGCACAATTTTCTTGGATCAAGGCAGTACCTCTCCCTTCATCAAAATTAACCGATGCTGGGTTGCAAATGTCACAATGACCTTTCTGTTAAACAGATACACTTTGGTATAATTTCTTTATTTGATTGGTGTTTTGCGCCGTACTCAAGAATATTTTATTTATACAGCGGGGGCCAACGTTATGGTGGGAGGAAATTGGGCAACTCCCAGAAAAAGCGCACGACCATCCCCGAGTTGCTGGCAGACCTTCTCACGTATGGTTGGTATAATTTGTAATGATGAAAAAGATAGTTCAAAAAGAAATAGGTGAAAGCTTTGTGCTCTATATTTATGACCAAGGGTCAAGCATTCATGAACATATATGTAGGCAACATGTTGTGAACCAGTTCATGAAAACTTATATCTTCACACCGAGCCCTCAATTTTGCCAGATTTTTAGTCATCAAGTATCGTAAAGAACTTTGGGAATAAGCTGATGAATTTTAAGTTGACAATTTCAAACAGACAGAAATCTTAGCTTTTGGGATTATTCTTCTTCCAATAGCAGTTTTCATTGAGGAAAAACTCCTGGCAAATCAAAGAACTGACAAGTATATTAAATTGCCCTTAACTTGGAAGAAAAAATCTGATGTCAAAGCAAAGAGTTATCAAGAAGAATTAAGATTGAACACACAAACAAGATGAGTGAATTAGCATCTTGGTGGATGGGACACTTGGGGATTTCCAGCCTGGCTCTCTTCTAGCCCAGCTGTCAACACACACTTTGTTTCATCAGACAGGGGATTTCTCTAATTAACCTTGGATTAAAAAACTCTCAAACTCAAGCTTGATTTATCAGAGGGTTCATTAAACACAGATTTCCAAAACTGCTGGTATCATCTCCCAAGACAGGCCAAATTGTAAATCAAATGGATGCTGTACTGAAAAACTAAACCAAAAGGTAATAAGAAGTTGACATCTTTACAGCTGTCTAAGTCAGATGAGTCGCTGTTATTTGCAGGGGTGCAGGAAAAACTAATTCATGTGATGAGATCTGGTCATCATCCAAACAACACTACAGTGTAATTAATAATCTTGCAGGTAATCACAACAACGTACAGTTCTACACCTCCACTTTCAGTCAAGCAATATAGCTAATTTGTTTATCCACTTCTGTTCTTTAACAGCTCATAAGTCTTTAAGATTTCCCTTTGACAAAAAAGAGCATATTTTTTATTGTACAGAACTGTTCTACTAATTTTTTATGAAAATACATTTACACTTTCATAAGGCATTCTCTGCAATACACTAGTGTATAATTCTTTTCACACCAGCGTTTTCCTACATGTATATTAAAGCCATACATTAATCACACTTGCAGAAACTCAACTAGTTGTCAGCTAAATGAAACTTTTCAGAACAATATCCACAAATGCAAAGTACATTTGTTGTTCAGATGTCATTCAAGAAACATTCACATATCCAAAGAACCAGTTCATGATTCACACTGTTGACTGTTCAACAGCCACTACTTGACCTCTGTCACTAATTTGTCCCTGCTTCCTTCTGATTTGGACATAATAGTCATCCAATCCAGGACATTAAAAATTAAAAGTATATGAACCCTGAAACTGTGTTCTGCATTTCAGACAGCTTTTCCTTTACAATGAATTTCTTTCAGGGTGTCTAGAAAGCACTTTTATATGCATAATACCTTTAAAATTCAGGTTTTTAGTTCCCTGCACTTTTCTGTAGCAGATCAGATCAGAAAAATCCACTGATCTCGTGATGTTTTCAAAGAAGACTTGCTTTGATCATTGGTCTGCGGCAGCTGAAAGATTCCTGGCGACATAAGACACTTCCCCAATCGAGCCGCCTTATCTATGGCAGCTTGGGCTGCCAGCAGAGATGTCACCTACATTCTCATAACACACAGATTTGTCATTTTCCACCTTTGACCAATGAGATTATGTGAAACATGACAACCAGCCAATTGTGCAGCTGAACAGGGCCTGCAGATGTCTGTAGCTCAGTAGGATTCCACTCATCTCATTAGCGCTACAAGCTTGCAGTTCCACAACCTGACACAACAATTATGAGAAAACAACATTTCACAAGATCTGCAATCTGAACAGAAAAAAACATACCCTTCAAACTGAAAAAAATCATTAGTTTAATGGGCAGTTTCTAATGAACCTGTTAACACTGACCCTAAGGTGACATCAGATAATTGGAACAATTTTAACACACTGACTAATCCTTAACTAGTGATTTTTCGCAAAAGATTTCTCTGTTGTGGATTCTCAGACTTTTTCTACGACAATTGGATGTGATGTGAGACATTAGCTATTTTCCTGTGTCAATCTAACCATGCAGAATATTGCGCACTGAGAAAGAGAAACCAGCTCATTCCCAATGTGGTAATCCCATCTGCAATGAACTGCCATCGTGACCAGGATCACGATCCAAGAAACTGGTAAGTTCTCAAACCTGGCTGTGTTTGCACACAGAAAGGCTGGAGATCAAAGATCTCAATGTACAATTTCCTGCTGATGAACACTGGGAGTGAGCATCATATATATGCACCACCATAAAAAGTGCCTTATGAATTTCATCTTTCTTTAACACACTTATCACATATTTGGTCTTTAATAAAAACAGTTAGGAAGGACAAAAGTATTAGAATTATTATGCCTATCTAACGCCTGGGATGAGTATTTGAGCATTGAGTGTTTGAACACTGAGTGTTTGAGCATGCTTATCATGCAACATTCTGAACAACAGGAACAGAAGACATATTGTAGTATTGTACATCTATACAAGGAGTGAGTTGCTAATGCAACATAAAAACAAACATGATACTGTCGAGAAAGATGTTCTTCTGCTCAGAGATTTCCCAGGGGTACACCCAGTGGCACACCACCAAAAATATCACAAAAGTACTGGCTTTGATATTACCAGTACTGTCATTATTTTTGGCATACAGGTGAAATCTTGAACTATTTAGAACTATAAATTTCTCATCCATTGTGATAATGTATATAGGTTAAAAGAGATGGGGGTAATGGTGAACCCTTTTGATTCTGATCTCCGCGATGTAAACCTCAATTTTTTCTGGCACAAAAGCCCTACACAAAGAATTTCTGGGTGGCGTTGTCCAACAGCGCTCTCTAAATGGATCGCTGTTCATGTGGATTATGTGAAAATGGGCTGAAATAATTAAGCATGAATTTGCTGCAAGAAGTTGATGTTAGCGTAAAATCAGTTCAAAAATTCAATGAAGGGGCAAAATGCAAAATGTCACTGTAATTATTGACACTTGAGAGGAAAGGAACAAAGGCTGAGGCAACGACTGGGTGAGATGGTGGCCTGGCTAAGAAGTACACGTACAGAGCGGATTTTCCTCGGACATGCATCCCCATCGCTTGTCCAGAGCCTGCCACAAGAACTCAGCTTTATCAGAAGCCTGCACGAAAAGAGAACATACAGGCAGTGGCTTCACAATATACAACACAGCCGGAAGAGTGTATTGAGTGAAAGGTTTCCCTTCGTATAGTTACATGAGGTTGCAAAGCTTTGAAGTGAGCAACAACAAAGGCTGTATAAGGGGAGCACCGATCAATGCTATTGACCTTCACTGAGAGTAGAAGTCGGCAAATTGAAAATAATATGAATATCAATCTATTTCTGATTTGTACGGTTGTAAAACAGAGAGGAAGCTAGCTTCAGGAGATTTCAAAAGGAAGGAAATTACTGTATACTGAATGGAAGACATAGTGTTTCATTGTACTCGTATATAATGTGCCTGCATACTTCATGTGACAGGATGGAGGTTTGTGGATGCCTGACAGACTAAATACAGTGTCATAAGGGTAAAGCCTAATTCACTGCAGAAATATCAACAAAACAGACATGTACAGATATTCATTAAACACTTTTAGGCTTTATACCACGGATGCAGGAAGAGCATACTAATATTTCTACCAACATGTCCAGGTGTGGCATCAGAAAAGCAATCAGTACACCTATATGTATCATAGCACAAAATGTTTTCAATTCAGGCAAGAAAATGCTTTGAATAAATTACTTACATATATATATATATATATCAAATTTCAGGTACATGTAGGGATGGCCTTTACACATGTAATACAAGGAAATATACATTTACACAGATTTCAAGATGATCTTCCTAAGTTTACTTTTTATTTCCACACACTGCAACTTTTTCTTTTCACTTTACACAAAAGATTAAACGAAAATTCTGAAACTGTCTTGAACATTTTCAAACCATGTACATTTAAATTCCTGAAGATGTAACGAAACCTAGATCTTCAGAAGAATTTTTCGCCAGAAAGAAATTTTCTTTGAAGAAACAAACCCATGAGTAATTCCACTATCTAACTGACTGAATGTTTTTATCCAAATTAATACAAGCAGATGATCAGAAGAAGAAGCTAGGTTACATCATTCACTTTGATGGACTCTTCCAGGAAGACTGAACAAAAGCCACTGTCTTCAGTTCCAATGCCTAATTGCCTTCATCTAATGCAAACCACACATCTTAGCTGAATAACACGCTGTTTGGCTTATCCTAAATTATCAATTAATACTGTGTGATTTTCCACTCAGCTGCCCCCTTTATGTATCGCCAACGGTTCATTCAACAATTACCCCACCATTATTGTAGGAAATATGCTTCTAATGATATCTGCAGTATGGTGACAAAGATCAAAGCCAGATGCCAGCTAATCACAGCGACAATATCCTGGTTGAGCTGCTGGGGATTAGCTGCCTCTATTAACACATTCACCACACTCCTCGTTTCACAGGTATTTTTTGACAGACTGCTGTGATTCCAACACATAAGCAGAGCCAATTCTCAGGCTCCCCTATTTAAAGCTAAAACTTGATCTAAACTAGAAACTACCAGAATAAACAGATGATTAAGATGAGGATTGTGTTTCACTTTTCTATCATTTTGTGCAATTTGTAGCTTTAATATGTTACACTAGAAATGAAAACAACAAATAAAGACAAAAATGCCATGACCATATGGATTCTAGAAACATCCTTTTGTCAAGTTGGCCCCAGTTAAATCACCCCAACAATACAATATCACAAAAACTGTGACATTTTTTAATGAGAATAAGGGGTTACATCATTTCATTATAAAAACAAAGACAGGTACATTTAAGAGCTAGCTTTTCTTCACATCTTGCTGGACAATTTTATACAAGCTTTATATTAAAATATGTAACAAATTATTTACACAAAGAAAACGTTGACCCTGTGGGTATAATTCTTTTTTATCTTTAGTCTGTTGATATTATTTTTTCTCTTTAACACAGGAAGAAAACCAGCCTCAAGTGGATGGTTTTCAACAGACAACCCACAGGTTTCACCTGAACATATTCATGCACATATCCATAATACATGTATCTCTCAACACTAGCAAACCAAAAGCTAATGCTCTTGCTGATCTTTGCCACAGCTTTATGTCCGGAGGTTTCGGCTCACCTCCACAGCTAAGGATGGCTGTCTATTAGAACTCATGAAACCGATCAACATCTTAGCAGGGAAACAATCTTCAGCGCCAATCAAAAGGATAAATAACAAATATAATCTTCAACTATTAGTACGTTATATATCAATGAAAGCCATACTTGTCAATATCACATAAAAAAATGTATCAGCTATTTATTCAGTTCAGGATAAGACAAGAAAATGAAAATACGTCTGTATATTTACTCAGTTATCCGTGCAGTACATGTACAGTACGTCTTCCTACATGCAGTACTGCAGATTGACAGTTTCAGTTGACAAGGTGCATATGATAATTAATAGTCAAAGCAACTATCAATTAACCAATTTATAAATTGTTTACGCACCTTTACGAATAAACAGCATAGATTAGTTGATTGATTACAAGACATTGTTTTTGCTAGGCTGGCAGTTCATTTCCAGACTCATCAACCAATGACAATGCAACCACTGAAGTTCAGCACTATCACTGGCTACCTGTGCTCAGAGAATGCACTCCAGCAAATCTCCGGAAACAACAGGATTCTATCAAACAAATATACATCAGCTATATATTTGATATGTCTGAAGGACATATCTGATCAAGTGACAAAACCACTTTTTCAGAAGATTCCAACAGAAATAATTAAAAGTTGGTTATTAACCTCTCTTTTATTTCTGTAATGCGAGCTCTGTGGTAGTTAAAACACTGCTGTAATTTGTGCTATCGGATGAGTTATCTGACAAACCTGTTTGCTAAGCATGCAATTTTCTTGTCATTGATTTCAAATATCCTGTCCATGTGTTAGATTACACAAAGCACAAGGCACTCTCGTCTTAGGGCGATAAACGCTTTTCTCTGCAGGCTTTTGGTGACAAAGGAAGCCCTGTCAATGTGATAACCTTGCAGCTCTGGGATGAGGAATTCAAACAAAGCCAGTTATAGAAACTGGTGAAACCAGAACCTACTCTATTAAACGACATTTGATACCTCCTATCTATGGAGTATATGGAGAAATCACTGGTCAGGATGGATTGAGATCTGATTTATGAAGACTGAACGTGATTATTTAGCCGTGAAATCAGCCAATGCTACACAATTGCAATCATTGCAGTAGGTATGATAAAGCACAGAGGCTGCAAATTGATCATCAACACATAGCATCAGAACGTCAACACAGCATTGGTAAAGTCCATGCAGGTTCTGGAGAAGCCTTAATTAACATGTCACACATAGTTGTTTTGTATTTCAATATTTTACATCAGAAATCCTTTCACCATAGCAAATTAAATAGAAAATAATAATTTAACAGTTTATCTTTCTCCTAATTCACTGACATTTGAATTCAATCTTTTTTTGGACAATATACCACTACCTGCATACAAAAAACATTATGGTCTACGTGTACATAAGTATGGACTGATACACAACACTTTGCCTCAGCCATTGCATGTGCTTAATAATATAGTTATTGTGTACTGTTGATAAATACAACTACTAAAGGCACCTATCTGTGCTCTGAAACTGTCTCCACCTTAGGGGCTGTGTTCCTGGGTCACCTTGACATGGGGTGAGTTCAGGTCAACCTCATTCTTTGGGCTCTCTGTCCCTCGCCTTGGTAGGACCTGTTTTTCTTTTCTTAAAGGTTTCTCTTTGTTTTTTCCTCTGTGCCTTTATAAGCCAGGCATGCCAGGTTTGCCTCACTTTGTCGCAGTTATGTAGTAGAGTGCGCCGCTGTTTTTCCTCCCTCCCACCTGGTCTCACTTTCGTTGTTCTTGTTTTTCGGATTTTGGATTGGATGGAGGAGGGCGTTGGTATTTAAGGCTTAGTTTAGGTTTAAATCAAAGGCTGCTGTACATATGCTTTGATTCTGGCTGCCTTTTTCTGCCTTATTTGGAATGCCTTTTGAGAGCCTTATTTGTATATACCTATACATGTACATATTTTCTTTTCCCTCTACATGTCCACTTTTATCCTTTGTTTGACATGCCTGTGCCTTAGGTTAAATGCTGAAGTGCTTAATTTAAATATCTGTAAATTTGTATATTCCTGCATGCATTGGCTCTCATACATGTAATTCGCCTATTAAATTTTCTCAAACTTTTCTTGTGCCTTGTTGTAATTAAGGCTAAACCCTAGGAGTGTAACATGCATGTACTTGTACCTGTAAACCTAGGAAAAATGGAACACACATGTAATTACATGTAAAAATGAGAACACAGATCTTGACGTTCTTCTGGAGCTTTGTTTTAACTTCCGTTACCACACACATGCATTGCTTGACTGATGAGATCTTGCAAGCTAGCCATATGATATGTGAAGCCGCTGACACTCGTGCCCATTGGCTAGGACCAGGGGGCACAACTCTTGACTCTGGAAGTGCCTTCTGCTTCTGATCAGTGCTTTTTGGATGGCCAGGGCACAAACAGAAATGTCTGTACAAATTGTATTCAAATCTACCAAGTGATTTAAAAGTCAAATCAGCAATAATATTTGGGAGCTCAATATATTTTAGCCACTCAGAAAAATTCAACATGAACAATTCCAAATAATAGTTGATTTTGGACTAGAATGAAGCTGGTATAGTCTTGAAGTCACAACATAACCACATTCTGTACCAATTGATTTTACATGGGTCAATTTTATGCTGAAGCATAAAAAAAAAAAAAATGATGGTGCCCGCGATTAAAGCTCGTTAAAAGGAACATATTGTTGGTGGTAGGTGGCGCTAGCTGTTAGTGCCAAGCATCCTGTCGTTATCACAGTCTGACTGATGGAGCTAACAACCTATAGCTTCCTTCTTTACTTTGACACCCCAGGCACTTTTTCCAAAGACAGGGCATTCAAAGCTACAGAGATTGATTGGTCCTGGATATATCCAATTAAAACCTATATCATGAGGAAGACCAGCTCGAGGAAAGGGTGAAATTACTGTCAGCAGGGCAGCCAATCAATACGTAGAACAGTTCATAGGGGAACTAGTGAGGCGAGTAAATGGAACGTCGGCCCCTTTAATCACAGCACACATCGGAGACACCATTGTCCACAGTCAATGACGTTCACTTTATATTGCCTCTCGTCTTGGTGGACAGTTAATATAAGCAATGAAGCCGTACATCACTTGACTGGAACTTCTGGAACTGTTACAATGTCTGACATCAGCTTACAGACTCATCACAGGCACGTGATGCTCAGACACACGTACATGGCCAACTTCAACTCGACAAACTCTACAGTGGTGTATCACATACTGTATTAGGCCAACTCTGTAGGATTTCACCCAGACTGAGACACAGACACCTGCAGCAATGTTATTTCTGACTCCTACAGAATAAACCTTAGGCCCTGTATTACAAGGTATTACATTAATGAGCTGAGACCAGACAAGCTCACATCTACTTTACTTTCCTTGGTTAGTGTGAATTTCAAGGTATAAATACTAACTGTGATGTGAAGCCGATTATTTTTTTAAGAATCGGCAGCTGTTGAGGTATGAATATGGCTTGTAGGCCTACTATTTGTCAGCAGGTTTGGTTTATACCATATGAATGGACTGTGGAGCAGTGTGTTGAACTGATACTCAGTCCCTCATTTATCTATTTGAGCATCAGGTGGCGGGTGTGAATAAATCATATTTCTGCATTAATCATATGATTACAAAAATTATGTTTTCAAGGATTGACAGTTTCATGGCATTTCTCCACTGCATAATGTCTATCAGCAAGGATCGTAATGAATCCGCATTACATCTGGAAATGTTAAACTGGTTGAAAATATTTACTTCGTCAATCACACAAATATATCCATTGAGAAATACACCTTCTTTTCCATTATGAAAGATTTTAAGAATCTTATAAGAGCATTCTGAACAGAAATGAAGACACTCATTTTAAAAGGGCTAAGTTTTCAAATAAGAAACTGCATGTACACGTGGTCTGGTAAAAACTCAAGATTTCACAGATCATCATTTACGTGCTAGTATGTGTATGAAGAGTCCATCTCCGAGTAAAATCTTTGAACAAGGAACAAAGAACATCAACTCAAATTTTTACATCAAAGCAACTGGTATTGTGCCTTCTTTCCAACAATTTAAGATGTAAAACTTTTATAGAAGCATTTTAAAAGGAAGTAGTGACTACACATTTTAAATGACCCTGAATTCTGATAAATAACTACATGTAGATGTAGTTTGGTCAAAGCTTAAGATTCAAGACAAGTACTAACAGCTAATGCTATCAAAAAACTGTTATTGATTTACAGATGATACTTTGTGAACAGCTTTTCGCACTACAGATTTGATGCATTTTACAAACTGTACAGAAATCAAACTGAAAATGCATAAGTACTTCAATTTGTAGCAATCAATCAAAGCAGTGGTATACAGTACTGTATCAAAGAATTTGGTCTATATGAGTAGAAAAGGGAAGCCCTGCTGAATATACATGTATAATCTCTTAATCCACCCTCAAAAATATTGATCTAGCAATGTGGAGCAAGAAATTAAGATTGTGTTAAATATACGCACCGCCTCTTGATTCTTTCAATACAATTTTTAAAAAAAACTGTCTAATCATGCAAATATGAATGTTGAATCTATCCATCCACTCTTGACCCTCTTAATGAACAACTGATCTAACAAGATGGGAAAGGGGATGGATGCTTTGTTCAACATACCCACCTCCTCTTGACCCTCTTAAACTACTGATCTAACCAAATAGGCAAGGGAATGGATGCTGTGTTGAATATACTCACCTCCTCTTGATTGTCTTTATAAACTACAGATTTAACAAGATGGGCAAGGGAATGGATGCTGTGTTGGATTTACCCACCTCCTCTTAACCCTCTTCATAAACTACTGATCTAACAAGAGGAGGAAGGGAATGGACACTGTGTTGGATTTACCCACCTCCTCTTAACCCTCTTCATAAACTACTGATCTAACAAGAGGAGGAAGGGAATGGACGCTGTGTTGGATTTACCCACCTCCTCTTGACCCTCTTCATAAACTACTGATCTAACAACAGGAGGAAGGGAATGGACGCTGTGTTGGATTTACCCACCTCTTCTTAACCCTCTTCATAAACTACTGATCTAACAAGAGGAGGAAGGGAATGGATGCTGTGTTGGATTTACCCACCTCCTCTTGACCCTCTTCATAAACTACTGATCTAACAAGAGGAGGAAGGGAATGGACGCTGTGTTGGATTTACCCACCTCCTCTTGACCCTCTTCATAAACTACTGATCTAACAAGAGGAGGAAGGGAATGGACACTGTGTTGGATTTACCCACCTCCTCTTAACCCTCTTCATAAACTACTGATCTAACAAGAGGAGGAAGGGAATGGACACTGTGTTGGATTTACCCACCTCCTCTTGACCCTCTTCATAAACTACTGATCTAACAAGAGGAGGAAGGGAATGGACGCTGTGTTGGATTTACCCACCTCCTCTTGAGCTGCTAGACACACGCTGATTCTAACTAGGTCTAGTCAAGTATTGATCTACAAATCAATACCAACCATCTTCCACGACAAATGAGTCAAATTAAATGTATATAAAAACTTACCACTTACAATTTGACGAGCGAAGGAAGACATTACTGACAAAATTAAAATCAATGCTGGATTGGATGTGATATTGAAAGGTGCCGAGAAACCACACAGCAATGGGGCCGGAGAATGTTGGGGAGGCAAAACGAAGCAGGACACGTATCCATTCGCTTTAAACAGAATCACCCATGTCTGTAAGAAACTACCTTACCTACAAAAACTGGCCACTTAAACTATCAATAAAGCATATGCCAAGGAATCACAGCACCCAGTTTATGTCCACCAAATACAGACTGAAGCTTGATCATGACTCATTCCTCACTTTGCTTCAGACAGCTTTTTGTTTTCTTGATTCAGTTTTTAAGAGGTAGTTTGTACCTAAACTTGAGGAATCAAGCTTTTCTTTAGGCTGGTTCACATGTATGGATACCTTTTGGCTATGTACAACAGAACCTGGCTAGGACTGACTGCATATATTCCTAAAAATGTTGCTTGGCAACGAGACAAAACAATGACATGGCAAAAGATTGATGTTAACCTTACATGGTTGTTTTGGTTCATCACAAACAGAAGCTAAAATCTATAAAAGCACTATTAAAAGCTGCTCAGCAAATAATGCATTCCAGATTCAACCCACCCAGTCTATGAGCAAGAAGGGATGTAACTCTTGTCATTATTGATTTCCATTCCATGGGTGTCTAACCTTTTTGAAACGTAAAGATGTAAAACATCACTTCTGTCTGCATTTAGAGCCTCTATAGAGCAGTTTGTGTAGCTGGTGAACTAAACAAATGCTAAGGTAAGGCGAATCAAACCTTATCCAAACACATCTCCCTATAATCAATAGCATAAGCCCAACACATACAGCTTAATATTGATCCATTCCCAAGACACACTAAAACTTCATCAGTTTTTTTCTGTTTTTTTTTTTTTTTTTCAGAGCACCATTCTGCACTCATATACCCCATAAAAAAACAAACATAAATCAATAACAACATTTTTGCAATGAAAGCAACTGGTACCACTTAAAACATAAAAACATCCCATTTTACACAAATACCATGAGTTTTGCGTTTTGTCTGAGAAAATGTCCATTTTCTCTTTGCCTATATTTAAAACCAGCAGCAATTAAGTAAACCCATTTTACAACCTTTCGTCAAAGGTAGAAAATGATGGCCAAGATGTCAGGAGTGGCAGTCATGATCTGATACAGCACTGAAGGATATGTTACTGTTGATTCCACTGGTAACAGAGGTGAAGCAAACACTCTGTTCATCTTGGTCCTCAATGTTACCTGGCGGGCCAACAGCAGACTGTACAAATAGACTAATTGAATTAATTAGCAGGTACATGAAGGCTGAGGTGTTCGATCGTACTCTAATTACTTAGCACAGGAGGTTGAAGATGTGGCACAGCGATTGCCATCAGAATCGATACAGGAAGACATGTTACCAATGCCACAATGACACATCCAAGCCAAGCTAAGCAACCTTCTCAGCAACTGTTGTCAAACCAAATATTGAAATTTCAGCCGAGAAGATTGCTGGTGGTAGGGAGTGTTAGTTCAGCAGACCCTCTCACAATGCTGCCTTGTTTACACACAGTCCCAGGATTGCCCCTTCACTGCCAGGTAACCACTAACCTTACCCCTAAAAAACCCAACATCGTCACATTCAATTAATTTCATTCAACTCCAAAAGGCATGAAGTCTTTTACAGGAATTACATAACATGGAAAAATTTCATCAACCCTGATCAAACGTTTATGCTTGTTGGCAGAAATATTGTATTTCTTTCATCCAAAATTGTAACCGAGTTGGCTCTGAAAATTACATCTTCATCCAATATCTAAAATACCTCACAACCATGTATTCTCTACACCAAAATAAGCAAACAGTGACGGTAATGGAATACAATCATCCGTCAAAGAAAGTCACTGACATGAGTCAAAGACACAAAAGTACAATATCAGACAAAAATACCAGCTCTGAGAAAGCTGAGAGAGTACAAAAATAAGCATTAATCCTATAAAAGCAGTACAAATGATCACAAAATCACTAATCTGCTTCAAATATGCTGTGAATGAAAACTGTTTTGTGGTAACATTCATTAAAAAAAATGCCAGTGTTTTCTCTTTAATCAGATGTTGACAGGTTTCTTAGTTTTATCTGGTGCAGCGACTCATTTATTCTGATTTTTTGTTATTCAGACTTTTTGATGGATGCACTTTTGTCTCTTCACCAAGCTAAATTCTGATTGCTTTTATATCCTTCATGCCATAAAAACAATTGAGGAGCTAGAGGGTTACTCTGGGTTGACAAAGAAAAGAGGCAGTGTCTCCCTGGCCACCCTCGGATTTCTGCACAAGAAACCAACTCTGGGACAATGATGTGACTTTAAGATGAAGAAAAGGATGTGAAGGATGATGGATGGATGTGATGTCCTCTATCTGGCAACAATCATGATTTGATGACAATATTTCAGGGCTACCCCAGTCCTGGGAAAGCTGTGTGCACTGTCAAATGAGCAATTTTTATCTGCTGTGCCCGCGTGGCAAAGGGATGCTCTGGATGATTCACTTTGTCAGCTCTGAGCTCTGTTCCTGGTAAAATTTGATATCACTGATTTATATCAATGGGCAAAACATTTTGAGAGGTCACCATGTTAGTAGATGGGGTCTGTGTGAAGCTGGGTAGGTTTAATGTGGGCCATGGCCTATAAATATGGTAGAGACGCAAAATGGCCAACACTGGAAAACAGGCAGCCAAATAAAAGTGACCAAAACCATCAGACATTGCCAAAAATCACTACCTAAATCCAGAAAACTAAAAACCTCCTCAAATAACCAAAACAGATACTGCCAACAATGACTCCTTCAATAACAGATCAAGAAGTATACCTTATTATTTTCCTTAACATACTTTATGGCAACAATCATTCCTCAAACTTAAGAAACCAAGTAAACTGGAAATGTCATTAATAGAAAAATAATTCAAAATGCTGAAAACATGCTCAATTAACCAAAACAAGGACTGTCGAATCACATCCTTCATGTTCTCACCTTGAGACAGTATCAGCAATCATTCTCAGGCTCCCTAAACCCAGAAATCATTAATCATTCTACCCTAAACTTAGAAGCTCAAGGTCTAATGAAGTCATCAAGAGACACTGCCAGCATTCATACTACATATAAGTTAACTCAAGAAAACAGCAGAACCATACATTGGGTGGCAATGTTTTAGTTAACACTTCGCAAACAATATAGGTAAAAGATGACGAGAAGAGGAGAAAAACAAATTCAAAACAACCTGAGAATTTATGAAATTATAAATGTGCTGAGTTGAATTTTCGTTGTCAATATACATACATTAAGTTCATGGTATACCATTTGAAATTCTTTGAAAAACATTCTTTTCACACAAAATTCTAATTGTCCTAATGGACAATAATCAGAACCAGTACATGTATCATTAAAATCTTGTGATTTCCTTTAGCATCTTAAAATTTGCATCCAGAAAGTAATCTCTCTATTACACATACACGTGCACACATATCAAACATACTGGGTGGCAAACATATGTCATTTCACACATCATCTCACAATATGCCTGCAGCTGTAGACAGATCCCCGCAGATGTAAGGGAATAGCATGGCTCCACACCAGTTACATAGGGTAGAACATAGGGCTAGGTTTTAGCGTGATAATCCTGGCCTCACAAGTGTTGTTATAGGCTGTGAGCAAATGATTGTAGCTCCCCATGGCAATGGTGACAATTAGGCTCTGGAGTCCTAATGTGTCATTCCCAACCAGACAGGGTGCCTGACCGTAATATCATGGTAAGAAATTTGATCTGTTTGCATTTATCCCAATTCCAACTTTCCAGCCCAAAAGGCATTTTATACAAGAGCGATAATTGAGGAGGTAATTAGTGGGTGAAATAGCTGAAGAGGGTGATGAGACCCGGTTGGGTAAGTCTGATTCACAAGGGAGTCGGCAACAAGCCTAGAAATTCTATCCCTTCCATTGACACTGATAACAGAATTTATTAAGCCTACCTCGTCCATGATATACTACAGTAAGGAAAGGCCTGTCTGCCGGCACAATAAAAACACACTCATCACCGAATGTGGACAATATCATACATTTCTCAAAAATGTAATCACTAAAACACATCATTAATGCATGGCTGTATTTGATAGTTGTCTGTATATTGTACACTGATGAATGATCAGTTACCAGAGACGCCCTAAAAGTTCCCACCCGAGCAGTTCGGATGACGTAACCATCGACAAACACAGATTACAATTATAGATTGATCAGAGCCACCATTACATAGTTCACCATACGTACTTCACCAGGAAGCTGAAACCGTTATCTTGTTGGAAGGATTTCCACATCACAGGACGTATAATATATGTACCATCAAAAAACACTCTGAGGGGCATAATTTCACACAATGGTACACTATACACAGAACAATGGGAGGACAAGATGAGACATACGGTACTCATAAATTATCTTTTCATCTGTTTTCAAAAGATTATATAATCCCAGCTCTTTATGTAAAGCAGAAAATGCATGAATATTTGCCTCTACAACCATCTTGAGAAAAATCTATA
The DNA here is from genome assembly GCA_016165875.1 of Acanthopleura granulata. Taxonomy (NCBI): domain Eukaryota; kingdom Metazoa; phylum Mollusca; class Polyplacophora; order Chitonida; family Chitonidae; genus Acanthopleura; species Acanthopleura granulata. The sequence continues at coordinate 7,972,293 of JABBOT010000003.1, read as the reverse complement.
ACATATTCAAGGAGAGGATGATTCTTAGTAAAATCTGCACACCTAGATGGTCCCTCATATGCAGATTACATCTATAAAACTGCATTCATTTGTAAAACAAAATTTCCCTTTCTTCATTTTTGTGAGTTTCTCTCCTGTATATCTATTTATCTGTATCTCCTGTTCAGGCAAACTTGTTGAATGTGTCAGTTTATTTGCACAAATGGAGCAGAAATACATTTGACATCAATAAAGCACAACCCTACCTTAAAAACCACAACGGCACACTTGAACATCTATCCAACCAATCTTGTTCTTCATGTTTCAATTAATTACATGAGTTTACAAGGGTAAACGGAAATATTCAACTTTTGCTGATTTTAAAGATATTAATTACATATACTGCCATAGTAGTTTTCTTTCAAATTTTCATTTCTTCAGTATTTATTTACATGTATTTATTTATTTGATTGGTGTTATACGCCGCACTCAAGAATATTTCACCTATACGACGCCGGCCAGCATTATGGTGGGAGGAAACTAGGCAGAGCGCGGGGGAAACCCATGACAATCTGCAGGTTGCTGTCAGACCTTCCCATGTACGGCCGGAGAGGGAGCCAGCATGAGCTGGACTTGAACTCACAACAGCCGCATTGGTGGGAGGCTTCGAGTCATTGCGCTGCTATATTACACTAACTGACTGAGCCACAGAGGCCCCCCATTTCTTCAGTAAAAACCTTTTCTGTAGTAACACCATTGAGTCAATTTACGTGTATTTCCAAACTCACCGGTATAAAACTGTGTCTTGGCTCAAAATGGTTGCTGTTCGTACACAGTGTCATAGCCAAGCTGCAGTGTGTTTAGTTTCCCCAAGTGCACTACTACGTCCCAGAATCAAACACAACCAGCCCTGGCACTGCACCATTGAGCTCTGCATGCCTGTAATGTGAAATTTGATACCACTGACATTTTGTCAAATGTGACAACAGCTTTTTCTGACTTTGGTCGTAAACCTGATAATGGTGAATGTAGCTGGAGCAGAATTATATCAATGGGTGTCATCAAAATGCTATAATGTTAGATTTTATGAATAGATGGAGGTAACCAATATGTGCACTGCCAACACACAGTCAAATGGAGCTTCTGTGTGCCCTAGGTCCAAGTCAATCCAACCCATTTCTACCGCAAACTCATCTCCTGGGAGATGTCACAAAGATGAACCAAGATTGTGCATGTCCAACTTATGGTCCTAAATTCTTAAGGAACCCTCCTTCTTCCAAAAAAAAAAAAAATCTTTCTTAAGTGGATATACTAAGCTTTCAAAAACTCTCCATACATTTCTGCTTAAAACAAATTTTATGTGCATTTTTGGATAAACCATCTGCGCTCTTCATGTTATCGTACGTACACATTCTTGATCTTTGGCTCATGGGATCTTGTTTACATTGTGAAGAAAAATAGAACCCATGTAAGTCTCAAGAGTGCACAGAAGACATATTTAGATCACATGTACACCATTCTACATATTATGGATCAATAATTGCAAGACAAATTTCTAAACTGACTTCTACAAAAACCACAAAGCATTTCAGTCACTGGCTTTCTTGTAACTCATTTCTGATAGAACACATGACCCATTCAATCTTCATCCAATATAGAATCTCCCTACTTTGCATACATATCAGCAGTACTGCAAGGGAGACTACTGACTTGTGTAACTGGGACTTTCTGAAATATTATAATTTTATATTCAAAATTTGTGCAAGGCAAGATGCATTACATATTTAAATATTTTATCCATGAAATTCTGTCAAGTTTCAATTTTCAAACTCTACATAGCATAGAGTATAAAATAAATGGATTATCTGCAAATCATGCAGGGCTGCAATTCATTTTGATAAGGCTAGATCACGAGTGGATCTGCGGACAATAGATGAAGTAATATACCATGAATTGGTCTGTACGTCAATCATTTAACTTTGAGATTTCAATAAAAAGAACTATCACTAGTCAAAACGAGATCGGAAATTCCAATATTTTCTACTGATCTTGTACAGAAGAGTTTTACTCGAAAGCTGCAGGAAAAGTAATCCTATTTCGCATTTCAAAGGTTTAGAAGGTTTTTTTGGCTGGTGAAACCTTGAGGCACTTGTTGAGTGGCTTGTGAGAAATCAAGACGGATCCAGCCATAAAAAGAAATGCCATGAGTGGTTAAAAGCTACGAAGAATAGTTACTCCATCCTAACAGTTTTTTAAAGACGATACTTCTAGATAACTACACAGGAAGCCATATGCAGAAAACTGTGTCTGAGAACTTGCAGAGAGGCCCTGGCTGAAAGAATGCTCTTGCTTCATTAGCCTGCATTTCAGCTGAGCACTGACTGATAAAACCTTTAAAACCTGCACTACAGATTTAACACTAGCCATATTAAGTGATGTAACAGAAACACAAAAAACCAATCTCGTTTCAATCTTGTTTGAGTCGAAGTTTTATTCTTAGGATTTTCAAAATAAAGACTTAGAAGATTTAGAAATTTAAACGCCAAAAAAAAAGCTCTTTTTGAAAAATAAAATTAGAATTTCACATGATTCAGTGATAAAAACCTTCCAATATCACACACTTCCAAAACCACATTTTCCTGCATTAACCTCAAAACTATCCATGAATTCAGTATGAAACAAAGAAAAAAATAAGACATTTGTCAAGAAAAATCCATTCCAAAACACAGTAACTATGATCTTATGACACTCCCATGAATTTAAGTGTAATGAGTGGCCAGGATATCAACATCCTCTGACATGTACATGTGTATTTGCAGTCACATCAGCATTAAGGAATTTAAAAATCTACTAATTTATAGGGCAATCTGATCTCCATGTGACCATACATGTACATACAGGTATCTATTCAAAATCTTAACTCTTACTTTCATTTTTATAAGTCATACTCTGGTTAAAGTGTGTACACTGTTTAATGTTACACCTATAAAGAGATACACTGGTCCATCAGAAAACATCTCAGTTGTAGGTTGTGTAATGCAGAATATTTGAACCTAGTGGATTATCTCCTTGGAGAACTATTAAGTGGGCTCCTAACAGGAAATGGTAGACATAGGCGCCCTACAGATAATGTTCCAAATAAAACCGATCCTGTCTCCAGCTATAATTACTCCAGTGACTGATGGTTGCAATAAAGTAGGATAACTGAAATCACCAGCATTCCAGCAGACCCGTCCTTGATGGACTAATACCTGGAGGAGTCTGGGAGGCTTAGCCACATGACCCTGTACTGTCACTTCCTGCCTGGCTCCACGATTCTTGGATGGCAGAGAATCTTGTCCCAGCTGTAAAGGTAGGTTCAGCCGAGTCAAAGCTAGATTAGGCTGTTAGAAAGAGTCCCTGATGAGAAGTTAGTTGCAAGTGTGGTCTCCCAGCCGCGCATCTGACGCCTCTAGGCTGATAGCCGCACTTAATCGCCTCTCCTGTTGCTAACTAGAGAGAGAAGTTTCAATTTGGGAAGCTTTATTCGTTCGTTTGTGTCACCTGGCTCAGCTTTATCAACTGAACTGATGGCATGGAGAAGAAGGCTTGGTTAGGCGTTCTTCGCCGAGCGCTCAGACCTCCCAACTCTGCAGGCCATGTTCTTGTGGAATTGCTTTGGCAGAGGCTCAGGGATGAGTTAGGATTATGGCCGAGTAATCAGTCGACAAACCATGACAATGGTATCCGGGCTCATTCCAATGAAGCGTTAGGTTTAATGGCAGCACTAGCCTATAACAAACATACCTAATATATCTATGTATACCCAGGTTAATCAGGCCTACCAGCTGAGGCGAGATGGAAATACTTCCAGCTCGCCAACTTCTAGATATATGAGTTTGGGAGATAGGAAATCTGAACAAACATGGCTATAATCAACGAGGCATAAAGACACAATTACCTGAGAACATGCAAGTGTGAAAGCTGGCACGATTACAGCCACCTCGCAGCAGACAATGTAGGACATCTTCAGCACCATATCCAAAATATCTTAGTGTGACTGCGCTCCAATGTCAATGACCTATATGGACAAGAACACCTATTACTTAACTAATACAGAATTATAAAATTTCAGAAATTACAACCAATATCTATTTGCTAAACACAGATATGTCTGTCTTCCATCACATTCAAAACCTACCACTTTATTGCCTTCTTCACTCACAAAATTTACAATTTCTTAATTTAACAGTAAAGTGAAAATCCATGTAAGAGTTGACCATTCAAACCCCTTCAATTTCTTCTTCACTTGCATTTATGATGAAACATACACTCACAACTCTGCTTAGTATCTTAGAAAACATCCTGCCGTTTTACCTGAGAAAACAACTCATTTGGCATTTTGGTGTTTCTCAGCTATATCAGAGAAACATTGCTGTCTTGCCCTTTCGGTGATTCCCTGAAAACATTAGAGAAAAATCACTGACATGCCCTTTAGGTGATTCCCTATAAATATCAGAGAAAACATCACTGATTTGACCTTTTAACGATTTTGATGACATAAAATCAGACAAAACAAGACTGACCTAGCCTTTTGGTGATTCTCTGCAACATCAGAAAAAATAACACTAATGTGACCTTTTGATGATTCTCTACAGCCTAAGGGGGGACACTGACTTTTCCCTGTTTGTGATTCTGTGATTCAATGAATGACTTCACCTGCAAGGCCCGGTTTATATAATTCAGGTAACTTCCATAATAACAAAATACTAAATTCAAGCTTGAGTAACTGACATTGTGAAAACCATTCAAAGAAGATGTCACTGGTATGACAACTATGCACTTGTTTGTTTTTATTTATTTTTTAGATGTGTTGGAACAGAATTAAATGCTACCACATACTTGAATTCTGTAGTGGGCTTTAAAGAACATATTCATAATTATGAATGCCAGTGATTTCAAACCAAATTTTTCTACTGTTATTTTTTCATTTGGAAGAAATTCTTTGGAAGTTTACAAACACAATGTATACACTCAAGCACATAAATCGGTTATGCCGACATTGATTACAGTGTTGGGGAGTAAAAAGTTTGACATCTTACCACCAAAAGTAGGCCAACTCTGATTTCAAAAAATTTGACTGCTTTATTCAGTATCAAACATAAATATCCAAACACAGTTTTCAGTGGTCTTCCACTGATGCTTACTTCCGTAACGTTTCAACTGAATCAGATTCTTACTTCATTCTTTGCTTTCCCTCATTCTAACATGTTTCAGTGCTTAGAAATCCAACTCTAGATTCTTAAAAACAAATTCAGAATCAAATAAATTTAGTACATCTACTTTTTAGAAAGCACAAATATGACAGATCAATAATATATTAAATGAGTTGTATTAGCCTCAGAAAATAAAAACTACTTTTATTATTATGATATAAGAAGCTTAAAAATGTTGAAAAATGACACCAGCTGCAAAATAAAAAAGAATGAAAATATGATCGAGGAGATACTTCTTGGATAAAAATAAGACCGGAAGATAATTCATTTTTTAGGAAATGCTATCAGCCAATTTGTCATATTTTGCAACAAAACCAGCTAATGTATCAAGGGGTATGAATACACTCATTTTGCAACACTCTTCTCAACTCCTGTTGAAAGCTTGAATCCAGTTTTACAACTGTCCATCTTCCTGTTTCCACAAATGCTTGACGAAAACATACACTTTTATCCCTACTTTTACAAATAACCACGCATTTGTTATGGCTGGTTTACTAGACTTCATGCACTCCTCTGGACACATTTTCCTCTGTTTCCGTGTCAATTACTGTCACAACCATGGCTGACAATACCTATAACTCCATCTTTATCACTCCATTACATCGCTCTCGTTGCCACAGAAACACCGGCGTGGACATTATCTCAGTGCATTTTAATCTTGTACTGGTTCAAGGCTTAAGCGTTACTGCCTCCTGTATTTGCTCTGTTCATTTGTTCATTGAAAACATCACAATGCTTGTACCAAATGCAACTGAGCTCAGTCTGAACATCCACTGTAATGTATATTTGTACATCCAATGGACGTTTGTGAACTTGCAATAACTCTATATATATTACAGAATGACTCCATGGGAGTCATTAAGAAGCAAGGAACCATAAAGCATACAATTTATTTTTTTGATTCGGGGGAACTTTATATTTAACTATAGATTCCAAGCCATGTTAATTAAAACTATGATTCCTGAACAAATACAATGTAACACTAACACTACAGGCTTAATTATGACAACAATGGAGTGTCATGAAGGACCAGCCTCTGGGATCTTGGCCTTTATTGCAGTGACAAAGGCTACATGTAATTCTTTATTTACCACTGATGATTACAGCCATGGGTGCTAATGCTTTATTTACCACAGCCTACCAGTTAAAAGTTCATCGTAATCACTATATCCAGCCTGCTGCCTGAGCGTAATGCGCTAAGAGGTTTATTGGACGGTATATATCAGAAGCAGAAGACTGGTGTCAAACAAAGTGGTGACTGCACGAGAGTCTGTCTTGGGGGTGTAGGTAAAGTGGCAGAGACGTATGGGAACATGAGACGGGGTAATTGTGCTACAGAGAAAACACTGACACACTCATTACTCTTCCCAGCCACTTGATTACTGCTGGTCATGCAATTCTCCCCTGCCTTAAAACTGCGCACATTATAGAGCTGTTAGCTAAGGTCTCCTCCACTCTTCCAAACACTGAAACTCCATCAGGGAGAGCTGGCCTCTTGTGCTCGCTGTCTCCCCCCTTTATATTGTTATTGTCCTAGGACCGGATATCTCTGCCTGAGAGGTGTGCACCCATAGCCTTACCTCACACTTTACATTAACCACGCACTCGCAGCCTCATAGCCAGGGCAGCTACTCTCACACACTCACCAAAACCAAACTTGAGCTTTTTTTAATGGTTTATTTTTCCATAAGCAAACTTGAGTGCCACTAACTTAAAAGGGGACAGATCATCATGGCACAAAGAAATCCTCTAAAAGTAGCTCACATACATGTAAACTGCTCTTCATGTACTGACATTCGTCTACAGTACTTCCAGAAAGATGATAATTCTTTCAGGTCAATTTCATTCAGTTACATTGCCAAAACCAAATTCAATACTATTCTTACAAGCTTAGCTCCCAGTAGACACTATACTAAACGGGAGCATGCTGCAATGTTCACCCAAAAAGACCTGAATGTTCAACACTGAATTGGGTCATGGCGACATCGTAGAGTGTCCACCCACAAAGCAGGAGACCTGAATGTTCAACATAGAATCGGGTCATGGCAGTATTCTATCATACAGGTCATAGTATGTCCACCCACAAAGCAGAAGACCTGAATTTTCAACACAGAATTGGGGCCTGGCGTTATGGTGGAAAAGCCATCCATAAAGCAAAAGGCCTCAACGTTCAACACAGAATTGGGCCATGCCAGTATAGTAGAGTTCCCACCCACAAACGAAGAAACATGAATCTTCTACATGAAATCAGGTAGTGGCAGTGTGATAGAATGTCCACCCAAAAAGCGGAAGTCTTGAATGTTCAACACAGAATCAAGTCATGATGACATGGTAGAATGTCCACCCACAAAGCAGGAAACCTGAAGGTTCAACAAAGATCATGGCAGTGTAATGCAGTGTCAACCCACAAAGCAGGAGATCTGAACATTCAACACTTAGTCGGATCATGGCAGAATGGTAGAGTGTCCTCCCACAAAAGCAGGACACCTGACGGTTCAACATAGTCTGATCATGGCCAAGTTGTAGAACATCCACCAACAAAGCCAGACACCTCAAAGTTGAACAGAGTTGGAGCATTTCTTAGACATTCAAATCACAGCAAGCTCAACGTTTCCCTGACTTCAACTCAGCTTAAGGGAATAGGTCAAGTATAGCATGAATGAGCACCACAGTTTATAAAGTGACTAGGTGTGGTGTATTCAGCATGGCATTTCAGTGATGCAGCACCATATAGAATGCATTTAAATAGGTAAGCAACAGAGCCTAATGGCAGCAACAAATTGTCTTGGAACAATGTAACATTTAACCATGGAAAAAGAATAACAGTAACAATTCACAGTAATTGCAATGGAATATGATAATATGGTGTCAGAAAAGTTACATACTTGTGTACTAAATACAAAGCTATTATTACTAGAATCAGCCAATACAGTGGTTGGCACTACATCACTGTGATTTACAGTGAACTGTTATCAAAAAAACCTGGCCAAACTACCCATTCACAATTCCTTTCCCCAATCAACTCCGAACTGCGCCAAAAGTAACATCTTTCTAAAAGTATGCTAGAAACAGAAATAGAAAGAACATAAAGAACGCGTTAATTATCAAATTGTGGGTGGGATATATAACAGCCAGTCAGTGACATGGTGTAACAAACACATGCTATCCAGCAACACGTATATCATTTTCATTGATTCTATTGGTAAAATTCAAGACTCAAAATTCCATTATCAATGAGGTTGTTTTCTTTAACTGAAGACGGTCAAACAACTGCTGCAAAAATAGTTCATTCTTGTATTTCTAAGGTCAATTTTTACCAATGATACAAAAGAAAAAAAACACATCTCTCCATGAACCTATATTTATACAACATGACATTGTAACTTTCAAGTTTACCCAACATCTTAAATTAACCTAGTTAAGTTTGTGTTCAGAGCAATTAGAGGAAAAAAGCACTAGATCCATTAAGCAAATTGCTGTTGGTATGAGCTGGAAAAATTGAAGAAGCTCTGGTGATATAAGGCCTCATTGGAGGTGATAAATCTAGCTTTATCAATGAGAGGAGAGTTTTTCTTATGAAGTTCTACAGCAAGGATAATCCATTACAAAGCCATTCCTGAGAGCCCATGCTTACCCTGAGCTCTTCTCTATTAAAGCATTGGATAATTGGATAAGGAAGTTAGCCAGTTACAAAAACTGGTCGTTCCTCAACAGCGGAGGGAATTATGGTTGCCTGCACCTGTGATTAGCACCACTGGTTAACATACAGGATGTCATATAGCTGCTGATCTAAACAGCTCCTCATCTCTGCTGTACTCCGACGACAATAAAGCCATCTATACAACTGACAGCTATAGCTGTAACCCTAATACGGATATTCAATTAACCTAACATTTTTATGTTAGCATCTCAATGTTACAACCTGGCAGAATTTGTTGTAAACAGATATTTTCATTCAGAAAATGAAAAGAAAAACAATTTTTTTTCTTGCACATGTATCACATGTATATATGGACATAGAAAAAAGAAAAAAGAAAAATGTCATACACGTCACAGAAAATATTTTAAAAATTCAATTAAGTTTTAAAAGCTAAGAAGATGGAATTCAGCACTGGGGAAATGGCTTTGACAGACAATTCACTGTAAGTAACAGCCAGCTAACATTCACACAGACACAGGAGGAGACAAATGGAAAAGGACAACTGAAAAACAATGCTGTAACCACAAACTCAAAAATGACAAAATGCCAAATTCAAAGAAACTTTATTTAGTCGAAAATGTAACAGAGTTGAACTAGCTTGAGTGGATTATCCGGCACATTTTAGAATCGTGCAACATTGTTTGGTACCAATGGTACAAGAGAGCTTTAAACTCATGTGATATCACATTAGATAACCAATGTGGCAAAATGGCGTAACAAAATGAGTGGCTAGATACATGTATAGAGACAATTATTATTCTGTTGATACAGGAGGCATTGTAAAATTTTTGAACACTTTTACATCCATTTATTTATTTATTTGATTGGGATTTTACACCGTACTCAAGAATATTTCACTTATACGGCAGCCGCCAGCATTATGGTAAGAGGAAACCGGGCAGAGCCCTGGGGAAACCTACCACCATCCGCAGGTGGCTGGCAGACCTTCGCACAGCCAAAGAGGAAACTTGCATGAGCTGGACTTGAACTCACAGCGACTGCATTGGTGGGAGGCTTTTGGGTCATTGCGCTGTGCTAACGTGCTAGCTGACTGAGCCACAGAGGTCCCAACACTTTTACATCACCTCTTAAAAATTTCTTCAGGAATTAACACAAATGACAGATTTTTTTAACTGTTCGCTTCAATTTTCTGAGTTCAGCAATATGTACCAGTGGACCTGCACTGAACTGAAATGTACATTTAGCTACATGTATATACAATGCCTTTATTCAAATGAGCAAACGTTCATGCATGCATCAAGTTACCTGCAATTAAATAGGCAGTATGTCCTGTTTCATTATTGTTATATTAATAAAAACATCTCACAGAAGCTGCAAATGAAAGTTTTACATGCGAGCTGAGATCTGTGGCAAAGATCACCTTCACTCATTGTCTAAGACAATACCAGAGGCCATTTTACACTCTACCAGACTGTCCCAGAAAATCTGTTGTAATTACTTCCTTCTCTAGCAGAGAACAAGACAACCAAGGTAGAGACAAGATCTAATTCCTTTCAAATCACACAATAGGATGTAATCCTTCGTCTAGCCATTGGGAGGAAATACATGAGTAAATCCTCCAGATTACAGCCACACCTGGCTGTTGGAGTGTTTCGCTGGCCAGATCAAAGAGTCTGATTGAATATCTCATCAACCAGCTAGACAAAACCTCTATTTCACCGTGCTAAGGCTCTTTCTTTTGGGTAAGCTAAGATGCTTCATGTAGAAAATGACTTCATTCTTAGGGACCACAAAGGCCAATGAATGGCTCGCTCTAAAAGCTTGTACCTCAGGGTGAGGATAAAATAAGGCCCGAGATAAGCGCTTCAGACACAGGTAAAGCAAATCAGTGGCTACAAGGTCTCCTCCAGATCTGATCTGGTTTCAGCTCTCGGCACACCCGCCGAGTTGCAATGGGCTCTCTCTTACCCTGAGATCTCTAATCAGAGGCTCGGCAGCTGCCAATACACGATAGTAGTCGTGAGATGTCCAGAAAATATAACGAAGGAGTTATGTGTTGGAATCTGTCCCAGGTTTGGTGAATCAATAGCGAGGACAATAGCTGGAGTTGCAGCAGGGATTAGCCTGGTCACCAACACCGGAGCTGCTTCTTCTACAACAGCATGCTTGATTGACAAGGCATTAGAGAAATGTACACATGATTGATCAGCTGCCACTTCATGATTAGATTGATTGGGAGATTGATTACACTTAGATTACTTCCGATTGATTCTATTAAGCAAAAATGTGATTTAATATTGGCAAACTCAGATTTATACAAGACTGTGTCCTTGATTGAGCTATATAAATTTACATGCAAAGATCTGCTCATTCTAATTGCATAATTCCCACAGTGATTGATCTTAAATTGATTACTTCCAATTGAGTTATCCCCGTGAAGTTTGTACCATTGTTTATCCGGGTTAAAAGGTAAATTGTTGAAAAATGGGCAAGGTGAGAATTTGTCATTAATCAACAGAAATCCAATTTTAAGAGCAAATTGTTTTGATTAATTGGAAACAAATGGAAACAAGACGCATTCCTTATTAAATTGCTCCACTGTAAACTCTGTCGTCTCAACAGACCGAATAGGAAAATCATTTAGCGGTCAGCTCTGTTACCATGGAAACTGCAACCTGGTCAGATAAGTTAATCTATAAAGCTGACCTATATTAACACCTAGAGCAAGGTACTACCTCGGAGCAATCGTTTGACCATCGGAAAGTCCACGATCATATATTGGCACAAGGAAACTCCTTGGCACTAACCATGGCTGGTGGCTGGAGTTAGTTTACCACACCAACATTAGTAGCATAAATCATAAGTCAGCTATAAGACGTAAAATCATAGCCACCTGTGCCAGCATCTTATCTGTCTCTAGCAGGTATCTGCTACAATCAGTGACACAAAATATGCATTGTGCGACATTTCAGAAATGATGAACAAAAGTATAGCAGATTGCAAAATCTTTCACAGCATGAAGCATAACAGACCAACAATTTAGTCTGATCTAAAAAAAAAATCAAAAAAAAAAAGAGAGATGACGACATGCTTTTCAGACAAATGAAAAATCAAAGTCAACACAAAAACTCCACACAATATTCTGCTTTTATATTGAGTTTGTTCAAACATACCCCTTGATCTTAGACATATACAGCAATCCTACCCATCAAACAGATATATCCTATTTAATACCATTTTTGATACACAAAATGGTCTAAAGACTTGTAAGTTCTGAGATAACAGAAGCCTTTTATTTTCTGAGGATTTATTTTTATCCAGAAAAAGATGTGAAGGCCACCATAAGAAACAGGTTTACTATTAAATAGAGAAGCAGGGGATTAGAGGGAGAAAAATCAATATGATGTTAGAAGTAAAAGCTAGTTTAGCTAGCAGTGCTGGCAGCCTTGCTTGGAGACATCAACAGTTTTCCAGTCACCACTGTCAGCTTCACTTTACACATACATGTACTTTCTGATGCATCTGCTTTGATAGGACTTGATGAGGTGTGAAGGCAACGGAATGAGGGAGAGGAGATTTGAGACTTGACACCGGGTAATGCACTCGTGGCTAGAATCTAACCCTTAATCCAACACTTGTCAACATGGACACGAAACTGTGTACATGATTTACATCCAAGGGCCTAAGAAAAAAAACTTTTCAATTCCAGTTTTGTGTCCAAGACTTATTTGCAAGTATATGAAGGCAAAGCCACTGGGGCTGATAAAAAGTGTCTGGTGTTCATCCATTCTTACTTCAGGAATCATGCCAGAACACATTTTGAATTATTTGAACAGCCATAAAGTTCAGGAAATAAAACAGTCCCCTATTCCTTAAGAGTCTAAATCAATTGGACTTGTAGTCGGAGTTAACACAGAAATCATCAATGTCCCCGTCTCTCTGATGATAACTACGCCCTGTTATACCCCCACATTACAGCTACTGCTTGTCTCTACTGGACCTTTTCCACATTTGTATGTGAACAACGCACATAAGATGATGTAAAAGTATACTTTATTTGTCTGTGGAACTGATCCTGAGGGGTTGGGAATGATGTCTCAGCCCCCTACTAACATTGTACAGATGTAAATACCAATGAGGACGGAGACGGAATAACAGCCAGACCATACAGCCCAGCTAGCACAAGTCCTTAATCTTCAGCTCCCTGATCAGTGATAATCCAATTCATAGGCCAGTATCATCTCTAGGATTCCCATCTGACATTAGATATTTATTTGTACACCAAGACCTTAGGCTAGTTTGATATCTATGGTAAGATGGGCAGGGCAGCCAGCCAATAACTGACACACAGATACATCTCATCTTCACACTCAGAATCTATAGATGCAAAGTCATCGAAACCAGTATTTTCATTCGCAGAACTGTCATAACCAATAATATATTTCATATATAATGGATATTCTCAAAATGGAGATATCTATCAGATGTATCATTCATATCAGTTTATTACCAGTGCTGGCTGACACACTGAGTTGTTTGCATTCAAGAATCACTTTGACAATGTCAGCTTGATTTAACTCACATACAGAAAGTCATCTGACAAATTATTTTTAATAGATATCGTAACAAAAGAATTGCCAAATAGCTATTAAAGAACATAGCTAATACATGCAGTCACTGGGCCAAGTGTGAGAAAAACTGTATTTAACCATTTAAGAAACAGGCAAAAAGTTTCTCATTAGTCTACATATATGTGTAAGGGGTCATACGAAGGCAAACAACAGTGATGATACTTAAAGTGAAAGACATTGCATGTTTAAAGTTAAGTTTGCCAAAAAAGGCTGAACAATATTAGGTTACTTCGGTAAAGTACTTTTTTTTCTAACTGCTACTATGACAGCTAAAATTGACATCTGACCTTGCTCCATCGATTATCATGAAACGCAGCCATTAGTATACATGTAAATTTATAACATGAAATGATTAAATAGAGCATTAAAATAGTGTCCTGTCCCTATGTTACTGCAAGTTACATTGACAGACAACTCAGAGCATTTATGCCACAGCTTATAAACAGCTCACATGTTCTAGCTCTCTGACTGGTAAATCTCTCATAATCTTAAAAGCCTGGGCGCCTGCAGATCTCCAGTCGGCATCACAATACTCCACACTTCAAACGAAGACCATTCAGCAACCAATTCACATAGTTTAAAACAGGGGGGTTTTTTTCAGCAGAGAATTTTATAATCTTTTAAATGAACAATACCTCTGTCATGAGCTGTCAATTTACTCTAAGAGAATCGTTCTTAAATTTCTTCAAATTAATTAAATACATTGTTGACTGTAGGATGCCATTTTTATTTTTTCTTAGAAATATCCTAACACTAAAAAAAGACTGTTCTGATTTCTTCAGCAAATAAGAATATAGACTGTTCATGTATGTAAAAGTTTGAGTTCATTCTTTGGGTTACCTGTGCTCACTACTGCACTCAATCAGCATTGACTGTCAACTAACAGGCAATCAAACTATGTTGATACATGTACCCATGTATCCATCCACTCTTCACACTGTAGTTTGAATGTAATAAATCACCACAAACCATTCACAAAATGCAATAACATTGGTATTTATGCAATACGTTTTATTTATGTATTTATTTGACATTGAATAAGTGAAATATTCTGGAGTAGCGCATAAAACACCATTCAAATAAATAAATTGATTAATTAATTAAAGCTGTTAACAGCATCAAGCCACATGCATGCACTGGAATCACTGATAATTAAGCATCCATGAAGATGCACTGGATAATTGCAGACGTTACCTTACTGTTCACATTTGAAATTTAAGTTGCCTGACCATTAGCATTAAAATATAAGGATCCAGCTTGATATCAAGTTTAACATTTATACCATTTTCACAAAGACCTGGACAGTAAAATGTACAATGCATGTACATGTCCACAAACCTGTGAATGCAAAAAACATCAAAAAGTCTGGAAAAAAATATTTCATTTGAATGAGAAGTGAACACCACAAAAAGCAACAAAAATTTAATTGCAGGATTTTTAACAAAATAAGGCCAATGTCCCTTGACATTACAATAGGCACCTGTTAAAAATATGGATTTTTGATCGGATAATGACTTAAAAAAACCTGGACTAAATTAAGCAATTGTCCCTATGTTGTCAATCAGCTACCTGCATTATTTATGAGTGAAGGTTCCTCAGTTGACGACAGCTTTAATATAGGGAGCTGCCAGATGAATCATCAACCTGTAATACATGTGAGAGCTACGCTGAATCATACGTGTACTGAGGACACCACATAGGGAAGAGGAGCACGGATACCAAGCACCAGTACATGTATGAGGTAACAATGTCTGCTGCGGGCGGTAGGATTTACACAAGGCAATGAAGCAGTAGTCAAGAACCTTATAGTCACTGCAAAGTAACAAGACATAGCACAGGACAATGAAATAACAGGTCAAGAACTTTACAGTCACTGTGAGGTACCACTATCATCAAGGGAAACTCAGGTTATGAACCGGTCAAGAACCTTGTGGTCACACTGAGGTAACACTATCATCAAGGGAAACTCATAGTAATGAAGCAGTGAAGAACCTTCTTGTCGCTGTGAGGCATTAAAAGTTGTCAGCTGGGTGTGTGGGTCGGTTGCTGACGGCAGCGGAGTAACACAGAGTAATAAAAATCACTAATCAAGAACCTTCCGGTCATTGTGAGGCATTAAAAGTTGTCAGCTGGGTGGGTGGGTCGGTTGGTGATGGGAGCGGAGTAACACAGAGTAATAAAAATCACTAATCAAGAACCTTCCGGTCATTGTGAGGCATTAAAAGTTGTCAGCTGGGTGTGTGGGTCGGTTGGTGACGGGAGCGGAGTAACACAGAGTAATAAAAATCACTAATCAAGAACCTTCTGGTCATTGTGATATAACATTATCATCAACGTAATACAGGGCAATGAACTACTCAAGAACCTTCTGGTCATTGTGATGTAATATTGTCATCAGGGGGGTAATACAGGGCAATGAACTGCTCAAGAACCTTCTGGTCACAGAAAGGTAACAAGATGTAACATAGGACAATGACATAAAATGTCAAGAACCTTGTGGTCACTGTGAGGTTATGCTAAAATCAAGGGAAACTCAGGCAATGAACCAGTTAAGAACCTGGGTACTGTGAGGTAACACTATCATCAAGGGAAACTCAGGGCAATGAAGCAGTCAAGAACCTTGTGGTCACAGTGAGGAAACACTATCATCAAGGGAAACTCAGGGCAATGAAGCAGTCAAGAACCTTGGGGTCACTCAGAGGTAACACTATCATCAAGGGAAATTCAGGGCAATGAATTAGGTGAGGACCTTCTGGTTACTGTGAAGTAACACTATCATCAAGGGAAATTGAGGGCAACAAAGCACCTTGTGGTCACTGTGAGTTAACACTGTCATCAAGTGATAGGAAACCAGGGTAATGAACCACTAAAGAACCTTGTAGTCACTGTGAGGAAACACTAGCATCAAGGGAAACTTAGGGCAATGAAGCAGTTAAGAACCTTGTGGTCATTGTGAGGTCACACAATCATCAAGGGGAACTCAGAATAATGAACAGTCAAGAATCTTGAGGTAACTGTGAGGTAACATTTATCATCAAGGGAAACTCAGGGTAATGAATCAGTGAAGAACCTTTAGGTGAAATCACATATAAGTCACTTTTCTAATTTGGTTACTGGAGAATGTGCTTGGTAATGCAACCATACAACACAGACATGAACAGCATATCAAGATACATGACCAATGGTAAAAGAAATATATAGCACTTGAGTTTTCAAGATGTATTTGACCATAAATGTTTTGGGAAAGTGAAGTCATAAACCAGTTGTGTACTTCTATGTACCTGAGTCAAAATACATGAGCTGTGTTATAATAGGGTTTACAGTTCCCATGTAATACCATATGCACTTGCAGCTGATGTAGCTGATGAGAGCTTTACTCTTTTACCTTATATGGGATACAACTCAATCTATTACATCTACCCTATTCCAGTCAAGAATTAGTAAATTTTGAGTTGGGATCATTAAAATTCAGTATTCCCACAGAACTAGTTGCTGAAAGCATCCTTTTTGGTGCCCATCCGATGACCACATTGCTGCTTGCATATACACATGCCTAACTGTAGATGACAGATATCTCACTTAATCTTGCCACTTGATCAGTGCAAGTACATGTAACTGTTTCCTATAGCTGTTCAGCTCGCTTGTGTCCCATGCTGAGAATTATGGATTATCTGCTTCCAGAAATGTGTATGAAGCAGTCACATTTTGAATGAGCCTATAAAAAAATTCCAGTAACACATTTTGACACAAGTCAAAATGGAAAAGGGACATGCAACAAATACAAGATAGAAGCAATCACAAATGAAACATTGTATCAGTTATGGAAAGACATTTTGTACATCAATCCCCATAAGTACACATCAATAAACTCATCCTCATTTTATTACATTTACAAAGATTTATGGGGAAACTAAACAGAATATCAAACAGTTTAGAATTCTACAAGAAAATAGCAAATTACACATATCCTGGAATATCTGACTTTGCTTGGATTTATGAAGACTGTGCCTGGAAGTTTACTAAGAAGCTGTTTTTCTAATTTGACAGCAAAATGCTATAAATAAGCAGCAACCCACTCAGTCTGATTTGATGTTAGGCAAGCTTTGAAGTGGGAATCTGACACTGGGAGCCCCAAAAGCTGAATGCATGCAGCACAATTCAGTCACTTTTTCAGACATAATGTTATCATTCAGCAAATTTATTTGTCCAGTCTGGTGGTCTTGGTAGCATAAACAGAATTTCATCCTTACAACTTTATACAAGATTTTCCACCATTACGATCCACATAAAAAATACACATGCATACATATGTTCTCCTAGCGAATAACAAGTTAAGTCAGGGGTAGGTAACTTTGCCAAGAATGAGTAATATGTGCATTCAAGTACATATGCCCTTGTGTAAGTCACTGGCCAATATATGACTATATCAGCCCACAGTTACAAATGCTCCTAACAACTATAGCACTTACAGTATATACATATACATGTGCCGACTGGGTCCACATAACATGTCTCAAATTAAATGATAACATCACATTAAAAACTCATATAAATGTTGACATATTCTGTTAACTCTGGTATATATTATATTATTTAATACTTAGTGATAGGATACGGGAAGATACTGGGGTTGTAGGTTGATAATTACAGATTAATATAGGGATAAGAAGATAAAAAGTCACATACATGTAACAGGCCTGGTATGGATATATAACAGGCCTGGTATGGATATGTAACAGTTTGGTAACTGTTATCAAAAGGTAAAGGTTATGTACTTCTAAGGCTTGGAGACAATAAGTCCTAGGCTTACAACTGCAGTTCTAGGAATTAGAAGGTAAAAGTATGCACTTAGCTGTATAAGGCTTGGTGAGCGTGTGTACATGCAAGTCACAGACTAATAAAGATAGGTAGATGTACCAGAAGATAAATAGAGGATATTGCATAGTGAAGATTGAATACCATAAATTCTGTTCCAGTGAGATGTGAAAATGATAACCCACGAGACACCAAGCATCGATTGGACTATCATTTCCACCTCTCACAAGAACAATATTTATGGTATTCAGCCTTCAATGTGTAATATTCTATATATTATTTACACCCTAACAGTATCATGATTTTGTGTACTTTAAAAAGTTTTTAAATTCTTTTTTCTTTAGAGTTTTTCTTTAAAGATTTGGCATTTTTTCAAGCCGTATGCTGTCACAGACATGCCCAGAGCGTGTGTCCTTTACATGACGTGTTACATGAGGTTGTGTCTTCTTGCGTGAGAATGTAGCAGTTGACTAAACTTGCATTATGACTCATTCAGATTTGAACTTTATAAAATAAAATGTTTCTTCTTTGATGTCAAGACACCTATGAGTGAAATATCAAATAGTGATATTTCACCGCTGTGAAAATAACACTTTTATCAGTGAAAGAAATACTGGGATTTCACTGATGTATAAATAATAATAGAATGTGCTTAATGAATGCTGAGGATAATGTCACAGACTGATAACAACAGGCACCAATAGGTGAAGAATTTCATAGGTTCACAGAAAATATGGCCCAAACTGCTTGATAAACTGCAGTCATTGGAACCAGACGATGAAAGTATGGACAACACACATAACTGATACAGACAGACTAGCTAGAACCATAGGGCAACATTCAGGTACATGTAAGGATTTTATCAGGCTGGCTGAGGATAAAACTGTTAAATCAACACGTATAAGTCACCCATCATAAATCAAGATCACAGCCCACTCTGGACATCTGGCCAATCACAACCATTGGCAAGTAAGCCCCTGACAAATCAGGAGACCTGTTAGATTAGTACCCTGGATAATCAGAACTTCAACAAGTTAGTCCAATGCTGACGGCTATAGGTATGGTTTCAGGATAGATCTGTTTGTGTCTTATATATGGCCTTTTTATATACTCCAGGGACCCATAGCAACAGCTTCATAAAAGGACGCTGTGCAAGCAAGCCAGGTTGTGAAGAGAGAGGTTAGACTAACAGTTGATACTGATTAAAGCAGCTTATGGTTAACGCCCATTTGTCTTAATATGTGTCAAACAAAACACTATGGCTACAGAGACTTGATGGAGTAAGGTGTCACGGCAGACAATACTGGCGGGGTGAGGGGAAAACAGTGCTGCCACCAGGGAAATCGGAATGAACATATCACAACAGCTGACCAATAGATACAACGTCAGAACATAATGGATCAAAGACAACTGCCTGGTCAATGTGAGTTAAGCCAGGCCTGAGCCAAAGACCGACCAAGGATGTGAATGCTTACCTCTGAGCAGTCCAACAGTGCCAGTCACTCGGATGTCCAGACACCTATATCACCCTCACCATCAGGAGTCTTCGCCCACAGACGACGACTTCATTGAACGCCAAATCCATTGGGCAAGGTCAGGCACAGGCAGCAAATCTATCGTTGCACACAATTATGAAGTTTCCACGTGAACTGTTGTCAATGTCATGTTACCTCCCATCCTCCAATACAGCACCAATCAATACTCTTCACAGGGGGCTCATGAGGAGGGGATTAACCATTACTAACAAAAACATGCCCAATTTAGACTGGCTCTAAGTTTCAAAGCTATAACTAGTGTTCACTATTCTAATGTAATAATATGCCTAAATTTCTTGTAAAGAAAAGTACATGGATTTCAGAAGCAATTTAAACTGTGGAATCAGTCTCGGAAATACCCTTCTCATGTATTTTCTTTAATGCCACTGGGCACAAAACATGGAATTGGTATAAAAGCAGGGGTAATTAATTACAGTTTATAAAAAATTCCAAAAATTCCAATTCAGTAAGTCTAGTGATAAAATCTTTCCGCCAAACGGTCTGAATACATGATGGTGATCGCACACATCAACGGCTTGTAAGATCAACATAATGACATAGTGCTTCCATAAAAGTTGCAGATGAACGGAATACTAAACACTTCGATATATATTCTCTGATAGTAATGATCACCCATGAATCATTTCAATGTGCATATATTTATATGTTCATGTCTAAAAGCATTTCAGCCATAAATTGTTAAATGATCTTTAACATAACCTTTTCATACCATTCCTTTGAAACTGAATATTTCACCAAAGATATAAACTTACCTGCATTTTGCTCAGATGTTTTGCCCTTTAATATGCCCTGATTTTTTTCCTTCACATCCAACCCTTTTATCAGCATTTTACATAGAAACAATGCTGAGACATCTTAGTACTTCCTTTCCAGATATATCTTGTCAAGGGTTAGTTGTACATTACACAGGTAATATAGTTGAATCCCATAGGTTTCTGTCCAGACGACGTTTCCTGAACAGATGCTACAAGTACATAACATATTAGCTGGCCAATTCATGAAAAATTGCCCTGATGATTTGGCTTTAACCTTCATTCCTCAAGGTTTTCTGAAACGTAACAACCAAATCAATACAGGCATATAAACCTTCAGCATCTTAAAGTGCTCCAAAATACAATTTGCTACAAATTAGAAAACAGTCAATAATCCTACCAAAATATTGCTGAGTTAAAAACTTACTCCTGCATTAACATGTATAATTTATGAGCCATTTGTAAAAACTCTTTTTACGTTACACTTCATGAAAAAGAACTATTACATTATTGTTACAGCCTGTTGTTCATGATTTATGTATGACAAAACCCTAGTATTGCCTGTCACTGCAGAGATAACAATATTTTTGAGATCCCAATTAACATCTCAAAACAGTCATGTCTATCAGTTTGTTTTAACAATGGGATGAACAATACACGCAGTAAAACAAATACATAATATTTCTATGAGAAAAAGAAGTTATATGAAAGATTTAAGAAGATTTACTGTGGAACAGTGAACGGTGTTTGTCTTTTCACTAGAATGACATGGTGTTGCTCCCAATCTCATTTTCTCTTCTTTTTTGCTCACTTCCAGTGACCGAAATTGTCCCTTTCCTTAAATTGGAATCTCAATTTTCCTTGATTCTCAGACAAATACCGATATTTGGATTTGTTCATACATGTAAACGTAAATGCCTCCCATTTAGAAATTTGTCTCTAAATTCTCAGTTAAACTCGACCTAGAACTTGGTGTTTGGATTCACAATAGAACTGAGTTGTCGTTGCTCCTCTCCTGAAGTCCAAGTACCAGTGCACACATGTGTATGTATGAAGACTGACTATTATCTCTACCACACAAGGTACAAGTAGTTTGTATTTTTCCTTATTACCCAAGATCTCTGCTTAATATCTAACATTCATGTACATGTGCTTAGACCTGGGACTGCTTTCACTAAGCCATTTCTGACATGAGCGAACTTATGAAACATGATTTTAAAGCTTATAGATGTGATCGTAAGACAAATAGGGTAAAAATTTCCATTTCCAGTACGTAACACTAAACAATACAACTGACAAACATATAACTTTTACTTACATCAGAGGCTTTGTTGAACTGGCCCCTGGTCTTGTAGCATCTGACAAAATTCAGTATTTGTAGGATGGGTTCAACTATTATCTCTTCAATCACTGATCAAAATAAAACCGTGTCAAGAATGCTCTATCAGATGCACATGTATGCCTTTACACTGTGCTGGCAATTATGGATTCGGGTGTTAAGGCTGAACAAGTGATTGTCAGAACTGGTTGAGGCATTCATTTTACATATTGCATATTACAGGTCCACACCATATATATTGGCCAATTGCAATTCACACAAAATGGGAAAAACTGGATGCTTAAGATACTGGCCAGTTAACAAAAGTGAACTATATTCATTTGCCTTTGTTATATGTTTATTATCCTTGCACTGCATGTTTACAGCAAGAGAATTCACTGATTCAATGAATCCTTGTTCTCCATTACCGCATGTTGGTGAGAACATTTCAAAGCATCACTAACGCTTTTGAATAATGCAAGATATCATTTTGTTCCTTAAAATTTTAAATACCTTAAAGGCTTTGGTTCTCTTTTTTTTGTTTGCCAGAGGAATGACCAATGAAAAACCTTAACAAACATTGAAAAACACAACTAAAATGGCCAATATTGTCCAGAAGCTTTATAGTTGTTTGAAACGATCCACACATTTTGATGCTTTAAAATATATACTGATGGCCATTGGCACCCAATAAAGGTAAGAAATAAGAGCACATGTATAAACAATATAACAATGTCATAATTCTTGACACAAAATATTCGTGTTTCAATCATTTTCTGACAAGATATGTGCCAATGCACAATGCTGTGTGAGTGGCAATAGAGCTAGTCAATGTATTTGTACTCAACAAAGATGTTAACATGAGTGCTTATTGTTAAATAAATTTCAAGAAAAGTTTCTAGAAAATTACAGGTAAAAAGAAAAAAGGTCTCAGACCAACATCTCCATGCACTCCGATTTTGTCACTACCGATGTAAGGAAGTGGATCAAGAGGCTTATAATTCCTTTATTAACATGCCTGAAACTTTACTGAAATTTTTGTCTGTAAGTGACCGATAAATTAGGTGGACAATGTACATGAAAGTTTATGTAACTAAAAAAAGAGCACAACTGATAATTGATGTAGTCTCATGGACACTCTGATAAAATGTCAAGGAACATGCATGTGCCTAGAATGGGATATTGGATGGTGGGAGCTATAAATTCTCTTATCCTGACATACCTGATATTTGTCCGTATGAAAGTGAGTTTGTGGACAAGCACACTACTCCTATTCTCTCATTGATATTTTGATAAAATATGGTACATGTATATACAGTAGGGGAGACGAACAGGAGGGGTTAAAACAGATGAAAATTTCCTTCCACCCTGGAATACCTGTAACTGACAATAAGAAGGTTTTGTGGGCACTCCACATTTACCCTCTGTGTGATTGGCAAGGGGTCAACAGGCTGATCATTCTCTAGGCTCTTGGATATCTTTCGATAACTTACCACAGTTTGTTGTCAATTTATGTGGTAACAGGTCTTTGTTATGTGTAACACTCGTGAGTAGTAAGGGTATGCAATGGGCAAGGAGGGTGGATGACCGGGGCAGTGAAGGCAAAAGTTGATAATTCTCTTGCCCTCATGCATATTGGTAAACTTGGTCTGTAGACATCATGATGGCAGCCTGTGCTGCCGACATGCAAATATCGACACAGATCAGACAGTTTGCTTTGCAAAGAGCCATAGATATGTTGAGTTTGGGCATGGCACATGTAGGTCTACTTTTGAAGGCTACTCCATTTTGTCACGAGCTTACTTAATTAATTCTTGGACAGATATGTTATAGATGAGTTTCCAAGATCACAGCCTGATGTCACACATTGTCATTGGTCATCTGCTTGTGAAGGCCTACAAATCATCAACAAGTAATTCTATACTGTCGGTTACATCGCTGGGTTTATGTCACGATTACACCCGAGTGGTTGGAGTGTAGAATGATGCAGAATGTGATATTTAACACTGACACTGACTGAGGTAACGCGACACTCAATCTATCACACACACAATGTCCCTCTGAGCTATTACCTTAACATTTATTACCCAGTGCCAAGTGCCGACTCAGCCTTTAGCATTTAATGTATAATCATAGTACACCATCTCGCGAAATTCATAAATATGAATGCTGTTGATTTTACAGTTTGCATGCATCATTCAACATGTGTATGTATAAAAGACTACAAAATAGAAAGTAACCTACAAAGTATCTCTATTTGAGCAGTTCAAAAACTTTCCCCATAAGAACAAAACATTTACTCAACGCAACATCGTATCATTATATCATCACCAACTGTATTACATGCCACAGTATTTTGCAATTTTGACTAGTTTTACTGTTCCTGATGACAGACCAATGCACCTGTATAATGAAATATATTATTTAAATCTACCATAAAACAAATATGGTTCTGAAAACTTTTTTTTCAATGTAATTCACACATCTATTTGATGAGTACTCAGACAATGTGTTGTCCATAGGCCATAGATAAGTGCTGCGTAACCCCTCCAACAGAGCCCCACACTTGATTTATCAGTACAGGTCCATGGCATCTTTAAGGGCTCAATTCCCGCACGTTCCGTCTCCTCCTAATACCCCATTCGAGCAGCCCGCAGCAGTTTTATCTAATATGATATTGAACGGGGAGCAAAACACACAAGACCTGGGGCTTAATTAACCAGTGTGTTAAAACCATGGATTTCTGGGAGGAGTGCCCTGTTGCTGCGGTGCCCACCACATTCTGCCACATTAGCCCAGATCACAAAGAGGCTGGGGATGAAAAGCCGTGTTAAGGAATGCCGCGTGGCTAAGTGGCCTCCAGGGACACAGCCACAGTGTGTGACATTTACATGTACGGGTAAATATTGTATGAGTCTTATATTAAAGACCTTCAAGTGACAATTCTCCAGATAACAGTAAATCTGGGGCTACAGCGCCTCTAGTGGCCACACACATTCCTTCACAGCCTCTGAGAACGGAGGACAATTACTGCATCACAGGATGAAAACACCACCATTAATAACAGGATTTTAATCGGGTTGTCATTTCTAAAGGATTACTTGGAAGTAGGAAAAAAAATGTTTTCAAAAGTAACAATAAAATTTCTGACAGAAACAATCTTCTACCCATTATGAAAATTGCTTTGCACATGTACAAAGCAAGAATAAAAATATAACAACATCCTTTTTTTGCTTCATTTCTGACAATGAACAACTAATACATGCACTTGTGCACATGTTTCTGTCTCACACGGTAAAATTCGAAAATGTCATGAACACCAAGTTTACAACACTTGTTCACATAAAAAAATACCCTAAACTAAGATTAAAAACCAATTTTCAAAATGCTAAAGGAACAGTATAAAAGGCGCCAACAGAAACACTATCGCTAGTTATTAATTAATGACGCTAAAAAGGGATTCAAATGTTGAATATTGACTTCACATGTTTGTTAAGGAATAAGAGAGGAACACCTAAAAAAATCTCTCATTGGTCTGTGCTTATTCTACAAACTGTTGATATCATTTTGCAGACTGTACATTAACAGTATCCAAATAATTCATATTACATGTGATACAAACTAAATCGCATCAATGCTAAATCTTGACAGGCAGTGTGACCTAACCATTAGCCTATATACCACCTACAAATGTCCCAATAAATAACAAGAAAGCAGTTTTATGATTGTATCAACTACATGTACTCTGTATATATGTGTGATTGATTCTGCTGTTAATTTTGCAAATTTTCAGTTTGGGGAATAAATTTAATACATAAGAACATATCCAATCACTTTTTAAAAATTTCAGTGCATCATCACTCATGTATATATTTACTCCTTAAGATATGCAGATCTATCTCTCAACTACATGCAAACAGAATAGTTTACAGGAAACAAACAGGAAAAAGGCACATCTGCTGCACAGCTAAAGGTAGCCATCTGCTCTCTTCATAGCCACTGAAAGTGCCACAGAGATGATCAGACCAAAAACCAAATTTGTACCCAATGCACTGATGATGGCAACAAGTTTCTGTCTGGTAAGGACTTGTTGCCAATCACAATGCCAATAAAGCTGTCGGTCCAACAGACACTTGTTGCCCCTACAAGTGCATATGAGACAGAAATGGAATTCTATCCAATGGTTTGGTGTTATAAAGAGTGCTTCTAACCGGGCTGTTGAGAGCCTCGGTAGTGAAGAGAATTACCACGGCTTGGTATTGACAGACTGGACAGATAAGCACTGCTGCTCCATAGGCACAGCCCAACAGCTTCTTCCAGACATTCAAAGCTGCTTCAGGCAACGCGGCTATCAAAGGAGGTGAAACCGAGACCATCACCAAGGAAGAGAGAAAAAGTTCTGCGAAACCTTTACAAATTAATACCCGCCATAAACTAGCGAAGAGAAATAAACGCCGAATTGAGTTTGATTGAGAGCAGGCGCTCAATGGGATCACCTGAACAGGAAGATAAGAGAGGTAAATGATGGGCACGGGGAGAGTGATTCACCGCTACTGTCAGCTTCAGCGCCGCCAGTTTACACTATTCCATACTAAACTGGACTATGGCCTGCTATTGGCACGGAGAGCGCTGAAAAGCAGGGCCAATTTCCGTTTAGAAACAGAGCCATGAGGTGACATTGATTGGAAGATATGTGCAAATTCTAATCAAATTCATGTTGGCCCCCAGTCCACGAATAAAGATGTATTGATTTCAGTAACAACTCATCTAAAGGATGGCCGAGCTAGACTCAAGGCAGCTACCAGCAGCATGGTCACCATGGACCCTGAATCAATTTAAGATTAAGCCATCCATTGTGGATGTTTGTCATCTGCAAAGAGGGACTTAGGCCCAAATAATACAGAGGAAAAAATTAAACTAATTTCAAAATGTGCAGTCCAATAGATTTCAATAACTAAGCGCCTTTCAACGGCCAAGGGTATAGAAAGGTGTCTATGAGTCATAGCAACCACTCAACAATACCTGCCCATTACAGAAATGAGCTCTCAAACAGACAGACAAGGTATTCGAGTCACTTCAGCAATTTCCAAGAGCATGCAACACATTCCAAGGAATCTGTTGCATGCAAATTAGTTCCTCCAAAAGAAATTGATTACCAATTTATACGACAGGTATTTTTATATGCTGTTCACAACGAGTTGCTGCCAACTAACTTAGAACATGCCTCCAGCATATGAAAGGTTTGGGATGAGATCTAGCAGCTTAGCCACAGAACACTGTGGTTCACCACTGAAGTATTGAGTACAAGCATAGAAACCTAACATTTCAGGATTGCTGAGGCAGACACACATGTACAAATATGGCTTCAACCACTCAGCAGACCCACTATACCATGCAATGTACAGTCCTTCATATTCAATGTGGACATTACATAATCACCTCTACAAGACAACTATAACAATTATAAAGAATGCCCAAGCATTGACATACAACAAAAGGTAAAACAATTACTGGTAGCATGAGGCAATTAATTACAAAATATTTCAATGAGTATTCAGGTTGCTGTCATTTGATGCTTACTCTTTATTAACAATGTTGTATATTTTTTTTATTATTATTATTATCAAGTCAGTTCAATATCAAGAGCTTATGTACATGTCATTGTGATATGGCTGTAGGCCTACTGACAAGGGCTTGTGCAGCTGCATGTACTTAAAAGGGCTGTGCCTGTTGCAGCAGTCCACTTGTTGCACTGTCTAGGTAATCAACAAATTCAGAGTCAAAATATTTTCTGAACACTTCCATCTATGGCAAGGATTTTGATTACACTCAGACTATTCTAATTCTGACATATATGCGATGGTGAAATTTTACGTTTGCTGTGAAACGTCACTTAGTTTAAGCGATTAGATGCAACAAACAAATGATTGTGAGAAATATACCTTGTTCATGTACCAGTGCTTTCCTGTAACTATTACATTTGATAAGTATAGGATTAGTGAATCAGAATGACATACAGAAGGTTTTCATGTGTCTGAAACAGCAGAAGCATTTCGACAGTGTGGGGAAATCAGTAGACAATAGAGGTCCAGCCGCCTGTTGAAACTCATAAAACGCTGTCACTGACACATGGAGGTAAATTCTATGCCATCTAGGCTGTAGTGAAGCCGTGGTTGTTGTCACATAGCAGAGTGACGTCAGTTCATTGAAGAATGTCATTTCCACAATGAACATGATGAACATACGGAAAATGGGTTAGCCACGAACAAAATGACAACCCTAGTCTTTACAAACGCCAAAATCTGTTTCACCTTCATGCTGACGCCAGATACAGTCGATGTCAGTACTACCAACGGCCCACGAGCTGATACTTGCGTCACCAGCTATTCCTACCAACAACAACCACAACATTTTACACACACATAATATCAAAATTACACAGAGGCACACTGGCCGTGCAAAATAAAAGAAGTTAATTCAGCTGCAAGTTTACTTATTATCAGTGAGCATGTACGTATTTCCGTCCAATTAAATCCTGAAGAGAGAAATCTGAGAAAATCCTACCCTACCTTGCTGTTCTTACCTCACTGAATGCCCCTTGGCCGCCAGGGGGCGTCCTGGCTGTGACGTTTGCAGGGGCCAGCCAGTTTCATGAAGCATACTTACTGCTAAGCAGCACTTAGCTAAGTGCAAGACTTACTTAGCTTAAGTACGCTTCATTAAAGGTCATGTCAAGAGTTCAGCCTCACAGGCCAGTAATTTTTCTTCTTCCAAGCATTCTTAATTCGGTACCATCTTCTAAATATGTAGTCACATTAACAATTCTATTTTTCTGCGATTATTTAGAAAAATTATTATGTAACCAATAACATTTGACTACGACTTAATTTAAAGTGGGACCACCATAACGTAACTCCTACTTGCTTCGCCTATGCAGCTAAAAAAGCACGCATAGTTCTATATTGCTTCAATTTAAACCAAATATGTTCTCTAAAAACGATATAATTGAACTTTTCAGAAAAAAATGGTTGCTATGTGTTCTTGGAAATTTTTAAACGATGTTATGGAAATCATACAAGGATGACATCTTAAATCTGTTGGGAAAAAAGAATGTCACATGCTCCACTTTTTCTGAAACGAGCCCCACAAATATCCAAATCGCATAGATCTTTTCATGATAGTTCCTAATTTGTCCTTAGTTCAGTATGTATCCCAGTTACGCCTTACTTCCAAGTGGTTGTTAAAAGGCATACAACGTGACGATCTTGTTCGGCAATATGAGTATATGTCAAGCGGAATAAACCAGATAGCTGTGTGGAGTGCACATGAACGGATGTTCTTCACAGGTAGATAAACAGACACTCGTGGCTGTGTTGAAGGCATTGTAACCGGAGGCAGTCACGCACAATTCAATCCATTTCATGCATTTTATGTGTCTTTGTGACATTTGAGACTATGCGTTGGCTCTAGGGCTGTTCCAAATGGAAAACTGTGAAAAACATGGAAAAAAATTAAAACGGAGCTCTACAGTGGGCTGTTGCCAGAGTCTGTAATATTAAGAGACAGACATGTGCTTTTGTTTGTCTAGCGTATGACGCGTTCTGGTCATGCGTAATTATGCGAAACCGCTGTATGGCTTATTACAAACAATTCGTGATACACTGTAGGCTACCAGTGATTCTGCGGATCATCCATAAGAGTTCCCATAAGAGCGCTGTCGAGTGTTTTCTTCCACCATACAAAGCTCCTAGAAAATGCACCTCATATATAGATACACACACACATGAGAAATGATGGGTGTGGATTTTATTTTCCAATTTTACTGTTATCAGAAGTTAGGCCTATTATTCAGTCTTAAAGAATGTCAGGGTGGATGTGTAATAATGAAACAAATTGCAATTGAGATGCGTGCGTGTGGTTGCATACTGTATATGAGAAATGTTAAATCACTGTGCCACTACAACACGTGTGATGGGCTAGAAAGGAATATAGGTTTACATCCTACATATAAGCTTCCGTTTATCAACATCAGACAGAAAAGGTAAGGTTTCCCATTCAGAATAACTCTGCGGATTTAAGAGATCATTACAACATATACAAACGCAACCTATGAGCTCGAATATAATCTACATGTCAAACGAAATCACGTGAGGAAACTTTATGTGACGCTGTTTTAATTGAAAAAGAAGATAATATAAAATTTAAAAGAAAATTATGTAAAATGAAACATTAGGAAATGTTTGATGGCTGCATGCTTATCCAACACAATAAACATTCGAATGATTTCAAAGAAAGTTCTAATTTATTTGTTACTTTCGTGTTTGAGGTGCCACGTTTATAAGTGTATATAGCTTGATAGTTTTATAGCGTTCATCAGATTACAGGCGTCGTTATAGACGTTAAGGATGAAAGTGCATATACATATATGTATATGTATTTATTATAATTAAGACAAACTAAACATTGCTATTATCACAGAAATAGTTGAAATGGCCAGAGCTCGCTTTTGGTTTTATGCACGTACATCATTAAATTGAGACAAAAGAAAAAGACAGAATTACACATAAAGAAGTCTGTAATGTCTATATCTGTATATACTGCTTCAGGCAAAACTCAGATGGACGTCAACGGAGGAGAACTGTAGACGTGTGCACAGCAGGTTCTATTCGGGGAAATACAGAGAAACATATCTTAGATTTATAGACTGACCCATTGATTGGTTGGTTGATTGTTATTTTACGCCGTATACCCAAGCTTTTTCAGTTATACGATCAGCCCACCTGCGGCAAGTAGCTGACAAACCTCTTGACTTAAACTTACAGGGGGCCTCCGTGGCCGAGTGGTTAGCTCGCTAGTGCAGTGTAATGACTCAAGGGCCTCTCACACAATGCATGAGTTCAAGCTTAGCTGACGTTGACTTCCTCTCCGCTGTTACGTGGGAAGGTCCGAAAGCAAACTACAGCTGGTCGTTGGTTTTCCCCGGGCTCTAGGTTTCTTCCCCGTCGTGTAAGTGAAATATTCTTGAGTACGGCGTAAAACACCAATCCAATAAGTAAATTAATTAATTAAACCCGTAGCATAAACCGAGAACTGGATTCAGACACACGAGCTCAGTCAGTGTTCAAAGGACCTAATAAGCGCTGTAAAATTTAAGTCAGCTAGGGTTAGCATTATCTTGAACACGCACTCTGCTGTGGGCAAAAAATAGAAAAACAGAGAGAGAGGTTTGGACACAATGAAAGGAACACTCTCGCAAACATCATAGCGATAGACATACGCTCTGCGTTATGGGCGAAAAGAGATAAATTTGAAGACAGTGGAGGCCCTCTTAAGTGAAATACTGGGAATCGCCATGGATAGGTGAAAGAGAGAAATACCATGGAGGTAGACTGAGATATTGATTAGGCACCACCGTATAAGTGAAGACCCCTTGAATATGTCATTGAACAATAATCAGTCAAGTCCGTATATACAGGGTGCCAATGTAAAGTAACACATATGCTGAAATTTTACCTTTCAAAATCTGGCTTGTACAAGGATGGATAATTTAACGTGCGAGAAGTTGGTCGGTTGGCATCTATTTAATATGCTGTCACTTTCATCAAAATTAAATAGTGAAAACGTAAGAATTTATATTAGGCCTATCATGAACTCAGCAGCGAAATCTTTATTTGGCCATGACACCAGTGGACGTTCATCGTGGAGCCTGGTGTCGCCTGGTGCCGCCAACATGTTCTAACTATCGGTTTCTTTTGTGGGAGAGGTATATTTTATAATGTCATGATATCATAGATTTGTTGGGTCGTGTTAAACAACTTATATTGAAGGACTACACAGCGTCGAGTGTATATTCAAGGGCTTCAACAGACCATTCAGTACAAGTGGTTATCCCTTCTCAAAGACATGCCATGTTGTTTTGTTATACCTGAAGACATCAGTTGTTGTCGAGGAGATTTGATCGGGAAGAACTGAAATTGTCTGGAAATACAGTGTATGTGGCATGAGGGGCCTGGGTTTATCCGGGGAATGTGTACGGCTTTGTATGCCGAGAATGAGGACGGGCGCTAATCCTGGATAGAGCCTTGCTGCGGCCCTCGAATGTAGCGAGGATCAACAAGTTAATGGTATACCAGAGATCGAACGTCCCAAGAGAGCTTTTTCAACAGGTCTCCGTGACACCTCTAATACGAATAGACAAGTGTAGTGTCTCAGTTAGCCAATTAATGCGTCGAGAATTAATGTTAAATTAATCATTATAGCCCCTGGAGTTGGATGAGAGTTGTATTCTCAAGATTGGCGTGGAATGATAAATGTTGCAGTAGCTTACATCTGGTTGTGAGGTCATGTATGTTGTATGGGAAATAAATATTGAAGAAAAACAGTGGTTTCGATAAGATTTTGGCAATCTGTAAAGAAAAAGATGTCACGATCTCGGCTTGAAAGCCTCGCCTGTGAAACAGTTTCGAACATAGTTGTTTTGTAGACGAGATATACGCCAGGGAACTCAGGGAGTGTCAGGCCAGAGCTTTGTAATCTTGACTTACATCAATCTGAACAACCTGGGGGCTTAGATTAACAACTCGCCACTACATTAACTTCTAACCAGACACAATGCTGGACACATCTCAACACTGAGTGGAAAACTGCTGGCAAATCAGACTGTATATGATCTTTGGTTCCTAGAGCAGACCAATAGCTGTGGAGGTGACTCCATGCAGCTTTGACCAAAGGGACTGTGATTTTACGCTAAGATTTTTGCGCGGTTCCTGTACATGACGAGCCTTTATAGCAGCTCCCTTCATCCATTAAGGAACCCAAACTATGTACTTTCGTATAGGGGAGTTGTTCTGTTGCCGTAAAAACCAAATAGTTAAAACTACATAAATCGACTTCACTGCTTAACGTATTTATTTGGACTGCATAAGTAATGACCACTATATGTATATTGATTGAGTTTGCAATTCACTGAACTTGAGAAAATGTTCTCTCATTATGAGAGACAATATGGAGTCAGTCTTGTTTGGGTGAGTTATACATATGTATATATGTATATAGGCGACACCTAAGTCAATGGCGCGTGTCTGCCATTGAACACAGAATTCCCATATGTATTCCTATACTCCCGTTGTTCATGCATTGAGCCTTGACTGCAGACTTGGTCTTATAGGTTCGTATAGCCTGCGAATCTGTACGTCACACGTGGGATCGAATGTTTAGCAGTAACTTACCAAATTGCCGTTTACCCCCGGCAATCCGGTTTTCTCCACCAATTAAAACTGACCGCCATCGTATTTGTGTAAGTAAATTAAACATGGCATTAAGGAACAATCAACTGAAAAAAAAGACAAGTTTCTAAAATCCAGGAACATATGACTTCAAATGATGTACATAGATGGCAAAGAGGTTTGCAGTCTAAAATCAATCTTTTACGTCTATGATTTTATTCGTACTGGAAACACATGGAGATATACTCCGAGAAAGCGACGATGCCTCTTACAGTTAAAACACAGTTCTGCCATTTCTAGAATTCACAGCAATGTGTAATCACAGTAAAGAATCAGAGTATACACATATCTTTCTTCTCTCGAGACTGACTGTATTAAAACTGGGGCAGTGATTAACGTCTTTCAGAAGTTATATCTACAGTCCCCTTTATCAAAGCCTGCTATATGACTTCGCATGATATAGTTGCACGCATGTTGGCACGGTTCCATGCAGCGCACTTGAATTATAGGCAAATTAGGGTACTTTATTTCACACGATACAATTAAAATCATGTCCTACAGAGTTCCACGTCTGTCAGACGAAGTAATACTTTTTGTATATAACATGAAATTGTTTAAAAGTTTTTTTTTTCAATTTGATATCAGCGAATTCTGTAAAAAGGGTATATACAGCGTAAGAGGTAGACTTGCCGTGTTGTGTCTTATTACAGCTCATTCACCCTGACTCTTGCTATAGGGTGATAAGAAATCAATCCGCAGGCCTAGGCTGGCTAGTTTGAAGGGAACAATCAAATTGCGTGCAGAGCTCGGAACAAAAACTGTAAAATGGCCGTCATTAAAAGAGCATTGGCATGATCTATTAGCACAAGAGAGCGTGCGATGCCATGGGAACTAATGGCGTGCAATTGTTAAATTCCACTTCCGATGTCTAAAATAATTTTGTACAGCTATTGATTCTTCTTCGAAACTGTTGAACAACACTAAAAAGTTAAGACATTTACTTAAAAAGTATATAAAGGATATTTCCAGAGAGAGAATGTGTGAGAACAAACACTGAATCGAGCGACGTGTAAGGGCCACTTGGAACCATATCTTCAAAGAGTAAATCTTCTGGAATTTCCATATGGGCTGAAATTGAATGTAAACTTCTTAAACAGACAAGGATGTATGGCCTGAGGTAGATTTGTTTGATTGACATCAAGGGTATACGTGCATCAAGGTATATTATTTGATGTTCATAACTGATTTGAAAAAGGATCTTTGCCAACTGCTCAAAAACTGCGTATAAATGTTTCTTTGTAATTGGCATGACGCAATGGTAAACACTGTAGACAATGCGATGTTTTGGACTTTTATTCGTGAGCAGACAGGGGGGTGAGTTGGACTGTATAGTCACAAGAAGACAGTATGCTCAGTTGGGCCTGTCTGTTTTGCTTAAATGACGACAGTCGCTGAGTAGACAGTTTATGTTCAACCGGGACTGCAGACTTGCATTAGAGGATATGCTAACATGGAATTGTCTATCAAGGATGAAGGGACTGTAGTCTTGTAGAAGAAAACCTTACAATGAAAACATTGAAATGAAAATATCAATGGACGGATTATAGGCCTATATGTCAAATGTCTCGATAGAAAAGCAAGCAATCCATGAACGACACGTGAATGGTGTATTCGTTATTGTTAGTTGGTAGTTTGTTGCCCTTTCTTGTCGGTAATGCGTATCATAACTCCGGACTTGTGGCTTCTTCGCTTGGAGCTAAGGGCAAATCAAGGGCTTCTCTGTCTTCATGGAGTCTGCATACTGTGACTGAGTGGGGAGACTGCGTGGAGCATACGCGTAAACGTATGACGGCAAGGAGAAAGTAGTGATGTGATTGAACCGCCCCGTTTGACTGATCACATGTCCATATATATCAAACTTAAGACTTGCACTGTAATTCAGCGATCTCATACCATCGATAAATTACAGAGATATATCCTCATTCTAGAACATTTGACATCTGCGTTAGTTCTGATGAAGCGGTTTTTTTTCTTCTTTTTTTTCTTCTTTTTTTTTTTAATCTCGTGGTCAGAGTGAACCAGTTACCTGTAGACACTTTGATTGTTAACCAATGGCGTGCGGGAAGACAATCAAGATCAGGTAATGATCAATTACAGCGTAATTATCAGTTAACAAGGTACGACTGGCCATGGAGGTCGGCGCAGGGACATTCTGACACACATCACTATAAATACCAGTCTCAGAATCCTAAACGCCTAGTATATCTACAGAATTCAACTCGACGTTATGCAATTACGGAGGAAATTTCCGGTCGGGAGGCGCTGGGGCAATGCTATTGATTGAATTACGCATTTACCTAGTTCCGCTCCTGCTGGTAGGTTGACTTTAGAAATGAGATCAGTGTTTTCTCCAGGCCCTTCTATTTTGATGCGAATGTCAAGTAAAGCTTGTTCCAAATGCAGATATTTGATACAAATGTACGTAGCCGTATCCATTTCAATCCACACTGATGTCTATACCAGGTCTATTGCATGGCCAACCGCTAAACCACATAAATGTATTATATAGATTTAGCCTTCAGCCATATTCCTTTTGGCTGCCAGGCTCCATGTTGACCAAGCTGCACATAGGCTAGGCTTTCGAAAATAGCGCTTTTTTGCCCGAGGCGTAAAGACGAGCACAGAGATGGCACACTTGTCGATCTTATTTCGTATTATATGGCCAACTGCAGGCGAACATAGGTCAACAGATATGAGATACCTCTGTGACAAGAGTCAAAAATGCTGGGATAAGCAAAAGCCAGTAGTTATCTTTCATCTTAAAAATGTGCATAAATGACTGCATTTTAAGTTCTCCTATTATAGTTTAATTCATCTCATCTGACGCCACGCATACAGGCAGCACGCACTTTAATTGGTGACAACCCTTATGCACAATATAGTGGTGAAACTGTAAGTATATCAGATTAAAGTGCTTATAACGTTGTTGAGTTACAATTCTTAAAACAGCATAAGTTTAAAATATACGAAAAATGGAATACAAGATGTAAAGACGTACTTTTATTCATTTGTGACAATTGCATATATATCGCATGGAAGTACATGTTAGGATTTGATTCAGTTGGTATATTACACATTACGTTGTGTGTCAAAAGATGGTCATAAGACGGTTGTTTTCCAAATGAAGAATAAAATCTATACTGGATTGTAATTATTGTCTTTTAACATTGACCTAATGCAATACTAATTATCACTGGGAAACATAATTAGTCATCTATCCATGAAGAGACACATCTCTGAAGTTCCAGGAGTTAAAAACCACATTTAATAGCCCATCTATACTGCTAAAAAATACACGGAGTTCGAGGGATCATTCTGATGCTTAATTGAGCCAAGAGGCGTGGCGGACAGTATTACAGGTAAAAGTGACCATCACAGAGAGCAAATTAGCTAATACCTCGACTTTGATAGAAAAACTGGTGTGAAACAACATACATCGTAACAATTCCGTACTCTTTAGAGATAAAGCCAGAAATTCTACATATATCTACTCCGTAAAACGACTGTATTGTTAAAATTTGCACACCCACAATGCATGTGTATTATGCAGCTGTACACAAATCGTGTATCACTGACACTCGTCATTGTGGATGTATTGCATATAATTTACATAAATTGTGTACTCTTGGTACACACAATTATCTGTTGGATGTGCATATTGCCACCATACAGTGTACCATGCACTCGCACACAATAGCACTTTGAGAATAAAGCAAGTTTTTACTTTCTTGTTTATGTGACTATTGTTTGACGCCATACAAGCTCAAGAACTGTTCACTTTCATAAGGTGGCGGTCAGTCTAATGGAGGAAACGGGAGTGCCCGGGATAAACCATCAGCCTTGGGCAAGTTACTGACCAGCCTAAAAACCGTTAGGCTGTGTCAATGACTATACCATCGAAGTTTGTCGAACGCTTATTGTTATCAAGGTACCACGATCAGCGAAAGCTGGAGAATCTACAAATCCCTTGCCCAAGGCTGGGACTGAACCCACGCCTTGTGCATCTTTTGAGATTAACTAAAGACAAGAATCATATTACCATTCGTCAATGACCGGCTCCAGCAAGTCTTTATGTGCGTGGACTTAACTCTCACCTAATTATGCCTTATACCTCTGACATCTGAGGTTTTTGTTCCCCAAACTCTGATTGCCCCTTTGATTGTAATACCCGAAAGCATGTTAATCTGGTGGATCCCACTTATGCACCCCAGCAGAAGGAGTCTTCCCCTGGATTACCAATTACCAGTACTTGGTGGCTCTTTGCAAAGGTGACAAACAAGACCATTATAAATGGCAATTTTCACATTTATCAAGTGATAACTTTCTCTCTTCTATTCAAGTCAGCCTGGCGAGATGTGGTCACGATTAACACAGTTCGGGACAACTGAATGGGCGAGGCAACCGTGATTAACTGTCTTAACTAAAAGGCCAAGGCGAGACAGGAATCCAGTTAGCAGTAGCAATTGGGCGCTGCCAGCAGGACACTGACGGCCGGAATTGTTGAGGAGCCATGCGTAGTCACGGGTCAGAGAACGGACTGATGTGTGGCTCTGTTGGTCATCAGTTGCCCTGTGTAAAGCCAGCACTGATCAGTATACATTTACCAATCGATCCGATCAATCGTGCCTTTAGTAGCAGCTATTAGATTTTGCAGAGGACATACAGCAGTCCGAGAAAACTGCCAAACCTAGAGCGCGGCTAGTAAACAGACAGGAACGTCCGCGGATTGATTGCAGGCAACCCCCGATTTACTTGTTCCCCATCTCACCGCGAAAATATAGAACCAGATGAAATGTCAGGAAGCACATGGGTGCCAATATAATGAGTTTTTCACATGGTCTTCACACAGAATAGTATATTAAATTTATGCCAAGGAGCGGTATTCTGAGAATAAGATAGCCTCCAGCCTAAGTGAGTCTAACGTGATAGGTGTATAGAGCTATAAGGCATCTCAGTCTGGCGTCTTCTGCCGGACAATGGTCGAGAGGGGCACAAAGAATGGACTTTTGTGATAAGGGCACTTTATAAAATCACTTTTCACCTTTCTGTCAACAGCTGGCGATCGCCGCTGGACAACCTTATAGGTTCACTGCCAAAGGAGACGATGGAATTATAAACCACATTTTGTAAAGTAAACAGTTTAAAGCGGCCATCTCCTGAGCTGGAATTGACCGTCATTTTTTTCTATAGAGTAAACCGCATAGATGATCGAAAGTCAGTAAATATGGCCTTATACCCTTTTAACAGGTTTCTGAGTAAAAATTGTGTGTTCGCCTCGAGGAACCGCCCGAACCTTTCATGTGTTTTTGTCGCCATCATGGACAACAAAGGTTGTGTAATGGTTTCCGGGACAATGGGGAATGCAAATCGGGAAATCCTCTTATGTGGAGGGAAAATTTGTGAGCATGATAAAACTTGACAATATCTGACTATAAATGAAGCGTATGTCATAGTGGTGTATGTTTACAGTCAATATGCTGGTCATCTTTGAAGTCAAGCATATGTGATGACCCTGCTTCTGCGACATACAGGCCACCAAGGATGTATGCTAGAGGGAATGCTACTTTTCCATCACGTATATGCAGACACTACATTGCCAGTCTTCAGCTTTATGTATATACCATTGGTAATATATACTTACTAGTTGCGTTGCAGCGATTAGGTCAATGCTTTGAACTAGGAGTTGATTACATTTGTTCTCAAAGTTTACGCAAACATGCCAAACATTTGAAATTTCTGCAGATGAAAGGTCAGTGGTGTACTATATTCAGGTGACACATTAGTTTGAGGACAGGTTGTTTTTTCTGTTTTGGCAGGTAAAGTGTTATTAATCTATTCCTACAATGGTCCGTGACCACACTGTATAAAGAGCATTAGTGTAGTATAGTCACAAGCAGTCCCGCATAGTCACCGCTTAGCTTTCGGCAGATTCTATAATTTATTCTTATATTTGGTTGCTGTGTAAAATTAATTTATTCTTATATTTGGTTGCTTTGTAAAATTAAATAGTCTGAAGATTGTCTCGTGATACACGCACCCTAGGAAAGAAGTCAGTAAGCAACAATGGTTTTTGTGTAAAACATATCTGTATAGTTTTCTGTACCCTGCTATAACTAGCTTGTGGATGAGCTTTTCTGAAGTCAAGAAACGACTTGAGGTCCAGCCAGATCGTAATTCAACCTTTATTCAAAAGGTTTGAGGTCCAACCTTTCCAAAGATGATGACAAATCTTGTTCAACCCGACGGCAGATTAGCCTTTCACTTGTTTTGGAAATGGGTCATGCGATTGTCGACTTGGAACGCCCTTCTTGTGGTAAACGGATGTCGGATGATGAAACCTGATTGTAGGCGAGCCTTCTGAACAGAAGGAAAGGATTGAGGTCCAAAGAGATCGCAGATCAGCCCTAAAGGCATGGGGCAAAACGTGATGGTAGGTCAGCCTTCCTAGAGAGATGAAAAAAAACCAACCGTCCAACCGGATGTTACCTCAACCTTCCTAAAAAGGCTTGAGGTCCGACCAAATCGTACAGAAAACATTGTAGAGAAGAAAAAATTTAGGTCCAACCTGATCTCAGATGGGCCTTTCTAAAGTGATTAAAAGGCTTGAGGTAAAACCCCCATCGTCAAAACAACCTTTCTATAAGGAGATGGTTTGAGCTAGATCCTCCCACATCGTAGAGGAGGCTTTCTAAAGTGATTAAAAGTCTTGGGGTGGAACCCGATTGTAGACGAGCATTCTGAAACGACGGAAAAGCTTGATCCAACCAGATGGGAAGTCAACCTTCCTAAAGAGATTCCGAACAGGATTGAAGGCCATCCTATCGCAGGACAAGTTTTCTGTAGAGATGGTTTGAGTTAGGTCCACCCTAATCGGAGAGGAGATTTTCTAAATGGATGAAAAGGCTTGAGCTTCAAACCAAAAACGAGCTGAGTCAGGTAATCTATTGGGAACTGATCGTGTTTTCAGGCAAACTATTGGGGACTGATCGTGCTTTATCTGCCTTCAAACACTTCGCAACATCGTAACAGTAACAGTCACTTTGGTGGCTCCATGCAGTTTGCCGTATTTTGTCTGACGTAACTTGACTGATTTCCACACTTCTTGTCCTGTTGTATGTTGTTCTTTATATCTGTTCGTCGGCTAAAAGCGTGAAGATGAACATTCTGGATGCCGTGCTCTTTACACCGTAAGGGTGGTTAAAAAAGCAAGCTGTTCGTGTATTTGTGTAAGACTCATGAACGGGTCATCCGCTGGCAAGAACCTGGTATGCGGGAACCAGAAATGAATGTATGATACCCCCCGCCCGTATAAAACACTGCGATTGAATTCGGTTTTTCAATTACCAGCCGCTACATGATACATGCACTATCAGTGGCAAACTTTAGCACTTGGTTTGCATTCTTCGTTGCCTTTTTCCGAACACAAATGAGCATTTCGGAGTTTTTGCATCCATCAATGCATACATTAAATAATATAGTGAACTTCCAACAATCTTCAGAATGTCCTCATTTGGTGGAAATATCGATGACCTAAATTGATCAAAGGCACACGAAGCTGTATCAATACTCAGAAAACCTGTGTGTGAAAATCAAATGAATGACTGATTATGTCTCAGCGTCACTTCAGCAATATTACAGCTATAGCGTGGCGAACTGTGTTGAAATAAATTCATGTCAGATGTACCATACTTCAGTGTGGTCAAAATGATATTTCCACAAGCAAAGCAGGGACACAAGTAGTTGGCTATATGTGATTAGGCCCACCTTGTGCATAGGGCAGAAAATCCGTCAAATTGCACTGCGATGCCGAATAGTAAATTTGATTCTCATGCAGAACCAGTTGCCCTTGATCCAGAAATGCGTCAGACTGAGCACTGTTCTCATGTAATACGTGATTATTACGTAATAATTTGCCCACAGTCATCGCATATACAGGAATAAACAACGGACAACACAGTTTGGGTCCGAATTAGTTTAGACGTGAAAAGTTCCCCTTTTACACATATGGTCGTTATGTTATTTGAAAGCTAAATCTATTTCCAGTACGGCGTCAGCCCACGTACCAACTACTTGAAGGGCGGTGCACATTATTTGGCATTCCACGATTATTTAATATGGTTCCTGGACTGTCCAGTTGTGCCATACAAGACGTGCGAAGGTCAAATATCTACACACTCTCAGCTGTTTTGAAGGTCAGCTTGACAATCAACGACGAGTGTACTTCTCTTCTTCAAAATTAGAATTGCCAGGAGGCTTTTTTAAAAGAGCAGAGGTTCAGTTTGTGAAATTTGCACGTCTCGTTTATAGGAACAGTAACAAGAAATTTAGTAAAGTCTTCAGAATGACCATGAAAAACGGTATCTAAAAATTATCTATGCCAATTTGTTAAGTGCTTTACTGTCAAAAATGCAGATAAATATTAACTTTTTAAGGCCCTTTTCTTTACCCCAAAATGCACTTTAGTAAAATCTATTAATACAATATATATAATTAATCATATAAAGAACTACTCTCGATAGTGTAGCCTGAACAGATAGCGTAAGGATAATTTATTTATTTGATTGGTGTTTTACGCCGAACTCAAGAATATTTCACTTACACCACGGCTGTTAATATTCGTGCAGGTAATGTTAATCTAATAATACAATATATAGAACTAATCATATAAAGAGCTACTCTCGATACTGTAGCCTGAACGGATAGCGTAAAAATAATTTATTTATTTGATTGGTGTTTTACGCCGTACTCAAGAATAGTTCACTTATACGCCAACGGCTAACATTCGTGCAGGTAAAAAGCCAGGGCATAAACAGGTGCATGTTGGGAATATGCCTTCTTGCACCCAGGTCCCACACGAAGCCAACGGCCCATGTTAAAAGATTGGATATGAAAGATTTTACTGGGTAATAAATCATTATAACACAAAATGGCCCACAAAGAACGTTTTTCAGTAAACACATACCTTAAAAATGTGTACATATATTTTTAGACAGTTTTTCGTGATTCTACGGGATTTATTATACTTTACGATATATATAAGTGTATTGGCAAAAAAGAGTATACCAGATGTCTTACAAATCAGAAGAATTATGGTAGCGTCGAAGACAGTTTGAATAGTTGAGGACTGTATTCGTATCAGACTCAGTTATGTGTTTTAACTGACTGAAGCCAGCCTCTATTCGTGTCCCGCGTTCCTCCACCTCAGTCTATGGGGGACAACTCTTCACAGCTTCCCTGACGGGAATCCGAGCGGAAGGATGAGTCAGAATCAAAAGTAGTCATCATCTTAACTTGTCCAGCAAAATGTCGCCGTCTCTGACTTGACCATTCATGTTTGGACAGAATGTTAATTTACGTATCTGACTAATGATTGAATCTGTCAATTAGATGACTGATGGAAGTTAATCACGAGCATGTCTTTTCCTGCTGAGTTGGATCATTGTTAACAGAACTCCGTTCGAAGGACGTTTATGAATGTAAAGCCGCTGGCATCCAGCAATTCCTGAATGTTCCAGAAGTAATACATATTCCCCTTATATGATACCTGGCAATTCCTTCCAAAAAGACTTGAATGAAGCAGTCAAATATGCTTTCTCCAGCATATTTGCTTGCCAGACACTTAATAGCAGTCACCATGGTAACACAGGCACTGTTGACAGGAAGTGGATATGACCAATGAGATACACACGAAATGACAAGCTGTTTTAGATTATCCATAGGTTAGTACAACAGGTTTATGCTGTCCACTATCGCACAAAACAAGCACACAGCAGATCAGTCACTCTCCTGACCT
The DNA here is from genome assembly GCA_016165875.1 of Acanthopleura granulata. Classification (NCBI taxonomy): domain Eukaryota; kingdom Metazoa; phylum Mollusca; class Polyplacophora; order Chitonida; family Chitonidae; genus Acanthopleura; species Acanthopleura granulata. Next base: position 7,929,248 of record JABBOT010000003.1, on the reverse strand, counting down.
ATTTTTTTCATTCCCTTGGTAGATGTACAATGTAAGACAAGACCAAGTCAACACAGTGGTCATATACCTGGACAATATTTATTACATATTTTATGTTTTGAAAACAAATGGCCCTCAAGAGAGGCGAGTTGAGAGATGAGCAGAGCTATGTACAGCCTAGCCGCCTTAACAAATATTTGGTAAGTGGAGCCCCCATTTAACCGACTCCAGGGAGGGGGGCAACCAGGGTGTAAATCTCCCTATACCACGCTGGCCCCTTACCCCAGGGATCTGTAGCCAATGGTAACAGAACCCTACACATCACAGTAAAGTTAATAAATTAATACAACAAGTTCTGTGAACATTTCATAATTAATTATACAAGCACCACTCACCTTTCACGCACTCCTGACATCACAGGGGAGGTCACACTGCTCAAATTAGGTACTCAAACAATCATAAGGAGGAGGTCATACCACTCAAAATAAGGTATCCTACCCATCATAGACTAACTGAAAGCGTTACCAACATCCACCTTGACAGTGTCCATGTTGACTCATTATCCTGCAGAAGCGGTTATTGACAAATGTTAGGAGCCTCTGGTGAACGAGGTATACCTGAGGTAAGGTGCAAACTCTAATACAAGACACAGACTCGTTCTAGAATATATAATGCATATCAAGGTCAACAGATGTTAAATTCTTACTCGACAGAAATTGTCAATATAAACACAGATATCATCTACCCTTAAATTAACAGGTTATTATCCCCCAAAATGCTGGTACTTGGAATACCAGATACTAATAAAACCTTGAGAACATCCTTTCCAAGAGTGTTAAATTCCTAGTTGGCACTTTTTATTAACATTTAATTATTTTAAATGTATTAATTTTTCCCTTAGCACTCAACCATTAAAATATTGGGCAAGAAATTTGTCCACTAAAAACATCCATCCATAGGAACGGTGTCGCTTAATTACAAATAATACACATATTACAGAAAACAACCATCCATATGGGACTAGAACAAGGTACATTTTGTTACTGTAAAACAAAAGGTAAAAACGACGACATGAATGTTAACATGTTGTGTACACTAGGATGTTAAAAACTTGTAAATATACAACACGAGAGTTACATATAAAACAATGTTATGTAAAGGTATAAAAATTAGCCAGCACGAACAAGCACAAAACATAGACTAAATCCCAACCCATGCCGCCAGGCAGGATAGACAATACTTGTGACAATCTCAACACTGGTCAAATGCAAGTAACGCGTGTGGTACATGTATGTATGAGTTTTCAGCGCATTCTGATATGTGCAAGATTAATAATAAACAATAAAAACTGTTAAGTGTGAAAATGGTGCTGATGAGAGGAAAGATGTTCACAGTTGGGAGGGGGAGTAGGAAAAGTCATAAGCACAAGGGTGGTAGCTAAGGTGAACTGGAGTGAGGGATGTGGTGCTGTGGTGGGTGACCCTGCAGACAGGTGGTCAAAACAGCTTCCAATGACCAATCATTACGCAGGTTGCCAACTTAGAACCAACTTAAAACAAAGGGTGCTTCTATCTTTTGCCTGTCACAAAAACACAAGGACTGCAACTAAGGCTACTCACCATTCACCTTCTTGATCCTTTTGGTTCACTTTCTTGGCAATAAAGTTTTACTCTGCATTCAGACCTTGGAGACCTTGTGTTCCAATCAACTGATGGGATTTCCCACTATTGCCAGACAACCTATACAGATCAGCTCCACTGAGTGACAGATGGAACTGACAATGACTTCTTTACAACAAGGTGTGTCTGCCCTTTAGAAAGGGGAGTAAATCTTGTGCCTCAAGAAACAGTACTGCTGACTGCCTCCATCAATAACAAAATCAACAACTTCCATGACTGGATAAATCATGAACAGCCATAACTGGCACTGTAATTCAAGCATTCTGCTTCCATTTGCAGAGGATCCGGCCATCACGTGCCTAAATATGTGTACAAAGGACCTGTTTTCAAGAATATGTGTCATTGACACTTCTGATGATGTGAACGTACAAAGTGAGGCAAAGTGTAAAAACAGAAAATGCAATGCCCATTGACAGAGTTTACTGAGCTAACTACAGTAAAAACTACCATTAATATTCAATGAAACAAAGCAATGGATTCACTCTATAAAATGTGGAAACAAAGTTTCTGCTAGTGACAGTCTAACAGACTGTCCTGCATTTGACTCTTATATAGTGCCATTACTAGCGTCAAGAACATCTACTTTGCTAAGTTCTCCCAGTACGTATCCTAATACACAGTACACGTAACTCTTCATATCAACAGAAAGTCTCTCCTGCACAAACCCAACACAGAGTAACAATATACAGCAACTACATGTACACTAAACCAATGTCAACATTAATATAAAGTTGAAAAGGAGTACTTATATTGCTTTCTCTGACTTCACAAACCACAATACCACTTCCTCAATCTGCTGATATTATGTAAGGAGTGTCAAAGTTTCTTAGAAGAACTCGTTGTGACATCTAAATTGCATAAAGAAAACACCAGAATAAACAGAAACGTGAGTATGCAATCAATGCACCATTTGTAGACACACCTACATTTACCGTGATGCTTTAAGTGGTTAATACGACAGCTTAAAGCAAGAGCAAATTGCTAGAGTTACAATACAGGCAGTAAAGAAACATGTATTGTAGCAGTACCTTGTAAGTACCCCCCACAAAAGATACAACAGAGTGGCATCAGGAAGCTACAACTTTACATACTGTTCAGTCAATGTTTGGGTCAGAATTTGACAGAATTAAAATCCCTATTTAATTAATCTTGTCTTTAGACAAATAACATTAAGACCAGATATTATGTTCTTTCCATGAAATTTTAAACTATATAATAATAATAAACTAGGCAAAGCTAATTCATCTGTAAATTCTATGAAGACAAAATTTACTTGTGAAATTGCCCTGACAAGATTAGAAAGGTCATTATCCAGTTGTAACCATTTATTTATTTTTTTTTTTTCACTATCTTGCCAGCCACCTTCGTGAGTTCACATGCATATGTAGTTCTTAACCATATTCAAGTTTATTTATGTATTTATTTATTTGTAGACCTCATCAAAACTTTGTTTCAGCTTGCTGCAGAACTGTGAAAATTCCACAATAGAAGAAAGTAGGTCTCATCTCAGCGGATAAACTTTTAATCAAGTAATGACCAATCAAATACCATGCATCAGTTCTGAAATTACAAGATTCTCCTTATATGGAAAAACGATATGGATGTATAAAATGTTAATTCAGCTGTCTCAACAAAGGTTGCAGGGCTGATACTATTTTGGGGTGACCATCACCTATCACAAGTTTTGTCAATTTTCCAGTATAATAATTTTCTTCACCAGGTCTCATTACCAAAACACAGATCTACAAATTTCCAACATGATTTTCTTGGTTAATGCTTTCAAAAGTAAAGCATGATCAGAGACGTTCATCGTGTCAAGATGGTCTGCTTATCTGTCTGCTTTTGTAAGCGGGGTATTTTTGTCCGTGTATCACTCTCAACTTCCTCTTAATACAGTTTCCACATGTGCGATACGCACATTCACATTGAAACGACTGTGTTCCATAGACAACTTGTCAGGCACAGGAACAAGACTGACACAAAAAGATTGAAATTCTTCAAAAAGGTCTGAAACTTACCTCACCCTGCCAAATTAAGCATAGTTTTGGCACTTTTAGCAAAATCTAAGAAGGCTTTATTCTTTTACCTTTAAGAAACAAATTTTCCAGAAAACTGAAGATTGTCATTCGTGACTTGTAATTTATAGTGATCGCCATTTCTTTTGGATCAGCATGTTCAATGCAAAAATTGCAAATGTAAGCACTACAAAGAATAGCTTTCTACTACTAACATATCTTTGTATAAAGACAAGAACTTAAATGTTTTGCTTATTGCATAACAGATATGAACCTACAAATAGCTTGTCAAACATACAGATTCCTCCACTGAATCAAACTCAACTTAAGGACATCATCATTTTTCTCTGTCTACAGTGTTATAAGTTGAAGTAGCTTTATTTTAAGGAAATTTCTATAATGAAGCTTCACGAAACTAGACCATGCTGCCAACCTTACACTATTAAACTTTTAAGTACATAGTTAGCACCCGCACACAATAGCCACTGAAGTTCCTCCAGCCTTAGCAGATGTGCACATAGAATTACCATGCCAGCTCACATCTACACATGTATATGTTTACATGTACACATCTTTACCTGAAATAATACCAGTGTTCATGAAATAATTCTACTGCAGCACCCCTGACCACAGAAATCAAATATTCTGCTGAAGGGTCACAAAATTCTTACGACAGGCTCTATGGGGGAGGGGAAGGTTTAAATAGAGTGAGGTGAAGTGATGCGGGTAGGAGAGGCTAGCATTATAACCTAATGGTGACAGGAGCACTGACAGATTGCAGCTGATGGTCTGGAGGATTTCTTACCAAAACATGCAAGAGAAGTTTTAAACATGAAGCAGGTAATACACAGAAACTTTTCTGGGAAAAAAAAAATAACCTCCAGACATTCTGAAAACAATAGGTCACCAGTTAAAGCTATAACCACAAAACAAACAAACAACTTTCTTTGGTCAATAAACAACAAGGCACAAAACTCCCAAACAAATGACACTGCTTCCTATCTCTTTGTCTGAAATCATGAACAAAACAAGCATACATTACACAGGTTATTCACTGTTTTATAAATATTCAAGCCTTCAAAAAATCTTGCTGTACAGTCATTGGTAGCTATCTGACTGTGCACAAGTATTAGGGAAAACTTCTTTGGAGAGACTGGTACTCTTGTATTAACTGAGTGGTGTGTTATCTCCCTTGGAAGCAAGCAGCCAGAGGGCACTACGTCAAGGTGTTGACACAACGTCCTGAGCCAGAGCAGCAGTGCACACCCAGAATGAGGTATTGCACAAGTAACTGGAAACATGAATCATATTAAGAGTACATCTTCTAATCTTTAAAAAGATTTCAGAAAAGGTCTTATGCTCTACTGCCAGAAGGTAATATATTAATAGCTGTTATTGAAAATTAATTTGTGATGATCAGGCATGAGGATCAGAACAACATGATTTTAAAAAAGCAGTACAATAACACATACAATCTCCACTCAATTACCCACATACCCTTGATGAATTACTACCAATTGATAAAGTGCTCTGTGAGTCCCCTTCTGAAAATATACGCTGTATACTTTCTTAGAAATTGATATACTTTTATGTACACTTTATACACAGAATATGAACACAGACATATGAATAATGGCACATATCCTTCCCTGGCCAAGTGTTTATGTGGTACCCACTGTCAGTCCAAACAGGCCCTGCTGTAAATCCACGGCACTACAAGGTCCCATGCGGGAACCTAATTCCCCTGTATGTACAAGTAAATAATGTATAATCACTACATACAGAATAAACCCAGTTGGTGGGCCTGATCAGTGGTGGTCCCATGCGACCAATCTCATGGTCTTATAGGCATTCTGCTGCCCTGTACCTGACGTGTGCCACAAGGCAATGCATGTCCCTGACCCCATACTCTGACATGTGTGCCACAAGGCAATGCATGTCCCTGACCCCATACTCTGACATGTGCCACAAGGCAACGCATGTCCCTGACCCCGTACGGACAAATCCATGGACACCAATCACATAGTGAGGAACAGAAGCACTTAACACACATAGTTCACATCACAACTGGATACCAGCTAAGAGCTCAGAGCAGAGTTTCCCATACTGAAGAGAGTCCCCTGATATTCGTCTGACCTGAAGCCCGTTCACAGGGACGCCTTCCCGTACCTCCATTTCCATCTGAACGGCTGAGTTCTCAAGACGAAACAAATTCTGGGAGTGCTGGTAGACAAGCTCAGAGCCCTTACCATCCAGGGCCCGCTTGACCTCAGACAGCAGGTCGGGGACATTACGCGTGGAGGTCAAGTTGATGAATGATGGGATCTTGTTGGAGTCTGTTAAAGGCTGGATGTCTAGAGATGACGGGGGCGTGGCTGAATGGGGGGACATGTTGTAAGTCTCTGGCCACATGTAATTATTAATTTTATTTAAGGCTTCCTGCAGCTCTAACTCGGTCGTGCCGCCTGACTGAGTATTCTGAGAAGGGCTGTAACGCCCACCCTGAAGCTTCCTGTGGAAGTCACTGGCGGAGACAGCCCGCACTGAGTGCGTTTGTTGGAGGGCTTCATTCGAATTGTTTAATATTTGCTGTCTGGGCTGGCTGCCCTGAGTCACACGATGTAACCTGTTAGACACGGTCGTGTTCAGCTGAATCCCGAACATCCCCAGGGGAGATAGGCCAGCTTTGCTCAGATACGGTCCGTAAAAAGGCCCCTCGACAATGGGCTCATCGTTGTTTCTCCGTGGAATGGGTCCAATGTTTGTAAGGTTTGTACCAATGTAATGTGGAAATGTGTACAAGGGGTAGTGCATCATCTGCTGAGGCACTGTGGGAGCAAACTGAGAATCACTGGAATGCTGGAATGTAACATGGGTCCCTGCCGTGGAAGTGGAAGTGGTTGGATTAGGGGTGGAGGACTTGGGGGGGTCAGACTGCGGCACCACCGACATCTCAGGCTCAGTCTCCGTGTCCGACGTTGACACGTCGGTCACGTGACCCTGTGTGTCGGTGATACTGATCTGTGGGGTTCGTGCGAACTGCCGCTGCCTCTGCTCCTGCTCATCCTGGGACATCGGCGTTGTCGTTGTTTTCCTCATCATGAGCGCGTCCTCCTCCTGCTCCTCCATGCTGTTATCCAACATGTCTGCTGCGTCCTCGCGAATCATATGTAGGTTCTGGAAGTTTGGCGGAGAGCTGCTGCGCTGGTGCTGCTGGGACAAGTTCTGCAACATCTGGGAGAAGCTCTGTGTGGGGGAATCAGCCCGAGGGTGGCTCAGCAGTGGGTTGAAGGCAGGGCTGGGGGAGCTGGGGTAGGTGGGAGGTGTGGAGGTTTGCAGCTGCTGCAGGTGCAGTCTCTGCAGGTGGTGATGAAGACTGCCCGAATGGGTATCACTGCTGACCGAAGGAGGGGCCGGGGTCTGCTGGGGGGAGTAGCCCGGGGACGAGGGCAGAGGTGGGGAGGGAATGGGAGACCGGGACAGCGGCTGAAACAGATATTAACAAACATATCAGGATAAATTCTTATGATAGTTTTCTACAATATGTCACAATTAAGCGACATACAACAAAAGCCTAGCACATAAGCTTGGCACTTAAAATGTGTTGCTGTCTATACACACAAATTCTAGTCCTTACACCTGGCTAAGACCAAGTCTAAGAATAAGGCATCAAGTGTACACCACTATGTCAATGTAGCACGTTTGTCCACTTAAGCTAAAACCCACAAAAATTATTTCTAAGAATGCTTTTCCAAACTACACCTATTTATCACTGTGAATATGACCCATGTATCCCCGTTTTGGAACTTAGTCACTGGTGTAAAAAACAACATATTAACTTACTTGATATGACTGTTGGAATCTGTGATATACATGTTGTTGTTGCAGCTCTGCCTGTTTGTCTGCATCTCGCCCACACACTTTTTTCTGGAGGAGGAGTAAATGCGTAGTGGTGAGGTAGTTTATCTGGCAAGGTTTCATAAGCAACATGATCAACACAGAAAATGGCTAGGTGTACTGTTCAGAAAGATATTTTCAAATATATATTACAAGTCACACAATATTAAATCTAATTTTTAACAGCTATATCACAACTACCAAACTTTCTAGTCCCAACTGTTCCAGATAACTGACCTGGAGTTCATGGCACTCTTGTTGTAGCTGTTTAAGGCTGTTCTGTCGTGTGGGTGACTGCTGTAGGCCTACAGTCTGGTTGTAAAGCTTCTCTAAGTGAGCCTGGTATTTGTGGATACTGGCCAGCCCGTCACTGGCACGTCTTACCGGGGAATACCTCTCACTTGGTAAATGCAGTGAATGTGAGTCTTTGAAACTATCTCGGGCTAAAAAAACGCACATTAGGTAAATGGTTAAACAGTAAGGACTACAAGCAAACAATTTATTTCACAGAATTTAGAAAAGCCAAGGACAAAAAACCAGTCATTTGACCACAGTTGTGTCATGATACAACACTATAATGGGTACATTTCTATAAATGTAGAAGTTACACATTTGATTTGTGCTTTAAATGTAACCAAGGAGCTTGGCATTTAAAGTCGTCACAAGGTTCACTGATGTGCAAAGATCACAAAATACATACCTCTATCTGCTGGCCCAGTTATCAATGAACGCCGTGATCTAATTGGTTGAAGTGACAACTTTCTTTGTAACTCTTCAGGTATTTCATTCATTGGATTGGCTAATGCTAATGTGTGACGTTTCCCATGACCCCGGTTTAACAAGTACCTACAAAAAAAATCCAGTTACGACATACTGATACAACTGGTGACAATAACAAAATATTACAAAAATTTGTAGCCTTTAAAAATGTGCACAACTGTAACAGGATATACCCATTAAAAGCCATACTAAATACTACTATTAATCTAGTAATCTAGACCAGTAATCTTCAACTCCACTTACACATACACTATTCAGTCTTACGCCTTGCTGAAGAATACACAAATTATACAGAAAGTATCAATAATTCATCTATTAAAACCTAAGAAAGCCTAACATTCAAAACAGCCAGACAGTGTTGATTATGTTTCCAGTTAACAACAGGTCGTGATTCTGACCACTATGATATGCTGCATCAAGAATCACTGAACTGTAAAATGAAGACTGACCCAATTAAGCCACCGCAAGGCTGGTCTTCTGTTGTAGGATAACAGTGGACCCTAAATCCTAAACCAACTGTACTAATCCTACAGGTTAGTCTTTACCAATGAAGATGCAGGCCTGGATCCGGCGCAGTAAGACGGTTTGAAAATACCTGACGAAGGGCATTGGTTAGCTCTGGACACTACGGTTTTCTCCAAAAATAAACCTGGCTGTCATTGCATGAATGAAAAATTCAGTGAGTATGTTGTTAAACACCAATAAAATATTTCACCCATTTACTTTTTCTGATGTGTGTTTTCACTCATACTCAAGAATATTTCACTTATACGAAGGTGGGCAACATTATGGTGGGTGGAAACCAGGCAGAGCATCTGCAGATTGCCATTCAATATAAATAAATAAAGCAAAACAGTCCTGGTTAAGTCAGACAAGGTTGTACATGAGTTGTACCTGGCCACAGCTTCGGTGTCTGGTTCCTGGTCTGACCCATCTTCAGTCTCCTCCTTTGTGATGGATCTCTGTAATGGTTGGGAAGGAAGAGGTAATCCTGATGGGGACAAAGTGCCCTGCATGCAACAACAACAACACCACCACCACCACCACCACCATCAGTCAGCAGAAACACACTAGCTAATCTACTACAGGCAGTACTAGGTTCATATAAATGTACAAGGCTTGTTCTACTAGAGCAATCATAGAAAAGAAAACAAAATAGAAGAAGAGAAATACAAGGGCTTTCTTAGGTCCAGTAAAAGTAAACTAACAAGAATTAAGCTGATCAAACTGAGGCCTTATCATTCAAAGGGGGTATTTCAAAGAAATATACAGAGGTGAAAAACGTGCAAAAGAATGTTCAGACAAACATGTGCTTACATAGTTTAAGTTATACTTAAATTATACCACCAGATCCCACTTCAGTGTTTCAAATGTTTCAGTAGGAAGACATTTATAATCTTAAAAGCTTTAAACTTTTACATCCACTGTGGAACAGAGTTTCTAGAAGAAGGGAGATAACTCTTACCCCTGACAGATCCTCCTGGCTGACTAACTGGTTGCCCACGCTGTACACATGGCGCTGGAAATGTTGAGTAAAAAGTTGAATGTTTGCTCCCCCGTCTGATGCCCTCCTTCCCAGGTGTGCCTGAGCCCCACTAGGTGCTGGAGGCCGTAGTAAGTAGTTAGGGTCGTTCGTATATAAGCTAGGTTGGGTATCGCCTTGGTCCAGGGGCACGTTCTGAGGCAGGTTTGTGTTGGGCACGTACCCCAGAGGCATGAAGAGGTTAGGCTGAGGGAGGGCTATGATTGGCTGATGCTGGGCAAGCTTGACGCGCGCATCCTCAGGAACTTCGTGGCGTGAGTCGCCCACACCAACCGTATGTCGCCTCATAGCCAGGTAACGAGCTAAAGCTTCAGGTGAGGGTTCCTCACTGTCTGACTCAGACTGATAACCATCCTCAGGCTGCAAAATAAAACCAGTGCTTATACAAGGTTCATTTTAGGGTGTACAAATTCCTTGACTTCCCATGACCTTTCAAGGTGGAAATCCATGACCCTTTCCAATGCTTAATACATACACTGCATATTACTCAGGTCAACAAGTGGAGGTCAAGAAACCATCCATGTTCCATAAACAATGTAGGTTAACACTGTTTGGGCCTAAATGATAGGTGATGGCAATAACACCATAGGAATAATATGCTGCAATAATTATTGTGGGTCATAAACCTGATGTCAGATCTACATAGTTTTTCTCTAGAATTGTGTGTGTGTTTTTTTGTCTCTAAAGTTGGTAAAAACACTCTGTCATGACCTACAACAATATTCCATGACCAAGAATGAAATTTCATTCCTGGCAAGTCCTCAATCATTTCCATGACTTTCCCTAACTTTTAAGGACTTTTTTGCTTAACAGAGTAAATTCTTCTTAACTGAAATTTGTGCATAATATCTCAGATATTACACAAAAATCAAAATTTAGAGTGCATTTTATGAAAATATACACAAGAGTTAATCTAAAAAATGATCAGTCTGAAAATAAAGTGCACTATAACATAATAACAATACAAACACAAAATGATATCCACATGTACAAGTTATTTCTTTCTTTAGCCTCATGATACTGCTTCGACTGTTTACTGACAACTGCTGCTTCTGTAGTAACAGTAGTAGCAGTTTTGCGGGTGATTTTACTCAAGTACCAGTATATTTACCTGATGGTTTTCATTATAGAACTGTACATGTGGAATTCCAAGAGCAGGGTTAAGCAAGTGTTGCGAGTGGCTATCAGGTACACCCACTGGAATATTAGCCACACCCACATGGAGATCAGCCACGCCCACTGTCACATCAGGAACTCCCACAGGAACTTCCACATGCTCAACTGAAAACAACAAGTGCAACACTGTTTGAATTTTTTTTCTGATTATGCAATATTGGACTAAAAATAATAGAAGTTATCTGCATGAAAAACAAGCAAAATAATGCCAAATTCCAAGATTTCATGCTGAATGGAATAAATTTCCAATACATTTACCACTGTTAATGTGAAAGACAGCGCACATTCACAGTTAAGTTTGCCAAAAAGGGTTGGATAATATGATGTTTATTTCAATCAATTATTTTTTCTAACAGCTACTATGACAGTGGAAAATGACATTTGACCATGCCCGTCCGCTAACCTGAAAAGCAGGTATTATGTCTAGGCTGTCACATAATTGTTGCAAGCATGGAACACTCTTGTCACCTGAGACTGTAGTAAGCTACTAGTGCTGTGGTTGAACACTGAAACATTAACATAAAAACGGTGTCTAGTCCCTATGTTATTATTACATGCTACACTGATAGTCAACTCAGAACATTTACATCTCAGCTTTTAAAGAGCTGATATCTCCCAGCTGTTTGATTGTCCAATCTCTCATCAGCTTAAAAGCATGGGTGCTCACAGATCCCCTGTCGGCAGCAAACTACCTCCCACTTCAAACGAAGATAATTCAACAACGAATTCATACAAATTCAAGCAGGTTTTTACATTCAGGAGAGAATTTTGTAATCTTTTTAAGATTTTTAATCTTTTTTGTCTTCTGCTTTAAATAAGTTGTAAAATTCACAGGTCTGCTAATACTGTTACAGTATTCTGACAGAGTAGTCTCTCTTGCCCTGAGGCCAGCTGCCCGCTGCCCTACTCACCTACACCTGTGGTAATGCTGGAGCGCCGTTCTGTCCGTGTGAGCACCGGTAATGTGGGTGGAATGATAGAGCTGGCAGGGGCTTTACTGTAACCAGACTTCTGGTGTCGCCTTAATTTATCTTGTAACAGGTTATAGATGGCACTGTGATGATCATAGCAATGCTCCCTCACCGACTGAAACAAATACAGATAGAACTTTATTGAGGAAAAACAAATTTGTGCACTATGATCTACAAATTATTAGTACCACAAAATAATCTTCTTTGATTATCTTCATGACATACATGTCAACTCCTTTTCTTTGGGAATTTTTATCCCCCTGAATTATTCTCAGGTAACTACATGCACTCCATCTGCATCTCTGCTCCGTCTTTAAAAGTAGAGACCACATTTACACAAAGCATGCATCATCTTGAAAGCCATTTTCTGTGGGCTCCAAATATGATCTCCATTAATTTTTGGCACTCTTCACACTAATTAAAAAAGGAAAGACACCGGTGGTACCGTGGACTTTTTGGACCATATTTAAGCACACTGACGTCACAGATCCATTTTTGGCTGATAAACATGCTGCACCTGCACATTAAAGACAGATTTAGGTGTTGTACTACACATATATATTCATGTAAAACATAGAAATATACCTGGAATAATGATAATAATAATAATAATAATAATAATCATCATAATAACGCGTTTATTTTCTGAGGGTAATACAACTCAGTCAATATATTACTGATCTTCCCTGAGGCCCTCCACAAATACACATTTACAAACACGGACAAAATACACCAGTTGAGCAGAGATGAAAACTGAATGAAATTCAAAAGATATCATAAAATTTAAACAAATATGTGGTAAAATGTGCTAGAGCTATTTGTAAGCTAGCCTCGGGAACTATGTACAAGGCAGGTGACTGTAAATCTTCACCCTTTTCAACCCTTAACACCGTTATTGAAGGCTAATGAATGCATACAGTTATTGTAAAAATGAAGCCATAAGTGATTTGTTTGTGTCATCAGATGTATGAGCCTCATAAAATAATGAGAATTACTTCTCTAGACCCTACAACGAAAAGTTTGAAATATTGTTTTCTGTGGTGGTAGGAAAGGTTGAACAATTAAGGTACTTAATAATGCTGCTACCTTTCAGATGCATGTATATGGGTTAGCCACTTGTCATACAGGTGTTGGAATGTTTAGCTGGTAAAAAGAATGTGTGATGTCACTGTGCTTCAATATGGTTCTAAAGTCCATGGTACGCAATCTTCATTTCCTTTTGAATGAGTGTAAACATATGCCCCCAAAATTAAGACCAAATCTGGAATCAGAAAGAAATGGCCTTTCAGATGATGTATGCATGTGCTTTTTATATGTGGTCTGTTGTTGCAAGTCTCCTGTCCCTCTTACATGTAACTGTTTCCAGGTAACTATAGTGATTCTCGCCTGTTCCCAGGTAACTACTGTGCCCCTCTCCCAGGTAACTACTGTGCCCCTCACCTGTTTCCAGGTAACTACTGTGCCCCTCACCTGTTCCCAGGTAACTACTGTGCCCCTTACCTCTTCCCGGACAACTAGTGTGTCTCTCACCAGGTAACTATCACCTATCACCTTTTCCGCCAATTACCGTGCCTGTCACCCGTTCCCAGGTCACTGCTGTGCCCCTCACCTGTTCCCATTTATCAACCGTGCCCCTCACCTGTTCCCATTTATCAACCGTGCCCCTCACCTGTTCCCATTTATCAACCGTGCCCCTCACCTGTTCCCATGTATCTACTATGCCCCTCACATGTTCTCACGTAACTACCACACCATCCACCCATTCCCAGGTATCTACCCTGCATTCTGCCTGTTCCCAGATCACTACTGTGCCCCTTACCTATTCCCAATTATGTACCATGCCCCTCACCCATTCCCAGATGTTGACCATGTCTCTCACCTGTTCAGAGGTATTTACCGTGCCCCTCACATGTTCCTTGCTAACTAATATGTCTCTCACCTGTTCAGTCCTCTCCCGACTGATGCCCAGATTCTCCATGTGAGCAAGCACCTGTTCGTTGAGATCTGTCATCGAGTCAAACTCTTCACCCCGATTATACTCCTCGATAACCTTGTCAAACTCGCTGTCGGAGCCTTCAAGCTTCATCCACTTGTGGCTGAGGATTTGGTCCACTGACAGCCTCCGTTCTGGTTCCACCACCAGCATGTGACGCACCAAGTCTTCACATTCTAACAACACACCATAAGCATCAAAGTATTAACAAATTTGTTACACCATTTATATGTTTAACCCAACACATGTGACAAAATGCTGTCAAAATATAACTGGCAGAATTACTTAGTCTATTAAATTGAAGTTGTCCATTCTCAGATTATGGTTACTACCTTGGATGAAACATTGACTTACAATTATTCAGTGTTTGCTTTATCTTTATACCACAATGGTATATTTAACATTTCTGACGACTGAGAAATCCTTGCAAACGTAACTGAAGGTACAACTGATATATGAAATACTGTCTCATTGCCACTGCATCATTTCATTATTGTGACCGCTTACCTGTTGACATAAAAAATGGAATTCTAAATTTTCCGGCCAAGACCCTTGATCTGAGTGACTGTAATGTACTGCCATCAAAGGGGAGAGCACCGCAGACGAGTACAAAGAGGACCACACCCAGGCTCTGTAATGCAACCAAGACAGGACACACTCTGTTAACACAACGCTCAACAGAGCTGTGATGAAATGACTTCTGCTTAATAGTTATCTTTTATTGTAAACGTTTTAGGTTGTACATGTAACTGGTACAGTTAATTGCCAAGGAATACATGAAGTGGAGAGGATTTCCCACCCTGGCAAAAATTTACTTTCAAAACACTGAATAATTTTTAATAACACATTGAACTATAAAATGTTATGTGTATTTTTGAAAACTGATCACCAAGTATAACTGTGTATTTTCACAAATGAACTGTTTCCATCAGCCTGGATAGCATGGATGGTACAGCAGTGGAGTCAGAGACCCAAAGTTGAGATTTCAAGACTCATTCAAGCTAGAACTGGTCTCCATTTAATTATGTAAGAAATTGTATCTAATAAGCTCTGCAGTACTGTGAATGAATCTGTCCCTAGTCAAGGTGTCAAAAGGCAACAGTGCTCTAATCTGATAACAAACTTCATATACTAACCCTGTCATGTGGCTCAGAAAACCAACATCCCCCATAGGTATTAAAGGCAGTGAAGTCATTCAATGATACAAACAGGAAATTAGAAGTTATGCCCCATGAACAGACAGAGGTAAGAAACAAAAAAGAGTTGAAAGTTTAAATGAGATGATTCGCTTGCTGCATTATGAAAGTTTATCATTAAAACTTATCTATATTTAATTTACATGTAATTATGTTTTGTGAATTTTAATGTGTTTTGAATCAAACTTTTGGTTTATCTCAGGTTGCCTCACACCTCTGTCTTGACGTAACGCAATGGGTTAATTTATTGCCTGTCAATTTTATCAACAATAACCTCATGCTTTTTAAAGATTACTTCCGCAACAGTTATTTGTGGAAAAAAAAACAAAAACAATGTACATGTATACATATTTTTTTCGATCTAAACACTGAAAACAACTGAGATTACTAACACCTGAAAACTGAAAGCAGATATTATGGACTTTGAATTCATCTACCCTGGTGGAAATATGAAACAATTTGATTTGATTAATTTGTATTTTAAGCCATACTCAAAATACTTTCACTTATATGATGGGAGCAGGCATTATGTTGGGAAGAAAACAAGGGCAATCTGCACAATCCTGGCTGCTGGAGACAAAGCCAGCATGAGCCGGACTTGAGCTCAAAGTAAGAGCATTAGAAAGGATTTTGACTCATTTTGCAGTAGTGGAAAGCTAACCACTTGGCTATGGAGGCCCCATATCTGTGAAATGAATTAACTCTATTTTGGACACAAAAAGGTGCGTTTTACGGAATTCAAAAGAAGGAAAATACATTTATGAAATCAAATCGGGGATGATTTTCCTACTTAAGTGTCATGACATGGTAATGTGCCACAAAGTCCAAGTTTCCACTAGTCAGTAGCTATGCCACTACCATGTGGGAACAACCTAAGACAGACAACCTTCAGGAACAGGCTAGAGTATTTTTATCCACCCAAAATCTTAACTGACATTTACTCTTCTTCTCTTGAATAGAAAGATGTACATGCCGTATGAGGTAAGGCCTTACCCATACATCCACCCTAGGGGCATCATATTCTTTGCCCTCGAACAGTTCTGGGGCAGCATATGGGGGGCTGCCACACCACGTCTTCAGGGCTTCCCCAGGCTTGAAATAATTGCTAAAACCAAAATCTGCAGGAAAAAAAGACAAGATCTGAGATAATTTCCCTGTGAGAAAATAATAAATTAAAATGTAGGGAGCATATCTTTCAATGACGTACTGGACTATGCATTAAAACACTAGCTTCTTTCTAGTTCTATTTATTTACTGCCTTAGTGTTTTATGCTGTACTCAAGAATATTTCACTTATATGACAGCGGCCAGGATTATGGTGGGAGGAAACCGGGCAAAGTCCAGGGGAAACCCATGACCATCTGCAGATTGCCCGCAGACCTTCCCACGTAAGGTCGGAGAGGAAGCCAGCAAGAGCTGGATTCACAGCAACCGCATTGGTGGGAGGTTTCTGGGTCATTATGCTGCCCTAGCACGCTAACCAACTGAGCCACAGAGGTCCCTTTTTCAGTTCTAGGTTTGTGGTGAACACATGTAGAGAGTTGGTGGACTGATTCACAGGTTCAGTACAGGTAAAACACAGAGAACAGAATTCTGTATAACACACCAATCAATTTGTCATTTCAACCATGACTAAATTACTACTTTTCCATGATTGTTTAGAGTTCTTTTCATCTTCAAAAGGCTTATTGGTTTGTTTCGAAGGTATGGCTGATATCCTACTGGAAAATGTAAACTGCAGTACTGAAAGTATTATTTTATAACTTATTTGTCTCTAAAACTGCATTCTTCCAAGCAAATTTAGGGCCAATACAGTAAGATTACAATACAAAGAAGGGAAGGCATACGGTAAAGCCTTGCCCTTTTCCTAACTACAAGTACAATCAGCCAGTGAATGATGAAACTGAATGAAATTTAATTTGAATGTGTTTACATTCATATTATGTACATGTATGTATCTTGCTTCAAAAATTGTCACCAGGAGGCTCTGTGCAGTATAAAAACACTGGTAGCCAGAAGGCTGTGACCCAAAGCACTGTATACATGTCTACTCGACTACCGATGTTTCACATATTACTTATTCAGATTTCCTCCCCTGAAGTCATTATACTCGATGACCCTGTCTGTTTTATCCAGGTCAGGTGCATTTGTAAAGACAAACACATGCATAGTCAATGAGGATGTCAATGGCCTACACCACTATTTCCTCTGCCTAGGGGTTTACTGCTACAAACACCAAGCTCCTTTCTGCTACGTGCTATGCTCTTCTCTCCTTCCACAGCACAGTTCTTCTGTTTTCACTTGTTTACTTGACTGGTTACTGTGCTCGACTTAGTATGATGGCCAATAAGCTTTAGCTGTTGAGAAATCTGGAATGTCTGAAACAAACCTCTGATCTTTGCTGTACATAGGTACATGACGACCATCCAGACTTAAATCCCAGCCAGAACAGCGAGATCTGGACTTGAACATTGAATTTGAAAATGCCGCCTCACTGGTCAAGGGCCGGACAGTCTCAGCATGCCAACAATGCCCATCACTTCTCCATTACACATTAACTACCTGCCTTGTGTTAACACTAACCTCATTTAATAGGCTAACTGATTACACGATTACTTATGTGTTTCTATTTGCCATTGCATGAAATGTGGACAGGTGTACATAAAAATGTAGAAACTGGGGATCTAGTCACATTCAAAACTCATGGAAGTGATCTTAAATACTTAATCAGTTCAAAACATATTGACACATCCCGTCCTGACATGAACAACACCGGTAACCATAGCTGTTCTCACCTAAACACACCAGGAATGATATCAGTCCTGACCTAAACACACAAGTAACAACATCAGTCCTGACCTAAACACACCAGGACTGATATCAGTCCTGACCTAAACACAACAGGACTGATATCAGTCCTGACCTAAGCACACAAGTAACAACATCAGTCCTGACCTAAACACACAAGTAACAACATCAGTCCTGACCTAAACATACCAGGAATGATATCAGTCCTGACCTAAACACACAAGTAACAACATCAGTCCTACCTAAACACACTAGTAACAACATCAGTCCAGATCTAAACACACAAGTAACAACATCAGTCCAGATCTAAACACAACAGTAACCAAGTCAGTCTTGATACTGACAAACAAGTAATCATATAAGTCTGACATTACACCAGTAACCAAATCAGCCTAAACACACCAGTAATCATATCAGTCCTGACCTAAACACACAAGTAATCACATCAGCCCTGGCAATTCAGGTAACCTAAATACACTAGTACTTATTTTCACATAAATATTAGGTGACCTAAAACATCATTGGTCACATCAACTGTACACTGTAGGGAAGTCAGATGGCCTAAACACATCAGTAGTCACATCAAGCATACACTGTAGGGAAGTCAGAGGACCTAAACACATTAGTAGTCATAATGACCATAGGGTATTTCAGAAATCCAAACTGTTATCTTAACCATGCTGAAGTCAGGTCAAATAATGAAATCAGTGGTCATATATGTATGAAAATATAACTACTGACAATTATAGCATAGGGTCAGTAACAGAAAGTTGAGCAATAATCTTTCATGCAGAAAACACTAAAAAGTAAATGTAACAAAAAAATGTGCTCACTTATCTCCACCTACTGACAAGACACTGACAGTGTCTTGAATGACTACGTTTCTCTATTCAACAAAGGAGGGAGGTGCCCGTATTAATTCTAACATTCCATACCCAGGCAACACCAGTATGAAAAATTCACAAGCTGTGGTGTGTAGAAGCTGAGTGGGATTAAGCCTGGGTGGAGACTTACCTGCTATTTTAATGTTGAGATTAGCATCTAGGAGAAGGTTTTCTGCCTTAAGGTCCCTGTGAACAACGCAACGGCTGTGACAATAGGACACCGCTGCCACTATCTGTTTAAACTTCCTCCGCGCTTCTTTTTCATTCATACGCCCATGAGCTACTAAATGATCTGAAAAGAGACAAGAATACAGAGTGAATATGTAAGATGAAGCATATGGCACAGTATTTGTTGCTTCAAATACAAAACCACTGGTATCCTGCAGCTAAAATGGTAGATTTCATCAAACTGTTTGCTTTGTAATGTGTTTAGTCAAACTGAATCACAAAACCCAACCCTGTGGATACTATTGTGTCAGTAATACTCTCAAGTACATGTCCACACAGGTGTAATATATGTTACTTCTCAACCTGTACTGTTCCAGCTAAAGTTGTACACTGCTGTTAAATTTCTGCACTTGAATTCATTGTGACTATATGAACACTGTGCACATTTAACTCCAAAAATGACGAACTCAATCTATCTTTTGCTTACAAATGAAAACCATGTAATTCACAGACTATACACATTCACAGTTTTCTTTTATCAAAGCCATTTACTGTAAAACAAAGACCAATGTCAAAGACTCTGAACAACATCAGAGGAGAGTTTGTCAGTGAGACTGTGTACAGGTCAAATGCGGCCTGCCTGTAAGGAAGGTGTAAGCTGAAGTCCCTGTTGTAGCTCAAGTCTCCTCCACAGTAACCTTAAGCTCTCTCCGTTATTAAGGTCAATCAGGATTGTATCTGGGTCACATCGCACTCCTGTTTCAGGGACAAAAACACCATAACAAATGCCTTGTACCAGATCATGTTAAGGTGATTTCCTCATTTCACAAAGGTGTACATGGACCAGATGTGTTTTTGGAGCTAGTTGTATTGTACAACCACAATTGGTTCTCCTGTACGCGTGCATTACTGAATGTTTTTCCAACAATTTACATCTTACATGTGCAAATAACATGGAGAGTCGTGGAAATTAAGTTTTGAACATTGTAAACAGTGCACACACAGTAAACACTGTATTGTCATTTGAACATGTGCATTTACAAAGATAACGAAAAAGAATGCCTTCATGAATCTGTGGACTGTGTGTCACATGTTTACATAAGCCCAAGTCTGTGGACTGTGTATCACATGTTTACATAAGCCCAAGTCTCACAACCCAGCTTTATGGCTGTCCCCATCTACACATAAATCTGTGGACTGTGTGTCACATGTTTACATAAGCCCAAGTCTGTGGACTGTGTATCACATGTTTACATAAGCCCAAGTCTGTGGACTATGTGTCACATGTTTACATAAGCCCAAGTCTGTGGACTGTGTGTCACATGTTTACATAAGCCCAAGTCTTACAACCCAGCTTTATGGCTGTCCCCATCTACACATAAATCTGTGGACTGTGTGTCACATGTTTACATAAGCCCAAGTCTCACAGCCCAGCTTTATGGCTGTCCCCATCTACACATGAATCTGTGGACTGTGTGTCACATGTTTACATAAGCCCAAGTCTCACAGCCCAGCTTTATGGTTGTCCCCATCTAAACATGAATCTGTGGACTGTGTATTAATAGAAGGTACAAAAATTGTCTGCCCTGTAAAGGGAGTATTGAGAGCTACAATACCTGTACCTGTGGATGTGAATGTTTGATCGGAGTGGAGGAAATGATAAATGTGGGTCAAAGTAGTGACAAAGGGGAGTCCTGTTACAAGGTATCACAGGTGTGAGTAAAGAGAACATTATGATGTAAATAGATGTCTGTCACTGACATGCAACACAACATCCTCACAACCACATACATGTACATGCAACACATCCTCACAACCACATACATGTACATGCAACACAACATCCTCACAACCACATACATGTACATGCAACACAACATCCTCACAACCACATACATGTACATGCAACACAACATCCTCACAACCACATACATGTACATGCAACACAACATATTTTTTTTTACTCGATCCCATTAATCTATCAGTTCATTTCTGTGACAAAGTAACATTTTTCTGATCCAAGGCAGAGATGCAGCATGTTATCAGTGTTGATAGCCAATGTTGACTGTGTACAAGACAAAACCCTTGGTGAAAAAGCAGAAAAAGCATACATATTTTCACTGGTAGAAGTTCATTAACAATCATGGCTAACATAGAAAACCACTGAAGACACACACAAAAAAAAAAAGAAGTGAAAAAGAAATTTTGAAAAGCTGACCTACATGTTTGTAAGAAATTCTGGGAGACACTGCTCTACACTGATTAGAGACAGCCTTTACAATGCATTCTTAAAGAACAAGATCTCCTCTGCTACACCAGGGCTGGGTTTTAGTTGGTAGTTTACAAATAAAGAGTACCTGCCACGGCTATATCACCAATATATAGTGCAGTTTTTCCCATTGGTCAGCCTGAATTACGTTGAACAGCAATCTATCACTAGTTAAAGGGTCACTGAGTGATAGGATAAGACTATATATAGGGTCCGTACTTCTCATATTGGGTAAAAGTGTCAAAAAGGCGTCAGATGAGCTTTGAATTACCAAGCAGAGGTCTGCAGAAACTATGACATCATAATGTTCAGAAGCATACATATAATCCAGCAGAGGGCCAGGAGGTCGAAGGCTACAAACAGGGTTCTTATTGGCAGGTTTATAGATCACAGTTCAACTTACTCATACATTTTAGTAGCATTTTACATATATTTTATATAATTTGTCCCCAATGTCCATGTTGTGTTTGCTGAGCGTGCCCTGAAACTTGACTCTTCCCTACACACATGAACATGAATTAACTCACAGGTTGCCAAAATTATTTATCCAACGTTACTTTCTACATTTTAAGACCAGTAGTACTTAATCAGCAAATGTTTATAAACTTTGACAAAGAATGAAACATTTCAACTAGATATGTGCATCCTGGATTTTTAACCATGCGGGAATTGTAAATAGCTGTAGAAATTGACCTTTCTCTTCAAATTTCAGCAGAATACTTGATTCCATATCTTCCAAGATAACAAAAAATAGTAAAAGGTGTCAAAAAGATGTCACAAATCATACAAGGATTCCTCCCCAACATATTATGTTACATTACAACGTAACAGCACCTTGCCTCACAGAACTAATTGCCCACAACAACATAGGTTATGTTTACAACATTATGCCAACTAGAAATTAGATCTTCACCTTGAGTTCAATAATGCATTCAATTTGTTAACATTAACTGTGACATCCCCTGTGGCAAAAGCTTGGTAATACAGGCTTTCGCAACAAACTGATAAGATGCGCATATATGTAGATCACTTTATGTCATTTGTTTTTTCAAATGTTTTCAGGGCCGTAGGCATGTCAAACTACACATGAATAAAATGACTTTCATCTTCATCAAAACAGTAAATGAAACATCTATTTATTAATTCGATTGTTGTTAAAACACCATTCTGAAAAAAACATGCATTTAAGATTGGTACATGTACACATTATAAAAGTCAGCAATATATAAGGATACATGTTAGCCACTCTATTAATTAATAACCATTGATTTAGGTAGAATCAGGGTGTCTCATTTTCAATTTTTCCCACTTTCCTTTTCTTTACCAGGCTAATCCAAGGTCTCTTGAAGATATTTAGACATTTACACTGGCTTACAAAACCTACTTAATAACAAACTTATTCATGTCTCTTTAATGTGTGTTGAGGACAATTCCAAACTGTTCAGAATTTTGGAAATGCTAAATTAATTTTTCTCAGATATGTGTGTATAAAAGTTAAGAGAGGTTGAACAAAACTTTACTAGGACTGAGACTTGGGTACATGAAGGATACATATTAACAGGTGCAAAAATATGGCACTCTTCTGGAGAGTGGCAGTAGAAACAAGTCTGATGTCAATCATGGTCTGGGCAGAATGGACAAGAAAATTGCAAGAGCTCTTCCTGATTTTGTGGGTCAGCATTTGGAAATTTGCAGAGCAGGACGGGAGGGGGGCAGGGGATTTGCAGAGAGGGGAGAAGGCAGTGCTCCCAGGGAAATCTCCCAAGCAGAGCCGTTAACACAGCTAGCATCGCATCCTTCCATTGTGTGCTAACAACAACTGCCCATAACGGATAACGGCTTTCAGCCGATCAAGTAGCCGCTATTGACGTAATATTGACGTCAGTAACCTCGCTCAGGCAGACCCATGAGTAGTCCAGAAAAAAACGACCACCAAGGAAATATCACCAGAGCTGGGGGAAGTCCACAGAGCTTAAAGCCTGGCAAAGGCCAAGGACAGCTTTACAGCTGGTCTCCCAGACTTCACTGTCCATTTGGCATGCAACGTAATGGTCTACTTCTAAACCTAACACAAAAATGTCTACAGGGGCAGAATAAATATTCAATCAAGCACCAATGTTCTCTCTACAGATGAGCACCATAAATAATTAAAACTAATGAAAGGCATTGGTTGCAGCCTTATAGGTACCTTATACTTGGTGTTATGCTCTAACTCAGGCGGGTGACAAACCTAACACTGTCAGTGATTTTAATGCTGGCTTCTGTCAGAGCAAACCGAATGATGGCCACTCAAGAACAACTGCTACTGATTTCCAAAACACCTGTTCATCAATATCAGTGTACACTGGATTCAATGTGGCAGGTTTCCATAACCTGATTACTCCATGTTTTATCAAGTTCACACCAAGCTGACCATTATTTCCTTGCTTCCTGAAGGTCATGTATAGACAACCCACTTGTCTTGTGACTGTCATTTCATCTCAACCGCTACAGACACCTAAGATGTACACGTAACATTACTCAACAAATTACGTCTCCTGATGCAAGTTCCTCTTGGTCAAATCTTCTACAGCTTTAGCAAAGAGACTTCAAAAAAACTAGGTCTGCATGTACAATACATTTCTTAACAAACACGTTTAGCACGGCTATTTCTCATTCTAATTTCCAGATTTGTGTTCAGTTTTTGTCCTTTGTTTGGTTGAGTGGCATATATTTCTTTATCACTTGGTGGTAGTTATTGATTTATAGGGTGTGAACTATTTATCTTAGCTAACTTTATACATATACAGCACAAAGGTGCACACATATCCAAATTCCAATGACACAAACCTGAGCGTTTCTAGGATGCATTCACCTGTGACATCAGGCAGGTGATTTATCTCAAGCATGAGATGTATAAAATGTGTGCTTTAAAGAGCAAAGCAGAGAATTTCACACATAAATCACTGTTTGCTCAATGGCTTGAAGCCTCCAGACTCCATCCCCTACACCAACAAATATGTATCTTAACCTTAATGAGATAAAGAACTGTGCATTAGGGCAGAACTTTGTACTCATACTTAGGGTTGTACTGAAGTGTGCATTGCCATGACAACACAGATGATGCTGAGAACAGACAGATGTTCGTATCTGGAACAAAGACAACAAGTGCTGTGCAAGTAGTTGATTGAACTCAGATTATGTCAACAACCTGGTATGGGAAGTGATATTGCATACATTGCCTAGGGGACACTGTATAGATAAACACAACAACCAAGTACAGATGTACAGGCATTGCTAATGTGCTTGTAGTTATAAAAGTGAGTTTCTGTAGTCAATAAGCAAGTGCAATTCTGGAAGTAGTTTAGAGAGATTGAATAAAGTTAACAAACAAGTATAGGTAATGCCAGTGTAGGGGATTTGAATAAAGTGAAGAACTAAGTGCAAAAAGTGCCACTGTACACGTGGCTTTAAATAAGTAGTTTGGATGAAGTTAACAACAACTGGAAGTGCAGAAAGAGTTAGATCATATGTCATTTAGGGAGTTTGAATACGATAGTCCACAAGTAAGAACAGGTAGTGCCTCTGTGCAAGTCATTTCAGTAACTTGTATAGAGTGAACAACCAAATCTAGGAAAAGCCACTTTGCAAATAGTTTAGGAAGTATGGATAGATGTGAACAACCAATTACAGGAAGTGTCCCTGTTCAAGTAAATCCCCAGTTTGGATTTGAAGTCAACAACCAAGTACATGTATATGAATTGTTTTGTCATATTGATGACAGTAATTCAGTTATAAAATATGAGTACTTGTAACTCAAAGTTTAGTAGAGGAGCAAATGAGCAGAGCCTGGAGGAAATGAAGAACAATATGCCATTCCATGGATCTTCATAGATGATCTCATTCATGTGCGATCAGAAGACTAAATCACTTCTATCAGGTTACTCTTGACCACTGAGGTCACGTGCAGGTGTTTGAAGTCAGCCCTCGCTGTTTTGGTGCCATGTGAAGTTTGTCAGTGCCATGTGAAGTTTGTCAGGTGCCCATGTGAAGTTTGTCAGGTACCATGTGAAGTCTGTCAGGTGCCAATGTGAAGTTTGTCAGGTGCCATGTGAAGTTTATCAGGTGCCAATGTGAAGTTTGTCAGGTGCCATGTGAAGTCTGTCAGGTGCCATGTGAAGTTCAATGTGAAGTTTGTCAGGTGCCAATGTGAAGTTTGTCAGGTGCCATGTAAAGTTTGTCAGGTGCCATGCGAAGTTTGGTGGTTTACTCCAAGCGCTCTAGTTTCCTCTGCCAACAACATATAATCGCTGTCTTATGAACAAAAAATTCTTAAGCACAGCGTTAATCGTCAATCAATCAATTTTATACTGCATCACCAAATTAAAGTCTAATAAATAACTAATTCCGAAATCTATAGTTTATGACACCAGTATATACACATATGTGAAACATAAATGCTAATAAAAATACTACACCAGATGATGTAGATGTATGTAATACTCACAGTACTGTATATTTTAACACTTTCCTGATACCTGAAACATGTCCTACAGTAAATTCACTTCCACATGTACTTTTCATCTGCATGCCAGAAATATGACTTTTAGCTCTGTACTATTTCACACCCAAAACTGCAACTGAATCATCTTTCAGTGACAGCATAATACATAAAGCATGCACCAATATTTAAAGCTACATACATGGAACAATTCACCAATATGCATATCAACATGTGTATACGTAGAAGTGGACATATTTTAACACTAAACTTATACTCTAAAAAAATACCTCCACACTGCTCAGTCCACATGTGGTAAACACTGCTTGCTCAAGTTAAAGTTTATATAAGCTGTTATGGTTTCACATGTCGTACATGTGTGAAACTCGTCATGACTCCCTGTTTAGTCTGCATTAGGATGTGTAATCTGAAAATACGCTGAATAAGACCAATGCATGTGAACATGTAGTTTTACGTGTACACATGTATAGTGATGCTCCCTTGTAAATGACGTTGCTTATCAAAGCCTAAGAGAGAAAACTCTGGCCTGATATTTGTGAGTATGTATATGCCTGCTGAGGTATATATGTGTATGTACACTGGGTGGATATTTTCTCCTCCCACACCCATCTACAATCAGTGGTTACGGCCGGTGATACAGTATACAGCAAACTGATCAGATATTACATGTAGACCACCTGAACACAGTTGCTGCATGTTGTCTGAAAGGTCAATTTTAATGTCTTGGCAGACGTCAACCTCAGCAGTATCTGTCACTTGCCTGACACCACCTGTCAGATGGCTTGTTGCAGTAAGTTGAGGTCAGGAAACTACAATGCCTGCAGCATATACCATACATGTTCAGGCGATAATGAGAGCATGGCGAGAAATACTTTGTTTGACAGCATTTTGATATTAAATGGTCTGGTGTTATGTATACATATCTCAAAGGCAACTCCATACATCATAAGTCAATGGGAAAATAATGCAAAATCCGCTTGAATCTGTCAAATTTGACACCATATTTGCAAATGAGTTTCAGAAGAAGGATGGTGTTGCCTCTGGGAGGTCTCTGTAATTGCTCCATTAAAGGACGTCAAGAATGTGTTGATTCATTAACACCGTAGAGATACAGGTAACAGGGCCTTAAGGTTTCCTGCATTAAGTATGCATTTATATGCATGTATTTATTCATTTATCTGACTAATGTTTTTGCCATGCTCAAGAATATTTCACTTATACAATGATACACACAGAGATACAGGTGACAGTTAGACAGCGCTGCACTTGGTTTCCAGTCTGAAGAAAATACACAAAAATGTAGATTTATTTATTCAATTGGTGTTTTATGCAGTATTCAAGAACATTTCACTTATATGACAGCAGCCAGCATTATGGTGAGAGGAAATTGGGTAGAGCCTGGGGGAAACTCACAACCATAGAACATACAACCAGGGAGGGAGCCGGCCAGAACTGGACTTGCATTCACAGCCATCACACTGGTGAGAGTCTGCTGGGTCACAGTACTTCGCTAACATACTAACCACCTGACCACGGAGGCCTTCAGAAATGTGTATGTACAATGAAGTGGACCAATACACAATATATGGTCTCACCCTGAGAAATCCAAAGATTTGGATTAGATTTTTCAACTAATGGGGTATACATGTACCTAATGTCTACTTGGCTTTCTGAGTAGAGGCTCAGTTTCATGAAGCATACTTGGTGCTAAGTACATTTCCTATCACCTATCTAACATACACTGTAGTAGCAGTTAAGGGAATACTTAGCTAAGTGCGCGTCATGAAACTGGGGCCAGTTCCAAAGATGCATCTCTAACCGGCTGGACTTCCACTAGTCACAACATTACATGCACATATACACATTGTGCATGTTTGTGCTGAACTCATTTTGCAGAGTCATTATGCAAATAAGGTGAAATGGGTACACCTCTATTATCACTTCAGTAAATGAGGTCATGGGAGTTTTACTAATTAGTCTGATTCAGAAACAGGAACATTTGAGCCATATGTCACAGCCTCTATCTCTAGCTGCCGGGGATCAACCACGTCACAACTTACATTATTTACCTGCTCAGGTGCAGCTAGCCCCATATGCTACTTAGCATTTACAGAGTGCCTCTTATACCTATCCAGATAAGCACACCTGTACCAAATACAGGCAAATATATGAACACAGGTGACATAGCACAAGGGGTGGTGATGCGGGTGGGGTGGGGGCTCTTAGCTAACATTTCTTGCTCTGTTTCAATAGCTGTTCATCAGCCTTTCAGTTACTATGATCTCTCACAAATCTCCACCTGTCTGCCTCATGGCTGCAGGGGGCCCAAGTCACCTGGAATAACACTTCATTTAATGTAAGCTGATCCGGAAGCTCACTAAGCCCTGTTTTTGAGCTTAAACTGCACTATCATCCTCTCTCTAATTAGTACAGATTAGGGGCTACCTGTGAATGTACATGTAGTCAACAAACTTACAGTGGGAGGGTGGGGAGAGGGAGTATTGTATCAGATAAGGGTGGCAATGGTTAAAGTTATCAGCAGCTACAAGGTAACAGTGGGACAGGAACTATGGATCACATGCATGTGGCCAAATGAATATGACTAAAATGTTTATTAACACTACCTATCCTTAAGTTTCCAGATACCACTCACATTGCATTTGGGAAGCAACAATAAACCTACTAAAGCTCACACCATCACACCAATGAGAAACTAAAGGGGTTGATTGTCCAATTCAGCTGATAAATTCTTGCAAACTTCACGAATGTTACAACATATAATACTTCATTCATGGTAACTAAAGAAAAACATCCAAACAAACGTTATTGCCTCAAATGTTCTGCCACAGCTATGGTCAGTAAATATAATATACAAAACCTTCTGTGAATAAATACAGAATACTTCAAAATCAGCGATTTATAAATCCTTTTGCTTCATAGTCAGCATGACTGGGATATGTAAAGTACGGGTTGGGATAGTGTTTGCATCCTGCTGGATTTGGTGGTGTACATAATGCTTGGTGTTTTCAGTGGTGAGCTCAGACTATAACTATGGCCATATTGGGGCAATTCTACTACATGTACAAAGAGACATGCTATGATATAACAGAGATAATGTTTAAGACATCAAAATATTTGAAGCAAACAGATATAAGATCATAAATCCAAAGGTTTCACAAAACCTCCAGAGTCACAGCAATGATTAGGAGACTTACCAAATATTTCCCCACCACTTGCATACTCTGTGACTAAATATAACATTCTCTCAGTCTCCATAACCTGCAACAACAACATGAGAAGCACGTCATTGGCAACGAAATCAAAACAATATTATACAGG
The DNA here is from genome assembly GCA_016165875.1 of Acanthopleura granulata. NCBI lineage: Eukaryota > Metazoa > Mollusca > Polyplacophora > Chitonida > Chitonidae > Acanthopleura > Acanthopleura granulata. Next base: position 7,900,050 of record JABBOT010000003.1, on the reverse strand, counting down.
TATCTGGAGGAATCTGAAACAGTTACTCATATGACATTGGTGAATGGAATACATCTGAATACACACCAGTCACTAAACTACAGATTTAAAATGCATGTAAACATAATTTTTTCGTCAAATCTATCAAAAAGTACACTGATGTGCCGAAATACATACACTGTGCAAATCTACATACACGAAATACATACACTGTACAAATCTACATACATGAAATACATACACTGTGCAAATCTACATACACAAAATACATACACTGTGCCAATGTCATAATGGAATCTGGGAAGAGATTATACAAAATGTGATTCATGTCAAACCATGCATGTGCACATAACGTAAAAGACACTAGAAGAAAGTGGATATCTACATTTTCCAACTGAATATCACAAGAGCCAGGCAAAGGACATTTCCAGCCAACTGCTTAGATTGAGAACAACATTTCCTTGTTGTTTACTAAAACAGTTTGGGAATATTAGACCTGAAGTAAAGTGGTTTGGGGATATCATTAAGAGCTTAGCAAAGCAGCACAGATTTATGAAGTTGTTTACACAGGATCTTTTGAAGCAAGCAGTGGACATGTTAATGTAGAAGTAAGCATGTGCTTGTAATGTACTGAGCTTGTGAATGCTCATGAGGAGAGTCCACACATGATATACATGTACTGAGCATGTAAACGCTCATGAGGAGAGTCCACACATGATATACATGTACTGAGCATGTGAACGCTCATGAGGAGAGTCCACACATGATATACATGTACTGAGCATGTGAACGCTCATGAGGAGAGTCCACACATGATATACATGTACTGAGCTTGTGAACGCTCATGAGGGGAGTCCACACGTGATATACAGGTACTGAGCATGTGAACGCTCATGAGGAGAGTCCACACATGATATACATGTACTGAGCATGTGAACGCTCATGAGGAGAGTCCACACATGATATACATGTACTGAGCTTGTGAACGCTCATGAGGAGAGTCCACACATGATATACATGTACTGAGCATGTAAACACTCATGAGGAGAGTCCACACATGATATACATGTACTGAGACTTGGAACAGTGGTCACTTTCAGACTTATTCAGTCCCTATGTAACACTTTGAGCCTTGGAATGGTGAATGACCAAGCAAAAGTTTGCAAACAATGTTTTATGGTTTGTAGTGGATCATCTTCACGTGATCATCTTTACATGTATGTGTTATGGCTAGAGGTGGAAATGTTTACAAAGCATTTTGCATGCAATGTTTTATGGACTAGAATGCACATGTTCATGAAGGAGTGTTAAGCACTATGTGTTTAGGCTATACAGGAGTGTACTACAGGCTGATCTATGATGTACCACATTAAGCACTGGTTACATTTTGAGTCCAGCAATCTGCATGCCACGTGTTGCAGCTAACCTTTATGCTCTCAAAACTAAAAAATATTTCAACTTCTGTCTATAACAGTGCTCAAATCGAGCATCCCACAAAAACATTTTTCTTTCACTTTACAAAATTGCACGGAAATTGTCCTTTCGCATCACGACTGGACAATTTCAGACACTTAAAAGTGAGGGCTACATGTTCAGTAAATATGCCAGTGTTGTGCATGTGTCCAGTGGATGCAGAGAGAGCCTAGCAGAAAACCCACTATAAAACCGGGTCTGACGACCCATTTATCTGCACATGTACAGCAATCAAGTCAGCTTTTGGGGGTTAAACTGAAGGGAAAACTTAAAAGTGCAGATGGGGAAGATTACAGAAGTGTTTAGACACTGCATCATGCATCGTCCTGGCATGGGACTGGCTCTTTGAGAAGTCCTACATGTCACACTGACCACTCCTCACTTCATTAGTCTGATCGAGTTCTGAAGACCTGAGATTTGGGACAGATTAGTGGTCATCCGACCCAGGAGTTGGCCGGCCCGTTGCTGAGGTAAACATGTCGGGTGACTGGGCAGAAGGTCAGTGTGTCAGTAGGTAACCCAGCTCAGCTAATAGATGCCTCTCTTGCAGGCCCAGTATTGATTCATATTTGCCTCAAGGAGCAAGCCACACAGGCAGCTCTCCTTCTTGAAAACAGCAGATTTCGTTCTAAGACAGAACCAAATCCTCTTCAACTCCATGGAGGATTCCTACATTAATTTTACATTATACTAATAGACAGAAAAAATCCTGCTTTATCATTTGCTGAATACAGTTGCTGAACAAAAAAATTCAAAACCTAAGCTCCCTGGATAAAACAACACTTAAATCTGCACTGAACTGTTCCACAAAATGAAAGCATCAAAACAGACTAATGCTGCATTAAACTTCAAACATAAAGATTAATCATGTGGAAGTCCACTGTAAAAACAAGGCAATTAAGCCCTGTACATGTTCCACAAATGATAGTAAAACTCATTCTGATACAGTGCACACATTAACAGACACAAGAAACAAAGGGATCTGCATAACAATTGTATGGGCACCAACAACACTATTTGCAGTATAAGACACATAAGTAAAACACAACGGACAAAATCACGCTTCATATTTATGCTATTCAAATCCATAGCTAACAAGGAATAATAGATAAGTGGAAAAAAACACAGATGGTTATGGAAAGAGCAAAGAATGTCTTGCAGCAACACATCTTCAGAAGCAGAAACTATCAAGAGAGTGTAGAGAAATCAAAGCAAATGCTGGAGAGAGTTGCTTCAGGGTGGAATGGTTAGTCTCGCACATTTGCAAACAGAAGACAGATTTGACACTCCATCCTCTTGTGAAAGATTTGTCATGTCTAAGTTTCTAGCTACATGGTATCACCTTGCAATTTTGCTTGAGAGGGCAGGAATCATGTTCCAAATCAGGCCAGGCAAAGGTTCTGTCTTCAGGTGCTAATGTCAAACCACAGGTAATAGGAGACATTCAGATGTATACCAAAAATGTGAAATGTCAGCCCAAGAGATCTAGTAGCACACATAGTGACACTTCCATGAACATGTGCACACACCTTCATGTACATGTGTACAGGCCAAAAGAATACCAGCTATTCAGTCAACTGACTATCGGGGTACCATGACAGGTCATTAGAGACGAGGAGACCTCCTCTGGAACTGGGGATAAGGACTTGCCTGGAGAGATATACCCAGGGCTTGGCAGGCCAGTAGGCCACAGTTAAAAAGTTGTTTGTATATCGTATCTTTGTATACCTTGACTTGTATATATCTTGAATTAATGAAGTCTTTCCTTTACTGTAGGCTTAAATAGAAGTACTTGATGAAAACTGGGTTGGAAAACTACGTTTTTCTGAACTTGTTCACATTATTCCGCATCATATTCACCTTCAAGGCAGCCCATATTCTGAACTATCACTCAAGAAAATGTACGACATCAAAGTTGTTTCAAAACATCAACTGGATGACGCAAACACTGGTTACACTTGTTCAATCTCTCAGTGACGTCATGACGTCACAATTGCTTTCGTCAAGAATGGAATGAAATCTAAGCATCTATTTTGCACGAAGTCTGCTGAGCAACCGTCTACATGTGCATCCATATATGGTAATGCTCATTACTTTTCATACATACATTAACTTTCGTAGTTCTGGTCGAAAGACAACACTTTGGAAAATTAATTTTTGCTTACAAACGGAAAATTGCAACATTACGAGGGTAATATTTTCTGAAAGTGTTTAAGTTGGCTATTGGGCGAAAAATACAGAAGGATCAGTTTAAATTGATTAAACCGAAAATTTGCGAAAATTCTCCAGTTTAGTCTCTTTAAGTGTATGAATAAACAACCAGTTATAATAGTACCACACCTGTATACAAAATTCACATGAACATAGCACAGATCTGAAAAAAGCTAACAACTGCACACTAAGTGACTAAGCGAGATTCGAGAAAGGGACAAAAACAAATGAAAACCATCAGTTGTGGTTACACGTATACACTGAAGCAAATAACAGATACTGACAAAACAAACTACAAATAGACACCAATTATGAGCTAACAAAGGAAGAGATAAACAGGGTTATCCATGAATTGCAGCACTGTTTGGAAGGTGGGATGATATCCTATTGGAAAGATATATGTTTCATCAACAGAAATCATTATACATGACATTTTTTTCGGCCTCTAAAAATGTTCTTTTAGGGGGAAAATTTTAGGCCCCTTAGCATATTTATAATGAACGTTGCATCAAGACATATATAGAGCTCCTAGAAACAAAAGCTAGGAGCTGATCACCTTCACTACAAATACAGAGATTCCATGGAAACATGAAGTTCACCATTTTAAAAGAATATTATCAACCTTGGCTCACTTTCACTTAAAACTTCCTAAAAGTTATCTGAAGCTTTGTTTATAAATCAGACAGCCTTTAGGCGCTATAACCTAAACACACAGTACAGACCATCATTTAGGAACAAGTTATGAGAAATGTGACCCATGGAGTTTTAACAAAAGTGCTAGTGCTGAAGAATTATACATCAGGGGATTCCACTCACACATGAAGTTCAATATACATGTGTCAGCAGGGGTAAAACACCACATAGGTCTTACACAAAGCCTTTAACCATTGTTTACTGCACAGAAAGAAGTCACAGAAGTTATATTGATACATGTATTGATGGCATGAAACAAAAAACAGGTGTCAGATGCTTTCTAAAGCATATCATTTCCTTTAAGGATACTAGAACCCCTTGTGGGCCAAATTTCACATTTTGCCTTGTGTAGCCCAAAATATTGATCAAATATGGCCATCTGTATTCTGAAAGCCAAACAACTGCTGATTTCAAAAAAAAAACTTTTAAAATTTACCTAACTTTAATTATTCTAAACAAATAGTAAGTTTGAAAAGTTTTAGAGTTGTTTTCAAAATTGCTATTTTATCCTCAGTTTTCATGTTTTTCTTCTTTAATTGGATAATTTACTATTTAAACTAATACAAGTTCCACAGCTTTTTAATATTCATCTTAAGACTGTCCTGAGTGATCATTTAAAGGTAAACCTTTCCAAAACTTTAAAAAACATTTGAAACTTTGATGTTCTTTTACTAATATTTTTAAAACTAAACCAGATATCAAAAATCTGTGAAACTATGATTTAACTTTGGTATTTAGCTACACTTGTGCCAAGCTTCACACCATTATGCTGAAAAATAAGCGAGAAATAAAAGTATTTCACCACATAACAGTCTCAAAAATAACAAGGAAGAAAAAGACCCAATTGTCTTGAGGAGCATTATGTGTGACAAAATTCATCATTAAATAGTTTGCCAATTAATTTTAATCACAAACTACCCTGTCTCGAGTTAAAATGTGAACATATGTACCTACTTCTGTTAGATTTTAAATCTCATCATGTTCCATCACAGTGTTAATTGGTGTTTTAGCTTGACATTCCTGAGTAAACCCTGCTAGAATGTGTTGATAAACTAACTCTTCCTTGCATGGGGTGATTAAGGATGTTGTTTTAGTTAATAAGTCTGCTTGAGTAGTCTGCACAAGCTGCCATGCACAGTTCATAGCAGGAGGCAATACATATTTACCAGACTATTCACAGCAAGTACCCCCCCCTCGCTTTCAGTGACCTAATGCCCACAATTAGGGGAAATTAAGAAAATACAACTGCCTTGGTTCACCACCTGATATACTTTTTGTCAAATTTTAGGTATTTACAATCAGAATTTGGTTTTCATCTTTAAGTGAGAGGGGAGAATGGAGAATAAGAATGTGAAATAAAGAAAATTTGCCAAATTTCACCCCTAAGGGGTTCTAGTATCCTTAAGCCTGTATGTATTTCATTCACAGTTACCCTCCTGTAAACCATTAAACATCAACTACCAGAGTGGTATATTTAACAAATGTCCAATTCAAATGAAGACATATTTAATTGTGGACTTGACACATGAAGCTTATATTCTGATGGTAAGTGCACACAGTATCTGCACAACAAGGTACTCACAAAAGTTTTACTTGTTACAATTATACATGGATATCACATAGATAATATACTGATGTGGAATAGAACTGTTTACAACCACAGAATGTTCTTGCAATCATAGCAGACTTACCTGATATACATGGTAAATAACATGAAGTTTCACCAAAAACATGCATTTTTGGAGCCAAATATATATCAGAAAATATTTTTTTTTTGGCACTGAAACTTACATTTCCTCAGCAGAATATAACTGTACATTCTAAATAAAGCCTGAAACAACTTTGTAAAATGAAAACTCTGGGAATCAGTGCAATTTAGTCATGGGGAAATTTGAGGTCATTTACCATTGCCTGATGTCACATACTGATATTCTGAAGAGCTGCTGAAGATCACACGAAGCATTTTTGAGGAATGTCATTTTTATCATTTGTGAAAAACTTGCCTAATATAAGCTAATGATATTGTAAGGAACAGGCACACAATGTACATGTAATTGTATTCCATGTACTTGTAATAATGGTAGAATATAACTTGAATATAACCTGATATGACAATGAAACTGTTGGAGAACACACAATGCACTTGGACAATGAGCTTGTAATAATAGTGATTTATTTATTTATTTATTTCATTGGTGTTTTACGCTGTACTCAAAAATATTTCACTTACACAACGGCGGCCAGCATTACTGTGAGAGGAAATCGGGCAGAGCCCGGGGGAAACCCACGAACATCCGCAGGTTGCTGGCAGACCTTCCCACATACGGCCGGAGAGGAAGTCAGCATGAACTACGCTTGAACTCACAGCCACTGCATTGGTGGGAGGCTTCCGTGATTGCGCTGCACTAGCGCGCTAACCGTCTGTAACACTAGTGAAAGACTTACCTGATATAATCTAATGATATGTGGGTGCTTCAGAAGCTTCATTATCTGAATTTCGCGGAATATTTTACGAAGATTGTCCTCATCTAACTGTGTCTTGTCTATAATTTTAATGGCAACCTGAAAAAGAAATTAAGACATCATAGAATTATATACGTACTGGCATTTAAATTACATGATCTATGAAGTGAATAGATGATCAGCTTAAGGATATCAGAGCCCCCTCGTGAGCAGAATTTCACGTTTGCCTTCCATAGCCCAAATTACTGCTCAGATACGGCCATATGTATATATATTCTGAAAGCTACAAGACTGCCGATCTCAAAAAAGCTTTTAAAATTTACCTAACTTTAACATAATCAAAATAGATAAAGGTTTGAAAAAAATCAGAGCTGTTTTTCAAAATACTATATTTTGGCCAATTTTCAAAATTTTGCAATTTTTTGGCCCAAGTGGATAATTTACTATTGAAACTAAAAAATGATCCCACAGATTTGTAATATTCAGGTTAAGATTATTCTGAGTGAGTATTTAAAGATAAAACTTTCAAAATTTTTTTTAAAAAATTTGAAACTTTGATGTTCTTTTACTGATATCTTTAAAACTAAAACAGATATCAAAAATTTGTGGGATTGTTTTTTAGCTTGAATATTTAGCTACACATGTGCCAAGTTTCATACCATTATGTTGAACAATAAACGAGAAATAAAAGTATTTCACAACAATTTCAAAAACAGAAAGGGATGGAAAGACTAAAATGTCTGAGGGATCACTGTGTGTGACAAAATTCGTCATTAATTAGTTTGCCAATTAATTTAATCCAGAATTGTCTTCCCTCGAGTTAAAATGTGAACACAGCAACCTACTTTTGTTAAATTTTAAAACTTATCATGCTCCATGTAAGCATAAATTGGTGTTTTATCTTAATATTTCTTAGCAAAACCTGCTCAAATGTGTTTAGAAACCCCTGCCCCAATGGAACCCGAGGGGTGATTGAGGCTATTGTTTTAGTTAATAGACCTGCTGGAGTAGTCTACACAAGCAGCCATGTACAGTTTATAACAGGAGGCAATACACACTTACCCCTTTAATGAGCCAAACTCCCCCATCAGGGGAAACTAAAAATGCGCAATTGCCTAGGTTCACAACATGTTATACTTTTTTGTCATATTTAAGGGTTTTACTATTCGAATTTGGTATTCATCTTTAAGTGTGTGGAAAGATAGAACAATGGAGACTAAGAATGTGAAATAAAAACATTTGGCCAAACTTCACCCTTAAGGGTTTCTAGTATCCTTAATGCATGTTCACTATAGATTATAAGCTACTCCAAGTATAATCGGGGAGGGTGGGGGGAGTCATGCCATTTTGTTTGGGAAGGATAAAATACATTATGTTTCAGAAGTAATTAATCATTAAATGAATGCTTTCAACAATATGAAACTGATTACTTGTAGCTCATTAAGGTAGTTCATAAGCTAGCATACAATTTAATAGAAACCAAAAATCTGTAAGTCACTATAGCGTATGTATGGATAAAATGACTCACTTATATTCAACTGGTCGGCATTTTATGCCATACATAATTACATTTCACATATAATGATACATCACAGCAGCAAGATTTATAATTTGAGGAAACCAGACTTCCCAGCGTAAACTACATTACACAAGGAATTGACAAATCTTTAATAATGTATTTCATGATTTGTAAAAACCAGAAAAGCTGTTGACCACATAATGCCACTATGGTCTCAGGGCAGCGAAATCAGCAGAGCTCTGATCAAGTCCCTTCTCCCCATTTTTCTGGTTCTTCTATCATTTTTCTACTGTTACGTATTCAACATTAAAGGAAAATTCCAGACAGAAAGACTGAAAAGCTCTACACTATGGTATCTGAATCACAAATAATTAATTTTTTAAAATTCTGCTAAACCAGACAGTTGATAAAACCTAGAGAATGGAGATTGACGTAATGATGTTATGTCATCATCTGACAGTCATGAATATTTAACTTATTGTCCAAGTGAAAATGTGCAGTTTTCAAGAAAAGTTAAGATCAGATTTCTGCATATTTTGGATTTATCCCCACAGTTTTTAATATGCAAAAACAAATTCATTCCAATACACGTTTAGTGATGCCCCACACCAGAACAACCCTAGTACAGAGCTGAGCATCAACATGAGACTACAGATACATGAGCAGTACTGTCCACTAAAATCTGACATCAGTCCTTCCTCTCGACCCTAAACAGAAGGTAGCAAACATGAGGCCCATCAGTCCTCCTCTCGACCCTAAACAGAAGGTAGCAAACACGAGGCCCATCAGTCCTCCTCTCTACCTTAACCTGAACCAAGGTCTCTAAGGCCACTTCTACAAAACGTAGCTGACACTAAGGCCACTCATACAAAACGTAGCTGACACTAAGGCCACTCATACAAAACGTAGCTGACCCTAAGGCCACTCCTACAGAAGGGACCTAACACAAAGGCCTCACCTACAGCAGGTAGCTGACAACAACCAATCAGTCCTTCCTCTCTACTGTAACCTGAACCAAGATAACTCATACAGAAGGTAACTGACACCAAGGTAATTCCTACAGAAGGTAGCTGACACCAGCCCAACATGCCTTTCTCTATACACTAACCTGAACCATGGTCACTCATACAGAAGGTAACCAAGGTCACTCCTACAGCTGACACCAGCCCGCCTTTCTCTCTACTCTAACCTCAACCAAGGTCACTCATACAGAACGTAACTGACACCAAGGTCACTCCTACAACTGACACCAGCCCGCCTTTCTCTCTACTCTAACCTCAACCAAGGTCACTCATACAGAACGTAACTGACACCAAGGTCACTCCTACAGCTGACACCAGCCTGCCTTTCTCTCTACTCTTACCTCAACCAAGGTCACTCATACAGAACGTAACGGACACCAAGGTAATTCCTACAGCTGACAACAGCCCGCCTTTCTCTCTACTCTAATCTGAACCAAGGTCACTCATACAGAACGTAACTGACACCAAGGTCACTCCTACAACTGACACCAGCCCGCCTTTCTCTCTACTCTAACCTCAACCAAGGTCACTCATACAGAACGTAACTGACACCGTCACTCCTACAGCTGACAACAGCCCGCCTTTCTCTCTACTCTAATCTGAACCAAGGTCACTCATACAGAACGTAACTGCCACCAAGGTCACTCCTACAACTGACAACAGCCCGCCTTTCTCTCTACTCTGACCTGAACCAAGGTCACTCATACAGAAGGTAACGGACACCAAGGTCACTCCTACAGCTGGCACCAGCCCGCCTTTCTCTCTGCTCTAACCTGAACCAAGGTCACTCATACAGAAGGTAACGGACATCAAGGTCACTCCTACAGAAAGTAGCTGACACCTGCCCATCAGGCCTTTCTCTACCCTAACCTGAAGCAAAGTCACTCATACAAAAGGTAGCTGGCACTAAGGCCACTCCTACAGAGGGTAGCTGACAACAGTGCATCAGTCCGTCTCTACCAAGGTCACTCGTACAGAAGGCAGTGTACACCAAGGTCACTCCTACATAAGGTACCTAACACCAAGGTCACTCCTACAGACGGTAGCTGACACCAAGGTCACTCCTACAGAAGACAGCTGACACCAGGCCCATCAGTTCTTCCTCTCTACCCTAGCTTTCACCAAAGTCACTTCTACAGGGGCTGCATTAGAAATATATTACTGATAACATGTCACAATACAGCATATACATATTTAAGTTTTATTAATTCCACATAAAATAATGAACTGGTAATAAACATGATATGCTGGTCCAGAGGCTGTACGACAGAGTCATGTCATCAACCATGCCTGGCTTGAGTGTTAATGAGGTTTTCACTGTTCAGGAGCTGCCCGCATCAGCTTGGTGACATTTGTGTTCCGTAAGAGCCCACACATGGCTAACTAAAGCAGTCGTTTAGTCATCTTGTGTAAAGGCTGATTTAATAACGTTCAAAGTGACTGGCTGCACACTGAAGTAATGTCATTTGGCAGATCAACTGATAGTCACTTGGCAGTGTTAAGTTATCTGGGCTAATCTGTATTGATTTTATAGAGCAATTCCTAAGTTCTATGCTACCAGCCAGTACCGAGCTATCTCTGTGGTCACCATGAACATCATGGCTGGACAATGGTCAGTCATGGTCAATAGTACCCTCTAAAGTGACCAGGACCATGTACCTAAGGTTTCCATCAATGAACTAAATGACCATGGAATAAATCTGAAAGATAAACAGTGTCTCATGTAACCCTTACATGTAGGGTGTACAGTAGCTTGAAGTGTACTTATTTATTGGAGTTTTATGCCGTACTCACAATTATTTCACTTAAAAGCATTAAGGAGGAAGGAAACCCCTACAGACAACCTATGACCATTTCCTTGCAGTACATAGCACTGACAGATAAAACCTTTGTTTACAGCTTCCAGTCTTGTGCCTGTACAAGAGGGTTGACAGTAAACTTTCTCGGCAATATTTTGGTCATTGGGAGTAAATCTGTGCAACTACCTGCATAACACCTGTACATTAAGGCTCTCTGCTCTCTCCACTGGCAGTACGGTTGATGCTGTCAACTATACATACATGCACCTGCACCTGCCAAGAACCTGTGCACAAAGACTTGTAACAGTATGTTGACTGAGAACAACATAGAGACTTTCAAGAGCTGTATATTCATGTATCGGTCTTTTACACCATACTCAAGAATATGTCCAGGCAGCCAGCATCATGGTGGAAGGAAACCCTTTTCAAGGTTCACATATATTTTGCATACATGTGCTAATTGAAAAGTGAAAAACATTTAACTGGTATACCACAACATAAATGTCATTCTATGTACATCAGTGTTACTCCACACAATGAATACATGTATATACCGGCACTGCTTTAATAAGCACAGCTTTTTTGAGCTAACATGTATTTGTAATTTTTTAATACATGTTGCATAAAAACCTATCCCCATGTTAAAGCAAACCTGTAAGTGCATTCATCCACACAATGCACATGTATATGTTTTAAATCTAGCTTTATTCACGTTCTGCCTTCATTCATATGTGAACTCGGTTTTTTAGCATGTTTACTGGTATTTTGAGCTAATGCTATTCCATAACATGAATTTTCAGATAAGCAGAAACACTGATGTTTTGACTGATGAACATAAATACACATTAAATGCCATGTGCTAAGGGGTGCTTTTAAGATCAAATTTACAACTTAAAAATTTGGACGAACTTCATAAATGTAAATACTCATGTATGTATGTCATAATTTAATAGCTAGTCTCATATGTTGCACTGTGGCTCAGCCTCCAGAGGCGCTGTCTTCAAGTCTCTTAATAATTCTCAAGTGCTGCAGTGCATCTGAAGTGTAGTCATGTACATGCAGCTCTAAGAGCCAGACGATTCGTGCCATTTCCCCACTGCGACCCCACAGCTCTCAGGTGAGCCTGGGATGCCCAAGGAACACCTCTGATTAAGCCCTTCACACCCAGGACTTAATCAGGACACATGGAAGACGCCTTCAGGCTGGTCTGGTGTGGCTGGGCAAAGTGACACAGCCAGCAGACACAGGACACAGCGAGGGTCCAGAGCGACTCAGTACATCTGAACGCGGCCAAGTCTCCATGACACGGGTGCCTTTAAGCACAGGTGAAGACTAGGAGATGAACCTGCCGATGCTGCAGTCGGGGGTTAAACCACGATGTTGTTATCAGGCACGTTATCACTGGTCTGTTTGAGTGGCTGGTTCCCACACGGAGTGGACCCTGAAGAACAATGCTACCAGTCAAACAACACACCTGTCGCAACCCTCATAGATCTCTTCTGCAGCTTCTAAACCTGGATATACAGGGCTATATTTGGCAGCAAGATAAACCTAAATGGGACAAAATTCACAGAAACAAGCTAAATATACAAAGTAGAACAGATAAGTGATGAAGGTGCATGGGGAAGGCCACAATGAGAACACAGTTATCACAACCTGTTTGTCATCTCAAAGTCCAATGACTAGGCCCTCACCCATGCTAACAATCAGGCTCCACATATTATGCAAAACTATTGTAATTTAATCAAATTGCACTCGTTCACAGTCACCTTGTTTTGGTATGAAGTATGAATACATCTGTATATACACCGTTTGCTTAGAAGCTACATTGATTGTGGTTGCAAAGTTTTGCTAATGCTATCATAAAGTGGTTTGTATTATTGATGTCAGGAAAGCTTTGTCCTCAACCCAGTATATAGACAAAAGTTGATATGGTGACCTTACAATAGCATCTTGTACCATATGGGGGCAAGACTGAAAATTGTCAATAAGTCTTGCTTCGGAGATTTGCAGCTGATCCTGTAATGGCATAAAGGTGACATGCAGCCAGGTAAGGTGGTCACATGTCCTTTGGTTAAGGTCATTCTGCTAAGGACACAAGAGTAATCTCTAATATTCGCTGTCATTTCAAACCTGTTTGGACATGCATTCTAAACATGTATGACAGCACAACTTTCCAGTATGCCATTTATTACTTTTACGTATTATTTTGACTTTTAACAAGAATTCATGAATACTCAACCTTTTCTGTAACAATAAGAGCACTAAACTAAAAATGGCTATGCACAAAACAGTTTTTACCAGCGCATGTTCTTCTAGAGTCAGTAATCAGCACCAATGGTCATGACCCATAGAGGAGAGGAAGCAGGTCAAGCTGCAACAGACGAAGCTGTCACACTGACAAACAACTCTGAATAAATGCACATGTGCATGTATAACAGAAGCCTAATAAATTATACTTTTTATGCCTGTTTGGCAACTTTAGGATTAATTCCGATTTCATCATTATTTGGTCATATAAACCAAATCACCAATTCAAACAGTGTCTTGAATTTAGATATGGTCACTGCTTTTTTGTTCTTAGTGTGTCTCACTGCAACACAATGAAAAAGACAACAAATTGCTATCAGACACCACACTAAAGACATCACACTAGTTACTCAGTCAGAGACTGAAAACCCTGCTAAGTGCTTCCATCAACTTGTGGATTTTGTACATGAAGAAGTAGATTGGTAAAAAGGTAAGTTAAATATTTACCTGTACAAATATGCTTTCAAGTAAGAAAATTTACAAAGTGACATATTGACATGTAGCTCCTGAGCACACTTGATTTTGGAAAAAGTCAAACACATTATTTTAGGATCAAGTGCTGAAAACTAAATACATATATATCTGACTGAGCTTTTGTAGATTTGTGCTAACGAATATATATGTTTCTGATTATTCACATAGCCTGTACTAAACATAGAACCATTATACATAGGCAGGGCCATGTCTACGATTCAAGGATATGAATGAGAGATAATTGTATAACTAATCTTTCTATTGGTATACCGTCATATTTGTGTTCAATTTACTTGTTAGTTTTAAAATAGCTTGACTCGTATGGGCACCTAACAATGAGAGGGCCTAAACGTTTTCTAGAAGTAAAATGGTTCTAAATCTGTCCCCGACTGAGTTGTTTTCATGACATACTGACTTCTGTAGTATATGGATACCTAATAATGACAATAATCACTGACATACTATATACACAATACACTCACTCTACATTAGAACAACTTCCTGCTGTTAGATTTGGTCAGAACTGTTTCCTTAACATTCTGTTAAGATTCACTCAGAGACAAAATGGTCTTGCTCTGAATATCTTTCATCACCTGAACTTTTTGTGCACATGTACTTACATACAAGGTCACCTGAAATGAGAGCGCAGCTCAGAAGCTGACATGTACTTACATAGAAGGTCACCTGAAATGAGAGCACAGCTCACAAGTTGACATGTAACAAGTATTTAAGCATGCTGTGCGTGTGTGAAAAATAATTAACATGCAAGATGCATGATTCTACATGCATGATACATGATGCATAGCTTTACTTTAAAAACTATGGTAGATTTTTGTCTATTTCATACTATTTACTTCCCATTACACAACATACATGTAGCAGGCCTTTATCATTTTCCTTATTTGTATTTCACGGTTCAAAGTTTAACTATTTACGCTTGAAAATTCTAGTCACACTTGAATCTGGAAATGGCTATAGGGTCATCAAAGTCTCGGTTTAGATGGGATAATTAAAAAAATACAAACATATAAACACTTTTATAATATTCAAACCCTTATCCCTGGTGTTCTGAAGTAACAATGCATCTCCATATTTGATACACAACTATTGCGCATTTGGTATGGTCAAGCTCCACAAAAACAGATTCATATGCTCTGCAGGTAACGAATCCAATCACACTTACTACTTATTTAGCTAAAATAATTACATGTTCAAATAACGTATAGCTTTGTATTAAAGTGTAAGGTGGAGATGGTTTCCATGTCATGGGAATGAGATGAGTTACGCACAGCCCTGCTTAACGTCTTTCTGCACACAGATTAAACTCCTCCGAGTTTAATATGATCTTTGCATCCAAGCAAAACCAAGGGCGTTCCAGTCACTTTACTCAGGTGATCCACTGAGGCTTATGTGCATACATGAAAGGCAGGGTTTAATTTGTTAGTCATACGCACAGACCAAAACTTCAGTAGGATATGTGACCAGATAGTCATTAACTTCATGCTCTTTCAGAATTTTCAGTGCCAACAAACCTCATCAACATGTAGGCTTTCTTCATCTCGCATATGAACTGGCCTTTGCCCCCCATTTGTAAACTAACTTTAAGTGTTTGAACTTTAATCTTTCTCGCACCAACATCAAAAGTCTCAGGAATTTGCTTCAACTGTTCAACATATCCACTCTCCATATTCCAGTAACACAAAAAAAATTTTATTACATGTTCAGACATGTAATGTTCAAAGGACATTTAATACACTCAAAAAGTTCCATCCACACCAAACTTGAATTCAAATCACAAGCTAATATCTTTTCTCACACATGCCACCTTTACTTTCATCCTAATCTTCAAGATAAATTGGTACCAGGGAACATGTAACTGTGGAGAACAAACAAAGATACCCAGTGTCAGTGACACTGTGCTGAACAAACTTGTTACATGTAGTTATTATGATATGTATCACATAATAAAGGGGAGGGCAGCAGGAGCCCTTGACTCAGGCCTTATTACATGTGTAGATTACTGAACATTGTTCCCACAGACCAATAGGGGACAACCTCAATGATCACAGCTCATTCAGCAGGAATGTCTAGGATCAGCTTTTATCCTTAAGCTACTCATCCAACCGTGACCCTACCATCCTGATAAAAAATAAAATAAAAAAACTGCACACAGGTCTGTGAAATTACTGAAGATCTATCTCACATCAGAAAAACAAACTACAGGTAGCTCATGCCAGTGAGGAAATCTACAGCTTATGTTACAGCCGATGATTTTACCAGTCACCAAGACTTCCTGGCACAACATACGAGTGAGTGTACAACAACCTGCAGTTGGTCGTACTATGCTAGCATAAGAAAATGCAGGCCAGAGAAAACACAACAGGAGGAAATTCAGCTCACTGAATACATCTCTCCAGCCATCTACAAACACGCTAAGATCTACATGTACCAGAACGTGTGTGCTCTCCTGGCTGTTGTTCAAGATAACTTAAGCCTAGTGTAATAATTTGGATGGTCTCTATAAAAACAACTTGGCAAAATACATGTACTTTAGATGGTGAAGCGAAAGAATCTGTGACCACAGACAGGTATTTCTATTGAGATTTATGCTTTCACAAAGCAAAATGTACAGGTTTCTGGTATCATAATGCCAACTCACTATACAGATGGGATTATTAAACATTCTGTGATCACAGATCATCTGTAATATGAGAATTCAGATGCTTTTATAAAACCAAGAGGCATAATAAACCAAGAACCACAACTTTCATAGGCTTATAAAATAACCTCCAACAATAGCCAGTTTAGCCAGGTATGACGATGTAAAAATGTTTAAATGTTTAAAAATCGGCACCGTAATCCCTTAGGACCATCTGGCTTAAAAAAACGAAAGGATATTAACCAACTGTTCAGACAGGCTTATGACACAATCATATCCTGGAACACTAATCCAAATAGTTTTAATAGAAAACATCTATTTAAGTATTGGTAGAACATGCATGTATCTATATGCATGCTTGGGTTTTACGTCATACTCAACAATTTATGAAGAGATGAAAAAGTCTTAGAATGTATGCTCTGTCTTCCTGTGGCAGGGCCACCACTAGAACATCATGCCAAAGACATCACACATGACACCTCACCTTGCCACATTATACAAATACTGGGCCAACCCCAGTGCTGTTTCTAATCTCTCAGTGCTAAGCGCCAAGCGAGGAAGCAACAATTACCATTTTTTGATGTATTTGATATGACCTGACCTGGGATTGATCCTGAAGATCCCAACCCCGCAGCATACACTCTAACCACTAGGCCACTGAGGCAATCAAAAAGACAGGTTACGGAAAAAGTATGTCACAAATCAAATGGCCATATACAAATGCTGGCGGCAGAAATCAGATTAGCGAATTTATACATTCTTACAAAAAAAAGCGTCAACTTTATTGAGGGAGAGATCTTTGCCAGGTTTGACCTTCAGTCAGCCCATTGGTCAGGCGGTCAGATTGCGTCACCACTGTCATACCTTGACAATGCCAGTTGTCTGCACCCCTTCAGCATGAGCTTAGCCTGGACAATAGGCACATGCAGGTGTTTTACAGGGACACTGCACTGTCAGGACACATGACCTTTAAAGTCAATCAACCATTACCAATAAACACACACACATACAATACTTCAGTCAGCTGTGACCATTCCTCTCCATGTTTACAGCCATGGACACAACATACATGCAGGTGACAAGATATTTCTACATGTATTGCGCAGGGTCAAAAGATCTCCAAACTGAATTAAAAAAATGTTAAAATATCATAAAGCATTTTAAGTCATCAGTAGGATGTACACTGTGTCTGTCATATAATAGGGTTCAACTATTAACTTCATGAATCCTGTGTGAAGGTACTTCAACAATGTGCCAACTGCTGCATCAGTTTATTTATTGGGTTCTTTTCAATATACTCAAATTTATTCAAAGGGCTAGCTAATTTTGTTCGTTGAGTGCACCAGTACACTGCAATCTTGTTCAGCCTTTAAGTTACATACACCTACAACCGTACATGCACATTACTGTATTTAAGAGGACATTCAAACAGAAATACTTTTTTCCTTTATATTCTTTTGAAGACCTTCGAGCACAATATAAACAAATGATTTGAGTTCAGCCACAGCGCCTAAAATTACGAAACTTTCGTGGGTATCATTTCAATAAAGTACACTTAGACCTACATGTATAAGGAATTCACAAGTAATGAACTACTGTTTTTGTTTTTTTTTTCATAAAAATTCTTGGTTTTCAATACTGGTATTCTTGACATAGAAAAATGGGAGGCAGAGTTTAAGTGCAGTGGATGATTTACAGAATTCTCTCTCGCGGAAACATGGCAGATGGTCAGTGCTGCAAGCTGTAAAATTAGGACTCATAATTTACATTCCATATCAAGAAACATAAATTAATGTCATCCTGTCAAACTAATGCGATCCATTCTGATTCAACAAGTCAGCAAGACATAGTTTTTACATCAATTTCACCATTTCAAACTCATTTTTTTCCAAGATTAGAGCATGCACAGAAGTACGTGTTAAATATCGATAAAATCACTTTTGTTCAATGTCAACATGCCAATTTCTGTACACTGTCAATAAAACAAGTACCAGACAAAAGGCGATGCACTGTACAAAGAGCAGGACAGATCTTCATACCCTGTCGGCTAAACAACAAGGAATCTGTGTGTTAGGTGTGAACTCTTGAACATATTTATGCATCTATATGCATGTACCACTGAGTAGAATAGTGAACAATGTAACGGTCAAAGGGACTGTCAGTGCTGTCAACACAGACAGCTTAGACTCAGGCACCTTAGGAACAGGGCGGCACTTCTTAAAACTTGCGGCATTGGGTAATCCTGTTAAGCTTCAGGGCTACCACTGTTTGTCTACCTGGTGCGCGGTCCTATACCCAGCACTAAACGAGTACAAGTATTTCGTTAGACAGGGCTAGCTCAGTTGGGACATTTAGTGACCTGTTCTAATTGGAGCAGATTGACCCCCAGACTGATATCCTTAATCCTGCGTTCTGACCGCTCACCAGGAAGTTATCAGCTGTCAAGTCCTGACTGCTGTAAAGCTGCTAGAGCTAAGTCGGCGGGGTGTTTTAACAGAAAAGCTGCTGGACAGGCAGCTACAGTAAATGACAAGGTACATCCACCATGGCAATTAATGACAGCTAGAGAGTCGGAGTAACCAGTAACAACAGCTTCATTCAGTATTAGATTGGATCTGCTGAGTACAGTGCATGGAAATGTACTAGGGGGACTTTCCCTTGCAAAGTCAGAACTCTTGACTTGATATCACCAAAAGTCTCACACTAGAACTCTCAGTGTAAGCAATCCATAAACAATTAAGATAGGAATAAGTTCTTCTTTTATCCACAGAGATTTCACAATTTGGTAAAATTGTAACAGTGACAGTGAGTAAATTTGAGAACTCTGTCAGGTATCACAGTGTACAAGAAGTGAACATGTACAATACATACAGGGCTGCTGGTTCACCTACCCATCTTACCCTGGACTTCACCTTGTGTATGCTTAGGACAGTGACTAAACTATCCCACATAATTTCCTGAAAATACACTCTCTCATTTCAAAACATCTGAACATGTACACAGAACATGTGTATTCCTATCAATCTGGGTGACTGACTGACTGTGGCTTAATAATAAGGGCAAATAAGGGCACTATTGCAGACATATCTGGGAAACCTATCAATCTGTGACTGTATTAAAGTACACTGCAAAATGTATATGTGCCCCTGGATCATTGGGGTTGATTGGGTTGAGAGTAGTCTGTCCACTACTGCACACAGGCAACAATGAGGTATTTTAGCTGTGACAAGCGGCTTCACAAGCCTGTCTGTCTCTCTGCCTGCTGCACAGATTTTTCCAGAATTTGAAATCAGGGTGTCTCATTTTCTAATTTTGCCCTATTTTCCCTGTCTCTCCCATGTAAATTTTTTTTTTCAGAATATGGTGTCTCAAGACAATGAGACTTTCCTCTGACTAAGCCTATGGTTAGTCACTTAACTTCTTTTTTTCTACACCCTATCTTTTAACAGGGGATATTCTGTTAACACAGACCATTTATAAGTATAACTGACACAAAGTTACTGCATCTTGAGGATACATGTTCATGTAATTTGGCTGAGAAGTACAATATTATAGATATTATCATTAACATTCAAATTCTGCAATCGATTTTTAGGAGGATGTATAACAGGACTACTTTTACATGGCATTCTGACGCTATATTCTGAGATAGTAAAGATATGCTACAGAATACCTTTGTGGAAAAATACAGTGAAACCTGTGAAAAATGACCATGCCTGAGACTGATAAAAAATGCTGGTTTGGCCAGGTGTCCCATGTATCTGGGGTTGAGTACAAATAGGTACAAATTGTTTTCAAACAATTTAAGTATAGGTAGAACATGCATGTGATACATGTACTTTTCACAGCAAACAATCCTCTATATTTCAGACTTAACCAAGAACTCGATCAAGGGTTCAATCAGCGTATTGTTCTATGATCATTTCTTCCGTAAGCGTCACAAGTTTACGGAGACCTAACATGTTGTCCTTTGTATCAATAAATTTGTTCCACTAAAGGCCCTTATTGTCTTTCAAATCGTTAAACAAACTCTTAACAGTAGGAATGTTGTCGGTTACTGGTAGCGGCTTCAAGCCATTGCTTTGGATTAGTGTTTGGCTTCCTTGACTGGATTAGTAACAACGTACAGGAAGGGCCCATGGACACGTGCTGCTCAGATGCAGAGATAACACAAAATACACTATCGTTTTTTTCAGGTCAAATTAGCACTGTGTGTACAAAATGGGACTAATAAACACGGTCAAGGTTCACAGTTGACAGGTTTTGGTTTAGTAAGATTGGATTGTAGTTATCTTAAAAAAGAGAAAAAAGCGGACCACATGAAACAGCCAGTTCTGACAGGATCTCGGAACACTGAGGGTCCTGTTTTCACATGTTTCACTGTATATATATTGTAAGTAGTTCTTTATAAACTCAGTTCTTCAAGTCAAGCACAATCATGCTGGTAACTATGGAAAACCTATACCAGGCCGTGCAAGCAACGCTTAAAGTGATCAATTCTTTATGGCTTGACGTCAATGGCCTGATAATTCTACTCTGAGTTTCTGCAGGCATGTAAAAATGAAATATTAAATATGCCGATGAATGGCGTCAAAACAGCATTTACCGAGTGTGAAGGAGGCATTAATTTTGGTGTGTGCTGTTACTGGCCAATTTTAATTCATGACAGCATGCAAAGGGTGAACCAGAAATTTTTCTCCCCTTTTCATAAGTCACTGACAATAGGTCAGTAAAATCTTCTAAGATTTTCTGTTAAATTGCTATAAACTTGTCAACTTTCCGGCTGATGCTGTGATCCATTTGACATTCCCGAGTGCAGGTCATATCCCTGTAGCTGCACTGTGGTACACTGTTACCCTGTCAGTGTTAGGGCAGTAACCCAGTAACACTGCACTCCGCTTCCCATGACTTGAATTACAAATTACAAAGCGTCCTTTGATTAAGCGCACAGAACCTCCTTTTTGGAGGCATGGGACACGATTACAGGTTCTGATGGATCTGAGTAAGACAGCTGTGTTAAACAGGTCATATCAGTTTACCAACAGCACCAGTTGAGAACTGGTCATAACAAACTCGCACGCTCTTCCGCCTTTACGCACACGGTGTGTACGCTGAGGCATTTGACGGGAGCGAACGAGTTCGGACTGCATATGGCAAAAGTACACTTACCTTCGTTCTAGTAACAATGTGGGAGGCCAGCTTAACAACTGCAAAGTTTCCCTTGCCAATCGTTCTCTCCATTTCGTAATATCCCACCCGAACTGGCCCCCCACCAGCGGCAGGAGGCTTCCCTCCCAGCTTCACCGCCGCCATTTTCTGAACCCAATGCCATTGCGCAGGAACTTGCGTAGCCTCGAAACAAAGTGTAGCTATACTCTATTTCAGATAACTATGAAGTGCTGTGTTTTCGAGTGAAAAAAAAAATTCCGAATTCACGCTCGAACCAAAGGGGCCGAGCAAAGCGATGAACGTCGAAATCTATCGCAAAAAGACCCTCCTGTTCTATCAGTATTTTCCGTGAAAAAATCATGGCCCAACATGACATAATACTTATTATCAACGGCACAATGGGTGTGTTGGACGTAAAAATTATTAAGAAATTGTTAAGCAATATTATTATTTCATATCACTCCATATAATTTTGTTCAAAGCATGTCTTTATCAAGTTCGTCGAAAATGGATAAAAAAAAAAAAATAAAAAAAAATTAGACCCCTTCCCCCTTTTATCTTGTGCACTGGTCCCATATCCCTTTGATAAATGCAGCTCAGTCCGTATATAAAAGAGTAGTTTGCATCAAATAGCATTTCGTACACCATCCATAGAATGTTGATGTTAAAGGCAATCAAATGTATAAATCATGGTATAATTCCCCGGAAATGACAAATAAAAGTATACTGTGTTTATATGCCCTTAAAGTTCCGCAGTAGATTTCAGTCAGCAGTCACTGTGTGAGGATTCGAGGATTCCAAGCGTGATTGAGGCGTCGGATTGTTTGAATAAGATTAACAGCGATTAATCCCTGAAACAATACTTGGAGTGTTGTGTTGAATGGATATTACAAAGTCCTTAAGTTGTTAGATTGTAAACTATCTTCAGAGAACAAGTTAAACATATCCGGATCATAAATAATATATGTACAGAGATACATGTAAACACGAACCGTCAATTAAACATTGATATCGACTTAGATTGACGATTTTAGGCTGGGAGGCCTATACCGTATATCTTGGGTTTCCAAGACAGCGCCATGTTTAGTTATACGCCAGTGTCAGCGCAATATTCATAGGCGATGTACAAAGGACGTATAGGTGAATGGTAATTAAAATAGAAGTAAAATGCTCATTTCACGAAGAAGCCTCACTCAATGATGGTCAATTTTGCTGCTGGCTGAGGTATCTATATAGAGGAACCCTCTATCACTTTATCTTGAATCTGTATTCTTGAACTTGATAAAACGGATAGATGATCAAGAGTGAGAGACAAAAGTCCAGATAGAAATCATATAAGAATTCGGACAATGGCATTCCTAATAGTAAGTAGTAAAGGCTTAGGTACCCATTTTGACACAACGAAGTAGGTGCCTACCTTTCTGTGAGGCATCCGTAGTTTAAGGATGGCTGTGACGCAAGTATTTATACTTAATTTTTTGTATCTTTATGGTACGTTTACAGCTTTGGACATCTTTGACAGAGAATGTAATGTAAGGTATGCGTTTATCAATAAAATCTTAGCCATGAGCCTGCTAACTCAGTTTATATTGTGTAAAGATAAACGTTTTTACCACATACTGTTTTGAAATAGATTATAGAGTTCATTTCGACTTAATCCTTCGGTTAAGCGTCACAGCTGAGGCCTTGTCTGTTGTTAACTGGTAGTTGTAGGCCTACCACCCGTTGTATAATCCTGACATATACATATAAAACTCAGTGCTCTTAGAAAAACCTTCCACAGCATTTCCTATTGCATCCAGGAGCTGAACTCATCCCCATCAACCTGTGTTCACATCTACCTTTAGACCTACCAACCGCTGAATCTTAGATCTGGCATACGCTGAGTAGGTCTAAGGCCTCCATATCGTCAGATAAGTAGATGATTAAATAGGACAATACACGTAATTATGCAGGCTCTGATTGATAAGGTGGGCAAAGGACAACTAAAGTTGCAAATTATACAATGAAATGATTAATGTGATTTGGGAGCACTTTTGGAGTTTCCATGTTAGGAAATTCAGTATGCACATGGACGCTTATTAGGTGAGAGTTTTAAAGAACGCGCCACTCAGTCTTAAAACGCCAGGATTTAGAAAAACAAGTACGCATTTTTTAAAAACGGAAATAAACACATTTCCGTTAGACTTAATAAACCCCGTGCCCCGGTGTTCATTTACATACACTAAATAGATGAATTAAATAGATAGGTATAGATGTCTAAATAAACCTGTCTTGTAAAATCTGAAAGTATGTGAAAGCATATATTATGTTTATTATAACAGACATGCCTTTTTGATTACTACATGCTATGTTAAATAATTAAACACCAGGGTGCGTTTTTTAGTGTGAAAAGCCAGTAGTCAAACTAGATGTTACTCCCAGTGCGCTGGCTTCCGCCATATATGCACAATTGTTGTGTACAAATGTTCCACCACATGTGGGCAAAGAGACAGAACTTTGTCTTCGTATCTCGCAGTAATGAAGGATCGTTTTCCAAAATCCTGGATTCTCACCCGAATCACTACCATAACGTAATGGATTGGTGCTTAATTGTGTTAAAGCCTAGCTGCTTTTGCATGATTTTTTTCGTACATGTAAATCCAAATTAGTACCAGAATGTAACGGATTGACACGTGAGCCGAAGCCAAATTGTGCACCTGGTAATACCAGGACTGTTTTTCTTGAAAGCAAAAACCATATATAATATCGATATATAAGCCTACGTTATAAAAGGTAACATGTCAGAGTGAGTATAACTAGAGCAGTGACCATAGTGTGATAGTTGGCAATTGATAACATGATGTGTAAATTATGATAATTTGCGAACTGCATGGTAAGCAGTAGGGCCCACGTGTATTTGTTCGAATTTTGCACAAAAACAATCTTCTGTCGTGTGATTCTCCTCTGTAGGTTTATCAATTCTTATTCTCAATGCTGACTACACACACAACATAACATGTGTCTAGACTGGAAATCGTATGTTGGTGGTAAAACTTTGCGTCTATACACGCATAAGCATAGAGTCCTGCATGGGTTTGAGGTGATATGCGGATATGCAGGCTATAGAGGATTGCGCTACATCCCACTCAACCACATTTCCTGTCGTTAGGCGAAGCAATACTTAGACTATATATGTATACTCTATCAATGGTCAGATGCCATTATCACGCACTATATTAAAGGTTTGTGGTAAAATTATAAAAGTTATAACATGGCGGTTATTTCGATGTTATTGTCCGCGTATATCATGGTCCAACAATCATGCTGCAGCGCGATGGCACCATCAAACTGCACCGGAAAAAATATTTTATATCTACATATATAGGCTATATGATGGCGCCAACCTTGACGTGTCGATCGGCGCGAAGACATGAGACTTGTGATGAAAACGGACCAAGGCAAGACAAGGTCGTGAAACCGACCCAAGTCAGGAATTAGTCGCTCTCTGACGTCTTTTAGTCAACTATCGGTGTACATCAGCGGACCGACCAAGGTCGGCGGTCTTAAATAGATTCCATGCATAACGCCGTTCAGTGTTATACCCGTATATACTGTGTATGTAAACATGGACAACAAAAACCGAAAATCAGCCTGATAGTATTAAGATAAGAAATGGTTATCGAATACATTGAATGGAAGGAAATCACTAGACATCTTGTCCATAACCCCAACCCTGCCATTATTAATGGGTAAAAGGCGTCAGACACCAAACAGTCAGTTTTAATGTATGGTATAGTGCAAACACGAAATATGTGATATGAAATATAAGGAACTCTCCGGCAAACGGATCATGCTAATACGCAAAGACGTGTTACAGGTAGATGTAAATTGATGTGCCTGTATAAATGGACCTCTTCCATGAATTTACTAGGATTACATGTACATGTAATTGCAAATCTTGTTCAGGCTCTGACGTCTAGCCTGTAAAATTTGATAGACCAATGGTTAGCCTCCCGGAAAAACACAATTATGCTCATCATGTCTAAACAAACAAAAGAAGCACAAAGTGATAATTAACCATCACAAATTCTTTCTTTCTTTTTTTTTTTTTTTTTTTTGGAGTCGGTGCCGCGGTCGAGAGTTTGATTGATCACGGGGTCCACTTAAGATTTCCTCCTCCTCCTCCTGGAGAATGGCATAACTGAAATAACAGCGTGAAGATGAACGATGGTTGTCATCGTGCGAGTCTCAAACCAGCCTAAAGCAGAGCTCCGAGTGGAAGTTGTACTCTGTTAAGTGGTAATTAGAACTTCATTTACTTGACTGAGGGCTGTTTTACGCCATGTTTTCACGAAGAGCACGGATAGCGCTCCAAACTATGTCTGCTGTCACATTTTTGCACCTCGTCATGTGGTGGTGCCGAGATTACTGTATCATATCATCAGGCGTTCTGTTATACTGTGTCATGTTAGCTCTCGGTGATGTCTGCTGTGACATCTTTGCGCCTTGTCGCATGGTAATGCTGGGATCACAGCATTATATCAACAGGAGCTCTGTCACGTCTTTGTGTTTCGTTATATATGGTCATGCCGAGATCACGTACAGTATCATCTCAGCATATGGAGTGACGATCTATGTTTTGTGTGCGTCTCGTGGTATGGAAGAACTGGGTTCACACTGTGACATAAGTGCACTATTTACTGGAATGTCACTACCATATGCATCTGAGCGACTGTTCAAGGTTATCAGACCCTGCTCTGCAAAGCGACATATAAGTGAAAAAATCACACTCTAGATAAATCTTTCCAGACTGAGATTAAGCTGATCTTAGCTTTGTGAAATAAAGCTTATGTAGCCGTTGTGCTTAGAACCCGGGAACATCGGCCTGACACGTGTTAGCGCCGGTTTACCGGAAAACTGAAGTGCTTTGGGATACGTATACAACTAGGACTTACGTGTCACTCTTTGTTCTTTTTACTCCTTCAAAATAGGTTTCCATTCCTGCATTGTATTGGTTGTTGTCCATCACGGTATTGCTTGGATATCACGGTGAGACTTAAAATTGTGTGTCTTTCCAATTTTTGCAATTGTATATTTAAAAATTTTCAAAACCTTATGAATGGTGACAGAGCTGTACACACAGTGAGGCGAAAACCTTTCTCCCGAACTTTCCGTTTTTGCATGCACATTATCATGACGCGTATATTATATATGTTTTCATGGAAAGCTCTCTTCGATTACTTGCCCGTAATGTGCAGCGCTGCGCTGCATGGTGCGTCTGATTGTGAGAAGGGCATGACAAGACAGCTACAAAAACATGAAAGTGGCATCAGCTCGTTTCGCCTATAGTACATGTGTCACGCAGAGAAACTACTGATTAGCGTCCATGTTCCAGGCTGCATACACAATAAATGGCTTTTCTGTAAGCAGTAACATTTTTCTTAGAAAACCGATGGTTATTCAACGAACTTAAGATGTGCTTGTGTCCATGTTACGGTTACCACTGCCAAAGAGTTCATTCTGCTTATGGGTATTTTCCTTTGCTAATATATGTAGTGAGGTGTGATGTCCCTCATTGGTTTTACTCTGAACAGGGCACCAGCCACATCTACGTTCGGATGTATAGCCTATACTCAGTAAAACAATTGTGCACAAATTTGCACATTCACAATGCATGTGTATCAGCGGTACACAGATTGTGTATCACTGATACACATGTCATTGTGGATGTATTACATAAATTACACAAATTGTGTAGGCCTAATGCTGGTACACAAAAATTATGTGGATGTACATTTTGGAACAATACTGTGTACCACTCGTACATAATAGTTTTAAGGTAGTAACTTGAATTTTTACCTGTATAATAGCCTTTAAAGTATTTTGGAACATGTACACTGTTTTCTCTACTTATCCCCCACACATAGCAGGTAATTACCTAGGAACCTATACATGGATCATCAATGCGGTCGCGGTGAGTTCAAGTCCTCTCCGGTAGTTAGTGGGAAGGTCTGCCAATAACTTGCAAATAGTCGTGGGTTTCACTCCACCATATATAGGCTAATGCTGGTTGCGGAGTGTCAAGACACAAACTTCAGGGTTATTTTTCTCAGGTGTTGAAAAGAATAGCTAATAATTAAATTGAATGTTATTTCGTGGTCGTATGAACCAGTGTTAATTCTTCCCTATATCGTGCAAACAAATGTGCCATTTGATATTGATGTGCATGCACATGTGACCTACACGTGAATTTGAGACTATATGCGTGCACACAAGAGTTACTTGGTTCTTTGCATACAGCAATATTAAGGCAATTTCACGACGGTGTCTCTTTGCAGTAGCTAGGACGGACATTGCCGATGTTCACATGTTTACAGTGCAGCCCCCACCCCCACCCGCCAGCCCTGCTCCTCCTGCCTCTGTTGCCCTTAAAATTAATGCTAATATAGGTACGAGAAGTCAAGGAACAGCAAACCTCATTGGAAAATTCTTGACTGAACTCAACCTTAAGAGGAGGGGGACATAATTCCTGCATTATGTTGTAATAATGTGCTATTTTAATGACTATAATCTTGCATGGATATTTATTTATTTATTTTATGTTTAAATATATCGCACTATATGGGTAGGAAGAATTACCTGTCTGTAGCCATGCCGAAAATATCTTGCCCATGCATGTGTATATAAATACATATGTTTGTTATGACATTTACTGATTAAAACTGATAAAACTGTCAAGATATTGTTTTGTTCTCATATGTACGGATACACGCAACAAACAAATTGAGTTGATGTTTTCACGTGGTGGACGTAGTTTTGACGTGTATACGTCTTACTCCAAAGAAATCAATAATATGGAAGTATCTAAAAAGGAATTGAAAAGAAAAACACAAAAACATAATGGTAAAACAAAAGTAAGGCATAAGTGCTCATTTGGATAGGCCTGGATATGAAGACACACTTTCCTGTTTCCGGTAATGAATAATTTTTTCTCACCATATACGAATTATACGTATCTTCTATAGGAGTCTCCCGCCCGAGGGGTGGAGTGACGTGGTTAGACCCACGAGGAATATTCTGCATCGATCTTCATCACCACTTCACTTGCCTCACCCCACCTTGTAGGTTCTTACGTCATTATATCGCCCACATATTGCATGCACAAAAGTAAGGTCGGTGCTTGGTGATAGACCGTGGGATTGAGAGTCTGAAATGTGTACTCAAGGTGTTGCTGACGTGTGGGTGGACAGGTAAACAGTAGTTCAGGTCAAAGCTGTCCAGACTCAACTCGTATATAGGGGAATATATGCATGTACAATTTGAATATTGGTTTTTTTATATATTAAAAATTCATACTCTGACAGTTTTCAACCCTATGAACTCAATATCTGCATTACGCTTATCTTTTTTCTGGAAAAAAGCAACATTCACTTTAATAGTTGACTAAAACCATGCAGGGCTTCACACAGAAAGCGTGATACTTCCCTAGGAGCCAGGTTTACGAGATCTTCGTGATATATCCATACTAAATGATTAGCCTGTATCACATTGCTACAAGGCTAAAGCATTACAGCAGAGTAGTTCTGTTACACTGCGGAAACACAGCCAAAATAAAATGGGCAATACAATCTGTGATTGGTGGTAAAATGTTCGGACAGTTTTTGTTCACTGGGCAAACCATACGTGTATAACCATTGCTTGTTGGTGGTTTGTAGGCCTATAGCATCGATCTCTTACTAGGCTGTCTCACATTTTACGGCCGGATCGGCCGACAGTGCATGGCATCACTCTCAGGACCATGATCAATAAACTCACCCAGCAGATCGGTCTCGGTCAAAATATTTGACAAAATGAACTGAACGATGAAACGATGGACCATTTTATCAATTCGCAGTGTTTAAAGCCTTGTTCAAATTAGGCCCTGGCTGAATTCCACCCTTTCACATAAACGCCTAGACTTATTTCACTGGAAAACATTTATCCAGACCTGTGTCGCGTGCCAGGTGCGTCATCATTGACGTCACCAGTGACGTTATTCGTAGGGGGGACCATCTTTTGATCAATGTTCATCTGATTCAGCTCATCGTGTGTTACACGGTCTAGACAAGGCTCTGAGTGCTCACAGCCTCTATCGAAGACATCTAACCCAGGCACAATGTCAATCTCTATAGAATCCATTACCGTATTATTGTACCCGACAGTGGCAAGTTACGGCAAAACTGTCCTATGTAAATGTAGCCGTGCTGTCGTCGAGGGCAACAGTAAAATACCATTGCATCAATAGCCAATAATTTAATAAATCAGAAGCCAGCTATATTCCTGGGTTGTTTATCTCCCACTACTTAACACAACCGTAAAACCCAAGCCCTTTTTATCACTTTTGGGACAAAATCCTTCGGGGTAGAATTTGAGATGGATTTTTACTGAAACCGTTTACGTTGAAAACGCATCAACTACCAGCCAGACTGTAGGGTGGCAAAAACTTTATCCGGTAAAAAGAATACGTTGGATTCACAACCTTTTAGCACATCACATTTTTGCGCCTCTGGTGTATTTTATATCTTACCATATTAAGCTGTATTCTATCACGCAGACAATCAAAACGGCAGAAAGAAGTTGTTCGAAAAAATAGCGATTGAAACAAAACAAAATCATGCAATGAAAAAAAGAAAGAAACAAACAAACAAAGATATAGAATAGGCCTACCTGTACATCAGTCAATATTTATTTATTCGATTGATGTTTAATTAACGTGGTAGTCAGGAATATTTCACTTATCCACCATCTAGCAGTGGGATTTATGGATGGAGGAAAATGGAGACACCGGAGTAAATCGCCTCTGGCGGGTGAACTGGACACGAACTTGACACATTACACACCAGTTTTCACGTGCAGATCAAGCTGGAGGTGGAGGGCACGAAAATAATTTCCATCAATTTTCATTTTCATAGTGGGAGAGGCCGAAAGGGGGGGGGGGGTTATCTTGCAAATTTCTTTCTTAAAGCCGGGATTAAACCAATCGTCTTTAAGTCACACTATTCAAAACGCAGTCATCGTCACCGCTCGGTCACGACATACACCACTCCCTCTCCTCATCATGAAATCATGGCATTAGTTACCATTATATAAGGAGTGTTATCTTTTTTTGAGAGTTGAAAATCTCATTCTAATAAAATATCATCAAACTAACATGTTTCAAAAGGCAATGGCTTGGGGTACAAGTTATTATGACTTTTAAATTATTATCTCAAAATAGAATACATTAAAACATTTTATACCGATTGCGGTTATGTGTCATAATGTCGTGACATTTATATGCATGTACATCAAAAAAGACTGACATGACTGCAAGAAATTGCATGTATATCTCTAGATGCTATATGTCAGTGAATCGGTACCAGCTACATGTATCTACAACGTAGCTGGTGCCAACATCTTCCGCGTGATTAGCACAGTCAGTGTCCGATAAATGCACCCAAACCGGAGCTCGTTGAACGCTAAATAGCTTTGCCAAAACATACAGATCGAAAAATCAATTCTTACCAACATTTCCACTTGTTTTCTACAAGTTCACTCAAATGCTCTCAACCCGCGTTTTTTTCTTAATACTAGTTTAAATTTGTTTAAAGTCGGTATAGGTAATGGCGTCACGGTGACGTCACTCACTGTGCGTCAAGTGAAGAGTTACAGTGGGGGGAAGTGTCTTATCAGAAGGCTAAGAGAGCAGTAAATCCATCGATTCCTCACCACTTAATCAAACCCCGCGTTTCTCAGCCAGGCCAGCTGTCCAAACTTTCTAGGCTCTTTCATGCTGAAGTCCATGCATTGAGAAAAATGCCTTTCTAATGGTATAAATCAGCAAACTTGATACCTGAGGAAGTATTCCAGAAGGACAGCTTGTATGTGTAACAAGTTTTGGCCTACAAAGACAAAAAGGAAAAAAAACAACAACAAAAAAACAACGATATTCACACCATATCCATATTAACGATTTATAAAGTATTGCGCTAGCCTGTATGTATTTGTAGTACCGGAATTCTACACAACTCCCTTTAACATAACTGTCGCTTGCAGGGGCTACGTCAAGTACATTTATCCTCGTGATTTGTGTGTTTGTACCTGCATGTCCTGTTCGATTACCTGTCCCAGAGCCTATCAACCAACAGGCTCTGCCTGTGATAGTAGACGTTACTGACGTGTCACAAACGTGTACGCCTTATTCTACGCATGTGGATGTAGCATTATCCCCTGGTGTGTACGGAATACTGGCATTTCCGGTTTTAAAGAGCAATGTTTTCAATCTATATACCGGATCAAAACACATCTCTTAAAAAATGCTATAGCTTAATTTAGAACTGCTTATTCGGTGCCAAATGGTCACGTCGCAAAGCAATTATCCATTTTCGTCCTCGATGGGAAATCACGAAACCTAATCTGACTACTTCGGTGTGTGACTTGCGCAGTTGATTGCTGCAGAAAAAAGATACCGCCACTATGACGTCATACACTAGGGAACATCACGGGCAGAAGCGCGTGTAGAGAATACCAAGCTACATGAAGCTTAGTCTATTGGCCTTGAAAAAAATAAATTTAAAAAATATATATAGCGAGTTTTATTCTTTAAATCACTTCGACTCCGAGTTTCAGATACTTCTAGGCCATACTTTGCGGCACCAAACAAATGATCAGCTGGGATAGTTCACCTTTAACCGCACACTTAAAATATTTTCCATTAAATTCACTACCTACCCCAGTGCAGACGGATTGCATTTTCGTCGATCTTACAGATTACACCGTTCCTGATGACGGATTAATTCGCTGTGAAGAACGTATTATTTCGTTCGTAGGACGGAGTAATCATTTAGATCTACGAAAATGCAATCCTTCATTACTCAAGAGATAAACTGAAGAGAAAGCTGTTTTCAGTGTAGTAGCTTTAACTTTTATTTCTTTCACTTTGTATCATCATGTTTAAAATGCACTTTACCTTGCGAATAAAATTGATTGAACACCATCCAATGACGCAGGTGCTCAAAAGGTCAGAGACGGCTTGTATATCATCGCCGAAATGCTTTCAGAGTGATCAAGGATAGCAACTTTTGTCCTTGCCCGCAATCCTGAAATCACCTTGACAGTCATCTCTCTCTACATGAATTTGTTTTCCTGTTTTTTTTTATGGTCTCCGTGTTGTACCAGACGGCTGTTGTTTTTTTTTTGTTTTTGTTGTTTTTTTTTTCTCGATCATAACCTGCAAATATCCTAGATCTAAAACTTACACCCGTCAAGACATGACGGGTTCGTGCTGTCTTCACGGCTCTAAGCCGGCCCATTTAGATTTCTGTAGAAAAAAAGAGGCGTCGTGGAAAAAAAATTAAAACACCATAATTTTTCAGCCGAGAGTTGAATTAAAAGTACCTTATTTGGCCGTTTGCTATGATACTGTATTGCGTGCGATGGGATAGCATCAAATCTTGCTTAGATATTTGGATTTTGTCCATAATACATTCGCTAAGCCGCTATGAAAGCAACCATGTGAGACCATCCTAGATTTGAAAGATTGAGCATGGGCACGACGAAAGAGATTTTCCTGGTTCCAGAGCTTCACAATCTTTCCCGCTTAAGTTCGCCTGTGTCCGGAACCAGTATGGTAATGTGCACCTGGCCAATAACAGGCAAAAGAAAATTTCAATGCGATAATACCTGCCTTGTGGAGAATGCAATTTGTAGATTTGATTCATTAGACTTGATTGATGTGTTACGCCGTTCTCAAGAATATTTCACTTATACGACGGCGGCCAGCATTATGGTGAGAAAAAAACGAGCAGGGCCCTGGGGAAACCCACGACCCATCCGCAAGTTGCTGGCGAATCTTCCCACGTACAGCCGAAGAGGAAGACAACATAAGTTGGACTTGAACTCACTGCGACCTCATTGGTGGGAGGCTGGCGCGCTAACCAATTGAGCCACGGAGGCACCGCAACTCGCAGCTAGGTAGACAACATTGTAGAACCAGGTCATAGTCGTGCAAGCAAGTAGTAACAGAAACAGCACGATTCGCCAGTATTTCGGGTTCAGCATTGCGCTATCTCAGGATCTGGAGCGATTTGGTAGCTGCATGGTGATGAAAATGACTTTGTTCACCTTTCCGACGAACGAAACCTTAAATATCCTTGGCGGTTTGTGTGGGCTCATTTTCTTTAGGGTATAAATGCATTCCTACATACGTGTATACAACTGCGTGATACAGAAGCTCCGTATTAGATAGGATTTATTTACATCTTGTCGCACCTGGCTATTTATCAGTTGATCCATTGATTTATTTATTTATTAATTGTTTAACGCCATGCCCAAGAATTCAGGTAACTAAAGCAAAATGGCGGCAGGTGCGCAGCTTCTGACTAGTCATTTGAACAATGTAGCAACCAATCATGGCTGAAAAAAGGTAGAATAAATGCTTATATTGTCGTCGATTTGCGGCCAGCAGCTGCATTATGGTTGATTTATGAACAAAAGTTGACGCTTTTGTTTCTGACCAATATAAGTCATGCATACACGACACTGCGAGTTGCAGACAGCTTTGACAAACCTTTTCAAGCGGTGGATCGACAAGATTTCAAAGGCTCAGGCCATTAGCACTGGTTACTTCAATCAAGAGGCAAATCTATGCAGGGTTTTACTCGCAGGCCTTTAGCCATGCACAAGACAGCATTCACCAGAAACAAGCGTGTTTACTTGGCACACTAACCTTTTCCCCTGAAACCTGTTTCTGCAGATGTACAAAGAAATGTGCAGTGGGATTTTTTTGCATTGTCCCAAACAGTCACACATGGAATAAGCAACGTAGATTGACTAGCGTACGCAACATCAACAGCTGTTTAAGTACCTAGCAAACAACCCTGGCCTTGTATCTGAGCATTTCTGTTGCCTGACATCATGCACTTATGTTATATTGTTCAAAATTAAATTATCTGTGCTCTTGCCTTCCACTGTCTTTGACCTCTCTGACCATGCACATAGTGCATGTTTTCGTGCTATTCTGTGCAAATTCACGACAGCTCCAGGCTCTCTGTCCATTTCGTATATAAAAGTTTTGCTCTTTCGTTCACCCCAGGGCATTCTGATGACAAAGGTCTACCGTACGTTAGCGCCGTCGCCAGCCCAGTTGCGCTTATAGAGGCGGTCGGTGCCTGCTTTTCGTGCCTTCCCATGTAAAACATAATATAAATCAAAAAATCGATCGAGGCCAAAAGATAATGCCAAATAATTACTGTTAGCTTTTCTATTATTTATGATCGGAAATTCTTTTGGCAGATGTTATTAGGCTACATGGGGATAGTGTGTGAATACGCCCGGATTGACGTCATGTCTTACGTCATTTGGCGTCCAACAAGCACCTCGCGCCTCAGAACCCGACACCGCGTTTTGATTTTTACGTGCAATGTGAGAAACGGACTGCTTGTGCAAAACATCGGCAATAAAGAAAAATGACATTCTCTTACATGCAGAAATAAAAGACCTATTGAATCCCCTGTTTAGAATTTATAGGACACTTAGAGCGAGATCTGTGCCACGTAATAGAGTAACCGGTTGATTTGTATAGATGGTTGCATAAAGCAAGAGAATTGCGTTACGAATTGAATTGCGTGAACAGTTGCACGCAGATTCCGATCAATGGCAGAATAGGGCTCAATACAGGCGCTGTAGTCTTCCACGTTTGATGTCATATAGAGCGGTGATTAACCGCGGAGATTGGGTCCACCAATTGAAGCCTGTAAACCCTCTGTGCGCTTGCGCAGACATACAGCGCATGGTTCTCTCACCGACGTCACTGAAAGCTTATTTACCGACATATATGTAAAGGACTGACCGCGGCTGTGTGTGGTATATGATAATGACCAGAAATTTATAAATCAACAGAAATAACAGTTGTATTGACCACATGATTATTAGAAAAAAATGCTTAAATCTAGGTATCCTGCAAGTCACAGCAGTATTAATGTATACAAACTAGTATTACTGCATATATAAACGATTATCGCGATTATATAACTCTTGGCATTGGGAAGATTGTCAAGTTTGGCAAGAAATTTCAGTGCTAGCCATCCAAGCAATGAGGTCATGTAAAAAGACACGTTTAAAGCCTTAAAGGCAAATTTGGTTTTCCAACACTCAGACGACATTCAGTCGATTCATTCATTCATTTGCTCAGATATAAACAAGCTACATATATGTATACTCCTGGACTCTCAGATTCATCTTTGCATATCCCATAGTTATGCTGGCGGGCATGGTTTTTCAATTTTATTGAATTTTATTTTTGATGACAGAGTGGTTTTTGAAATGCGCGTGGGCCGAACTTTGTAAGCACGCATCGGTCATCTGGGTAAAGAGCAATCTGTCCTCTACTGTACAGAGGCAACAGCGAGGCCTTCTAGCTGTGAAAAGCAAATTTATAAGCCTGTCTGTCTGTCTGTGTATCTGCTGGTTGGTCAGTCAGTCAAGATTTTGTTTTTTACATCATGTCTTTTTACAGGGTCAGTAATCGCAAGACCAGTTTCCAAAAACGACAAATAACACAAACCACCAAAGGACTGTGAAGTATATAAAATATAAAAATTAGGACGGGTTAATGCAAAGAGAAGCAGCCACCAGTTATCAGTGAGGACGACCTTCCATCTCGCCCCAAAGTTAAGCTGCTTTTGGGCCCAAAACGTTGACTATTGGACGGTCCACTTAGTTCTCGTATTCAACCTGGAGGCGTGGGTCTTGGTCAAAAACTTTAATTATGGGACCATCTATCTCGTTAGGATGTACGACTTCAAGCCGAAGTCGTGCATTCGGGCCAAAAGCGTTGATTGTTGGGTCGTCCACTTCGTTCCCAGGTTCGAAATAAAGTAGGGCGTTAAGACACATGGCATTGAGCATTGAGACAGTCCTCAGTCACTTTGGATGACGGAATGTCGATCCATACATTCAAGCTGAAGTCGGGAGTTTTTGTTCAAAGCCTCTTACCACACCTCTTGTCCCTACATGGAAATTGATATAGTCTGCTTCCATCTGTTCTTTGGACACATTTCAATCTCTCCCTATCCTCGGAAATGGACCAAACACCGCCGTCCCAAGACTGGAATTTTTTGAGATCATTTGAAACATGTTACCATGACCTTAATAGCAAACATGTCGCTAAAGGCTTGCGGTGACATGTACTCATATAAAGGTCATCCGGTTCATTTCAAACCAATTAACTAACTAGATTATCTTGGTATTTCTTTTCCTACTCCTTGTGAGCAGGATGTAGGATCGATGATCCTGAACAGACGATGGCCTGCTCTCCACCACTAGGCCTGGTCCTTGGAAGTCCATCGTGCAGTATGTATTTCTCATTTTCTCCCATAAAGTCTTCAGGCAGTAGAGCAGATTTTGCCCTCGAAAAGTAATTCAGTTGGCCCTGATGTATGGAAGCCCACTGCAACATTCATGTCCTTCGTTTTTCCTTTGCAGAACAGTAACACACCTTTATAAAAATATAATATCTGGAAATAGTCTGTATTTCAGTTCAAAATAAAGTTGGCCCGAAATTTCAAGTAGCTGTATATATGTGAACCTACCTCACTCTTTAACTGAGCACCACCCTCCATCCGGCTAAATCAGACTCCTCCCCATCTTTCGCATGCATTTTCATAATTCTGCCAATCAAACTGTTAAAACTGACTTTTCGTAGGATTTGTTTTAAAACGTCGAAGCTACATTGCATTAAAAGCATTTAACATGGTAACTTACGAGCTGTAATGGAAGTTTCGCCCGGCGCAACTAAACACTTTAAAAATTTGCCTCCGTGAAAACCTTTTCTTCGTATTGATATGAAAATGACGATTGACGAATAAGTGAGGCAGACACATAAACGAAGTTCATTTTTTTGGTGATATTACCTTCATATAAGGAAAATCTCTAGGTCTGAATGTTATGTTGTGGCGTGAATCATCCATCTACAGGTTTGGCATACGCCAAATAGTTAAATACCATTCTTAAGTGATGTAGACACAAAATATCATGGTTGCATTGTTTTCTGCCTTGGAGAGAGAAACAACATAAGTCTTATTACATTTAGAACTTATCTTTTTAGAACAACTTTTATTTTCAAATAATTTTCCAAATTTTGTAAATCTGTTCAAGTGGAGTCTGATGTTATTTATATGTAGGGCCCTAATCGTTTTTGATTTAAAATGCAGCAACCCATACAGACAATAAGCACGCGTTTCGATGTCTTCCGGATAGCCTTTGACATATGTATCCTTGTGTTCTATCCAGCAAAATGAAGCCAACATATAAATATTTATTTACTGACCTATTTTACCTATTTGATTGGGGTTTTACGCCCTAGGCCTACTCAAGAATATTTCACTTACATACGACGGCGGCCAGCATTATGGTTGGAGGAATCCGGGAGAAACCCATGACCATCCGCTAGTCGCTGGCAGATCTTCCAACGCACGACCGGAGAGGAAGCCAGCATTAGCTGAACTTGAACTCACAGCGACCCCATTAGTGAAAAGTACA
This sequence comes from Acanthopleura granulata, assembly GCA_016165875.1. Taxonomy (NCBI): domain Eukaryota; kingdom Metazoa; phylum Mollusca; class Polyplacophora; order Chitonida; family Chitonidae; genus Acanthopleura; species Acanthopleura granulata. Next base: position 7,861,740 of record JABBOT010000003.1, on the reverse strand, counting down.
TATGTATGTATGCTTGGGTTTTTACATTATATTAAAAAAATTTTCAGTCATATGACAACGAAGAGTCCTTAGAATATGTATATTCTGTGTCTTCTTGTGGCAGGGCGAGTCAATTCCGCCAAAGTGCTGCCTCCACTGGAGTATCATGCCGAAGACACCATACATAACACCCCATCCCGTCACTTTATGCTGACACCGGGCCGACCAGTCCTGTTTCCTTCTTCTAACCTCTCGGTGCTGAGCGCCAAGCGAGGCAGCAACAATTACAATCTTTAAAGTCTTTGGTATGAGCCGACCTGGGTTTGAACCCGAATCTCCCGACCTGAAGGTGGACGCTCAAACCACCAGGCCACCAAGGCGGTTTCATCAGTGAAAGGTATCACAGTCATTAAACCGCAATTCTTCACATCAAGGGAGAAAACTCTAGCTAATGGGTCAAGATTTGACAGAGTTGCTTACCCATGAACAGAGTATATTTGCTGCTGATTTGTTGAACACGCAACAGACCGTGTCGATTGCTCACCGTGACAGCAGGGACTCTCTGCGAGATTTGGTAAGTTTATAATGTAAGTAAACACTTACATTATTACATTATACACGTCAAACACCATTGCCTCATCTCTGGGGAAACGGGACTTGTTCAAAAAGATTAAGTGAATTGCCATTTAAATTTAGAGATCACTAATTACAAACTGAAATTCGTGAGAGCTTTAGGAGTGCAGAGCCACTAACGGGCAGAATCATTCTGTGACAATCGAGTGCTCATATGCCTTGAACGGTCACGTCAGCTCCATAAAATCTCTTACGAAGACTTTTCTTTGAAATATACCTTAGTTTGTAAGATGCGAGTAAAGAGGGTGAACGCCGTCAAACCATAGATGTATTAAATGAATTGAGGCCTATCAGGATTCACTCATCTTTGAGACATTTAAATGCCCATATAATATGTTACAAACTGTGGTTTGGCATGCATGTATAGAAGGGACTACCAGGAGATTCCAAGTCATTTGAAGGAATCATATAAGGCAGATCTGCATGCATGAGTGATAAAAAACATTTAGCTCTGTCGACAGGCAAAGTGTTCAAGGCTAATGTATAAGGTCGATGCAAATATTTGGGTGATTTACACTGATGTCTGAAAATAATAATGTATATTATGCCTGTAGAACCAATTTGCTATTTCCATCCTCTCTCCATGAATTGGACTGCTGAGGTATGAAAGCCATAGATGTATTTCGACAAATTCACTAAGTCATAAACCCAGCAAAACTGGCGTATATATACAAGCTTATATCTCTTTATTTAAATGGAGTTCAATGATCGGAGAATGATTAATCACACTAGACGTGATGCACGAAAAAATAAGGATGACTGGACAAAATTAGCGCATTATTTTTAATCAGTTTCCGCTCAACTCCGACACGTTAAATGTTCATTGTGTTTTCCTCCATTATTTTTATATATAAGGCTAAATTATTAAGAATGCAAACCGACCGGCTTTCCTATTGCGTACACAATGATTTATAGCCTGTAATTTTAAAGTATGTACCGTCTGAGTTCACAGTTTATATCGAACACTTTATTACATGACAAGTATCAGGGTAACAGATTTCTTAAATATGCATTACCATGGGCACAAAATAAACCTAATTAAAAAATGTTCGCGGTTGCACGATTATGAGATGCCAGAAAATGCATTTGTATATATATTATATATCTGATACCATTGAAGAAGTTGTGGAGAGTTAAAACGGTTATTTTCGTTTATTTCCAGAAGATATCACTGAATACATCCTTTTATTTCACGCCACCAGGACATCTTTATAATTTCCTGACGTTATTAACGGAGCAGACTCATTTAAGACAGTTTGATTTTTTGGAGAATATCTCCTTATGTTTCGGAGACATAGGGCGACAATCAAGTTGGTCAGTGGGAATTTTCTTCGCGGTAAGTACTGAAATATAATTTGACCATTGTTATCTTGTAATCCATGAGAACTACGTATAGCCAGTTTTCCCACAATACACTGCACACCATAGGTCTCGATTACTTCAAAGGGGCACACGTCGGGATATCACACAAAATATAACCTCTAACTCCACTAAGGAAACAGTGATTGGATTGGGTATTGTTTCAGACTGGACACCTTCTGGATAAAAATATTTCAGGATTAGGCTGACTATAATAATTTTAGGTTTAAAGGGGTACAGGCGAAAAAACCGCTGTGTATCCTGTATGAATTTGGTTAGCCACTTCAGTAATTTATTTACTTATTTATTAAATTATTGTGATGTGTCCCAGGTCATGTAAACGGCCATTTTATTTCTTTCTTTGATTGATGTTCAAGAATTTGTTTTTACTTGTGCTCAGTTGTATGGGTGAATTAAACCGCATTGAACCGGATTACACCAGGTGTAAACCACCGATTTTTGGCAAGTGACCAACTTTTTCACATGACCTACAGATATACACACCATACTGGTGGAAGACAACTGGTGCCCAACGAGCAGAAGGTTAGACTGTGCAAAAAGCCTCAGAAGCCTGGTCAATGGCTTATGTTGTCAATAGTGCACTTCAAGCAGTGAGCTCGAACGGGAGATTTACAAATTCCTTGTCCAGTGTTAGGTTTTAACCTGCATCTCATGCGTCTATGCCTCTCTGATCACAAACAGCTCCCCCAACCATTATAAAATTTGAATGTCAATGGTTAAACTGTGATGATGTCAAACATCCTCTGGGAATTGTATACCTGCACTAAGTGAATACTGTACGGGAGGGTGCATAGGGATACATGTGCATAACGGTATGGGATATGTCAGGCAGGCTAACGGACTGATCGATGCCGAAGAGAAGGGCATAACCACGGCACGTGTACCAGGTAAACTCTGCACAACACAGCCACAATTTCAAAATTTGGTAATTAATGGTTAGTTCAGTTTTTTCCTGCTAACGTGTTAATTTGGAACTCATAAAAATAATTAACCTGACACATCTAAACTACATAAGCGGCGCAGACAAAACGGTGGTGTTGTTATTGTTGGCTTTTTGTTTTGTTCTTTTTGTTTGTTATTTTCTCCTGCGCCTTCAGGATGTTGATGTCACTTTAGTCAGCCTCGTCGGATTCATTTTATACCCTTTTCCACCCCTCTGTCTGGTTTTGGGAATTGAATAACTGACGCCCTACCGGCTAATAGCTTTTGGCAAGGACTTGAACTCATCCACCTTCAGGAGCTATTACATTTCACAGAATCGTTGCCCTCACTGAGCTATTTTTATCCTAGTTGCCTATTGGCTGAATACCATTTTGGAGGCGTTGCCTTCGACTGGTCAGTTCAAGCTCATGCACCTATATTTAATTCTTAGCGTTTTCATCTCCAGAACGACCTATACATACCCTGTATTGCTGAAGGAAATCAGAGAGTGTCTGCCCACGTTATTAGAACGTCGGTCATGGACGGCCCATTTTGGAGAAACAACCCGGAGTGGTTGGCGTACGGCTGTCACTGCCGGCGCTGTCAGCAGCCCATCGTCTTCCTGAGAGCAAAGTGTGCGGACGAGAGCGGACACCGAGTGGAACTCTTCCGCTGCTGCCAGTTGCACGTGCATAAACTGACCAGGCCGGATTTCGCCTTGTACACCTGTAACTTGTGCCTCACCCAACACATCATGCCTCTCCAACCCTACCCCACCTGCTGCACGGACAAGGTCGAACTGCGCAAAAAGATATTTGGCCGCCTCTGTCCGTGGAGAGTGTGACTGTGTGTTCGTGTATCCTCCATGCAAGGTGACATGAAATTGGCAACAGTTATACCAATTGTTCATCGCAATGCCGGCTGTTGACACAGTTATCTATGTGAAGGATATACCTCCTTTCACGACGTAATTGTTCCAGCGTGCAATTTAATACAAAATGATTTAAATGCGTTGAAAATAGTTTTTATGATTTTGTATTACCAATTCCACTTGAAAATTGTTCAAAAGGCCATATATTCTTTTGTATAAATTTCAAAGAATCATTATTGCGGAGTGGACAGAACAGAGTTGCTGTCTTCTGTTCATAAATAATTAATTAATAATTGTCTGATTTCATCTACCTAAGCTACAACGATGTTACCATGACAGTTATACAACCTGATTTGTTTCATATTACCATCATGCTCAAAGCATTTTCTTTAACTTTGTGACGTTTTTTTCTCCGATAAAATTGGATCTGATTTTAATGTACTCTCAGAGTAAAGAATTTTTTATATGACATTTTAAATGTTATCTTTGTTTACTAAAGAACATTTTTGGGAAGTCCCCGAGTCAAGTGTAAGCATACTTGTTACTGTATATACTTTACACTCGCTTAGATAAGCGACAGCTGGTATTTGTATTAACTGGTTAATTCTCTATATTGTAATTGTTTTCATTGTACGAATTTTTTTACACTTAAAGATGTAATTGTAGCGGTAGGATATCTTGATTTCATTTCCCACAACTTTTGTGGTACAACAAACCTTAATTGATGTGACCTTAATTGAAACTGAAAAAAAAAACAACAAATTCTGTTTGGACGTAAACATGAGCTGATGGAGCTCTCAGCCGAACAATCAGTTTAAACCTTTTTAATCTTGTAGGAATTTTTCTTTTAGATTATTTTCATTTATGTAATAATGTATTGTTTTAACTTGTTTCGTTTTGAGCAACAGTTTAAACCACTATAACATGACTTCCTAAATACACTAGTCCTCGTGACCTATAAGCGGGGTGTTAAATTGTGTCATTATTGAGCACATTTATTACTTCAGCCGTTCCGGCCTTTTAGAACCTGTGGCACAAGAAGCGCGGCTTTGAGATCGCTTGTTCAGTTCTCGCCCCCTTCAATTCCAATGCGGTTATAAGTTACAGGGTTTGTCAGGTGCGGGAAATACCCGGTTTCTTCCACGTATGACCATTATTGTGTAAGTGTTGTCGGCTAAAGACTCTCTCATTTGTAAGGAAGAAACCTGGAGTAAACCACCTATCCCTGGCCAAGAGAGCTTTCCTACGTTTGACACACATATTTTCGCTTGCAGAACGAGCTCAGGTGATGAATGAAAAGTCATGTCTGAAAAGTTTATGCAAACCATTTCATTATAACCACTATCGATTATTACAACTAATTCACGAGGCTGGAATTGAGCTAAGGAATGGCGCGGATGGCAATATAGAGACATGAAGCTCTGCAACCTCCACACCGAACACACTCTCAATGTCGATGGACGTTTCAGGTAGCGCAGATTGTTTTACAGATTATTTTCATCGGTGAGCAGTCTAGACGTCATAATATCTCAAGCTGCACGGTTTCCTCTTCCGGAGTACATGGGAAGGTCTGTCTGGTTTCCTCAGACCATAACGCTGGCCGCCGCCGTAAATTAATTCATTTATTGGTTTGCTTGGGGTTTTACGTCGTACTCGAGAATTAAGGTGGGAGGAAACCGGGCAGAGCCCAGTGGAAACCAAGGACCATACGAAGGTTGCTAGCAAACCTTCCCATGGAGAGAAATCCGGCATGAGCTGGACTTGAAGACAGAGATCACATTGGTGAGTGGCTCTATGGCCATTATGCTGCACTAGCGCGCTAACTCATTCGGCTATGCAGATTTACCGTCTCCGTATAAGCGAAATATTCTTGAGTAAGGCTTACAGGTATAAAAACATTAAGAAACAGCCTGCAGGTAGTAAATGCACAAATAACACCCATGCACCTAAAACCGTATTATCAAATTTTTGTTGACTCAAATATCTTGCCAAATAATTAGATGTCCGACCTACAACATATGTAAATATCGTCATAAGTTGACCTTCATTTTTGCAAAATAAAGCTGGGATGTAGATACTAGCGTCATATCGCCATAGAAACGGTGTGTAGGGGCACTTGCTCATTGGATAATATATTTCACTGTTTAATTCTAGCTCCAAGTAATTGACATTTTTTGGGGCCATCGTTTGTCATAGTATTTACTGCCAAAATTACCTGGCCACACTTCAATCCGCTTCAGACTTATAACCAATCACTATCCGCCTCCACCATTGTCTGCGTCCCTGAATCTTGGATATAAAATCAAAATAATGTTTTTATACTTAAAACTGGAATCAAATAAAGTAAAGAAATAAATACATTTTAAAAGATAAACAGACATCACAAGTAACATTTGTATATCGAACGAGAACCATACTGGGCGTTCCGGTACGTTCATATTCAAGGAGTTTTCACGTAAGCCCTAAATTTATGAGCGCACATATATAAGTATATAGGCCGTCACCTGCCAAGTCTACTAACAATCTAATCATCTGGATTCGAACTTGAGACCTCCTTGGTCAGGGGCCGATCGTTTTCAGCCATACAATAGAGCTATTGGCGATTGACCTAGCGAAGGCCCTTAGCGAACAGGCAATAATACACGCCAACAAATTTAACGCCATATTGGAATTTCAGAGTTTTCCACTTATACGATGGCGGTCATTTGCTTAAGCAGAGGAAACCGGAGTGCTGGGAGTAAACTACCGACCCATAGCCATTTACTGACGAACTTTCCTAACCATGACTTACCACTATCCACACCATATTGGTGGAAGACTAGTGGCCTTCAACGAACGTCCAATTGCGCAAACAGCCTCACAAGCTTCGTCGACCAGAAATTTTCCACAAACTCCATAAAACGCATGCAGCGGCGTGCTAATTAAGACAATAACTAACAACATACACGGAGGAAAGGGAGGGGTGATTTAATGCTTCTCTGTTTTGTGTTTGTTTTCTGACACAACTAGTATACAGCATATTTAATCCCTCGTAGTTTTATATATGATAAATAACACTGAGTGCAAGTAAACGCTGTTCCCGCGTTAGAACGTTATAAGGTAAACACAATATTACGATAATTAGAATGGCGATAAATAGATCAAGAAAAGCTCACGGTGTCATAGTTTACATGTCGTGCTCGTAGTTCAGTGCAGATGAATAATAATAAAAAATTATGTTGAGCTTCTGTTCTATATCTGACAGCAGCCTGGTGAATCCCAATTTCTTGTAAAACTGCATAACTTAGACAGCCAATGTATACAGTATTCAGGAATTACAAGGGCGTTACAATCAGCGTGTGTCAGTTATGAGCTGCATTTCACTGGCACTCAAACTGCAACCAGACCTCTTTCAAAAGAGTCAATCATCTTGGCAATGTCTGTGTGGCCGCAAAGCTTCGCTACGTACGACGGAGTACGACCGTAGATGGTCGCCAAACGCGGATCGGCACCTCTGTGAAGGAGTAACGAGGCAACATCACCTCTGCCACACACAGCCGACACGTAGAGAGATGACCAACCACACGTGTTTGTGTCGTTCACATTATTAGCTCCGTAATCCAAAAGCCAGACGACTTGACTCACTTGACCGGTTCTCACGGCTCTAAGGAGGGCGGCGACTGGGGAATCGTCTTGTTCCACGAGGAGGGAGAGCAGGTCGAACTCAGGCCGCCCAGGTGCGCAGAGTTCGTCCATAGAGTGCGCCCCCCAGGATTGCAGAAGCGGTATCAGGTCCCAGTGTTCACATAACGCTGCAGCGTACATAGGGGTGCTTCCATAGATAGTGCTAATATTGGGATCAGCTCCAGCCAACAGAAGGAGCTGAACTATTTGTGTGTACCCACACAGCACGGACACATAGAGAGGGGTCCACCCGGCATTTTCCTGTACATTCGGATCAAACCCTTGTTTCAGCAGATAGTCCACGACATTGGCGTGACCTCCATTGGCAGCGGAATGAAGAACGGTTACTCCATCTTCGTCTCTCAGTGACGCCGCATCGACTCTCAGGCGCGTCATCAGGAATTTCACCATACGCAGTAAGCCTTTCCGAGCGGCACAGTGAAGAATAGTGCTTTGCCAGCGACGACCCGTAGAAAACAAGAAATCGTCGACATTGGCTTCAGACAAAACATACCTCTCCCATATCTCATAAAATTCGTCTTCCAGCCATGATTGATTGGAAAAGGCCAGGTCTAATTGTCCCCGGAGAAGCTCCTGAGTGAGAACAGCAGCAAACTGTGGATAGAGTTCTTTCCTGATGGGAATCATGCTTGTTGAGTCTCCCTGAAGCGTACGGCATGCCTGAATGGTCTGGACTACTAGCTGGGGGTGCGCATGCTTCAGGAGTACTTCTGGGCAGATCTGGCCGAGCTCTAGTGCGACTGCATACAACAGACTCTCCTGTGCGAAGCAGAAACCATCCGAAGTCTTTTGCAAAAATGTTCCGTTCAGTTTCTCCAAGGTGAGCCGCACTTGAGCTGCTGAAGGTAGCGTGTTGTTGGTGTCCAGGCCGCAGACTTGCAGAATGTCTCTGGACTTCATACTTAGATTGGCAGACAGAGGCTGAAGAGGGTCCAGTTCACGAAGACTGCAAAAGCCATCGTTTAACATAAGCAAAGCAAGAGCAGAATACAGTTGGGGCCTGTTTGCTGTTATACAGCGAAGTTCTTTTCGAATGAATCCCAAAGGTTGCTCAAAGAAAGAGACGATGCCGCGTAAAATGTCGTCTTGTTCACTTGCCAGTTTGCAGCAGAGAGGAAACCCAAACGCGTTGGGGATGTTTGCAATACTCGCGATCTTCCACTTCCATTGCCAGCTGCTGATGTCGATGTTCTTTGTTGATAACAACTTGGTGAGGATAGCCCGGCGGTCCGGTATCGTCAGTCGAGCTGAGGACATATCAACAACATTATCAAAGGGTTGACACTGTTTGAATTCAAACTTGCACTCTTCCCAAATCTGTGTTCTCGTGGTGATGATTATTTTCACATTGCCAGTGTTGATGAATTTATCCAACTGACTAAATCTAATGACCCAGTCTTTTACAAAGTCCCAGTAAACTCGATAGGCGCCGAAGGGGTCGTCCACTAAGAAGAGCAGCTTTTTATCAGATTCGTAAAGTTCTTTGATCTCTTGAACACTGCGGGCCTCCATGGGGAGAAAGCCTCGGGTATGGAAAAGTTCCCAGGCCAGGGCTTTTACCGCCGCTGTTTTTCCGTCCCCGGTATTTCCAATCACTGTCACGCCGACCGTATGCTCTTGCAACACGCGACATCGCAGTTCTTCATAGACAGAAGTTTTTGCAAATTCCCTATGTATGTTTGAGCATGACGCTAATAAAAGACGGATTTCCTCTGAAAAAAAAACAATAATGAAGGTGTTTTGAGTTTTTCTAAAAGGGAGAAATCAAATTTTCAGAGTCTATGGTCATTTTGTGGTCATTTTCAAGCAGATCTTTTGAGTTTAATTGAAAGAGACGAACTGAATTTTTTACGGTTTCTGGTCATTGTTCGATTATTTTCAGATCTTTTCAGTTCATCTGAAAGGAAGAAGTGAAATGTTGTTGGTTTCTGATCATTTTATACACACTGTAGTCATTTTCAACAGATCTTGAGTTTTTTTGGAAGGTGAAGAACTAGAATATTCATGGGTTATGGTCATATTATGGTCGTTTTCAACTAACTTTAATATGTCAATCCCATTTGTATTTTGGGAATCCATCGTATTATTATAAACACAGAATGATGGAAGTCTCAGTGATGAAGAGTTCCACGAAATTATTCCATAGTAGTTTTTGAAGGTTTGTCGGTGAAATCCAAAAGATGCCTATGTATCCACAATGCCAAATGCTATAGGTCAAACAGTTAACCTTAGTACTTTGAATATTTTTTGTCCAGATATTATATCCTGTACAAATGTCATGGATAAACATTACAGGAATAGGTAAATAACGGCCAAAACATTAGAAAAATGGAGGCCATGTTGATTTGTTTAAGGTGTGACAAAACAACTTCCATTCGGCTTGAAATATTTGTGCCAATGTGATTTCCTGATTTGATGGTAATTCTCAATTCTAAAAAGTGGAGGGGGATGAGAAGAATTTGTCCTTATACAAATATTATTTTAGAATTTCTTCAGGACATGCAGTAAATACAATTGTTCAGAAAATGTAGTTTCCACCACAGCTACATATACAGGTAAATTCATTGCTCGATTCTGTTTGCTTAATAATGAAAATTCCAGCCTTGAAGATCGGCACATAGCAAGTGTTTGTGATGGTTTGCTTTTGTTATAGAACACGCTATGCATGGAAGCCTTTTTGTGTTACTCACCTCTGTAACTTGTAAGTCTTTCCTCTGTGTACTCCTCTTTCAGTAGGCTCGAGTCTTCGTTCTCCACCGCTTGTCTTTCCCCGCCTTGCCAACAGTCCTCTGAAATGTCGTACACATCCACCAAGGTGCTTACGACATTGCCCATATCTGTTGGTGCTATTTTCTCTTCTTCACTTGTCACATTTCCAACGTCTCAGGTATATTCTAGAATGTGAAGAATGGAAGACAGGATCAGAAGCATAACTCTCAGAAAATATTTCCCTCTAGGTGCTTGCAGACACCTATTGTTTATAGGGGGCTGCCGTACAACCTGATTGAGATAAATTCCATCTATACTTTCATGTAAACCTGCGGATGTTCGTGGGTTTACCCCGGGCTCTGTCCGGTTTCCTCCCACCACAATGCTAGTCGCCGTCGTATAAGTGAAATATTCTTGAGTAAGGCGCAAAACACCAATCAAATAAATAAAAAAATACTTTCATGTACTGGAGAAGTCAAACCATTTCGATGTGGAGTAGTTTCAAAATTCAGAGACTTAGCATGTCATGTTCCTCCTGTATTAGAAACTCAATTATTATAATGTAACAATAAAAAATACACGCATCTGCAAAACCAATCAACCATTTTTACGCTAAAAACAAAATAACTGGCATATCAACTACAATAGTATTTTGCAACTCTCTATCACATTGGTGTTTCACTCAATTTATAAAAAAAATGATGTAATAACACATAATTCACATACTGAACAAAGTGGACAGAACAGTATAATGAAGTGTGACCTTAGTCTATTATAGTCTTAACCAAGACCAAAATGTCTCGTGACATCGACATAAAACTTGTGCACCTTTGAAATTTGACTTTTTGACACCATGCCTCACGCACTATAACAACCTGGGGCTAGGAGACCTTATGGATTACAGATCTCCGTGAGGTCATCTGACTTCTAAACCCTGTACACTACTGACTGAAAGGAGTAGGTGGACGTGTTAATGTATATAGGCATATGTGGCACACATCCAACAGGATTTATATTATCTACACTACTTGTTGATAGCGCATAGACATAAATCAGGAATCAGGAAACGTTATCGGTGACTAGAATTCATGGGTTATATATCACGGGAATTGGGCTATGCTGTATATTATTTAAAGGTAAAACGGCTAAAAAAGCAAAATTAAATGCATGATTAGAAATTATGGATGGTCAGAATGAAAGTTCGTAGTGTATACAACACTGAGCCTTAACAAGGCCGAATTTTATCTTCACTGTATTTATTTGTTTCATTCGTGTTTTACTCAAATCTCAAGAACATTTCACTTACACGACGAGAGGAAACCGGCAGAACCCCGAGGGAAACGACGATCATGCGCAGGCTACTGACAGACCTTCCCACGCACGGCCGGAGACGAGGACAATATGAGCTAGCGCGCTAACCAACAGAGCCACGGTGTCACCCAATTTTAGCTTCAAGTAAAAGAACTTCTCAGAGTAGAATAAAAGTGCCTGTTAGGGTCAGTGAAATATTGTGTTTCATCTGCTCTGGTACAAATCTTTATCCATAAACAATATATTTAATAAACACTTTTACATATTTTGATGTTTTACAAGACGTGTTTACTGGATTAGTGCTGTTTTATTGGATTGCCATTTTCACCAGGTAAAAATGTTTACTATACCAAATATATCTCTTTAATTCATTTAATTCATGTTTTTAAACACCAGGACGCGTTTATTAAGTGAAACAGAAATGTGTTTATTTTCACGTTTATAAACTAAGCCCTTGGTTTTAGTGTTTACTAATTCGTCAGCTATATGAATACATACATTTAAAAGGCTGGATGAATAGTACTAAAGGGGAGCCACCGTGGTTCTGTTGGTTAGCGCTGTAACGCAGCGCAATGACCCCTAAGCCTCCCACCAATGCGGTCGTTGTGAGTTAAAGTCCAGCTCATGCTGGCTTCCTCTCCGGCCGTATGTGGGAAGGTCCGCCAGCAACCTGCGGATGGTTGTGGGTTTCTCCGGGCTCTGCCCGGTTTCCTCCCACCGTGCAGCTGACAGCCATCGTATAAGTCAAATATTCCTAATTACGGCGAAAAACAATAATCAAATAAATAAATAAATAAATAGTACTTAAATTCAGAATCAACACACTTATATAGACCTACTAACATACAGATCAATGCCTATATATTTTTTTGTTTTTACCAATTTCCTTGCAAGTGGTATCGTTGCATTCAGATGATAGCTATATGCCCCGATGACCTTAGTTACAAAAAGTGAAAGAAGGGGGTAATGTTCCATTTCGGGTATCTCAGTAATAGTCCGAAGTTTAGAATAGTTAATTTAGAATAGATTAAGCTATACAGCTTCACGTACAAATACAAGATTTGTTAATTTCCGATATGTTACAACTTCAGCACAGGAGATACTGGACGGACATGTCTTATAAACTGAAATGTTGTAAAAATGTTATAAAATGTTACACGCGTAGATATCACAGAGTTTAAAAAAAGAATTACACACTGAACATTTGCATCGTCGGTCCTTGCCTTGTTGAATCCGTGAATCATGGACCATCATGTATAGGCCTGTATAAGCGAAAAATTGTGTGGCGTTAAATACCAACCTGCCCTATCTGAGGCTGTATCTTCTATATAGACATGTAAACACATACGTAATGTTTCTTTAATTCAGGAAAAATTCAAACAGTTGGTTTAACCCCTATTGGGTTCGTCTACATCGACAAAGTACATATACATATATGAACACGACGACCAGAGTCTTACCTTGTGTGTTTAACCCCGGGCACTCGTATCATACTGGTTCCGATATAGAACTGTTGTAAATCCTATAGTCTCGCTTCGATGTGTTCCATTTTTCCGGCTACCTATGAGAACGCGCTATCTGATATATATATGTATATAGGTGCTTTTACCATAGATAAACACAGCCTATACCGGCAGGTCACCTCTCATATACTTAGTCATATATAAGCTCTGTAGTAGGACGTAATCTTGGACATAGTTCGATAACCTTCCCGGCTAACCTTGATCAAAGTTTTATATTTATTCCTACCGGATGAGTAAACACTTTCTGATACAACATATTGAATTAGGTCTGAGGTTTTGTTAGGCTACAGGTGAACCAAGTTTTTTACCGTAGTTGTTTATTTTATTTAATTTTCAAGTGGGACAAAAAGGTTGTGGTTTAATCAAGGAAAATAAAAAACCCATCAGTGTGGACCTTGGTTGTAAATAAAGCTTGTCTACATCAATAACTGCTCAGTATTGCAGGTTGTCTCAGACAGTGCTTTCAAAACTAGAGACACATGAAATCATGGTATTGAGTTTGCATTGACACAAAGAAACGCAGTAAAGAATTCTTTTCTTACAATTTTTTGTGATGAACATCCCAAAAAAACAAACTTCCAAGTTTTTCATCACTATGTCAAAAGCTTTTTTACAGAATTAATACCAGTACGTGAAATCTACACAGGAAAGATGAGGAATACAAATTCTACCGGATATGTCCTTGCAACTGGGTTGTTATTTATTTTAGCTAGACCTATGTAGGTCACGCTTATCTGTACACTAGTCATCAGGCATATTAGGGTTTGATAACAAAAATTGTACAACCACTTACTGTGTTCTAAATCTGGCTTCTTCCTGTTGAATGGACTGTCTACCCGGAGTTTTAAGTATCCGGAGGTCAACACCAAAAATGGATGTTGTTGTGCGATAACACATAATATGTAACCTAACACGACTGCTCCAAGAACACAGGAAAAACTTTCCTAGATTATTTTTAGGCTTTACTATAATAATTATACCATACCGTACACAGCAGGTCACCTTCATTCCCTATATGGTAGATAACTATAGAAGTAATTAATGCAGGAGAAGAGGTACATCGAATGGTCAAGGTGATTTCATTTTATTCGTATGGACACACGATATGTGTTTAATTGGTTTATTTGTTTGGATCGGTGTTTTACCCCGCACTCAAGAATATTTCACTTATGTGACGGCGGCCAGCATTATGTTGGAGGAGACGAGGCCTTAGCGCGCAGTTTTACAGTATCATGTGTGAGTTAAGATAAGGCAATAGGTGAGATGAAGAGGGGGAGTGCTTTGTTTCAGACTGACGGGAAGCCAAGAAAATAACCGTGACATACATGACTTACCAGAACAGAGACTGGGTTAAGCAACAGAGAATTTTAGTTCAAGGGGTGGAGCGGTGGCCCTCTCCATAGTGTACTAGTGCAGCACAATCACTCAGAAGCTTCTCAAAACTGCAACTGCTGTGTGTTCCACCCGACCCCACCCCCACCCCCACCCCCCCTGTTCACAGGTCCCACAAGGGAAGGTCTGTCAGCCTCGTGCGGATTGACGTGGGTTTTCCCCTGACTCTGCCCAGTTTCTTCCCACCTTAGTGCTTTCCGCCATTATACAAGTGACAACTTCTTGAGAATGACGAAAAAGCCGATCAGATAATTAAATAAGTATACGTATACATCGTCAGGCATAAGTGAAATATTCTTGAGTATATGGTGTAAAACATAATAACTAAGTAAATAAATACTGTATTCGCAGTGAATTTTGCCTGATTTCCTTTGTGTTATTCAGTTGATTATATACATTATCACATTGGGAAGCTGGCAGTAGGAGAGAATTGTTTGAGTTTATAGACTACTGTACTTCTTGAGTTTGGCAGGAAGTTTAATTTCCCGCTGTTATGAAGACGAAAATAAATGCACTCAGTTATATGAAAGTTCAAAAGTTCGATTGAACGACGACTTAAACCGGAAAAAATAGTAAACGCGCCCAGTAGACAAGAACAGGTCTGACACTCGTAAACCCTTGCTGACTAACTGTTGACGCTGAATCGATGTTCCAAAGGGTAATTTCGAGGTTAATGACATCACCAAACTTTCATCTGAAATCAAATATGGGAGATATGGAGAGTTCTCATAGCTTAAAACACAGAGGATTAAATCTCTGAACCGGACAAAATTAGTTAGTTTATACATTTCACCTCTCAATTTTTTATCATCAACATTGTACTATATACATACAGACTGAATTCAAAGAATGACTCACACAGCTTTGTGTTGTTTATCACAGAAATGATTAATTATACATTTAATCGAATCAATAAACGCATGTGACATTGAATTTAACAACATGGCTGAATCATATATACATTTCCCGGAATAATTCAATTTTTCTACAAGATGCATTGCATTGATGTTAGGTGCGACTATACGGGTTGTCACGTAGGCCTATCGAAAAAACTGACTATATCCTCGATTTTCTCTCTAGCAACCATTGTCATTGACACAGAAACCGAATTTCTTTATGATTTATTGCCTGATTACAATAAAATAAATGACATAGACACGGTCAAACCAACATACAACATATACACACACATATGTAATTAATCTTGCAGTCGATATAAGATGTTTTCCTAGGGCTCTGTCCGGTTTCCTTCCTGGCCGCTGTCGTAGAAGTGAAATATTCTTGATTACGGCGTAAAACGCCAATCAAGTAAATAAATATATTTGTAAATAAATAAATATATAAGGTGAGTAGTGTGGGTGAGACAAATTCAAAAAGTTACAAGCTATGTTTCAGAGGTAATGACTTACATGCAACCACCATTACAATACAAGCAGTATGTTATAAATAATGATTATAAACATGTCTACCCTTTATAAACTCACTCACAATAACCTGCAATTCCACACAAAGGTTAAGCGGGGGCCATCACATGACCACATAGGGAAATTAAACTACAATTATGCCAAGGGTAACAACTCTGAGAAATCCCGGGATCTGAGGCGATCAGGTCATCTAAAAGTTACACGCATTGGTTTTCCTTCTACTATTTATGGTAAATTTGTCAACTTCAATCCCCTAAGATATATTCCCAAATTTTCTCAGTGCGCATGTATAACCTAAAGGCGGATATGTGCGTGCGTACTAAGGCTGGCTATAATACAATTTGTACTCGAAGTTATATATTTATGAACAACAACGCAGGGTTTCATTTCATATCAATTAAATGATAATTAACTAAATAATGCACATTATCAATAAAAACCGATTGTCAACATAATTTATTGTACAAAACAAACCAGTTCACAAATATGAACGAATCATTATGGAATCATGAATGAAATATGTCATGCAAGATTAAAAACGGCATGCGTTTACAAACTTTGAAACAGCTTTGAAAAGTTTATCATGACGTCTTACCGATTTAAGCACATATGACAGGAGCGTGAAATTTGATCTTTTATTAATTTATTCCTTACAATGGAATAAAGATTTCCAGACCTCAGCCCCCAGTGAACCACACATCACGTTAGGCAACATATATAATAACGATTAGAACCGCTTAAAAATAGAAACGAAGAGAGCTGAGTCTGTCCAAGGAAAGCGCGCGCAATAAAAACTTCCATTTGTAATACTTTAAAAACGGTGAGACAACAAAAAGTTAAATTTAAAACAGAATCTTCAGTGGAATGGTAAAATACTGGTAGTAACTCAGAAATTGTAGCAACCAGGAAACTGTACAAAGTTAATGACACTGTCATGAGCTTAAAATAGTTGTGCCTCTCCAGTCACAAATAATACTTTTCTGATGATATAATCGCGTGCGGTGCTCTCACAGTTCACTCCAGCAAACGTTAATAAAGTCGACCGTTGTTACCGGAAACGAAATCAAGAGCAATTCTTTCTGACGAGCCGAAATTAAGTAACTACAAGCTTCAATGTGAAACAGGATCAGTAACCGACAAAATACTAAATATTCAATGAAAAAGAAAACAAGGGAAAAAATGCTAAAAGAATACTTCAATGCTAAAAGATCGTGATCAAGTTGCAAGAACCACCCTTTTGCTATGAAACTCAAATCCAAATATTGGAATCACTACTACAAACTGCAAACCACAAGAAATTTTCAAAAAAGGATTAAGACGTCATGTGGGAAGGCCTGCTGACTTCTTTTTGATGATAAATATAACTGTAATAGAAATAATTTCCTGCCTAAAAATTAGTGAGGGGTGGTTCTAAATAACACTTCTTATCCTTCTCTCCCCGGCGCCCCTCAAATCTCACTATCTTCATTTACAATTACTAATATTAACCTGTGAACAGATAACGATTTGTGAGGTTGGTTTCAACAATACCTATTCACAGTTACTAATTATTATATAGCAACTACAAGGAAAGATTTGCTGATTTTTTTTATCACGACTGGTGCTATTACCGTGAATCTGTGACCTGTTATCAGAGAGATTATTCAGATATCAAAACCACTGAATTAGTCTGACATAAATAAATTTGTATATTTTGTGAAGCCCTGTAGTACACGAAGGCAAAAAATGTGTTTAGATTTAATATTCATCCTGAATAAGGTAACATGGATTGACTTATACCCTTACACAAAGGCCGACATCAAAAGTCTCTTAGATATAGGGTAAGAGAGATGCACGCCCATCCTATAAATCATGCTCTGTTCTCTAGCCTTGAACTCTGACTTATGTAAATATTTACCTCCATATTCACCTTAGACCTCCAGTGACACGCTTTTGATGGATCAAAAACCGCACTAAAAATCTTCCCGGGCAAGACTGAGTGTACATAGAAGTGTCATGGGGCGACGAAAGACGCAGGGTAAATAATTATTTGCTCGTAAAAGTAGTCTTAAAAATTATTTGTATAATCAGCAAGCGGTTATTATCGTTTGAGAAATTTCTAAATATTTTTTTATTCAATACTTTGAAGAAACAAATGTGTAGTTTTTTTGTACACATTTGTTTATGTATGAAGGAATACATTTCCTGTGCGAATTTGTTATCATTGTTCTGTACCTGTGAGCACACTTCTCGTCTATGTTTTGTACATAATTTGTCTTTCAGAATAATGGAACATCCTGCATGGATAATACTTTGTAGCCCATCGTGTGCTTAGGCTAAACTTCTTTTTAATATATGATATTCCATAAAAAAAATTGTTAAGCAAATATCCTGCATAAATTGGAATAACCACACTATCCATTAGGTAACGGTTTCACCAAATAGATAACTATACGGTACATTATATATTATAAAAACTGCTCGCTTTGTAGTTCAGCATCAATAGAAACAGAGAAAGGGTTGACAAGTTTCCTTACCTATATACAATAAGACTCGATAGACTGGAGTGAGGGAATTATGCCTGGTGAAAATACTATGGATTCAATATAACTATTCAATATATATATTTTCTATAAATGCCGAAGTGGACTTGTATTTCACCTTTCCCAGACAGGGATATGCCGTCTGCTTCAGTCAATATACAACTTACCTCTTTGGTATCATTAATTAATTTATTTATTTACTTTATTGGTGTTTTACTCCGTACTCGAGAATGTTTCACTTATAGGACGGCGGCCAATATTATGGGGGGAGGAAACCAAGATTGTATCTTTCAATTGCTTATAGTAATAGTTTATTGCATTGCCATTTGTGGTGAGACCTTTTATAACACACTCATGCGTGTACACTGACTTTAAGATTTTCCTGCAAACAAGACTTTATATCGCAGCTTAGGAAAAATTAGGTAATGAAGTGTAGTACAGATTTGCGATTACAACGTCTTCCAAAATGTCACTGCAGAAATATAATAAGGAGAAGAGACATTATAGCATTCCGTTTACACACTATATATATTTATTACTGGTGTGTTTTGGTATTTAGGAGAGCATACAAATTATGTTTAAACATGATTCATAGCGTTTATTGTCTTAATAAAATCGTTATTTTATCAACTCTTCTTGTACACATTAAGACTATTAAGACATTAAGACATTAAGACCATATAAAGACTGCATGTAGTCGACATTTCGCCCATGAGAAAATACGCCTTGACCTGGGGCAAACTATCCTGTATGACGATGATAGGCCTAGAGATAAGTAAACGAGATCTGGAAAACGGCCTAAACATCACATCTTGCATATTTATTTCACCCATGAAAATCAATGTAAATCATTTAAAACAACGATAATTTTTCAACCAATGACGAAGTAAATCCTGCCACCTACACTTTGTGACCCGACACACCACCCCGACTCTCCTAAAGATCAGACTTGCCCACACTTGCCGTCGCACCTGTCGCCCCAGGTGTCACCTTACACATATCACTTGCATTTGCTTCACCTTTATCCTTACTGACCAGTAACTTGTCCACAGATAATTAGGGGTTGTTTGTATCATAATTTGGACAGGGAGTTTGTAGGATCCCCTGGTCTGACAGTTCGTAGGGCTTATCCACAATGAGTGTCGGTGAGGCTAATGTGGCCGTTTGCCTCGTCCAGAGTTTGTTGAAGGCCACTTTTCTTACAACATGGTTTGCAAGCGTGTACATGAAACGTGGGGAAGCTCGCCAGTAATTTGCCGGTCGGTGACGTACTCCATACATGATTTACGTGTTCGTCCGTCTGGTGCATGATGAATCGCTTTTGCGCAACAAAGTGAGCTATAAATAATTAGAAAAACTGCTATTCAGTCCGAAGGAGTTACAAATTGATATTCATAATTATTTCCTATGTTGCAGTAGTTCTCTGCAACGTCCCACAAATTATATGAAACACAAGAACCACCCCATCACTTTTCTTTTTGTCAAAACGATCTATTCCAGAGTTTACCATGGTGGATTTAAGCAGAACAGGTGATACGAGCGACGGCGATTCATTTGAGAAGGAATCCACAAGACGAAGTTGCTCATCAGGTGACGCCCTACAAAAGCGACTTGTCATCGTGGCGGTTTTTCTATCCATTGGCCTAATTGTGTGTGTGACGGTGGCAGCCATTAGTACGTCGTTATTTCCATTCGTGATAATCATACAAAATTAAGCTAACTGTTTGATTCTTATCACTCTGTCGTTGGTGTGTGTTTATTTTCAGAACTTCGAAAAGCTTCTGACTTTCCATGACATGTCAACCACATCGTTTAGGTCAAATACTTTTTTAAAATTTTTGTGGATGATCTGAAAGCATCATATTCATTTGTCACCCGAATCGACATAGCTAAAACTTGTAAAGCTCTTGGACCATAGCTAAAACTTGTGAAGTTCTTGGACCATAGCTAAAACTTGTGAATTTCTTGGACCATAGCTAAAACTTGTGAAGTTCTTGGACCATAGCTAAAACTTGTGAAGTTCTTGGACCATAACAATTATTTCACTTCTTCACCACGGCTTTCCCCGATTATCACATACAGACGCAGAGGGAAGAAGAGTTTTTTTTTTAAAGTAAAACTACAAAGACTGAAAAGAAAGCATTAAGTGACCAGTTAGTATTATGTTCCAGCAATAGCACAGAGTAAAAACCCTCATCTTTACTTTTAGATGGTGCGGATTATCAGCGGAATTTGAATAATAATAACGACCAACAACAGAGAACAAAGTCAGCAACTACCAAACCGGAAACAACACAGTCAATAGTCATATTACAAACAACACCCTCTGCAGGGTCAACGAAAATAATAGTCTCTGAAAAGTCCAGTACTTCACCAGCTACATCCTTTCAATCTTTAAGTATAATATCACAATTAACAAAAAAGACAGTACCAACTACAGACGCTGATAGTACGTCACAAAGACTTACTACTAGTGCTCCAACTACACTGATATCTGAAACAATAAGTACTGAAAAGCCAATTACCCGTATTACAAGGGATGTGAGTCCATATACAACATCGCCATCGCTAGCCCCTGAAACAACAACTCTACGTGCAACAATCAATGGAATTTCATCTACAACATTGCAAGCATCAAGCACTAAATTATCCTTCACAACACAACGAACCACAACCACTGAAAGAACAGGTATAACAACTATGGAAATTCCATTTATGACATCGAAAATACCAGCCACTTCAACAAATAATGGAAATATATTTAAAACATCGCAAACATCATCGGCTGAAACCCCAACTATATATTCAACTTGTCACACAACAACAGGACAAGCATCAACCAGTGATACTCGAACTAAACGTACAATATCTCATTCAACAAGCCTTGAAGTTCCATTTTCAACATCACAAACGTTAGATATTACAACTGAAACATCAACATCGCCCAAGAGAGTTACTCTAGGGTCATCTCAAACAGGATCCCAACCAGGATCATCTCAGATATTTAGTCTAGGATCATCTGAAACAGTTACATCTCAGACAGTTGCAACAGCATCTTCAAAGACAGCTACTTCAGGCTCATCTCCGCCAGTTACTCCAGGATCGTCCCAGGCATCTACTCCAGGATCACCTCGGACAGTTACTCCAAAATCATTTCGTACATTTACTCCAGGATCTTCAAAGGCTGCTATTCCTGGATCATCTCAGACATCTATTCCAAGACCATTTCACACAGTAACTGCAGGGTGGTCTCAGACAATTCCTCCAGGCTCATCTCAGACAATTACTTCAGGGTCATCTCAGACATTTCCACCACGATATTCTCAGACAATTACTCCAGGGTCGTCCCAGACATCTGCTCTTGGCTCATCACAGACTTCTACTCCACGATCATCTTGGACAGTTGTTCCAGGATCTTCAAAGACAGCGAATTCTGGATCGTCTCTGACATCTACTCCAAGATTACCTCAAACATTCACTGCAGGCTTGTCACAGACAATTCCTCCAGGATCATCCCAGACAGTTACTCCAGGATCTTCCCAGACATCTACGCCAGGATTATCTAAGACAGTTACTTCAAGGTCATCTCATACAGTTATCACAGAATCATCTCAGACATCTACTCCAGGATTACCTCAGACAGTTACTCCAAAGTCATCTCAAACGGTTCGCACACTCACTCCAAGATCATCTCAGACAACTTCTCCAGCATCGTTTGAGACAACATTACATCAAACATCAACCACCTTAAGCCTGTCAACAAAATCGTCTACAGTTGGCTCTCATGTGGTGCACACAGAGGAGATGTCTTCACAAACAACAAGCATTGTTACTGGTAAGCCGAACAAATTTTATATGATTTTCCCTAATTTATTTTCTAATAAATGAATTCGTCAGTATTGGTAGAGCTTTTCTCCGATGCCGAAAACATCCTTGTCTTTGATCATTTCCAGTAAATGAGCAAATACAGCTGGTGTATACAGAGAAAAACGGGTGCACTGTCTTAAAAAGTGAGACCACCACTTGGGGGTTGAACCTCATTATTCTGGAATACATGAAAGATGGATACCAATTTTTAACAGCATGCCGGAAATTCACTGTCATGGTTGTCATCTCCCGCGGTATTCTGTCATTTATTTTCACGTGCAGTTAACAATATAAACCCTTTAACACGGTTAGATATCAGTATTGATGGTTGAAATGACATGGCCGTCATTATTGGACATTAAAATCAATTAACTGTATGATCTCTTGTGTTACACAGAACTGCAGACTTCCATGCAAATGACCACGCCTACCGCAGGTATTACTTTCTCCAACGAACTGCTGTAATGTGTATGCATTTTCAATCTATAAGATATATAGTATGGATAAGACGTCCTTAGAGATATCACCATGCCTCCCAACTTAGTTCCACGTTGGGGCATGTTCCCGTCTTTTCGTCTTTAACTGTTCCTCCTACCTTAAGCTGGCTTCCTCTCTGGTTGTACGTGTGAAGGCCAGCCAGCAACATACGGATGGTGGTGGGTTTCTACTGTTCTCTGTTCGGTTTCTTCCCACCAAAATGCTGTCCAACGTCTGATCCTCGCGTAAGGTTTAAGTTTAATATGTGGACCTAAAATCAGCATGGACCAAATAAGGATTCGTAGAGGAGAAACCTTTCCACATCTTCCCTTAAAATCATCAAAAAATGTCAAGACATGAAGTAATTGCCATTCGAGATGTTGATGGATAAATATCGCATGTCCTTTTCCATTTTTACTGGCCTCAGTAAGAGACTTTTTGCTACTTCATCAAACCGAAAGTACCTAGCTTAATGGTGATGCATTTATCAAAAAAATGTCTTGCAAAAACAAATATCTGCTTGAAAGTTCATTTCCAAACAAAAAGCAAATCTCACATATCATCTTTCATATGGTACATGACAGACACTTGTGGCGGACGCCGACTGGCGTCTGGGGCCCCCACCAACATCACCTCTTCTCAATACCCGTCTTTCTATAAGCCAAATCAGCGGTGTGTCTGGAGGATAGAGGCGCAAGTCGGTCAAAGGGTAGAGCTGATAGTCAATGACATGGATATAGAACCCGAGACAAACTGTCGCTATGATTACCTGGAAATGAAGGAATCGGAGGTGGTAAGTATCGGTTAAGGCTTATCATTCATGTATCGTATGACTCATGTTATCAACAATCGTACTTAAAAGCACAGTAAAATTTCAGACAATAGATCACCTGATGCCGTTTTAGCATGAGAATCCACACCACAGCAAAAGTCATTAAGATATTTTTGATTACCAGGGCGAGGCTGATCGGGTTGCCCGTGTCTGTGGAACACAGCTACCAGAACCATTCCTGTCTACAACCAACACTGTCCAGGTGGCATTTGTATCAGATAGCACACAAAACTTAAAAGGATTCCATCTCACTTTCAAAGCTGTGGGTAAGTTGGATCTGCTCTTGATTTTATTCGTAGATTATTATTCTGTCCGGTAGACCTAGCGTCATCAATGGCAACCTAAACACAAGGTTTAACATCTTATACAGTACTGTCAACAACTCATGTGTCTACACCATCTGCAACATCGCCATTCACTGTGACATCATGTAAACCGACATCGTCCACGTTTACGTCACCCACAGTGACGAAGTGCACATCCTCACCATCCACTAGGATAGTATCATCATCAAGGACAACAGCAACTACTCGAGGTAAGTCAAAGCTCCAACAAGACCACAGGTACAAGGTACTTAACGCACCACATGTAATCGGGGCAATTTAGAGTACCGTTGAGTTTGAAATAAAGTAATTTTTACCACTCTAATTCGTGACATTACCTATAATCCTCTCCAAACATATTCTAGTACTTAGGTAGTGAGTCAGTGCTCCTCAGGCATGGTGTCTTGTATTTTCCAAACTTTACTTTGGAAAAAGGTTTCACGTGTTTTTCATTGAAATTTCACAAGATCACCTTTCCTCCGTAGCCGGGGTGTTCGCTGAACGAACCATCTAACACGCAATGCTCTGGCTGGACGAAAATGGTCGACCGATAATTATTTATATTGTCATACTCTACTTACTTTTTCTTTTATTTATATCCTTCCCTAAAATTATTTTGGAGTGGTGAAGTTTTTGTGAATTCGGTAAAAACAATAGCCATCGTCCGTGGGAACGATATCACATCCGATTTCATATCATTGTTTCTTACAATTACAGCTCCTGCATCTACAACAACAACCGAGTCATCGGGCATTACATCTTCACATACACCTTCTAATCCGTCTAGTACACCACCAACAACCACACCTTCAAACCCAACCATGATGGCCAGGTCCACTGCCACCACACGTTCTCTCAAGACATCAAACACTGGAACTACGGACTCTTCCACGACATCACCCGGTGTAAACGCTGATTCCCTCACGACAATACCCACTGCAATTTCCGATTTTTTGAAGCCATCTACCACAGGAAATCCAGTACCCTCCACAACCGTCTTGGGTAAGATGATGACGATTACATTAACTACAACGTGTCATGAAATGTAAGTCAGACTTTTACCTATCGTAAGCCTCATTCCATGACATTCCCAAATAATTTTATGCAAATTTTATTGCATCCTTTTCCCGAGAACCGTTCAATGTCTGCAACTTTGCCAACGAATTGTTTTCATCGCAGCAGTTCGGTTACGGAGGATTGAGGTTGCTGAATGAAATCCAGTTCTCGATGGTTCGGCTGCCGCCGTAAGCAGAAGAACATAATGAGTGGCAGTTCACTCCAGGCTCTTCGCTTTCCTACAACCATAAGCCTAACTCCTGCCATATTCTTAAAATAAATAAATAAATGAAATAAATAAGTAAATAAATAAAATTAATAAACAAATAACTTTTAATAATTTCAATCTTTTATTGTCAGATTCCTGTGGAGGGTATCATACGGCTTACATTCTGCCAACCACTATCGTGTCACCTGGATACCCGGAGTACTACCGATCCAATCAGCAGTGTGCCTGGACGATCGAGGCGCCATTGGGCCACAGAGTCCAGCTCACGCTCAACGACATGGACATAGAAAGCTCATCTGGCTGTCAGTATGATTATCTAGAAATGCGGGAATCAGTACAGGTAATTGTCTTATGTCTTATGTCTTATGACACGAGCGTAGAATAACATTCTGAGGTCACTCACAATGCCACACTGGAGTATTAACATGAGTGTGGTGTGAAGTATCTAACTTTGCACGATGACCACGAATCTATATCTGTAGAACTAAATATCTTTTACTCTAGTTTAAGAGGAAAAGTCTGCGAATGCATTACAACAGTATAGCTTTTACAGACGATTCTACGAAAATTTGGATATACATCAAAATAAGCCATGCACCAGCAATATGCGATGATAGATCGTATTACGACAGAGACTTTAAAACAAGCTTCAGACCGCTTTTAGCATAACCAACATAGACAAAGTCTCTGTTCCGTTAGCAGGGCGAGGCTGATCGAGTTGTCCGTGTCTGTGGAACACAGCTGCCTGAACCTTTCCTATCCTCAACCAACAGCGTTCGGCTCATCTTCAAAACCGATGGCACCACAAATAAGAAAGGATTTCAACTTACTTTCGTTTCCTTAGGTAAAGTTCCTTTTCCAACTATAGGAAGAGAACTTCTGTGTTGATTTTTATTGATTAACATAGCCTGGTAAAATGGGTGCAAAGACTGCATATGTGCATGCCATGAAGAAAGTGGGCGTAGTCAGAGTCTTGTCATTCCTTTATGATTACTTCTTTTGACTGTAGCACAAACTGTAGTGTCGAAAATCTATTGAGTTCTCCAGGACAGGGTTAAAGCGCATGGTAGCCAACATCTAAAAGGTTTTTTATCATAGCCTTAGGATCCTAGACATATCTCGACCTCAAATAAACCTTCGGATATTTTATCTATTATGGTGATTAGATCAGAATTCCCCTGTATAAGCGTAATCATCCAGTTTCTATTGACTTCTCTCTTATTTGAATTGTCATTTTCCTCCTTGTTTTAATCACATCTAGGTATGTTAAAATTGATTTTGCCTGTAATATATGTGACATGTTTGAAAGAAATCAAAACCGTATGTCGCAACCAGATAACATTTTCACTCTATGGCATATTGTTGATTTTACAGTTACCACTCCCGTGTCTACAGCAACACCCGAATCATCGGATAATACATCTACACCATCTACGCTGCCCAATACCCCACAAATTACAACCCATTCAAACCCAACCACCATGACAATGTTAACTGAAGCCACGGATTCTTTGACAACATCCCCCACTGTAATCACGGATTCTTTGACAACATCCCCCACTGTAAGCACGCATTCTGGGTCGAGAACTTACACCGGAGCTCCAATAGCCCGCACAACCCCCTCGGGTAAGATGATGGCGCGTACATTTCCTGTAAGACCACCCTGATATGAGAGTCAGACATCTGCGTGTACCTAGGGCAGGCCGTATTGGATAATATTCTCAAAGAATCTTCTGCACATTTTCAGTATCTTTAGTACGAGAGCTCTTCACCTCTTTGACCACAACATTGCTAAATTCAACAGAGCACGTATACTTGAAATCATACTTGAAGTCAATTTTAATATATCTAAGCCTTATTTGTCAGATTCCTGTGGAGGGTATCATACGGCTTACATTCTGCCAACCACTATCGTGTCACCTGGATACCCGGAGTACTACCGATCCAATCAGCAGTGTGCCTGGACGATCGAGGCGCCATTGGGCCACAGAGTCCAGCTCACGCTCAACGACATGGACATAGAAAGCTCATCTGGCTGTCAGTATGATTATCTAGAAATGCGGGAATCAGTACAGGTGATTATGTCTAATGACACCAGTTTACGGGGTCAATCGTAACACGACCGTGAACTATAAACATGGGGTTTAGATCGAAACATGAAATTGTACCATGAACACAAATCTTGATCACGTTTCACTCATTGATTGCAGTTCGAAAGTAAACTTTGAGGGAAGAAACAATCAGGAATAAATTCCAATACAACAGTGTAAGAATAACACATGGTTGTCGATCAAAATTCGGGGGAATATGGTATTATGACAGAGCATCATTGAATCCAGTGTGATCATGACCAATATCTCTAACAACTTCTCTGTTTGCTGACCAGGGCGAGGCCGATCGAGTTGTCCGTGTCTGTGGAACACAGCTACCTGAACCTTTCCTCTCCACAACCAACAGCGTTCGGCTCATCTTCAAAACCGATGGCACCGTAAACAAGAAAGGATTTCAACTGACTTTCGTTTCCTTAGGTAGATTTTTTATTAGAACTGCAAGAACTGCAGTTTAGTATAGTTGATTGATTGGGTGTGATACAACTAGTTAATTCATTGTAATAGTGGATGCTAGGAAGCAATTGGTTTATTGAGGCTCTCTCAGTATTTGCCGTCTTTCTTTCTGAGTGTAGCATAACAATTTCCTTGTCGAAATTTAAGAACTGACCTTGAGTTTTGAACCAGTAGCACCCGGGTACATTTGATCGATAGCTTGAATTGTGACCCGTCTTGTCTTTTCACTAAGGAGCAGCTGACCTGTAGATTTTGTCCGAATATATGATTTCTTCTTCGGTTGACCAGTAAATAGCTCAAACATTGGCACTATTGGATAACCTTTTTCCTTCAGCTGTCTGGAATGCACATGATACCTGAACTGTGTATGGATTGTTCCCTAAGTTATTTGAACTTTGAGCAGTATGTGTTAGCTCAATCATTTCCTTGGGGATTTTGGCCTTTGATTTGACACGCCATTCACAAGTGGTTGTAATGCACTGTTTTGCATTCCAATGCCTTGCTAACTGATGTAAATGGAAAAACGATTTTCACACAATTAACGACTGTTGTTCCTTTCAGATCCGTTGCCAGTTACACCGTCAACATCTATGACGTTATCATTGACCCCAGAAACGACACTAACCACACTTTCACCTGGTATGAACTCGCAAATAGTTTTTTGAAGATCCATTTTATTCCAATTACTGAGTCACTCTATCCGAAGTATAGGACATTGTTTTACATCATTCTGTGGATGTCGATATTACTTTGTAGGTGCATGTGGTGGGACTCAACATGCCTATTCGACACCGACAAATATTACATCACCCAATTACCCAGATTTCTACAACAACAGCGAAAAGTGTGTGTGGACGGTAGAGGCCCCGTCCGACAAAAGGTTACAGTTGACCGTCAACCACATAGACATAGAATTTGAACGAAATTGCGTCTACGATTACTTGGAATTCAGAGAAATCATCGTGGTAAATATCGAATCTCGAAAGCCTGACGTACTTTGTTGTTTTAAAACCGCAGGGAAGACCCAGTAGTTAAGTCCACATACGTTCTTCCGCTAGATCTCCATTATGTTCAGTTAACCATTCTAATCCACACAGTGCTCAACCCAAATAACAATATATACCTGCATCAGAGTATAAACGTCAGGTTTTTCGTGTACATTGCCTCTACCTTATAAAACTAGAAACAGTGGTATTCTTTATGACTGAATGTTTGATTGGCCAGGGATCAGCTGATCGAGTTGTCCGTGCCTGTGGGGAGGAGCTACCTGAGCCCTTCTTGTCCACATCCAGAACAGTCCAGATCACGTTTACAACAGATGCCGACATAGGCGGAATCGGATTCCATCTTACATTCCTGGCTATAGGTAAAACTGATTACATAAGACGCCTGCTTATTCTTGTAATATTTTTCTACACATGCATTTGAAACTTTGTAAATGAAAACAAGAATACATTTCTCTCATGTAATTATATAACACGTTTAACCTGATGAATTTATAGACCTGATTAAACGTACCACCAGGACTTTTTGTCGAAAACGTGGATTTCAACAGCTTTAAATTGATCATATATGAGAGCCAGAGTTGTTAATTGAAATTCATGGGTAAATTAGGCAATTGACCATAACTAAAATTACTGGAAAATACTCTCCCGATGAATTCACACATTTTCAGATTCATGTGGTGGACGTCGTCTTGCTTCGACAATCGCTATGAGTATCACTTCTCCTGGATATCCGGGCTCGTACTCAGACAACGAGTATTGTATTTGGACCCTGGAGGCTCCAGTTGGCCAGAGATTACAGTTGATGTTCAACTACATGGACATCGAGGATGAAGCCAACTGTCTCTATGATTCTTTAGAAATGAAGGAAACTATAACGGTATGTTTTACAGCTATTAACAATCATCATCAGGGAATACATGGAATACATATGATTCACTACACTGATATATCGAGACACCAGTGAAAATACTGGCTCGATTGAGACTCGAAGTCATGACTTGTCTATCCCCACTGATCTACTAATAGAGTTACCGAGCCTGATGGTAGCGGCTCGCTTGTGAGAGTCCAGGTATATGAAGTGAATGGTATATTCACAATATGCATACAACACCCTTGTGCGGTGAGGCTAGACACCAGAAGTCTTAAGTTCGATTATCACTTGAGCCAGTATTTTCGCTGGTTTCGATATGTCTGTGTAGGAGATCATACCCATTCAGTATTTTACAGATCAAGTACATCTTTTATAAAACATCGTAAAGCAATATTTCGCAACCTGTCTCTGGTGTTTCTGAATCGAGATAAAATATTGCTTTCCAAGAATGATTTCTAACATCTATGTTTTCAATGTCGATTTTTTCGAATCAGAGAATGATGGGAAAGAAAACTAAATAGCTTTATGATTTTCTAATAGCGCTGGTATAATAGCGTAGACTGTGAGATTTTATATTGTATGATTTACTGAGCAGACAGGCGCTGTCGTAATTGATCGTGTGTGTGGTACTCAACTTCCTCCACCATTCTTATCCACAAACAACACTCTCCAGCTGAAGTTTACAGCGGATGGTAGTACAGGTGGCACAGGCTTTCAGCTTACGTTCAAGGCCATAGGTACGAATTATATCATTGGATATTGAAAAGAAGGCAGTGATTATTTCCTCGCTTTGTATATATGTACTGTTCATTTCCCACAAACGGTTGATCTGCTACATGCAATTGCATGAACACTACATTATGAAGGGGATTAGACTTTGTTAAACGGAATTTATTCATTTAAGTAATCAGACATATCATTTAAATAATGATCCAGCAACCTAAAATCTTAAGTTGTCATCCAGTCAATCGGTCATTACACCATTCAATCTGTTTGCAGATTCGAACATTCGCCGGACTGTGGTGTTCATGAGAACTAGCCAATCAGTTCCCGAGCTATTCCTGAGGGGAGGTATAGGAGACAATGGTAAAATCAGACAAATCTCCAACAAATACTCCGTTTCCATGGAAACTAAATGTCATGTGATAGAGGCCATTATAACAAATCTCACTGTTCCAAGACTTAACGGAAATAACACAAAGACAGCCACTGTTCAAAGGCTTTGAAGTGTTAAATGAATATGTATTTGGGGGCATTTGTGTAAAAAAAAAAAAAGGAAATTTCATAATGTAAATATGACAAGTCCTTAACTTTGTATTTGTCGTCAAATGGTGGTGTTTGTGTGTGTATTTACTAATGTCTCGATTCACAGACAACCCTATGAAAGCAATTATGCCTCATTTGTCTCGAAGCCTATCGTTTGCTGTTTCAGGAAACGTGAGTATTGAATATTGGAAGATCGGTAATTCCCCACTACTGACAAGCTATGTGACTTGGTCCCAGGGGGACATCAGTTTAGACTGGGTTGGCAGGGAGTCGGGTCAGAACGAAACGAAAGGCGGCCAACTGGCTTTAGGTTCCCCAATGATCCGCACCACCAACAACAGTTCGGATACCAGCACTTTCTACACACCCCTAAATACGTAAGCGTTCTACTGTTCTAAATATTTAACATGGAAAATCAGTGGATCGAATATGCAATACAAACCCTATGTTGTAAAAGTCAGCTCTGTCCAGATGTTGTAAGAAAACGAAGATGTGATATAACACAGTCAAAAAATTGGTGCTAGGAAGTTGAAACTGTTCAGAACCTACCTTTTGAATCCGCTAGTGCAGTTGTTTGACCAAGTTTATGGTTCGATCTTGACTAAACCATGCTACCAATTTGTACAGAAACGTAATTTGACTACATGTTTATATCTTGTGACCTCATGACAAGATGGATGATAACGTAAGTACTGCCTCCCCAACATTCCGGGAGACTGACTCGCTGAGCAGATGATGTTCCTTCCTTCATCATGGGTGTTCTATTAATATTATTCAGTATGGCAGTGGTTGTGGGTTTGTCCAGTTTACTCTCACCATAATGTTGGCCGTAGCCGCATAACTGAAATATTCTTGAGTACGGCGAAGAACATAAATAAATAAATTATTATGGTAGTATTTGATCATCACGTTGTTGCCTGTTTTGCAGATACGGGTCTAACTATTGGATGTGGGATGTACTGATGGACTGCTCTGACACTGAGGACGGCTGGTTTGGTGTTCAGGCTGTGTACAGGGAGTCTGATGACACTGTGGTGATGGAAATATTCAATGCGACAACGACATTGTGTGTTGGACAGGCAGCGGGGATAACGCCTTCAGTTCCTTCAACGACACCCCGAGCCCGCTGTGGATTTGCCAGCGTGTTTGACCTGAATGAGAATAACTGCAGTATATACGAGATAGCATAGATGACATGAGCATGTTTGTCATAAAAGATTATTTTTTGTAAATAGTGAAGTCTATTTTTCTGTATCCCTGTCCCATGTTAGTTAAATGTTTATCAGAGGTGGTGTAGATAATTATTTATTCAAATTGCATTTAAACAATTTTTCCAACCCTGGTTGTGAAGCAAACTCCATAATGAAGGTTGACATCACTTATAGCTGGAACGAATATCAGATATTTATGGATATGAACGTATGGGCTTTGCCTCATACCTCTTTACTCTGTACCATTGTGCTTGAACTACGCGTTCAAAGTGCATTTCCGTTGATGACGTCATCATACCTAATTTGCACAGGCAATTTCGAATATTTCGCAATAGACTTTTTAAGATCCTCGGCAATACACCCAGCAAGTGTGAAGTCGATCAAATGAACGGCTATAGGTAAAATCAAAGAATAGCACCAAGAGATGTCTTTGTTTATAGATAGAATGGACCCACGACATATATGAGCCTGAAATAGGTGGGAGCACAGATCAAATATACAAGATCTACTAATGACATAGCTATATTACAGCTAAACAATTCGATGACTCTCCGACAACGGTCCAATGTCTAAGGTCATTCTCAAAGTTATACATGACTACAGCATATAGAGGTTTACATAGACTGGGCGTTTGTGGAGAATGAAACCGTCAGTGTATAGATAACGCTTTGCAAAGAACTGCTTTCCTCAACACACCATCTTTTCAAACCGCGGGTTTCTTTTAATACCTCAATAAAAATGTCAATTTTAAACCTAGGCGTGCTAAACAAAGTTTCGGGCTTGCAAAGGTGTTAGCATATATGCAGGTGTAATGTCAACGTCAAGTATTCCTTTGGAATTCTTTACGCAATACAGATGTTATCAACACGACATTGTCGCTAGCTGTCGAAAATTAAACTGTCAAATGTACGTAAACGGTATAATTAGGAATTCGTGTAGAATTTTGTAAAAAGTTGGTGTAGTTAATTGTTCCATACTAATAACAAACCGACAGCAACATCAGTGAGATTTAGTACGTGCCGGATGACGTATGGAGAGAGTTACTCGATATGTTGAAGAGGTGGAGCCGAGTTTTAAGATCGTATTGAGACAAATATATCACCTGGCTTATTTAACACCGGTGTCCAACTACAGGTGTCTGTTTCAAGCACCCGTTTGTGGAAATACATATATTTCATAGATGGCGATATAGAACGCCCATAGTACATATGCTCTATAGTACATCATTCTGACTTTTTCATTGGCTATTGAAACTCCCAGAGAGTTGTATGTGTGCGCTACGGCGTAACTATAGAAACGGGCTGTGGCTCATTTGGAAACATTGGTCGAGGAGCTAACATATACTATTATGGTACTTGATAAAGTACAGTTTCTGTTTTGTAAATCGGCCAAAGAGAAAAGAGTTTGAGAGACTGAAGAATTCACTGTTCAGTATTTGTGTTGGTGCTGTTCTCGTACAAATAAAAAAATAATACCTACCTCTGATAAAAATAATGCTTTAATTAACTCCCTTTCCATGAAAATATTGCTGATTAAATTTGTTTGCTTATTTCATTGATGTTTTACGTCATACTACAGAATATTTCTCTCATAGTTTACGACCACCCGCAGTTGCTGGCAGATATTACCATGCATACGAGAGGAAGCCAACATGAGCTGGACTTGAAATCAACGTGAGCGACAGCTTTGGTGAATGGCTCCGAGTCATTGAGCTGCACATGCACGCTGTTCCTCCTCGGCCAAGAACGCTCAAAAATTAAAGGATTGGTTGATAGATTCAAGATGTTAGACACAGCCGTCTCGATCAGATGTTGCAACTAAGCCGCGATCACGAATTATTATTTGTGAATAATTCTCTTTTGAGCAGGTCATACAGTAAAACAACCTGAGTCTTCCCCGACATGAATGAATGAATGTTACGGCTTAACCCCGTGACATCAACATTTCAAACAGGAAGCAGTGTCACGCAGCTTGCTTTGTCCATTGTTACCCAAACAGTTCTGCTTGAGGTGGTATTAAGATAATATATCCACTCTTATCTTATATTGTAGTGTACATATGTTTAATTTAATTAGGACATACTTATATGTGCAAGAATTCGTATAAACTCTGCTCGAGTATTCTTACGGACGAGTCAACCTGACTTTAAACCTTGACCTCAGTGGACAAAGGCTCATGGTGTGAATTCAGACAGCCTTACCCGGTGTAAAGCAGAAACGATGAAATTCGAACAAAAACATAGTGAGGCCACTAGACCTGCCTCTAAATATCAACCTATATGTGTGACATTCCCACGTGAGGGGATAAACCTGATCAAAGGTGCAAATCTGTTTATATATCCTATATGTAAATCTATATGATGGAGATACACCTCTTTGCACATCTTCGAAACATGAAGCAAATAAAAAAGGCCTGAAGTGAATTTAAGACGACTATACCCGACTGATAAGGAAGTGAACATAGAAGCTCTTAACTGGAAATCTCAACTATAACACAAAATGCCCAAGTATGGTAAGTAATAATTGAGTTATTTTTCTTCTTACATTTTCAGATTAGACATATTTCCTAAGGACAGAAGAAGTAGCCAAATCTATTACCACGACACGTCCATTTCCTCGCAAGTGACCGTTTAAGACTACAGATCCGCCATTTCGGCTTCAGTGTACTCATCACATACATTGCTTAAAATATATCAATTTACGGCTTTTAAGTAAAGATAAAATGTTTCATAGTTTATAGAACTTTATAGAACAGGTAATTTGGTAAATAATAATTTATAAGGCAAAACTATTTAGGGCGAAAATGACCATCTCGTATAAATGTATTTCAGAAATCATGCAGACCTGTACTTATGTGCAATATCTATTATCAGTTAGGAATCATAGAACAGGTAATCAATATTGATTATAATAATGATAATTATTACATCACTTGATTACAAAAGAACCAAAGCATTAATTTCAAATGTTTATCGATTTTATTGGGAATTCGTGGTATAACTATACACGACTGTAACGACACCCCATCACACTCCGCTTTCACACGATGTTCGACTTCACCACCCCACCCAATCCCATCTTGTTCCTTTAACTTGCGAAAGGTCGGCGGTTTTCCCACTTAAAACTGACCGCCTATAAGTCCACCATGCAAGCACACCATGCAATTCAGTTATAAATCATTTTCATCTGTAAGCTTTCTAATAGCTGCATTCATGTCATGCACCTTGAGACCATGTTAATGTGTACCATCTCAACCTCATCAAGTTCATCTTTACCACCTCTATGTTACATTTATCTACATCACTTCAGGATCACCAGTTGCACCTTCACGTTATATTTATTTGCACCTCTTCCACCTCGGGATCATCTTAACCAATTTCATGTCATATTTTTCCGTACCCATTCCACCTCGGGATCATCCTTACCACTTTTATGTCATATTTATTTCTACTACTTCCACCTCGGGATCATCCTTACCACTTTTATGTCATATTTATTTCTACTACTTCCACCTTGGGATCATCTTTTCCACATTCACGCCATATTTATGACTTCCACGTAAAGATCATATATACCACCTCCAAGTTAGGATCAACTATACCATCTTCACGCCATATTTATCTAAATCACTTCCACATCAGGATCATCAATACCAAGTTAGTGCTATTATCTTTTATATAACTTCAATGCCAGGATCATCTATACCACCCTCACGTCATATTTATTTATATCACTTCGATGTCATAATCATTTGTATCACTTTTTCGTCACATTTTCATCTATACCATCTACGCATTATGATCGTCTCTAAACCACATAGCCATTTGTCTTTCCAACAACATGGCGTGCTTATCTGTACACGTGATACACCTGGGAAAGCTCGTTAATGGCTTGCCAAAGGTTGCTGGTTTATCCGCTGTAGTCCGTTTTTCTCCTTCCTATAAAACTGCCAGTCATCGTCCAAATGGAAGGTTCTTGAGTTTGGTGATAAACAACAATCAAATAAATAAAAATATACGGGGTTTTGACCTTTTTCCATACACTGATGTCACCTCTCAATTTACCCGTGGATAGACTATCGGCAGCTTATCCTTCCCAAGCTTTTCAAACGTTGACCTTTTCCTAGCGCAATATTGTCCGTCACGAGATAAACACAAAGATCATGAACGCCTATACTGGTATCGGCTTACATCTGTATTTAACCACATATGAGTGTGTGAAACGGTGTATTATATATACACGCGCATATAACAACAAGTAGTACTTCTTGTCACCAATTTCTCCGCCAAAAAACGGATCATTATACCTCACTGTCAATTTAATATAAAGATGAATAACCCCGTGTCGTAAAATTTTGTTATATATTTTTCCATTGGTGAGCTGGATGCGATCTTTCTAGATTCCTTTCAGCGAGCTTAGATATTGTCATCAATCTGGGGCATTTAATTCTTGACAACTTCGAAATAAAACACCCCTATGGCAATCTGTCTACAAGGTAGTATTCATGGAATAGATGTTGTGTGTCCAGGAAATCTGGGACAAACCACTATTATGGGAACAACTCTTCAGAGGAGACGTGATACTCATACGGTTGATGATATACCGTCGTAACTAAAGACAATTCATACAGTGTAACCAACTCTGAAACCAAAAGCAATTCCCCTCATTCTTTGAAGTTGGTTTGAAGTTCGTTGTATTGTTTTGACATAATACTAAAGCATAGATATATATATACATATATGTACTCTGAAAAAAACCTGAGAAGCCGCATATTTCAAGTTTCAAAGTTTCGATAAAATTTCATTTGACATCTTTTGGATACGTAAAATGTACCGCTAGTACATGTAGCTTAGACCTATATGTGTACACGTACCGAGGAACAACAGAAGGCTGAACGAGGTTAAATTAATTAATTACATGTAATAGGGCAATAAAAGTTGAGGGAGAGAGTGAGTGAGTACTTGGGGTTAACGTCGTACTTAACAATGTTTCAGTCATATGGCGACGGCAAGAATTGAAAATAAGTCTCTCCTTTTTGGGAGTTGCAGGCGTCCATATTTCAGACAAGGCCTTGAAAGCTACTCCATTTGTTTCAGAATTTACACTGACAGAACCAAAGGCCAAAAATGGCGTGTACATGGATGAATCATTTTATGATGAACCAAGGCGTCGGTTCTTTCTTCGGGGAAAGCAGAAAATTGTGATTGCCTTGGTGGTATTATTTCTCGTCGGTGCCATACTGGGCATTTCACTTGGAGTTGTTTGTAAGTTTTAACTTGTACTTTGACACATCATCGTTTGTAAGTCGCTGTTACTGTAATACATCATCGTTTACTACAAATAAGAATGTTATCAAAGTAAGAAAAACAAAAATAACTCAAACCTATTCTACCACAGGAGTGACGTCGTCGCTTTCCGATTGGTTCTGTATGTCCCATGGCTTTTATTCCGTTTCATACGTTTGAATTGTGGTTAATTATTGTTAATAATATATTGGATAATTAGTATATTGAATGTATATGTATATGTATATTCATATTAATATATGAAAAT
Source organism: Acanthopleura granulata (assembly GCA_016165875.1). Lineage (NCBI taxonomy): Eukaryota > Metazoa > Mollusca > Polyplacophora > Chitonida > Chitonidae > Acanthopleura > Acanthopleura granulata. The sequence goes on along the minus strand of JABBOT010000003.1, from coordinate 7,824,136 downwards.
GTATGTATATATTGGAAAATAATGTTAAGAAGCAGTCCCACTCGTGTGGTCGATCAATGACTTTCTTTGAAGTTACATTACAGATCTGGATATCACTCACTTTTGTAAACAGCAAAAGTGAGCATTAATTCTCTGATACCTGATTATAACAAATTAACTACTTCAGTTTTATTACCTTAATCAGTTTAACTCATACCGGACACAATTTTGTACAAAAGTGTCATACTAACATGTGTCTGTATGTGGTGTATAATGGTCATTTTACAGATGGGAAAGAATCTCAAGAGAAGTCTGCGAGTGGTGCTCAGAATCAGCAAAAGGAAACAGAAAGCACTACACAAAAGTCACAAACAAAAGTTGTAAAGTCAACTAGCACATCAGAACCCTCTTCCGAAAAAAACACCAAAGCCGAAACAACTTCTGCTGGACAGCAATCTACTTAGAAATTACGGTTTCTGGAACTTCTCTCAGATCACCAACAACAACAAGTACAGAACAAACGAGCACATTACTCTCGTCAATCACCGATAACCATGTCACATTTCAATCTCCGATTACGCTATCGACGTCATCGGATTTGACATCCACGATACAAACAACATCGGACACTACAACTCATCAACCAGCCAGCACACAACCATTGACAACGCCCTCAACCCCAAGCACACGGCCACCAGTACTGACGTCTTCAAATACAATCGTTGTAACAACAACGCCATCTGGTGAGTTTAGTGTTCTTAAATGGCCCCATCAATATAGTTTTATTAAACCATACAGAATAAGACATTTATGAGAGAAAAAAATGGCTTGGATAGCTGGTCATGTGGTGTGCAATCGGACATTGCAGCCACTTCGTTGCAGTACGTTCCTGCTTGATTTTGATGTTATGCGATAAATATGCCTTGTATTTCCATACTGTTCACATAACGCAAGAGCATTAGTGACAAACTGGAGGTACTCACTTCCCCGCCTTATCGACTTTTAATTGTGATTATCAGATACTTGTGGTGGGAATCGTGCAGCATCGGCCATGAGCAACAACATAACGTCTCCTCAATACCCTAATGTATACAGAGCCAATCAGGTGTGTGTGTGGACGATAGAGGCACCAGTCGGCCAGCGAGTCCAGCTCACGGTCAACGACATGGACATAGAAGCCGGACCAAAATGCCGATATGATTATTTGGAATTCAAGAACATTGCTGGAGTAAGAATCTAGAAACTGTTATAAGCCATTGTTTCGACATTTCAATGCCAGCTACCATGAACACAATCCTTAACCGTGTAATCTTGAGAAAAAATAACCTGTCATGAAAAATCATGCTCCTTAACAGGACAACTCTTGAAAGAAACTGATTCCAGATCTGTTGTCATTAAGTGTATTTAACTCAAGAAACTGCCAGACATTTACCAGTTAAATAAAGCAAGTTGCTCTGCCTGTCATTAGAATCCATGGTGATTGTTCACGTTTTCTTAGGGCGAATCTATTCCGGTTGCTCGTGTCTGTGGAGCCGAATTGCCGGAGCCTTTCTTGTCCACAACCAACACAGTTCAGGTCACATTTAAGTCGGATGGGATTACTAACAAAAGGGGATTTCATCTCACCTATGTAGCTTCAGGTGAGTTTAACCTTAAGTTTGTCACACTAACCTGTGCGTGAAGCATCGTGTCGTGTGTCATCGACGTGGCGTTCCTTAGACCCAGCACAATACACCTTCGGACAGGCCGGCTTCCTTGGTCTGAATTCAAAATTATTAGAAGGCGAATTAAAAAAAACCCAATACATGTTTACATTTAACTAGTTTCTGTTGCGTTTAGTCAACTGGTTTACTACAACATTTTAATCTTTGAAAATTTAATACGACCAGGTAGAAAAGTGAAGACACTGCAGTTTAGAATAATTCGTGACTAAATAATTAACCCACATTGGAAAACTGGAATAAAAAAAGCAGTACAAATTCTGTTTCATAACAGCTTAAACCTTTCAAAAAAATATCTAAACAGCACTTTTTAAAACCCTGATATTCAGAGCAAATATTAGCACTTAATTCGACAAAATTTGAAGTGTAAACGAAAAAAGAAGAGTTAAACAGTGTTGTTTCCGTACAATTCTTAATTCTAATATTTGTTCACATCATTCCAATGTTGCTGTGCTTACCATGACCCATAAGCAGCTATATTACGTTTGAGTGGCATTACCGACAACCCAGACGTCTTCAACAACAAGTATACTTCCGTCGTCAGTCAGTAAGTCATACAGTTTCACAATCATTCAATAACTGTAGTACAACCTCGCCATGACCCAATGAGTGTAGTACAGCTTCAGCATTACCACTCAGTGAGTGTAGTACAGCTTCGCCATTACCACCCAGTGAGTGTAGTACAGCTTCGTTATTACCACCCAGTGAGTGTAGAACATCTCCATCATGACTAAGTTACGTGCAGCATCATCATCCACCAGGTGTAGCACAATCTCATCACCTAGCAAGTGTAGTACAGTTCCATCAGTAAGTTAAGTGCAGTCTCACCATCTGGTAAGCGTATCGCAGCCTAATCATCATCAAATAAACGTGGCACGCCTCCTTCATAAATCAGACAGTGTAGTGCAACCTCATCATCCAGTAAGTGTAGTGCAGCTTCATCGCCAGGGTACTAACGGTTCAACACTTAGGAAGTGTTATACAGCCTCACCACCCAGTAAATGCAGTACAACCGCATCATAACCCAGTAAGTGTAGTACATTCTCATGGCCCAATAAGTGTCGTCCAGCCTGACGACCCAGGAAGTGTAGTATAGCCCCATGACCATGTAAGCATAGTTCAGCCATCAGCTGGTAAGTGTAGCACGGACGCACCGTTCACTTAGTGTAGTACAGCCTCATCGTTATCCAATAAGTGCAGTACAGCCTCATCATTATCCAATAATTGCAGTACAGCCTTATCACCAAATAAAGGTAGCAGTTCCAGAAACAGTCACATCTCCGCCGTCCGCCTCCCCCCCCCCCTCAGTTCCAGGTGAGTCCATTCTTTAAATGGAAATAAGAGTTTAATACTACACAAAAGCCATCTCTCTAATGAATGGCCACACTTCTTGATAATATAACTCAGTTCAGGTTGTTTTGCAATATGTTTATGTTACAGTACCAGTTCTGACAAGAATGTCGACTTCAAGCTCATCAACGGCGCCACCAACAACCCTTGTTGCTTCAACCACTCCTGTCGCCACAACGGCAGGTATACGATTCCCCCTAATCTGTCCATTCATTCTCTTCATTTCAAGAGTTCAGGCATAAAAGCTGATAAACACCGTTCATGACAAAACATGAAAAATATTGAAGTTATTTAAATATCGATAAATTTGCATTTACTCATCGAACTTTGTGACGTCTACGACAACAATCGCTACAGAGCTGCTGATCTGTAGACTTATGATCCAAAAGCTGTATCGGATTACACGAGAATGCGTCAAGAGAGAAAATATTGCAATTTACAGCGCCGATGTCAGTAACACCTTCGACAACAACAACAACGGCAATGCCTACCACATCAATTGTTTCATCAGCGTCGACTGCGTCAGTAAACCACACAAGAACGCCTACAGTGTCAACAAGGCGGACGACAGCCTTCCGGTCCATGCTGACTTCCTCTTCGATCCTACGTGGAAAGGTCCGCCAGCAACCTGCGGATGGTCGTCGGTTTCTCCCGGGCTGTACCTGGTTTCCTCCAACTATAATACTGTCCGTCGTCGGTGAAATATTCCTGAGCAGGGTGTACAACACAAATGAAATAATAAATAAATAAATAAATTCTAATATTTGCTCACGTTACTCCATTATGTTGTTCTTACCATGTCTGACCCTTATAAGCAACTAAATTATGTTTCAGCGACATTACCACTAACCCGGACATCAACAGTTTCTTCATCAACTGGTACACTTCCAACATCGACCAGAACACTGCCAACGGAATCATCACCCATTGAGTACAGTACAACCTTATCATCAACCAGTGAGTGTGGTAAAGCTTCATTATCATATAGCCATTGGAATACAGCGCCTCACCATAACATTGAAAACGTAGTTCAGTACAGGTAGTACAGTTTCATCCACACCCACTACGTACAGTCCAACCCGATCATCACTCAGTAAGTACAGTACAACCTCATCATCACCCATTAAGCACAGTATAGCCTTATCATCACCCAGTTACATTAGTACAGCTTTTTAGCTTACGGTAAGTGCCTGGTTGGTGTGTTACAGCCTCTTTACAACCCAGTATATCTTTGGTTGGGCCTTATCCTGTAATAGGTGTAGTACAGCCTCATTCTATATTAAGGTCAGTATAGTTTTGTCATCTATTAAGTGTTGTACATCCGTATCATCCATTACAAGTAGTAAAGCCTCGCTACCTTGTAAGGGCTGTGAAGGCTCACCAACCGTCACAAAGTTTAACCGTAAAAATTTCATGCTACTGTCCGTTCTATCAGTGGAAAGAAGTGATTAATTCTATACCTGCGATGGCTGACCTCACTTCTTGGTAACACAACTCAGTTCTTATTCACATATCTCATAGTTATTTTACAATATTATGTTACAGTGACAGCGCCGGTAACAACTCAGACGGCCATACCGACTTCAGTGTCATCAGTTTCGTCACCAACTGCCCGGGCTGTTTCAACCACTCCGGACGCCTCCACTACGGCAGGTAGGATTCCTCCTAATCATTGCATTCGTGATCGGTGACTATGATGAGATTCCCGAATTAGAAACATGTTTACAGCAAATCAGTTTTTGCCCACTTGTTTCGCGAATTTCCGAATAAATTTCCTGATATGTGTCATGTTGTGTTGTGTATTCATTCGGGTGATTTTACTGTTGTCTGTGATAATGAATTTGATTGACTAGTAGAATGCACACCTTTGTGAGCGCTCAAATGACTTCACCTAACGTTAGTGTGACGTCAGTATGTTCTGAAGCGTCTGTCTGTGAATTTAGACGTCTTGGCGTTCAACGTTGTATGTATGAAAACCGAAAGTACACTAGAATACCAATCCTTGCAAGCCTTTCAGTATAACTTCTTACTTGATATTATAAAAACTAATATCCCCTCGTCTGTACATTACAGCTGTGTGCGGTGGTTCTATCCAAGCTGCGGCGTCCCCTATAAACATCACCTCCCCTAACTACCCAGATACCTACCCTAACAGCATAGAATGTGTATGGAATGTCCAGGCACCTACTGGCAAGATCATCCGGGTCATCTTTAACGATGTGGACATTGAAGGTGATATCGCCTGTAGTTATGACTTTCTGCAGGTCATGGGAACAAGGAATGTGAGTAATGCGTTATCTAAAAGATCTTCGATTTCTTACCCAAGCAAAGCGTACTGTTGAAAATGTGTCATGTCTGTTACGAATCAGAAATAAATCATCGTACCAAACAATGTCCAAAGTAGAAATTTATGATCAAATTGCCATCTGCTATATTCCACCAGTGACAAGGTGTGTTCGAAATCCGCAGCTTAGTTTATGTATATCACTGAGAGCTTTTCAACTGTACAATTTTCTGTGCTATTTTACTATTCTCACTGGCATTTCTGTAAGGTTGATTTGTGTAATAAATTTTCTACTGACAGGGTGAATCCCTGCGGAGCGTGAAAACTTGTGGTACACGGATCCCCGAGCCATTCTACACGTCTGTCCCAACCCTTCGGATCGTCTTCTCTGCTGATCATGTTGTTTCTAAGAATGGATTCCACTTGACAGTACAAAGTGTCGGTGAGTTGATTGTCAGTGGAATCATCCGTCAGCTGTGTGCATAATGAGAGACACACACATTAAGTCTGACAACATTGTTTCCATACATAAATAAAACAAAGTGGAGAAATTGGTCAACTTCTTTTTTCACAGATAGCGTCAAATTGTTCCTGAGTTGCTGACATTGATACAGTCATAAGAAATAAAACTTGTCGCATTCATTGTCACGTTTTTGCTGACAAATACTCCCTTCTGATATAGGCATAAGATAATATGAAAGGCAAGATGACATACAAACTGTGGTCCTATACCAAAAACAACATGCAAAGATGGCATTTGAGGCCATCTACCCTTGTAGACTGTAAACCAAATACTTACCATAGCAAACCGTTTAAGTCTGTATCGGATTACACGAGAATGTGTCAAGAAGGAAAATACTGCAATTTACAGAGCCGACGTCAGTAACACCTTCGACAACAACAACGGCAATGCCTGACACATCAGTTGTTTCATCAGCGTCGACGGCGTCAGTAAACCACACAAGAACACCTACAGTGTCAACAAGGCAGACGACAGCAAACCCTCTAACTCCATCCACAACCACAACTGCTGGTATAATATAGAGCCAAAATGTTGATCTATTTTCTTCCATTGTCAGACTTTTTCATGTAGACTATATGGTATATGTATCTTCTCTGTCTCAGTGTTACACAAGGTGTGTGCCATAGGCTGTAACCTTTAAGGAGATCGTCTAATCGTTCAAGGAATCCAATGTTCTAATGTTTACTTTGGGCCTCATCCTGTAATAGGTGTAGTACAGCCTCATCCTACATTAAGTTCTGTATAGTTTTGTCAGTACAGTTTCTGTGTTGTACAACCCTATAATCCATTATGCGTAGTAAAGCCTCGCTACCCTGCAAGGGCTGTAAAGGCTCACCAACCGCCACAAAGTTTAACCGTAAAAATTTCAAGCGACTGTCCGTTCTATCAATGGAAAGAAGTGATTAATTCTATACCTGCGACGGCTGACCACACTTCATGGTAGCACAACTCAGTTCTTATTCACATATCTCATAGTTATTTTACAATATTATGTTACCGTGACAGCGCCGGTAACAACTCAGACAGCCATACCGACTTCAGTGTCATCAGTTTCGTCACCAACTATCCGGGCTGTTTCAACCACTCCGGACGCCTCTACTACGGCAGGTACGATTCCTGCTAATTTGTGCATTTGATCCGTGGTCGGCGGCTACGATGAGAAACATGTTTCGCGCCAGTCAGTTTTTCCTTGCTTAATTCACGAATATCTTTATAGTTTCCGAATAAATTTTATATATTTACTTTATTGTTGAGTGTGCTCGTGAATTTGATTGACAAGTAGAATGTACACCTGTGATAACGTCCTACGTTGAAATGATGTCGCCTAATGTGGTGTATTGTGACGCGAGTTGTGACGTCAATATGTTCTGAAGCGTGTGTCTCTGAACGTAGGCGTGTTGGCGTTCAGCGCTGCATGTTGTAAGAAAATCCAAAGTGTAATAAGAAAACCAATACTTGCAGGCCTTTCAGTATAACTTCTTACTTAATATTATAAAAACTATTATGGCCTCCTCTGTACATTACAGCGGTGTGCGGTGGTTCTATCCAGGCTGGGGCGTCCCCTATAAACATCACCTCCCCTAACTACCCAGATACCTACCCTAACAGCATAGAATGTGTATGGAATGTCCAGGCACCTACTGGCAAGATCATCCGGGTCATCTTTAACGATGTGGACATTGAAGGTGATATCGCCTGTAGTTATGACTTTCTGCAGGTCATGGGAACAAGGAATGTGAGTAATGCGTTATCTAAAAGATCTTCGATTTCTTACCCAAGCAAAGCGTACTGTTGAAAATGTGTCATGTCTGTTACGAATCAGAAATAAATCATCGTACCAAACAATGTCCAAAGTTGAAATTTATGATCAAATTGCCATCTGCTATATTCCACCAGTGACAAGGTGTGTTCGAAATCCGCAGCTTAGTTTATGTATATCACTGAGAGCTTTTCAACTGTACAATTTTCTGTGCTATTTTACTATTCTCACTGGCATTTCTGTAAGGTTGATTTGTGTAATAAATTTTCTACTGACAGGGTGAATCCCTGCGGAGCGTGAAAATTTGTGGTACACGGATCCCCGAGCCATTCTACACGTCTGTCCCAACCCTTCGGATCGTCTTCTCTGCTGATCATGTTGTTTCTAAGAATGGATTCCACTTGACAGTACAAAGTGTCGGTGAGTTGATTGTCAGTGGAATCATCCGTCAGCTGTGTGCATAATGAGAGACACACACATTAAGTCTGACAACGTTGTTTCCATACATAAATAAAACAAAGTGGAGAAATTGGTCAACTTCTTTTTTCACAGATAGCGTCAAATTGTTCCTGAGTTGCTGACATTGATACAGTCATAAGAAATAAAACTTGTCGCATTCATTGTCACGTTTTTGCTGACAAATACTCCCTTCTGATATAGGCATAAGATAATATGAAAGGCAAGATGACATACAAACTGTGGTCCTATACCAAAAACAACATGCAAAGATGGCATTTGAGGCCATCTACCCTTGTAGACTGTAAACCAAATACTTACCATAGCAAACCGTTTAAGTCTGTATCGGATTACACGAGAATGTGTCAAGAAGGAAAATACTGCAATTTACAGAGCCGACGTCAGTAACACCTTCGACAACAACAACGGCAATGCCTGACACATCAGTTGTTTCATCAGCGTCGACGGCGTCAGTAAACCACACAAGAACACCTACAGTGTCAACAAGGCAGACGACAGCAAACCCTCTAACTCCATCCACAACCACAACTGCTGGTATAATATAGAGCCAAAATGTTGATCTATTTTCTTCCATTGTCAGACTTTTTCATGTAGACTATATGGTATATGTATCTTCTCTGTCTCAGTGTTACACAAGGTGTGTGCCATAGGCTGTAACCTTTAAGGAGATCGTCTAATCGTTCAAGGAATCCAATGTTCTAATGTTTACTTTGGGCCTCATCCTGTAATAGGTGTAGTACAGCCTCATCCTACATTAAGTTCTGTATAGTTTTGTCAGTACAGTTTCTGTGTTGTACAACCCTATAATCCATTATGCGTAGTAAAGCCTCGCTACCCTGCAAGGGCTGTAAAGGCTCACCAACCGCCACAAAGTTTAACCGTAAAAATTTCAAGCGACTGTCCGTTCTATCAATGGAAAGATGTGATTAATTCTATACCTGCGACGGCTGACCACACTTCATGGTAGCACAACTCAGTTCTTATTCACATATCTCATAGTTATTTTACAATATTATGTTACCGTGACAGCGCCGGTAACAACTCAGACAGCCATACCGACTTCAGTGTCATCAGTTTCGTCACCAACTATCCGGGCTGTTTCAACCACTCCGGACGCCTCTACTACGGCAGGTACGATTCCTGCTAATTTGTGCATTTGATCCGTGGTCGGCGGCTACGATGAGAAACATGTTTCGCGCCAGTCAGTTTTTCCTTGCTTAATTCACGAATATCTTTATAGTTTCCGAATAAATTTTATATATTTACTTTATTGTTGAGTGTGCTCGTGAATTTGATTGACAAGTAGAATGTACACCTGTGATAACGTCCTACGTTGAAATGATGTCGCCTAATGTGGTGTATTGTGACGCGAGTTGTGACGTCAATATGTTCTGAAGCGTGTGTCTCTGAACGTAGGCGTGTTGGCGTTCAGCGCTGCATGTTGTAAGAAAATCCAAAGTGTAATAAGAAAACCAATACTTGCAGGCCTTTCAGTATAACTTCTTACTTGATATTATAAAAACTATTATGGCCTCCTCTGTACATTACAGCGGTGTGCGGTGGTTCTATCCAGGCTGGGGCGTTCCCTATAAACATCACCTCCCCTAACTACCCAGATACCTACCCTAACAGCATAGAATGTGTATGGAATGTCCAGGCACCTACTGGCAAGATCATCCGGGTCATCTTTAACGATGTGGACATTGAAGGTGATATCGCCTGTAGTTATGACTTTCTGCAGGTCATGGGAACAAGGAATGTGAGTAATGCGTTATCTAAAAGATCTTCGATTTCTTACCCAAGCAAAGCGTACTGTTGAAAATGTGTCATGTCTGTTACGAATCAGAAATAAATCATCGTACCAAACAATGTCCAAAGTTGAAATTTATGATCAAATTGCCATCTGCTATATTCCACCAGTGACAAGGT